>CM067334.1:99945000-102345000 GCA_034376525.1 Nicotiana benthamiana | reverse complement strand
TACACCATTTAACATACATAAATAAGCACCCACACAAAATGAGAAGGCATATGCATGTGTGAGAAAAGAACTGCCAGTGACACATTTCTGAAACATAAAACTATGCAGGTACCATATAGATGAGCTTGTTTCAATCAAAATATGGGCTAATGTAAAAGGCAAACATGTGCGCGCTCTCTCTCTCTCTCTGCTCGCAAGACCTTAACCAATGTCGTTATATAGTAGACAAGGCATGTTAACCAACATCGTAACTTAGTGCAAAAGTATGATGAAAGTGTTGACCTAGTGTTTTGAGTGATTTCTCATGTCATCATGCATTTCATCAATCTCGTACTTTGTGAGGTGTCACCAAGTATTTATAGGAATTTAAAATTCCTGCCTGGAAGAGGAAATGAGTACTATAAAAACAGACACCTCAACAAGAACAACTATCTAGTATAGTTCCATAGAATGGGATCTGGGGAGGGTGATATGTAGACGAGTCTTATCCCTACCCGAAAGGGCAGAGAGGCTGTTTCCAATTGACCCTCGGCTCAGTGAAGGAAAGGAAAAAACAAAAACAAAAACAAAAACAAAAACAAAAGAACATTAGTAAGTCCAACAGAAATAGCGTAAATAATTATCTAAACATAAGAACCATAAATAAATAGCATACAATAATATCATACAGTAAGTACCATAAATAGCTACCATAAGGGAGACACAATCCAAAACACAAATCATCTACGGATAGCCCTGTCAAGCCTCACCCAACCCGGGTGGGTAGTACGAAAAACTCTAGGGGTCCCTATCCTACAACCCTGATACTAGACCTCCAGACTTCCCTACCAGGGGCCATGTCCTCGGAAACCCGCATTCTAGTCATGTCATGCCTAATCAGCTCTCCCCAATACCTCTTAGACCTCCCTCTGCCTCGCCGAACGCCGACCATCGCCAGCCGTTCACAACTCCTCACCGGGGCATCAGGACTTCTCCTCCGCACATGCCCGAACCACCTCAGCCTCGCTTCTCGCATCTTCTCATCCACCGGGGCCACCCCCACCTTCTCTCGAATAACTTCATTCTTAATCTTATCTAACCTGGTGAGCCCGCACATCCACCTGAGCATCCTCATCTCCGCAACCTTCATTCTCTGAACATGAGAGTTCTTCACTGGCCAGCACTCCACCCCATACAACATTGCAGGTCTAACCACAGCTCTATAAAATTTCCCCTTGAGTTTCTGTGGAACTTTCTTGTCACACAGGACTCCTGATGCAAGCCTCCACTTTGACCACCCCGCTCCTATACGATGAGTGACGTCCCCTTCAATCTCTCCGTCACCCTGGATCACCGACCCAAGATATCTGACATTGTCCCTCTTGGCGATGACCCGAGATCCAATCATCACGTCCCTGCCTACTTCGCTCGGCTCGGCGCTAAACTTGCACTCCAGGTATTCTGTCTTAGATCTGCTTATTTTGAAACCCTTAGACTCGAGAGTCTGTCTCCATACCTCTAACCTCTCAGTAACACCGACCCTCGTCTCGTCTATCAAGACTATATTATCAACAAATAGCATACACCAAGACACATTTCCTTGAATGTGTCGGGTTAGAGCATCCATCACCAAGGAAAACAAACACTTCATTTCAAAAATATGAGCTATTCGAATGTTGTTAGTACAGCAAGTATACAATTTTTTTTTTTTTTTGAATATTTTCCTCGGATGCTAGGAAGAAATTAACTGCAAATAACTTAAATACCTCAAACAATCTCAGCAACACATGTTATGATATCATTCAACAAATTAGAATTCAAGAGACATGAAGCACGTAGTTTTATAATAATACAGTAGCATTCAAGTCTCAAGTTTCAAAAACAGACCAAGTGATATCAATATAAATAAAGAGTTTACCAAAAGATTTGTTGTCAAGTGACAGTTGAAAAAGGGAGTACGACAAAGACCTTCACAGAGAAGTGAAGCTACCTTTTAGTAGTGTTAAGGCGAAGTTGGCTATACGGATCTGAATCTGAAGCGAAGAGAAAAAGAAAATACTTGTAAATAAACAATAAAACCAAAGTTGTAGATTGGAAAAACTCGTACTTACAGTGCCATAGAACCTCTTAACGCTACGAAGGCAAAGTTAATCAGCTCCTATTCCAAGTGACGTAAGAACTTTACTGGTTACACATCAATTTCGATCTTCTTCTCCTCCTTTTTTCACGACGCCGTAATCAATGTCTTCTCTAGGCTTGCTTCGTATTGCAAGAGTTACAGTGGAAATAAATTGGGCTACAAACCGTTTATATGCAATCCTAAGTATAGCAGTAGCAAAATGAAGTGTAAAGGGCTGAGCTCAATTTCGATCAGAACTCTCGAATACCAAAAACCCCAAAGATAATAGGAAAAAAATTAACCAAAAATATGTAGCTTTAGTAAAATCTTTTGAGGTAATATATGAACTCTCTCTCTCTCCATACCACTTTTCCAACAACAAAAACAAACCTCTATAATCTTACTTAGTGGGGTAGTGTGTATGCAAACCTTATCCTACCCTTAGAGAGGCTGTTTTCAAATAGAATCCAACATACTTTCCTCCAAGAACTTACTGTTAAAGCTAGTTAATGATTAAAGCTAGCTAAGTTGGTGTGAATGAGAAATGGAGGGAAGAAGACAATAGAAGGAAAATGAAGTTTCAAAGCAAAGTTCCTTTGAAAAGGAGCTTTGTACCACATTGGTGGTAGAAAGGGAAAGTTATGTGCTTATATTAGAAAGCACTTCTTCTAGCTCTTAAAGGGTTAAGAAGAGGGACTCCCCTCGCGCCGTCGTCGTCGCTCGGCTCGGCTTTGGATTTGGATTTGGATTTGGTCAAATGATTTGATTGATAATCTTTTTGGACCAAATTTATTTAAAATTCAATCTTCATTTTCTGAAATTATTTTTAATTCCCGTGGGAAAAAATATTAATTTGTTAACTGTAAACTTCCCAACGTTCTTATTTTTCAGAAAAAGGCATGGCCTGCACCAAGCCTTTCCGAACAGTCACAATTCGAGGCTATATAAACTGAGGCAATGCCTCATTTTCGAGTACTGAAAAAAAAAAATTATTCGTGCATTAAAAATTCTGCATTCTTTTCTGCAAACTGAAACATATCGACTCATAGTGTGATTTCGTTCCCGAATTTGAGTTCGTCGAAGTCGTAGGCGTTTGAGGTACCCGTTATATCCTGGGAGGAAATAATCCACAACCTCGGGTACAGTGAGGGGGTTAAATTCCTTAAGGACACACAGTGAATTCTGTGGTCTCGGATTTCTTCATTTATGTGATTTTTTTTGTGTCTCTTCTTCTTACTGGTTTCCAGTTTCTCGTTGCTTTGAACACGGACAAACGATAACAAGCTTAAGGAATTTATATTATTATTTCCGTGTTCATCTGCTGTTGATTAAAACGTTACAGAACGATACAACAGTACAGAAAAAAAAAAATTCTTACATAAAACAGTGACTACATACAGTTTTTCCTAACATAAAATTGTGACTGTCCAGAAAATAAAAGAAACTTGTAATTTTGTTGTTTGCATGTAACGAAATTGTATGTTGTTTGGAGACTAAATCTTCGGATTTTCTACTCCGGTTGAGATTAAAGTTTTCAGAACTTTCTACTCATTTGGGTACTTGATTTGAAGATATAAAAACTTCATCCAGTATACTACATACAGTTTATTACATTCTATTTGAAGTTTGTTTTAATTCTGTTTGTGTAAATTTGATTCGGTTTGAAGAAATAAAATCTTCACCGATTATTAAAGTGTTCTGTTATTTCCTACGACAGAAATGGGAGACCAAACTCCAAATTTGAATGCTACTGCTACTGTTACTGCCACACCAGCCCCCGTGGTTGGTTCTACGAGCAATGCTGCATCCTCCAGTCGTACTGCACCAGCACCGGCTCCGGCAGAGAAGCCCGGAAAATTCACTGGGATTGATTTCAAACGATGGTAACAAAAGATGTTCTTCTATCTAACTACTTTAAGCCTTCAAAAGTTTATTAAGGAGGATATTCCGGTTCCGCCGGAATCAACACCTGAAAATGAACGATTTGTTGTAATTGAGGCGTGGAAGCACTCAGATTTTTTGTGCAAGAATTACATTCTTAGCGGACTGGAGGATGATCTTTACAACGTCTATAGTAATGTGGGAACATCAAAAGAACTATGGGATGCGTTGGAAAAGAAATATAAAACAGAAGATGCCGGCTTAAAGAAGTTTATCGCTGCCAATTTTTGGACTACAAAATGGTAGATGGCAAGTCTGTTGTCACTCAAGTTCAAGAGTTGCAGGTTATCATCCATGATCTCCTCGCTGAAGGTATAAATTTAATTAATGCCTTTGTCAAAAGTATTCAGTGCCCCGTCACTTACATGTTGTTTGTTGTAGGTTTGGTGATTAATGGGGCGTTTCAAGTTGCGGCAGTGATAGAGAAGTTGCCTCCTTCATGGAAGGACTTCAAAAATTACTTGAAACATAAGCGAAAGGAGATGACATTGGAAGATCTCATCGTCCGGTTGAGAATCGAGGAAGATAACAAGGCAGCGGAGAAAAAGGCAAATGGGAGATCAACCATAGGGGGAGCACATATAGTTGAAACTTCCCCAACTAATATGAAAAAGAGGAAAAAGGCATCGGGACCAAGGAACTATCCCAACAAGAAGAAATTCAAGGGAAACTGCCATAATTGTGGAAAAAATCGGACACAAAGCTGCAGACTGTCGTGCTCCGAAAAAGGAAAAGAAGAAGGGTCAGGCTAATATGGTTGAAACAAACGAGGAGGTTGATGACTTGTGCGCTATGTTGTCCGAGTGCAACCTAGTGGGAAGTCCGAAAGAGTGGTGGATTGACTCTGGCGCCACTCGCCACATTTGTGCTGTTAGAGAAGCCTTTGCTTCATATGCTCCCGCCGGGCCCGACGAAACAATATATATGGGAAATTCTGCAACGGCCAAGATTGAAGGTTATGGAAAGATACTGCTGAAGATGACCTCTGGCAAGGTGGTGACTCTCAACAACATCTGTCATGTTCCTGAAATTAGGAAAAATCTTGTATCTACCGGACTTCTAGTGAAGAACGGTTTTAAATGTGTTTATGTTTCTGACAAGGTTGTAATAAGTAAGAACGAAATGTACATAGGAAAAGGCTACCTCACAGAGGGCCTTTTCAAACTGAATGTAATGGTTGTTGCTAATAATAATAAAGTTTCTGCTTCGTCTTACTTGCTTGAGTCAAATGATTTATGGCATTCACGTTTAGGACATGTCAATTATAGAACCTTGCAAAAAATGATTAGTTTGGAAGTATTGCCTAAGTTTGAATGCAATCAATCAAAATGTCAAATCTGTGTTGAATCTAAGTATGCTAAACATCCTTATAAGTCAGTTGAAAGGAATTCAAGTCCTTTAGACTTAATCCATACAGATATTTGTGACATGAAGTCAATTCCATCTCGCGGTGGAAAGAAGTATTTCATAACTTTTATTGACGATAGTACGCGGTATTGCTACGTTTATTTACTTAATAGTAAAGATGAAGCAATTGAAGCGTTCAGGCAATACAAAACTGAAGTTGAGACTCAACTTAACAAAAAGATTAAAATGATAAGGAGTGATAGGGGCGGTGAATATGAATCTCCTTTTGAACAAATATGTTTGGAATATGGCATTATTCATCAAACAACTGCTCCTTACTCGCCACAATCAAACGGAATTGCGGAAAGAAAAAATAGAACACTGAAAGAAATGATGAATGCCCTGTTAATAAGTTCTGGTTTACCCCAGAACTTGTGGGGGGAAGCCATTCTAACAGCTAGCCGAATACTCAATCGAGTGCCCCATAGCAAAACAAAATCTATTCCATACGAAAAGTGGAAAGGAAGGAAGCCCAATTTGGAATACTTCAAAGTGTGGGGGTGTTTGGCCAAGGTGCAAGTTCCTAAACCCAAAAGGGTAAAAATAGGACCTAAAACCGTTGATTGTGTTTTCATAGGATATGCCACAAATAGTAAGGCATATAGATTTCTGGTTCACAAATCAGAAAATCCCGACATTCAGGTGAATACGGTAATTGAATCAGATAATGCTGACTTCTTTGAAACCATATATCCGTATAAAAAGGAATGTGCGTCGTCTAGCAAAGAATCTAAACGACCTCGGGAAGAAATAAAGGAAAACATTCCTGATGAGGAAAATCCAAGACGTAGCAAACGTCAAAGGACGACTACTTCCTTTGGACCAGAATTTTTAACATTTTTGTTGGAAAATGAGCCTCGAACGTTCAACGAAGCTACGTCTTCATCGGAAGCTCAATTTTGGAAAGAGGCAATCAATAGTGAGATAGAATCCATATTGAACAACCATACTTGGGAATTGGTTGATCTTCCTCCAGGGAATAAACCTTTAGGTTCCAAATGGATTTTCAAGCGGAAAATTAAAGCTGATGGCACTATTGAAAAATATAAGGCAAGACTAGTTGTTAAAGGGTTTAGACAACGAGAAGGTCTTGATTACTTTGATACATACTCGCCGGTAACGAGGATTACATCTATTCGGGTGTTAGTAGCATTAGCCGCCGTGTACGGTCTTGAAATCCATCAAATGGATGTGAAAACAGCCTTCTTAAATGGAGAGTTGGAGGAAGAAATTTACATGGAACAACCCGAAGGGTTTGTAGTTCCAGGGAAAGAGAAGAAGGTATGTAGACTTGTTAAGTCTCTTTATGGACTAAAACAAGCACCAAAACAGTGGCATGAAAAATTTGACCATACGATGCTGTCAAATGGATTCAAGATAAATGAATGTGATAAATGTGTCTACATTAAGAACACTCCGAACCACGTTGTCATTGTTTGTTTATACGTGGATGATATGTTAATAATGAGTAACAACATTGCTAACATAAATGCTACTAAGCGCATGCTTGCTAGTAAGTTTGATATGAAAGACTTAGGAGTTGCCGATTTAATTCTGGGAATTAAAATCCATAAGACTCCTCAAGGTCTAGCATTGTCTCAATCTCATTATATTGAAAAAGTACTTGAAAAGTTCAAGTATTTGGACTTTAAAGTTGCAAAGACGCCAATTGATATGAACCTTGCTCTTGCAAAGAATAAAGGTGAAAGTCATTCTCAATTGGATTATGCCAGAGTGTTGGGAAGTTTGATGTATATTATGAACTGTACGCGACCTGATATTGCGTGTGCTATAAGTAAACTAAGTCGCTACACGAGTAATCCCGACCAAAATCATTGGCTGGCAATGAAACGAGTTTTGGGGTATTTGAAACATACTCAAAACTTTGTTTTGCATTATAACAGGTATCCTGCAGTTATTGAAGGATACAGTGATGCAAATTGGATCACCGGTTCAACTGAAACTAAATCCACAAGTGGATACGTTTTTACTATAGGTGGAGGAGCAGTGTCTTGGAAGTCATCCAAACAGACATGTATCGCCCGCTCTACAATGGAATCTGAGTTCATAGCTCTAGACAAAGCCGGTGAAGAAGCTGAATGGCTCCGGAATTTCTTAGAAGATATTCCATTTTGGCCCAAACCGTTGGCTCCTATATGCATACATTGCGATAGCCAAGCGGCAATAGGAAGAGCCGGGAGCGTTATGTACAACGGAAAGTCTTGTCACATACGACGAAGACATAATACCGTTAGACAACTACTCTCTAGTGGAATTATCACAATTGACTATGTTAAGTCAAGAGATAATGTGTCGGATCCACTAACTAAAGGCCTAACTAGAGAAGTGGTTGAAAGATCATCGAGGGGAATGGGACTATGGCCGAGGACAAGTCATCGTGGCGGTAACTCTACCTAGAAGACATGAGATCCCAAGATCTAGGTTCAAAGAGATCAAACAAAGTCATTGATGACGGTTCAACATTGTCACAATAACTTTTTGGTCCATTCTCGTGATGAGACAATGTTCAGTACCAGGATAAAGCATTAAGGCTTTTTAATGGTTTCTAAGTTTGATACGGGGTATATCAAATAGTGTATCTACGGGATGACACATTTAGGAATCACCTATGTAAGTGTGAAGTGTAAGCCGCTTCAAGGAGAACTCTGTAAGGCCAGTTCTCTACGCACTTATGAACCAGGAAGTGTTCATGGCTGAAACGAACAAAACAATGAGAACCAAAAACGGTTAAAGGGTTAATTGTGTGACATGTGGTTGTCTAGGTATACACCAAAGCTCGACGGTTCAAAGATATCAAATCTACCGATTGACCGAGTATATCCGACATATGCTCACTACGGAAAGTTCAAAGAGAAATCTACTTATCCAGATGCAATTAATCCTTGCTTAAGAATCACACAGTTTTTTGTCATGCATGTTTTTCATCATATAGCCATTCCCCATTCATGTGGGGGATTATTAAAGCTAGTTAATGATTAAAGCTAGCTAAGTTGGTGTGAATGAGAAATGGAGGGAAGAAGACAATAGAAGGAAAATGAAGTTTCAAAGCAAAGTTCCTTTGAAAAGGAGCTTTGTACCACATTGGTGGTAGAAAGGGAAAGTTATGTGCTTATATTAGAAAGCACTTCTTCTAGCTCTTAAAGGGTTAAGAAGAGGGACTCCCCTCGCGCCGTCGTCGTCGCTCGGCTCGGCTTCGGCTTTGGATTTGGATTTGGATTTGGTCAAATGATCTGATTGATTGATAATCTTTTTGGACCAAATTTATTTAAAATTCAATCTTCATTTTCTGAAATTATTTTTAATTCCCGTGGGAAAAAATATTAATTTGTTAACTGTAAACTTCCCAACGTTCTTATTTTTCAGAAAAAGGCATGGCCTTTCCCGAACAGGCACCAAGCCTTTCCGAACAGTCACAATTCGAGGCTATATAAACTGAGGCAATGCCTCATTTTCGAGTACTGAAAAAAAAAAAATTATTCGTGCATTAAAAATTCTGCATTCTTTTCTGCAAACTGAAACATATCGAGTCATAGTGTGATTTCGTTCCCGAATTTGAGTTCGTCGAAGTCGTAGGCGTTTGAGGTACCGCCACTCCTACGACAGGTATATCCGTTATATCCTGGGAGGAAATAATCCACAACCTCGGGTACAGTGAGGGGGTTAAATTCCTTAAGGACACACAGTGAATTCTGTGGTCTCGGATTTCTTCATTTCTGTGATTTTTTTTGTGTCTCTTCTTCTTACTGGTTTCCAGTTTCTCGTTGCTTTGAACACGGACAAACGATAACACTTACCACCTTGCTTTTGGGGAAACTCAAACTCATAACCTCTTGTTTGTAAGTGGTTGCTTTATCACTTTTCCATTGAACTAAAATGAAGTCATAAAAGAGAAGCAACCTAGGCTGGTCATCTTCGCTTGAGGTCCACAAGGGTGACAACGCTAATAACTTTGTAATGAGGTGCTTTGAATGGTCAAAAGCCAACCTCATGTTATATGAAAACATATTTGGGCTGGGAAGATTAGTGAATTCCTTTATAGTTGGGTTACACACAAGGTATTTGTTATGATAGTAAGAGCCACAAAGAACTAAACCACCGCAAGAATTCCAAATTTCCCATAATTTAATATCAAATTCGTCTTTGACAAAATTAAAGAATTTGCCAAACCTTAAATTTTTCCTTACCTTTGAGGGGAATGTAATAAAGGTCTTCGGAAAGTGATTGCTTCTGTGGTATAAATATTAAGGATAAAGTGTTCTGAATTAGCATGTTTTGTTATTAAAATTTTAGGAAATCATATTCTTAACTTCATATGTGTGGTGTAAATATTAAGAACATATTGTCCTTGACTTCATGAGTGTTCATTATTTCTGCTGATTTTGGCTGGTATTGATTGGTCTTTTACCGGAAATATATACCGACCCGACATTAATCGGAAATTGTAAGTTTATTTTTCAAATAATATATAATTACCGATCAACTTCGTTTAGTTATATTCTTTTACATTAAAAATCATCATCTTTTCGATTGGTATTTGTCGAAAAATTTAATTATATCTTAAAAAGAATATATATTTACCTAAACTTCGAACGGTATATTTAACAGAATTTAGTTCATGTTCAGAATTTAGGATCAAAATAAGATTTACTATTTAGACAGTATGTGGTCGGACATACCAATCACCTGTGATTGATACCTTGTATTAACCAATCATATAGCATCCACCTTGATTATATTGATTTTCGATTGAAAACCAACCATTACCGAACGAAAATCAATTGGTTTTGTTTCGGCATATTTTAGCCAAATTCTAGTAGTGATACCTTCTTCTCGGTTTCTTTTTTCATAACCAGAGTTCGGGAAAGAAAGAGGTAAGATTGCCTTATGGAGAATGTGGTCAGAAATTCATAATATAGTTGAACCACATTGACTGAATTGATTATCTTCGTGCATAAGTGTTTAGCTCAAAGTTATCACATACTTTGCAAGCATAAAACAATAAAATTAAATTGAGGGCCAATCATAGCAGATCGTAATAACCAAGAGACCAAAATAAAAATTGCAAGAGACAAATGTTATTTGCTAAAGAGAGGAGGACAGGGATCTTTAATTGATAATATCGATTTGGTCTGCCTCTCCATGGAGAGGTTCAGAGCCTTACAATGATACTCTCCCTTTTCCAGGTAAGAGTGATGAAGAAGAAGAAGAAGCCCCCTTTCTAGGGTTCTTTCGATTAATATTAATAGCTGTGACCTGACACCGAGTAGCTGCGACAACATTGAGAGGACGCCTTTGTAGTGGCGGGTAGGCCGTGGCCTCACTGGTCAGATCGGGTAATTCTCATATTTCATTGTTAATAAATGACCGTACCATTTATTAGTCGCAAATAAGCTTAAAGACGGGTTAATTCTATTAATCATCGTGGAGTCAAGTTTTGACCCATACAGTTAGTCCCTCCATTCGTTGAGGTTGTTCCCTAGCCGAGCTCGATGAGCGAACTTTGTTGGCTGCAATTCGAGAAATCCGGAGATGGGGGTCGAATACTGTTTTGGCCTCGACCACGGACTACCGTAACCGTTTATGTATTGGCGGTTACGCTATTGAAATCGATGGCCTTGGCCATTTTATGCTGACGGCCCTGGTCCTAATCAAGTTGATGACCTTAGTCATATTTCGTTAGTGGCCTTGGCCATTTATACACTGGAGGTGACCGTATCCATTCATTCATGGGAGAGGGCCGTAGCCGTTAATACATCGGAGATGGCCGTAGCCGTTTATACATGGGGAATGGCTGTAGCCGCGTACTAAGTGGAGAGGTCCATGGCCTTAATATTGTGGAGATGACCGTAGCAATTCATACATTGGAGATAGCTATAGCCGTTTATACATGGGGAATGGTCGTAGCCGTGTACTTACTGGAGATGGCCATAGCCTTAATATTGTGGAGAAGGTCGTAGCATTTCATACATTGGAGATGGTCGTAGCCGTTTATACATGGGGAATGGCCGTAGAAGCGTACTTACTGGAGATGACCATAGCATTAATATTGTGGAGATGGCCGTAGCATTTCATACATAGGAGATGGCTGTAGCCGTTTACACATGGGGAATGACCGTAGCCGTGTACTTACTGGAGATGGACATAGCCTTAATATTGTGGAGATGGTCGTAACATTTCATACATTGGAGACGGCCGTAGCCATTTTCATTTATTGGGAATGGTCGTAGTTGTTCATGCTTTGAGGATGGCAGTGGCTGTTTATACCTGAGGGACGGCCGTAGCCATTTTCACTTAATTGGGATCGGCCGCAGTCGTTTCGCGCCTTAAAGGAATCCGTATCCACTTATATTTAAGAGATGGTCTTGGATATATATATATATATATATATATATATATATATATATATATATATATATATATATATATATATATATATATATATATATATTCAGGAGTTAGACGTAGCCATTTGCACTTGGGGGATGATCGTAGCCATTTATATGTAGGAGATGGCCGTGGCCATATGGGTGTGCTTGATGTGTACTACAATGATGCTCGGTGTATGGAGGCATACTGGACGTCCTTCTAACATACCCAGGTCGTTTAACTCGCTTCGAAGGCGAAGTGTCGATTGACGGTTGTAGAACTTGTTTCATGATGTCTGTCATGATGACACCCTTTACTGTGGATTCGAACCGTTTTGCGGTTGGTTGTGAAGTTAATGGTGGCTTTTGGAATTCATGAAAAACCACTTTTACAGTATAAATAGTGAGTTATGTTGTATGTTTCTCACTTTTCAGTATCTGTCGAAGTAAGATTTCCGAAGAAGCAAATTCTCTCACTCTTTTCCTTTATTAATTCGTGTTGTTCTTTTGACTTCTTTCACTCAATCTCCTTCTTGTTCCTTCTTCGGTGAATCTTGTTCGCTTATTGACCAGTAATCAGTAATGGCAAGCAATCCTCGCATAGACCTTAATCCAGCGACTCTACCGGCGGTCGATTGGGTCTTCTACAGTGGCGAGGGCCACCGAATCGTCGGAGATCGACGGGGTCCCATCAGTGGTTGACATTCTCTCTCTGCCTAGAGGCCCGGTGACTGACTTTACCACTGACGAGGGGGAGGATCAAGTTGACGAGGCCCCGTTAATGAGACATGTGGGCATCGCCCAATTAAGGTAGGAATGGGGTATCCCCCATTCCGGATATTGTCCTTTCCCAGTAGCGAGGAGAGGGTCCATGTTGATCGCCCTGGGTATTACGTTTTCTATGCATATCTTTTCAGATTAGGGTTCAGGCTTCCCCTTCCAACATTGGTGGCAGAGTTTTGCCGCTACTATGAGGTGTGCCCTGGGAAACTCGTCCCTTCTTTCTACAAGCTCTTTGCCATACTTGCCAAGTATACGGAATTGGCCTGAAGAGAAATAACGTTGCGGCACGTGCTGATTCTATACGCCCCTTAGAGGGTCCGGAGTACCATGATTCGAATGGTCCCTCGTGGGGTCAGGGGTATGACTACGGAGATGGACGATGCGGTCGATTCTCATTCTTATGAGAATTTCTTCTATATCAGGACCGAGCATTTGGTGTGGAATGCCAGCGAATTCCCAGAGACTTGGAACCATATACGTGAGTTTCTTATTCGTCGGGTCCTGTCTTCCATTTTTTCTTGTTCTTTGTTCTAATGGGTGTTAACTTTATCTTGTGTTTGTAGCTGAGCGGGCGCCCCCAGATCCTCTATCTGACATTAGCGAATAGGTCGAGGCCGTACTCCCTCAGACAGCGGGGATTCGCACATGGACGTCCTTCTTGGAAAGACACGGCCGTAGGCTCACTTAGGTGAGTGTTTGAGTTATTGCATTGCTCTTGTTTGGTCGTGCTGAGTTTCTCTCCTTTTAATTCTTTCCTTTTGTCGAACAAGGGCGGTGCGCCATTTAAGGGCTCCTCAGTTTGCTTTTCGTAGGCCGGGTGCGATTGCTCAGCTGGCTATGGTGCCAATGCCACGTCCAGTTCTGAGGGCGACTTCAGTCGAGTCGTCAGTGGCCCATTCCCCAGCACGGTCTACGTCTCAGGTGGAGGCGTCTTCGGGGGTTGTTCGCCAAGGCGGAATCATCTTTGAACGACGAGGAGGAGGAGAAGAGACTGTTAGTTAGGCGAAGGGTCGCCTTCACTCCTACTGCATAGGTGGTACATTTGGACTCCCCGCCGTTGAATGTGGAGGGGAATGAGGCGGTTGTGCCTGCTCTTGAGGGAGAAAACACAATGGGGGTTCCCCTGGTCGGTTCGGTCCGTAATGAAATCATCGCTTCAACGGTTCTATCATTAGTCACAACTGTTGAGAGGGAAGGTGGTTCCTCAACAACTACTTTGGTCGGAGCAGTAAGAGTCAACTCGCTGGCGGGGGAGGGAGCCTCAACCTATCGGCCGGCTGAGGAAGGAAGGGACGTTGCGGGAAGGGTATTTGACTCTGAATCTGACTTGGATCCCGACGACATCCGCATGCTCCAGGAAGACTTCACCAACGCGATGGCGCATGCAGAGGGTTCATTTCGTTATGCTGAGATTCCTACCGAGCAGAACCTACTGCTTGAGGAGGATAATTTGGTACGATGTTTGCGTCGTTGTGCTCGGAAGAGGAGAGCGGGTCGCTGAGGGACGTTATAGATGTCGGATTAATGACCAAGGCGGCCATGATAGGTTTTAGGGTACGTGTGGTGATCTCTTTTTTGTTTCTTTTCTTGCCCTAATTTGCCTCCTATTTTAACTGTTATTTTTGCTTTGCGGACCTTCCTTTTGGAAGTAGAGGGCATGCGTCGAGCCAACGTTCGCTCGGGACTCTTTTTGCGGGAACTAGAGAAGTATCGCCGCCACCAGGACAGGTGCCGCGTGATGTGCGAGCGCCTGAGGAATGACCCCCATAGTCGGGAGTTGGTTGAGGAGTTGGCGAGGTGGGAGATTCTAGTGCAGCAGGCTCAGAATAGGGTAAACACTCTCGAGGAGCAACTTCGCCGTAAGGACGAGGAGATGGAGGCCGAGAGGAGTGCTGCAGCTGAGAGGGAGTGCCTAAGTCAGGAGGCCCTGGCAGAGGACTCTGAGGCCTTGATTATGTAGGTGGTAAAATTAGACGAAGAGCTCGCTGCCTCGAGGAGGCACGCAAGGGATGCTTTGACGAAGGCTGGGGCGTTAGAGGCGACAGTCCGCGTTTGTGAGAGGGAACGGGTGCTAGAAAGATCTGTTGTGGCTTTTAGAGTGGCGAGGCTGGAGGAACGCATTGGCATTTATGAACGGGATGGCCAAGCTGCAGCAGATTGGATTACGGCCTTGGAGACCGAGAATCAGTTCCTGATGGACCAGGCTGCCTCATACGGCCCCGCTCGTGATCTTTGGTCTTTTGCTGAGGCCCAGCTTGATGTGTATAGGAAACTATGGGAGGCCGGTGTTGTGCCCGAAGCTATTTATGAGAGGGCCTACCAAATGGAACGTGATGCTTGTCTTGGCTGTGTCTTCGACCCGGCCACTCCGGGGGCTGATGATGGCACTGAGGGTGCTGATGGTGACGCGGGTGGTGCTGAGTAAAAGGGTTTTTTGTACAGTTAGTTCTTATTTTATTTTGTTTTTTGTTGCAGTTTGGCTTTTTCTTTGTTCGTCGGCCTTGGCCGTATGTAAGCGAGACTGGCCCGTTGTAAATAGAGCTGTAGATATATATGCAATTTTATGTTCCTTTTCTTGTTTCCAAGTTTTCTATTTGCACTTTGTTCCAAGGGTTTTGCCTTTAGAGTTTTCTGGTGGGAATTTTGACCTCGATCCCCCTACGACTTTAGTCGTGATAACGTCGATGGACTTGGCCATGATGACGTTGATGGTCTTGGCTCATTAGATTACTTCGACTGTAATCAAGTCATTTGCTTGCCCTGGTTGAAAACTATGTGGGCTGCTAGCGTTGATGGACCTAGCTGTGCTTGATCTCTTTTAGAGTTTTTCCTTACTCGGTATGAGTAAGTTGTACCCATTGTTTGGCGAGGGTGGCGTATAGCCTTAGTCCCAGTTTGAGCGTGGGTGAATTGCTGGTCGTGGCCTTGCAATTCCACTAGGCCAAAGTTATCCTGGCCTGAATCTTATTTCGGGTTAGGCGTACTTACTTGATTGGCGAGGGTGCTTAACTTATCCCTTCGTTCGCCGGGGAACGGGCCTTGCAGTGTCCGATGTTGAGGGTGCTTGGCCTGAGTCTTCGTTTAACCGTACTTGTAGCTTTACAACTTTTTGATGTCGAAGGCACATCGCATGAGTCCCAGTTCAACTAGTAGTTGAACTTTTGGGTGCGGGCATGTAGCCTGAGTCGTTGTTCAACCATAGTTGAACATTTGCAAAATTTTATGTCGAAGGCACATAGCCCGAGTCATAGTTCAACTAGTAGTTGAACTTTTGGGCGAGGGCACGTAGCCTGAGTCGTCGTTCAGCTGTAGTTGAACCTTTGCAATTTTTGATGTCGAAGGCACATAGCTTGAGTCCTAGTTCAACTCATAGTTGAACTTTTGGGTGAGGGAACGTAGCCTGAGTCGTCGTTTAACCGTAGTTGATCTTTTGGGCAAGGGCACGTAGCCTAAGCCGTCGTTCAACCGTAGTTGAACCTTTGCAATTTTTTATGTCGAAGGCACATAGCCTGAGTCCTAGTTCAACTCGTAGTTGAACTTTTGGGTGAGGGCACGTATCCTAAGTCGTCGTTCAACCGTAGTTGATCTTTTAGGCGAGGGCACGTAGCCTGAGTCGTCGTTCAACCGTAGTTGAACCTTTGCAATTTTTTGATGGCGAAGATAGGAATTAACTAAACCATAATTTAGTTTTAAAAGAAAGAAAATTACAAAAATATGTGTTTGTTGTAATTTTGTGTGATTTTTGTTTTAATTAGTGTTTAATATTGTGTGTTAATTATTAAAGGGTTAATTTATAATTTTAAATTTTTTTTTTGATTTTTTTTTACAATTTAATTTAGGAATTTGGTATTTAGGAATTAAGAAGAAAATGAAAGGAAAGAAGAAAGGAGTGAAAAATTGGATAAAATTGGAATTGGGCCATTTAATTGGACCCAAAAATCAGGCCCAAAAACACTGTCTCTACCCGGTCCAAGTCAGCCAATCTCAAAGACATCCAAACGACGTCGTTTTGGTCACACTTGATCTGGGCCGTTGATCTCAAATGGATCAATGGTCAAGATCACATCTCCCTTACCCGTTTCCTGTAGCCAACCCGTTACCCGTTTCAAACAGCCCCCACTCATTGAGACAAACGGCGTCGTTTCATTTAAATGAAACGATCCTAGCCATTGATCGTGCTTGATCCAACGGCCAGGATCAAAGCCCCTCCCCCATATATAACTCCAACCTCTCTCCCCACGCCCCCTAAGCCAGAACACCCCCCACCCATGTTTTGTCTCTCTCTATCAGAGACGAGCCCTTCCAAACCCTAGCTGCCACCCTTCCCCTTCACCGTAAACCCGGTGGCAACGATGTCGGTGACCACCAAAATCACACCTGTGAACCACCGTGCCCTCCCCTCTCCAAATCACACTCATTTTTCCTCGAATCAACCTGGAACTCCTCGAATCTTCATTTGAAGATTCAAGCCAAACCTCAAACTATCCCAACTAAACCCAAACTCACACCACAAAACCCCTAAACCTCCCTCATCTCTAAGACGTCATTGGTTTCCCTCGAATCCCTTTTGAATCTGTCGAATCACAAATCGAATATAAAGCCTGAGTTGACGAAGCCCTAAAAATCTGACATAGATCTATGATTAAGGCCGAAATAGACCTCGACCATGTCTTTTCATTTGAGAACACATAATCGAGGCTCATTTCGGTCCAAATCAGAAAGGACGAGGAATAATTTCTAGTTTTGGTTCGCCTAGTCATATAGGTACTTTTCTTTCTCCTTTACTCTTTTGGTTTGTTGTCAATATTTGTTCGTTTCATTGTAATTCATCGGTTGTCGATTATTTTCTGCCTCCTCATACAGACCTTTTTCTTGGTCCAAAGTTTCTGTGGTTGAGTAACATATGTTATGAACTATGAGTCGATTCTATAAGTTTCGTCCATTGGTCCGTTTCTGTTAAGTTAATTCATGATTTAAAGTGTTAGTGTGTATGCTTGTGTTCTCTGATTTTAGTTTGATCTTTTGTTTTGTTCGGATTAGATGTTTGTCCATGGGTCATTGGTGTATGTAATATCCATGATGATTTCCAGGGGTTTTCTTACTGTTAATCTCATCACATTTAATTTTCGTTTTGGTTGATGTTTGATCAACTGTGCTACTCAAGGTTGAGTCTTAAGTCAGTAAAAAGTTGTTGCTTCCCTGAATTCTTGATCCATTTTCTTTCCTCTTCTGTTTGTATCCATGAACATTTCGGACTGATTTTGATAGATTTTGAATTGGTTGTAATTGATAATTAGTTTAGTTAGTTGATTAGGAGGATTGGCTATAGCTGATTGGGGTAATTACAGTGAATCACAATAACTTTAGGTGGTAATTTGGGAATTCAAAAGTTGAAATGGTCTAATAAAGATAGTTTGTCAGTCGGATTACTAGTGAGAATTAAACTAATTCAATTAGCTAATGTAAAAAGGGGATCAGTAGTGTAAGGGACAACTTTTAAGCACCTTTTGCTAATTGAAAATTAGAAATAGAAGATTAATAATAAAAAGCAAAAGGGTTCACATAGTAGAGGAATATTACAAGCTGCAAAGTGAAAACAATATTGAACAATGAGCATTAGATATAAGTAGTTGTTGTTCAATTTATATAATAAACACTAGGCTTATGGGATTATCAGGATAATCTGAATTGTAGCAGGCTGTACAAATTGCTGTTTGGAACTCCTGTCGCTTCTGTTTGGTTTAAGGTTAAAGCAGTATCGTCTATTAAAACTCGGATAATCAGGCTATTAGTGTAGTCTCATTAGGTAGTTTTCTAATACGTAATTGTAATTCTGGAACTTGTATCGAATTCAAACTCAATCAGTGTTGGTAGAATCGAATCGTAGCATAACCGAGTGAAATCATTTTTAGATGCATGAGTAGTTCAAAATCAGCAGTAGTGTAAATTCGAGCCTTTTAGGTATAATCAGGCCCATTGTGATGTTGTAATCATTTTGCTAAAGTCAAAGTTTAAGCTCTCATTTAGGAAAATGTAAGTTGTTGAAATAAGGTGGTACTTTTTCTCAATATGGCAGTTTTAGATAACGTAAATTAGGATAAAAGTCTGAGTTCTTGAATTCAGAAAGTTTAGAGTAAAGGCGTGGTTAAAAGGAAGGAATTATTGTTAAGTATATGCAATTAGTAAGGTTAATTAGGGGAAATTCATTTTAGTCTAATATCATTAGATCTCGATTTTTAATTCTCATCGTAGCCAGGTTAATATGCACGCTCGTAAATCATCACTTTAGTAAATTGAGTAATAGTAAGAGGTTTGAAGCTCGAATTAGTATGCAATATTTTTGTAATTATGGTTATAGGTAACTTATGTAGGATAATGAAGTTGAAGTTTGTTCATTTCCTAATTCATGTTCGCTATTGTATCATTATCTAATTACTTGGCATACAGTGCGTAGTTTCGGTTCACTTTTGATGTAGATTCGAATGCAGTTTTCCTTAGCGTTAATTTTAAGCCAGCAATTGATTAATTAAGATTATTTCTTTTTTTAGAGACAAAAAAAATTAGAAATGTAGTCACTTTAGGATTGCCTTAAAAATTAAACGACGCGAGCCTCGCCAAATAAATCGCAAGTTGCGGGGCCCTCAATAAATGTATATATTAAACATAGATTTTGGGACATGCCGCTTTAGAAAATTTTCCAGTATTCTCAAAATAATAACGCGTTAGCATATTTATGCGCGTATTTTAATGCTATCTCTCTAAACTCAGGTAGACATTTATGTGACCCAAATCCAAATTTCAACGAAGTCGGAACACATCAAAAACTACGGGTATATTTATGTGACGCAGTTCGAGAGGCATTCTCACAACTTTACAATTCTTTTAAAAAATAATAATAATAGTATGATAAAATCGGTTCAAAGTTAAAATTAGCACATAGGTTCAAATGTATTAAAATCATATAATTAAGCCAAATATGATAGTTGAGCGACCATACTAGAACCACGAAACTCGGGAATGCCAAACACATTCTCCCGGGTTAACAGAATTCCTTGTTCGGATTTATGGTGCACTGACTGTTAAAAAGAGTTATTCTTTTCCTCAATTCGGGATTAAACCGGTGACTTGGGGAACCATAAATCTCGCAAGTGGCGACTCTAAATTTTAATAATAAATCCTGTTTCGATTGTCCTTTAATTGGAAAAACCCCTATGCGCTCTTGCGGGCGAGGGTAGAAAGGAGGTGTGACAGTTCTAGCGGCTCTACTGGGGATAATAACCCAGAACCACTGGTTCAGGGTTAGAAGTTCGAGCTTAGAATAGTTGTTGTATTTGACTTTCTTTATTATCCGATGTTTATTACATTTTTTAATTTGCAAAATATTGCATATTACTGCTTTGATATTGTTGAACTGTATTATAAATTATCTACTCCCTCTGAGTCTTCTGAATACAACCTCGGGAATCGCAGATACGTGCACCATTTTTGTTGAGATAAACCCGGTGGGACTGGGCTCCTGGTGAAGGATTATCAGTCACCCATATTTAAATAACCGGGAGGATTCAATAGCTAAAGCCGAAAAAGCATTTCTCCCGGTACGCTACCCCTTCCCAACTAGAGTTGTCAGCTCGTTTTATGGCCAGTCTAGATACTCCTCACACCCAAGGAGTTAATCCTAGTATGACAAGATTTCAGGTCGGATCCCTAGTAGGAACGTTTATTTACATTATGTGCATTTGACTTAGAGGACTCAACACAGTGGTTGGGTCCGTCTAGGACAAGCGACCAAGTGAAAAGACCATCCTGCTGCATCCTGTTTGTATTATGCATTTATTTGCTTCAGACTAGCATGCTGACCAGCTTTAAATACTGGAAAAATGTGGGGGAAAAAAGAAAACTAGCAGTGTAGAGTGTTAATTACACGTTTTTAGAAAATCAATAGTGGCGGAACTCTACCAAAATTTTGAAAAATGAAGAAAAAAAAGAAGGGGGAGAATTGTTTTTTTTAATTTGAAAAATAAAAGAAAAGTCTTGTTTTCAAATTTAGTTTGTTTTCTTTGGCGAACTACGCCGGCTTGATTCTCACAGGGTGTGGGATACGTAGTTTGATTTATTTGAAAAACAAAAGAAAAAAGTCTTGTTTTCAAATTTAGTTTGTTTTCTTTGGCGAACTACCCCGTTTTACAAAAATATCCCAAAAATATCAAAATTTTAATTTTTAGTCATAAATAATTTGGGTGATGCCGTTTTTCCAAAAATAGCCGAATGTTCCCGAAAGGGACGCCGGAAGGCTGACTTTGCATAAACGGCCACTTTCGGTCATTTTTTAGGTTTTGGTCGGTTAGTTCACATAACCTTAAAGTTTTTGCCCCCGAGGCGCTGAAAGATAATATTTGCGATACCATGTCTTTGAATGTTATTTGGAATTAAGCCGACCCAGCTTCGGCAGTGTATTAAACCGTTCTTACAAAGTAGCATTAGAGTATCCTTCAGTTGTCAAAGGGTTATTTTCGTAAAAGAATGGAAAAGTTTGTGAAGTGCCATGAAATAATTTTCCCGGGCTCAGAATTCATGTGAATTGGGAAGGGCCCACATTTGCAAAAAACAGTCATTTGTTTAAAATTGACCTATAAGGGAAGGAATCTGCATGTTTGTTTTTGAGTTTGTAATTCTTTTGTGGGTTGTTTGATGTTTAGTGTCATCTTCTTCAAGTTAAGATTTGGACCCGACCTCATATCTTTATTCATATAGGTGCAGTATGGATTCAGTTAGTGGGAGACCTGAAAAGAGGCTAAGAGATGAAGAGCACTCGCCGTTTAAAATTGTCGACAAAGTGCCGAGGTTATTGGAGCGATAGTGGAACAACATGGATGGGTTTGAGCAAGGAAAGATCAAAGATCATTTGAAAAACATGGTAAACATTATGGAGATTGATCCCAAACGAGAACTCGTCAAAGCTTTAGTTGATTTCTGGGACCCGAAGAATAATGTGTTTCGTCTCAATGGGTTTGAAATGACTCCTACCTTGGAGGAATTCGTTGAATATACCGATCTGGTGTGTAAAAGTTGAACAAAGGGACTTTTTTCTCCCAGGGACGTTACTGCTACTAAGTTCCTTGAGCAGATATTGATCAGCCACACCGAGATAGAACATGTGGCGCAAGGTCAAGTCTGCCTAGATTTCTTGTATGACAGGTATGGTCATGAAGGGGGATTCTCGAAATATGGTAAGAAGCTAATTAACAAACAAGACCAACACACATGGCGAGGTCATGGACGAAAAGCATTCATTGTAGCTTTTTTGGGGTGTATGGTCTTCCCGAGAGAGGATCGGAAGATCAACATTCGGTTATCTGGGATAGTCACGACCATGAAGAAAAGAAAGGATTCCTCCATTCTTCCAATGGTGTTAGCAGATATCTTTCGTACTTTGACTAGGTGCTGGGAAGGAAAAGTTTTCTTTGAAGGTTGCAACCTCCTACTCCAGATGTGGTTCAGGGATCATCTTTTCCGTTGTCCTTATCGGGTAGACCACCGTACTTGTTGGGGTAATCATGTTCGCTAGTATAATACTATATTGATGAACGAGTTGGAGATCCGCACTTTTCCAGAATGTGTGAATGATTGGAAAGAGTATCTTCAGTCCTTAATAGATGACCAGATCACATGGAATTATCTTTAGTTCACCGCAGAATATGTCATCTACAGGTCATCTTGCTGTCCATTTTTTATCTTGATGGGGCTTCGAGGCTATCAACCATATGTTCCCATGAGAGTTCTACGTTAGTTGGGTCACAAACAAATAGTGCCCCATTAGAGACTATGGAAAATTTTATTTGGGAAGCAATATCAGATGATCCCATTCGCAAAAACTATGCTCAACGTGTTTGGAATGGCAGTAAGGTACTCGAGCGTAGCACCATGGTGGCAGATAGAGAAAGGGGTGAGTTGAATCCTTCTTATCTTGAGTGGTTCTATAATCAAGTTGCTCTTGCAGACAGACCAGGGATAGTCGTAAGGAGCACCGTAGAGTGGGAAGCTGAGATTCGAAACAGAGTTGGGCTGGCTGCGGAATAAATAAAACAGGGTTATGAATATGATTTGGAGCACTACAAGAGGAGCTCAACATTGTTATAGTAGACATGGATTTGTTGTATGATGCTTTTGAGAAAGAGAAAGCTCAGTGGATATGAGAGAGGCAAGCACTCAAATCCCAAATTCAAAAGAAGAACACAATCGCAACCGCTCAGCAACAAGAAGAGAGAGAAGCTCAGTTCAGGGTAGTCCGTGATCATGAGCGCATGAGTTACGTTCCATTAATCAAGGGTTTGAGGGACCAATTAGAGGAAGTTGAATCAAGCAAGGAGAGATTGATTGCGAAGTTTGAAGTGGAGAGACACCACTACCAGAGTATGATCAATCGGTTGGAGGGGGAGTCTCTAGAATTTCGGCGCCAGAAAGATATGGCCTTGGACCGCGAGCATGTTGAATTAGATCTAGCTCAGACCCGTGGTCAGAAAAATCAAGATTTGCATGTGGAACAGGAATACGTTAAGGGATAGATCCTCGAGGTAGCCACCTACACCGCGAGAGAATGCAAGAATTGTCAGGGAATGACAACCGAAAGATTTGTAGAAGTATCATTGAGCGTTGCTCGTCATATATCTCTAGATTTGGAGAGGATATACCGAAATGTTGGGGGTCAGCCACAAGAACAAGAGCCTTGCTTACGGTAACGCTAGTGGATTCTGCGACAGCGAAAAAAGTCATCTTCCAGCTATCATTCTTTTTTTATTTTGTTGGTTTGAGTCTGTAAGAGTCGCTTGGTGTTTTGAGTCTTGTTGTTTTTTCCTTTTATCCTAAAAACTTGGTTTGAGTCATGTTTGGTATATCTTTGTGCGCTCTTTCCTTCTCGAGTCTTGTACCAAAAAGAAAATTGAATAATCAATGAAAAAATATTTTTTGTTTGGAACCAAAAGGTGAAAAATTCGTGCGGTAGAACTGCACCCGGTCTGATTCATGAGGGGACATCATACGCAGACAATCCACATAAGATTCGACCACAGCCAAAAAAAAAAAGAAAGGCAAAAGTGAATAAAAGAAAAGAAAAAAGAGGAGAAGAAAAGGAGAGAAAAAGGAAATAATGGAAGGTTTCAGAAACACTTGAAGGGCACAAATAAAATAAGCCGGAATTATCCACGCGGTCAACGCAAAAAACATGTTAGAAATGGTTAAACTGCCTCGGAACATTGCATCCCACAATGTGCAATTGCAATATGTGTTAAAACTCAAACGCTGACAAGTTTGTTGTTTTTCCAAACCAGTTAGCTTGTTAGAATGTACTGGCACCATGCCATTATCAAACGAGATCTAAAGGGCCTATGCCGAAAAGCATGACTAGCTCAGAAAATAGTGTTGAGGAGGAAAAAAGGGCAAATCAGATGTTGAAGGAGGCAATGGAAAAAATGGAAAAAATGAGACTGGAGATGAACGAAATGCAGCTAGCCTTGTCTAGGGTACAAAAGGGGCCCGAACTACCCGTTACTTCTACTCTCCCACCAAGACACACGCAGGAATACCCTTCCCTTGGCCCTTCAACAAGCTTCCCAAGCCAGTACTACTGTCAGGGAAGAAATGCCTATGATCCCCAAGCTCCACCACCCAATCAGAACCCTCCTCCACCAAATGTTCCTATCTTTGTGGCACCTTCCCCAGCCATATTACAAAGATCGTCTAGTGAGCCACTATTCCAAGCTCAAGACACCCAATATTACCCTCCAGAACCCACTTTTAAAGCTCCTGAGCCATACATATATACACGCCATTTGGAGATCCCGGAGGAAGCTAAGAAACTGGTTAAGAATGCGGAACGGGAGGAAGTGATTCGAAAAGTCAAAAGCCTAGAGCAATCCTTCATAAACATGCACGGTTTAGGCAGCCAAGTCAGTTTTGCCTACAAAGATTTGTGCCCTTTCTCTGATTTCCAGTTTCCCGCAGGGTTCAAAATGCCCAAATTTGACTTATACGAGGGACATGGCGACCCGATGGCCCACCTCCGAGGTTTCTGTAGTAAAATAAGAGGAGCTGGGGGGGGGGGGAGAAGGATGAATTGTTGATAGCCTATATTGGTCAAAGCCTGAGCAGGTCCGCGCTGGAATGGTACACAAGACAGGATCCCGGCAGATGGTATACATGGGATGACTTGGAATATGCATTCATTGGCCATTTTCAGTATAACCTTGAGATAATCCCTAATCGTCTATTCATTGTTGAAACTGGAAAAGAAGCTCGCAGAGAGCTTTAGAGAATTTGGTTTCCGCTGGAGGGAACAAGCATCAAGAGTTGATCCTCCGATGAGGGAGAGCGAAATGGTAGACTACTTTTTGCAGACATTGGAACGGACATACTTTGGTCATCTAATGACGTCCGTGGGTAAATCGTTCAATGAAGTGGTAAATATGGGAGCCATGGTTGAAGAAGGATTGACGTCTAACAACATATTGAGCTATTCAGCACTGAAGCAACCACCCAGGCCATACAAAGCGGTACTGGTGGTGTGTTGGGAAAGAAAAAGAAGGAAGAAGTTGCCACAGTTGAAGTTGGCACTTGGTCCAAGTCTAGAAACCCTCCACCCTACTACAACCAACCCAGAACCCATTACCCAAATTATCCACACACTCCAAATTACCCTCCACATCCCTACTACCCACCACAAGAACCCCATTTCTCCATCCATCAGGCCCAGGCATATACTCAGCCTCCGATTCGCCCGCAATTGCGTGCGCGGGCTCACCAAAACACATATCCACCTCCATAAAATTCATACCCACCTCCAAAAAACACCTATCCACCACCAATGGCCTACAGGAATTGCGCAGGGCCAGGTTTCCAGGGGAATCAGGCATTCAGAAATGAAAGGTTGCAGATACAGAGAACGTTCACTGGGTTGGGAGAAACCTATACTGCTTTGTTCCACAAATTAAAGCAATTGGGTTTTTTGAGTCCTATTGAGCTCAGATTGCCGAATCCCCTTCCCCAAAATATGGACCACTCGGTAAGCTGTGAGTATTGTTTGGGGGCTCCTGGACATGATACCGAGAAATGTTGGTAGTTGAAACATGCAGTGCGAGATCTTATTGAAACTAACAAGATCAAGGTTCAGACACTAGAGGCACCCAACTTCAATCAAAACCCATTACCAGTGCATCATGAAGCCAATATGATTGAACTGATACACAAGGGGACAGAGCCTAAAAACCCTCGAAGATGGTCATGATGATCCGTTCTACGGAAGCCAAGGTCAAAGAAAAGGTAGTTAGTGCAAATCCAGTGGTTTAGTCAAAAGAGATAAATGATAAGCCAGTGATGGTAGAAGGTAAAAGGCCGTTTGTTGCTGCAAAGAAGCTTGAGCCAGTCAAGTTAGTAGTACTAGGGGCATCATCTACGCCCGTGGTTGTCGTGAAGGGAGCCTGCATAGAACCTGTTCTCATAAAGTCGGTAGTCCAGTTACCCGTGATTGATAGAAAAGTTGTTCCATGGAAGTATGAAAAGGTAGTGGTGACGTACAAAGGAAAGGAAGTGGAGGAAGAAAGTTGTGAGGCACAGGGACTAACTCGGTCGGGATCTTGTTTTGCTCCCGAAGATATGAGAAAGGCCAGGGCTATTAAAGATAATCCAGTGTTAGTCAAGAAGGCTATGACAGAAGAAGAGGTAGAGGAATTTCTGAAAAGATGAAAGTACAAGATTATTCCATTGTTGAACAATTGAGAAAAAACATCGGCCCAGATCTCATTGTTGTCATTACAAATTCACTCTGAAGAGCATCACCGAGCTTTGATGAAAATATTTAATGAAGCTCATGTGCCGATTAAATTTCAGTGAACCACCTTAAGACAATTACCAACAAGATCTTTGAGGTAAACAGGGTGACGTTTTCTGACGACGAATTGCCTGTGGAGGGCACAAAGCATAATAAATCCCTCTACTTGACGGTCAAATGTGAAGATTCAATGGTTACTCGGGCATTGGTCGATAACAGGTCTAGTGCCAATATTTGTCCATTGTCTACACTGAACAAGTTAAATATTGGTGATAATAGAATCCACAAGAATATTGTTTGCGTCCGAGTGTTTGACGGAGGTGGAACAAACACAGTGGGGGATATTATACTCGAGTTGACCATTGGGCCAGTAGAGTTCACTATGGAATTTCAGGTATTGGACACTGCAATATCTTATAATCGTTTGTTGGGTCGACCATGGATCCACGCGACCAAAGAAGTGCCTTCCACATTACATCAAATGGTCAAGTTTTAATAGGACAGACAAGAGGTCGTGCTACATGAGGGAGACCCCACATGCGCTGTAAACGATGCCATCGTGCCCTTCATAGAAACTGATGATGATAAGGAGCCGTGGGTTTATCAGATCTTCGACACGATCCCCGTGAGCAAGGTGTCGGAGGGCAAATGAATTCCACTCCCCAGGGTGGCTACTGCAACCATCATGGTACTTTCATAGATGCTAAGTAATGGGTTCATGCCAGGGAAAGGTCTGGGGGCTGAGCTTCAGGGTATTGTTCAACATGTCTCTTTGCCCAAGAATTTAGATACTTTAGGGCTGGGTTTCAAGCCAACTACAACAAATGTTAGAAGGGCTCATAAAATGAAGAAGAAAGCTTGGGTTCTTCCTAAACCAATTCCACGAATGTCCAGGTCATTCGTCCGTTCGGGTTCCAGAAAGCAATCACTAACAAAGGTATCGGGTCCACTGATTGGTACAGAGGGGAATTTGAACAAGGTGTTTGAAAGGGTGTTCGCCGAAGTGAATGTGGTTGACGCCGGTGAAGGTTCGAGCAAGGCAGACATTCAGTACATCGGGCTTAGGGCCAATATCAACAATTGGACGGCTACTCCTCTTCCTACCCGGAGGGAGTCTTAGTAGTAGGCTTTGGATTTTTCTTTCTTGTTTTCTGGATTATTCCAGAGTTGTAATCCAGTTCTTCTTTTACTTATATTCAGTAAAAGTGCGAAACACTATTATCCTACATTTTAACAAAAGTGAAAGTTTTCTCTTTTTATTTCGTTTTAATATTTTCTTCTTTTCTCTTTCTGAAAAGTTCTCTTTATGCTGGTTCTATTGACATGGCATGTAGAACGGATCTTCAACCCAGTCTAAATAATCAATCTGATTCTGAATTAATTATACAAGAGGTCGATTGTGATGATGAATCAGAATACGATGAAAATGAGGCCTTTGAAGAGATAAACAGAGAATTAATCCAGTTCGATATGAAATCTAAGCCCAATTTAAGTGAAACTGGAGCTGTCAATTTAAGGGATGCCAACGATGTCAGGAAAACCAAAATAAGCATCCACATTGAGCCAAACATCAGGGTGGGACTAATCAAAGAAATCATTGAATTTAAAGATGTTTTTGCATGGTCATATGATGACATGTCGGGCTTAAGCACCGATCTAGTGGTTCACAAATTGCCCACTGACTCGGCATGACCTCCCGTCAAACAAAAACTAAGGAAGTTCAAAACAAATATGAGCATGAAGATTAAAGAAGAAGTAACCAAGAAGCTGCAGGCAAAGGTTATTCGGGTCACTCGATATCCTGATTGGTTGGCTAATGTGGTGCCAGTGCCGAAGAAAGATGGGAAGATTAGGGTATGTGTCGACTAACGCATTTTGAATAGGGCGAGCCCAAAAGATAACTTTCCATTACCCAACATTCCTATTTTGATCGATAATTGCACCGGACGTGAAATCAGGTCTTTTTTAGATTACTATGTCGAGTATCATCAGATTCTGATGGATGAAGAAGATGCGGAAAAGACGGCTTTCATTACACCATGGGGGACTTATTGCTACCGGGTAATGTCGTTTGGCTTGAAGAACCTGGGGCAACATACAAGAGAGCAATGATTATTGTGGTTCATGACATGATACACAAAGAGATTGAGGTGTATGTAGATGATGTGATCATAAAATCCAAGCGTCAGGAAGACCACGTAGCAGACCTAAGGAAGTTTTTCCAAAGACTTTGAAGGTACGATATTAAGCTCAACCCGACCAAATGTGCATTTGGTGTTCCATCTGGAAAACTGTTGGGATTCATTGTCAGTCGGTGATGCATTGAGTTAGACCCATCAAAGATCAAATCCATCCAAGAATTTCCACCGCCGAAGAACAAAACATACGTAATGAGTCTGTTAGGAAGGTTGAACTATATCAGCAGGTTCATCGCTCAGCTCACAGCGACTTGTGAACCCATTTTTTGGCTACTGAAGAAAGATGTTGCGGTAGAATAGATGGCAGAATGTCAGGAAGCCTTCGACCAAATCAAGGGGTATCTGTCAAACCCACCAGTGTTGGTCCCACCTGAACCAGTAAGACCATTGATTCTCTATCTAACCGTACTGGATAATTCATTCAGTTGCGTGCTGAGCAACATGATATCACAGGAAGGAAGGAGCAATCCATCTATTATCTCGGCAAGGAGTTTACAGTCTATGAGGTTAAGTACACTCAACTTGAGAAGAAATATTGCGCCCTAACTTGGGTAGCAGAGAATTTAAGCATTATCTATCGTCATATACTACTTACCTCATTTCACGCCTGGATCCATTGAAGTATACTTTCCAGAAGCCTATGCCCACAGGGAGATTGGCAAAATGGCAGATATTACTCATAGAGTTTGACATCGTCTATGTGATGAGGATGGCCATGAAAGCCCAAGCATTGGCCGATCACTTCGCTGAGAATCCTATTGATGAAGAATACGAGTCTTTGAGGACGTATTTTCCTAATGAAGAAGTGATGTACATATAGGAGTTAGAACTGACTGAGGAACCAGGGTGGAAGCTTTTCTTCGATGGGGTTGCGAAGAAAGGATTTGGAATATGAGCGGTGCTTATTTCTGAAACAAGATATCACTATCCTGTTACGGCTCAGCTAGGTTTCTATTTTACCAACAATATGGCTGAGTATGAGGCATGCATTCTGGGCTTACGGTTAGCTGCAGACATGGATGTCTAGACGTCTTGGTCTTGGGAGACTCGGACCTCCTGGTATATTAGATTCAAGGTGAATGGGAAACACGGGATTTAAAGCTTATACCATATCGACAATGTTTGCACGATCTGAGCAAGCGATTTCGATTAGTGGAGTTCAGACACATCCCAAGAGTTCACAATGAAGGTATCGATGCTTTGGCCACCTAAGCATCAATGTTGCACCACCCAGACAAAATTTATGTTGACCCGTTGCATATCTAGGTTCGTGATTAGCATGCTTATTGCAACATGATAGAGGAACAAATGGATGGTGAGTCATGGTTCTATGATGTCAAAGAATACCTCCGGATGGGGATATACCCATAGCATGCCACCGGAGATCAAAAGAGAGCCATTTGGTGATTGGCCAATGGATTTTTCCTCAGTGGAGGAGTGTTGTACAAAAGAACACCAGATTTGGGATAGTTGAGATGTGTAGATGCTGGTCAAGCCACAACAGTGATGATAGAGGTACATGTTGGAGTTTGTGGGCCATATATAAGCGGATATGTATTTACAAAGAATATTCTCTAGCAAAATATTATTGGCTCACTATGGAGTGTGATTGTATTAGCTTCGTGCAAAAATGCCATCAATGTCAGATACACGGAGATCTGATTCATTCTCCGCCAACAGAATTGCATACAATGTCAGAACCTTGGCCATTTGTTGCATGGGGATTGGATGCCATTGGACCTATTGAGCTGGAAGCTTCCAACGGTCATAGGTTCATTCTGGTAACCATCGATTATTTCACTAAGTGGGTTGAAGCTAAAACTTTCAAGTCGGTAACCAAGAAGGTAGTGGTGGATTTTGTTTATTCCCATATCATCTGCAGATTTGGGGTCCCATAAGTGATCATCATGGACAATGGTGCTAATCTTAACAGCGGTTTGATGAAAGAAGTATGTCAACAGTTCAAGATTACACATCGTAATTCCACCCCATATCGTCCCAAGGCGAATGGAGCGGTTGAGGTAGCCAATAAAAACATAAAGAAGATATTAAGGAATATGGTAGAAGGGTCCAGGAAATGGCATGAAAAGCTACCATTTGCACTGTTGGGTTATCGCGCTACTGTTCGTACATCAGTAGGTGCAACTCCTTAATCGTTAGTATACGGAACTAACACAGTGATACCAGGAGAGGTTGAAATTCGGTCTCTTCGAATTGTCGTTGAGGCTGGGATTGATGATGATTAATGGGTCAAAGCCCGTTTGGAATAGTTGAGCTTGATTGACAAAAAGAGATTGGCAACAGTATGTCATGGCCAATTGTATCAAAAGAGAATGGCAAGAGCATATAATAAGAAGGTGCGCCCACGAAGTTTGAAGTAGGGAAGCAAGTATTGAAACAGATCCTCCCACATCAGGCCGAGGTAAAGAGCAAGTTCGCCCCAAATTGGCAAGGGCCATTTATTGTGACCAGGGTGTTATCCGATGGCTCTTTATGTCTGACAAATGTCGAGGGGAGATGCATCGACATGGCTATCAATTCTGACGCAGTCAAAAGATATTATGTGTAATTTCTTTGATTATAATTGTCATTTGTTTGTTTGTATTGGGCATTTATCGGAGAATGAAATGACTGAGGCAATTTGTTCTTATATCCAAACATTTTAACCTTTGCTTCCTTCTTTGAGCCTTATTTGTTCTTCCATACCCCTCTCTTGGAATCACTAATGAAAATAAAAAAAATAAAAGTAGAAAATAAGGAAAAATAATAACAAGAACAAAAGAAAAGACACAAGAAAAAAAGGAATCAAGTAAACTACGTTCGACCTGATTCCTCATAGAGGATACGTAGGCGCCTTACAGTCCGGTCAAAAAATAATAAAAATCATAAATCCCCCAAGCAAGAAAACTGGGGCAGAAGTTATGTTTTAAATTTTGGGAAAGAGGTTTGATTGCAAGAGTTGTAATGTTTCACCCAATCAAAATTTATTTTGAATTTTTTGATAGCCTATTCTTTTTTAAACTCACACAAAAACCCACATGTGATGTCCAAAAAAGACCTCCTAATCAGTATCCGATAGGTGCCAAGTTAGGCAAATGAAAGCTAAGAATATACACTGATCCCCGACTGAATAAGGATCATGAATGGAAGGAATTGATAGCCAAAAGATTCCCTAATAAAGAGAATCTTATCGGTAGCACTCCAATCCCCAGCTGAAAAAATTAAATGAGAGAGTCTTATCGGTGAAAACCTTCACAGGCACCATAAGGCGACAAAGGCTGAGAGAAACAAAATGAGAGACTCTTATGGTGAAAACCTTCACGAGCACCATAAGGCGAAGGGAGTTGAGAGAAATAAGAGAGTCTTATTAGTGAAAACCCCTCGAAGGGCACTACGAGGTGACAAGATAAGGTTGGCAAAAAGGATCCGCATTTGGCAAAGAGTTGGGTACCTATTTATCCCCAGCAAAATGAGGCCATCAAAAAGATTGATTGATACAAATAGACTGGTTGGTTAATCCGGAATGCACAATGTGATTGTTGGGATCGGTTATACCACTCAGATAAGTTTTTTCCTTTTTTTCTTTCACCAGCATTTGTTTAGAAATACTTCTTCTTTTTCAATCATTTGAAGTCATGATTTTTCACTTCTTTGTTTAAAGACTTTTTCCCAGTAGTTTGTTTTTTAGAAAGATTCTTCAGAGCTTACTACCAGTTTCCAAAATGTTGCAAAGCAAAAGGAGAATAGGACAGGCCAAAGATAAGGCAATAAAATGAAGAGATGCTTGTTGCAAGAACAAATGATGAATTGGTCTAAATGTCAAGGGAAGAATGGAGAAAAGCAGAAAAAACAACAGTTGAGAAAATCGTGGACCAAATTCCAAAAGGATCCACAGAAGATTTTTGAGATGTGGAAACAACTCGACAGATTATCGATCGAGTTCCAAGAGGGCCGGACAACATAAAGCAGGGAAGGAAGAAAAATAAAACCATCCCCAGCAAATAATACTATTCTCCAACAAGTTTTGGGAATGCAGAGCAACGAAAAGATAAAGGGAAAAACCATCCCTGGCAGGAGTGGCACGACCACTCACCACTTTTTAAGCTAATGAAATTTTCTTTGATTTGAAGCAGGGAAAAGAAATATCATTGATGGCGGAAAAGATATTCCCCAAAGAAGATCACTAAAATTGGGGCAAAACATTTTCTGCCGTTGTTGAAAATTTTCTCGAAGGAACGCGGAAATCAATGAAGGAAAGCAATTTCGAAGAAAGTTCGAAGGTAGAAAGGTGTGAGGAGGCAAGGAAAGAACAATGCCAATAAACACAGTTTCAAAAGGAGAAGTCTGGAGCCCGCCTGTAGAACGGAGGTTGTGATGTTTTAAGTGGAAGAAATCAGGAGCCCGCCTATAGAATGAAGGTTGTTATATTTTAAATTGAAGAAGTCAGGAGCCTGTCTGTAAAATGGATGTTGTTAAATTATAAGTTGAAGAAGTCAGGAGCCGGCCTGTAGAATGGAGGTTGTTATAATTTAAGTTGAAGTTGAAGTCAGGAGCCCGCCTGTAGAATGGAGGTTGTTATATTTAAAGTTGAAGATGAAGTCAGGAGCCCGCCTGTAGAATGGAGGTTGTTATATTTTAAGTCGAAGTTGAAGTCAGGAGCTCGCCTGTAGAATGGAGGTTGTTATATTTATAGTCGAAGATGAAGTCACGAGCCTGCCTGTAGAATGGAGGTTGTTATATTTAAAGTCGAAGATGAAGTTAGGAGCCCGCCTGTAGAATGGAGGTTGTTATATTTTAAGTTGAAGTTGAAGTCAGGAGCCCGTCTGTAGAATGGATGTTGTTATGTTTTAAGTTGAAGTTGAAGTCAAGAGCCCTTCTGTAGAATGGAGGTTGTTATATTTAAAATTGAAGAAGTCAGGAGCTCGCCTGTAGAATGGAGGTTGTTATATTTAAAGTTGAAGAATTCAGGAGCCCTCCTGTAGAATGGAGGTTGTTAAATTTAAAGTTGAAGAAGTCAGGAACCCTCATGTAGAATGGAGGTTGTTAAAATTTTAAGTTGAAGAAGTCAGGAGCCCTCCTGGAGAATGGAGGTTGTTACAATTTTAAGTTGAAGAAGTCAGGATCCCGCCTGGAGAATGAAGATTGTTATATTTTAAGTTGATGAAGTCAGGAGCCGCTTGTAGAACGGAGGTTTGTTATATTTTAAGTTGTTGAAGTCAGGAGCTCGCCTGGAGAATGGTGATTGTATTATCTTTTAGATAGTCAAGTTGGAGTCAGAAGCCCGCCTCTAGAACAGAGGATCGCATTTCAAAGCTGATGTGAGGAGCCTGCCCATAGAAAAGAGGAATACATTTCAAGATCAAATCAGAAGTCAGTAATGCGAGGGTTAAAACAAAATACCCCCAGCATGAATCCCATCGCAGAAATCAGAAAGAAGACTACAAAAACAAGTCATAGATTGATCAGAATTTGTAATTCCTAGTTTAAGTCTAGCTTCTTGTTTTCTTTTGACACGGTGTAATAAGGGGGTCGAAAAGCAATAGCAATAGCATGCAGCAACAGTAACAGCAAAAATGCAGTCCCATAGTAATCCCATCTACCAAAACTTCCTGAACTACATTAACATGATTCTCTTTTAGCCAGGGATATGTAGGAAACATTTGAAGTAAAGGTTCGGTTAAATCTTTTCAAAAATGCTTCACACGGAGTATTCCAACGGGCAAAAATCGCTCGTATCTGCTCACTTTATCTTTGCACGAAAAATCTTTGTATTTTTAGACAAAGAGGGGCAGCTGTGAGCACGTGATTTTTTCCTCACGGAAACTACTCCAAAAGAAATCAAAAAATAAAATATATTTTCTTTGGTTTACAATTTTTAGAATTTGCATGGCGTTTTTTGGATAATTATTTTCGCTTTGTCTGTGAATATTTATCTTGTTTTAATTAATAAAAAACAAAAAATATATTGCGTGTGAACTTAGGATTTTATTTTTACAATTAGGAATCAACTAAACCATAAATTGGTTTTAAAAGAAAGAAAATCACAAAAATATGTATTTGTTGTAATTTTTTGTATTTTTATTTTAATTAGTGTTTAATATTGTGTGTTAATTATTAGAAGGTTAATTTATACTTTTAAATTTATTTTGATTTTTTTTTACAATTTAATTTAGGATTTTGGTATTAGGAATTAAGAAGAAAATGAAAGGAAAGAAGAAAGGAGTGAAAAATTGGACAAAATCGGAACTGGGCCATTTAATTGGACCCAAAAATCTGGCCCAAAAACACTGGCTCTACCCGGTTCAAGTCAAGCAACCTCAAGGACGTCCAAACGACGTCGTTTTGGTCACACTTGATTTGGGCCATTGATCTCAATTTGATTAATGGCCAAGATCACATCTCCGTTACCCTTTTCCTGTAACCGACCCGTTACCCGTTTCAAACAGCCCCCCCTCATTGAACCAAATGACGTCGTTTCATTTAAGCGAAACGATCCAGGCCGTTGATCGTGCTTGATCCAACGGCCAGGATCAAATCCCCTCCCCGTATATAACTCCAACCTCTCACCTCACGCCCCCTAAGCCAGAACACCTCCCCCCCTCACCCCTGTTCATCGTCTCTCTCTCTCAAAGACGAGCCCTTCCAAACCCTAGCCTCCACCCCTCCCCTTCACCGTAAACCCCGCAGCAATGATGCGGTGACCACCAAAATCACACCCCTGAACCACTGTGCCCTCCCCCTCCAAATCCACCCTCATTTTTCCTCAAATCAATTTGGAACTCCTCGATTCTTCATTTGAAGATTCGAGTCAAACCTCAAACTATCCCAACCAAGCCCAAACTCACACCATAAAACCCCTGAACCTCCCTCGTCTCTAAGACGTCATTGGTTTCCCTCGAATCCCTTTTGAATCTGTCAAATCACAAATCGAAGATAAAGCCTAAGTTGGCGAAGCCCTTAAAAGCCGACATAGATCTACGATTAAGGCCAAAATAGACCTCGACCATGTGTTTTCATTTGACAGCACATAATCGAGGCACATTTTGGTCCAAATCAGAAAGAACGGGGAATAATTTCCAGTATTGGTTCGCCTGGTCATATAGGTACTTTTCTTTCTCATTTACTCTTTTGGTTTGTTGTCGATATTTATTCGTTTCATTGTAACTTATCGGTTGTTAATTATTTTATTCCTCCTCATACGAACCTTTTTCTTGGTCCAAATTTTTGTGGTTGATTAACATATGTTATGAACTATGAGTCAATTCGATAAGTTTCATCCATTGGTCCGTTTCTTTTAGATTAATTCATGATTTAAAGTGTTAGTGTGTACGCTTGTTTTCTCTGATTTTAGTTTGATCTTTAATTTTGTTCGGATTAGATGTTTGTCCATGGGTCGTTGGTGTATGTAAAATCCATGATGATTTCCAGAGGTTTTCTTACTGTTAATATCATCACATTTAATTTTCGTTTTGGTTGATGTTTGATCCCCTGTACTACTCAATGTTGAGTCTTAAGTTAGTAAAAAACGGTTGCTTCCCTGAATTCTTGATCCATTTTCTTTCCTCTTCTGTTTGTATCCATAAGCATTTCGGACTGATCGTGATCGGTCTAGAATTGGTTGTAATTGATGATTAGTTTAGTAGTTGATTAGGAGGATTGGCTGTTGCTGATAGGGGGTAATTGCAGTGAATCACGGTAAATTTTGGGGGGTAGTTTGTGAATTCAAAAGTTGAAATGGTCTAATAAAGTTAGTATGTCAATCGGAGTAATAGTGAGATACTAAATTAATTCCATTAGCTAATGTAAAAAGGGGATCAGTAGTGGAAGGGACAACTATTAAGAACCTTTTGCTAATTGGAAATTAGAAACAGTAGATTAATAATGAAAAGCAAAAGGGTTCACATAGTAGAGGAATATTACAAGCTGAAATGTTAAAGAAACATGGGGTAATAATAAAAGGTTTTATTTTACAACTGTAAAGAAAAATGGGGGGTTGAAAAGGGTCTGCTTTGGGTAAAATAGGAGTCATTTGGGACTAATTGAGGACTGGTTTTTGGAGTCCAAAAAAGATACAGTAAGAGTGTGGAGAGTTTTGGTCAGTCTTTTCTGTTTCCCTCTTGAATCCATTTGGAGAACATTTCAGGTTAGGTTTAGAGTCCTCAGTAAGCCTTAAATCAGTTTTTAAAATTAGTATTAGGGGAATATAGAGAAAAAGGCAGTCAATTTTTCTCTTGTTGTTCCATTGCCTGCTTCAAGTCTTCATCTTCCTAAATTGGTCTCCTAAAGGATATTCCAATAGTTATCCTTTAGCTCTTAGATTGTCAGAAGAACTAAACACTGTTTGATTGAGACTTGAAGTTGTTTTCAAAGTTTGGTAGTTGGTGAGCATCTCCTGGTGTGCTTTCTGGATTTTGTTTCTTAATAGAGTTGATTTGGGGTGTTGATTGTTGCTGACGGGTTTTACGAATCATTTATACTCTGTTTGGGTGTGTTTCTAGTTTGGGATTGGTACTGCTATTGGTTAGAATCTGATTGGTTGTTGCTGATTGCTGTTTGTTGTTGCTGCTTGATAGTTGATTCAACTGATCTCTTCCTTCTGTTTCTGTTCTGTTTCCAGGTACACATTTGAATCATGTATTGCTTCAATTTGGATATTGAAAGGAGGAAATGAAATATGTCATCCATTTGCCTTTTTGAAGTTTATATATTTGAATTGTCTTAGCTGTATAGATTGTAGATGATTTGTTTTAGTTTAGTCATGTTTCGATTTGTACCAGCTTTGCATAAGTGGACTAGACAACATTAATGTGGATTGTATAGTTAGAGCTGAAACGGTATTGCATAATGAGCATTAGATATAATTAGCTGTAGTTCAATTTATGTAATGAACACTGGGCTTGCGGGATTATCGGGTTAATCTGAATTGTAGCATGCTGTACAAATTGCTATTTGGAATTCCTGTCACTTCTGTTTGGTTTAAGGTTAAAGCAGTCTCGTCTATTAAAACTTGGATAGTCAAGCTGTTAGTGTAGTCTCATTAGGTAGTTTTCTAATACGTAATTGTCATTCTGGAAATTGTATCGAATTCAACCTCAATCAATGTTGGTAGAATCGAATCGTAGCATAACCGAGTGAAATCATTTTTAGATGCATGATTAGTTCAAAATTAGAAGTAGTGTAAATTCGAGCCTTTTAGATATAATCAGGCCCATTATGATGTTGTAATCAATTTTCTAAAGTCAAAGTTTAAACTCTCATTTAGGAAAATGTAAGTATTTGAAATAAGGTGATACTTTTTCTCAATATGGAACTTTTAGATAACGTAAATTAGGATAAAAGTATGAGTTCTCGAATTCAGAAAGTTTAGAGTAAAGCCGTGGTTTAAAAGGCAGGAATTATTGTTAAGTACATGCAATTAGTAAGGTTAATTAGGGGCAATTCATTTTAGTCCTATATCATTAGATCTCGATTTTTAATTCTCATCGTATCCACGTTAATATCCAAGCTCGTATATCAGCACTTTAGTAAATTGAGTAATAGTAAGAGATTTGAAGCTCGAATTAGTATGCAATATTTTTGTAATTATGGTTATAGGTAACTTATATAGGATAAGGAAGTTGTAGTTGAAGATTGGTCATTTCCTAATTCATGTTCGCTATTGTATCATTGGCTCGTTACTTGGCATACAGTGCGTAGTTTCGATTCACTTTTGACGTAAATTTGAATGCAGTTTTCCTTAGGGTTAATTTTAAGCCAGCAATTGATTAATTAAGATTATTTTTTTTTTGAGACAAAAAAAATTAGAAATGTTGTCACTTTAAGATTGCCGTAAAAAATAAACGAGCCTCGCCTCGCCAAATAAATCGCAAGCTGCGGGGCCCTCAATAAATGTATATATTAACCACTTAGATTTCGGGACATGCCGCTTTAGCAAATTTCTCGGCATTCTCAAAATAATAATGCGTTAGCATCTTTAGGTGCATATTTAATAATGTTATCTCCCTAAACTCGGGTACACATTTATGTGACCCAAATCCAAATCTCAACGAAGTCGGAACACATCAAAAACTGCGGGTACATTTATGTGACGCAGTTCGAGAGGCATTCTCACAACGTTGCAATTCTTTTAAAAATAATAATAATAAAATGAGAAAAGTGGTTCAAATTTAAAACTAGCACATAGGTTAAAATGTATTAAAATCAGATAATTAAGCCAAATATGACAGTTGAGCGACTGTGCTAGAACCACGGAACTCGGGAATGCCTAACACCTTCTCCCGGGTTAACAGAAATCCTTGTACTTATTTTTGGTGTGCTGACTGTTAAATAGAGTCATTTTTTTCCTCGATTTCGGATTAAACCGGTGGCTTGGGGCACCATAAATCTCCCAAGTGGCGACTTTGAATTTTAATAATAAATCTCATTTCCATTGTCCTTTAATTAGTAAAACTCCTATGCGTTCTTGCGGGCGCGGGTAAAAAGGAGGTGTGACAACAACTACCCCATCCCTTCGGGAACATGGAGCCTTCCTCTAGAACGCAAAGGCTAAAAACTCAGCCTCATCAGCTAACCCTTCGCGAACGCGAAGTTCATTTCTTTGCAACACTGAACAACAATTTTCTGCACTTTTTCAAAACATGAAATGGTTCGATTGACCACCCATAACTCACCTGAGCCCCCTAGTACCTCAACCAAGCATGCGAACATAACCCAGAACATCATTCAAACTTGTTCCAACCTTGAGAATGCTCAAAACAACATCAAAACACCAAATTCACATCAGATTCAAGCCTAAGAATTCCAAAAACTTCTAACTTACGCTTTTGATATTAAAAGCCCAACCAAACCACGTTTGGATGACCTGAAATTTTGCACACACATCCCAAATGACACAACGAAACCATTGCAATTCTCATAATTCCATTGCGACCCCTATATTAAAATCACACCTATTAACGGAAAAAGGCAAAAAATCCAATTTTGCCAATTCAAGCCTAAATCTTCTCCGGACCTTTAAAATACATTCTGATCACGCTCCTAAGTCCCAGATCACCTACCGAAGATATCCAAACCATCGGAACTCACATCCAAGACCTATAACATCTAAGTCAACATCAGATTGACTTTTTCAACTTAAGCTTCCTCAAAAGAGGCTATGTGTTTCAAACCTTACCAAATCCTTTCCAAACCCGAGCCAACTAACCCGATCACACATAAAACTGATAAACAAATCAATAAGAAGTAGAAATAGGGATAACAGAGAAGTAACCCATAAGACAACTGATCGTGTCGTCACAAAACAAATGATGGAGAAGAATGCCGACTCTGATGTCCAACTTTCCTCTCACAATACATCCATCCAAAACTTGGAAGTCAAAATGGGGAAAATCTCTCAAGCCCTCACCATTCATCCTAAAATAGCACTACCAAAGACACAGTGGTGAACCAAAAGGGTGGAAACAACACGGGACATGTCATGGGCGTTACTACACAGAGTGGAAAGGGTGGGGATGCACCCATCTCAAAATAAAGGAAACTTATAAGATGAGCAATTGGTACAAGGAGATGAGATACCGGACAATGTGGTGCAAGCAAATGATGAAGTGAAGATTGATATTGATCACATTGTTGACATACCAAAACCGTTAGTGCAAAAGGCTAAAACACCAATGTCTACGACTCCTCCTTCATATCCTCAAAGGCTTACCAAGAAAAATGGTGAGAATTTATTCAAAAAGTTCATTGAAATGATAAAGAGTCTATCTATCAATGTTCCATTAGTTGAAGCCTTGGAGCAAATGCCTAGTTATGCAAAGTTTATGAAGGATTTGGTGACAAAGAAGTGGTCAATGAATTCTGAAACTATATAGATGACTCATCAAGTGAGTGCAATTGTGCATTCAATGGCTCCCAAGTTGGGGGATCCCAGTGCTTTCACGATTCTTTGTACAATTGGAAGTGCCGAGTTTGCAAAAGCTCTTTGTGATCATGGGGCAAATATCAATTTGATTCCATATTCGGATTTCAAGACTTTGGGAATTAGGCAACCACGACCCACATCTAAGAGATTACAAATGGCCGATCGTACTATGAAGATACCATTGGGAGTTATTGAAGATGTATTGGTTTGTGTTGATAAATTCATTCTACCCGCAGATTTTGTCATTCTTGATTGTGAAGTTGATCATGAGGTGTTGATTATTCTTGGTAGACCTTCCTTTGCTATGGGTAAGGCTCTAGTTAATGTTGAAGCCAGAGAACTTACCTTCTGGGTTGATGATGTAAAAGAGGTTTTCCATGTGTAAGTCCATACGGCAACCCAATATCAAAGAGGTGTGTTCTTTCATAGAGTTGGTGATCGATATGATTGTAGATGAAACAAGTGTTATGATGAATATTGATAATACATTGTAGTCTATCTTGCTCAAATTTGATGATGACGAGATGGATGGCTTCATGGAATGTGTGAACTCACTACAAGGAATGGGGTCTTACACTCATGAACCCCACAAATTGTCCTTGGCTCTTGAAAATAGGACAACTCCTCCAAATAAACCCTCAATCTAAGATCCTCTTATCTTGGAGTTGAAGCCATTGCCTCCACATATTCGGTATTAATTTCTTGGCCCTTATTCTACTTTAATAGTTATTCTTCCTCTTATTTGACTAACATGCATGTAGATTCTACTTTGGCAGTGCAACAAAAGAGGAAGAAGGCTATTGGATGGACATTGGTAGATATTCAAGGGATAAGCCCAGCTTTTTGCATGCACAAGATTAACCTAGAGGAGGATGCCAAACCATCAATTGAACATCAAAGGAGACTCAACGAAGCCATGCAAGAGGTTGTCAAAAAGGAGATCATCAATTGGTTAGATTCCGGGGTTGTTTACCCTATTTTAGATAGTTCGTGGACTTCTCCGGTTCAATGTGTCCCAAGGAAAGGGGGAATGACGGTGGTAACCAATGATAAGAATGAGTTGATTCCTACAAGAACAATGAACAGATGGAGAGTGTGGATGGACTATCATAAGCTCAACAAATCACAAGAAAGGATCATTTCCCACTACCCTTCCTAGATCAAATGCTTGATAGATAGGCCGGCCGTGTTTTCTATTGTTTACTTGATGGGTATTCTGGCAACAATCAAATTCTTATTGCCCCGGAGGATTAAGAGAAGACTACTTTTACATGTCCTAATGATACTTTTGCCTTCAAGCGGATGCCATTTGGGTTGTGCAATGCACCAGCAACTTTTCAAAGGTGTATGAAAACGATCTTTATGGAGATGGTGGAGGATCTTGAAGTCTTCAGGGATGACTTTTTTTCAGTGCTCGGGAATTTTTTTGATAATTGTCTAGCAAACTTGGACAAAGTATTGGCAAAATGTGAAGAAACAAACTCAGTGCTCAATTGGGAGAAATGCCATTTCATGGCCGAGGAAGGCATTATCATTGGCCACAAGATCTCAATGAATTGCATTGAAGTCGACAAGGCAAAGATTGAGGTGATTTCTAAACTTTCGCAACCAACTTTCATGAAAGGTGTATAGAGTTTCCTAGGCCACGCCGGGATAAAAATCCCGGCGGTTAATCAAGGATTTCTCTAAAGTGGTGGACCCATTGTGCAAGCTTTTGGAGAAAAATGCTAAGTTCCACTTCAATGATGATTGCATGAGAGCCTTTGAATTGCTAAAGTTCAAGTTGACTACTACTCCCATAATCACTGCTCCAAATTGGTGTAGTCCTTTTGAGCCCATGTGAGATGCAAGTGATGTAGCGGTAGGGGCTGTTTTGGGGAAACACACCAACAAAGTTTTTCATCCGGTATACTATGCTAGTAAGACCATGAGTAGTGCCCAAGTCAACTGCACCATTACGGAGAAAGATCTCGATTTATCATGAAAATGGTAACAATAATTAAGTTTAAATATGGGGTTCAAAATATATATGATCTATTTTTATGCTCGTTGTTAAGCAATTGATGTTACTTGAAAGACTTAGAAACGAGATAAGAGCTTGAGAGCAAAGTGATAGCCAAACCGAATGATTGGTAATCGGGGCCTCGAGCTTGACTATTTGGGGGCCTCCAGGTCGAGTCTGGAGCTTGACTAGAGCTATCGAAGGTGATCGATGGGTGAATAGCAGTTATGATAAGATCAATGATGGTTATTTATGGCCAACAATAAGTAATAAATGAAGAACAATAAGTATAACACAACAAACAATAAACAAATTAATGAACTCAAGAGAGAATGTTCTTGAGTATTTAGGATGGAGTGACAGATCCTTACAAAATGAAAAGGATCCTTTTTATATAGGAGGGAAACTCCCAACATGGTACAAATACATTAATTAAAAAAAGCAATAGAGTTGGGACAGCTAGCTGAGGTCATGATTCGGGTCTAGGCTTAGCTTGCTAGACTTTGTCGGTTCTAAACGTGTGCCTTGGGAACTCCCCACTTTTTCATTATAGCCATTGCTCTGCACCATCCCGGGGTTGAGTGTCGGGTAGGCCCCTAGGGTCAACCTAGACCTTATTCTCGAACATTTAAATATGCTTACAAGCCATCATAATGATGGGAAGTTTGACTCTCCAATTTTACCGTATACAGATAGTCCCCGCGCTTCTTATAGTGAAAGTGATAAGAAGCGACCTTGAATTCCTACCCCTCTGGTACTTCCGTAACGACAACAGTTATAAGTTACCAAAAGATAGCGTACACACAACCCTCGAAAGCCTTAGCATTAATTACAGCGATTGGTTGTCCCTTGGCCTCCTTCAACATGTGCGGGGAGCCTCTATAACTACTTCTCCTCCCGTTCTTTATAATCCACTACACCACCAAGCTCCCCAAAAGTTTCCTTCTACCTTTACCCTCGTTCTTTCTCCGAAACGCAACTTTTATTTTTGAAATCTTTTTGGAATGGCAAAAGCTTCCGCTTCTACTACCCAGGAGAACATGACCTCTTACTCTTCGCTTCCATCCAAAGGCAAAGCGGCAGTGCCTCCTTGTGCTTAGGAATGCGTTCTAGGATTTTTTATGGCGGCTTCCGATTTCAAGGTCGAGAGACCTTCTTTGAAGCAGCGAATCGAGAGCCTGTGTCTCAGTACATTTGCTTAATAACAGACGTCGAAAAGGTGAGGATTGATTGCCGCTGGGGGGATGCTTTGCTTGTAGATATCCCTTCTTTAGAAGAGGATATAACGACATACAAAGCCGATTATCTCACTGTTTATACATATCCATTTACCCTTGGGCCAGTGGGGTCATCCTTGCCTCGTATAGACCCCGTGATTTTCGACTTCTGCCAATGTTACCAAGTGACCCTAGGCAAAATTCACCCTTCATACTGGGACATTGTCTACATGAACAAGTACTATGTGAACATGATTGGGGAGATGACCTTCACTCTCGATCACCTGATCAGGATGCATAGCCCCATTATCTTCTGTGGAGGCCTGATAAAGCTCCACTACTGAGCTACGAAGGCCCTCTTTTACTGCATTGAAGAAGTTAGGAACGGGTGGTGGTTGAGTCTCTTTGTCCGAGTAAGGACTTCGAACCTGATCCCGATGAAAAGGAAGTCGTTCCCCGAGAGGTGGAACATGGAATGTAAGTAGATACGTTATCTAGCATTCCCTTCCTTCTTTTTAAGTGCTATTTTTCCACACACTTAATTTCCTCCGCTAATGCAGCCACATCAATTTACCCTAGCACGGTCACGGGCCTCTCAGGCTGGGCCAGCGGCTGAACTCGATTTGCCCATACACAGAGCGAGTGTGGCGTGATTTGTTTCAATCTCGATAGGAAGCTAAGGACCATGGTGAGCCTTCACCCCTATCATAGTCGTGTCTTTCATTCTAAATCGCTACTGATAGCGCTCTTCACTCCTTGTTCTTACCTCTAGCCTTTGTGTAGGTCTAGGGGAGGTCCCCCTAATAAAGGGGCATCAATTGGTGAGGAGGGTGCCTTGGTACTTTATTAAGGGAAGAAAAGACAAAGGGATCCGTCGAATAAACTTTTGGAATCCAAGAAGATCAAGATGCGAGAAACTAAGGCCAACCCAACAGCCCTAACTCTGGAAGCAACGAGAAGTCCTCGAGTCGAAGGCGAGGGGGAAAATGATTTCTCGATGGTGTACGAGAGAGGGAAAACCCTAATCAAGCCCCATGCCGCAATGATTGTAGATCCCGAGCTGGAAATTGATTTCGTCACGATCCAACTTCGGGCTGGAGAGGCTACAGAGGGGGTGTTGGGTGATACTCCTGAGTCGGCCTATGGCCAAAATTCCCCTCGAGCTGAGACGTATTTGGTAGGCGGTTCAAAGGAAACCAGTTCTGAAGATATGCAGGGATAAGAGGTGACTGTGGTTGTCCTGGTGGTGATATCCTGGTGAGTGACTATCCTCAAAATGCCCAAAATGAAGGACCTTCCAATGCAGGGATGCCCATCAGAAATAGAGATGCGCTTGAAAAGCCTTTAGCCGCTTCTGAGGGAATTCCCAAGCTCGAGGCTTCTCTTGATTTCGGTGAGATGAACAGTCTTTGTGAGCAAGTAGTTTTTGTAAATCCTGTTTGTCACCCTGATCTTTATCTTTTTCATATTTTAGGACACGGTGCTTTATAATCATGCTTACGCCCGGCTTCAGGCCGAGGCGGCCCATCACGACCATGAGAAGGCTTGCCTTGTTGAGCAGGTAACCTATGTTTCATTTTCTATTGCTGCACTGTTTGCCAAATCCAAACATTTTGACATTTTTGTTCTAGTTTGTGCAGTTTGAGAAGGAAAGTGCCCTAATGAGGGGGGAGCTCCGAGCCAAAAACTTCGAATTTCTCGAATTCAAACGGTACGTAAGAGAGATAACTTCTGAGAGGGATACCCTCCAGGAAAAGATAGCCTTAATCGGTCATCAGCTTCATGATGCGAGGGCGGGTAGTGACAAGTATAGAGGTCTCCATTCTAACATGGTAGTAGCACTATTCGCGATCAAAACTGAAGCTAAGGCGCTTATATCTTTCCATAAAAAGGATGTCGATGCGATAAATTCATAAGCTGGGAGAGCGCCTAAGAAGGCTTAGTAGAAATTGACTAGAGTTGTGGAGCATGCTTGGTTAGAATCTTTGAGGCGGACTCTCGAAGATACACAAGCGGGAGGTATCAATTTGTTTTCCGAGCTCGAGAGGGTGAAGACCCTGGAAAAGGGGGGTGTTGCCCTGTTTGCTTCTGGAGGTGCGTCGGGTAGCGGCTTAGGAGATGATGAGAATAAAGGTGGAGCCCCTTGAGGGTAAGAGGCCGTTGAAGGACCCGAAGTTGGAGCCAGAACCATTGGGGCGCAACCTCCAGTGAAGTCATAGAAGATGTAGGCTCGATGATAAATTAGGGTTCTGTTTGGTTCCTTCTTTGTAAAGGTTTTTACATGCCTTGTAAATACGCCTTTATGAGAAATATATAAGGTTTTTCGTTCTTTATCACTTTTTTCCCCTCTGTGCTTTCAAAAATAATATACACTATTTTTTGATAATCGATCAAGATTTTAGGACCCTCGGGTTTTGTGCATCTGGTTAGTACGACCTTTGTCTCTAGTACTGGCGGCGGTGGCTCTTACGTATTGGGTTGGTACGATATTTTTGTATAAGCTGGGGTTTGAGCTCTTATTCTTTAGCTTTCGGTCACTTTTAGTTAACTGTTTTTGGTTCAGTGTCCGAGCCAGGTTTTGACTCAAGCTCATTTGACCATCAATTTTTTAAATTTCAAGTTGGCTTTTATCTTACGCGTTGGGTCAGTACAACCTTTTGTATGGGCTAGATATAGTGGCTCTTACGCCTTGGGTCGATGCGACCTTTTATGTGGGCTGGCGACGGAGGCTCTTATGCCTTGGGTCGATGCGACCTTTTAGTGTAAGGTGGCGTTTGAGCTCTTACGATTTTGCTTTTAAGCATACTTAGTTAACTATTTTGGGTTCAATATCTGAATCGGGTTTCGTCTCGAGCTTATTAGACACTCAAGTTTTATAATTTTTAGTTGGCCCTAAGGTTCTTATGCGTTGGGTACGTATGACTTTTGTATGGGTTGGCAACAATAACTCTTACGCCTTAGGTTGATGCGACCTTTTATGTGTACGCTAGTAACAATGGCTCTTACACTTTAGGTCGATGTGATCTTTTATGTGGGCTGGCGACAGAGGCTCTTATGCGTTGGGTCGGTATGACCTTTTGTTGGCTTTATTTTCCCCTCGATAAGGCTTTTTTTGAAATAGTATTTCCTCACTCTTCAATAGTTTAATAAAAAACCTCGATTGCGATTCATTATATGGCGATGATCGAGTACCTCGAGAGGTTTGACTCAAAGGCCGAGTATCTCGAAGCCAATGTTTAGGAACTGACATGGTCGAAGCTCTTTGTCGAGGTTACCCTGTTTAACTGGTTCTTTTCAAAGTAGATTCGAAGTAATTGAAGGCTTGTGATTTTGTAGGGATGGTCGGGCGTCCCCGAGTTGCGTTAGTTTGGCTGGTACAGCCTTGTGACCGTGGTCATTTGCATTTGGCCGGAGCCTTTACGTCCCGGGTGAAGTAGTTTTGGCATCTATATCGAGGGTATGCCTTTTTAGTGGTCTTACAAGTTTGATATATAGCCTAAACTTTGAGATAGGCTTTATGCCTTTAGTAAGGTCTTACAAATTTTACATGTCTTAGTGGTCTTGAAATTTTGGATACTTGGTACAAGTATGGTTCATGCCTTGCTTGAGGTCTTATAGATATTTTTGTTACCTTATATAGGTCTTACGAGACCAAGGCTGCCCGCATGTGGTCTTATGGCCTTGGGTTTTGATGAGTCGATGGAGATGGCGATTAATGGCAGTCCCCAAGTCATCATATATTTCTAGGTTTGGTAGCCGTTATCTATAAACTTGGTTTTTGCTCATTGAGGGCTTACGATTTCAGAGTTTCTGACATGGCGGTCAGGTGGCCTTGAGTTTTTTATGCCAGTCCCCGGGTATTCGGGATGTTTTTGGATCTAGAGCCATTTTGTGATCTTAATGTTGCCTCTTTGAGGGCTTATGAGTTAGGATGCATTGGCTTCCCGGGCCTAACTTCTTTTGACGAAGATCCTCGAGATCAGATACCATCTTGGGACTTATAGCGATATTAATGGCAAGGTTGCCTCTTTGAGGGCTTATGAGTTAGGAGCTCTGACCAGGGGTCACATCGATTTGAGTTGGTGACGCCAGTCCCCAAGTATTCGGGACATTTTTGGCTCTGAAGTCATTTTTGGAACAAATACCAAGCTTTCTTAAAACGCAGAATGATTTAGGGAAGTATTCTTTGATTACTTGGTATAAGTATACATGCCTTTGTTGTTAAGGGCTTAGTTGCTCTATGTGGGTACGATTCGTTCGATCGTTTCGCCTGGTACATTAATTTCCTATCAAGACCCCATTTGATGTGTCTTGGTTTCTACGAGTAGGTGAATTTTCGGGGGGAGGGGGATACCCCCAAGTATTCAAGGCTGATTGCAAAAGGAACCTTGAATATTTATTGAATATTCCTTAGGCAGCATATGGATGTTGCCTCGTTAAAAATCTTACTGGTAAAACCCTTCCAGGGATAAAATCCAATCAAAAGAAAAGAGTGCAACATATGCTTTTAAGAGCTCGAGGTCCTTGATCTTGACGGTGTTTCAGAATCTTTCACGGACACCTTAGCAGTAGCATCGTTTTAGCATGGATTTTTTCCAGTTGCTTGGCAGTTGGTCGCCTTCCATGGTACCGCACTTGTAGGACCATTTGCTGATTATTCCAAGAACGCAGCACTGACCTTCCCAATTTTGGCCCAGTATTCCTTAGGACCAAGTCCTGGAATCTAAAATATCGGAGGTTTTTTCTTCTGTTATAATACCTTTCAATCCTTTGCTTTTGGGCAGCCATTCGGACCAGCAAGGCTTCTCGCTTTTTATCTAATAGTTCCAGGGCCGTAGCCATGGCCTTATTGTTCAAGTTCTCAGTGGCGTGTCAGAATCTGGCTCTTGGCTCCTCGACCTCCACTGGTATCAAAGCCTTAGCTCCATATACTATAGAGAAAAGTATCTCCCATGTGCTTGATTTTGAAGTTGTTCGATATGCCCATAGCACTTTGGGCAATATTTCTCTCCATTTTTCCTTGGCGCTTTCCAATTTCTTTTTTAAGTTTTGGATGATGGTTTTGTTTGTGGACTCTGCCTAGCCATATGCACACGAGTGGTAAGGCGTTGATAGGATTCTCTTGATTTTGTAATCCTCGAGGAACTATGTTACTTTGCTTCTGATGAACTGCCTTCCATTATCGCATGTTATCTCGAAAGGAATCCCAAATCGGCACATAATGTGGTCCTAAGTGAAGTCAATGACTTCTTTTTCGCTTTATCTTCTCGAAGGCATGTGCTTCCACCCATTTTGAGAAATACTCAGACATAAATAAAATTATTTAGCTTTACCTGGCACCGTTGGTATAGGTCTGACGATGTCCATTCCCATTTTATGAACGGACATGGCGGTAAGACCGAATTTAACTCTTCGCCGGGTTGGTGAATCATAGGGGAAAATTCTGGCATTTTTCATACTTTCGGACGAATTCCTTAGTGTCTTTTTCCATGTTGTCCCAGTAGTAGCCTGCCTTGATCACCTTTCAGACTAAGGAATCGGCACCGGAGTGGTTTTTGCTAGTGCCCTCCTAAATTTCTCGGAGTACATAATCTATGTCTCCTAGACTCAAACATACTGCAAAGGGGCCATCAAAAGTTCTTCTGTACAGAGCCTCGTTTTCATCGAGCAAGAACTGGGATGCTTTGGTTTGTAGGGCCCTCGATTCCTTAGGATCCGTGGATAACTTTCCATCTTTCAGATGGTCAATATATTTATTTCTCCAATCCCATGTTAGTCTAGTATAATTAATCTCAGTGTGACCTTTCTCGACCACTAATTTGGATAGCTGAATAACAGCCCCGGGGAGTAGATCGTCTTCTTTAAGATAATCCCAGGTTTGCAAGGGCATCGGCCTCGTTGTTCTGTTCTCGAGGTACGTGGACCAAGGTCCATTCTTTGAAACAGCGTAATATGACTTGGATTTTGTCCAAATACCTTTGCATCCTGTCTTCTCGGACCTCGTAGCTCCCATTTACCTGGTTTACTACTAAGAGCGAATTGCATTTTGCCTCGACGGTCTCATCTCCCAAGCCGATGCCCTTGCAAACTCCTTTTCTAGCTCGGGCACGAGGGAGCGCGAAAAATCGGCTACGAAGTCTGCCATAATCTAGGACTTGATGGCCTTTCGAGATTGATATTCGATATCACAACCCCGAGTTCGATGGCCTATTTGGCCAATCGGCTCGATAGTTCAGGTTTATGCAATATGCTTCGGAGAGGGTACATTGTTAGGACACAAATATGGTGGCATTAAAAATAGGGTTTCAATTTTTGCGATGCGCTTATTAACGCAAGGGCTAATTTTTCTAGGTGCGGATGCCTGGTTTTGACATCCCCTAGGGTCCGACTTACATAATAAATTGCGTACCTTGCTCTTCTCGAACCAGCACACCGCTTACCGCTATCTCGGATATAGTCAGGTATTGGTACAACGTTTCATCCTCCTTTGGCATGTGGAGCAAAGGCGGACTAGTCAGAGATTGTTTCAATTCCTCTAAGGCATGTTGACATTCTGGAGTCCACTCGAAGTTGTTTTTCTTTTTTAGTACAAAGAACAAATGATGACTCCAGTCCAACGATCTTGATATGAATTTTCCCAGATCCACTACCCGCCCTATCAGCCATTGTAAGCCTTTACATTATTTACCACCATGATTTATTTGATGGCCTTGATTTGGCGGGGTTGATCTCGATCCCCTTGTTCGATACCATGAAGCCTAAGAATTTTCTCGAACCTACTGCGAAGGCACATTTCTTGGGGTTAAGCTTCATGTTGTAACTTCTGAGGATGTAGAATGTTTCCTACAAATGAGTCAAATGGTCCTCTGCGCGCAGGGACTTAACTAGCATGTCATCAATATAAACTTCCATGGATTTGCCTATTTGATGCTCAGACTTTTTATTAACCAGATTTTGGTAAGTGGCCCCTGCATTTTTCAGTCCGAAGGGCATTACATTGTAACAGTATCCTCGGGGTTCATCTAAATTTGATTATACCCTGAGTAGGCTACAAGAAAAGTGAGGGACTCGTGGCCGGCCGTATCATCGATCAAACGATCGATGCTAGGCAATGGGAACTAATCCTTGGGACATGACTTATTTAAGTCTTTATAATCTATGAACATCCTTAACTTATTTCCCTTTTTTGGTACTACCATGGCCAACCATTCGGGGTACTTTACCTCTCAATTAGATCATATTTTAAGGAGTTTTGTTACCTCGTCCTTGATGAATGTGTGTTTTATTTCGGACTGGGCTCTTCTTTATTGCTTTATTAGCTTAAACCTGGGGTCGACACTCAACCGGTGGGTGGTTATTTCTGGTGGGATTCCTGTCAAATCTAAGTGGGATCAAGCGAAACAGTCGATGTTATTAATAAGAAATTGAATGAGTTCTTTCCTAAGTTCGGTAGTTAATCCTATTCCTAGGTATACCTTCCGATATGGGAGATGCTCGATCAAAATAGCTTGCTCCAGTTCTTCTATTGTCAATTTCGTTGCATCTGACTCTTCGGTGACAACAAAAGTTTCAGGATCGAGAAAATATTCTTCATCATCCTTAGGGTTCTATACGCTCCTAGACTTATTCGAGGTGGAGTGTACGGGAGTCGGCGCCTCATAGTAAACCATGAACATTTCTTTCGCCGCATGTTGTTCTCCATATATGGTTGTTATGCCATCCTTTATTGGAAATTTTATCATCTGGTGCAGAGTTGACGGCACTGCCCTCATGCTATGTATCCACGGCCTACCAAGCAATGTGTTGTACCTCATGTCACTGCCGATGATGTGGAACTTGGTGTTCTTAACCTTACCGGACATGTCAACCGGAAGGGCAATCTCTCATTTTGTTACTTCGCCGACCATGTTAAAGCCATAAAGGACCCTGGAGACGGGTACGACCTTATCGAGCAACCCAAGCTAATCTACTACCTTTGACCTGATTGCATTGGTCGAGCTGCCTGGATCCACGAGCACACATTTAGTTCGAATGTTGCTTGAAAGAAATGAAATTACCAGCGTGCCATTTTGTGGTTCTGCTAAGGTCTCGAGATCCTCCTCGTTGAATGCAAGGGTGTCTTCTCATGCAATCCCGGATCGTCCCTTCTGTTGTAGCAGATATTTTTATCCGTTTGATCGCAAGCCTTTGGGGAATGTCAGTCCCCCCGATAATCATATGGAAGACATGCCGAGGAATCCTTTTTTTTTTTTGCCCAGGTTGGATTTTTTCGAGTTTCTCGCTGAATTTCTCGTCACGCTCCCTGGTTAATCTGAGGATCGGCGCTGATGCATTGGGCATCGCATGAGGTCGTACCCTTGGGAATCAACTCTGGTGTGCTCTCAGGGTTTCAGGGTGGTATACAATACCTGGAACATCCACATCATTCCCTCCATGGTTATCAAGATTGTCGTTCAGTGAGCCAGATATTTTGACCTGAAATCAAAGATCTTGGGCAAGAAAAAGTGTGAAAGATAACTTGTGTTGTGTAGTAAACCAGCAAGAAAATAATCACTATTACTTTTAGCCCCACAGTGGGCGCTAAATTTTTTACCATGAAAATGATAATAACAATTAAATTTGATTATGGGATTCTAAAAATATGTGATCTATTTTTATGCTAGTTGTTAAGCAGTTGATGTTATGTGAAAGACTTAGAAACGGGATAAGAGCATGGGAGCAAAGTGATAGCCAAACAGAATGATTGGTAATCGGGGCCTCTAGCTCGATTATTCGGGGGCTTCAAGGTCGAGTTTGGAGCTCGACTGGGAGCTATCGAGGGTGATTGATAGATGAATAACAGTTATGATAAGATCAATGAAGGCTCTTTATAGCCAATAAAAAGCAATAAATGAAGAACAATAAGTAGAACATAATAAATATAAGCAATAAATGAAGTAATGAAATCGAGAGAGTATGTTAGAGAGCAGAGAGAATGTTCTTGAGTATTTAGTGTGGAGCAAAAAATCCTTACAAAATGACAGGGATCCCCTTTATATAGGAAGGAAAATCCCAACATAGTACAGATATATTAATTACAAAAGATATGAAGATGAGACAGCTAATTGAGGTCATGATTCGGGTCTGAGCTTAGCTCATTAGACTTTGTCAGTTCTAGACGTGCACCTTGGGAAACTCCCGGCTTTTTCATTATAGCAGTTGGTATGCACCGCCCCTGTGTTGAGCATCGGTAGGCCCCGAGGGTGAACCTCACCTTAGTCTCGAACCTGTAAAATATGCTTACGAGCCATCATAATGACGGCAAAGTTGACCCTCCAATTTTATCGTGTACAATTTCCTTGCCATTGTCTTTGTTATGGAGAAGTTCCTCCCGTACTTGATGGGTGCAAAGTCATTGTCCATATCGATTATGCGGCACTTTGCTATCTTATAAGCAAGAAGGATTTTAAAACTCGACTGATGAAATGGGTAATTTTGTTGCAAGAGTTGGATATAGACATCCAAGATCGAAAAGGTCTTGTGGAAACACCTACATATTGGTCATGGTTGATTATGTATCCAAATGGGTTGAGGCCGTTGCTTTACCTAACAATGAAGTGAGAAGTGTGGTTGCATTTCTTAAGAAGAACATTTTTACATATTTGGTACTCCAAGGGCTATCATAAGTGATGGGGGACCATATTTTCGCAACAAAGTTTTTGACACCTTACTCACCAAGTATGGTGTCACTCATAAAGTCACAACTCCCTATCATCCAGAAGCAAGGGGTCAAGTGGAAGTCTCCAACCGAGAGATAAAGAGTATTTTTTCCAAAACAGTGAATGCTACCAGACGAATTGGTCCAAGAAACTTGATGATACTTTATGGGATTATAGGAAGGATTACAAAACACCAATCGGAATGTCACCATACTAGTTGGTGTTCAGAAAAGCTTGTCATCTTCCGTTTGAACTTGAGCACAAAGCCATGTGGGTTTTAAAGAAGTTGATTCTTGATAGGGATATCGCCGCAAAGTAAAGGGTAGCATAATTGAATGAGTTGGATGAGTTCCGGTACCATCCATACACAAGTTCATCCTTAGACAAGGAGAAGATGAAGTACCTCTATGACAAGTACATTCAGAACAAGGAGTTTAAAGAAAGTGATCTTGCATTGTTGTTCAATTCTCGGTTACAGATGTTTCCAGGAAAGTTTAAGACTAAATAGAGTGTCTCGTTTGAGGTTGTGGGTGTGACAATGCATTGGACTTGAAGAATAAAAATGATGAAGTGCCTAGAGTCAACGGTCACGATGTGAAGCATTATCTGGGAAGAGTTGGTGATGACCACGTTGTGACAGTAATTCATTTCAAGTGATGGTAATCTGCGTCATGCCACAATCTTAAATCGGGCGCTTCTTGTGAGGAAACCCATGCTTATTTTTATTCTTCTTTTTCTTCTTCTTTTTCTTATTCTTTAGATAGGTCTTATTTTGTGCTAACTAGTTTTAAAACGTGTTGCAAGAATAACTGTGCTTTTTAGGGACCGTTTTCAGAAAAATTGGCTAAGTATGGAAAAAGTACGGACTGCACAATTTTGGAGTGCCACATCAGAAGAGTATCTACGGTCGCACAATTCTCGTGCGGACCACACAACTAGAAATCAAAAAGTGCACACTCTCTTACGTGTATTTGTAAGAGAATTGGCCAAAGTACGGCCACGCAAGGAAATGTGCGGTACGCGCTTAAATCTACGATCACATAAGGAATTCTACAGACCGCAAATCATCAAAGGGTAATTGTAAAAACATATAACAAAGTGCGGACCGCAAAAGAAATTCTACGGCCGCACTTGTCTTTTGAATTCTTGCCCAACCCATTAAGTATAAATAGTGGCCTTCAATCTACCGTTATAACTTTACACTCTCTGAGAATTATAACAAAGGCACAAATATTGTACTCAACTGAATCACTCATTTGTCTCTTAATTCATCATATTTGATCATTCCTTAGCATCACTTTATCACTGGTATGTTCAAATCATCCTTAGAATTTTTCAATTTTCCTAATTTAGCTTATAATTTGTTCAGTTTTTTTTTTCAATTTTCCTAATTTAGTTTTATAATTTATTTAGTTATTTTATACCAATAGTCAAATTCATAATTATGTGGGCTGTAATTTGTATTGGGTAAAATCATATTTGCTATATGTTGGATGGGTATTTGGTCGATATTGTTTATTGCTACTACCATGTCAAATTTGTGTGCAAAAAACTGAAACCCTAAGTTGACTGCCCGATGAATTTTGAAATTGTACGGGCTCATAGGGAATTGTAAGGTTTGTAGATGTGTAGGCTAGGGCACTTTGTGTAGCATGATTGTGCGGAACACACTTAAAATTGTGCGACCTGTAGAAATTCAACCCCAGCCTAAGAAAATTATGTGGGCCACATGTCAGGGCCTTCTCTAGTGTCAGAGAGTTGCACTTTTGAGGTATTCATTGTGTGGCGGCACTCAAAATTTTGTATACCTCGCTTCTGATGTGCAGTCTCCCCCAAAATTGTGCGGGCCGCAGATTGATCACCATGTACGCACTTTCAAATTATGTGTTATGCACAACCTCATCTGCAGTTGTACTAAAAAATGTGCAGAACGAACTTCCCTAACCTGCATAATGTTTTATTTCACAACTGTCTGCTATTGTGCACTTAAACTTTAACTAACTAATGTTGTTGTTTATTGCATAAAATGGTTAGGTTTCATGGACGTGGTGCTACATCAAAAGGGAGGGATGAACCCTCCTGAGGCTGAGGAAAGAGCACCCCATATGTCGTTCAAAGAGTTATATCCAAGAAGGAGAAAGCCGGGAGAGGTAGAGTTGAGCCCGCTAAATCAAGTTCATATGCCCCATCTAGGGAAACATCAGAGGGAAAATCTGTGGAAGAGCTGCCTGATGCTCAATCACAGCGATAGCTACTTCTCAGCTCTGAGATGAGCGCTCTACCTCAAAGAGCACTTTCGAGGGTTCGAAGATGACAATTATGGTTCAGAGCCCTTATTTACAGATGCCCCTAATGCACCAGCTATTACAGCAGATGAGGATGATATCCAGGAAGATGGACGGAGATGGGTGATACCAGAGTTGCAAGCCTTGAGAGGTCGAAGAAGAAGGAAGTTTGGGAAAATAGGTTTGTGAGCCTGACTGCATTCAATAAATTTTGAGAGTGGTGGCCATAGTGATCTCTCACTCTTGAGCGGTAATTTTTATTGAAAGATCTAGATAGATACAATCCAAATATGTCAAGAAAATTCCGGGAGAGAAAGGGTAGACATAGTTCACTTAAAGTGTGCTTGATTCCAAAGAGCACTTAGTCCAGGAATTTTACGCCAATGTGGAGTATATCAAGAAAAGGACCAAGGTGACGAAAGTGAGGAACTTAAAAGTGAGATTCGATGTCCACCCAAAGTGTGGTGGCTGCCAAAGAGCACTGGTCCGAGAATTTTACACCAATGTGGAGCATATCAAGAAAGGGACCAAGGTGACGAAAGAACTTAAAAGTGAGATTCGATCAGAGCACCTTTAATGCATATTTAGGATTTGAGGATGTAGATTCGGTGCAATATCTAGAAAAGTTCGCACTAGGTGATGTAGCTCGCCCTTGGCTAGCTGAGATTTTGGAAACTCCAGAACCACTACCACCATGGATCACATAAGGGGTTCCTATTCACCAAAACACCCTCAATTTTGAAGCAAAAGGATGGCAGACAATTGTTTGCAATAGACTAGATCCATACCAGAATGAAACCAATCTTGCAATCTCGATGGCAGTTCTAGTTGCTTCCATTATGGTCGGATACTCAATCAATATGGATGTCGTGATGTCGGCCAATATGTCTCTGGTTGGAAGGAAAAGTGACAGCTCCTACCCGTATCCCAACACTATCACTGAGTACCTTACGGAGGTGGGGGTGGAGTTAAAAAATTTTGACACGAAGGTTTGGGCAAAGAAGTCCTTCACCTAGTATTCACTGACCCAAGGAACCCGAAGAATAAGGGTTGGCCGACTACTACCATTGGTGTGATGACCCAACTCGTCGTCTCATGAGTTACCGCCCCATTTCCCCCACTTTATGCTTCTTCATGATTAATTATCGAGATTTGGTATGTTAGAGTTGATTTGGATTGGTGTTGGTAGGAAATGAGACACTTAGTCTTTTTAAAGAGGGTTTAGTTTGGAATGTCAATCGGATGTTGACTTATGAGTTAGAAGTCTCAGATGTGATTTTCGGCAATTCGGTTAGCTTTGGGAAGTGATTTGTGACCTAGGAGTGTGATCGAAAGTGATTTTGGAGGTCCGGTGTAGAATTAGGCTTGTACTGGCGAAGTTAGCATTTTGGCGATATCTGGTTGATAGGTGAGATTTTGATCCGAGGGTTGGAATGAAATTCCGAGAGTTGCAGTAGCTTCGTTAGGTGATTTGGGATGTGTGTGCAAAATTTCAAATGATTCGGAGGTGATTTGGTTGGGTTTTTGATCGAATGCGAGTTTGAGAAGAATTTGAAGAACTTAGGATTGGATTTGATGTAATTTGATGGTTTTAGTAATAATCGTGGTGTTTTGATGATTGGAGAAATTTTGAGTAAGGTATTGGATCATGCCTGTGTTTTTGGTTGAGGCCCCGGGGGCCTTAAGGTGAGTTTGGGTGGTTAAACGGAGAGTTTTGGAATTTTTGCAAGGTAAAGGACTGCTGGTATCTAGTATTTTCACACTTGCGGTAATGGTACTGCAAGTGCGGTCACGCAGAAGCTGAGGAAGAAACCGCAGATGCGAGTCTTGGTCTTAAGGTTGTTTCCACGGAAGTAGTCATGGAAGATGCAGATGCGGGAATGAGGTCGGAGAAGCGGGCCTTGGGATTTTAGGAATATCCGTAAAAGCGGTAGAAGGCCACAGAAGCGGAAGTCGCATAAGCGACAATTGGACCGCAGAAGCGAGATGACTGTACATATTTATTAATTAGTCTTCTTCGCGAATTTTTGAAAGAACAACATATTGCATTTCGGACTTGGAGAGTTTTTGGGCGATTTTGAAGAGGGTTTCAAGGGCTTTGATCAGGTATGAATTCCTGGAGTTAAAACATGATTCTGTGGTGTAAATACATGGATTAGAACTGAAAACCCAAGGAATTAAAGGTCAAAAATGGCGGTTTAGGGCTTGAACCTAAGAGAGCTTAAATTAGGGATTTGAGGGGAAAATGAACTCCAACTCTTGTGATTTTGATATGTATAGACTCGTGGCGAGATAAAGAATCCATTGGTGTAAAAGTTTTTGAGTTTCAAGAAGTGGGCCCGAGGCTCGAGTTTTACTAATTTTGGGAATTCTTGTTGTTTTTCAATTATTTTGATTGGGTTTTGTTCCCTTGGCAAATTGTGATGGATTCGTTGTGGTTTTAGTCAGATTCGACATGTGAGGAGGTCGATTCGAGAGGCAAAGGCATAGCGAGCTAGACTTTGGCCGGTTTGAGGTGTGTAATAGATGTAAATGATGTTCTGAGGGTTTGAAACCCCGGAATTTCACATCGTAACGCTATATTTAGGTGAGACATTCGCTCTATGACGAGTGCGGGGTCGTTTGTTATTGGGGATTGTGACTTGGTCCATCCCGAGTGTTGTATTTACTTTGTTTTTGACTAGAACTTATTTGATAATCATCCTACTTGGATTAAATTATTATATTTGGGCTTTGTGCCAATCTTTTGAATCCTTCAGGGATTGCTGTCACTATTTTCACATTATTTGACATATTATTTGATCTCAGTCCTAAGTTTTAAATACTTTTTTGCAAACTCAACCATCTTTCTAAGATTTAAGAACTTAAACAATATTTTATTGAAATTTTGAGTCGAGAACTAGTATTTTAATATTGCCCGAGAGGCATATGTGAATTTCTAGACTAAGATGGATCGGTGTGCGCGCCTCAGCGATATTATATTGATATTGAGGCTGAGAGCCTGATTGATGCCACGAGATGGCTTGATATTGCGCTTCGGTTGTAGGATCCCCTTCCGGAGTCTGTACACCTCCCAGTGAGCGTCATCGGCGTTAAATGGATCCAGATGCACGCCGCAGCGTGTACTAGAGTGTACCATTCCATTTGATGCATTTCATTCATGCATTTGCTCTTTATCTGGTTTACCTGTCATAGTATTTATGTACTTGTATTTCATTGGTTCGTTGCTTTATTAGTAAATGTTCTAAGTTGCTAAATATAGTTTACTTTGAGTTTTTCCATGATTTCTTATTCTCAGCCTTTTATTTATGTTTATTACTCACTGGGTCGGAGTACTCACATTACTCCCTGCACCTTGCGTGTAGATCCAGGTACCCCACAGGCTGAGTGAGGATTTGTTTAGCTAAGCAACAGTATTCGGGAGCATCGAGGTAGCTACATGGCGTTCGCAGCCTTGATCCCTCCCCTTTATCTCTATCTTTTATTCCGCATCTCCTAGACTGACATTGTAGCAGGTTGGGATTCTTTATTAGAGACTCAGATTCGTGACACCGGGTCTTATTTGGGCTTATGTTGCAGTATTTTTGTTACACTTCCACATATTTTATCAGTATTCCTAGACTTTCAATATAATGGCTTAGTATTTTCCCATGTGTTGTATATCTACAATCTGCTTAAGTTGGGAAACGTTTGTGAAAAGGTCAGGCTTACCTAGCAGTATGTTGAGTGCCATCATGATCGGGGTTGGGGCCGTGACATTAGGCCAGTCTGATGAGCCTTCGGTGGTAGCTTCAGATTCAGCTGGCATGCCTTTCACTGCAACAAACACTAGTACAACATACATGCCTCTACCTCCATTCAGGGTCGTCAACATCAATTCCCTCCACTTCTACCTTGGGGCTGGTGCTTATGCCTTCTCAACCATTATCTGCGCAGTGAGTCTCCCAGACCATGCAAGCCTCAACAAGTGGATGTAGGTAGTTATTGCAAAGCTATCTGACTTACCATTGTTGTTGCAACACATACATCTACCTCGGCACACCAGATTCCTCCGGCAATGGAGGATACTTTGAAGAAGATTTTGGAGAACTAGAAGACAATCATGGACACTTGGGTGGCACATGGAGGAGTGATTGAGGAGCCTGGGAAGTATATGAAAAAGATGAGGAAATCCCAGGCTTCGAAGAAATTAGGTGACTAGGATAGCTGCAGCTGGTGACCTTTCATTGGACCTACTGATGGAGACAGCCCCAATATCACTATCAACTTCAGAGGCACCAGCTGGCCAATCTAAGGAGCTAGACCTGGTTACCGACACTGCTGAGGCGGTGCGATAGATGTTCGCCAACCCAGCTACTCCTAGAGTAGAGGATGATGAGATCTAGTTGGAGGAGCCTGGGGGCGGTGATGGTGCTATGGACACAAAGATGTCCAAGGCCACATAGGCAGTCCTCTTTTCTCTTACCCTTACTTACTCTTATTTTTTTAAGCATTAGGGACAATGTTTATTCTTATTCAGGGGTGGAGTTTATTTGATATTTGACATTGGTTTGTAATAACTGATAATATTTTCCTTTTTTAATTATGTATATATTCTTCCCTTTATCTCCATTGATGTATATATTTCTTCTCTTTTCATCTCTCATCATGTATATTCATTTGTGCTTTCAGTATATGCTTTGTAGCTTCAGTCAATGTATAATTTAATTGCTTCTTGTTTACTTCAATATATTCTTTTTAATCTAGTAGTTTCCTTTCATGTTTAAGTGGATAATAAGCCTTTGGTTTTATTAACGCTCCAGTTCTTTCCAAAGGTAGTTTCTGTGTGAGCTGGGTAATGATTGATGGCGTGATAACCTTCTTAAGAGATTGAGTCCATTTTTTATGTTTAGGTGAGAATAGTAGTAATAATGAATAAGAAGACCTAATGTAGTCAAACATGCTTCACTTGGTACCAACACACTTAACTATGTACTTATGATTAAAAATAAGTTCTTGGAAAGAAATAGCTCTAGTTAGTGGCCTTCTTGACTCTTGTGTTGACTTAAGCAATCATCGAGTGGTTTAATTGAACCATTACTGATTTTCAATTTAGAAATTGGTTGTTGTGGGCCTCAACTCTATCATCTTTAACAATCCAGCTGTGTGGGAGGTGAGATATTTTTGTTGCAATTCCAAGTAGAACTTGTCCCGAATGTGCATCTAGGCAAAATATTAAATTTTGTTGGCTTGAGAAGCGATTGTAGGCTCTTCTTAATCCACTTGAAAATTTTCATGTCACACCAATATTAGTATCCCTGGTCAACAAATTTGAGCCTAAAACCTTTCTCATTTGATAATCATGTTACGGGTATTTACCTGTTTTGTAGTGACCCTCTATTGACCCCCAAGCTTTCCTTAACACTCTTGAGAAACAATTGGCTAAAACATAAGTTTGGGGAAGAGATGAGGTGTTTGAAAAAAGTATCAAGCACAAAGAGAGAAAAGAAATAAGAAAAGGAAAGGCAAAGAAAAATAAAGTGAATACATTGAAGGAATTCAAAGAAAAGCAACGATGCAAAGAATGGAGAAAATAAAGAAGGAAAAATGAATATAATGACCAAGAAAGAGTGATGTTAAGTCTCTCTAGTTCCCCTAAAGAAAAAGAAAATGCATCAAAGAGTCGGCAAAATATGAACTAAAAAGAGAAAACAGAGTGCTTAAGGAAAGATGAACACATTCTATTCCAACATATCCAACCTTAGTCTAAAAATCTTCATTACATTCGAAAAAATCCCTACGTGATTTCAAGCCAAGTGAACTTACATTAGTGGTGATCTACATGAGGGGCAAGCATATGGTACTTAGAGTCGTACTTGTGACATTCTTTTGAGAGAGATGAGGGGACTTTTTACAAATCTTTGAATTGAGTGCCACATTCTTAAGTGAGATATGCTAACAGATAGTAGAGGAGGAGGAGTTTGGGATCCATAATGACCTACATAAAAGCGCGAGCTTCCTTGATGAATAAAGTCAATTCTTGATGCTCAAGTATTACATTAGAACTATTTGTGCTTAAAATTCAAATAATTGTCTTGTTGATAATTTATAGGTGATGTGGGTAATAGTTGGTCCCAATTGATGTGTGATTCATGCATCTTAGATTAGCTGGAATAACTCTTAACTTGTGGAGGTGGGAATTATCTTATTTGCTTGAGGACAAGCAAAAGCTTAAGTTTGGGAGGGCTAATAAGTGGGGATTTTGACTACTTATTAGCGCATTATACCTTATAGTTTTAGTCCAAAAGTATTTAACTGTATTCCCGAAAATTGATGAAATATGCTTAATTGCAGGAGTATTGAAAAATGAGCCACTAAGATGAAATCCAACTTTTAAAGGAGTAATCTGAACTCAAGAAATCAGGCACAGAAGCTCAAGGTGTGGACTGCAGATTTCCATCTGCAAGATTGTTAAGGAAAGTTTATCAGAGTCCAAGTGCATAATGTAGTCGGCACAATGAAATGTGCGATCACAGAAGCTAAGAAAGATAAGAAGTTCAGAGAGTTTGCATATTGAGTTCAAAGGAAGTGAGGACCATACAATTAATATGCGGCCGTGGAAGTCAGCTACGCGACCGCTTCATATTTGTGCAGTCCACAAAAAAGCCTTATGCGGCTGCACCCAGAAATGTGCGGACCACAGAATATGAGAGATGAGGCCGCGGTTCAAAATTGTGCTGTCACAAAGATGCAATCTTGTGAAGCTGAAGCAAAGTGCGGCCCGCACATGGAATTGTGCGGCCGCAGAATCTCCGAAAGGGCATTTTGACCGAAAATTCCAGCTTTGTATAAGTAGAATAGTTTCACAAAATTAGGTCAAGTTTTAAATATTCAAAGTGTTGTAGCTGTTTCTTCTTGCTTATTTAGGCAACTTTAGCTTATTTTGGTGATTTAACATTGGATTTTAATATGTTAAGCTTTCAATATAAGTTTTATTATCTTTTCTTCTTTGACCTTCTATACCCACTATAAGTAGCTAGATTTTTACTAGGGTTGTGACCCAACCCTAGTGTATAAACCTTGATTAATTTTATGCTTATTTATGTATGGTGTGTGTTATTTAGCCTAGGTTTATGATTCAATTGTGAAATTGATGGTTGCAAACATCAATTTATGCCTACTTGGCTTAGTCTCTTCTCGAGAAAGAGAGACCTAGTCTAGATTAACTTAGCTAACAAGGAATTTGGCTCAATTGCAAGATGATTAACCCAATTAAAGAGTTCAACCTAGAGATTAGAGCTTTTATCAACAGTTTTTGTAGATACCTATTTGGACTTGAGAAAGCCAAATTGGGCAAACCCACTCTCTGACCGAGAGGTATTGAGTGGGTAGCGTAGTGTTGCGAGCTATAATACACCCCAATCAATAAAACAACATAAAAGTCTTTATCCTATTAGGCAAACACCTAGGTCATGGGTCACACCCCCAGACCTTCTTATATCTTTAAAATTCACTCAAAAACAATCATCTGTAGTTTTATACCTTTAGAATTACAATCCTTAGCTTAAGTTAAAAGTAAAAACACAATCATGTTTGTGGAAGTGCAATCTAGATATTTTATATACTCACTACAAATATATACAACTAATTCCAATCTCAGCTCCCTGTGGATTTGATGACAACTCCATGTTGGGTTATATTATTGCAAGCGACTATGTCATACCTCCTTAGAGGCATGAATTTGGACGTGATCACCCTCCTCCCTCCCCCCACAACATTTTTTTATTTTTAAATTTCGGTATTTTCCTTTTTCTGCACCCCCATAGCCCAACCCACTGCCCCCACCCCATTTATTTTTTTGTAATTTTAAATTTCTATTTTTTTATTTTTCTGCACCACCCACCCCTACAGCCCAACCTCACTGTCCCCCTTCCGCAAAAAAAAACTTTTAAATATATTTTGTAAACTCTATTTTTTATTCAGTTTACCTGTTCAAAATTTTTAAAATTCCAAAAGTATGAATTTGGAGGTTTAGGTGTATGAAAGTTTACGGGTTCGAAAGTTTGCAGTTTCGAAAGTTTAGCGATGCAGAAGTTTATGAAATTTGTGGGCTCGCAAGGTTGTTGGTTCGAAAGTTTATGGCTTCATATTTATTGTATCTAAATTATTTATGAAGACTCTTGAGAAGTTATTTTCCTTAATTTGTGTACCAAACATCGGAAAATGAGTAAGATTACTACTTGTATTCCAAGAATATATTTTCTTGATCAAACACACCCTTATACTATCAGGTCAAAACTTTTAAGATAATTACAAATTATTTTTATGATAATTATTAGTTGGTAAGCTGATAAATATCGTAACTAACATATTATTTACAATTTAATTACACTAATATTATAATTTTTATACAATCAAAGTATATAACTTAAATAAATCCAAACTATAAATAACAGGACAAATCAGTATTTTTAAAGGTGTTTTTGCGCGATCCCCAGGATGAGACGCACCAATAATGTCCCGAGGTGATTGTCATGACCCGGGATTCCCACCCTCGGAAGTCGTGATGACGCCTACTCGTAGAAGCTAGGCAAGCCACAATCTTAGAAATCTTTAGACATTTTATTTTTAACCTTTTTAACCAATTATATTAACAAGTGATCAACAATTAAATAATAACGAAATATGAAATTAATCGGAAGACTTAAACAATTATACCAAAATGATCCAGAAACCAACATATGTCTCTACCTAGAAACTGGTGTCACAACATTTGCCGACTGTCTAGGAATGCTACATACAAGCGTCTAAAACAAAAGAAATACATAGTCTGACTCAAATACAAAGAACACAGAGCATCTAAATAGATAGAAGAGATGCTAGGCCTCCGGAACCTGCAGGACTACCTCGAAATCTTGGCGGACTAAAGGCTGACTCCCAAGCTACTGCTGCTGATGGAGTACTGCTCCGGTATCTGCACAGAGTGCAGAGTGTAGTATCAGCACAACTGATCATATATGCTGGTAAGTGCCTGGCCTAACCATGGAGAGGTAGTGACGAGGCTAGGACCAGACTCCAGATAAACATGTGCATCTATATAATATATGGTGGAAAAATAAACAGGACAGAGGGGGGTACATGCTTTAGGGAACATATCAATCCAATAGAAACTCAATAAAATATGAAAGGACAAATAAATATCTACAATAATACAATAACAATACTGTTGCGGCGCGCAACCAGATTCCTTATCATTTAATATTGTTGAGGCGTGCAACCCGATCCACATATATAACTGTTGCAGCGTGAAACTCGATCCACATATATATAATAATGTTGCAATGTGTAATCCGATCAAATATAATATCTGTTGTGGCATGAAACCCGATCCAATATAATATCTGTTGTGGCGTGCAATCCGGTCTAATATAATATTTGTTGCCGCGTGCAACCCGATCTAATATAATATATATATATGTTACGGCACGCAACCTGTTCCAGGTATACGGTCAACAATAATCTTAGCAACCGTCCCGGCAAGGGTTCCACAATAAACTACACCATCCCGGCAAGGGAAATCAACAGTACAAGTTTATACATCCTGGCAAGGGAGAATCAGCTATAACCAATCTCAACTCAAATCCTACTCATCTTAGTTATCACCATTATTCAATCATATGTAACTTCCACAAAAATAACTGTCTTTACTCATTATCTAGAATTTACCCACTATTACGACCATAGTATCATTCAAGAATACAGCAAGTATCAATTAAGGACTAATGGTCATACTTGAAACCACCGTATAAATATTCGTCATCATGCCTATACGCCGTACTCAACAAGAAGCAAATAGCAAATATGACTCAACTTCTAATCCCTCAAGCTAAGGTTAGACCAGACACTTACCTCTTTTTCGAACTTTCACGTCCAACTCAATCCTCAATTGCCGCATGTCCTGTCGAATTCGGATCCAAATCAATTGTATCTATAGATAAATGACTTCATAACATCAATAAATGCGAAACAATTCGAATCCAATGCCTAATTATAGCTTTCCAATCATTCTTCCCCAAAACCCAAAAATCGACTCCGGGCCCGCTTGGTCAAAACACGAGGTTTGGACCAAAATCAAATTACCCATTCACCCATGAGCCCAAACATATAGTTATTTTCAGAATTCAACCCCAAAACGAGGTCTAAATCACATTTAATCAAAAAGCCCTAACTTTACCCAAATCCCTAATTTTTTACCCTTATTCACATGATTTAGGCCTAAAAATCTTATGGGTATTAATGGAATTGAAGAAAATGTGTCTAAGATTACATACCTATGAGTTTGTGGTGAAATCCTCTTTCAAATATCACCCAATTTTGAGTTGAGATGAAGAAGTTGTAAAATTTTGAACAAATCCCGCGCTAGCTACTATTTTAAGTGTAGGGCGACAGTGTTCACCGCATTCGCTAGAACACTGGCGATCACGAAGGGCTGCCAACAATGGACTAACGCAATTGTGAGTTCCTCCACGCGTTCATGAAGGGTTGACCCCCCTGTCCTTCGCATTCTGGGACAAGCTTACGCGTTCGCGTAGAAGAACGACCAAAATCCCAGCCCCCTCCAATTAACACTACGTGTTCGCGTCACACAAGTCACATTCGCGATGAGCAAATCCCCAGAGCTCCGCGTTCGTGATTGTGACTTCGCGTTCATGATAGACAAATCCACCCATGTCCCCATTTACCTTACGCAATTGCTAGAGTGACTACGCGATCGCGATGACCAGCATGCCTGAGCACCTACATCAGATTTTCTGCAAATTTTCTTAAGTATAAAACTTCCCGAATCACATCCGAAACACACCCGAGCCCTCGGGGCTCCTAACCAAACACACGTACTAACTCAACAACATCATACGAACTTATCCGTGCGATCAAATCGCGTCCTCAATAACAACTACTCAAATCTCAAAATCAAGAACTTTTATCAAAGTTCATCAAGTATCAAATTTAGCAATTTAAGTCCGAATCATGTCAAATGATATTCGTTTTTCATAAAATTTAACAAAAACATCTTAAATCATATATAAGACTTGTATGGGGAGACAAAATCAAAATACGGGCCCGATACTAACATGTTCTAATCAAATTTCATTTCAAGTTTCCTTAAATAATTTCAGAAAATAATTTTCTTTAAAAATTTATTTATCGGGCTTGGGACCTCGGAAATTAGTTCTGGGCATACGCCAAGTCCCATATTTTTTATGGACCCTCCGAGACCATCGGATTACGGGTCAGTATTCGTTTACCCAAAATATTGACCAAAGTCAAATTTACTCATTTTATAATCAAAACTTAGTATTTTTTACAAATTTTTATTTTTAAGCTTTCCGGCCATGCGCCCGAACTGCGCATGCTAATCGAGGTGATGATAAAAGAGGTTTTTAAGGCCTTGAAGAGACATAATTCAATTAAAAGCAAGTGATGACCCTTTGGGTCGTCATAATGATGGTGGGGGCGAAAGTCTTAAGAAGCGTACGTCCAGCAATTCGGGGCATACGCCCCGGGCGATGAGGCACGTTTTTTAGTGAGACATAATCCCAAGAGATTTTTTCAAATTAAAAATAAATTTTGCTCAATAAGTCCTTAATATAATACCTAAATTCTCAAATGTCAACTTATAGTTACTCAAAAGATTTAAAACATAACTGAAAATATTAAATTTAAAAGTCAAGACCTTTTTTTTAATTGTTAGAAGCCCTAATTTATGGTCTTTTTCAATTCTTTATCTTGTTTGCTAACTTGATACTATCTCTCAAAAGCAATGACAATCAATTCTTTTTAAAAATACAAAGAGAACTCATTATCCTCCATATCAACAAGTTCAAGTTTAACTTTCAGGTTAGTCACGCATTTTTTTCTTCCACGTAAATTTTTTATTTTTTTCAACTCAAGTTACTTGTACACGTTAGTAGCATATAATGAATTATTTTGACTAGTTTTTTTATGGGAATGGAGCACATCTATGTATATTCTTTACTTATTTATAGTTTTCTTCAATTCTTATGCAATTTTACCTATTTAAAAATGTTTACTATAGTTATATTCTTTTATGAAATATTAAAGTTAAATATCCATAGGGCTTACGTCCCGTACCTTGGCGTTTACGCCTTGCTGCTATTTTAAAAGGCGGGGGCGTGAGGCGATTTACCTCTGACAATGCGAGGCGTAAGCCAAGAGATATGGGGCGTAAGTCCCACGGATCTTTAAATTTTACAAATTTCAAGAATTTTAAGATGGTATAAAATAAATATAATTATAAAAATTATATTAAAATCACAAAATTATAGCAAAAAAGCTGTTTAAAATATTTATAAATTATAATGCAACTATGAATAATACAAAAAGTATGATATATATATCATAATATGCAAATTAGCTGCAACGTCGTTGCAACTTAAACATAAAAAATAATGTATTCGATGCGAAATCTTATATGTATATTTTAAGGAGTAATGAATCTTGAAAGAATTTCTATATTCTAATTTGATTTCTTAAAAAATACTCCCTTTATTTAATATGCTTTCTATTTGAAAGAGAATTTACACAAAAATATAATTCACAATTTAAATATGATTCTCTACCATTATTTATTTTTAAGTTTTAACAGGTTAATAAAGTGACACATAATTCACTATATTATATCAGGATAACTAATTATTTGTAAATAGTTACTAGCTAATACTAAGCTATTAAATTAATAAGTATTGTATCTCGTAAACGTGAAAACAATAATATTTAGGAAATAATTATTAAAAAATTTATGTATTAATATAATAAATACATAATAAAAGTCAATAAATAAATACATTTAAATGAAAGATTTATTTAAAATTTACTATCATAGTAGTCTTAGAGAATAACGCGCAATACTTTTTATTTTAATTATGACATAGATACTCTCAACTTAATGATTTATGATTAAGAAAAAAAGTAATTTTAAATAGTCAAGGATTTAATAAAAATATGAAGATTTACAAGATTAGTTACACATAATTACATAAAATTCTATTATGCGAGCCTAGTACGCTGGGCGTTGGGCGTATCCGTGACGTAAGCCCCGACGGTCGAAGTGTAAGTCTCACGAAACTAAGCCTCACACATAAGTTCAGAGACATTTTACGAGTTCCTCCCTAGGGCGAACCCCGAGCAAATCGCAATTATGCCTTTATATAAAATGCCTCGTCTTACGTCCACGTATTCCTAGTGTATTAAGTAATTAAGCACATGCTTGGTGTGTTAAGGAGCGACCCTAGACTCTAGAGAGGACTAGTTGGGCAATAACTAAAACACAGTGGGCATATTTGGAATATGGCACCAAATATTTGTGCATATGATTCACACTCTACTTTGGTCTAACTGTGGCGCAAACTCACCTCCCTACCACCGCATTACGAGTAACTCTCGAAGATCTCTCTCCTTTTACTTCCATTTCGATACGTCCGATGTTGTTATTTGCTAACAATTTTATCTTCATTTCCTTTTTTGGTATTTGATTGTTTCTCTACAGGAATGGGAAAAGTATTAGGATTTATGGTACTACTGGCATTGTCTGCATTGATCTGTGAAGCTGCTATCTTCAAACCTATCTCCGATTCTCACCGATCTGCTGCATTGGAGTTGTTTACTCCAACTCATGGATCATTTTCTAGGTTTGCTTAATTAAACCCTCCCTAAAACCTTTATTTCTCCCAATCAATCAATCAATCAATCAATCAAATCCCAAACAAGTGTCGGCTATGTGAATTCTATAATTTAAAGCTTTAAGTTATATATATTGCTAGTGTAAATGATTTTCGACACTATTAAGTCACCCAAATCCTCTTGAGCCAAAGGTCTTTCGGAAACAACCTCTCTACCATCATAAGGTAGGGGTAAGGTCTGGGTACACTTTACCCTCCCCACACCTTGTGGGATTTCATTCGGTTTGTTGTTGTTGTAAGTCACCCAAATAATATCTAGAGGTAAGTTTTCTTAAAATGTGGTATTTGTAATCTTGAACATAAGACAGGTTGCCCTGTAGAAACCTGACGGTGTAAAAATTCCTTACACTTATGATGTGTATAAGTTGAACACTAATTTAAATTTTATTTATGTTGGCCCTCAACCCTTCCGCTTTATCAGGTCTGAGGGAAGGCTATGTTTGTGTCCCAATCTGTCTCTGAAAATATTTTGCACATTATAACACCATATTTCCTATTTAGTAACAGCAACAGCAGCAACAACCCAGTATAATCCCACTTAGTGGGGTATGGGGAGGTTAATATTTCCTATTTAGTAAGAGCAATAAAAAAATACTACACCTCAATCCCAACCAGTTCGGGTTGGCTATATGAATCCTTACTATCCTTTCATCCACTGATTGCGTGCAGAATTCTGTATACTCGTCTTTGGTAAATACACCATTGGATGTATAGTTGTAATGTTTGGATCAGCTCTCATTCCTATATGGACCTGATGGATGCTACTGTCTAGATAGATTTAGGACACTCTACCCTTTTGGCAGTATTATATACAGAACTTCAAATACCTTTTATTTGTATTTTGCATAATATTTCCACAAAATGAGTTTAAATAGAGTAACATGGTCAGTAAGGATTCATATAGCTGTTTCCAGCTTGTTTGGGACTGAGACTATTTATTGTTTTTGTTATCCTTTTGGCAGTAATATCATTGAAACCCATTGTTGATTTGATTCTTCCTTCACCTGTTTCTTGGGAGTCGGAAATTAGCTCTGGGTATTCATTTGGAAAGTCTTTGTGCAAAATGTTCATTAACAAGAAATAAGGAGAATGGAAAACTATGTTTGGCCATTTCAGGAAAGGCTGTTATCGGAATCTGTAGGAGCTTCGGATGAACATATATTTTGTGCATTCTACACCCTTTGTTAATATTAAGTTGACATTCGCCTACTGGAAAGAAGAACATTCATGGCACTCAAGGGGAAATCCCTCAGTTTCCTTGTTACATTATGCAACTTCTTTTGCTAGCGTTACTGTGTGCTCTTGACACTTGAATGGTGCATGTCTGAATGTTTCTTCTGTGACCTCTCCAGTCTAGAAGAAACATACGAAGCCTTAAGGACATTCGAGGTTCTTGGAATTGAAAAACAGTCTGACATAAGGGCTTCTACATGTGCATCGGTGGTGGACACTCTTTCATCTTCTTCTTCAGCATTGAAAGATTTGTTCCAGGCATTAAGAGTCAATGGGATACTGAAATGCGAGCTTAACAAGAAAGCATTTGCAGTATGTCTAAACTTGATGAACTTTTCCAGTATACTGATTGATACAAGTTTAAATGCATATATTCACTTTTCTCTTGCTTCTCTTGCTTTGTCTCTCTCAAGGGCATAGCCCCAAGACTTAAGGATGCTGTGAACGGTGCCAGCTCACTTCTTGACTACTACTACTCAGTTGGAAGTTTAGTTCTTATCAAGGTAATGTATTAGGAAATGCCTCTTGTTTTCTTTTCTACTCTATCTATTGGAACTGATATCCTCTCCTGCCCCCTCAAACACCTCACAGAAAGAAAAATGAAAACGGAAATAGGAAAGCAGAAGCATCTATATAGCTCTTCCTTTTGCTAAGAATTGATAACATCTGTAGATATCATGATCTGCTTATTTATTCTGTGTGCTTCATAAGGACATTGTATTTAGTCAGGAGTGATTTCTATGTTTCTTACATGCCATAATTCATTTTGTAGGGTCTAAGTTCTATCGTGGAGGTGCATCTTGAAAGTGCTGATTCAGTTTTCCGCGCCATAAAGGTTCCATTTTATGTTTGGCATTTAGCATTTGTAATATAACTGGAGTTTTTACTGTTTGTTGTCTTTATGGGGTGTTTGGCATGACATTTGAAATTCTTGACAGGCTTTCAGCCAAAGTGATGGAAGATGGCGCTATAGCTCCAGCAATCCCGAGTCTAGCACTTACGCTGCAGGCAATTACTCTCGTAGATTAGATGAAGTTATATCTTTTTCTTATGTTAGAAGAGCCAAGTCTCTGCATACTTATAAAAAAAAAAGAAGAAGAAGAGCCAACTCTATGTAATACTACTCCTTAAGATTCTTAAGTATTTAGGCAGCATTTCTGGAAATAATTTTTTGAAATTGTTTTTTTTTTTTGGTTAAATTGAGGCAACTAGATGTGATTTTAGGTTAATCTTTTTTTTAAGTTTCCCAAAGTTTATATGTTGTGGAAACAAAAAAAATTGCTTTTGTTTTTTCTGAAAACCACTCATAAAGGTAATCCAAAAAGTAGAACTGTTTTTATAGAATCACCTGAATTGTTTTTTTTTTATGAAGTAAATTGTTTTCAGGTTTTTGATTAACTTTGAAGTCAAACCATATTAAGAACAATTTTTTAGTTCACTTGAGAGTCCGAGTGGTATCATTTCCTGATAGAAGACATTATCTAAAACCATGGGAAATTGTTCACATTTTCCTGATAAAACATTTTTTACAGGAATTGCACTTGAGAGCCTGGCTGGTATCATTTCATTTGCTTCTTCTGAGATTGATCAATCTTTGGTGAGTGCTATTTGTCCTCTGTCATCCTTGAGGATTTTAATTCATACTACAGTCATCGTAAGACTGATTTTGTTTTGCTATTCATGTTTGATTGTGCTTGCATTTCATGGAGATCCCATCAGATTATTGCATTCACCTCTTGATGGTTATGCCTTCAAAATGTGGCTATATTGGATTCTTTTTCTTGATAATTTCCTATATCGGTTTCTTATACAAGTACAATTTTGGTGCATTTCAAGTACACTGGCCATTCTTTGACACTCCTAATGCATCGATGTCTATTTCTTTCGTTCCAAATAAGCAAAAAAAGGCCATAGTGGTGTTGTCCTCCAAGTTACTGTTTTTTTATTGGGGGACAATTGTTAGAACTTCCTACTTAAACCATGGTCCATAGTTGTGATGTAAGAGTACCATGTAATAAGAGGTAATCTTTCCCCTCTCTGGGCTCGTTAGACAAGCAGTACTAAGTCACAATTATTCGTCTAATCCTTCAAAGATTGTCTGCCTTTAATATTTCACACGTACTGCACATGTTGCTGGCCAATACTCATGCAAGTAGAAATGATGTAACAGGTAATATTTAAGGGAGTAGAGTATCGTTCCAATGAAGAATTGGCACCAAAGGTTAAGTACCAAGACTGATACAATCTTATTGTGTAGACTACATTGTTAATGTAACTACCAATTAAATGATGTCTATTAATGATAATGCTACGTAAATTACACTTTCCTTTTCCCCCTACTAATAACAACAAGTAAAACACTTTACTTTTAATTTCACTCTCAAGTCCTCCTAATAACTCCTAATAGATCCATGCTTTTTCTTCAATGGCACCGACTAGGTGCAATATAAATGAAATCATTTAGACTTGGACAACCCGGTACACGAAACATCCCGCATTCATGCAGGGTTCGGGGAAGGGCTGCATCGCCTAGGGGTGTAATGTATGCAGCCTACCCTTATACGAGCATCAAGAAGAAATGCATTAAATGTCACATGGCTGACAAGTGACAGCTATTAGCCTATTACTTGGATGTATTTCATTTGTAGCTATATTTGTGTCACTAAATGTGAGTTTAAGTTTGTTAAGTGTCCCACGTTGGTGAAGGGAGTGGGTTATTGTCTTTATGTGATCTTCGCAATCTTCACCTAATGAGCTAGCTTTTGGGTTGGTTAGGCGCAACTTCATTTTCTTAACATGGTATTAGAGTCAGAGGTATTCCAATTCTTAGTTCACTCAGTGTGAGGCTCCCATATTATATTGTCCACGCTCCATATATCCAATGCTGGATGGGGGGGGGGGGGAGTTGTTAAAAGGTTGAGGGAATGTGTTATTATCTCTTCATTTAGTCTCACCTTTTGCGCTAGCATTTCTGGTAGAGTTAGACCCAATTTCGTTTTTTAAACAAGTTTACATGTTCGAGATTTGATGACTAAGAAAAACCATCTTGGGGGGCCTTCCTTACCCTTCAGGTTTATAAAAGCTGCAGGTGTAAAGAGGTGTCTAAACGGATTAAGAACTTTTTTGTTCATCTCATTTGGTAGTGAGATCTGTATCTTTTTTATTATTTCAATTTTGTTTCTTTTTAGTTCCTTAAGAAAGGATGAGGAAATAAGTATCTATTTCTTAGATTCGAAGTGCGTTCAGGAGATATAGCGGACATCAAAGTCATTGTGTGTCACTTATCAAAAAATAAAAAGACCAACATTTTGGTTACTTCATTTGAAGTTCCTTGTGGCTGTATGTCTAGGCTGTGCTGAGTTTGGCCATTATGTCATGTTACATGCTAAAGTTCTTGCATGCTAAGTAGTAATACACAACACAATTAGTTTTCTGAATTTTGTTTATTCTTGTACATTATTTTGTTTAATGTTTTTTAGATAATTTGTATTCTACCTCATATTTATCTGCATTGGCAGATTAGCATGGTGAAAGATGATATATCAAAGCTTTTCGATGGTCTGGAGAAATATGGTATGCACCTCTTTTGTTTCTTTCCTCATTTCTTTTTATTGTTTTTGTGAGCTGGTGGGAGTGGCAGTTGATAATAGAAATGCCAAAAGTTTCTCCTGCTCTAATAAATGAAACTTACGATGGTTTACTCAAATGTTCTTTGCAACATATACCTAGCCAACTATTAGATATTGCAAATAAAGGGTCTCCATGCCATTGCATAAAGAATGTAAGTAAGTATAGCATTTGCATTCAGCTTTAACATATCTCACGCCAATAAAAATATCTAGTCCATATAAGAAAATTTAATCCACACAAGTATAAATATGGATTTGTGATTGGTCGTCAGATTAGATGATCAAGATGGATGTTAATTTTTTTTATTGTTTCTCTTTCTTCATATCCTTAATAAAAAAGAAATGTACTAGCTTAAGCCGTGGTGTATAGTTTATTAATATTAGTGTCAGAAAAGTAAAAGTTGGGTAGGGTTAACTTGTGGTTTGTCGAGTACCTATGATTCAAGTGAAATTGCTTTAACAAAGTACAAAGTGCAAGATGTTATGGTGCCCTTGGGCCTTGTTTATGTTTCCTCACTAATTTGAATTCAGAAAGTTTTGCAGTTATTTTCAATTAATGACAATGTGTATATGTTTTAAGAAATTTAAGGTACTCACCTTCTTATGTTATGTATGAACCTAGCATCTTTATGAGAATGGTCCATCATTTAAATCCAGGGGCTGTTTGGTTCATGGACAAAGTTATGTAGGGTATATAATACTGGGATTATAATAATTGGATATATAGTGCATATGCTTTTTTGGGGGAGGTTTGGTTCATTGCATTAAAAAAGGGATATACACTGTATAATTTAAAACTTGTGTTTGATCTTAATTATTATTATTATTTGCAATTTTACTTTTTCTTTTTAATGACAAGAGGGGTTTCTCTGATGTTAAGCAACCCCCACTTCCAACCGAGAGGTTGTGAGTTCGAGTCTCCCCAAGAGCAAGGTGGTGAGTTCTTGGAGGGAAGGATGCCGGGGGTCTATTTGGAAACAGCCTCTCTACCCAAGGGTAGGGGTAAGGTCTGTGTACACACTACCCTCCCCAGACTCCACTAAGTGAGATTATACTGGGTTGTTGTTGTTGTTACTTTTTCCTTTTAAAGTAAATAAATTAAAAAATAGAAAATGAAAGTAAGGGTAGATTTGTCTTTTACATCTTATATGTCTTTTACAAGGAAAGCTAATTCCTTTATATGTTTTCCCATGTTGGATTCGCTATAAAATAATGTCTAAATTGAAGTATAAAGCTATCGATATTACTTATACCTGAAATGGAAATGCCAACCAAACACACTATAAAATAATCCCAAACTTTATACAGTCTTATTTTTCTAGTCCCAATAACAAGACGACCCCTATTTTAGTCAATCAATTGATGAAGAGAAGCTTACGAAGAGCTCTGTTGTGTCTTCTTATTGTGAAGAGATGAGTAATGCATAAACAAAATTTGCATGTCTTTAGTCCTGTTGGGAAACAACTGAGGTTCATGAGCTGGTTTCAAAAGATGGAAAGCTAAATATATTTTCTTGGGCAATGGTTTAATAGACAAAAGGGAAGGTGATTTGATTGTTTAAAACCATGTCAGCTTTTGTCATTATGAACTTCTGATACACTTGGTCTTTGACACGTTTACTGATTCTTTATCACACTGTTCTGTATTTTTCTGAGGGGCTAATCAGTTGAAGAGGTAGCTCATGAATAAATGGTTCACTTTTGGCCTACTTGGTTTGTCTAGTCAGACAACGGTACATGAGGTCATTCTGAAACAAATATATTATTGTTATATCATATTACAGATGACGGGGCCTATTACTTTGATGAAAAACTTGTTGATGCTCGTGGACATCAGGGTCCCCTCTCAGCTTCATCTGCTGTAGTGCGTGGGATTACGGCTTTTGCCGCAGTGTCTGCTGAAAAATTAAATGTATGTCGGTGTAGTACGTGGCATTTGTTTCTCCAGTATTATGACAGTCGTTATTTGATAATATTTTCCTTATAATGTGCAGTTTCCAGGTGACAAAATTCTCGGTTTAACAAGGTTTCTCCTTGGTGCTGGAGTTCCTGGAAATGCAAAGGACTTGTATTATCAAATTGATGCATTGGCTTTGTTAGAAAACAATAGGTGAGGTTGCCAATATACTCCATGTTCCCTTTTTCTGACTTTTTTTGGCATTTGTTCATTTCTGTTAAGTGTTGTGTTTTTGCTGGTAACTTCAGATGAAGCATATTTTCAGCAAGCAATCTAGCACCATTTCATTACTTACATATCAAGCATTTCTTTTCAATGCAGGGTCTCCATTCCATTGGTTTTATCACTCCCGGCTAGTGTGCTCTCATTGACTCGAAAGAACCAGCTTAAGGTGTGTCGCTTTTGATATCATTCTCTTGAGTTCTGACTACATTATCCTTCAGTGTGATGCTTCGAGTTTACACAACAACAACAACATATCCAGTATTATCCCACATCGTGGGGTCTGGGATGGTAGTGTGTACGCTTCGGGTCTAGACTATGAAATCTTTGAGACTCTATTTTCCAGTTTTGGGTGTTTCTTTAGTGATAACTTGAGATGTAGAGATTTACAAGAATAAGATCTGGACAGAGTATGCTCAGCATGAGAATTGGTCTTCGGCAAACCATAGAAAAGCGAAAAGCATCCAAATCTGATGCTGTTTTAAGCAAAGTGCAACTAAATAACGTGCTTATGTAGAAAATGCACATATAGAAAAACATACAATAACTGAAAAAGAAAAGCCAACTTTAAGGGTGGAGGAAGTGAAATACTGCTAATAAGTGCATCAAGTTAAAACTATGGGATTCACGTCTAATACCATGTTAACTTTGCTTTATAAATAAAATAAGATAATTTCTAAGATGAAAAAGTATTTGTAATTCAGATGTAAAAACTAGATTTTTTGGTGTGTAATGCTTCCTTTCTCAAGCATAGCTCATGTGTCTTTTTAAATTAATCTAGTTCTTTTTCCAAAAAAGCTTTTGGTTTACTTGTTTTTGTTTAGACACGCCCCTCAGTGCCATCGCTAAAGTGCTGTATAAGCTAGACAAAGCACACATCTTGCTTAGCTATTAACTTTGCTTTATAAATAAAAAAAGATAATTTCTAAGATGAAAAAATGTTTGTAATTCAGATGTAAAAACTAGATTTTTTGGTGTATAATGCTGCCTTTCTCAAGCAGGCTCATGTGTCTTTTTAGATTGATCTAGTTCTTTTTCCAAAAAAGCAGTTGGTTTACTTGTTTTTGCTTAGACACACCCCTCAGTGCCATCGCTAAAGTGCTGTATAAGCTAGACAAAGCACACAGCTTGCTTAGCCACTAGTTTCTACGCTTAAGCGTGAATCAAGTGTGCCTTTTTAAACGGTGATTTCTGTGAGGAGATATGTGATGCATCCTTTCTTGTATCATGTATCCGGTTAGCTTAGTGGTCTAATAAGTTTTGCCAGCAGATCTGAAACTGAGGACTGTTATCTTTCTTCCAACTAGGTAAACGTAAACACTGTTCTGGGTTCTGCTGTACCTTCTCTGACAGTCAAACTCAAGCAGATTTTTAGCTCTGGCTCAAAGGATGCCTCTGTTATTGATCAGGTGCTAAGTGGCTTTGTTTGTGATCTAGTGCATCATATGTAGCTGTTAATATTTTCTTTTGAAGTAGATTTAGCTCTCGACTTTCCCTTAACTTTGTGAATATTTTGTCTATTCCCATGATACAGGATCTCAAATTTGACCATAAAAATGCTTTACATTACTTAGATGCTTTGCCCAAAGACATTGATGTTGGCAGTTACATTTTCTCTTTTGAGGTACGCATCTCCTTCTCTTACAACAACAACAACTACCCAGTATAGTCTCATAAAGTGGGGTCTGGGACATCTCCTTCTCTTACCTAATCAAAATTTGCTTCCTAAGTCGATTTGAATTTGCCCAATTTTACCTTTGCATTGCTCTTGATGATATTGTAGCTTTTGCTTCATGTTTCAGATCATAAAACGATCTATGCCACTGGAGGAAGAACAAAAGTACCCATATATATTACAGGAGCTATCAAAGTTGATACTGCAGAGATTGCTGTACTTGACAATGATATTGGAAATGCTGAAACGCAGAATAAGTATGCCGTTTTCTTTCTTGTCCTTTTATCTCCTTTATGACATATTTTTGAAGACTACATTCCTTTTCTATTCATTGACCGTCTTTTGACCTATTGTTTGCATGTATTAGTTATTTATAATCATGGTCATAGTGAACTTGTTTCTGTTCAGATAAGTGCTAGTGTGAATATTTAATGTGGACCATAGACACAAATATCTTTTTTCTTTTCCTCTTGTTTTTAAAACTATTTCATTACTATATTTCTTTGGTAAAGTTTTTAAGAATGGGCTAGCTTTTGATTCAGTTTACTTGCTGTACTTAGTTGCCTTTAATTTACTTCTGACAGCTGAACTGGATCCATGTAGGCTGTAAAATCAATTTACCATTTTATTGCTACCTCACATTGTTTGGCAGAATATCGTTTCTGTCTTTTTTTTAATTACATTCAACTGCTATTTTTTTTATAGGAAATAAAGTTTCTTCGTTGTTTTCTATTGATTGTCATATGGGCAGCTCTTTGCCTACGACTACCAGGTTAATTTGGCACAAGCATCAAGTGTGTATTGACAACTTATACATGTTTATGGATACAACAATTTGTCTGCTTTTGCTTGATTGTCTTTCACCTCATTTTGATGCTACCTATCATATCACTTGAACTTTTTGATAGTTTATCATTTCTTGGGGTGTTTCGTACAGACTTGATTTCGCTGGGGAGAATTCCGTCTCTCTATCAGCAAACCATCTGCAAAAGCTACGGTTGTCATTTCAATTAACTTCTCCTCTTGGGCATTCTTTTAAGCCACACCAGGTTGGGAGCCTGACTTATCTGTTGAATAACTCTTTATCATCCACAGTTGGTGGACTTAAGATCTGGTCTGCAGGCTTTCCTCAAGTTGAGACATGAGAGCAAGGTGGACCATATCTTTGTGGTGGGGAATTCTTGAAAACAATTCGAAATAATACTAGTAAGTTCTGAAATCGTTGGTACTCTGTTGCTCCCACTGAACATAACGTGGATGTGTTTGAGAGTTCAAAACTCCAATTCCAAGAAGAAAGAAATATGTGTAGTTGCCTCTAATTCCAATATTAATAATCTCTAAAAGCACTAACCAGTGAATACTTGAATGGCATTCTGTCTTGTAGGATTTCCTTGGACTAGTTGAAAAGTTTTTCTATCTATCAGGTAGATATGACATCCAACTTACTGTCGGAGATGCCTGTAATGGTATGTACTGATTCTAGTTTCATTAAAGCTACATAGTCACATTTTTGATCAAGTTTTTGGAAAAACACGCAGTAAAGAAACTTATTCTTATGACATCTGTATTTTGATGAATATTTGATCTGACATCTTGAGCTGGGCATTTTGTTTCCTTCAGGAGAACTCGTTCTTGCAACCCTTGGGTTCTGTTGAATTAGATTTTTCGGAGCCTCCAGAGAAGGCAGCTCGCCCACCTCCTCAAGCTGTTGATCCTTCCTCAAGGTTTGGGCCCAAGGCAGAAATCGCTCACGTATTCAGGGTTCCAAAGAAAAGACCTCCTAGGGACCTTTCTTATGCCTTTCTGGCCCTTGTTCTTCTTCCATTCCTTGGATTTTTGGTTGGGGTAGGTTTCCTCTAATTCATGGTTGATTTTCTTTTTTTAAATAAGTTAAAAGTAATGTAGCAATATCGCTCCCTTCCCTCATTCTACAAGAAAAATTATGTGTAGAGGAGAATAGTTGTGGGTTTAAGTCTTAATATAGGTGAAAAAAGTTAGATGACTTTTCACTGTCCAAATCTTGCGTACAAAGTTACCCAGTAGATTAGTTGAAATATGTGCAAGTTGGCCAGGACAACTCCATTAATTAAAAAATGAGATAATTGTTGTATGATCGATTCTATTTCAATTGGTTGGTTTTCCTAGGCTTGAATGTGGAGCTTAGCATCCTCTCTCTTGTCTATAATGCCTCTCTTGCATTTAGTTTTTTTTTTTATATTGTGGTATCCGGGCCAGCTTGCGTGCATCTCGACTAATTTCACAGGGTACCCTGTTACCTCCCACAAGCACAGGTACCAGATAGCATTGTCTACCAAGGCTTGGATAGATGGAAATAGTTCATCTAGTGTTTTTGCCTCCACTGGAATTTGAACTTGAGACCTCATGGTTCTCAACTCGCTTCATTGACCACTAGGCTACGTCCTTGGGTTCACCTGACCTCAGTGTGCTATTAGTCGCAGCATTAATACGTTTATGAAAAACTTATAATTTGTGATGGGTAGTTGATACTTTGTTGAAATAGGAGGTACTTTGCTCATTGTATAGCAGCATATAAGTTGCACAAGCAGCTTTCATTGGCACTGGATTTTGTTTCTTGTGGTTAAGTTATCATGCTTTCATGTTTTTTTGAAGCTTCTGAGGCTGTATGTGAACCTGAAGAACTTCCCAACAGCATCAGGGCCTGCAATGTTTGCCATTCTTTTCCACCTCCTCATTGCAGCCGTTTTATCACTTTATGTTCTATTCTGGTTGCAGGTATGGTTTTTTTGGCTATCTCGACGTCATTACTATTGTTTTTCCCCTGCAAAAGCGGCTTCACTTCTGGTCACATAGACCCAGTTTTAGTAGTGCTTGGAAGTAAGGGCTTGTGATATTTAAAAAGAATTTTTGTCTAATTTCTGTTACTCTCAAGTTTTAGCAAACATGGGGCAGTTGGATAGCTAGGGAATAGGTGTCGTTCGCTTTCTTTTTCTCTCCGTTCGTTGAGTTTCTATTTACTGGTTGATAGAACATTTATGATTCAGTTTTTTGAAAGGATAGCCTTGCCAATTCTCAAAATTAGTTATAGGACTTCAACAAGGTCTTAGAATATGTTCTTTTTAATTGCGTGGAAATCACACTAGGCAGCCACTTTTAAACATGTTTAAAATATATCCACGATTTACAATGTATTTAAAGATTAGCCAATTTCGCTCAAACTTCAGGACACGGCGTCTTAGAGTTTAAACCTCAAAATTCACGACATCGTGTCCTAAAGTTCGAAAATTGTTTAGCCTTTGGAACCTGTGGAACCCTAAAGTCACTCGCCCGTTCAAACTCTTCTGTCCATCCCATCTAAAACCCTTGAATCAATGAATCCGGGAACATCCAGAAGTTCGGATCTTATGTCATGAATTTTAAATTAATAGTTCAGAAATTCAAAATTCAGATTATTTAGTCCTGAAGTTCGGGTGAAGTGGCTAATCTTTAAATACATTGTAAATTATGGATATATTTTAAATAGCGGGCTTAAAAGTGGCTATTGCTGCACTTCGCCCTTCAATTGCTGAACGCATTAATTAACTGAGGAGCATCTAACTTAGTGATGCTTTTCTTCTAATTCTGGTGTTCTGTTGCTTGACATTCAACTTCCTTTGAACCTTATGCCACGTCAAATGATTTGATATAAGATTCAGTGCATTAATCAAAAGATAACCTTAAAATCATTTGGTTCTTTTGCCCCCACTGACACTGGTGACAACTGACAAGTGACAAGTATTGCCTTCTCAGGACTGCCACTTTAGATTGTTGAAATTTATAGCTATAGCGGAAGCATCTTAAGTCTTTGGCTATACCTATCCTTTTTCAACACTCACATAATCATTAGTTTGTTTGACTTCCATAAAATTTCTTCAACTAGTTAATCCTGATTCTGCAGAATTTATTTCTGACGGCCTTCTATATTCTGTGTTTCTCATGTAAGATTAAAGCTAGGTCAGTCTTCCCTAAGCAGAGGTAGAGATAGAAAGCTGGATAAGGCTCCTTTGCCTACCTTAACTTTTTGCCTTGGACAATTAGGGAATTTTGCTGGGTGTTCACTGCCTTTATAAGTCTGTGAAAGGCTCAAATTCAGCATTTAGATTTATTTGTTAGACAGAGACATAGTCTTGCGTGCTAATTCAACATATTTGTTTGCCTCTCTGCTTGCAGTGGAATCTGTTCCAAACACTGACAGCTTGGATTCTTGGGGATATTCTTACTATTCGTAGGACACAGAACCCTTTCACATCTGGCGTCCACATCTGCCAAGTTTAAATCTGCCTGATTTAGATAGATTGATTTTGTTAACCTATAAATGTGAGGAAAGTGTTCACGGGAAAGAGGCTAGCTATCTTCAATCTTTTTGTAGGACAAATTATTTGTGATATAATTATATCGGATTTCTAGTCCACAGATTGTGAAAAATTCAATTTTGTTGTTTTACCTTGCAAGTAGTAGTATGTTGATGTTGAGGTGCCTATCGTTCTCTTGGTACCGGTAAAGAGTGCTTAGCCTATGGGCAATTCTCATTTGACATCATAATACTTAACCACTTATTCTTAATTTTGGGCAATCTCTCGTGTAATTCATGAGCTCTTCGCCTAATTATTGCACTATGGAACAGCTTTGAGTGATGGCGTGGAGGCCTTTAGGAGGGAGGGCTACGCGGATAGAAATGATTCAACGCCGTCTTACAAAAGAGGCTTTCAGAGAACATCTGTCATATTGTAAAATGTCATACTTTAATCCCTCGAGCTATGACACTATTTGCTGGAAAGTGTTGGCAGGCATTTCAAATACGTAACTTGTTGAACAAAAATATGTTTATTTTGCTTTCTATTGTCTTTTCCTCTTGTTAGGGGTGTATAACATGCCTGTAGTTGTAGCAGTTGAAAATGCAAATTAAGAAAATGGCAAACGATCCAAGTATAGATGGATGAATTATAATTCATTTGATCTGTGTATCAAATTTTGTTGTGTTACTTTATTGCTATGTGGTACTATCGTGCACACACGAACAAGAAGATAGAAAGGCAGCGAAACTTCTACTTTTATACATAAGAAACCTAATATTATAAACTTATGCATAATGGTAGGATTGTGATTGTTTTAAAAAATACAAAAAGTAAATAGGAATATTGTTTTAATTGATGAAGAAGTGGGAATGAGAGGAGTTGCTCGGTCACATACTGATAATCAGAGCTTTCTCCTTGGGATGATAGGTAAATTTATTACTCCTTAAATACCATTGACTCTGATATCTAATTAGGTTTAATTACCTTTAGTAATATTTGATTCACATTCACATTCACATTCTACTTGGGTGTTAGAAGAAATGCAGCTTTTGTTAGTTGTTTTTACAAGCTCAATGATTGAATTAAATGGTGCTGTTGATCACAATCAGGACAGGGTGTTCAGTATTGTACTCGACCAATTTTTGGACTTGGACATTGACATATATTCTACGGAAAAGGTCCAAATATGCCCGTAAATTATTTGAAATAGGACAAATATACCCGTCGTTAATAGTTTGGTCCAAATATGCCCAAACCATCCAATAGTTGTGCAAATTTGCCCTTTTCTTAACGGAAACAATATTTTTATTCTTTTTCTAATTAATTAAAATCAAAATATTTTTTTTCCTAAAAGTGTTTTTGAACTAAATGGAAAAGGTCCAAATATGCCCATAAACTATTTAAAATAGGACAAATATGCCCGTAATTAATAGTTTGATCCAAATATGCCCAAACTGTACAATAATTGAGCAAATTTGCCCAAATATGCAAATTTTCCCTGTCCAATAGTTGGGCAATATGCCCAAACTGTCTATATTTTACAAAAATCATTGTTTTAGAAAAGAAATTTTCAGTTTTTTAAAGCAATATTTTTTTTCCAGTTTTTCGTAAAAATAAATTCAACTTTTTTCCAGTTTTTACAAAGACATTGCATTAGAAAATTGCTTTTTACATTTTATTTCTGTTTTTATAAAAATATTATTTTAGAAATAATTTTTCAGTTTTTTTAAAGCAATTGTTTTTCATTTTTTTATTTTTAGTAAAAATAAATTCAGTTTGTTTTTTACTTTCAAAATATAGGAAACATTTATCTGAAAAAATCATGGTCAAAGTTTTAGATGGTAGCCTCTCAAAAGACAATTTGGGAGAGCGTAATTGTGTTTATAATAGAAAGTCCGAGGAGGAATTAAAGGATACATAAAAAGTCGAAATCTCTTTTATTTTACCAAAAAGGACTAACTGCTTAGAGGAGACCTTTACTTCCACATACAAATTGCCTAACTCTATCCTTCTAATCATCTGTCAAACAACTAATTGAACGTTTATTTTACGACAGAATAAATAATTATTTTCCTTGTAACCTTAAGAACGTACAAGGTTAACATACGCCAAGGTTTTACGAGTCTGAAACTAGTAGTGCAAATTGGACTTCATAGCATTATTAGGAGATCAAGAGGAAAGAGAATGGAAACTCACATCCTTATGGCATACGAGCAAATGAGACGATTGCATGCTAATGGGTTTCATGAAGCTGTGCAAGTGGTTCATAACCCAAAATTATTGAACAAAGGAAAAAACTACAACAAGTGCTATTCTCATTTCTTGATAGCTGCAGGCAATCGAAAGGAGCTATTCACAGAGCAATAATGAACTTGATCCGCCTTAGTAAAAGCAGCCCTCTGTCTTTCAATTAAATTTTTTAAAATATACGAAGGATCCAAAACACGGGCAAAAAGAAATATGAGCAAACCACACTCTTAGCTATGTTGTACGTAATAGTTTCTGTAAAAGGGGGGGGGGGGGGGGGGGGGGGTATTTCTTCCCCCAGTTACTGATATATATCATCACATGCATATTATTGAAGATATCTAAGTTTAAAGGATTGAGATTGTTCATCCTTCCATTTTTTAGGAATAAGCTTGTCCCTCTCCTTCACTTATTCACTTTTGGACATTGATCTACTGGGTAGGGAGATCTATGCCAAATCCCACGTTTTATCTTCAAAAACGAGGTACACCAATTTTTGGGCTCTCCTATACTAGCTGGTAAAGCTGGTAGAGATTTAACTCAAGGCGAAGGTCAACTACTGTTTCTGTTTAATCTCAATGTAAAACAGGTAACCATTAAAGATTCTGTAGAACTAAAGGTTTAGACATGGCATAATCGAATGGAGATACAAGTATGAAGAGGAAATTAAAAAATATTCACTCATTTGATTCTGCAAGCACTTCATTACGAGCAAAGAAATATCGGACAGAAGGGTTAGGACTCAATCACTTAATCCAAGAATTAGCTGGGTGACATGCACAAATAGCCTATTTTAAGACCACAGTTTAAAACCAAGCCGGTATTTAATAACTATTTAAAGTTTAGCCGCTTTGTATAAGTAACTAAAAGTTGGACAAAAATACCCAAATCTCCCATACCATGGCTTCGCAGTAGCAAAGCCCTTTCAACTCTTACAGTCAATCACCGGAGATACCTGGGAGCCCTACTTAGTTATGGAGTTCTTGTGTCAGATCATGGATCTCATCTTCTACTAATGTCCTGCAAATGTTTTCATCAAGTCTAGAAATCATTGAATGATATGAGATAATCATACACCACATTCATTTACAAATGCAACACGAATAGCAGCGCTATTGCAAACCAATATGGTTTGACCACAGTAAGCAATCACTCCCTTTTATCTATAAATATGGCCTTGTTAAACATACGGAATGTACTTCGTTGAAAATTAGGAAATAAATTGATAACAAAAACACCAATAGCCTGCATAAAAAACACTACACTCCCTGACTATGCAACCATGGTCTGAAGTTTGCACTGCTATAAGTGAAACTTCAGACCCTCGCATAGGCGAAGTTCATGATCATAATTGGGGGTGTTTATGGTTCGGTTTGGATCAGTTTTTCCCTAAAAAGAAACCAAACCAATTACGTCGGTTTTTTATCGATTCGGTTTATGTTGGTTTTAGTCGTTTTTCGGGTTTTTTCTTAAATATGAGACACACATTACCAAACACATATTTCGGCAACTACATTTTTAAAGTAACACTATCAAACCAATCCATCAGTTACCAAAATATATTGATGATAATTAAATCAAATAGTGATGAACCAAACCAAAAACGTATCGATTTTTGATCGGTTTGGTTCAGTTTTTAATGAACACCCCTAACCATAATAAGTTGTCTATTAAGATATGATTCTGTTTTTACACATTTCAGTTGACTACCTAGTAAAAAGAAAGATGTAGACATGAGATTTAACACTAGTAGTTATAGAGTTCTGAAAGATGTGCGAACCTTTGAAAGGATATTCACCAGATTCAATGAGTTAAGGAAGGCAAAATAAGGTCCAAAGACAGCAGGAGCCAATAGTGCGGGCATAGAAAACAGGGGTACCATTAGCTACATCACAAGTAAACCCAAAGCTCCAAAAACAACAACAAAATGATTAACTGGTCTTCTCTTTTTCCCATCGGAACTAAGCCAACCAGAAGTCAACATACCTTTAATAGATGTTTTGAGTTATATTGCCACATCCAAATGCTCTTAGACAGATAAAGTCTACACATTAACATTCTTCTGTGATGCTTTTAGTTTGTGACTCAAACTTGTAGGAGGCATAAGAAAAAGCATGATTGCTCCAGATGTGATGATTAAGTTCACCTTGGCATTTCCACCTGCTGCACCCATTGCTACACATAAATGGTTATAGGTGGTCAACAGAGGCGGAGATAGGAATTCAAGTTTATGGGTTTGGGAGTTTAATCGTTGTATGTTACTGAGTTCTAAACTAATAATTTATACATATTCAAAGGATTTTTTAAAACAAATACAAGGTTCGAACCAAAGTTATTGGGTTCGACACGAATCCAATGGCGGCACTCTAGCTCCGCCCATGGTGGTCACGCCATGGGTGTGCATAGTAGTGGCAAACGGGCGGGTTAGGTCGGATATGGTTCGGGTGGAAAGCGGGTAATCAAAAATCAATTATCCGACCCGGCCCATATTTAATACAGATAAAAACGGGTTAACCGGCGGATAATATGGATTACCCATATTATCCATGACTTCTTGGATATGATCACTTTGGGAGAATTCTTAGTCTCCCTAATTTGAGAAACCCCCAATTTGATGCTTTACAAATGTAAAAATTAGACCCATTGGTTACTCATGGATTACCCATTTTCTAAATGGATAATATGGTTCTTACCCATATTTGACCCGTTTTTAAAATGTTCATTATCCAACCCATTTTTATTGGATAATATGGGTGGTTAACAGTTTTCTTTGAACCATTTTGCCACCCCTAGTTGTGCAATTTTGGCACATGTTTTATGATTACCAGAAATCATTGTTGGATAAATACCCGAGGTCTAAAGTCTACACTCCTATAAATGAACTTCAGACCCGAGGTATGAAGTATGCACTGCTCCAGGTGAACTTCAGACCCGAGGTATGAAGTATGCACCGCTCCAGGTGAACTTCAGACCTAGGGTCTGAAGTTTGCACTACTACAGCGTACTTCACCCAGGCTGCAAGCCATCAAAAGGACTATCTATAGAGTTATTAAGAGTTTGATCCTGCTTAAATTAATAAAAGCACCCCCTCTGTCTTTCGAGCAAGTATTTTTAATCTTCTGAAGCATCCAAAACAGAGGCAACACAAAAAATGACCAAATTAATGCTGATTTCGTTTTATATTGAAGGGGTACACCAATTTTGGGCTGCATACAAGCTTGAATAGCTTTATTAACCCAGAGAACAATACGCTAAACTGGTAAGTGTAGAGATTTAGCTCAAGGCCAAGGTGAACTACTGTTTCTGTTTTATCTCATTCTTAAAATGTAAAACTGCTGAAGTTCTTTAGAACTAAAGGGCTAGAGATAGGTTGAAATAAAATGGGAAATACTCATTAAAAAACATTTACCATACCCATTTAATTAAGCAGTTCAATACGAGCAAACAAATTTCTTACAAGAGGGGTAGGATTCGCTTAATCCAAGGATGTTTGATCCTTCGTTAACTAATAGACGAAGCTATTCTTCTATAATCTCCTGCCTGATGTAACATCTTTCTGTTTCTTCTTAGGAACTAAGAGAACACCTCTCACGCAACTTCGGTTGGTGATGTTATAATAGGAAGAGGTATATTTTGTCAGGTTCAGTCAACTGAGAAAACCCTCCAAGAAGAATTGTGGGTGTACCAAGTCTGCGTAGCACTTAGATAACACTGTGTGATAAGCTCTTCAAGTTCTTTAAGGTTTCTACAAGCCCAGGCCTCGCAACAAACCAGAATATCATGTCATGATTGGCATTAATAGAGTCTCTCCCAAGCAAATGTTCAATACTTGAACCCTTCCAATGAATGTATAGTAGAGTTCCGATATGAGATATGCTAGAAATAGGAGAATAGATGTCTACCAAGACTCAAGAGTGTGCCCAAGAAGCTCAGGAATTGCCTAAGCTTTTATAAGGGAATTACAATTGAGCCATTCCTATATCATGTATGTGTATGTGTAAATACATGTATTATATATATTACTACTATTATTGAAGACACAAAGAGGAGCTTCGGGTCGTGCAGTCTGCCAGCCAAATCTTCCTAAATTCGCCCTAGTATTTGGCTTTTATTGCTTCAGCTACTCTGTCACCCTGATATCTGCTGCCAGTCTCCAGCTATGTTGCTCGGACTCTCCGAAAATGTGGCAGGATACGTGTCGGATTCTCCAAAAGTAGTGCACTTCTGAAGGATCCGACATGGGTGCGGCTACATTTTGGAGAGTCTGCGCAACATAGGTCTCCAGGTATTCTTGGCCCAATTATTGAAACCAATACTCATTGAAGCTTTTTCATTTCTCCCCTTGAATTCAGCTTAAGTAGCTCTCATCAACCATCCAAATTTCAGCAGCACCTATTGCAGAAAGGGCACTAAACAGATAAAAAGCTGGATCCAGATCAATATTTTCCCGTGCATCTTTAGTCTAAAAGTGTCCTTAGGAATTCTCGTCAATTATCATCCCCCCAAATGAGTTGGTTTACAGGTCAAGCAAAAGAATGATCTTCTGTAGGGGTCTATAGATCAGAATAATTGAATCAACGCATCAACCTTGGAGTGAACGTAGCTCAGAAGAATATGAACCAAGATGGTAAAGGAGAGACTCTCTCCCAAGCAAATGTACAATCCTTAACTCCTTTCAACGAACGTATAATAGAGTTTCAATATGATATATGCGAGAAATAGGAGAACAGATATCTAACAAGAATTAAGTTATGCCCTCGAAGTTCAGGAATTTCCTAAGCTTTATAAGGCAAGTAGAACTAAGCCATTCCGATATCATGTATGTGATAAATTGTAAATACAGGTCAATGGATCTGTCACATACTAAACTTGCTATACTGATCATTCATTATAAACCGACACAGTTTTGCACCCACCGCACCACCAAGTCTGGTTCGGTCCACTGGTTTTCCTTATACGATTTTTTTTTGGAGGATGCGCCCATAAATAATGGAGAGTGAGAAGGAGGAAGAAGAGAAAAAGGGCATTTGTTAAAACAAAAAGGTCCACTAAGATATTCGATAAAGCATGTATTGAGGGAACAAGCATTAACCAATACTCAGCACAACCATCTCAAAGGTAAATACAAAATGTAGACAATTAATCAGGAAAACCCTCTTTTCTTTTTTTTAAGTACTATGAATAATCTAATTGTTTTTATATCTTTCAAAGTAATTAAAAGCAGTAAATTTGCTTGATAATCATATATATATTGAGCAATGTATCTCTTTTATATTTCACCATCGTTCCCTTCAATTGTTTCCCTTAAGTGCTTAACACTTCTTTCATCAAGTAATCGTTTTCGCTATCTATAGGTGAACATTGATTTCTCTTTTGTGACCTCAAGTCCTAAACTAAAGCCCTGATATTTCATTATTGTTTATGCAACATTTGGCAGTTCCTAGACCCATTAACACTCATTCAAGTAAGAAAAGAGGAACGAATTGATCATAAGAAGACTAAAAGCAGTGTAGTTCTTTGCAATATGTTGCCATTATCCAAAAGCAAGAAGGATACCTAGTACAGTGTAGAAATAGATGATCAAGCCTGTGTTCCGGTCAAAGCCTTCATCTGTATATGATTGGAGTCGGAAGTATTGGGGTTGGGCAGTGCCTCATAAGAGCCAAATCTCCTGATACCAACAGTTTTAGCAACAGTAGCATAAGTAACAATCACGACGAGCAACACAAACAACACATGAAGCACGAAAACCAAATCGAGGATTGCGACAGCTCTGAGCTTAGAATCTTCCAGATCACACTTCGTAGATCCCTCAACTCCAGTCACAACATCCAATAGCTTATGACAGCCATCAGGAATGAAAGCATCAACGTAGAGCGAAAGTCCTGTCTGTAGTACCCACAGACCCTGTAGACATATTGAACCAGCGAGCGCCACGTCAGCGAGGAAAAGCCTGGGTTGAAAGGCGATGAGGAGACAGAGAAGAAAGCAGAGTAAGGAAATGTTAGCAGAAACGGAATCGCACTTGGCTTGAAGATCGGAGGTCTGAACGGAGGCGGAGTTTGAGGAGACGGAGTAGTGGAGGTAGAAAAGTGCGGATGCTAGGGCAAAAAAGAGATCGGGAGGGAGCGGGAGGAGCGAAGTTGACTCGGAGATAAGGAGAACGAGGGCTAAGAGGAGGAAAGAGAAAATGACGGCAGCGGCTTGGAGAGACGTGAAGCGGTGGACAGGAGTGCGGCCTTTGAGGAGAGGATCGGCGTCGAAAGAGACAAAGGATTGATGGATAAAAGAGATGAGGAGGCAAAGGAGGAGGAGATATAAAGGGAGGTGGCGGAGACGGGAGGAGAAGGCGGAGATGGGGTGGTAGGGTTTGGCGGTGTAGTCACCACGAGGAGATTTGAGGTGGTGGTTTCGGGTGGTGGAAATGAGGTGGTAGAGTCCGAGGGATAGCAGTGCAGACGAGGAGAACATGTGATACATCAGGGTTGCCATGGCTGCACTGCAGATGATTTGATTCGAATTTGAGTCACATTCCCAACTTATTTCCACAATTCGCACCTACTCATACCCAATACTCTTGACAATTGAATTTGTTATTTTCTTGTGTTCTTGCTCTTTCTTTAATGTAACTTACTGTTGTTACTATGAACTAGTAGTCTTTAATATATGTATAAAATTTTTAAAAATATATAATATTATTAAATGATATATTTAAGTTATAAAATAAATTTTAAAAAATACTCTTGAAAAATAAGAATCCTGGTCCTATTTTTTTCAACAAAGTAGAGAATGACCTAGTACTCCATGAAAATGACCAAAATGTAGTTTTGAAAGCTTAGTACCATGAATGAATTAGCGATTGACAAATCATGTAGTTAAACGATAAAAATTCATCACAAATTCTACTTAGTGACATATTAGCGATAAATATTAATAATTTATATTTTTCAACAATAATTAATATCTCACATAATGGTAGCTATTTTTTGTAGCAATATCTTTTTTTTTGTCAAAAGAAAAAAAATTTGTATTTCAACCAATATAACTATACATTACGTGTTCTTTGGGACTATTGAACACGTCTCAAAATTGATCAACTACCCACTATACAACCTGAAGGCTGTTGAACTAACTTCTAATCTACAAAACTATGACTATATTCAAGGATTACATAGCGGGTAACAGTTTAAGTATTGTAGAGTAGGCTGCCATTTGTTCATCTTCCTTCCAGTGATGTGCACCTGAAGTGCAATCAGTTTTGTAGCAATATTTTAATTAAAGAATAAGAAAACACGGATTTACTAACCAAACTTTTTGAAAAAAATACTAATTATGATTTAAATTCAACAAATAGTTTAATGAACAAAAAATAAACAGGCAAATTGGTCATGTATGAAGAAAATACAAGAACAAAGAAATAATAATACACAAAACGTGAGGTTTCCTTGTTGGACGAGAAATTTCCCCATTCTTTGTAGTCTCTTTTATATTCTTAATATTTTGTGTCTTTATTTGGAAAAGATATCAACACATAATCATATTGAAAATAACTTTTTGATTTTGAACTCCTAAATTTTAGGAAAAGTTTTTAATTTTAAAATCAGATCCAATATAAATAATATTGTTAAAGAGTAAAAAACGAACGATATTTTATTAAGAACGTTTGTATTTTTAATATAATATCGATAAGCGGTCTGTTATGAACCTATTGGACGAATTTGCCTATGTGGAGCACGTGAGATGGGGAGATTAATAAAGGGATTTTTACCTATACATCCCATATAGCAAACCTTATTACCATTATTGTGCCTTGTTTGGTTATTACCCTCATATCCCATGTTTTTGTTACATAATATATACCAAACGGAATATTTGCTAATTTTCCATCCTAAATTAACGCCATATAATTAAGGCTAAAATCGATTCTTAATAAAGTGTAGCCTAAAATAACGCCTATCTTTATGGCTTCTAATTAATCTTTGATTTTCTACCAAATAAATGCTAAATCAGTTAAGGTAACATATTAAATGCTCCTAAGATTTGGTACATAAATCAAGCAACTAAATCCTTCGGTTATAAACACATAAGATCCAAATAAATCATTTTTGCAAGAATTTACAAGTAGAGGGAGCAGAAACATAATTTTCACATTTTATTGAATTTTCGTTACATAATAGTTAGATAATGCAGTCCCATGCACTTCAAAATTTCTATCGAAGGCGAGCAAATGTTAGCGTAAATTGCCTATATGCAATAATGACATCTTGATTTATTAACTAGCTTTATTCTTTAGTAAAAGATATAATAATTCGTTCTCTTTTCGCTGCATGACTATAAATCACCGAGAAAGAATGCATAAAGTGTCATTAGAAACTGTTAAACATGAATTATAGCAAGTATGTTTTTAAAATGTAGTCAAATGTAGATAAATGTAGTTAAGGTTATATGAAGTATTTCCAGTGAGTTTTTAAAATGTAGTCAAATGTAGGTAAATGTAGTTAAGATTATATTAAGTGTTTCCAGTGAGTTTTTAAAATGTAGACAAATGTAGGTAAATGTAGTTAAGGTTATATGCAGTGTTTAAGTAGAGTGTTTTTAAAATGTAGTCAAATTTTTGTAGTTATATGAACTTTGTAGTTAATTGTAGTTACATGTAGTTAATCGTAGTCAGTTGAAAAATATGTCTGAATAACGTATTTTTTTGTATCTACTGGATGGTATGAGTTGCTGAAAACTACAAATGGCATTTCTATGCAGCGTCAATTCATTATTCTTCATTGTTCAAGACTAGAAGTTTTATCCGAAAACATAACCGCGCAAATGTACTACAACAGTACATGTAGCATTGGACTTCCTACAATTTGTAGTTATGGAATTATAGTTATGAAAAATTGTTCAGTATTCATGAAAAATTGTTCAGTACAACCAAAGTTCATTACAACAGTACACTCTACTTCTTCTTTATCCCTATTAAAAATACAACTGTACCTTTATCCCTTCCCTTGTCATCTTATCCATTTCTAGAAAAACTTTCAAGCTCCTCACTCCAGGCCAGAGGTTACTGCTTCCATTTTCACGCAAGACTTGTCTCTCTTCTAAATTATCAGATGCTCCCCTCTCTCTTCTTTTTTCTTTCGTTATTCTAGTGACTGAATTTGGTCAAATGTGAATGTGTAAAAAAATAAAAATAAAAAGATTTTGTTCTACAAATCAAGCCTCTAATTAAATAGTTTGAAAAGATTTTGTTCCACAAATCAAGCAAATAATTAATGAGTTGATCATTAACCTTAAATATAATTTTGGTACATAAATTGAAAGGTGGTATACTTGAATGTAATAAACACAAACCTTAAACATGGGTGGTTATAAGGTTTGCTATATGGGATGTATATGTAAAAATCCCATTAATAAATAGCACAAGCAGAGAATTATGTTGAAGTTTCGGCCCACCCTATTCTTCTCACCTCTTCTTCTTGAGTTTTTGTATCCTCTCATCCCCATTCTCTAAGTCTAAGCTTCTCTTCACTATTCTTATCTATATCCTTAGTTGCTTGTTATTTCAGTATTTCTATTGTAATTCAGTAGTTGAGTTTTGCAATTACTATCCCAAAATTGTAATCGTGTTTCAGTTCTTATTAATATACTGAGGAGTTTGACCATTTGTTACGTTGGTACTTTCATTGAGAGGAATCTATGGATCTCTACTCTTATACTACTAATCACGATCATTTCAACGTCATCCAGGATTTGCTAGAGGCGATGATGGACAATAATGCTCGTATGCTCGACAGCTCGACCGCATGGAGAACACGCTCTCCGCCTCCTCCAAGACGATCCTTGATGCTACAGAGCACTTGGGCGTGGTTGTGTCTTTGGACGATAAGTGCGAATTAGAGGAGGTCTCAACACCACTTGTTACTACAAAATCAGAGGTTGATTTTGATTTTGATAAAAGACTCTCCAGCCCTGTGGAGAATTCTGAGAACAATAGTTCAAGAAGCTATGTCTGCAAGGCATTCGTTGAAATACGCGGTAAGGAAATTGGCATCAATATTGTAGATTTTGTGACGAACAATTCAGTAATTCTTGAAACCCAGGTGTTCGATGAAATGTTTCAACCAGATTTTTGTGATGACCCAACTGGTTGTCTTATGTATTGATTTCTCCATACCTGCTGAAAAAAAGTTCGGTCTTTACGAATCCTTTATCAAGATAATTTAAGTACTTAAGCTAACAAGAAGAATACAAATATTACAAGTATTATATGGTAGAGTCTTAAATTAACCGAAGATAAGCATGATTTTTAGCTACGCACGGACTCCCGTCACTTCGTGCATACGTAGCGCCCACAATTAGTACAAAATAGCAATTTAAATACCTACGGGATAAATTTCCTCTTATAACGTTAGGCAAGAAACTTATCTCGTTCCGAAGTTCACTTTCGGTCTACAAATTCACTCTAAAAGTCTCAAATTGGTGTCTAACAATCTGAAACTAGTCAAATATTATATAAATTAATCAATATATACTCAAAAGTTCATAATGTAGCTATTAGAATAATTACCCAATCCAAATTGGAGGATTCCTAAAATTTACCCCAGACCCACGTGCCCGAATGTCAGAAATTTTCGAAGATAAGTGTTACCCATAACCCCACGAACCCAAATATATAATTTCCAATCAATTTCATAATCATTTTCGTGGTCTAATCTTATTTTTATCAAAACCTTGGTTTTTCATCAAAATCCTAAAAATTTTACAATTTTTATGTTAAAATCTACCCACAATAAATGTATTAAACTCATTTTGTGTAGAAAATACTTACCTCAAAGTACTAGATTAAAAAAATCCTCTTCAATGAGCTCTAAAATCGGCCACAAGTTGAGATAAATGAACCAAAAATTACTAAGTCCCGATTTTTAAAACAACACTGCCAAGTATTTCTTCTTCGCAACGCGGAAGAGGCCTCGCAAACGCGAGAACTCACTCGCAATGCAATGGCTTGACACGCCTGAGCTTCACGAACGTGGGGTCCACCTCACGAACGCGAAGAGGAAATGAAGCTCACTCCTCCCCCTTACCCCATGCCCTTTTCCTTACACGAACGCAGACCCTTTCATGCGAACGCGAAGGCCACAGGTCCCAGACCTTCGCAAACGTGGGCAAGGCGTTGCGAACGCGAAAAGCAACCACAGTCCCCCACCCCCTCCCGTTTTTCTTTGTCCGGAAATGCGACATAACCCTCAGGATTGCGAAGAAGAAAACTAGAACCAACAACACCAGATTTTCGGACTTAGCTCCGAGTAGTCCGAAACTCACCCAAGCCACCCGGGACCCTGTCTAAATGCACCAGCTAGTCCCTAAACATAATACGGACCTTTTCGAACTCTCAAAATACATAAAACAATATCAAAACTAAAAATTGTACCTCAAAACCCAATTGGATCAAATTATGAGATTCAAGCTTTTCAACTTACTCCGAACGCGTCGAATCATGCTTAGACTACTCGGAATAACACCAAATTTTGTGTACAAGTCATAAATTACCGCACAGAACTATTTCCAAGCTCGAAATTCCAAACGAATCTCGATAACACTAAAATGTACACCAAACCAAATTTAAAGAACTAGAAAGCCTTCAAACTTTCAATATTAAGTGTGGAAACGCTTCCAGGTCATCCGAAACCTAATCCACGCATATGCCCAAGTCCAATATCATCATACAAACTTATTGGAACCGTCGAATCCCGGTTTGGAGGTTCTTTACTAAAAACATTGACTCAAGTCAAACTTGTCCATCTTAGGCCACTATTAAGGAACCAAGTATTCCGATTTCAACCCCAACCCTTCCGAAACCAACTCAGTTATTCCTGCAAGTCATAAAATAGTAAAAGTATATACAAGGAGTCTTAATTAGGTGAACGGTGGCCTAGAAAGAAAAATTACTGGTCGGTTCATTACATTCTCCACCTCTTAAACAAATATTCATCCTCGAACGGGTCTAGAATCATACCTGGAGTGCTGAATAGGTATGGATATCTGCTCCGCATGTCCTCCCCGATATCTAAATTCTCTTCCTCGACTGGTTGACCTCTCCACTTGACCCTCACCGCAGAAATCTTCTTATACCTCAACTGGCAGACCTGCCTGTCAATAGTATACACTGGCTCCTCCTTGTAACCCAAGTTCTCATCTAGATGAACCGTGATGTAATCTAACACATGCGACCTATCAGCATGGTATCTTCGGAGCATAGATACATGGACTGCGATGTGCGAAGTCGCTCCTGAATTAACTTTACCTTTTCCAAGGCAACCTTCACGAAATCAGTGCCATATAACTTAGCCTCGCCGGGCTAAAACTATCTGATGGGAAGCGACATCGCCGACTGTATAAAGCGTAAAATGGAGCCATCTCAATGCTTGACTGATAACTATTGTTATAAGCAAACTTGGTCAAAGGCAAGAATCAGTCCCACTGCCCTCTGAAGTCAATCACACATGCTCTGAGCACCTCCAAGATCTAAACCATGTGCTTCGAATGCTCGTCAATCTGCGGATGAAAGTTTGTTCTGAGCTCTACCCGGGAACCCAACTTGCTCTATACTGCTCTCCAAAGGTGCAAAGTGAACTCAGGGCCTCTATCTGAAATGATGGAAACATGCACACCATGCAACAGAACAATTTCCTAAATGTAAATCTGTGTCAACCTCTCTGATGAGTACATAGCAATCACTGGAATAAAACGTGCCGACTTGGGCAGTCTATCGACAATGACCCAAAGGACATCAAACTCCCTCAACATCCGCGGAAAACCTAACTACGAAGTCCATAATGATGCGCTCCCATTTCCTCTCAGGTATAACCATCTACTAAAGTAGGCTACTTGGCCTTTGGTGCTCATACTTAACCTATTGGATTTAGGCATCTCGCTACATACTCAACTATGTCCTTCTTCATTCGTTGCCACCAATAATGCTACCTTAGGTCGCGATACATTTTCGTAGCACCTGGATAAATAGAATACCGAGAACTGTGTGCCTCTTCTAGAATCTTGTCCCTTAATTCATCAACATTAGGAATATATAGACAACCCTGGAGTCGCAGAACACCATCCTCACCGAGAGTAACCTCCTTGGCACCACCCTATAGTACCATCTCCCTAAGAACCAACAAGTGTGGATCATCGTACTGACGAGCCTTGATCCGCTTAAATAATGAAAACTGAGCCACAACGCACACAAGAACTTGACTAGGCTCAAAAATGTCCAACCTCACAAGTCAGTTAACCAAGGACTGAATGTCCAAAGGCATTGGCCTCTTCTCTGCTGAAATGAATGCCAAACTACCCATACTCTCAGCCTTTCTACTCAAGGCCTCAACAACCATATTCGCCTTGCCTGAATGATAAATGATGGTAATATCATAGTCCTTTAGTAACTTAAGCCACATGTGCTGCCTCAAATTGAGATCCCTCTGGTTGAACAAATGATGCAAGTTGCGATGATCGGTGTAAACCTCACATGACACCCCATAAGATACTGCCTCCAGATCTTGAGAGCATGAACTATCACTGCAAACTCCATACATGTACGGGGTAATTCTTCTCGTGGGGCTTCAACTGACGTGAAGAATATGCAATAACTCGCCCCTCTTGCATCAATACACAACTAAGGCCAACGTATGAGGCGTTGTAATATACAGTATACATCCCTGAATCAGAAGGACTAACACTAGTGTTGTAGTCAATGCAGTCTTGAGATTTTAAAAGCCCTCCTCCCAATCATTAGACCATTGGAACAGAGCATCCTTCTAGGTCAATCTAGTCAAAGGTGCTACAATAGATGAGAAACCCTCCACAAACCGGTGATAATAACCTGCTAACCCCAAGAGACTCCGAATCTCGATCGCCGAGGTAGGACGGGGCTAACTCTAGACTACCTCGATCTTCTTGGGATCTCTTAATATCCTCGCCTAATACAACATGCCCCAAGAATGCCACAAAATATAACCAGAACTCGTACTTGGAGAACTTAGCATATGGTTTCTATTCCCGCAAGGTCTGAAGCACAACTCTCAAATGCTGCTCGTGCTCCTACATGCTACGCAACTAGATCAATATATCATCAATGAAGACAATGACAAATGAGTCAATATATGGCCTAAAAACTCGGTTCATCAAATCCATAAATGACGTCGGGGTATTGGTCAAGGCGAAGGACACCACTAGAAGCTCATAGTGGCCATATCTAGTCTGGAAAGCCGTCTTTGAAACATCCAAAACACAAATCTTCAGATGATGATACCATGATCTCAATTCGATCTTAGAGAACACCCTGGCACCCTGTGTAAAGCCCTGTAAATTTTAATAATTAATTTTGGTTAATTTTGAGCTTAAAAATGTGTAATTTATATCATCTCGAGTTAAAGGGACCCACATGAGTGTAGCAAGGCCATCTCAAGCAATTGGAAATACTATGTTACAGTTATTAAAGTGCATGGATTAATACACATGAGAGGAGGTCGGGGAAATAAGGTATTAACATAAAAGAATATTTAAATTTTAAAGCAGTTAATACTTGGACTAAGATTCTTAAGAATTGATTGTAAAACAATTGGTTAAATGCTTAAATTATGTGTGGGAGGCAATAGAATAAAATAATGGAAAAGACAAGGAACAAAAGAGAGTGAACTTTAAGTAAAACTTACTTGTGATTGGCCTAAGGCAAAAGCAATGGGCAGTGAAGTCTGTCCAAGGCGTCCAGGAAGGCGTCCAGGAAGGCGTCCAAATTTTGTAGCGAAGGGGCAGGTCGCGCGATGGGGATGCGTCGCACCTGTCCCGCGTGAATCACTGAAGCAGCCCTTTTATAGGCTATCCGAGAGTGAGAAATATTATTTGGGTCAAGTTCTTTTGGGTTAGAAAGAAGAGAGAGCTTCTTCTCCATTAATGCATATTCTAGGTAGGGATTAAATGCCTTTCAGTGATAGATTTAGTTCATTTATTACATCTCTTAACCCTCCAACATTATAGAATTCATAGATCTTTGAAGAAAATCTCAATAACTCTTCAAGAACTCAAATCTTGAAAATTCTTGGGTTTGACAAAGAGGTAATCTCTTCACTCCAAACTTAAGGTATTATACTCCATGGACATAGTAGGGTGTACTGATGAAGATAGACTTTTATATAAACATCTACTCATGAATCCTATGGGAGTTGGTTGGTAGGGATGATGAATAGTGTTGGGTTTTGTTTGAATAATGTTATTTTGAGCTTCTAGTGGAACGACTAAATCCCATAATATGGTCAATGAAGGATGTGGAGTCAAAGTTCGAGGATTTACCTTCAAATGATGAAATGGGAATTTTTGCTAAACTTATGAAATTGAACTTGAAGTGCTAGACACTTAGTTGGTTAGTTGGTATTGTTGTGACACGTTATTGAATTATGTGAGTTCATACATGTAGATTGTGACTTTTTGGCATTATCGGATCATTCAGGGTAACGTTGGAAGCGATTTGAGGTACGTTGCGACTTATTACATTCGGAGCTTTTCTCCAAACTCATATCGAAACACGATTAAATTGAGTTTCTAAATGTGAATCCTATCTTGTGGGAATGAGCGAGTTGGGATTGTACCATTTCTTGTATCATAAAATATTTGAGTTTTATGAATATTATTTTCTTGAAAGGTTATTCAAATTTTGAAACTAAACAAGGGAGAATAGCACTTGTAGTATTTCTTTTGAACACAAATACATGAGTTGTGAAATATTTTGGATTTAACTATTTTCAAATAGTTGATTTGGCTATGAATATCGTCATTGATAAATATAAAGGTTTTGGGAGTTAATTATGTTCACCGAGATTGACCTTGGATATTTTTCCTCATTAGGTCATGAAACTACACGTGTCGGTGTAGGCATAGAACCTACATTACGGTTGGGGACTACAGCAGAGTACTTTCTTAGGGGGAACTATTGTGCTACTTTATTAGCACGGCCGAGTCGATTCGTGCAACACCACGATAAGACGACCTAACCAAGTAGGGTATATGATACTTGCCGCTAGGTACATAATCTAGTTGACCTTTCCTCGTGTCAATGATAGTATAGTGCTCCCCATAAATGAAAAATCTAACGTGATTTTGTAAAGATCAATGCTAAAGGAAGACATTGAAATGTGTTTTATCTTATTATTTTATTTTCTAAATTGTTAATTGATATAAATGCTTCCTTCTTATATCAATTGTTATTGCATATCTTACAACTCCTTAAGGCTTATCCTATATTTTTTTGTCCGGGAACGGTTCATGATTCGTACTAGGCATGTGGAGCTTAGGCCTTTCGGCCAAATCTCCATTTCTATTTTTAGGGACTAGACCTGAGCAGCTTGGACTGCGTGGATATGGCAGTTCTACATTTCCTATTGATACTTTTGGTGAGAATCCACCCTTGCACCCGTGGAGGAATTTATTATATTATCATTCTTTTGAGCCACCGAGTTATGCCTTGGTTGGATATGTCTTTCCGTGTCATAGAGATTCCATAGACAATAGTAGTATTCATTTTGGGTTGTAATCCTGTGGTTACTCATATGGCATGCATGAATGAAACTTTCTTCTACCTTTTTGAAGTTTTCTTTTGAAGTAAAATAGTTGCTTAAAGATATTTTTTTTATGATTTGGATTATATTTTAAGATGATTGTATTTGAAGAGGCTTTCATTTTCCCTTTTAGGCATATATATGGGTATTAATTTATGGAATGGTTCACTCGGGTCGGGTAGAGTACCGGGTGCCGGTCACGTGGTTTTAGGGCATGACACCCCTGCAACTGGTCGAACAAATCATGAATACGCGGAAACAGGTACTTATTCTTAATGGTAACTTTATTCAACCGGCGGCAATCAATGTACATCCGCGTAGTCCCATCATTGTTTTTCATGAAGAACATTGGTGCACCCAAGGTGATACACTCGGTCTGACGAACCTCTTTGCTAGCAACTCATCAAGCTGTTCTTTCAACTCGTTCAACTCTTTTGAAGGCATGCGGTATGGTGGAATAAAGATAGGCTGGGTACGTGGCGCCAAATCAAGAAAAAAATCGATATCATGATCTGGTAGCCTGCTCGTAGATCAAAAGGAAACACACCAAAGAACTCCCACACCACTAGCATTGAAACAATCATGGGAGTCTCTACAGCAGTATCCCCAACATTAGCTAGATAAGCCAAACAACCCTTCTCGACCATACGTCAAGCCTTCAAGAAAGAGATAACCCGACTAGATGAACTGATAGATGAACCCTTCCACTCCAATCTAGGCAACTCTGGCATCGCCAAGGTAACATTCTTGGCGTGGAAATCAAGGACGGCATGGTACAGAGACAACCAGTCCATGCCCAAGATGACCTTAAAGTTGGTCATGTCGAGCAATAGAAAGTTCCGCTCTGGTATCATAACTACAGAAAGTCATGATACAAGTTGGTAAATCTGATCCACAACCAGAAAATGAGCAAACAGAGATGAAACAAATGAATACATAGACCCTGGATCAAATAGTATTGAAGCATCCCTACCGCAGAAAAATAATACATGTGTTCATGGAGTTTGAGGCTACTGCATATGGTCTGGCTGGAAAGGCATAGAACCTAGCTTGTATTCCACCTGACTGCTTCCACCTCTGGGGCAGCCGAACTGCTGGTACGGCAGTTGGTGCGGTAATCATTGGATAATGACCATGTTGTACTGCCTTACCTCGAAGTCTGGGGCAAAATCTCCTCACATGACCAAGCTTCTTGCACTCAAATCAACCTCTTGGTGCAAAAGATGACTGACCCTGAGTCTCACTCTGGGGGACCTGAACACCTAATGGAAGAACAATGAATAACTGGTAGATGGTAGGAGCTCTCTGGAATGACACTGAAATAGGGCCGCACGGGAGCACTCCAAGAAGGTGATAGTGCTGGATATGTGGTCCTGCTAGACTGGCCCCACACAAACTAACATCTGCCCCCAGACGGAGCACCACTAAACCCTCCAGAATAACGAGACCGCTTGTCCCTTGGTGCCTGCTTTAGTCCCTGCTAATGAATATCCTCGATCCTCCGAGCTATCTTTACAACCTGCTCGTAAGAAGTCCCCATCTCAATCTCTCGGGCCATAGTGACCTAGATACCATAGTGAAAGCTCGCAATAAACCTCCGCACTTTCTCTTAGCCCGCAAGTATGGCGAGACTTAGAGAATCTCGCCTTAGTATCAGTCACAAACATCTGACCCTGCTGAAGCCGCTCGAACTGACCCCATAACTCTTCCCTATAACAGGGTGGGTTATATATCTCCATAAATAGATTTGTGAACTCATCCCAAGCCAAGGGAGGAGAACCTACTGGTCTGCTAAGAAGATAGGACTGCCACCAACTACAGGCCCTGCCCTTCAGCTGAAAGGTGGTAAAGTCCACCCCATGGGACTCCAATACTTTCATGTTGGGCAGTCTGTCCCTACAACGATCAATTAAGTTCTAGAGGTCCTCATGTTGCTCACCGCCAAAGGCAAGAGGATGTAGCATGGTCCATGTATCCAATAGCTTTTTGCTGCTCGCCAGTCCCGGATGGTCTAGGCTCTAGTATAGTTGCTGTAACTATCTAACCCCTTCCCACAGGTAGTGAACACGGTGTCTAATATATGGCAATAACATACACTGGATTCTGAGCGGTAGGGGTCTGTGCTTCCCCTCCCGCCTGAGATGTGGCTGGGTTCGCTTCAAACAAACCAGCCTACGTCATAAGGTCTAAGAACAACATCATATGGCCTATGACCTCCTGGAATCCTGGAGCAGACATGAAATCTATTGCGGCCGGCTCAACTACAGGTATCCCACCCTGCTCCTCAATAATATGATCCTTCACTGTATCTACTGGTGCAAAACTAGAGCAACTCTAGGATGCCATTGTCCTCTAGCAGGAGCTGGATCCCTCCCTCGGCCTCTAGCAACAGAGGGAGCAGCTCCTCCATGGTCGGGTACATATGATGTGCGTGTTCTCATCATCTATGAGAGAATATTAGAAATATACTTATAACAACAGCAACGACACGATAGAAGATGAAAAAATAGAAGTTTCCTAGCACCTTATAGCCTATTGAAGATAAGTACGCACGTCTCTACACCGATCTGCAAGACTCTATTAGGCCTACTCATGACTTGTGAGACCTATGTGAATTTAGAGCTCTGATACCAAGCTGCCACGACCCAATTTCCACTACAGGCCGTGATTGGCCCCAACGTCGCCACTAGGCAAGCCAACCGTGAACTAGTCATGTAATTGGTCTTTTTAAAATTTTAAAGTAGTTGATTTTATTTATTAAGAGGACGAGGACGATTTGTTGAAAATTATAGTAAAGTAAAGCATAAATTAATGAATGAGTAATAAAGTAAATTTCATACTCAAAACCATAAAATGTCTACTAGAATATTCCTAAAATCCGGTATCACAAGCGTACGAGCAACTAGTAGAATAGACAAAACCCCCTATACTACTGTCTGGAGTAAGATAGATAGAAAATAAATACAATAAAAGAGACTGCGGGCGCTGCAGAACGAGAACAGAGAGAAGCTCACCACTAAGCCTTGGGGTAATGGGGGTACGCGCCTGAATGGACGCCAGATGCACCTAACTCAGATCATGCACGATTAGTGTAGAAGTGTAGCGTGAGTACATAAACAACATGTACCCAGTAAGTATCTATTCTAACCTCGAAGACGTAGTGATGAGGGGTCGACATTGACTTTTTCTAAGGTCTAATAAATAAAGTATAGTAATTCGACATAGGCATGGAATACATCAATAATAATAATGCAACAATGAACAATAGATAAGTAATTCTTTAACTAGATGTCAATTAAGATCTCCAACTAACACATACTAACTTCAATGAATAAGAGCCATCAAGTAATTATAGTTTCTCAAGTCATGGAAGAATTATCAAGTATAATTAGACTCCGAGCAATATCACGCACGATTTTATGCTAAGATCGTAGCGCCCGATCTAGAATAATGTGTACACTGTCGAGGGTTGACCGGCGCGAACCATAAATGTTTCTATTATACTGTCAAGTCGTTCGGCCCGATCCAAAAGAAGAGAGAATACTCTACAAACTCCAATTTAACGGCTTTTACAATAATAATACACAAGGAGGCACAATTTCTAACAACTATAAAAAAAACTGCCAAAACTCAAAGTAATGAAGTTCGGTTTTTATGAATCCTTTATCAAGTATCAATATAATTTAAGTACTTAAGCTAGCAAGTAGAGTACAAATAATACAAGTACTACATGGTAGAGTCCTAAATTACCCAGACATAAGCATGAATTTTAGCTACGCACGGACTCTCGTCACTTCGTGCATACATAGCATCCACAATTAGTTGCAAATAGCAATTTAAACTAGTTCGTTCCCAAGTTCACGAGTTCACTTTTGGTACACAAATAAACTCTAAAGCATCAAGTCAGTGCCGAACAATCCGAAATTAGTCAAATATTGTATCAATTAATCAATATATATTCAAGAGTTCAAAATTTAGCTATTAGAGTAATTACCCAACCCAAATTGAAAGATTCATAAAATTCACCCCAGGCCCACATGTCCGAATTTTGGAAATTTTTGAAGATAAATATTACTCATAATCCCACGAACCCAAATATATAAATTCTAATCAATTCCATAATCATTTTCCTGGTCTAATTTCTTTTTATCAAAATCAAGGTTTATCAACAAAATCTAATAATTTCAATAATTTTTAAGTTAAAATCTACCCATAATATATGTATTAAACTCATATTTACATACCTCAAGCTGTTAGATGAAAAACCCTATTCAAAGAGCTCTAAAATTGGCCACAAGTTGAGAGAAATGAACAAAAATTCCCAAGTCCCGATTTTTAAAACAACAATGGCCAGATATTTTTTCTTCGCGGTCGCGAAGGCAAGTCGCCTAGGCCCCAGGAAAATGGGCATCACGAACGTGAAGACCCACTCGCAAACGCGAAGGCTTGACACACTTGAGCTTCGAATGAAGCTCCCCCCCTCCCCAGGCCCTTTTCCTTACGCGAACGAGAAGGCCACATGTCCCGGACCTTCGCGAACGCAGGCAAGAGGCCGGGAATGAGAAGAGCAAACACAGTTCCCCCAAGTTTTCCTTCTCCACGAATGCGACACAACACTCACGATCGCGAAGAAGGAAACCATAACCAACAATACCAGATTTCTGTACTTAGCTCCGGGTGGTCCGAAACGCACCCGAGCCACCCGAGACCCCGTCCATGCATACCAACCATCCCTAAATATAATACAGACCTTCTCGAACTCTCAGAATACGTAAAACAACATCTAAACTAAGAATCATTCCCCAAAATCCAATTAAATCAAATTATTAGCTTCAAGATTTTGAACTTACTCCGAACGCGCCGAATCATACTTAGACTACATGAAATGATACCAAATTTTATGTACAAGTCATAAACTCAGAATCCAAAACGGACCTTGATAACACCAAATTCTACTCCAAACCAAAATTAAAGCACTAAAAAGTCTTCAATGTGCCAACTTTCAATATTAAGCGCCGAAATGCTCTCAGGTCATCCGAAACTCGATCTAAGCATACTTCCAAGTCCAAAATCATCATAGGAACCTATTAAAACCGTTAAGTCCTGGTTCCGAGGTCGTTTACTAAAAAATATTGACTCAAGTCAAACTTGGCCATCTTAGGCCATTATAAGGAACCAAGTATTTTAATTTCTACCCGAGCCCTTTCAAACCCAAGTCAACCATCCTCGCAAGTTATAAAGCAATAAAAGCAATTATGGGGAGTCTTAATTAGTGAAACTGGGACCTAGAAAGCAAAACAAATGATCGGGGCATTACAGTAAAATTTAGTAATATTCTATCTCTAGTTTCATTATGTTTTTAGTGGTTTGTGCAAAAGAGAATTATAGAAAACTATAAATTATGCTACCATTACAATTTCGAACCAATATCCAAAACTTAGTCTCAGTTGAAAATACACATTGATATTAGGGAGATAAAACTAGTTAAAAATATTTTCTTAAGAAAAATAAGTAAATGATTTTTTTGTCTTTCCTTAGTAGATACACAAGTATATCTTCTTCTGTTTTTGGAAATTATCCATTTTTCAATTACCAAGTAAAAATTTACAAATCAACTTAATTGCCTCAGGCAACCCTATCTCTACAGTTAACACATAAACAAATCTACTCCCATTATCAGAAACTTAAAGCACACATCCTATGGAGGGTTTCTTCATGTTTCCTTCCTGCACTTATACTAAGAGCTCCTATATCAGCTAACTTTGATCATGTGATGATCTAAAATCCTACCTTGAGGATCATGATGTGATATTTAGCTTAAAGCGTATATATATATATATATATATATATATATATATATGTATATGTATATATGTATATGTATATATATATATATATATATATATATGTATATGTATATATGTATATGTGTATATATATATATGTATATATGTATATGTGTATATATATATATATATATATATATATATATATATATATATATATACACATATACATATATACATATATATATATACACATATACATATATACATATACATATATATATATATATATATATATATATATACATATACATATATACATATACATATATATATATATATATATATATATATACATACATATATATATATATATTTATATGTTTATCGCCACATGTTTTACACGTATTTTGTGGATTTCAGACGTGAAATATATTGCTTTATGCTTATTCGTGGTATTTTTATATATAGGAATCATCCAGAGGTATTATAGGGCAAAAGGTGCGAGATTAGAGCCAAAAAAGAAGAAGCAAAAGGGTGAAAATTGGCCATTCTAGCTCCACAGGCAGTGTGGGGTGCTACTTATGGCGCCCTTTCCAGAATGTTTATTTTCCCAACACCAAGGCTAGCGTCCCACACTACCATGGGTGCTGGTGACGGGAAACATCTCCTACTTAGCCGGGACAAGGTTATTTTGGCCCAAGTCTGCCCCAACTCGTATAAAAGTAAGTCTAAACCTAATGCAGGTGAGATCTAACATACTTTGGAAGAAAATTCATGTGGGGGGACACAGACCACGCTTGGAGGAGGCTTATAACTAGTTTTTCTTCTCTTCTCTTCTATTAGTTTCATAGTTTATTAGTTCTAGAGTTATGGGGTGCTACATTAATGTTGTAGTTTGAAGCTTAAATTATTCTTATTATTTTATCAGATTGGTTTATTTATTCAATCTTGCGCTGAATTATTTAATTGCTTGATCACCAGTTGAATACTATCTACGAATCTAGCATTAAACTCGGGAGAGGAATTCTAGATTGCATATAAGATTGAGTAGAGCAATATCTTGAACCTGAGCATCGGGAACATATTTGCGTTAAGATAGGGATATATTGCCTTTCTTGGTTACTAACAAGAATTATTAATACGTTCTTGTTAGTCCTAATTTAATAGGAATATATGCATTAGATTAGCTTGAATAGGCGAGTAGTACTTCGGAAGAAGGCTACGATAATATTAACCGTGTCGACCAATAAACTAGATACATTAATTAGACAATTTAAATGGAAAACTCAATGAGATTGTTAGCTTACCCATAACTCTAGAATATCACCTCTCATTAAATTCATCTCTAAGATTTCCATCTTATTCCCTTTAATTCCCTACTTTATTTCTCTAGATTAGATTTAGTTGAATAATCACAACTTAGGAATTGCTTCAACAGATTAATTGTTGAATTTAATGTAGTTGATAGTTAATCACAAGTCCCTGTGGGTATGATACCTGGACTTACAATCCTATATTACTTGTCAACCACATATACTTGCGTGTGCGTTTGGGAGAAACATGATGGCACCTAGTTCCTAGAACTAGGTAAGCTTAATACATGTTGAGTCATTAACATATTTAAACCATTCAACATTACTTGTTTTTGCTTGAATATTTTCTACTTTCTAGTTTTTGCTTTAATTGTTTATTTTGTCAAGTCTAACGCTCTTATTAGTTGCTCTACTCTCAAGAACTTTGATTGAATGTTAAGGTCCATAAACCAGTATAGACTTCAAGGATTTGAGACCAACCCGAGAGAGCATTTCATAGGAGGTTAAGGGAAGCAAAGGACACAAATAATCTTCAGGCACTCATTCAATTTCTTGTGAACATGGTAGAGGAGCAACGTATGGCTGTTCATGAGGTGGTGATGCCCAACATTGATAATATCACCTCCAACATTTTGAAGCACAGAATCCTTGGGCTCTTTGAGCTGAAACAGAGCATGATCCAGCTACTACATTGGAATGGGAAGTTTATAGGTTTCCACACGACGATCTAGAACAGAACATCCTGAACTTCTTAGAGATTAGTGACACTTATATCACTAACATAGTCACTCCAGACTATGTGAAGCTCACACTGTTCGCGTTCCCTCTGTTAGATGAAGCAAGGTGATGGACGAAGGCAGAACAAGATAATTCTATTATATCATGGAATGATCTGGCAATGAAATTTTTGGCAAGGTTCTTACCTTCAAGGAAAATTTTAAAAATCAGAAATGAGATAGTCTCCTTCAAACAAAAATTGGGGGAGTCTTTATACTCAACTTGGGATAGGTTCAAGAGAATGCTCAGAGATTGTCCTCATCATAATCAGACAAATGAAGTGTTAGCTTACACTTTCATAGAAGGGCTACATCCCGAGATAAAGTGGTAGATGTTGCAGCTAGAGGTTAAGTGTTGGAGAAAAGCTTCCATGAGATATATGCATTATTGAACAAATTCTCAAAAAGCAATCCTGATTGGCAAGAAAAGATGGCCAGACACACAGTGGAAAAATCTGCAGGGGTTGTCGAGTTAGATGGAGTGTGTGTATCAGCATAGATTGGCACATTAGCAAACTAAGTGAATCAAATGACCTTGGTTATTAACAAACATCAAGCCTAGCCAGTGCAACAAGTTCAAATATTTTGTGAAGTATGTGGAGAGGGTCACACGAGCGACTTATGCCCAGTTAATCCAGAGTCTGTCTATTTTATGGGTAATGGAAATATGGGCCAGACAAACCAGTATGGAAACACTTACAATCCTAACTGGAGGAACCACCAAACTTCTTGGGGGGGGGGGGAATCAAGGTACTCATTTATAAGTTCAGGCCACAAACGCCTCAAAAACAATATAAACCACCTCAGACTGAATAACCTACAAACCCGATGAGTCACATTGAGAAGATGATGAAGAAATTAATGGCTAACCAGTAGGCCCAAGCAGCATCGATAAGAAACTTGGAGCCACAAATGGGGCAACATGCTAGTGCTCAGAATAATTGGCTAGTTGGGGGCTCTTCTTAGTAATACCGAGCCTAATCCTAAAGCTTACGTCAATGTGGTTACCTTGTGCAATGGAAAAAGTTACAAAGAAAAAAAATATTTCGTACTGAAGAAGAATTAGTTACCAAGCCAGTAGAAGAGAATGAGAAAGAGAACAAAGGATCAGAGCCCATAATTGTGACAAGGCCACCACCTCTGTTTTCACAAAGACTGCAAAAGAAAAAAGATAATGCTATATACAAGAAATTCTTAGATATTTTGAGCCAAGTGCGTGTGAATTTTCCTCTGGTGGAAATTTTGTATGAAGTGCCCAAGTATTCAAGGTATCTTAGAGATATTGTGGCAAACAAGCAAAGACATACGTAATTTAATACAGCTGCACTTCCTAAAGAGTACAGTGCTAGAGTTCAAAGTAAACTTCCTCCTTAGTTGAAGGATCCTGGGAGTTTCACAATTCCCCCGTCTCTTGGAAAATAAGAAGTTGGTAGAGCCATGTAGATTTAGGGGCTAGTATAAATTTGACGCCATCCTCTTTGTTCAAGCAACTCGGATTAGGGATGCTTAGACCCACTATAATCACTTTATAGTTAGCATATAGGTCACTACTTATTCCAGAATAATTTATTGAGGATGTGTTAGTCCGAGTGGGAAAGTTTATTTTGCTGATGATTTTGTTGTTCTTGATTACAAGGAAGATGAGTAAGTTCCCATTATTTTGGGGCAACCATTCTTAGCTACTGTTGGAGTGATTATTGATGTGAGGGAAGGGAATTTGAAGGTGAGAGTTGACGTTAAGGTAATCACTTTCGATGTGTACAAGGCACTTAAGCTCCCTAAGCATTATGAGGACTTGTGCATGATTACTGTGGCAGAACTGAAGGGGATAGAACAGAGTCCTTATATGAATTGTAGCGATCTAGATGGGACAATTGGGTTAGAGGAGGTGCTGTTGCAAGTCGAGTGTGTAAAGATGATTGAGAAAAGAGCCAGAGATAAAAGAGGAAACCTTCTAAGAGCGTGCAAAAGTCTAGACTTCATGGGAGAAAGCAGAAGAGAAAGTTCCCTGCCTAAATAGAGTATCGAAGTCGTGTCACGACTATAAATAAGACTCTTGTTGGGAGGAAACCTAGCTTGTGTTTTATTTTTTAATTTTTTTAGTGTTAAGTTTTTGTTGATGTGACGACCCGACCGGTCGTCTTTAGAATTTATGCCCCAATCCCCTATTAGCTGATTCCACCAAGTTTATTCATGATAATGTGATTTGCCGGGATGTTCAGTTTTGAGTTTCAGAGAGTTTTGGGACACTTAGTCCCTAAATGAGAGCTTGAGTGTTGGAAAGTTGACCGTCACCAAAACAGTGTGAAGACAGACTCAGAATGTAAATCCGATGGTTCCAGTAACTCCGTGGGTGATTTTGGGGGTTAGGAGCGTGTTTATATAGTGTTTTGGAGGTCCGTAGCTAATTTAGGCTTGAAATGCCGAAAGTAAATTTTAGAAGTTTCCAATTTGATAGTGAAATTTTGGTCCGATGGTCAGAATGGAATTCCGAGAGCTGCAGTAGCTCCGTCATGTCATTTGGGATTTGTCTGCAAAATTTTAGGTTATTCGGAGATGATTTGGTTGGGGTTTTGATCGAAAGCGTATTTTGAGAAAATTTAGAGTTCTTAGGCTTAAATCCTTGGTTTATTCGAGTTTTTGACGTTGTTTTAGGTATTTTAAGGATTGGTACAAGTTTGAATAAGGTAATATGTTATGTTGGTGCTTTTGGTTAAGGTCCCGAGGGTCTGAGGATGAATTCAGATGGTTGACGGAAGGATTTTTGAAGATGAGAGGTTGCAGATTTTAGCTGGTCTCTATCATAACCTCTTCTGCGGTTTGGGGACCATAAATTCGGCGCCACAGAAGTGGTTGAGGGAGTTATAAAAGGGAATGTTATTGTTTTCTCCAGATTCTGCAGATGCTGAAGGATTACCGCAGAAGTGGTTTCGCATCTGCGACATGGTTATTGCAGATGCGATTCCTGAGCAATTAAATGAAAGTCGGAGATGCAACGGGGTATCAACAGATGCGTTCCTAGAGGCGCAAATGCGGTCCCAGAGCCTCAAATGCAGAAGTCACTGGACAGATCATAAATAGTTGCCTTTTTGAAATTGAGCCATTCTTCCACCATTTTCATCTGGGTTTGAAGCTTTTGAGAGGTATTTTCGAGGAAAACAAAGGGGAATCACTTGGAGGTAATATCATTGACTTCATAACTCATTTCTATGTGATTAAAGACCTAATTGATGGTGAGAAATTTGGGAAAATAGGTAATTAGGGCTTGAGTTTAAGAGACCTTTAATTAAGGATTTTAGGGGTCATTTGGATTCCGATTTCAGTGTTCTTGTTATGTATTGACTTGTGAGACTATGAGATTTCTGAAAAATTAAGTTTCACCCGATTCTGAAATGAGGTCCTGAGGGGTGTTTTGGTCATTTTACATAATTTCGTGTACTAGCTTAGACTTTAATTGTGGAATTAGTTATTTGAAGTGTTATTTATAATATGCAATTGAATTGAATAGATTTAAGTCATTTGGAGTCGGATACTCGTGGCAAAAGTGTCGTTTCGAGTTGATTTTGAGCCGGTTCGAGGTAAGTGGCTTGTCTAACCTTGTGTAGGGGACCTTCCCCTTAGAATATGATATTTGGTAGTTGAAATGCCTTGTACATGACGTGACGAGCGCGTACTTGAGCTAATTATTGAAAATCTGGTTCTATTATAAGCATTTAAACTGAGTTCCTTTCTTACCTGTTTTACTTTACTCGCAAACTTATCCTATGTTAGTTTAGAAAAGCATGGTTAGTTGACTCAATTGCCTATTTGCTCAAACTGCTTTAATTGTATTACGTGAAGCATGTTAGGCTAGAATTACCTATTTACTTCTTACGAACTTAGCATTTATTTTAATATTCTTGAGCTGCTTCTGTGTGTTTTAATTTAGGACTTTGAGATGGCATCCCAGGAGATTCCCATGCACGCAGTTATGATCTAGAATGAGGTGCTGGATATATTGAGGATACCAAGACATCCCTAGTGTATACATTAAGGATACCAAGAGATTCTCGGGATACCAAGAGATCACCGGTAATTATCCTTGCCGTGAGCGGTGTTTCCTTGTATTTTGCCTTTATTTTTTTTCCGTTATTGTATTCTTATCATCCTCTATAAATTCTTACGGTAGATACTTAAGTATACTATTTATCTTAACCTATCATTTTATTATAATTATTTATCTCAATATGGCTCTGACCTTATTCGTCACTACCCGACCGAGGTTAGGCTTGTCACTTACTGAGTACCGTTGTGGTGTACTCATGCTGTTCTGCGCATATTTTTCATGTGCAGATCCAGGTACCGCTGCACAGGCTTACCATCCATGAGTCATGGAAAGCTTTTGGAGACTTCGAGGTACATCTGCCACGTCTGCAGACCGAGGAGTCTTCATCTTTATTCTATCTTGTAGTGTTAGCCCTTCTATCATACTATTGATGTAGACATTTCCGGAGTTAGAGCATTTTACTATCTTTCTTTCAGCTTGTGTTCCCATGAGTTTTCGGGTTTTGGGATAGTGATGTAGAAGTTTGAAATATTGTGCTATATATACCGAGCGACACTTTATATACCGTTCCTTTTTAGTTATTCTTGGTTTTAAATTTATATTTCCGCAAGTTTTAATTTATTTTCCGCGCTTGTTAGGCTTACCCAGTCGTAGAGACTAGGTGCCTTCACGACAGTTCACCCTCCGTGATGATCCGGCTTTCCCGCCCTCGGGAGTCATGATGGTGCCTACTAATGGGAGCTAGTCAAGCCAAACCTTAACTACTTACTTTATCAACAAATTACTTCTTTTTAAATTGTTAGATAATACGCTTAACGCTGGGGGGGGGTGAATAACGTTATAATAAAAATTAGCGTAAACTTGCGGAATTTAAAAACTTGCAGGAAAAATAAGTGCGGAAATTAAATGCAATAAAGAACAAATGCACCGATGTATTCTGGTTCACCACAACAAGTGGCTAGTCCAGTCCCCGAGAGACTCTCTCTCGATTTTCCACTAACTTGTCAAGCTTACGGGTGCTCAACAAACCTTTACAACTTAAGGACACGAGCCTTAACACCTTTGCTCGGAGATACAACACTCCAGGACTTCACTGTTAAGCTTACGGGTGCCTAACCAACCTTTACAACTTAAGGACACAAGCCTTAACACCTTTGCTCGGAGATACAACACTCCAAGACTTCACTATTAAGCTTACGGGTGCCTAACCAACCTTTACAAAATGAGGACACAAGCCTCAACAATCTTTCTCGGAGATACAACACTTCAAGACTTCGACCAAGGAAACACAAGTTCCTTACAACAAGAGAATCACAATTCTCTTCAAGTGTACAAAACACTAAACACTCAAACAATACACTCCTTTATGAGTAGATATGAGTAAAAGAAGTAAGCTCAAGATCACAACAACTATGGACAAGACTTTGGCTCTCAAAAGCTTTATGAAATGAATATAAAATGATTAACAATAGTATGCAAGCTTATAGCAATAGTATGATCAGTTGTTGTGTGTTATTGTGTTTAAAACACTGAAATGAAGCTGTATTTATAGTTGAAAAACTTGGCATTACCGTTGCCTAATTGCCAATTAAGAGTTGCTAATTTTACTGTGTGACAATCGATTGTCAGGAAGCCACAATCGATTGTTTGCCAATCGTTCCAAAAATCAATCCCAGATTTTACGCTTAACAATCGATTGTTCAAGATCAACAATCGATTATTGGCAACGTTCAAAAAATCATTTCCAGATTTTACATAAAACAATCGATTATACAAAATCAATAATCGATTATTCAGCAACGTTCAAAAAATCCTTTCTAGATTTTAATTTCAACAATCGATTATTCAGCAACGTTCAAAAAATCTTTTCCAGATTTTAATTTCAACAATCGATTGTACAAAATCAACAATCAATTACCTGACGGTATTTGAAAATTTTACGACAACGGTCAGCTTCACAATCGATTGTGCAATGTTAACAATCGATTATTTATCAGACTTTGAAAATCATTTTAGACACTGCCTCGTGACAATCGATTGTTATATACTCACAATCGATTATTTAATAACTTTGAAAAAGTCTGGAAGACACTGCCTCAACACAATCGATTGTCATATGTTCACAATCGATTATTTTGTGACTTTGAAAAATCTGATGGACACTGTCTCTTCTCAATCAATTGTCATTAGAGTCACAATCGATTATTCTGAGTTTTGAAAAACTTTGATGTACACTGCCTCATCACAATCGATTGTCATAAGGTTCACAATCGATTGTCATGCAGGTTTGAAAAACCTGATGCTCACTGCCTTAGCACAATCGATTGTCATTAGTTCACAATCGATTGTCATGCAGTCTTGGCTTAACATAATTGATTATCATAAGTACATAATCGATTATCTTAGTCCAGATTTTAGAGGCATGTTTAAAAATCATTTTGACTAAAGTGAATATGCATGATTTAAAATCATTTAGCATTAAATTAAATATGCATGATTTAAAATCATTTAGCATTAAATTAAATATGCATGATTTTGTTAAAATAATTTTACGAGAGAAGCCATGTCATGAGTCAAGTTGTCGGATCAAGATCACAATTAAGAACGACTCATGTAAAACTATAAAACTTGGTCTTGTGCTTGAATCTCGTTATATATCAATTATATGCTTGTACTTGAACTTCGTCATATATCAATTTGCGCTTCGTTTGTCATTCATCAAAACCTACACATAAGAACACACGTTTTAATATAAAGCCTTGAGAACGTGTTTCCAACAATTTCCCCCTTTTTGATAATGGCAAACTTTAAGTGGGATATGCAACTTAAACAATTCATAATGACGATTCAAGGCAAGTATATATATGCAACAAGTATGCAATTTGTTCCCCCTCAATATATGAATTCTCCCTCAATTTAAGCTTATAAATATTGAGAGTACATACCCGTTATCTTCCCCCTTTTGCCATTAGCAAAAATAATATAATAAGATACCAAAGATTGAAATAAAACTTGTTTATTTATTGGAAAGAAGATTACAGCAACAGGGAAGACAATACAACATATAAAAACAAACTTAAATACAACAAACAAAGAAATTATTCATTTCCATCATCTCCTGCCTCATCATCCGGCGCTGCTTCATATGCAACAAGACCCGCATATGGATAATGAACATGGTCAAAATATCCATGGATCTCATGATTTAATTGACCAAAAGAAGAGGTCAATGAAGCAATTTGGTCGGAAATTGATTGGAGGGTAGACTCTTGAGGCGGACGAGTTCGACGGGTTGGAGGAGGAGCAGACGCTGCATGATCACCGTCATGATGAAAGGAGGATTCTGAAATTTCCCACTTCTTGGTACTCTTTTTGAGAGGACTGTTGGAAGTGATGAATCCGGAGGCTTCAAGAAAATTCATGATGAGGAGAGCATAAGGAAGAGGCCTATCATCTCCGATAGCGTCACGTATGTGAATCTTGACAAACCGACACCAATTGATGTTAGCTCCGGTTATTATGGCATGCATGAGCTTGGTGTCCTCTTGGGAAATGGTAGTATGGTTATGCTTGCGAGGCTTGAGGACTCGGGTGATGAAATAGAAAATCAAACGATAATTTGGATCCATTCCCGTAATTATAGGATGACGGGAAGAAAGATTTGGATCATAAGAAGTAAGTCCGGTTTGATGTAAGAGGACCGTTTCATCAAAAAGGGCTCCGGCCTCTCCGATGTACCGAGAAATGTCTTCACCATTATGAGGAAGACGGGCAATGGTATGAAGGTTTTCATCGGAAAGAAGAATTTGAACACCATTTATATTTGTCACAAGCTCACCGTCATCATCCTCATGAAGGTTGGAGTAAAATGCTTGAATCAATGTAGTATTGATGTAAGGATGGGTAAGAAGTAAGAAGTCAAGAAGTTGACAATTTTTGAGCATATTTGCAGCAGGGCCATAAGATTCAAGATACTTGTTGGTTGAAAAGCGGGGAGGAAGAATGTCGCGTTTTTCAAATTTTGTTAAAAATCGAGTAAGCTCGATGTCAGAATTAAAATATAGAACGGAACCATCTTGATAAGGATAGTTTGGAGCAGCAGAGGAGGATGCACCTTGCCTAGCAGAACGGGAATGTTTGGAGTGACGGCCCGACATTTTCACTGAGTATTGCTGGAATTTGCAAGAGACTTGAAAGAATTTTGATAGTTTGAGAGCTAAAGTTGATGCTTGAGTGAATAAAAATGAACATATATGGAGCCTATTTATAGAGGGGAGAAAGGCATTTCATTAATGGAAGAAATCTGCAGAAAATTGAAAGCTGAAACAGTCAGAAACGGTAAAAATAAATCTTATTGACCGTTAGACAATCGATTGTTGGAATGAGATAATCGATTGTCATTAAGATTTGACTGAATCTCGGAACTGACACAAATCGATTGCAGAACCAAACGGTAAAATTTTTTTTGAATTACTGGCATGAAATAATCGATTGTCAAAATATGATAATCGATTGTTATGTTACAGTGAGCACAGAAATTTTCTGATTTTAAGAATAATCGATTATATTTTGAAACAATCGATTGTTTTGGAAAAGCATTGCTGAATGGCTGAGAAGGAAATCGCTTTTGCAGTTAAAGAATCAATTAATTAACAAAACTGCATAATAAACATAAACCATAAACAATCGATTAGTGATACTGCTAATCGATTTTCTGCACAGTAAGATAATCGATTATTTGCTTGGAACAATCGATTGTTCTGTGCCAAAACTTAATAATTCCCCCTACCTTTAGGGTGATACCTGCAAAATAGAATTAAACGTCTCCGACGCTCAAGTCAGTAATTAAAATATAAATGCAACCTAAAATGTATGCATTTAGATCAACGTTTACCCCTATTCAATACTTCATTTGGACATGATTTATATTTAGCACAACATTAAACGCTAAATATTTTATCAAGTCTACTAGCAATAAGGTAAAGTGAGGAACGATCATACCTGTGTAGTTCTTGGTATTGCTCGTCTTACCTTTCACATTTCTGTCAAGATGGTCATCTAAATTCATTGAAGTGACCATTGGTTTGGTGTTGCTCTTTTCGAATTGATTTGGCAACTCCTTGCGACATTTAGATGGACAAATGAAAGTTCCCTCTTTCATTTGCTTAATTTGCAGCTCCAAGAAGAAATTAAGCTTGTTTTCAATGATATCTCAAAATGCGATTTACAGATTCCTTGCATGACACTTATTAGTTGCTCCAAAGTAATACAAATATTTTCTACGATATCATTTTCCACAAGATTTGGAATGCAAGATATTAGTGGCATGAGAGTTTAAAGAAAATAACATTGCCAATATAGAGAGTTGTTTTGAAATTCTGTCATCAAGAAGATAGTAAACTTCATGCAATCTATTTTCCCTTAATCAGAAATTTATCAAGACATACCAACACGACATAGATATACCAATTGTTATAAAACAATGATAAACCCATTTGTTGGATGACATAACAAGTGTACCAAAAGTTATTTTAGTAACAGTGATACAAATTGTTATTTTTAGTAAAGCATATTACAAACGAGTATTGACTGTTAACAGATCAACCATACATCGAATTTTGAAGAACATACCAACCATTATCCAGACCAAAGGATGTGTTCATCAAGAGACGATTTTAAACTGAAGGATTTTAGTCAATTGTTAGAAACATGAGACATCTCAATTATTTTTCAAAGCTGATGATAGCATTCATCAAAAACGTGAGTGAAGACTTTTTGAAGAATATGCTAATAGATAATACACACCACACAGTATACTAACAATTATTTAAACCACAGATAGCAATTATCAAATCATGAATGAAATGATTTTATCAAGCTAACTGTTAATACATATCAACAGTTTTGATCTTTTAAAAGCAGATAACTAACAAGTAAACTAATTGACACCAATTGTCATTTAACAACACGTTTTCAACATATGTATCAACAAAGCTAATTGATATTGATTGTTGACAAGGATATCTCAATTGTTAACGCACATCAACTATTATGACTAAGCTTATCAAAGATTCAACAATAATAAGTCAATATTGGTTGCTAGCACATATCAACAATTCGGTTTTTGTCAAAAATGATAACTAACCGAAATTTCCTCTTGATGCAATGAGGTGTCGTGCTCGGTGCATCTACTACAATACTGTAGCCTTTCAAGCACACCTGCAAAACAGATTAATGATCTTTTGGTACCCATGCCATTTTGGGTCCTTGGGGGTTAGGCATATCATAATGATGCGATTGAGTGAATGTCTATGTCGTGTAAAACATGCAGGAGCAATATGACCAATACGTCTACAATAATGACAAGTCACGTTGGGGTTATGCATCCTTCTAGGTTCATAGTAACTTGACGGACGAAAATGGTTTACTCTATTTTCAGCATTATGACTATTGCGCGCTTTATGAACATCATTTCTCCTACTATGAGCAGCATTTCTAGAATAATTATTTCTACGTTGGAAATCATTTCTAGGTGCTCTAAAGGGTTCAAAATTCCTTCTAGTATTTGGCCTATAATATGCATCATTTCTAGGGTAGTTATTTCTAGGTGGTAAGTCATTGCTAGGTCTTCTAAAATGTTCAACATTTAGTCTAGCATGCATATTGGTTCTAGGATAAGCATTTTTATTATTAGTCCTAGGTTGAGCCTTAGGTTGTTGGGGTTTAGCTTCAACCTTTTCTTTAGGCTCATTCGTAAACCCTATGCCATGCTTGGTTGACTTCAAATTATCAAGAACATCATTCAAATTTTTGTGCGAAGAGTTAAACTTATCTAATGTGCCTTTAAGCCTTTCTACTTCATTTTTGAGATGCAAGCAAGAAGTACACTTTCTAATAGAGCTTTCAGGCTTATCGGCGCTTCTTTTTCTGAAAAAACTTGTTTTCCTCTTTCAACTTCTCATTTTCTAAAACCAGTTTTTCAAAATCTTTTTCTTTTAGAGAGAGTTGTTTTTGAAAATCTTTTTCTTGCAACGACAGAGTTTTCTGCAAATCTTTAATAGTCTTGGAAGCATCAACAAACTCACTATGTAATTTATTATAAGAATTTTGCATTTCTTCAAGCGAGTGAGAGTTGGACGTACTTACCTCTTCTTCTTCGTTTGCCATGAGACATTGGCCAGTTGATTCATCATATGAGCTGTTCGCTTTTTGAGGCATGCTTTCATACATTTACTCCAGCTTATCCCACATCTCTTTGGCGGTTTTGTAGTGGGAAATTTTCTGATAGTCTTCCTGATTCAAGGCGCTATACAACATATTTATTGCATTAGTGTTGTATTCACTTACCTTGGCTTTCCCAACTTTTGTTGTCATTTGATCACCATGCTTGATGATTTGCCATAGATAAAAGTTGTTGGCTGTGATGAAAATTCTCATCCGATCTTTCCAATATGAGTAATTTTTTCCATCAAATATTGGGGGCAACATGATAAAATCACCTTCACCTATTCCTGCAAAAGAGTCACGAGTAGAAGCCATGGATGGTTCTCTCAAACTGTTAAGTCTTCAGAGAGTTGGGCTCTGATACCAATTGTTAGATAATACGCTTAACGCTAGAGGGGGGTGAATAGCGTTATAATAAAAATTAGCGTAAACTTGCGGAATTTAAAAACTTGCAGGAAAAATAAGTGCGGAAATTAAATGCAATAAAGAACAAACGCACCGATGTATTCTGGTTCACCACAACAAGTGGCTAGTCCAGTCCCCGAGAGACTGTCTCGAGATTTTCCACTAACTTGTAAAGCTTACGGGTGCTCAACAAACCTTTACAACTTAAGGACACGAGCCTTAACACCTTTGCTCGGAGATACAACACTCCAAGACTTCACTGTTAAGCTTACGAGTGCCTAACCAACCTTTACAACTTAAGGACACAAGCCTTAACACCTTTGCTCGGAGATACAACACTCCAAGACTTCACTGTTAAGCTTACGGGTGCCTAACCAACCTTTACAATCTGAGGACACAAGCCTCAACAATCTTGCTCGGAGATACAACACTCCAAGACTTCGACCAAGGAAACACAAGTTCCTTACAACAAGAGAATCACAATTCTCTTCAAGTGTACAAGACACTAAACACTCAAACAATACACTCCTTTATGAGTAGATATGAGTAAAAGAAGTAAGCTCAAGATCACAACAACTATGGACAAGACTTTGGCTCTCAAAAGCTTTATGAAATGAATATAAAATGATTAACAATAGTATGCAAGCTTATAGCAATAGTATGATCAGTTGTTGTGTGTTATTGTGTTTAAAACACTGAAATGAAGCTGTATTTATAGTTGAAAAACTTGGCATTACCGTTGCCTAATTGCCAATTAAGAGTTGCTGATTTTACTGTGTGACAATCGATTGTCAGGAAGCCACAATCGATTGTTTGCCAATCGTTCCAAAAATCAATCCCAGATTTTACGCTTAACAATCGATTGTTCAAGATCAACAATCGATTATTGGCAACGTTCAAAAAATCATTTCCAGATTTTACGTAAAACAATCGATTATACAAAATCAATAATCGATTATTCAGCAACGTTCAAAAAATCCTTTCCAGATTTTAATTTCAACAATCGATTGTACAAAATCAACAATCGATTATTCAGCAACGTTCAAAAAATATTTTCCAGATTTTAATTTCAACAATCGATTGTACAAAATCAACAATCGATTACCTGACGGTATTTGAAAACTTTACGACAACGGTCAGCTTCACAATCAATTGTGCAATGTTAAAAATTGATTATTTATCAGACTTTGAAAATCATTTTAGACACTGCCTCGTGACAATCGATTGTTATATACTCACAATCGATTATTTAATAACTTTGAAAAAGTCTGGAAGACACTGCCTCAACACAATCGATTGTCATATGTTCACAATCGATTATTTTGTGACTTTGAAAAATCTGATGGACACTGTCTCTTCACAATCGATTGTCATTAGCGTCACAATCGATTATTCTGAGTTTTGAAAAACTTTGATGTACACTGGCTCATCACAATCGATTGTCATAAGGTTCACAATCGATTGTCATTCAGGTTTGAAAAACCTGATGCTCACTGCCTTAGCACAATCGATTGTCATTAGTTCACAATCGATTATCATGCAGTCTTGGCTTAACATAATTGATTATCATAAGTACATAATCGATTATCTTAGTCCAAATTTTAAAGGCATGTTTAAAAATCATTTTGACTAAAGTGAATATGCATGATTTAAAATCATTTAGCATTAAATTAAATATGCATGATTTAAAATCATTTAGCATTAAATTAAATATGCATGATTTTGTAAAAATAATTTTACGAGAGAAGCCATGTCATGAGTCAAGTTGTCGGATCAAGATCATAATTAAGAACGACTCATGTAAAACTATAAAACTTGGTCTTGTGCTTGAATCTCGTTATATATCAATTATATGCTTGTACTTGAACTTCGTCATATATCAATTTGCGCTTCGTTTGTCATTCATCAAAACCTACACATAAGAACACACGTTTTAGTATAAAGCCTTGAGAACGTGTTTCCAACATAAATAATATAAGCGATAATATGAAATCATCAACATTTTTAATAATTAAGCGGAAGATAACAATGAAATATCTGAAATTAACGTCTATTACAATTCTTAAAACTTCGAACACCCAAAACCTGGTGTCACAGTGTCACAGACTATCTAAGATCACTACATTCAAGGTCTGAAGAAATAACAGAAAACTATTTCTGAATAAAAGGAAAATGAAATAGGAAATAGAGATAGAGGGAGACGCGAGAGCCTGCGGACCCCGGCAGGTTTACCTTGGGTCTCTGGGTGGACTGAAGGAAACACCCCAACTACTGCCCAAAAGCCGCTCCGGGATCTGCACATAGTGCAGAGTGTAGTATTAGCACAACCTACCCCATGTGCTAGTATTTGCCTAGCCTAACCTCGGCGAAGTAGTGAAGAGGCTAGGACCAGACTATCAAATAAACCTGTGCAATTTAACTATATACATCGGAGAAGAAGTACAGAAAGTAGCAGTCATTATAATCAAGTATGTTAAGGGGAAACATGCTGCGGGGAAACATCGAATAGTAACAGAAAAGCAACAAATAAATATGAGGATCACCACAGTTCAATTGAAAATAGGAAGGGGAAATCATGTTGCGAGGTACAAATGGTATCAACAGGAAACCAATAATTAAGTGTAGAGAAACCGCAACACAGTTACCAATAAAAATTTGGAAATCCAAGACAAGTGCACAGCATTACCCTTCGTACTTTTACTCTCTCCCACCAAAGAATACACAACATCACCTTTCGTGCTTTAACACTCTCTCACCAAAATAGTACACAGCATTACCCTTCGTGCTTTACGCTCTTCCTCACCCAAACAACAATCACAAGGCAAGTAGGGTAAGGGAACCTATGACCATGAAATAAAATCAAGTAACAATATAAAATCAGTAAATAAGCGTAAAGGACAACATAACTCAATTATCAGCAAGAATCAGGGATATCAAGGACAAGCGCACGTCATCATCCTTCGTGCTTTTACTCTCTTCCTTACCATAAGAATCAATACAATAGGCACGAAATGGTACATTGTGAGACGTGTTGGGGAGGTTGCTTATGAGCTTGCCCTACCTCCCAGCTTGGAAGGAGTTCATTCGGTATCTCATGTTTCGATACTCCGGAGGTACCATGGTGATCCGTCGCACGTATTGGATTTTAGTTCAGTCCAGTTGGACGAGGATCTATCCTATGTTGAGGAGCCAGTGGCTATATTGGATAGACAGGTAGAAAGTTGAGGTCAAAGAACATCTCATCGGTAAAGGTTTAGTGGCGGGGTCAGCCGGTCGAGGAGGTGACCTAGGAGACCGAGCAGGATATGTGCAGTCATTACCCTCATCTTTTTATTACTTCAGGTATGTCTCTATGATATGAAGATCTGGCTGGTCTTCTTAACAATTTACGCCCCGATCTCCTATTAACTGCTTCCCCCAAGTTTATTTCTATTAATGTGATTTGTCGGGATGTTCGGTTTTGAGTTTCTAAGAGTTTTGGGACACTTAGTCCCTAAATGAGAGCTTGAATGTTAGAAAGTTAACCGTAGTCGGAGCAGTGTGACAACAGCCTCGGAATAGAAATTCGATGGTTCCATTAGCTCCGTTGGGTGATTTTGGGGTTAGGAGCGCGTCCGGATAGTGTTTTGGAGATCCGTATCTAATTTAAGCTTGAAATGCCGAAAGTTAAATTATGGAAGTTTCCGGTTCGATAGTGAGCTTTTGATCTGAGGGTCGGAATGGAATTTTGAGAGTTACAGTAGCTCCGTACTGTCATTTGGGATGTGTGTGCAATATTTCAGGTTATACAGAGATAATTTGGTTGGGTTTTTTATCGAAAGTGTATTTTGAGAAAATTTGGAGTTCTTAGGCTTAAATCCTTGATTTATTCGAGGTTTCCTTGTTGTTTTAGGTGTTTTAAGGATTGCTACAAGTTTGAATGAGATATTAGGTGATGTTGGTGCTTTCGGTTGAGGTCCTGGGGGTCTCGGGATGAATTCAGATAGTTGACGGAAGAATTTTTGAAGTTAAGAGATTGTCGATTTTAGCTGGTAGCTATCATAGCCGCATCTGCAATTTGGGAACCGCAGATACGGCACCGCATAAGCGGCTGGGGGAACCGCAGAAGTGGCTGAGGGAGCCGCAGAAGCGGATGTTAGTGTTTTCTCCAGATTCCACAGATGCGGAAGGACTACCGTAAAAATGATTTCACATCTGTGACATGGCTATCGCAGATGCGGTTCCTAGGCAATTAAATGAAAGTCGTAGATGCAACGGGTATCCGCAGAAGCGGGACAACAGATGCGGTCCAAAAGTCGTAAATGTGGAAGTCGATGGGCAGAACATAGAAATAGTTGCCCTTGCGAAATTGAGCCATTCTTCCACCATTTTTATCCAGGTTTGAAGCTTTTGAGAGGGATTTTCGCGGAAACCAAAGGGAAATCACTTGGAGGTAATGTCATTGAAGCTTGAGTTTAAGAGACCTTTAATTGAGAATTTGAGGGGTCATTTGGACTCCGATTTCAGTGTTTTTGTTATGTATAGACTCGTGAGAGTACAAGGTCTCTGAAAATGTAAATTTCACCCGATTTCGAGATGAGGGCCTTAGGGACGTCTTGGTTATTTTACATAATTTTGTGTACTAGCTTAGACCTTAATTGTAGAATCAGTTACTTGAGGTGTTATTTACAATATGCAATTGAATCGAATAGATTTGAGCCATTTAGAGTCAGATACTTGTGGCAAAAGTGTGGTTTTGAGTTTGTCTAACCTTGTGTGGGTTACCTTCCCCTTAGGATATGATATTTAATAGTTGAAATGCCTTGTACGTGTGGTGACGAGCGCGTACTTGAGCTAATTGTTAAATATCCGATTTTACTTTAAGCATTTAAACTGAGTTCCTTTCTTACATGTTTTACTCCACTTGTAAACTTAGCCTGTATTAGTTTAGAAAATCATGCTTAGATGACTTAATTGCCTATTTGTTAAACTGCTTCAATTGCATTACGCGAAGCATGTTAGGCTATAATTAACTGTTTACTTATTACGAACTTTGCATTTGTTTTAATATTCTTGAGCTGCTGCTGTGTGTTTTAATTTGGGACTACGGGACGACATCCCGAGAGATTCCCTTGCACATAGTTATGATATGGACTAAGGTGCGCGATACCAAGAGATCCCTGGTATATATTAAGGATACCAAGAGGTCCGCGGGATACCAAGAGATCCCTAGTGTATTTATTGAGGATACCAAGAGATCCCTAGTGTATACATTGAGGATACCAAGAGATCCCTGGTTATTATCCTTGCTGTGAGCACTATTTCCTTGTGTTTGCCTTTATTTCTGCTTCTGTTATTGTATTCTTATCATCCTCTATAGACTCCTACGGTAGATTCTTAAGTATATTGTTTATCTTAACATGTCATTTTATAAATATTATTATTTATCTCAGTAGGGCCCTAACCTTCCTCGTCACTACCCGACCATGGTTAGGCTTGGCATATACAGAGTACCACTGTGGTGTACTCATGCCCTTTTGCGCATTTTTTTCATGTGCCGATCCAAGTACCGCTGCACAGGCTTACCATCCTTGAGATACAAAGAGCTTTTGGAGACTTCGAGATACATCTACTGCGTCCGCAGACCGAAAAGTCTCCATCTTTATTCTATATTAGAGTGTTAGCCCTTCTATCATACTATTGATGTAGACATTTCCTTAATTAGTGCATTTTGCTATCTTTCTTTCAACTTGTGTTCCCGTGAGTTTTCGAGTTTTGGGATAGTGATGTATAAGTTTGAGATATTGTGCTTTATATGCCGATCGACATTTTATATACCGTTCCTTTTTAGTTATTCTTCGTTTAAATTTATATTTCCATAAATTTCGATTTATTTTCCGCACTTGTTAGGCTTACCTAGTCGCAGAGACTAGGTGCCGTCACGACAGTTCACGGAGGGCGAACTGGGGTCATGAAAAGTTGGTATTAGAGCTCTAGGTCCACAGGAGTCACAGAACACAGGCTGGTTCTTAGAGTGTCGCTGATCGGTACGGAGATATCTGTACTTATCTACGAGAGGCTACGTAACTGTTAGGAAAACTTCCACTTCATTTGATTCCTTGTCGTGCGATATTTTGATATCAAAATTCTAAACTTGTGTCTTCTATTCTCTCACAAATGGTGATAACACGTGCTACTCGAGATGATCAGGCACCCACGCCCCCTACTACAGCCATCAGAGGCCGGGGCTGGGGTAGAGGCCGAGGATGCGCACGTGGTGCAACTAGAGCACCTACAAGTTGCCGCCAAGGTACCACCAGCAGATCCAGCCGGAGTCCAAGCACCTAACATGCCTACTGCTACTACTACTCCAGCCCTTCAGGAGACTCTGGCACAGTTCATGAGCATGTACACCACTTTGGCTCGGGCAGAGTTGCTTCCGCTTGCAGCAGCCACATCCCAGGCCGAGGGAGGAACACAAACTCCCGCCGCCCGCACTCCTGAGCAGCGAGTGCATGTTGAGCAAGTCCCTGAGATTATTCCTGCACCGCCTGCAGTGCCAGTTCAGCCCGAGGGCATGGCAGCGGCTTCCGAGCAGGAGCAGCTGAGGCTTGAGAGGTTCAAGAGATACAAGGTGTGAACAAGTTATTTTTGTCCTACATGAAGATAACTCCTAAAAATAGACCAAAATAACTTTAATTGATTTTTTAGGAGCTTTTCTTTATTTAGTTGCATTTCATGCATTTTTAATATTTTAAAATCATAAGAAAAATCCAAAAATTATCACTTTTACATATTTAACTTTTAATCTTTAGAAATTAGTGTTTTTACTTAGTTGTTAAAAATAAATAAATAATTTTAATTTCTACAAAGAAAAATTGATTGATGTAGAATTTTAATTGGTTAAAAAAAAGGGGGAGGACAAAGAAAATGAAAATAGGAATGAACATATTTCTGGTCTTGTTTCATTTAAGATTGGGTCAATTCCTAAAGGTCCAAATCAATTGTAAACCCCAATTCACTTCCAATACCGCTATCCAAGTACCCGTTACTCATAAAAACGCAATTAAGAAATAAAAAAAGATCCCTCACCCCTTAGAATACAGAGAACGGCGCCCCTGCTTCTTCTTGAATGAGGACCCCTCTCGTATAGAATAGAATAAAACGGCACACCCTCATAGCCACTCTCTGAAAACAACAGAGCAGCACTATTCCCTCCTCCTCTCTGGCCTTACTTTCTCGTCTACTCTTCTCAACGTCAGTCAGAATTTAGATTTGGAAATAGAAGAGTTTTAAATATTCGAAAATAAAATAACAAAAAAAGAAAAGAAAAAACTATATATAATTTTGATCATTCATCCGGCGTATATATTCTGAGTCCAAAAAGGCTTTTGGAGTTTCTATTTGGCTGTCTGTCGCTGTATTTTTCAACTAGTAGTTGAGCTCAACCTGCAGTTGTGTTCATCAGCCTCTATTTGGCTGTTTGGAGCTCTGTTATTGCTGTTAAGGTATTGTCCCCCTTTTCTTGATCATGTAATTCTCCTTTTGATTCAATGAAAATATGTTTACCGTGCCATGACAGCGTATAATTATGTGTTTTCTTTTGTTAGATTTAGCTGTTCTTGTTAGTGTTTATATTATTCCCTTATCCGATTGTGCGTAAGTGTTGATTTAGGCCTATCTACAGTATCTCGTATTCATCTTGTTAAATATATGTGTTATCTAATGATGAAGATGAGCCATGTTGTTAGGTGTATTTGGCTGTGGTTTCATGAATTAGACCATTAATTGGTCAGATCTTGAAATTTCAAAGTTTAAGTAAAACAGGGCTTGCAACTTCTATCCTGTCGATTCAGTATTTGCTTCATGTTATTACTTCTATTTTGATTCACTGAATTCTTTGAGATCTTCAGTAGTTGACATTATTAGCTTGTTAATACTTTACTGTTTCTTCCCTATTGAATTAGTAGTTAGAGATTATAGTGATTAAATTATAGTGGTTAAGTGGATAGTGCTATAATCAAAATTTGAACTGTAGGGATGGGCTTAAAAAAGCTTGTTTCGATGTTTGGCTCCGTCGACTTTGTAGTGGTCTACAAAGAAACGGCTGGGCTATTGGTGAATGATTCTGTTCTTTTCACACGCAAGATCTATGGTCTTATTTCTAAATATACCCAATTCAAGAACAGAATGAGGCTGCTTATGGATGGAAAGTTTCTAAGGATGTTGCCTCTCATCAGCATGCCCGTGACATCTTTGTATTCTGCTACTACAAAGCAGTACCCCTCCGTTCATGCTTGGCTAGCGCTCTAATAGTTATTCACTATCTGCCATATTTCTCACACTATGTGCTTTCTTCTTTCTTGGTCCATATCTTTTCCTTTTTTTTAACAAATTCACATTACCTCTTTCATAAAGAACTTTTCATACTTCCCATAACCCTCAGATAATTAATTTCAACTCTATAGAAATCGAGTTACGCCATTACTTAAATTTTCTATGGCCCTCGCAAACTTGAAAGTGCGTAATTGCTCTAGGCGCACTATTTAAATTAGTTTTTTTAAACTCGGGTGTGCATTTCATGTGACCCAAATCCAAGTCTCAAATAACGTTGAATCTTCCTAAAATTAATTAAAAACGATCAATAATTTAAAATTTTACCATAGGCTAAACATGTATTAAAATGTGATAATAGGCCAATTATGATAGTTTAAGCGACCGTGCTAGAACCACGAAATCTGGGGGTGCTTAATACCTTCCCTCGGGTTAACAGAATTCCTTACTCAAAATTTCTGGTTCGCAGACTTCAAAAGGAAAGTCGATATGTTCCTCGATTTGGGGTTTAAAGTAATCCGGTGACTTGGGACACCAGAAAACAAACAATCCCAAGTGGCGACTCTGAACAAAAAATGAATAAATAATCTCATTTCGAATAATATCACTTTAATTGGAAAAACTCCCTTATACTACATTCGGGTGTGTAAAAAGGAGGTATGACACAGGCCTCCTAAGTTCAGTGATCTATCATCGGAGGATGCTCTGGGATTTCTTGATGAGTGTTACCGCATTCTCCGTACTATGGGTATCCCAAGATCGAGCGGAGTTTCTTTCACTACTTTCCAGCTTCGAGGAGCCGCCTATGACTGGTGGCGCACCTATGAGTTAGACAGTCCAGATGCGGCTGCTTCACTGACTTGGGCTTAGTTTTCGGATATGTTCCTGAGATAGTATGTTCCTCAGAGTCTCAGGGACGCATGTCGCACAGAGTTTGAGCATTTGCGCCAGGGTGTTATGACTGTTTCAGAGTATGCTGTCTGTTACACCAATTTGGCTAGGCATGCACCAGCCTTGGTTACTACTGTTCGCGATAGGGTTCGCCGATTTATTGAGGGGCTTATTCCCCCATAAGATATAGCATGGCTCGTGAGTTAGAGATGGATATTTCTTATCAGCATGTGGTGAGCATTGCTAGGAGTTGAGGGTATACATGCTCGATAGAGAGAGGAGAGGGAGGCCAAGAGGTCTCGAGAGTCGGGCCATTTTTACGTGCCCATGCGCCAACTTCAGGTCATCATGGTAGGGGTTATATGGGTTGCCCTGCTCATTTAGCTCTTCCAACAACTAGTTGTGCTCCAACTCCTAGGCCTCAGGAGCTTTATTATGCACCTCCGGTTTCTGTGCGCCTCCTGCGCAGGGTGCTTTCAGAGGTCAGTCCAGCAGACCTGGCCCTCGTTAGTAACAACCACCACGTCCTTCCAGAGCATTTTTTGAGTGTGGTGACATACGACACGTGGTGAGGGATTTCCCTAGACTTGGGATGATTTCACCTCCACAGACTTCTCAGCCACAACGTGCCCCGCAGAGTTCTCAGGCTATGATTACAGCTCCGGCTTCTACCCCACTTGCTCAGACAACTAGAGGTGGAGGTCAGAGAAGGTAGAGGTCGCCCTTGAAGGGGAGGCCGGGCTAGATACTATGCTCTTCCTGCCCGTACCGAGGCTGTTGCCTTCGATTCTGTCATCACGGGTATTGTCATGGTTTGTCATCGAGATGGATCGATTCTATTCGATCTAGGCTCCACTTATTCTTATGTGTCTTCTTATTTTTCTCCGCATTTGGGTGTATCTCGGGATTCTTTGAGCTCCTATGTTTTTGTTTCTTCTCCCGTGGGAGATTCTCTTGTTGTGGACCGCTTTTATCGATCATGTTTGGTTGCTCTTAATGGTTTTGAGACCAGAGCCGATCTATTGTTACTCAGCAAGGTTGATTTTGATATTATCTTATCTTGGTCATGGACTGGTTGTCACCCCATTATGCTATTCTTGATTGTAACGCCAAGACCATGACGCTGGTTATGGCCGGTGTATCGCGTGTTGAGTGGATGGGTACCTTAGATCACACTCCCAGTAGATTTATTTCTTTTCTTAAAGCTCAGCGTATGGTTGAGAAGGGGTGTGACACGTATTTAATTTATGTGAGAGATGTCAGTATTGATACTCCTTCTGGTTATTCAGTCCTTGTATTACAGGATTTTTCCGATGTTTTTCCAGGTGATCTTCCGAGCATGCCGCCTGATCGAGATATTGATTTTGACATTGATCTATTGTCGGGCACTCAGCCCATTTCTATCTCTCCATATCGTATGGCCCCTCCTAAATTGAAGGAGTTAAAGGATCAGTTATAGGAATTGCTTGATAAGGGTTTTATTCGGCCCGGTGTTTCAACTTGGAGTTCTCCTATCCTGTTCGTGAAGAAAAGGGAGTTTTATGCGTATGTGTATTGATTATCTCCAATTGAACAAGGTTAGAATGAAGAACCGTTATCCTTTGCCTCGTATTGATGATCTGTTTGACCAACTTCAGGGCGCACGGGTGTTTTCTAAGATTGATTTGCGCTTAGGTTACATGTCACGACCCGAATTTTTTCACTCCCGAGAATCGTGATAACACCTATTAATGTAAGCTAGGCAAGCCGAACCTTAACAAAATACTAACCTTTTTCATATCACATCTTTTAACCAACACGAAACAACAATATAATAAGAACGAAATTTATATAGAACTTATGCAGAAGTCTTCAACTACTTAATCAAACCATATATATTACAAATTTTAAACTTCACACCCCAAAATCTAGTGTCACAGTATCACAAATCGTCTAAGAGTCACTAAATACAAAGCCTAAAGAAATACATAAAACTATTTCTGAGCAAGGATGAGGAAACAGGAAATGGGATAGAGGTGGACGCCGGGGCCTGCGGACGCTTGCAGGTCTAACTTGGGTCTCCGAGTGGACTGAAGGAAGCTCTCCAACTAATGTCCGATAGCTGCTCCGGGATTTGCACACAGTTTAGTGTAGTATCAGCACAACTGATCCCATGTGCTGGTAAGTGTCTAGCCTAACCTCGGCGAAGCAGTGACGAGGCTAGGACCAGACCAACAATTAAACCTGTGCAGTTATATAATATACAACGGAAAGTAAAGCAGAAATAAACAAGTAAAGATGGGAAGGGGAAACATGCTGCGGGGGTATACCAGTATTAACAGTGAATCCAGAGTAATAGTCTGAAGACAGCTTAGAATTTACAACGTACACAAGAAACTAATATCCAAAATAAACCCACTTGTATCAATAATTATTGCGGTGCGCAACCCGATCCCAATATATAACAACACTGTTACAGCATGCAACCCGATTGATATCATTTAGCATTGTTGCGGTGTGTAACCCGATCCACAAATACCATAGTTGCGGCGTGCAAACCGATCCATGTGATTTAGCATTGTTGCGGCGTGCAACCCGACCCATAAATACCATTGTTGGGGGTGCAACCCGATCCATGTCATTTAGCATTGTTGCAGCGTGTAACCCGATCCACAAATACCATTGTTGCGGCGTGCTACCCAATCCATGTCATTTAGCATTGTTGCGGCATGCAACCCGATCCACAAATACCGTTCAATGCACGACATCACACTTCGTGCTTTATCACTCTTCCTCACCCAAACAACAATCACAAATAAGGGGAAAGAATGTATACAAATAATGATAGGAATCCTGGAAAGGGAATGCAATTAAATAGTTAAATCCCGGCAAGGGAACAATATCAATAAATTTTTATGTCCCAGCAAGGGAGAAAATTAACAAAAACAAAACGTCCCGGCAAGGGAATAAACCAATAACTCCTTCTCTTTCTTTCACTTTCATCTCATAGTTCACATTATCACTTGAGCCAATGCTCCAAAGATCTAAATATCTCATATACCTTCACAAATTTGTATTTCAACTCGAGCCAACGCTTCACGAAGTTCATAGATCACAATTTCTTTCACATGCTCTTTATATCATATAGAAGTCATCAATTAAGCATGGGAGATACAACAAAATCAAAATATTCGCAATATAAGGACTCATGGTAATGCTAGACACACATGTATAGATACTCGTCACCATGCCTATACATCGTACTCGACAATTAGCAAGTAGTAAATAAGACTCAACTCCTATTCCCTCAAGCTAATGTTAGACCAAACACTTACCTCGATGCTTTAAACTTAACTCAAGTCTCAAGTACAACTTTACCCCTTGATTCCACCACAAATCTAGTCACAAGTTACTTAATTACATCAATAAACACTAAATGAATCAATTTGAATGCATAAAAATCAATTTCCCAAAGTTTTGCCCAAAAAGTCCAAAAATACCCCCATGCCCGCGTGGCCAAAACCCGAGGTTCGAACATAAACCCGGTTACTCATTCCCCCACGAACCCAAATATATAATTTGTTTTTAAATTGGACCTCAAACTGAGGTTCAAATCCCCAATTTTTGAAAAACCAAAGTTCTACACAAAGCCCCCAATTTCACCCATGAAAATCATTGATTTTAAGTTGAAAACATGTTAAAGGATGTTAATTATTGAAAGAATTGAGTAAAAAATGAGGTAAAAATGATTTGGAAGGAAAATTGTTCTTGAAAAATCACCCAACGAGTTTGTGTTTTGAAAGAATGGTGAAAAATGGTTCAAATTCGACTAAGTAAAAAATTCGCCGGGCCTGAGATTTCGGAATTGCGAACAGGGTTCGCATTTGTGAACTTTACAAGCTTGGGAAATGCAAGAAAATAGTTCACATTTGTGAACACTGCCCAATTCTCGGACCTTCGCATTTGCGAAATTAATATCACATTTGCGATGTTCGCATTTGCGAGAAAAAGATTGCATTTGTGATCCCAGGCAATTATGGGGGCTTTTCGCATTTGCGAGTAGCCCTTCGCATTTGCAAGACAGGTTTCCAAATGAGTAGCCTGCTGATCTGGGCATACCAGCAACTTTCCAAAGTTAAAAGTGCACTCCGACATCTATCCAAATCTCACCTGAGCCCTCGGGGCTCCAAACTAAACATACATACAACATCAAAAAATATCCTACGGACTTACCCGTGTGATCAAATCGCCAAAATAACATCATATACATTGAATCAAGCCTCAAAACTCATAATTCCTTCCAAATTTTCATAAAACATCAAATTTCCATTTTAAGCCCGAAATACGTCAAATGACGTCCATTTTTAACCAATTTTTACGAAAAGTGCTTAAACCAAATATATGACTTGTACCGAGCTCTAGAACCAAAATACGTGCCCGATACCAATACGTTCTAATCAATTTTCGTTTTAATTTTTCTTAAAAATTTTAGAAAAACAATTTTACTCAAAAATTCATTTATCGGGTTGGGCACCTCGAAATTCGATTCCGGACATATGCTCAGGTCCTCTATTTTCATGTGGACCCTCCGGGACCGTTAAATTACGGGTTCGAGTCCGTTTATCCAAATTATTGACCGAATCAAATTTATTCATTTTAATATCGTAACTTAGTATTTTTCATATAATTTCATATTTAAGCTTTTCGGCTATGTGTCCGGACTGCGCACGCAAATTGAGGCAATAATAAATGAGGTTTTCAAGGCCTCTCAGATGCAGAATTGGATAAGAAACATGTGATGGCCCTTTGTGTCATCACATTACCATCAGTTGAAGATTCGGGAACCGGATATGCCAAAGACTATTTTAAGAACTCGGTATGGTCATTACGAGTTCCTTGTCATGTCATTTGGGCTGAAAAATTTCCCAACAACCTTTATATATTTAATTCACAGTGTGTTCTGGCCATATCTTGATTCATTCGTCATTGTCTTTATTGATGACATTCTGGTATATTCCAGGAGTCGGGAAGATCATGAGCAGCACCTGAGGATTGTGTTTCAGAGTTTGAGAGAGAAGAAGTTATATGTTACGTTCTCAAATTGTGAGTTTTGGTTGGATTCAGTGGCATTCTTAGACCAAGTGGTATCGAGTGAGGGCTTCCAGGTGGACCCAAAGAAGATAGAGGTCGTGCATAGTTGGCCTAGACCATCCTCAGCTACAGAGATCCGTAGTTTCCTTGGTTTAGCGGGTTAGTATCATCGTTTTGTGGACGGGTTTTCATCGATTGCATCCCCTATGATTAGGTTGATCTAGAAGGGTGTTCCATTTTAGTGGACAGAGGAGTGTGAGGCGAGCTTTCAGAGGATCAAGACAACTTTGACTACAACCCAGCTTTGATATTGCCTACCGGTTCAGGGTCTTATACTAGCTATTGTGATTCCTCGAGGGTTGGCCTTAGAGTGGTGTTGATGCAGGACAGTAGGGAGATTGGCTACTCGTCTAGATAGTTGAAGATACATGATAAGAACTACCCTGTTCACGACCTTGAGTTAGCTGCCATTATTCACGCCCTGAAGATTTGGCGCCATTACTTATACAATGTGCCTTGTGAGATTTATACTGACCATCGGAGATTGCAGCACTTGTTCAAGAAAAATGATGTAAATTTGCACCAGATGAGGTGGTTGGAGTTGCCAAAGGACTATGATATCACTATTATATATCACTCAGGCAAGGCCAATATGCTGGCCGACGCTTTGAGTCGCCGGGCAGAGAGTTTCGGGAGTTTGGCTTATTTACCAGCATCATAAGGCCTATGGCGATGGATATTCAGGCCTTAACCAACCAGTTTGTGAGATTTGACCTTTCGGAGCCCAATCGGGTTCTAGCTTTCATGGTTTCTCGGTCTTCCCTATTTGATCGTATCAGGGAGTGGCAATATGATGACCATAATTTGCTTGTCCTCAAGGACAAGGTTCAGCATGGCGATGACAGAGATGTGACTATTGGTGCTGATGGGGTATTGAGGATGCAGGGTCGGGTCTGTGTACCCAATGTTGATGGTATTCGAGAGTTGATTCTGGAGGATGCCCATAACTCGCGGTATTCCATTCATTCGGGTGCCGCGAAGATGTATCAGGATTTGAGGCAACACTATTGGTGGAGGCGGATTAAGAAAGATATAGTTGGATTCTTAGCCCGGTGTCTCAACTGTCTGCAGGTGAAGTACGAGCACCAAAGACAGGGTGGGTTTCTTCAGCAGATAGAGATTCCGGAGTGGAAGTGGGAGCGGATCACCATGGACTATGTAGTTGGGCTCCCACAGACTTTGAGGAAGTTTGATGCCATTTGGGTGATTGTGGATCGACTGACCAAGTCCGCTCATTTTATCCTATGTGTACTACCTATTCTTCGGAGCGGTTGGCAGAGATTTATGTCTAGGAGATTGTTTGTTTTCATAGTATTCCAGTTTCTATCATTTCAGATAGAAACCCAGTTCACATCACGATTTTGGAGGTCCGTTCAACAAGAGTTGGGTACTCGGGTGGAGTTGAGCACATCATTTCACCCTTAGATGGATGGACATTCCGAGTGCACTAATCAGATTCTTGAGGATATGCTCCATGCGTGTGTGATTGAGTTTGGAGGGTCTTGGGATCAGTTTTTTCTAGTGGCAGAGTTTGCTTTTATCAATAGTTATCAGTCCAGCATTCAGATGGCATCATATGAGGTTTTATATGGTAGGCGGTGTAGATCCCAGTTGGGTTGGTTTGAGTCGGGTAAGTCTAGATTATTAGGCATAGATTTGGTTCAGGATGCTTTGGAGAAGGTTAAGGTGATTCAGGATAGACTCTGTACAACCCAGTCTAGACAGAAGATTTATGTAGATTAGAAGGTTCGTGATGTTTCATATATGGTTGGAGAGCGGTTCTACTTCAGGTTTCACCTATAAAGGGCGTTATGATATTTGGGAAGAAAAGGAAGTTGAGTCCGAGGTTTATTGGCCCTTTTGAGAGATTGAGGTGTGTTGGGGAGGTTTCTTATGAGCTTGCCCCTCCCAGCTTGGCAGGAGTTCATCCGGTATTTCATGTTCGATGTTTCAGAGGTAATATGGTGATCCGTCGCACGTGTTGGATTTCATATCAGTCCAGTTGGAAAATGATCTATCATATGTTGAGGAGTCAATGACTATATTGGACAGACATGTTAGAAAGTTGACGTCAAAGAAAATCACATTGGTAAAGGTTAAGTGGCGGGGTCAGCCGATCAAGGAGGCGACCTAGGAGACCGAGCAGGATATGCATAGCCATTGCCCTCATCTTTTCACTACTTCAGGTATGTCTCTACGCTCGTTCGAGGACGAACAAATGTTTAAGTGTAGGAGGATGTGACGATCTGGCCTGTTGTCTTACGAATTTATGCTCCGATCCTCTATTAACTACTTACCCCAAGTTTATTTCTGCTAATGTGATTTCTGGGATATTTGGTTTTGAGTTTTGGAGAGTTTTGGGACACTTAGTCCGTAAATAAGAGCTTAAGTGTTGGAAAGTTGATCGTATTTGGAACAATAATAAGACGGCCTCGAAATGGAAATCTGATCGTTCCGTTAGCTCCGTTGGCTGATTTTGGGGTTAGGAGCGTGTCCGGTTAGGCTTGAAATGCCGAAAGTTAAATTTAGGAAGTTTCCGGTTCGATAGTGTGATTTTGATCCGAAGGCCTCCGTCATGTCATTTGGGATGTGTGCAAAATTTCAGGTTATTCGGAGATGGTTTGGTTGTGTTTTTTGTCTAAGAAAATTTGGAGTTCTTAGGCTTAAATCCTTGATTTATTCGAGGTTTTGATGTTGTTTTAGGTGTTTTAAAGATTGGTACTAGTTTGAATGAGGTATTACTTGATGTTGGTGCTTTTGGTTGAGGTCTCGGGGGTCTCGGGATGAATTAGGATGGTTGACGAAAGGATTTTTGAAGTTGAGAGATTGCAGATTTTAGCTGGTATCTGTCATAACCGCATCTGCGCTTTGGGGACCGCAGATACAGCGCCGAATAAGCGGATGTTAGTGTTTTCTCCAAATCCGCATCTGCAGAAGGATTACCACCGAAGCGGTTTTGCACTTGCGACATGGTTATCGGAGATGCAGTTCCTGGGCAATTAAATGAAAGTCACAGATGCGATGGGGTATCTTCAGAAGCGGGACCGCAGATGCGGTCCTAGAGCCTTAAATGTGGAAGTCGCTGGGAATAACATATAAATAGTTGCCTTTGCGAAATTGAGCCATTCTTCCACCATTTTCATCCGGGTTTGAAGATTTTAAGAGGGATTTTCGAGGAAAACAAAGGGGAATCACTTGGAGGTAATGTCCCTGACTTCATAACTCGTTTCTATGTGATTAAAGACCTAATTGATGGTGAGAAATTTGGGGAAAATGGGTAGTTAGGGCTTGAGTTGTACATACTTTTAATTGAGGATTTGAGGGGTCATTTGGACTCAGATTTCAGTGTTCTTGTTATGTATAGACTCGTGAGAGTACGAGGTCTCTGAAAATTTAAATTTCACCCTATTTCGAGATGAGGGCTTAAGGAGCATTTTGGTCATTTTTCATAATTTCGTGTACTAGCTTAGACTTTAATTTAGAATCAGTTACTTGAGGTGTTATTTACAATATGTAATTGAATTGAATAGATTTGGACCATTTGGAGTCGTATACTCGTGGAAAAAGTGTGGCGAGTTGATTTTGAGCCGGTTCGAGGTAAGTGGCTTGTCTAACCTTGTGGGGGGGGCCTTCCCCGTAGGATATAGTATTTGATAGTTGAAATGCCTTGTTCATGAGGTGACGAGCGTGTACTTGAGCTAATTGTTGAATATTCGGTTTTATTTTAAGCATTTAAACTGAGTTCCTTTGTTACTTATTTTACTCTATTTGCAAACTTAGCCTGTGTTAGATTAGAAAAACATGGTTAGTTGACTTAATTACCTATTTGCTTAAACTGCCTTAATTGCATTATGTGAAGCATATCTAGAATTAACTGTCTACTTGTTACGAACTTAGCGTTTATTTTAATATTCCTGAGCTGTTGTTGTGTGTTTTTATTTGGGACTACGGGACGACATCCCGGGAGATTTCCCTGCACGTAGTTATGATCTGGATTGAGGTGCGGGATACCAAGAGATCCCTAGCATATATTGAGGATACCGGGAGATCCTCGGGATACCAAGAGATCCCTAGTGTGTTTATTGAGGATATCAAGAGATCCTCGGGATACCAAGAGATCCCTAGTTTATACATTGAGGATACAAATAGATCCTTGGGATACCAAGAGATCCCCAGCTATTATCCTTGTTGTGAGCGGTGTTTCCTTGCGTTTTGTCTTTATTTTTGTTTCTGTTATTGTATTATTGTCATCCTGTATAGACTCTTACGGTAGATTCTTAAGTATATTGTTTATCTTAACATGTTATTTTATTATTATTATTTATCTCAGTTGGGCACTGACTTTCCTCGTCACTACCTGACCGAGGTTAGGTTTGACACTTACTGAGTACCGCTGTGGTATACTCATGCCCTTATGCACATATTTTTCATGTATAGATCTAGGTACCGCTGGGCAGGCTTGCCATCCTTGAGACAGGGAGAGCTTTTGGAGACTTCGAGTTACATATGCCGCGTCCGCAGATTGAAGAGTCTCCATCTTTATTCTATCATGTAGTGTTAGCCCTTCTATCATACTGTTGATGTAGACATTTCCGGAGTTAGAGCATTTTACTATTTTTCTTTCAGAATGTGTTCCCGTGAGTTTCCAGGTTTTGGGATATTGATGTAGAAGTTTGAGATTTTGCGATGTATATGTCGAGCGGCATTTTATATACCGTTCCTTTTTTTGTTATTCTTGGTTTTAAATTTATATTTCCACAAGTTTTGATTTATTTTCTCCACTTGTTAGGCTTACCTAGTCGTAGAGACTAGGTGCCGTCACGAAAAATTCACGGAGGGCGAACAAGGGTTGTGACATTTGATTTTATTTTGTAGAGTAGGGTAAGTTTGAGTACCCGAAGTTGAAGTTGAGGATCATGTTTGAGCTTAAGTGTGGGGTCGTCCTGACCCTTAATATTGAGCATCATGTCTGATCTAGGCCCAAGAGCGCCTCAGGGAGTATTTCTCACCCTTTTTAAATATTTTTCTCTATGATCATGCATCGAGGACTATGCATATTATAAGTGTGGGGGGAGGAAAACTACTTTCTGAAGTGTAATTGTATAAAACTGTTTTTTTATTAGTTTCTTTTAGAACTCGTAGCAGACATAGTATAGGTTACCAAAAAATTGAAAAGTGAGAAAAAAAATTAGAAAAAGCTCGGACTTTTCCCGACGATGTATCTTTCATACATTTATTTTGAGGGATTAAAGTCCGATTACAAAACAACAAAATATTTATTTTAGGTTAATTGGGTAGTATCCCTTGGTTTTTTTTGGGCGTCGGTTCTTTTCCAAGGGTGTAGCTCGAACAGGTACTTTCTATTAAGAGTAGATTAGGAAGAAACTGAGTTGCTCTGGGGTGCCTATTGACGTGTTTGGAGCTGACACATCAGGCTATGACATGTGTTGTCTTCCCGTATATTTGATTTGAATTGTGATGCTTGAGTAAAATAAATAGCCTATCTTGTGATCCTTTTTCTAGGTTGTTCGACTTGTATTCTACATAGTGCATTATTGATTAAATTTCGCAATTATATTTGTTTGCTTGACTTGAGAGTTGAACATAATCATCTTGATTGAGTCATGTGCAATGTGTGTGTGAGATTGTGATCTTTTATGCTATCCTGTATATTCTAGAACTTGCCCCATGTGTTAATCGAAGCAAAATCATTAAGTTGTGCTAGTCTAGGAGATGACTTAGGCGATTCTTTCTTAATCATAGATATGCTTGTCACATAAAAATAAAATTTTCCGTTACTAGCCCCTTTGAGCCTATTGACCTTTCTTTTGCACTCACATTACAAGTCGTATCCCTCTTTTGTTCTTAATTTGAGATTGTTGAACCTTTACCTCCTAAGTCACTTAGTCGCTAAAAAAAAGATAGAGATTAGGGAGTAGCTTTTGAGTGGAGCAATGGAATGGACCTTTGGTGCACTAAAGTGTGAAGAAAAGGCCACTAGGCGATGAACCTTAATGCATGGAGTGTGTGTAGGAAAAAAAAGAGAAAAAGAAAGAAAAAATAGTAGTTCAAATAATAAAGAGAAATACACACCTCCCAATCTTACTAGTTCGTGCTAGTGGGAGTATAGAAGTGCGTAATTGAAAAAAAAGGCTATGTTGTATATGGTTTGTGGCGAGAGAATTGGTTGAGAAGAATATTTGCTCAATTGTGAGTGTAGTATATTAAAGTGCTTAGGAGGGATAGTCACTATTTCTAAATGTATCTTACCCATCCCTTAGCCTAAGGCTGTATTAACCGGACCGGAACCGCGGTTCTGCCGGTTCTGCCGGTTCCGGCGGTTCCGGTTCCGCGGTTCCGGTTCTGGCGGTTCCCCGGAACCGTGATGGGGCGGTTCCACCCGTTGGAACCGCGACCGGAACCGCCAGAACCGGAACCGGACCGGTTCAAGCGGTTCCAAACGGTTCCAACCGGTTCCGCAACGGTCCGATTTTTAAAAAATATTTTTTTTAAAAAATTTCCAAACGGCTCTTTTTCAAAATTAGCCGTTTGGAATTTTCAAAAATAGCCATTTGGCCCCCAAACTTTAATTTAACCCCAAACTTTATATAATTACACAATTTCCCATTTCTCAACGATGAATACCCCCTCATTCTTTCATTTTAATTCACCAATTCATCAATATCTCTCAATCTCTCTCAAGCTCTCTTTCAATCTTTCTAGTGCAAGTGCTTAATTTATTGTTGCAAATTCGTGAAACATTGTGAAGTTGTTGAATTGAAGTTTTCAAGTGTTCAATTTCAACGATTTTCAATTTTCAAGAAGTTGTTCGTCAATCCGGTAAACTCCTTTCAACTCTTACGTGCTAAGAATATTTTTGTGTGTTGTTATTTTGCTTAATTGTAATTATTATGGCATTTTCATTGAAAAATATGTTCGGAAAAGGAAAATCTAAAACCGGTGAAAGTAGTCGCCAAAATACTACCCCTCCCCCGGCTCCCCGACCTAGAAAAGATAAACAAGTTCAAAGTAGTAGCCAACCTAGAAATACTAATGAAACCTTCGGAATCCTTGATAGTGATCACCCATGTTTTCAATTTAGCGATGTTGATTTTCTACATGATGTAGCAGTTGGTGATAGAATAGACGATGATATTATGAATATTCTTTATCCTAATGCACCTATCTTAGAGGGAAATAAGGTTGATGATGATGACGAAACCCAAGCTCTGGTAGATTTAGATGATACACCTACTAGTCCTGCTACTAATCAACCGAAACACCCACGCGTACAAACTCCCACTTTTAGTAGACAACCTCCTAAACGTTTAGAAACTTCATTAGTTTGGCAATTTTTTTATTCAACTAAGAGAACAAAATAAGGCTAAGTGTAAATCTTGTAGGAAATTACTTGTGCATAGGTATACTGGAGATCGTAGCGGCACAGGTAGTTTAGTTAAACATATAAAATTACACCCTAGCGATAAGGCTAGATATTTCCAATTGAAAGCGCAACAAGAGGGGAGGACAAGTCCTGATTCTACAGTTAACCCAAGTACTGGTTCAAATCTAGTTCAACCAGGAATAAGCACAGTCACCGGAGGTATATTGTATTGCGATCCAAATAAGGATCGTGAAGAATTAGCTAAAATGATTACTGTTATGTGTTTGCCTTATTCTTTTGCTTCTAATCCTGCTTGGATTCATTATATTAGAAGAGTATTTAATCCTACGTATAAAGGTTGGCCTCGCGCCACAGTTAAGGCCGACATTTATAAATACAAGCATGAATATGAACAATACTTGCGTTATTTATTTACCCATATAAGTAATCGTATGTCTATTACAACTGATATTGGTAGAAGTAATAATGATTGTGATTATCTAACCGTAACCAGTCATTGGATAGACGAAGACTGGACAATGCAAAAACGCATTATTGCATATAGAATAATTAATTCACGGCACACGGGTAAGTTTATTGCTAACACTGTTTCATATGTATGTAGATATTTTTGTTTTAGTGATAAAATAATGTCAATTTCCATGGATAACGCTAGTAGCAACACTAGTGCAATAGGTATTTTAACTAGAACACTTAATCCTGCTTTTACTAATATTTTCCATGTTAGATGTATATGTCATATTTATCATTTAATTGTTGGTGATGGTATGAGAATTTTAAACATAGAAATTGAAAAGGTTAAATTCGCTCTTAATTGGCTTTTTTATTCTAACCGTAAAAGTAGACTTAGAGAATATTTTAAAAAATGTGACGAATATGGCCTTAGAGAAAGAAAGGTTCCTAAACCTTGCCCGACTAGGTGGAACTATATGTACGAAAGTTTAGTAGTGGCGTACGAATATAGAAACCCAATTAACGCTACTTATAATTCTCGGGATTGTGGGGAGGAAGATAATGACATGCTAACTAATCAAGATTGGACTAACGTTGAAATTCTTTTAGATTTTTTAGAACATTTTCATGTGGCTACAACTGCTTTATCTGGCCAATATTATCCAACTATTTCTAACTGTTTAGTTTATATTGCCGCACTTGCTAATTTGTTTGTTGATTTTAACGAGGGAGGGGAAATTTATGGAATTGCAATTACTGAAATGAAAAAGAAGTTTAAAAAATATTTTTTCCAATCCCTCCTATATTTGGTGTGGCTGCTATGTTAAATCCTACTATGAAAGTAGGAGGTCCTAACTTTTGGTATTCTACTATTTATCAAGCTTTAGATCTTGAAGAAGAAGAAGAAATGGCTACATTATCTGATGCGAAAGCATCAATTACAGTGAATGCTCAAACTGTTTATAATGCTTATAAACAGGCGTTAGAGCATGCTAGGCCTAATATTCCAACCCCTACTTCGTCCACATCACAGGCGCCTGAAAGAGCTGCTGGCTTAACAGCTCTTAAATCGTGGACGGAGTTCAGGGGTACTCAAGGTGAAAATGTAGATGATTTTTCCCATCTAAATGAGCTTCAAGTTTATTTGTCGCAGGGACTAGAGAATGAGAATCCAGACGGCTCTTTCGACCTTTTGGATTGGTGGAAGGCAATGGAAAAGCATTTTCCCATTCTTGCAAGGATGGCTCGGGATGTTCTGTCAATTCAAGCATCAAATGTTGCATCGGAGAGCGCCTTTAGTCAAGCAAGACTACAAATAGGTGATCACAGGGCGTCGATGCGGGACAGCTTGGAAAAATCAGTGCTTTTTCGAGATTGGATCCGCGCAGAAAGAAGGAACTTTGGGCTAGCTGAATCACAACCAGAAATAGATGAGTGCTATGAAGAAATGCTAGCGGAACTTGCTCAGGAAAACATCTTCACCCGGAAGTGGTGATGAACAAGCTTCATTTCCACCACCGCCAACACAACCACCTCCAAACCTTGAAGGTTTTATGAGATTTGTTAGAAATAATTCATAAACTATGATGTAACTTGTACATTGGCATGTCTTCTTTTAGTTTTTTTTCCTTTTGATGGTGGTATTAGTACCATGTTGTGCTTATTCCACTGGGGGAAGGAAGAATAAAAAAATATATGCCATTTTGGCCAATAAATACGCTCTTTATCATATCCTTGAATATCTTTTGTCTCAATATTTCTTTGTCTTTAATTCTATATCAATCCTTGAATATTTATATAACATACAATATATAACATACAACACAATATACTAATGACAATATTCTTTTATCAATATATACTACTTATATACAATTTATACTAATTGCTAACTACAAGTCTACAACACAATATACACTATTTATATACATTATATACTACTTAAATACAATATATACTACTTATATACAAAATATACTCTACTTATACACAATATATACTAATTACCAAACACAATATACATTATACTAATAACATAGTACACCATATAAAATATATTCTACAATATACTAATGACTACTATACAAGATATTGATTTAAAAAAAAAAAATCAGAATCGCCGGGAACCGCTAGAACCGGAATCGGACGGTTCCGGAACCGTATGGTAGCGGTTCCGGCTCCGGAACCGACAGAACCGGAACCGCCAGAACCACCAGAACTGCAGAACCGGAACCGCCAGAACCGGAACCGCAGACCCAAATAGACCCAGAACTGGAACCAGATACAGCCTTACCTTAGCCTACATTACAACCTTAAAGTCCTTAATGATCCTAGATTTGGCTAACTTACATTAGTAGAGATGTACATTATGGGCAAGCTTATTGTACGAACAGGGATGCACATGAATTCTTTATGAGAGTGAGCAAATTTTGTTTAATTGTGTGATGTCCTTAAATTCTATTCAAAGGAATACTTGAATGTGTGGAGTACTTTATATTCACTCTTTTGTTTGTTGGTGAGGGAACATGATCTCATGAAGAAATGATAATAATATAAACTTCTTTTTCTAGGTGAGTGTGCGAGTTGAGGGCGCTTAGTGGTAACGAGCCTGCTCTTGAGGTAGGGTGACTACTGTCACGATCCAAAATCCACTATAGGCCGTGATGGCGCCTAACGCCGCCGTTAGGCAAGCCAGTGATGAGTGATCCACTTAATTACTCATTTTTATTACTTCTGAAATCATAATTTTCACTAATTAATTAATATGAAATAGAATTTACAGGGTGAAACAATGATAATTACGTGAACTACCATACTAAACATCCAGTAGAAACCCTTAAGACCCGGTGTCACAAGTGCATGGGCATCAACTAGGAAATATGATAACATACAACACCTGTCTAGAATACAAATTAGACATGAGAATGTAAATAACTCTTATGGGACTCTGTATGCTGCAGATTCGTACATGGAATGCAGTTCACCGTAAGTCCCCACAATAGTCGCGCCTCTGCGCCCACAAGATCACAAGACATAAATGTACCCGCACAAAAGGTGCATCAAGTGTAGCATGAGTACGTAAATCAATGCGTACCCAACAATTATCTAGTTTAACATCGAAGAAGTAGTGACGAGGGGTCGACTTCGACACTTACTATGGGCTAACAATGAAGTACCGAAATTATAATTAAGCATGGATTATATAAATACAGCTGAAAACTCAATAATAAGAAATACATAAATAAATCTTTCACTAATTGTAAATCCTAAATTAATTTTTATTATTTAACAAAATAATCTCTCGAGCCAATGAAACAATATCAATTACAATTGGACTCCAAGTAGTTTTTCACACGATTATGCCGAGGTCGTACGACCCGATCCAACATACAAATATATAAATTACGCATTGGCAAGAGTCGAATGACACGAACCATAGATGCATCTATTAACCTGCCGAGGCGAACGGTCCGCTCCCAAAAGAGCAGTGGAATTTACCTCGCTCGCGGAATATTCTTGCGACGTGAGTGAACATAGATTTCTCAAAGTTATCATAATATTCCTCAAATATTTCCATAAATAAGAAAATTCAAAATGAAAACTTTTAAATCGTGAAATCGTCAATCTCAACTCTATTCAAGGCAATAATAAGCATAATCAATAACATTGTCAACAAGGCATGGAGTAAACCTAAGACTACCAGAACATAAGTACAATTAGTAGCTACGTACGGACTCTCGTCCCCTCGTGCGTATGTAGCCCCCAAAAATAGAAGCACATATTAATTCAATTCACCTACGGGGTTAATTCCCTCATACAAGGTTAGAAAAGAGACTTACCTCGCTCCGAAGTTCCATAACTGGCTCCAAAGCTTTTCTAACAACCCAATCCAGCGCCCGTCGCTCCAAACCTAGTAAATAAATGTGATATTCTATGAATATATACTCTAATACTGGTAATAAATCAAATTATAACAATTTTCAACTCCGTTTGATAAATTGACAAAGCCAACCCTCATGCCCACGTGCCCGGATTCCGAAATTTTTTTGAAGATAAACATTACCCATAACATTACTACCTCAAATATATAATTTATTCCAAGTTCCATGTCCAAATTCTTGGTAAAAATCCAAAAATACCGATTTCTAGGTTTCTTTCAAAAATCTCACAATTTCTACCAATTCCATGCTTGAATCCATATAATAACCATGTATTGAACTCGCAATGTGAAGAAATCACTTACCCCATAATAGTTGATGAAGATGGCAGTCCAATCTTTCTCTGAAATCGGCTCCCATGGACGAAATGAAGTGGAATTAAGCCAAATCCTTCGTCTTAAAAGAACACTGCGCAGCCCGACTACCGCGCCTGCAGCCGCTTCACTACATCTGCGGTCTCGCAGGTGCGGCCAAAAACTCGCACATGTGCATACCCTCTACCCAGAACATCTCTGCGCCTGCGATGCCAAACGCGCCCATGCATTCTCGCACATGCAAAGACCTTTCAATTTTGCGACTCCAGCTGCCCATCTCACATTTTTCTTGTGTGAAGCTTTCCTCACAACTACGGGCTTGCAGATGCAGAAATATCCTCGCATCTGCAGCCAATCCAGCTCAGTCCAAATGTCGCTTCTGCGACCACATTGCCGCACCTATGGGCTCGCACCTACGGCCCTTTCCACGCAGGTGCAATTGCACCAAATACCAGCAGCCTCAGCATTTCCCCCAAACACAAACTCGATCATTCAACAGTTCGGAATCCACTTGAGGACCCCGAGACATCAACTAAACCTACCAACAAGTTCTAAAGCACAATATGGACTTAGTCGAGCCTTTAAATCACATAGAACAACGCTGAAATCATGAATTGCACCCCAGTTCAAGCTTAATGAACTTTCGAACTTCAAACTTCTACATTCGATGCCGAAACCTATTAAATCATGTTCGATTGGCCTCAAATTTTGCATACAAGTCACATTCGACAGTATGGACCTACTCCAATGTTCGAAAGTGGAATTCGAGCCTCATATAATAAACCATCAAACTTCCAATTTTTGCCAAATGATCCTAAAATGACCCACTGACTTCCAAATCCACATCCGGATGCGCTCCTATGACCAGAATCAACATACGGAGCTATTCCCAAGCTCGGAATCCCAAACAGGCATCGCTAACATTAAAATACACTTCAACCAAAATTTATGAAATTCTTTCAAAATGCCAACTTTCTACAATAAGCGTCGAAATGCTACTCGGTCATCCAAATCCGGATCCGAACATATGCCCAAGTGCAAGATCATCATACAAACATATTGGAACTTTCAAATCCTGATTCTGAGGTCATTTACTTAAATGTCACACCTTAGTCAACTCTTCCAACTTAAAGCTTCCAAAATGAGAATTTTCCATCTGAATCAACTTCGAACTTCCCGAAATTCAATTTCGACCGCACATGCAAGTCATAATACATGAAGTGAAGCTACTAAAAGCCTCAAACCATTGAATGATGCGCTAGAGGTCAAAACGACCGGTCGGGTCGTTATGTTCTCTCCTACTTAGCCATACGTTCGTCTTCGAACGTGCTAAGAACTACTCCGGAGTGTTCCAAAATCACTGTTTAACACCTCGTGCACCTACTCGTGCTACCACAACCCAGTTGAGTATATTGGCCTGACTCAAATTGAAGATTTTCCCTTTTTTAGTCAATAAGCCTTAGAACCAAATTCCAACCTCCAAATTTCTCTATAAGACATGATTCTATCATACAAGCACTGTATCAACCACCACACACTATACCAAACATGAGCATGCACCTACGCTAAAATCACAGCATGAATCACATTAGTCGGTTGCCATAGTAACATCTCCCGACCACAATAGCTAGAATTTTACGAATTTGACGCCCGCAACACACCTCATGACGCATATAATTCATGTTCCAACTCTTGCAATACTTCCCATTAGAAGAGATGTGTATAAATTCATAATCACCTTTCGAATCAACAAATCATTGAGTCACTCCTCCTGACATGAACCAATACCTCATTTTGAACTATATAATGATATTTGCTCCTTAATATGCCTCATACAAATCCGATCGACTGATCCCAGGTCCAATAAACTCGTCTCACCCAGTACAAGCTGCTCCAACAATGAGCCACCACAATTACTATCTAAGATTTCATATGATGTCATCAATGCACCAACAAGATACAACTTGAATATGACACATAAGGAAGAACAAACCTTAGAAAAGAACTATCCAACTCGCACAATGAATAAAACAACCATCAAATACTATGAGCCTTTCTCAGAGATAATAAGCATGACACACAAAAATAAATATGAGGAATCGTGCTTAACATGTCAATGTTGCGACGTGCAATCCGATCCATACATGATACTGTTGCGGCATGCAACCCGATCCAACCATGATACCGTTGCGGTGTGGAACCCGATCCAAAAAGCATACCCGTGGCGGCATGCCACTCAATCCGCACCTAATAATAAATAAGAACATAATCCTTAAGACGTAATGCCATACCTACGAATTGCCCAAATATCAGCCACAAGCACGCCAAGTGCATAATACAAATCTTGGGAGACAGATAGTGTTGTATGCTATGAAACCCAAGCACAACTAAGGTGAAATAAATGACCAGCATTTTGAGATCCATCTTGCTCTTATAACACTACAACCTACATAGGATCTCACTACGCGTGCAAATAATCAAACCGTCTGACAACCCGTATGGAACAATAGAGATTACACGAAGTAGCTGGCGACAGAAATAACATCCAAGGCTCGAAGATTCCTCTGTAAGCAACGGTATACTAAAATGAACACATCCAGCCTGATATAGAGCACGCATTCACATTTAGACCTATCCATGGACTTCAAGCCGATTCTGATCGTACCGTAATGGGCTAATCTTTCAAGGATCCATAATAACCCTTTTTCCATGAAACATAATAACAACCGTCAACTCCGGAACAAACTCACACAGTCCATAACCCAAGGAATAGATTCCTCTTAGGCATTAACTCTCGCATTTTCCATATTGCCATAACCTTCATACTTGGTTTCAATCTCTAACAATCAAGTGACTAACATATCACACTTATACATATCTCCCCGTGGGCACGCTCCCACAATCTTCCGTTGAGGTATCCGCACATCCATACAACCAATCATTCTAATTTTTCAAAGCGAACCAAAAATCTGCAAGTCAATACATAAAGCTTTTCCACAGAACACCATTCTCAGGTGACATTAAACCCTTGCTCATCCGAGCTCGTGACATTCTATCAACACTGAACCGCAACCTTGACCTTGAACTTCTAGTCCCCATGCTGCTCAGTACACCTATCATGCTGCTATGTAATAATGCACGTATTCACCATAACCCTTGAACTACTAGTGGAATAAAATACGTCATTGGTTATAAAACTTTCACTTAGCTTGTTTCAGAAGAACAAACGCAACATGCAACTGAACTCCCAAATCGCTGAAACATACAAAGCTCAAGTCGCGATCTAAACCGACATGACTCTTTCGAAATCCATTTACACCACAAGGCCATTTGGATCAAATAACTCCCAAATTAATAAGTTATGGTGGCGCTCAAACCCATGCATACAATTAAAACCACATGCATAACTTCACGTTTAAGAAGCCGATTACTGCCATAATCATTCCGATTCAAGCGTTACTAACTTACCCAACTTCTTCAAATTTATTCTTGATTTTCCTTAGAATTAATATTAGCTCTATTCAAAATATAACGAACCCAATATGCATTTATCTCGAGTGATCCGAATTGCGATGTCACTTCTTCTCAATACCCATGAACCATTTCATACCCCATCAAGCACGCAATAACATTTCTAACTAGTACACCCATTCTGAAAGACCTTCCGCAAATTCGAAGCTATATCTTCCTTTCCTACAATACTACACCGCATACTCGGTGATAACATAGAACACTCAAAGTCTCATTCACACCCTACTGCGAAAACTCGATCATTACCCACACTACGGGTCGGAAATCCTTAAGCACTACACTTAAATTCTTGAACCCACTTGGACCGTTGTTGAGTGTCACCCACTCTGATCCGGTCCTGAATATAACCAACTCTGACGCTCTACTAACATATGATCTCCTTCTCAAAGAAGCAAATGGATAAATTCTTTTCCTTATACATCACATCCAAAAGAAGCATAAACTTTGAGTCTTCCCAAACCTGCACATGAATTGATAAAGCCTAAATATAGCTCACGTTCCTCAAATCCTTTGCTCGAATTACCACTAGTGCTTTATTTCCTTAGTCATATTACCCTATCGATGCACCGATAACTCAAAACTTTACAAGCGGATAACTACATGATCCAATCATAGACGGTGGGCTCCCCCACTTAGCTTTTCATCTAAAATCACATACTTCTAGATCCCACAAAGATTCCTCCTTCTCAATTACCATATCTTGCACCCTTAACCCGCTAAATTTATTTGAAATCATATGTTAAACCTTTCATGAATATCCCAGATAACTAGCCATAATTACAAATTCGACCCTCTGCCGAGTAGTAAGTGAAATTCTTCGTAGAAACCTTACCAACATCACGCCACAGCTAACCTGCCCATAGGAGATAGCCCACATGTGAAAATTCCATGCCGACATCTTCCAATGATGCAACAGTGGGTATGATTACTACAAAATCAGTAAAATCCTCCTGAGCCCGTAGTTACTCACCCACTGAACTAGTCCATTTATTCCCCATTGACATAAACTGAAAGTCCGACAATATATTCCAAAATCGAAGTCATGTTGCATCTAAATGAAATCCTTCGTCCTAGTCAGTGTCTATCATGATTCCCAAATTGCTCTATACTTTCCTCAAGGCATGTGGCTATCCAACCACAGAATCCGTATGCTATTATACCACTCTCTAATTTTAGTTAAACCAACTCCATTAAGCAACTCCTCGACTTCTTCTGTTCATACTTGACCTACTAGTAATTCAACAACCGCTAGACACCTACCACCCTGTCCTTCCTCATCTTTTGCTACCCAAATGCTGCCTCAAATCAAAATCTATCTCTGTAGCACCTGAACTAATAAATTACTACCAACTCCAAACCTCCTAGAAGCCCATCTTTCTCGAGCCATCTACATTAGAAACATCGATTCGATTCTGAAGCCGCTACATACCGCTATCTCTGACAACCGTTTCTCAAACACCACTTCACACCACTCTGCCCCGTAGGCAAATTGAGGAGGCCATAACAACGGAGAACCATAATACTACAAATAAGGACATCGACACTACATCATAGATGAAAATTCCACCACGTTCAAAAATACAAAGTCTCGTTACTCCATTAACCCCAAACCTGAACATTCATAGTTCGATTGCCTTTCTTTTGCTGCATCATGCCCTAAGAAATCTTCCTTTCAAGTATTTCACTGCCTCAACACATAATCAAGCACCTCACCATTTCATCAATACTATGCGATAACAACTCACGAACATCATAGAAATCTGTGCACCGCCTCTAAACCATAGAGAATACAAATACTAAGCTGGAACAAAAGAATATTCTTTCAGAAGGCGACAATAATAGCCTACCCGAACACATGGGGAAAACATATCTTGCACCACGTCTGTAGTACCACTGCAACTCCTCGATGCCCAAATCGACCTGAGTACTCAGCATCATATAAGATTGAGAAGGAAGAAAATAAAAGCATACGCCTCAATTGAATCAAATCACACGATGAGGAAATCAAGAATGGAAGTGCTCCTAATAGCCCCATAGCCTAAAAGATAAGTACATCATCTCCGTACCGATCAACAAGACTCTACTAGACTTGCTCATGACCGTAAGACCCAAGTGAACCTAATGCTCTGATACCACGTTGTCACGACCCAAAATCCAATATAGTTCGTGATGGTGCCTAACGCTGCCGTCAGGCAAGCCAGCGATGATTGATCCATTAATTGCTCATTTTTATTACTTTTTAATCATAATTTCCATTAATTAATATGAAATAGAATTAATAGGGTGAAACAATGATAATTACATGAACTATCATACTAAACATCTAGTAGGAACCCCCAAGACCCAGTGTCACAAGTGCATGAGCATCACTAGGAAATATGATAACATACAACACCTGTCTAGAATACAAATTAGATAGGAGAATGTAAATAACTCTGTGCACTACTGAGGATCGAACAATACAAACCATGGATGCATCTATTAACTAGCTGAGGCGAACGATCCGCTCCCATGAAAGTAGTGGAATTTACCTCGCTTGCGGAATATAGTTGCGATGCGAGCTAACATGGACATCTCAATATCATTATATTCCTCAATTCTTTCAAAAAATAAGAAAATTCAAACTAAAAACTTTAATATCTTGAAATCCCGAATCTCAGCTCCATTCAAGGCAATAATAAGCATAATCAAATAACAGTGTCAACTAGGCATGGTGTAAACCTAAGACAACCCGGATGTAAGTACAATTAGTAGCTACGTACAGACCCTCGTTACCCTGTGCATATGTAGCCCCTACAAATAGAAGCACATATTAATTTAATTCAGCTATGGGGTTAATTCCCTCTTACAAGGTTAGAAAAGAGACTTACCTCACTCCGAAGTTCCATAACCGGCTCCAACGCTTTTCTAACAACCCAATCTGGCGCTCATCGCTCCAAAACTACTAAATAAATGTGATATTCTATGAACATATACTTTAATACTCGTAATAAATAAAATTATAATATATTTAACTCCGCTCGAAAAATTAACAAAGCCGATACTCGGGCCCACATGCCCAGATTTTGAAAATTTTCAAAGATAAACATTACCCATAACATTACTAACTCAAATATATAATTTATTCCAAGTTCCATGTCCAATTTCGTGGAAAATGTTAAAAAATACCAATTTTTAGGGTTCTTTCAAAAATCTCAGAATTTCTACCAATTTCTATGCTAGAATCCATATAACAGCCATGCATATGACTTGCAATGTAAAGAAATCACTTACCCCATAATAGCTGATGAATATTGCACTCCAAAATCGACTCCCATAGACAAAATGAAGAGGAATTGAGCCAAACCCTTCGTTTTAAAAGAACACTGCCCAGCTCGACTACCACACATGCGGCTGCTTCATCGCATCAACGGTCTCACAGGTGCAACCAAAATCTTGCACCTACACTTTCTCAGCACAGCTCCGCAACGACGATGCCAAACTTTCCATGCGGTCTCGCACATGCAAAGACCTTTCGCTTCTGCGACTCCAGCTGCCCAGCTCGCATTCCTCTTCTACGGAGCTTTCCTCGCATTTGCGGGCTCGCAGATTCAGAAACTTCCTTGCATCTTCAGCCATCAAAATTCAGTCCAAATGTCACTTTTGAGACCATATTATCGTACCTGTGGCTCTTTCCACACAAGTGCGATTGCACCAAATACCAGCAGCCTCAGCCCTCAGCATTTTTCCAAAACACAAACTCGATCTGTTAACCGTCCGAAATCTACACGAGGCCTCCAGTACCTCAACCAAACCTACCAACAAGTCCTAAAATATAATACAGACTTATTCGTGCCTTCAAATCACATCAAACAATGCTAAAACCATGTATCGCACCCCAGTTCAAGCTTAATAAATTTTAGAAATTATAACCTCTATATTTGATGCCGAAACCTATCAAATCGTGTCCGATTGGCCTCAAATTTTGCACACAAGTCAAATTCGACATTATGGACCTACTGCAACTTCAGAAAGCTGAATTTGAACCCGATATAAAAAAATTTCACTCCAGGTCAGATTTTTTAAAAATTATCAAACTTCCAATTTTCTCCAAATGACCCCGAAATGATCTACGGACCTTAAAATCCACATTCGGAGCTATTCCGAGGCTCAAAATCCCAAACGGATATTGATACATTAAAATATGCTTCAACTCAAATTTATAAAATTCTTTCAAAATTACAACTTTCCACAATAAGCACCGAAACACTCCCGTGTCATCCACACCCTGATCTAGACATACGCCCAAGTCCAAATCATCATATGAACTAATTGGAAATTTCAAATCCCAATTCTGAGGTTGTTTACGCAAAAGTCACACCTTAGTCAATTCTCCCAACTTAAAACTTTCGAAATAAGAATTTTCCATCTGAATCAACTCCAAACTTACCCAAATTCAATTCTGACCACACGTGCAAGTCATAATACCTGAAGTGAAGCTACTCAATGCCTCAAACTGCTGAATAACATGCTACATCTCAAAATGACCGATCATGTCATTACGACTACAGATAGGTTGTTTGGATTGATTGAACTGAAATGATATATGTGGACACGTTTAAAATGGGAAGAATATGAAATTTGTATGTCATACTTGATTGCTAGTATCAATCATAGTTAAGGGTAGAGTGCATAGTTTAAAATTAAAGTGCTCCTCTTTGGTTGAGATGTGTATGTTGTTGGGGTGTAGTTGATAGTACCATTGCTCGAGGACGAGCAAGAGTCTAACTATGGGATGTTGATATTTAGCTTAAAGTATATATATTTATATGTATATCGCATTATGTTTTACTCATATCTCATGGATTTCAGATGTGAAATATATTGATTTATACTTATTTGTGGTATTTTTTAATGTAGGAATCATCCGGAAGCAATATGGGCGAAAGGTGCGAGATTAGAGTCAAGAAGAAGCAAAAGGGTGAAAATTCGTTATACTAGTGTCACATGCAGTGTGGGGCGCTACCTGTAGCGCCCTTTCTAGAATGTTTATTTTCCCAGCTTCAGGGCTAGCGCCTTTTGCTACCCTAGGCGCTAATGATGGGAAACATCTCCTACTTAGCCCGGGATAAGGTTATTTTGGCCCAAGACCCCCCTCACCCAACTCGTATAAAAGCAAATCTAAACCTAATTGGAGGAGTTTTAACATACTTTGAAGGAGAATTCATATGGGGGAACATGGACCACGCTTGTAGGAGGCTTCTAACTAGTTTTTCTTCTCTTCCCTTCTTTTAGTTTCATTGTTTATTAGTTATAGAGTTGTGGGGTTCTACATGAACGTCGTAGTTTGAAGCTTGAATTATTCTTATTATTTTATCATATTGGTTTATTTATTCAATCTTGCGCTTAATTATTTGATTGCTTGATCAATAATTGAATACTATTTATAAATCTGGGATTGAACTCGGTAGAGGGAATTTAAGATTGTATATAAGATTGAGTAGAGCAATATCTTGAACCCGAGCATCGGAAACGGATTTGTGTTAGGATAGAATATACTTAATCGCCTTTCTTGTTTACTATGCAGGAATTATTAATGCATTCTTGTTAATCCTAATTTCATAGAAATATAGGCGGTATGTTAGCTTGAATAGGCAAGTAGTACTTCCGAAAAAGTCTACGAGTAATATTAACCATGTCGACCAATAAACTAGATACATTAATTGGACAATTTAAGTGGAAGACTCAACGGGATTGTTAGCTAACCCATAACTCTAGATATTCACCTCCCATTAAATTCGTCTCTAAGATTGCCAACTTATTCCCTTTACTTTCTTACTTTACTACTCTAGATTAGATTTAGTTGAATAATCATAGCTTAGGAATTGCTTGAATAGATTAATCGTTGAGTTCAATTAGTTGATAGTTAAACACAAGTCCATGTGGGTACTACATTTGGACTTACAATCCTATATTACTTGTCGACCACGTATACTTATGTGACGACCCGGCCGGTCGTCTTTGGAATTTATGCCCTGTTTCCCCATAAACTTCTTCCCCTAAGTTTATTTCTACTATTTTTGGTTTTCCAGGACGTTCGGTGTTAGGATTCGGAGTGTTTTGGGACACTTAGTCCCTAAATGAGAGCTTAAGTGTTGGAAAGTGGTCTGTAATCAGAACAGTGTGAAGACGACTTCGGAACGGAAATCTGATGGTTCTGTTTGCTCCGTCAGGTGATTTCGAGGTCGGGAGCGTGTTCAGAATGTATTTTGGATATCCGTAGCTCATTTAGGCTAGAAAAACCAAAAGTTAGAATTTTGAAGTTTCCGGCCCGATAGTGAATTTTTTATCAGAGGGTCGGAACGGGATTCCGAAAGCTGTTGTAGAACCGTCATGTCATTTGGGATGTGCATGAAAATATTTAGGTCAGTCGAACGTGTTTTGGTTTGGTTTTTTATCGAAAGCGAGTTTGGTTGGAATTTAAAGTTCTTAGGTTAATATCATTGATTAATTCGAGTTTCCGGCGTTGTTTTAGGTGGTTTAAGGATTGGTACAAGTTTGAATGATGTTATGGGATATATCTGTGGGTTTGGTTGAGGTCCCGGGGGCCTCGGGTGTGTTTCAGATGCTCAACGGAGCAATTTTTGGACTTAGAGTATTGCAGAAAAATCCACTAAGCTGTTGCAAACATTTCCTCTCTGCGATCGCATCCTTACTCACGCGATCGCATAGTACACTTTCAGATGGGGGATTTTTCCTTCAATGCGATCGCATAGTTCTGTTCCCCCTTTCTCTGTGTTCGCATTCCTTCTACCGCGTTCGCATAGTAGAGTTTAGGAGCTGGCCTCAGGGCCCAAAGTCCTTCTACGCGATCGCATAGCTTCACCTGATCCTCTTTTGTGATCGCAGGCCTTAGGATGCGTTTACATAGTACTAATTTTGGGCCTTCAAAATTCCTTCTACGCGATTGCATTGAATAAAATCCCTGGGCAGATATAAACATTTCAAAACGAGGGTTCTTCCATTTTTAACAAAACTCAAGCTAGAGAGCTCGAATTTGAGAGATATTTTGAGGGATTTTTAGAGGCAGTGATTGGATAACGATTCCTTACTCCTCTATGACTAAAACCCACTAATCAATTGTGAATTCAACCTTTAATTTTGGATTTTTGAATGAAAATTGGGGTAAAGTTCTTAGACCTAATTGTGAGGATTTGAAGGGGCATTTGACCTTCGATTTGGGATATTTTTATATGGTTAGACTCGTGAGAGTACGAGGTTTCTGAAAATATGCAAATTATTCGATTCTGAGACGTTGGACGGAGGGGCATTTTGGTAATTTTATCTATTTCGCGCCTTAGCTTTAATTTTAATTGTGGAATTAGTTACTTGCAATATTATTTACAATATGTAATTGTTTTGAATAGATTTGGACCACTCGGAGTCGGATTCTCGTGGCAAGGGCATCGTTTCTTAGCGATTTTGTACCAGTTCGATGTAAGTGGCTTGTCTAACCTTGTGTGGGGGATCTCTCCCCTTAGGATATCTTCATTGTTGTTTAAATGCCTTGTACGCGAGGTAACGAGCGTGTACTTGTGTTAATTGTGGAAAATTCACCTTGCTTGACTTATTTAGAGTGTGTTTCTTCTCGTATTTAACTGTTAAAAATGCAATTTCACTTGATTTAGCTTAGGGAAAGCATGTTAGTAACTTATTTGCTCTTTTTGCCTAAATTGCGATATTTTCCCTTTTTTCGAAGCATGCTAGACTCTAGATTTTACCTGTTGTCTGTACTTAGCTTCTTTCTGTTTAATATTGAATTGATGTGATGTGTTTACAATTGAGTCTACGGGACATCATCCCGTGAGTTTCCCTATACGCATTATTATCTGAGATTGGAAGTGCGGGATACTAAGAGATCCCCAGCATAGGATTGATTAAATGGAGGATATATCCTGGTGATACTTGGAGATACCTCGTGATTAAATAGAGGATACTAGGATATCCTCGGGATACTCTAAGATCCCTTGTGCATATGATGAGGATACCATGAGATCCCCGGGATACCAGGAGATCCCCCAATGATAAATAGCCTGTAGTGATTGTTCTTGTATTCGTAGATGCTAGTTTTCGTTCCACTTATCGCTTTTGCTAGATACTCGAGATTTACTGTATTCCTACTGTCTATTCATTTCATATTTATTCTTATGTTATCTCAGTAGGGCCTCGACCTTTCTCGTCACTACCCAACCGAGGTTAGGCTTGGCACTTACTAAGTACTGATGTGGTGTACTCATGCCTCTTCTACGCATGTTTTTCATGTGCATATCCAGGTACTTCTGAGCAGGGATACCGCCAGTAGCTGTCAGGGAGCATATTGGAGAGTTGAGATATACGTCTGCTACGTTCACAGATCCGCAAAGTCTCCTTCTCATTCCATCCCTAATTATTAGTTGTTATTTCAATTTCCCTCTTATTAGACAATTTTGGTGACTAGAGCAGTGTAAGACTTCTTATAGCCTGTGTTTCCCATGAGATTTAGGGTTTTTGGATATTATTTTCAGAAATTGTGTATTCAGTGTATGTGCCAAGAGGCACGATTATACATTTCTTATTCTATTTAGTATTTGTTTATTATTTTATTTCGAACTGTTGAATTTCGCAATGTGTTAGGCTTAACTAGTTGCGAAGACTTGCTGCCGTCATGGCAAGTTCACAATTGGTGAACTAGGATCGTGACAACTTACATGTGTGGTTGGGAGAAACATGATGTCACCTAGTTCCTAGGACTATATAAGCTTAATATGTGTCGAGTTATTAACAGATTTAAACCATTCAACTGTTAATTAGAAAAAATCTAGTAATGACATACATAACCAAAGAATGATCAATTGATAAACACTTCTCAAAACCGGTAGAACAGAGTCATAAGCTCTACTGACAGTACTAGAATATCAAATACATCAGCGTTTGGAGTAAAAATAAATAGAATGAAGTAAAACTCCAAAAGTTGTCTCTGAGGCATGAGAATGCAATGGAAGGTATACCTTGAAGTCTTCATAGCGAATCTCTGCAAAGCTAAATATGGAAGGATAATAATATAACGCCAGCAATGGGAAGTAGAACCAACAAATAACAACAAGGAGTAAGCAGGTGATATTGCAGCAAGTAATAAGAACACTGTTAAAGTACAAGTGGAACAAATTAAGGAAATATATGACAACCAAATAATCACCTCGAGGTATCACACCTCATAATCATAAATTACGAGTCCCAAGTCACGAATCACAATCACATGGCATATCGTGCCCATATTATCAATCACAATCGCACGGATAACTCACATGATGTACGGACAACTCACGTGTCAATACCTCATTTTCTCACGGACAACTCACGTGCCAATAGTAAGAATACCTTATATCCTCACGGATAACTTACGTGCCAATAGTAACAATATCTCACATTCGAGGACAACTCACGTGTCACCAGTCCAATCCACACATAGAAGGCAAGTATACAAGAATACACATACACATCCAATGAATATCAAGTTTTATACTCCAAGACTGGTATATATAACATGTTACGGTGTGTGCTTGTGCAACTGTACTATCCCAGCTCAAGTCAAGAGGTAAAACAAGACACCGAATAGCACATTGGAAACAACACAACAAACTCCATAATATGCATGACACAAAGAAGAAATCTAAACCACAGCACAAATATCATAATAGAAAATTGACAAAAATAACTTACCTAATAGTTTTATGTGAAAATCCCTCCTCAAAATTGCCTCGTACCGAGTCTAGGGTTCCAAAATATGATAAAATGAAGTTAAGCCCTGTTTATAGCCCTTATGTTTAGGTGCAAATGTGCCAAATGTGATGTAAGGTTCGCAAAGGCAAACCTGCAAACCCTCGCAAATACGGACAAACCATCGCAAATCCGATGCCTGATGAACCTAGGAAAAGTCTCAAATGCGACACAGACTTCGCATTTCGAAGTCCTCCCATTCCGCAAAGGCGATCAAATAATCGCAGTTGCGACCAACCTTGCTTCGAAGCCCAATCGCAAATGTGATTAAAAGTTCACAAAATCAAACCATGCATTCCCCAGCCAACCCTGCAAATACGACACCCACCTGGCAAATGCGAACCATATCTCGCATTTGCGCGACCTGAAGCACATGTTCTAATGTTAAACCAGCAACACTTAAACTCTTCCAAATGCGTCCAATCCTCAACATAACCTTCAGGGCTCAATGCCAAACATCAACACAAGTCTAAAAATATCATAAAACTCGCTCGCATGAGCAGAACATCAAAATAATATCAAAAATCACAAATCAGACCTCAAAACACATGAAATTTACATTGAAACTCAAGAATTTCTAACAAGCTAAACTTTTCAGACAAGCTCCTAATAAGAAAACAACCTATTCAAAGTCTCAAAATAAAAATTTGAACCTGAAAGTCATAAAGTCAACCTACGGTCAAACATATGGAATTTCTAAACCTTAAATTACCAACTTTCGGCAAAACAAGCCAAATCAACTTAGGGATCTCCTAATTTAATTTCGGGATTATGTCCAAGACCAAAATCACAATATGAACCTATCGAAGCCATCAAAATACCGTTCTGGTGTCATTTAAAAAAAATTCAAACCTTAGTCAACATTTTAAACTTAAGCTTCTAAAATAAAAATCATCCATTCAAATTAATCCTGAAACATCCAAAAATTGAATCCAACCATGCACGCAAGTCATAATACATGATATAAAGCCACTCAGAACCTCGAACCACTAAACGAACTGCTAAATCTCAAAATAATTTGTAGGATCGTTACATTCTCTCCCTCTTAAATAAATGTTCATCCTCGAATGTTGCAAGAGTCGTTCCAAAGCTATCAAATCACTGTATAAACTTATCATACACATACAAATTGGTGATCCCATGTCATCCCCACTGTAATCCCGACAAAACCATCTCAAATGAAGATTATTTCTTCCACTCATGCTAATAAGTCTTAGAACCAATTCTAACATCCACCAAGGACCTGATTTTCGCATAAACACACTGTATCGACCTCAATCAGGTGCAATAACTCATGTGCACACCAAGAAAGTACAACCACACGATGTAACACATCACCCATATGCCCATAGAAACAACTCTAACCACAATAGTTGGCCATTACCAAATCCGGTGCCGGTAAATAGCCTCATAGCGACTAGAACCTTGTTCCAAACCTTCCCAATACTGATAATAATGAAAGAATAGGTAAAACTCATAACGACTCACCCGACCATCAAGCCACACCAAACTCCACCTGGACACATACATCGCAATCTAAAACCATCAGGCACAACTCGAATGTGACTAAATATGAACAGAGAAACACATTAGAGAACTATTAAACAAGTCTAACACGTACGACTCCCCATCGGTACCATACTTCAGATTCAATCCACAAAGAAGTATCAAGATATACACAACCACCTCAACGAATCTTTCCCTAACATAACCCCACCGTGGCACATATCCCGGTACAAACACACCTATCCACAAAGAATAAGGTTTTCACTCTCCACTTGGGATCATAGGTAAGATAAATATTTCAACAACTAAAACATTCTACTAACTCAATCCCGTAGAACTAAAACCACAACAAATAACGGAATTCCCAAACCTATAGAGCACCCAAATCACAAGTCATGGCCAAACCGCTCATAAATCACATCAAAACCTATTGTATAAGTAAAAGAAAGTCTACCCTAACCCCATAACCTTCAATAGTGACCAAGCTACAATGATAGGCACGGACTATAATAATAGAACCCCCAACTGGCATGAACATATAAATAGAGTACAAGAATCACGAAACACAGCCATATATGAAGCAAGGCAGGTTGAATCTTACTAATAAATGGGGTTGGATCAAAATAATACTAATATATCTCTATAAACAACCGAAATCATACATGTGATGATATCATATAGTGCATCAGCATCAGACTAACTAGTAAAAGCATAACAATGGGTTGGACCTCCCCGGTCACACCTCCTTTTTTTCGAGGGGATACGAGAGTTTGTTCAATTAAAGTAACATAATCAAAATAGGATAATTTATTTTATTCAGAGCCGTCACTTGAAATAATTTATGGTGTCCCAAGTCACTAATTTATTTTAAATCCCATATTGAAGAAATTTGACTCTATTTTAAAGTCTGCGAAACATATAAATCTGGGTAAGAAATTTTGATAACTCGGGAGAAGGTGCTGGACATTCCCGGGTCCTGTGATTTTAGCACGGTCGTTCAACTATTAATATTGGCCTAATTATCTAATTTAATAAATATTTTAAACCTACGTGCATTTTTAACTTTCTAATCGCTTTTAATGTTTATAGAATTATTTTCAAGAACAAGTCACGATGTCGCGCACTCATTATTTTAGTACGCATTGTGAACCGCATCATATGAAATGCACCCGCGGTATACAACATGTTTATTTTTATTACTATTCGAAGTTGTGGTCGGGTCGCATGAAATACACACCCAAATTGGATTCATTTGTTTTGAACATATTACGAATCGCGTCACCTGAAATGCACTCGCGGTTTACAACATATTTATTATTATTAATATTTGAAGTTAGGGTCGGGTCACGTAAAATGCATACTCGAATTGAGATTATGTATCGTGACCATACCACGGGAATCGTACTCATAACCAGGATAATTTTATTAACCGCGCCTAAATCAAGCTATGATATTCATAATTATTCTCCTAAAACTAATTTGAAATTGTAATGACTTAAAGTATATACTAGGTAATGGCTACTGTAATACATATTGGCCTTTTTTCAGAATTTTGGAGTTCCATTTTCTAAGTTGAAACCACAAAGGAAAGTTCCCACAAACTTCCTCAAACTCCAAAATCAATAGAAATACTAGCCAAGATTGAAACCTTACAAGATGGGTCTCAAGGATTTCTATTATTTAGAGCAACAGAAAGACCTTCAGATTTAACAAATCCAGAGGTTCACTTTTTGGTAACAACTTGACATTCACTTATTTAAAAATATTGTAGTACCTAAAGTACAGCTTAGCCCCAATAATCTCGAAATAGGATTCTTTGAAAAAAAAGTCAAAACTACTAAAACATAATAGTATACTAATAATAAAGATAGCAGCAAAAGATGGAGCATGAATTCAGCCAAAAGATTTCAAAGAGGAAGTACGTATCTTCAGGAAACAGACAAATGAACTAAGACGACAAACTAGGATAAAAATAATATCGAAGAGCAACAATAGCCAATATCATTCACTATGCTAGCAAAATCAAATTGGGATAATATAAGTGCAAAGAGTAGACCTTACAGATGAGAACTATTCGGATGAAAATCAGCATTCGAATCGGTTTATCGATAAATCGAATCGATTATTTATTATCGGTTTATCGATTTCGATTTCGAAATTTTCCTTATCGAGCTTTCGATTTTGATTTTGTCCATTTCGATTTATCGATAAACCGATAAGATACACTAAAAAAAAATTATTTTTTATTTTTTTTAAGAAAATTGTTTTTTTAAATTTTTTTTACCCTTATTCTATAATACCTTTTCCTTTACCCTAAGTTTGTAACCCTATTATTTCCTCTACGAAGGATCATATTTAAAGCTTAAGGAATTGAAGTTCAAAATAACTGAAAAATAGAATTAGACGTAATGATGTATTTTATGTACAAATCCATAAAATATAAGTAATTATCGATAAGGGTCAAAATCGAATCGATAAATCGAATGCACACCCCTAGATTAACTGGAGGAACAGAATAAACGTGGACATACACCGATACATTTTAAACTTGATTATAACAACGAACACTTAAAGTAATTAATTCATTTAACACTATGCTAAAGAAAAAGTTATAGTATCACCACTATAACCTCTGCAACACCATTTTGAAGTAAGAGGAAGTTGAATTTTCACATGGTTAATTTAAGAAAATATGTAGCTAATAACATAAATTGAAGATAAGAAGTTGGACCTTTGTATTAAATGAATTGAGTTGTAAATACAAGCTTAGCAACTGGACGATCCCGGACCGGAAACCTCAATCGGCGACGAACTCGAACACGGACTAGAATATTGGAAAGATTGTTTCTGCCTCGTCTAGATACGACCACGTCTGGTATCTAGCTACGTACAAACCACAGCCATTCAGTTAAAATAGTAAAGCCAAATGCAATCTCCAAGTCATCAACAATCTCATCCACTTCTGTCACTTTGCCTACACTTACAGTAAACACCCCTATACTTCCATTCACCGTTTACTAACATGGGGGGGGGGGGGGGGCTTATTCTTGGTTAAGGGTAGAGTGCTTAGTTTTTTTGCTTCGGGTGATCTGCCGTTCAACTTAGAGTTGGAGGAATTAGGAGATTGAAAGGTTAGGTTCTCCTCATAGGGTCTAGGTTAGGACATTATCCTTAGAGGATTCTTCCATTTTTTAGGAAGTTGGGAGTCACTGCTGTGTAAGGGTTCCTTTGGGTGAGGGTCTTTTTTCGTTTCAGAAGAAGGGGCAACGACGGCGGGTTCTAGGTTAGAAGAAGGTTGCTAATCCCCTTTTCCCTGAGGTTTTAGGAGATATTTATTAGGTTGGGCTTGGGCATTATGGGTTTAGGAATTATGTGTTAGGTCCGAATTGAGCAAATTTTTGCTAAAATCTTGTTTCTTTTTCTATAAATAATATGAAATCTATACTATTAAATATATAACTAACTCTAACTAATTTAAGTAAATAAACTATATTATGAAACTAGTTTTTGGTATTTGTTTCAAGATTATAAAATATGCAAAACTGCTAATATAGATTGAAGATGTGACGGGTCAAAAATTACATGTCTATATCCCCCTCTAAGGTGCCCTTTACCGACATGGCCCCCATCTCTATCTGGCTATGTAGGTATAGTAGCGACTAGAGCGGAACCCATAACTTGAGTACCCCGCTGTGGTACACCTTCCTAAATTCTGGAACAATCGCTCACCATGTGCTTGGTATACCCACACTCAAAGAAATCTCTCCACTGATGGGGATGTGGAAGCTGTCTAGAATGGGTACTCTAGGACCTAGGGATATCTGAAGCACCACCTGAAACCTAAAGTGCAAAATAAATTGGCTAACCCAAAAAAGCTCCACAATGACGCACCTTGCCTAAAAAATACGGATCAGTAGATCCTCCCGATCCACGAGGCTTCTTGGCCTCCTTATCCTTCTTCTCTAGACCGCAGATGCGCTCTATCCTCCCGGTGATCTTCACAACCTGCTGAAATGAAGTATCAGTTTCCAAATCTTGTGCCATACAAAATCTATGACCATAAGTGAGCCCCTCAATAAATCTGTAGACTCGCTATCTGACTGTAGAAACCAATGCAGGTGCATGACGAGATAACTCAATAATCCTCATAGCATACTCAAACAAGCTCATAGCCCCTGTTGTAACTACTCAAACTCGGTGCGCTACACATCACTGAGGGATTATGGGACGAACTCCATCAAAAATATATTTGAAAATTGATTCCAAGTGAGAGGCGCTGTATCAGCTAGCCTACCCTCTTCATAAGCCTGCCACCACTTACACGTTGCCCCTAACAACTAAAATATAATAAAGGCTACTCTGCTCGCCTCCACAGTACCCATGGTGCAGAGAATACAATGGAACTTGACTAGAAAACATGTGCATCCTCAGTAACTGCTCCACTAAAAGTAGGAGTATCATACTTCTTGAACAACTCAAGCCTCTTATTTTCTTCCTCTGATGCCTTTGGCCTGACCTCAGGCTGAATAAGAAGAACGGGATGTGTTGGCATAACACCTGGAACTTAATCAACATGGATCCGCTACTCTAGAGTATGGTTCGCGGGAATGTATGATATCGCAAATGCAACAAAAATCAATTTCGCCTTAGGTAATGTACCAAACATGCTCAGGAAATGTGTCAAAGTTTCATGAAGTCCAGGGGTAGCAACATGCGCCTCGGGAGCATGTCCCCCCAATCGGAGCTATTGGTGGCTACTCAGCTACTGCTCTGGCAGGTTCTAGTTTTAATACGTGCTCCTCCTCGACCCCGGTCTCTGCATCTACCCGACCTCTAGCAACACTAGCTCCGAGGGCTTATTATTAGTAACTGTAGCTCGTGTCCTCCCATTTGTGATAGAATATAATGACAAAGGCTCAAACTCTGAAATTAATAAATCCACACGATAGGAATGAAGGAAGTAAAGTCTCATAATAGTTTTATAGCCTCTCGAAGATAAGTACAGAAGTCTTTGTACCGATCCACAATACTTTACTAAACTTGCTTATGACCCATAGCATCTATAAACCTATATCTCTGATACCAACTTGTCACGACTCAAAATCCCACCTTGAAGATCGTGATAGAACCTAGTCCCTAAGACTAGGTATTCCTAACGCATGCTGATTTATTAATAGATTTAAATCTAAAAACCCCCAGTAATGATATACATAACCAAAAAATGATCAATTGATAAACACTTCCCAAAACTGGTAGTTTGGAGTCATAAGCTCTACTGAGAGTACAAGAATATCAAATGCATCACTGTTTGGAGTAAAAATAAATAGAATGAAGTAAAACTTCAGAAGGTAACTCTGAAACATGCGAATGTAATGGCAGGTATACCTTGAAGTCTCCGTAGCGAATCTCCATCAACTAACTAATGTCTGGCACGCTTCTAGGTACCTGAATCTGCACAAAAATATGCCGAGTGTAGTAGTATAAGTACACCACATTGATACCCAATAGGTATCAAGACTAACATTGGTGAAGTAGTGACGATGATCAAGTAAAACACAAATAACAACAAGGAGTAAACATGTGATATTGCAACAAGTAATCAGAACATAGTTAAAATTCCAGTGGAATCAATTAAGGAAAACATATGACAACCAAATAATCACCCCGAGGTACCACGCCTCATAATCACAAATCACAAGTCTCAAGTTATGAATCATAAATCATATGGCACCTCTGCTCACATTATCAATTACAATCGCACGGACAACTTGTGTGTTGCACGTATAACTCACGTGTCGATACCATTAATACCTCAAATCTGCATGGACAACTCACGCGCCGCTAGTAACAATACCACAAGATCACATACAACTCACGGAACAATAGTAATAATATGTCATATCCGCACAGATAACTCATGTGACAATAGTAACAATATCTCATATTCACATGAACAACTCACGTGCCACCAGTCCAATCTACACATAGAAGGCAGGTATACAAGAATACACGTACACGATCAATGAACATCAAGTTTTTTACTCCAGGACTGGTATAATTATAGTGTATGTTTGCGCAACAGGTAAAATCAGAGACACTGAATAACACATTGTAAATAACATAACAAAACCCATAATATGCATGACACACACAAGAAAGTCACACCATCACACACATTTTATTAATAACAATTATAGATATCTCACGGGCTGGGTTGACCCGGAATCGGACCGACCCAGACCAGTTTAAATCGGAACCGGAATCGGACCCGTTCATAAGGGGACGGGTTGGCTGGGTAGAGGGGGTTCGACCGTTTATTATTTTTTACCGGTTAACGGACCCATTAAAATTGGTCCATATGAACAGTGCCCCTAACCGGTTTAACCGGCCCAGTCCCAACGGCTAGATTTTTTTTAATTTTTTTATTTTTCAATTGTATGGGACCCATTATCCATTGGCAACTGTCAAAAGTTGAAATGATCCGTCAACGGATCAATTACAAAAATAGCTAATTTTTTTTAAATTTTAACCCTTTTTGAATTTACAAAATTAACCTTCTTTAAAACTATAAATACCCCCTCCCCTCTTCTTCATTTCTTCACTCAAATCTCATTTATCAATCTCAATTTCTCTCATTCTTGAATTTGCAAGACTTCAATTCTCAATCTCAAATTCTCAATTCTCAAGTTAAATTATGCCTCATACTTCTAGAGTGCGCTCACATGTTTGGCAACACTTTGATCTGGTAGAAGAAAATGAAGAAGGTCAGAAATTAAAGTGCAATAATTGTAGTCTAGTCTTAAAATTTTGTTCAGAGTGTGGCAGTGGCATAGTCAGTTTAAAGAGGCGTATAAAGTATTGTCTTGGGCGTCCTCCGGAAATTCATATTTAAGATTTTTTTGACAATTTGTGTTATTTTAAAATAATTAGACGTATTTATACTTAATATTTTAGTTTGTTAGATTAATTTGAACTTTTGAAGTATTATTAATTTATTATGCATGAAAATTTAGTTTTACTATATTTTTTTGTTAATTTACTTTTTAAATGCAAACTTTAATTTTTGAATTTCGAAATAAATGTAATACTTGAAATTTATAAATATAATTTTTCTCCATCTTCTTTGTATTCTTTAAATTATACAAAGTATTAATATGACTAACAATAGTTATACAAAATTTCAAAAAAATAAATAAAAAATACTAAACCCGGCCCGGCCCCCTCAACCCGTAACCTTACGGTTCAATTTTTACTCGGATGAACTCAAACCCGTTAAACCCGTAAGGGTCCAAAAAACACAGGTCCGGACCGTCCCGGACCACCCGTTAAACACCCTTAATAACAATACCCCTAGGCCATCACAAATCATCTTTGAAATAATAAAGTAAAGGTCTAACTTGTCTCATCACACGCGCATCAATAATTATCCCACTTTATCTCATAACATGCGCAAAATCGATATATATATATATATATATATATATATATATATATATATATATATATATATATATATATATATATATATATATATATATATATATATATATATATATATATATATATATATATATATATAGCCCGCCTTGTCTTGCCACTGTCACGACCCAAATTTTCCATCAGAGGGTGTCGTGATGACACCTAGTATCTAAGACTATGTAAATAAACTATCTAGCTATAGAACTCCACTATATCGCTGGCAATAACACCCAAAATCTGGTGAGACTGAGTTATAAGCTCTACATGAATGTACTGTGAAATCCCTAGTACAACATGATCTAGATAATGAGTAAGCAGTCAAAAATAAAGATAGAGGGTGACTCCAAGGCCTGCGAACGCCGGGCAGATATACCTTGAGTCTTTGAACTGAATGCTCTACTCATTGCTGCCCTGCCTGGGTCGAGGTACTTGGATATGCAAAACAATATGCAGAAGAGTATTATGAGTACACCACAATGGTACCTAGTATGTATAAAGTCTAACCTCGCTAGAGTAGTGACGAGTTTAGTTCAAGACACCTACTAGGATAAGAAAAACTGAACAAGTATAGCATGGTCTAGTAATGAAAATAAGGAAAAAATGGAAATGACGTAATATAATAAGGTAATCTACAGTTGAATTAAGGCGATAGGGAAATAAGGAAGGACCACATAATAAGAACATCAAGAAAATAATGTGGACTAATACAAGTGAGGTAAATGAGAGATGACAATAAGAATCAACCGAGGTACTGCCTCGTAAACTCATTCCACAATCAAATCACAATCTTTCCTTTTACCGTCGCGTGAGCCCTACATTTAGATAGTTTAAAAATATTTTTCCCAAAATAGCTACACACAATTTAGCCCACCTTATGTCACTGTATGGCTTCAAGTAATTTCCTTACTAGCAACACGCACATAAATTCCACCTTATGTCGCAACATGCATATTAACCCCTATTCTTATACTGCCGCATGCACATCAATATCACAATACAATCATAACTCGCACCATAAGTACCCATGTGCCATAACTTGCCACAAAATCAATAATACCAATGTTCCCACAACAAATAGCTCATGGCTCAACCACAATGTGAACAACAATCTCAACCAGAACAAAATAGAAGTGAATAGCTCAACAAAAGAGATGCCTCAACAATTAACAACTTTGCCTTAATGTGATAACGGCTTTACAACTTCAACACCAATAACTACACAAGAATATATTCCATGAAATAACAACTCCAAGTAAGATAGTTCAACAATTAAACAAGTAGCAAGAGAATAAGGGAAGCAATAAATTCAACTAAAGTATATACGAGCAAATAATAAGTAAGAGGTAGAATAGTGTTAAAACATCATATCAGCATGTGATAGTAGATGAACAAAGGTATGAGTGAATTAACAATGAAAGAAGTGACATTTATAACAACTCAATTGAAAGCATGGAAATAGTCTAAATGGCCTAAACTAGTCAAATACCACATATAGCCCGTGTACCCACTCGTCACCTTGCGTGCACGGCTTTCACATAACACAAATAGCACAACCAATATAAACCCTAAGGCGAAGTCCCCCCACCCTATCCCTCATAAAAGTTTAGGCAAGATACTTACCTCAAACAAGCCAAATCAACCCACTAATAAGCCTTTTCCGTGAATATCCAACTTCGGACGGTCGAATCTAGCCAATGTAACTTAATACCATAAATACAAACCATAGGAAACTATTTTGGACAATAAAGATGCAATCTTTAAAGAAAATAAAAAATTCAACCCTAAGCCCGCACCTCGGAACTCGACCAAACTTACAAAATTCAAACACCCACTCAATAACGAATCCAACCATACTAAAATTGCAGTTTCGACCTCAAATCGACCTTCAAATTCTCAACTTAAAGTAGGAAGTTTTCACAAAATTTTCCAATTTTTCCAACTCAAAGAACTAACTAAATAATAAAATATTGATTGATTCGTGAATAATAATCAAACGAGTAAAAAAATACTTAACCCGATCAAGTCCTTGAAAATCCCCTTCAAAATCATCCAAAATCAAGCTCTCTAACTCACAAGATGAAAAATAACTCTAACACTCGAACTATCCCCTTTTCTGCCAAGCTAATCCGCACCCGCGGACCATCATTCACTTCTGTGGCTCTTTTTGTAGGCTATAATATCGTGTTTTAGTCGCTTATTGCACTCTAATTTACTACACTTTAGTTGTGTTGAGCTTTAATTGATAGTATTTCGCACTTATTGTTTGATTTATGCCTTGTAGGAGTGATTTTAAACTATGCATATGTTATGGAGATAATTCGAGCTATTTGGGGCTTTGAAGTCTGAGGAAAATCCCAAGAAATTAAGCGAGGATCGTTTTTAGGGGTCGAGGACCAAGTCTAGACATCAAAAATCAAGCAAAAAGTAACTCTCTGAAGAAAACACACTGTCGTAACGCGTGGTGCACCGCGAGAAATATGGCTGCATTGTAATTTGTTGAGTTCTCTGGATTTCCCCACTAATGACACACATGGAGAGTCGCCCCATACGGCGTGCCTATGTAATTTTCCCAGAGCCAATGTCCTATTTCGGATAGGAAAAGGTAGTTTCATCTAGGCCCGATCCTACTTGGTATAAATATATGGAAAACGTTATTTTCTAGACGTTTGACATACATTCGACCTAGGGAGGCTAAGGAGCAGTTGCAATAACACGAGGACAAGGATTTCATCATTCCTTCCTGACTCAAGACCCGAGTTTTGATCGAATCTATGTTTTCATATACTTAAATTATAATTGTGATGAATTCTCCATATCTAGGGAGTACTTCCCTTTAGGGTTTGATGGATTTGGTGTATTGATGATTGTTTGTATATTATAACTATAGTTTTATGTATTGAAGCATTTTTCGATGATTCAATTGTTGCATATATATCCACTTGTTCATGTAACAGAGAGAATTTTTGCAATATATTGTTGGTTGAGTTCATTAATTATTCATAGTAATCAAAAGATGCTAGTTGAATCATTGATTAAACCTAGTTAGGAGGATAATCGAAAGAGGTTCTCGTAAGGACCAATCCACTACGCATTATTGCATATCTTCACAAGGCTTCAATTGGTTCATGTCGTGAGGTTGAGACTTAATCGAGAAAGGATTTTCTGCAAAATGTTTGAACTAATAATTGAGTGAATTCGAGAGACTCACTTGAACATTATAAGTGAATTGTCTAGAGTTAGATCTAGAATAATTATTTTGCACCTATCCTATCAAAATCCTATTTTATCCCACTAACCTTCTTTGCTTATCCCTTGATTTGATTATCATTAGTTAATATCTTTAGATTCATAGTTACTTTTAGTATTAATTATATAAATCTCAATTGTTGATCCTCCTGGATAGCAATCAAGCTAGGAACTATGAGAATACTGTTTAACTCCAATTCATGTGGACATGATATTATACTATACTATTTTTTTTATTGTCGAGCATAATTTATGTGTGTGTTTTGTGCTCGTCAAATTTTGGAGTCGTTGCCAAGCATTGGCAATCAATAGTAATTAAAATAGTTTGTAGTGCTAATTTAGGAATGTTTTCTTTTTATGTTTGTTGTTCTTTGACTGTGCGCATGTTACAGGTTAAGATTGGTGCATGACTCGAGCATCTGCGAAATAAGTGCTTCCATACGAGCCAAAGATATAAAAATAAATATGACAGCCGAGGAAGGAGAAAGATCTCATCGAGACATTTGAAAAGGTTGGGAAATCCTCAACTAAAGAAACTATGGCTGGAAATGGTAATGATAATGTGGATTTCGGTGCAAGAGAGACATCCCAACAATGAGAAAAAGCTACACGGGATGCTGAGAAAGCAGCTATTACATATGCACAAATTATCTATGAAGAAGAGAGGGCTTGGAGAATTGCATAAAAATAACCCTTGGCCGTATACCGGTTCAAAAATATAGCACCCCGTCCTAAGATATCACTTGGCAATTATGCTAGACCAATCCACAACCAGGTATTATCAAGTGTTAGACCACATCCAATTGCAACCAACAATTTCGAGTTAAGCAAGGTTTGCTTCAGACCATCTAGAACTGTTGTTTCTTTAGAGGGATGATGAGTGAAGATCCAAACACACATATAATGGACTTTGAATAGATTATGAATACCTTTCAATATAATGGTGTGTCATCAGATTCAATGTACTTAAGGGCATTCCCCTTTTCACTCAAAGACGATTTAAAGTAGTGGCTTCAGATCTTGCCCACGGGATCGATTAGAAAATGGATAAGATGACCAGAAAAGTCCTTGATAAATATCTCCTCAGCTAAAACGAGCAAGTTTAGAAGAGAAATCTATGACTTCTGCCATAAATAGAATGAAACTATTTTTGAAGCATGGGATAGGTTTAAGGAGATAGTTAAATAGTGTCAACATAGTGGAATTGAACTTTGGATGCAACTTCAGGACTTTTGGGATAGATTGACACCAGCTTCGTGTAGAACATTGAGCAACGAAACCGGAGGCCCTTTGCTAAAGGAGACTCCAGAGGAGATAATTACTATTCTTGATGAGTTATCTGAATATGCAAATTAGAGGCTCTCTAAGAGTGCTGAAAGAAGAAGATCAACCGTGTTCACCAAGTTGATGCTAATACATATGTGCAGATACAACTTGATACGATGGCTAAAGAAATAGGGAAGCTGACCTTAGCATCGATAAAAGCGAACCTTAACTGATAAAATGAATGTTGTGGGAAGTTATAATTTTAATGCAATGGGTAAAAAGCACCCCGATTTTTTATGTAGTTAACCTGGGGATACTACAAACGCTTGGCAACAAAACAAACCCAGATTCTAGGGACAAGGAGCTCCTGGTCTTATGAATCAGCAGAGGCGGCCGTTTCAGCCTCAACAACCCAATCAACCTAATCAGTCTAGCATGGAAGATCTAATGAACACCTTCATTATCCAAACATATGAGGGAATGGACGCCCACGGAGCATCTATCAAAGAACTGGTACATCTTTTCAAAACCTAAAAAGATCGGTTGAGAAAATTCGATAAGGGAGGAACATGATGAGAGCGAGCATATTCCTACTTTACCTCTCCCCAAAAGCTATATAGAGAAAAGATGGAAAAGCAGTTTGAGAGACTTATGGATGTGCTAAAACAGGTTCATGTGAACTTAACATTCATAGAAGTGCTCTCACAAATGTCAGTATCATGACCCCAAACGTGGACCCGGTCGTGATGGCACCTCTCGTGAAGACAAGGCTTGCCAACACTTTCCCATTTCAGTTTTAAGCAATCAATAATAATTTAAGTCTAAAACATGATAGTTAATCCAAAAGTGAATAGTTAACAGTACAGTTGCAGAAGATAAACCCAACACGGCCCAATACCGGGGTGTCACTAGTCATGAGCATTTTAAAATTTGGAATAAGATAAGAACGTCTATAGAGTTCATTACAAATCTAAAACAAAGAGAAATAAGATAAGGGAAGAAGCTCTAGGCTGCGAACACTGGCAACTACCTAGAGAATCTTTGGATCTGCTTGAGCTGGAAAGATCAATACTCGGTAGACCAGATGCGCCTGAATCTGAACAAAGGGTGTAGGGAGTAAAGTGAGTACTCCAACTCAGTGATTAATAATCATAAATAAATGACTGAGAGGTATGAAAACATGTAAGGCATATTACAGTCTATAATGAAGCAGTAAAACCAGTTAAGATATATAAAATCATTTAAGTTAAGTTTAAACTTCAGGAAAATACCTTTTTCAACAATTAAACAGGTAACTGACAGACAAATAAGAAAAGTAAACACATAAGGTTTGCCCATCAGGCACAATGTCAACAAATCCTCCCCTCGGACAATATCTCAGAACAATACCAGCCCCTTGGGCTATATCTTACATCACAATAGGTAACCACGCTCACTGGGGGTGTGCAGACTCCTCAAGGGTCCCGTTACGGTCCAAGCACAATATGAAGCCATCTCGTGGCATCATCACTAACTCATATCAACAATACATCTCGCGGTGTACATATCTCAGGCCCTCGGCCTCATATCATAGTCAATGTTTCCTCACAACATAGGACCTCGGCCTTACTCAGTCAAAATATTCACAAGCCACTCGGGCAATAGTAAAACATGATTCTTAGCCTAAATTATCATTTAAAAGTTCATTTAAGTGTTAAAACAGAGTAAACATGGCTGAGTATGAAAACAACGGAATATAACATGACTGAGTTCAAGTATAAAGTCAAACCAGTGAGGAAATATCAATAAAAATCCCTGAAGGGTTCAAATAATTCACACGAGGCCAAAATATGGCATTCAGCCCAAATCATGATGATAGCAAATAGATTTCACTTAAATACGCGGTAAAATAATCATTCAGGATGGACTAAGTCATATTCCCCAACAATGCACGACTCCGCGCTCGTCATCAAGCATGTGTGTCGCCTCAATACAGTACAACAATGTGCAATCTGGGGTTTCATACCCCTAGGACATCATTTACAATCATTACTCACCTCAATCCAGTCAATTCTCTAGCCCGTGACGCCTTTGCCCCTCGAATCGGCCTCCACTCGCGTCGAATCTATCCAAAATTAGAATCACGATGTCAAAATATATTAAGGGAACGAATCCCAAGCGAAAATAATCAATTTACAACACAAATCCCAAAATTACCAAAATCTGACCCCCAGGCCCACATCTCGAAATTCAATAAAATTCACATTAATGAATTCCTTATCTCCCCACGAGTTCATACATATCAAAAGTACCAAAATCCGACCGCAATAGGTCCATCAAATCCTCAAGTCTAGGTCTCCAATACCAAGCCATGGTATTCCAAATTTTAACCCTTTAATTCCATTAATTATAGCTCTAATCCGTGAAATAATACACAGGAACGAGTTTTAGGTCCAAAATCTTTACCTCAACGAATTTCCCTTAAAATTCGTCTTCATAATTGTCCAAAAAGCTCAAATTCTGACCTTTAAATGGTAAAATAGCTCAAAAATTGCAAAGGAAACAATTTATACCTTTTTTCCCAGGGATACGCATCTGCAGCCCAATTCCCACTTCTGGGTCAAGCCCATCGCATCTATGGTCTCACTTAAGTCCTAACTTTCCGCATCTACGATGAAAATTCTGCATCTGCGCCTTCGCAGGTGTGGTCCTACAACCCCTTCTGCGGCCCCTTTCATGCATCTGCGGCATCGCACATGCGGACCCGAGTCCGCAGTTGCAAAAATACCAGAAGCAAAAAACCTTTAGCTTCATCAAAAATTCCAAACTCTCCGTCAACCATCCGAAATCACCCCGAGGCTCCAGAGCAACCAAAAGTAGAAACATAGACCATAACCTTATTCAAACTTATACCAATCTTCAAAACACCTCAAACACCATCAAATAAACCAAAAGACATCGGGTTCAAGACTAAGTTTTCAAAATCTTTCGAATTCTGCTTTTAATAAAAAACCTAACCAAACCACGTCTGAATGACCTAAAATTTTGCACAGACGTCCCAAATGACACAACGGAACTACTGCAACTCTCGAAATTCCATACTAACCCCTATATCAAAATCTCACCTATCAACCGGAAATCGCCATAAATCCAATTTTGCCAATTCAAGCCTAAATCAACTCCGGACCTCCAAAACTCTTTCCGATCACACTCCTAAGTCCCAAATCACCTCCTGAAGCTATCCTACCCATCGAAACTCACATCCATCCCTCTAACACATAAGTCAATATCCGATAAACGTTTCCAAATTAAGCTTCATCAAAAGAGACTAAGTGTCTCAAACCTCACCAAATCCTTTCTGAACTCGATATAACCAACCCGATCACATATAGAACCAATAGAAAAAGTAATTAGAAGAAAAAATGGTGGAAATAGAGCGGTAACTCATGAGACGACTGGCCGGATCGTCACAGTTGGCTTTTGTTAAATTCTTGAAGGAGATCTTGACGAAGAAGAGAAAATAGAGGAGACCTCGATGTCATGATAATAGAGCAGTAAGACATAACAAAATAAACTCTCACAAAAATATGGAGATCCGGGGAGTTTTACCATACCTTACTTTTTAGGAACTATTAATCTTTATAAATGTTAATGTGATTCTGGTACCTCAATTAATTTAATGCCTTTATCTATTTACAGGAAACTAGAGAAGGAGATCCGAGAGAAAAGGTATGCACCAATTTCTTTGCAGCTGGCAGACCAAACGACTCTTATACCCGAGGGCATAGTGGAAGATGTGTTAGTTCGGGTGGATAAGTTTGTATTTGCTGTAGATTTTATAGTGGTAAAAATGGAGGAAAACAAAGACTCCCTCCCCCTCCCCCGCATCCTAGAAAGCCCATTCTTAGCAACGGGCAGAGCTATATTATATATAAAGAGAGAAAACTCATGCTTAGAGTGGGTAAGGAGACTTTGACGTTTAAATTGGATCTAGAAAAAGGGGCACACAAGGACAAATAAGATGCAAGTGTTGAGTGGAAAGTAAAGGGCGTGAAAGAGAAGGTTGTAGCGAGTGAGAAAGATAAGTGTGTGGTATACCCTAAGAAGGTTGAGAATAAGCTATCTTCATGGAAGTGTGCATTAGTTCGGGCGTGAGAAATTGAGCCCAACTTCGATTCAGACTCCGACTAGATTTTCAGGGAAATTTCCTTTACCTTATGTTTTTTTAAATATGTGTCATAGGGAAATGCCACAACCTAAAGTGTGAGGTGGGAGCTATTTGTATGTATGTATGTATGTATGTATGTATGTATGTATGTATCGTAGTTCTTTTGTTTAGTTTTAGTAGATAGACAAAATTGAAAAACATAAAAAATTAAAATTTCTGATTTTTTTCGACGATGGATATCATCTACAGGTTTCTTGAGGGATTTAAGTCAAAGGAAAAAAGACAAAAATATTTTTTGTAGGGAGTGTAATAACCCCCCCCCCCCCCTTGATATTTCTTTGTGTCGCGATTCTTTTCCAAGGGTTTCGTTTAGAATCGGGTATAGTTAGTTTTTATTTTATTAGACGTAGGAAACCTTGTGCTAGGATTTGAATTGAAGGTAATATCTCTTGACTTTATTTTGCCTTAAGAATAGTAAGTGCTTTAGTTGTGATGCTTAGGCTCACTTTTTTACTCTTGTATAAGTACCTTAAATTGTATGATCTTAGCTTTGCTTAACTACTTTGACTAGAGTGTCTTGATGAGTCTGATCCTGATTGAGTTATGTGCCATGTGTGTGCGAGGTTTTATGTTATTCTGTGCATTGTATTTGATGTCCAGAACTTACCTCGTGTGTTTGCAAAGCAAAATATTAGTTTTATTCAATCTTGAAAGTGATAGAGACATTTCTTTATTGATCCAGATATATGTTTTATCCGCTTAATTGTTATGTATCTTAGTAGCCCTTTTTGAGCATGTAATCCCGTTTCTAGGCAACCATATTACAAGCCTTACCCATTTATTTGAATTTACCATCTATTTGAACCTTTTTACCTCTAGTGAGTACGTAAAATTGTTATGAAGTTTGTAAAAGTTAAAGTGTGGGTTGTTGGTTTGTCTTTTGAATAGATCTATTTAAATAAGGATAAAGGTGCATTATTTTTTCAAAAGTAAGAGCCATAATAAAAAGAAGGGTATTGTTGTGCAAATATTCCTTGTTAAGTGGTAAATCTTGATATAATTGTGCTTAAAGAAGTAGGGAGATGATGTATATTGATGTGTAGGTGTAGTTATGGTTTGGCATAAGTGTGGGGTTTTGAATGGTAAATGGTATGTATTAAAGTGCTTAGCTAGGTTTATACGGTCAAAATTGTACTTGCCCTTTTTTGTGCGATCGATTGAGGTTGGAGCATGATAAGTCATGGATCGGCTTCAATTTATATCAAACTATGGTGCAGAGTTAGGTTGTCAAGCTCGAGACCCCGAGACCAATTAAGATCGATATCGACCAAAAACCGAGACCAACCAAGATTGAGACCGACCAAGATCGGGACCTGAATAAGATAGAGATTGAGGGAAGCATACTGGATTGAATAACAAAAACACAAAATATTCGCAGTCGGGCAAGGATCATGGTGTAAATCACGGCACGTATTAAGAAAGGGCCGATTATTTAGCCAATTATGAGATTTCTTACTGTATTTAGAATTATACTAAGAGTAGGATTCCCTTACTATATAAAGGGGTATGATCATTTGTAAAGGACATCATATTCACGTTACATAAAGCAATATACCATCTTTTTAAGCTCTCAATACTCCATTATTCTGTTCATACTTTCCAGTAAAGTACGTGTTTGATTCGAAGGCGACCTAGCTCGAGGATAAAAGCTATACATCTCATTTGTTTTGCTTTATGTTTATTTAATTTCAACTTCAATTTACGTTTTCTCTTACTTTATGCCAAGTCAAATTACGTATCCTTAAATTGACAAGATCTTTGTCAAAAATTAGCAAGTATTAATCCATAGAGAGAAAAAAGGTTCATAAAGAAATAAATTTGATCATTAAAAATGTCTTATTATTTGCATAGGGATAATTGTTTAACTTTGAGAATACAACTATTCCAATAGATGCAACATCAATACACTAGTACGAAACACTCTAAAATCATAAAAATATTATGTTAACCTGCTTGGAACCTGAAGAATAAGAGTAAGAATCTGCAGCCTAACTTGTTCCATTATTTTTCTAAAAAGGTTTATGGGTTTTAGTGTCAGCCGCATCATGAATGCCAAAGAAAAGTAGTGTGTAACATTGTACGTTATAATCAATAATATGTGTTTATGTGACTCAGTATATATTTCGGTAGGATATCAGTACTTTGGTATTATTTCTTTTAATACCAAATACCATATCTAATACCAACGTTTTTTTAAAAATATAAACCAAATACCATACCAAATACAAAAATTCCGAATATCAAATACCAAAATTTTCAATTTTGATATGGTAATTCGGTATTTACTAAATTATGCACAACCCTAGCTACACATCATATTTTTTTGTGCAAAATGGTGTCAATTGGCATATCTTGGTATAAGGTGGCTATGCCACAGTATGAAGTGAACGTACAAGAGGGGGAGAATTGTAAATATTTAAACTTATCGCTTATTAGTTGACTAGTTAAACGATTAGTCGACTAGATACAATAACTTAACATTTATAATGACAGAAAGTAAGATGCACAAAGTAAATGCAGGAAATAAAGACACTAGGATGTTATACTAGTTTGGATTCAGTGTGACTCCTAGTCCAGTCCCCTTGGATTGAAAGGGAGTTCTCTTTAGTAAATGTGTTTCTCCGAGTACAATTGAAATGAATTGACAACACAATTTCTCTAACACACCTGTTCTTTTTTATATGCCTCACTAGTGTTATACTGTAATGACCCGATCGGTCGTTTTGAGAAATTAAGCTCTGTTCAGCGGCATAAGATCTGTAACAGCTCGGAATATGAGTATCGACTTTCATGCATGGTAGAATTCAACTTTCGGATGGTTCAGAGTCAAATTGGAAGAAAGAATCTAGTTTTGGAAGTTAGAAAGGTGAAAAGTTGACCGGAATTGGACTTTGGGTAAACGACCCCGGAATGGGTATGGTTGATCTCAAAAACTTTATATGGTAATTTTGGACTTAGGTGCGCATCTGGATTCAGATTTGGAGGTCCGTAGAGTGAATTGAGACATTTCGGTGAAAGTTGAAGTTGGAAAATGAAAAGTTTGACCCACAGTTGACTTTTGGGATATCAGAGTCGGAATGCAATTCTGAGAGTTGGAAAATCTCCGTTATATTATTTTGAACTTGTCTGCAAAATTTGGCGTCATTCCGAGTTGAATTATAGGCTTCGGCATGATATTCGTTATTTGAAGATTTGGAAGTTCACAAGCTTGATTTTTGGTTTGATTCGTTATTTCGATGTTGTGTGATGTGATTTGAAACTTGAAAGGTTCCGTGTTAGGTTATATGACGTGTCTGTGTGGTTATTCGGGGTTCTGGGAGCCTCGAGTGGGATACGGGCCCTTTTTCCTCCTTTTTCAACTGCTGATTCCTGCTTCTGATATCTTCTTACGCGTTCGCGAAACTCCTTCACATTCGCAAAGCTTATTTTTGTGGCCATAAAGAATCCTTCTTTGCGTTCGCATTTATAGTCTCACATTCACGAAGCTCTTTTTCTCCCTCTATTGCATTCGCGTTCCCGTTTCCGTTTCCGCGTAGTTAGGCAGTTTCATTCTTCATGTTCGCATACAGGCCCACGCATTTGCGAAGGGCAGTCCTTGGGCCATCAGAGTCTTCTTCTTCGCGTTCACGGACGCTTCTTTGCATTCACGATGAGTAATAGATCCCCTTCACTTTATCTTCTTCACGAACGCGATGCTTCTTCCGCGTTGGCGATGGCCAATTAATTGGGCAGCCAGAATTGAATCCCAATTTTGAGGGTTTCACCATTTCATCACATTTTGACTTCTAGAGCTCGGTTTTTGGCGATTTTTGAAGGGATTTTTACCTGGGCAACTTGGGTATGTGCTTCTTGCTCAATTTAGACCAATTTTCATGAATCTCCTCTTAATTTCATCCTTTAATTTCAGACTTTGAATGAAAAATTGGTAGAACTTCATAGACCAAATTATTGAGTTTTGAGGGGGTATTAACCTCTGATTTGAGAGATATTTATATGGTTAGACTCGTGAGAGTACGAGGGTTCTGAAAATATAAAATTATCCGGTTTTGAGATGTTGGACTGAGGGAAATTTTGGTTATTTTACCTAATTTCGCACTTTAGCTTTGAATTAAATAGTAGAATTAGTTGCTTGAGATGCTATTTACAATGTGTGATTGAATTGAATAGATTTGGGTCATTCGGAGTTGAGTAGTCATGGCAAGAACGTGGTTTTTAGTTGATTTTAGCCGGTTCGAGGTAAGTATCTTGCCTAACTTTTGTGGGGGACTTCCCCTTAGTTTTTGAGTTTTCTCTGTTGATTGTATTTTGTGTACGCGAGGTGACGAGTGCGTGCTTGGATTTATTTGTGGTAAATTGTCCTTTTTAGGCTCGTAGATTCTTGTAATCACTGAGTATGAAGTTATCCTTGTTATGATTGAGTTCGCTGTTATTAGTTTCACCTCCACATGTCTTACGTGGAATTTATTTGCCCTTTTGGTTTATTATTGTTGCCTAATTGACTTTACTTGTTTAATTGAAGACATTTGTCCTTATATAGCCACATTATCTTTCCTAACTGCTTGTCTTAAATTGGAAATCGTTATTTTTATCTCTCATGTAATTAATTGGCCTTAGATGAAAAGAAGTTAGATATCCTATGCTTAGTTGATATTTTCTTACTTGAGATTATTTGATTTATGTTAACTTCCTTGTTGTTGAATTATGTATTATGGAATTGTTGCTTCGTAGTATTTTCTCCCTTGTTGAGTTGTTCTTATTGCGCATAGTATTTTCTCTGTTACGATTATTCCTTGTGAGTTAGTTGTACGGCCTTTTGCTGAACGAAAGTATCTGAGTTGTTTTCTTTGTCTTGTTCATATATATATATATATATATATATATATATATATATATATATATATATATATATATATATATATATATATATATATATATATATATATATATATATATATATATATATATACACACACACATATATATATATATATATATATATATTGTCATTTGTTGTGTTGTACTTGAGATGGTGGTTCACGAGGTTTCTGCCGTACAGATGTTGATATTGTGATGCAGGAGGTTTCTGTCGTGCGGATGTTGATATTGTGATGCATGAGCTTTTTCTGCCATGTTAATGTTGATATTGTGATGCACGAGGTCTCTGCCGTGCGGAAGTTTCTATTGATAATTTGCACATGCGGCTTAATATGGCGGGATATGTTATATGCTTATATGTGGGTTGCGAATATGGCGGAATAAGGTGGGAACATTGTATCGCACGTGTGGGGAAATAAGGCGGTGCTTATTATATTAATAATTGCATACGTGGCGAAATAAGGTGGGCAATGTCAGGGGTTGATTGTAATGAATTGTGACGGCTTGTGGAGGCATTCCTATTTTGTTGTTATTGTGATTGTGGGTTGCTTACCTGTATGAGATTTTGTCGCTCAGAAGTTGTGAGGAAACATCGTAAGTGCGGTCTATTCTCTTATTCATGTTACTAGTTGGTAGAATTCTTGTTAGAACACTTGCACAAGCATACACGTAGTTGAATACTCCCGTTAGAGGTAAATTGCTCCTATTTTTTCTAAGGAGGGAGGTACGCCCTCGTTTATCCATTATATATGTGAGAGTGGCCATAGTTAGCCAGTTGGTGGTCAGCATGACTGAGAGACTGATGGGGCATAGGATGCCAAGTGTTATATTTCAGATGCTGGGTTTTCGTGAGTTTCGGTTGTCCGAGAATTGGTGAAATTGTGGAAATAGTGAATAAGACCTTATGTGAACATCATTGTAAGATATGAGTTATGGACTTGGTTTCCCTCATTGTGTTGTGACCTTAGGACTTGGATTAGGATTATGCCGTCATTTCGTATCATCATTTATTGTAATCTCGTAGTTACTTATTGCCTTTTTCCTTTACTGTGAAATGTAGCATTTTTGGTCATTCATGCAGTCTTTACATATTTATATATCGTTTCCTTCATTCTTATAAATTATATTGTTTATTGACCGGTGGGTGTCTTGACTATTCCTCGTCACTACTCCACCGAGGTTAGTCTTGATAATTACATGGCACCATGGTGTGCTCATGCTACTCTTCTGCACATTTTTATTGTGCAGATACAGGTACCCCCACTCAGTTTTGTCAGTCTTGGAAGAAGGCGTATTGGCAGAGACTTCGAGGTATATCTGCTATGTCCGCATACGGAGGAGTTCCTTTCTAGCTTTCTGTATTAAGTATAGTTTCTTTCAATATTTCTCCTTTGTGTAGACATTCTTGAGTCAGAGCCTCTTATGTATCCCTTAGATTTTGTTTATGAGATTCCAGATTTTGGGAATTATTGTTATGCTTCGAGAGTGGTTATTTATGTGCCGAGTGGCACCTTAACTACATGTTATTATACTAGCTCAGTTTTAATTAATTTCTTCCGCAATTGGTTTATATTCTGCATTCTTAGGCTTACCTAGTCGTAGGGACTAGGTGTGATCATGACATGTTCATGGAGGGCGAACTAGGGTCATGACATATACTTTTTTTTCATTGACTTGTTACATAACAGATCTTAATGAATTACAATATTTGTTTGCAGTAGAACAAAAAGAGAGATTTTTGGTTCGATCAAAGTATATCTGACTAATGTTTAAGGCTGGGTATAAATACTTTGATGAAGGTCAAGGCTTGACAACCCAAGAGATTTGATTTTTTTTTAAAGAGATTGATTCTTTCAAAGAATAAGATAGCTAGCCATTGCTTTTCCTTGATTTCCTTCTTTCAGCAGATGTATGTAATAAAGACTTTCTCCTTGATTGTAGGTTCTCCTGAAATAAGTCGCGTAGCAATATTTACAGGATCTTCGATCTTCCGGGATGCATGCTTTGATTCATGTCTTAAGTTAGACTTGCTTGATTCTCTCCATCGCAACTAGCCGTTACTCTTTACTGATTGATTTGGTGATTGAGTTCTTTCCTTAGTAATCCAGATTTGCGAGCTCTTTCCTTAGGCATCCAGATTTGCTGATTGGATTGTAATCTTTGCTGATTGATTTCTTTCCATAGGCATCAAGATTGACTCCAGCGATCTTGTAGTATCTTCTTGATTCCTTGTAATTGATTTCCTGCATATGTATATTATTTGTATTATTAAAACAGTATCTAACAATCTCCCCATTTTTGATGATGACAAAATAATATATAAATGTAAACACCAGTTGACTTCCCTATGTTTTACTCCCCCTCAATGTATGCAGTTGACTAGTCCATGATTCTCCCCCTTAGTGTATGCAGTTGACTAGTCCATGATACTCACCCTCATGGTATGCAGTTGACTAGTCTATAGTAAAGTCGACTCCTGCCACAAACTGTACCTGTACAGATATAACATATATAACATATATTCTTTCTCCCTCTTTTTGGCATCGGCAAAGAGGGAACAATCAAAGAACTAAATAGAAGATATAGCATTTAAATAGGAGAGTTATAGGAATCATTCAATAGAAGAGAAAACGACCCTAAAAAACAGCACTGCAAAAAAAATTATCCAAAGGCTGAAAACATAGCCCAAAACCAGTAGAGCAAAAGAAATTGTCTTAAACAACCACACTCATGGCACAAAAAATAAGTAAGGGTGTTTTAGATGGCTTCCTTCAATTATTCAAAGCTTGCATTGGCTGAGATGATCACTCAACCTAACCTGTCATGGATCTCCCTAAAGACTTTGACAACATTCTCCCTAACTCAGAGAACATCAACTCTAATTTTAGACAGATCAGACCATATTTCCTTGGAAATGGCATGATGTCACGACCCAAATACCAAACCCGGTCGTGATGGAGCCTCTCGTGAAGACAAGGCCAGCCAACAAAACAAACGCCTCCTTGTTGCAATTATTTAACATTTATAAAGCTAAAACATGGTTAGCATAATCATAAGCGCGGAAAAACAATGATAACAACTGGGAACCATCCCCTCACAGCCTGACATCGGGGTGTCACTAGTCATGAGCTACTACAAAGTTCACTAAAGAACTACAAGTCTGAAAAATAACATGGACAACATAAAAATGAGGGAGAAAATCATGTGTCACGGACGCTAGCGGTCACCTAGCTCAGCTACGATAACAATTCTTCAATCCTCTAATAACCCACTACAGGGTGAACAATACCTGCATCTGCACGCGAGGTGCTGGGAGTAAAGTGAGTACTTACAACTCAGCGGTAATTAGAGTAAATAATAATTGACGGTAAGGAATCACGTAAGGCACTCCATCATGCTATATAGAACATTACAACCATTTTTGAGGAAAAATAGTAAAATCGTGAAAATCCTTTAGAAAACATATGGGCTCAGTAAAAACCTCTTCTGAAAATATTCCTTTTCAACAGTTGCGAAAATAATTTCAATTAGTAGGAAATAATCAGAAATCTACCCCTTAGGCTCAATATCAATCTCTCGGTCCAGCATCAGCCCCGCGGGCTCACTCCCAACTCACAAAGTACAACATCAGCCTCTTTGGCTCACTCCCAACTCACAAAATACAACATCAGCCTCTCTGGCACATCACTCTATTAACAAATAACACCAGGGTATATGGTAAGCAGTGCAAGAAGTAGCGTGGATGCCAATGATATGAGTGATGAATGCCATGGCAACATTACAAAATAAGAACAAATGCATGAGTTCGATGCAATGCATATGACGGTACACTCTTGTACCCACTGCGGCGTGCAACCCGCTCCATTTATTTGTCGTCGATGACGCTCACTAGGGTGTGTACAGACTCTGGAGGGGCTCCTATAGCCCAAGTACAATATTACTGCGGCGTGTAGTATGATCCAATATATAGATATATATATGTATGTATATATATACTCGAGGCCTGAAAGCCTCCTCACAAAACACTCGAGTCCTGAAAGACTTCTCACAAAAACACTCGAGGCCTGGAAGCCTCCTCACATCACTCAACATATCCTCACATATGGCCCTCGGCCTCAATCAGTCCAAAAAATCATCATGAGCCCCATGGGCATTTATAAAATAGCACTCTCAGCCCGAAATCACATTTAATATATCATTTGAGTTTTCAAAACTTAGAAGCATGTCTGAGTTTGCAGAACAATATTAAAATATTGGACTGGAATCAAATGATATCCAACATATTCTAAAAATTGTAATCTCAATCCCCGAAGTATTCACATAGTTGGCACGAAGCCCAAATATGGAAATCAGCTTAAATTATGATAATAACAAGTAATTTTAGTCAAATACTCAGTAAAATCAACAATCGGGATGGACCAAGTCACAATCCCCAACGGTGCTCTACCCCACGCTCATATACGGCGTGCAAGTCACCTCAATATAGCACTATGATGTGCAAATTCGGGGTTTCAAACTCTTAGGATATTATTTACATGTATTACTCACCTCGATTCGTCCGTAGACTAGTCTGCAATGCCCTTTCCTATTGAATCGGCCTCTTCGCGCATCGAATCTCGCGTGAAGACTCAATATCGGCATTCTTCATTCCTCCAGAGACTTGAACCAATGTACAAATTCTCCAAAACTAGCCAAACAACGTCAAACTAATGAGAATATACTCAAATACTCGCTAACAATTCAAATTATACAATTTCCCACTCCACTTTGTGAAATGACCAAAATGCCCTCAGGCCCAAGTGCCCGAATTTTGAAAATTATTGAAAATAAATATTTCCCATAACTCATATGGTCTATACGCAGAAAATCATCCAATTTCGTCCATGAATCGACCCTCAAATTATGGATTTACCAATTTTCAACTTTGGGGCTCAAAATCCTAATTTCTACCATCCAAACACGGATAAAAATAGAAACCAACAGAAATAATCATGAATAAACATAAAAATAAAGGTCATATATTTACCCCCTTGTTGAGCCGAGAACCACGCCTCGAAAATCACCTCATTCGGAGCTGTAGAACTCAAGATATGCCCAAAATACCAAATTTTTCAGATTAAAACACTGGCCAGATTTTTTTCGGAATCCTTGTTCACGCGTGTGGTCACTGTTCACTGTTCACCCGCGCGGTAAGTATTCACGCGCTGGTACTGTTCACTGTTAAAAAACAGCAGCATTTTTGAAGCAAAGTCATTTTTCATTAAAATGGCTCTAACTCCATCATACGAACTCGTAATTAGAGGATTCTTGTTCCTACTAGTCACAAATAATAATACGAACACAAACCTTCAATCGAAACTCAATTCGGATCTCTTTTGCCCAGCTCAATACCTATTTCGCTCGTTTAACAATTAACTCGCATTTCACGTCAAAAACCTAATAGCCACTTGATGAATTTATACCAAAATTTCCAGATCAATCCTATAATTCATGATGTAAATTTTGAAAGTCTCTAAATCAAATTTGGATCTCTAGAGCTAAAAATAAACCTTTAGATCATTACATTTATGCTTAAAACGACAAAAATCTTCCAAAAATAACCTGTTGGGCATCCGAGACACACCCGAGGCCCCCGAGGCCCTGACCAATACCACCAACCAATCCTAAAATATATTACAGACTTGCTCGAGGCCATAAATCACATCAAACAACGCTAAATTTATGAATCAACCTCCAATCCAAGTTTTATGAACTTTAGAATTTCCAACTTCTATTTCCGATGCCGAAACATATCAAATCACGTCCAATTGACTTCAAATTTTGCACACAAGTCCAAAATGACATAACGAAACTACAGAAATTCTCCGAATTCCATTCCGAGCCTCGGATCGGAATCTCACCTATCAACCGGAATTTGCCAAAATACTAACTTTTCCAATTCAAACTTAACACACCGGTCATCACAAAATATTCCGAAGACACTCCTAAGTCCCAAATCACCTAACGAAGATATCCGAACCATAAAATTCACATTTCGAGTCCGATATTAAAATTTCCACTTCCGGTCAAATTTTCTTAAAAACCTTCAATTTTCTATCTTTAGCCAAATGGCTCCAAAATGACCTACGGCTCTCCGAATTCACTTCTGGTCGCACTCCCAAATCCAGAATCACCATGCGGAGCAACTCGGAGTCTCGAAATCCCATTCGGACATCGATTATACTGAAATGCATTTTAAGCCAAACTGATGCAATTTCTTCTAAAATGTTATCTTCCACAACGCTAAAACGCTCCCGGGTTATCCAAAACCCAATACGGGCATACACCTAAGTCCTAAATCATCATATGAACCTTCTGGAACTTTCGAATCCCAATTCTGAGGTTGTTTAGTCAAAATTCCAATCCTAGTTCATCTTCTCCAACTTAAGGCTTCTGAAATTAGAATTTTTATTTAACTTTGACTCCAAACTTCCTGGATTTTAATTCTGACCATACACACAAGTCAATATACCTTTAATGAAGCTACTCATGGCCTCACACTGCTGAATGAAGCGCCGGAGCTCAAAATGACCGGTTGGTCGTTACAATCTCCCCTACTTAAACATACGTTCGACCTCGAACGTGCCGAGAACTACACTGAAGTAGTCTGAAATTACTTGTTTAATACCTCATGCACCTTCCTGTGCTACCACAACTCATTTGAGCACATTAGCGCGATAATTCTGCAAATACACTCCTTTATTCAAGAAAATAAGCCGTAAAGCCTAATTCCAACATACGAAATTCCCTACCAAGCTTGTTTCCATCATACGGCCACCATATACATCTCCATACGATGTACCCAAACATGACTGCGTAACTTTGCTAAATTCACAATTTGCATCACTTTACTCATGGGACCACAATAATATTCTTTAAACATAATAGTCAAAATTCAACAAATTTGATGCTCCCATTGCATCTCATGACCTACACAGGTCTTGCTCTAGTTTATTTTTATTTTATTCAACACTGATATGACCGAAGAAATGTGCCGCAATTCACAACCAACTGCTGAATCAACAATTCATTGGATCTACACTCCTGACAACTTCATTACCTTGTCCCAAACCAGAGAATAATCTTTGCTCTATAATATACTTCATATAATCAGTTTGCACTGACTCCACATCTAGTAACCTCGTCTCACCCACTACGAACGGCTCAGGCAATAAGCCACCTCAGACATAACAAAAATCCCACAAGACACCACAATGTGCCAGTATACTATCAATTCGAACGTGATACAAAAGGAAGGCGAACTCTAGAAGGAACTACTCAACTCGCACACCAACATAGACTTCCTCAGAAAACAGGGAAATGGAACACACAAAAGCAAATATGGGCACTGAACTAAACATCACACTGTTGCGGTGCGCAACCTGATCCAAACAACATACCCATGGCGGCGTGCCACCCGATCTACATATAGAACTCACATATGGAGATATACATCGAGCTGAATAGCTGATCACATCAAAATACCGAATATCGTACATAAACACACTAAGGTGAATAATATCATTCCCAAGGAAACATATAATGCTATAGGCTACAAACTCAAGCACAACTGAGGTGCGATACATGATCTAAGTCTCAAGAGTCATCCTGCTCATATAACATCACCGTTGAGCAAAACCTCAAAACATAAGGAATTTACCAAGTCGTCTCACAACTCATACGACGCAATATATCTTTACATGAATTAACAGACCATGAAATAAGACCGCGACTATCCTTCCATAAAGAGCGCATTGCTGAAATAAACACAACTGGCCTGATTTAAGGCTCACTTCCATATTTAAATCTATCTACCGACCTAAAGTCAATCCTGATCGTGCCAAGCTAAGCCAATAATCGTTCACAGGTCCATAACCCAATAAACAGAGTGCCCTCCAGGCATAAATTCTCAAATGGATGATATTACCAAAATCCTCAAACTTGGTTTAAATTTCTAATTAATCAAGTGACTACATGTCACACTTGTACAATCTTCCTTTGGGACCAGATCCACCAACTTTCGAAATAATTAACGGGCATGCACATTCAAACCACTGGCTGTACTAACGCTGAAAAGCGATCAAGAATCCCTAACCAGGATGCAAGGCCTTTATCACAGAATACCGATCTCAGGTGATACTGATGCCAATACCCATCTTACTCAAAACACTGAAACTTCGTTCCTGCTCATCCGAGCCCTTAACATCACATTCATTGACCAAACTGCGACCTTGGTCCTTACTTCAAATTCCATTCCACACACTGCACCTCACGTGCCGATATACGATAGACATGATCTCTATAACAACTACGGAACCGACGATAGTCATCACATAAGCTTTCCATTTAACTTGCTTCAGGAGAACTATAGCAACATACATGCGAATTCTCATAACCGTCGAATATGCCAATCTCTAAGTAGTGGTCCAAGCCACCATAACCCTTTCCGAGATCTGCGTACTCATAACAGTCCCTAACAGAAGAATGATTCAGAATAACATCAATCACTGTGGTAGACAAGCCTCACACGCACCGCCACAAATCACATGCATAACTCGATCACGCTGAAGGAACCAATCACTGACACCAATATGCCAACTCAACTATGGCTAATCAATCTACTTCCTTCCAGTTTATCCTGATTGCCTTAGAAATAATAATATCTCCCTTCAACATCTAACTTATTCCAACCGCACTCACCCTGAGTGACCTTAAATCATGAGACCATGCTGTCTCAAATACCATGACCATTTCATTTCTCTCAAATGCTACACCGCAAGTCAAAACATCATAGAACATTCTGTGCCTTTCTTCATAAGCTGCTTCAAAAGCTTGACTCTTAATCGTACTTATAGACTCAACATCATTAGGCACCATACTTTACCTCTTGAATTAACTAGGACCGCTATTGAGAGCCATCCAGATCTGACTTCGCCCCGAATGCAACCAACTCTATTGAATTTCATAACATATTAATACCATCTTGATAAATCACCCAACGGAACCACTTCCCTCGAAGCATGCACCTATGTGAGGCATAAATCATGAATCTTCCATCAAGTCTGAACATGAGCCAATAAAGCTAACCATAACATGCATCCAACAATTCATTTACTCAAATTACCACTCATGGTCCTTTTCCGTAGCTGCAATAACCCATCAATACGCCAATAACCAGAATTCACGCAGGTAATTACCCATGCAACCCAATTGTAAGCGGTGGGTTTCCCCGACTTAGCTCAAAGCCTCTATTACACGACTCTCAAACACATTAGAACCATTCTCTCAAGTCATTTACTCTTATTCAAATTTCAATTCACCTGATCCAAGGAACATAACCACCCGTGCCTCATTAGCACTCTAACACCGCAGGATATGACATCATTCCAATACAACCAAACATCCTCCTGCTCCATGCACCTAGCATTCTTTACCAATGACAGCTTAAGACATACTGTATGTCTCACGCTTATATGAAGCACCATGTAGCCTTTGTCAAAGTTCTCCCTCACCCGTTCCATCTTCGGACCAATTTCCACAACCAGAGATGATTTGCCAGCATCTCTCGAACCAGAACCAATATAGCACATGACCGTACAATTATCTAATCAATAGCAAACTCCCCAACTTGGATCGAAGCCATATATCACAACACATATACTCTATTATGCCGTAATACCATGGTGAGATTAAACTCACTCCATTATAAGCTTGTGGAAACACGAATCATCGAAAATTTTAACTCTTCTGTCCACTCTTTAAGCAACAAAATTTTTACTATGCCCCAAATTTTTCAAAAATTTTGGCAGAGTTTCCTTTGTAATTGGGTCTATCCACTTGCCAAAGAATCACCAAAACTATCCTAACAACACATCCACAACTTGACAAAGCATCACAATGAAAATCAAACACTTAATAGTCCACCTATCATCCAGCATGTCTCCATCATCACTTCCAAGTCATATAAATACATCTTGCAGTTGTAACATACTCATCACGTAGCTATCCATCCATCATTCCCACTAATAGGGACAACACCAAACATATAAGTTCAAAAGACTTGCTCACATAATCAGCACCTCGGTGCTCAAACCATAACCAAATATCCGGCCTCAAGTTCTCCAGACTGGCCTAACATCAAACTCATAGAGATTACACCTCGCCCCTCGATCGGGGAATTACAAGACATCAAGGCACATCTAATACCGAGCATTCGTTCGCGCATACGAATATGTGGAAGAAATTGTAAAAGTTGTTTTATTCTAGCTGAATCAAGTACGCACGATAAGATTTCAAGAATGTGAAGTTTTCCTAAAGGTTCTGGAACCTCCTGAGGATAAGTACAGACGTCTCCATACCGATCTGCGAGACTTTACTAAACCGGCTCATGACTCGCGAGACCTACTAACCTATGCTCTGATACCAACTTTTCACGACGCAAATCCCAAACCCAGTCGTGATGATGCCTCTCGTGAAGACAAGGCCAGCCAACAAAATAAACGCTTCCTTGTAGCAATTACTTAACATTTATAAAGCAAAAACATGGTTAGCATAATCATAAGCTCAGAAAAACAATGATAACAACTGGGAACCATCCCGTCACAACCCGACATCGGGGTGTCACTAGTCATGAGCTACTACAGATTTCACTAAAGAACTACAAATCCGGAAATGAGAACAAAGTCTCAAAAATAACATAGACAACATAAAAATGGGGGAGAAGATCCGGTGCCGCAGACGCTAGAGGTCACCTGGCTCAGCTACGATAACAATTCTTCAATACGCTAATAACCCACTACCGGGCGAACAATACCATGAAAACATCTGGGCTCAGTATTTTGAAAATATTCCTTTTCAACAGTTGCGAAAATAATTTCAACAAGTAGGGAATAGTCACAAATCGGCCCCTCGGGCTCAATATCAACCTCTCAGTCCAGTATCAGCACCGCGGGCTCACTCCAAACTCACAAAGTACAACATCAACATCTCGGGCTCACTCCCAACTCACAAAGTACAACATCAGCCTCTCGGGCACAGCACTCTATTAACAAATAACACCAGGGTATATGGTAAACAGTGGAAGAAGTAGCATGGATACCAATGATATGAGTGCTGAATGTCATGACAACATTACAAAATAAGATCAAATGCATGAGTTCGATGCAATGTATATGACGGTACACTCTTGTACCCAATGTGGCTTGCATCCCACTCCATTTATTTATTGTCGACGGTGCTCACTGGGGTGTGTACAGATTCTGGAGGGGCTCCTACAGACACTGAAAGAGCGAATCAAACAGGTCACTGTCAAGAACAATGCACTTACCTAACACTAAAGATTCCAACCTATCAGGTTTACTAGAACGAAGATTTGCATAAAACATTTTTACTAGGGGTTCACATACCTTAGGCGGAGGAATAAAGAAGAACTTATCCCAACCTTGATGAATCAAAATGTCTTTGACCTTGCAATTGAGGGCTTCCATGTCGTCAAGGTCGACAGTTTTTCCATGAGAAATGGGCTTGTCTTTCAGAGTAATGAAGAATCTCTATTTGTGGAATCCTAGAAATTGAGGTCATATTCAAGAGAGGCAAAGAAATTAATCTTGGATTTATTTGGGGTGGAAGAAATAGGGAGTTCTTCCATGGGTCGCTTACCTAAAGCCTTTTCTCCTAGGATTTTAGAGTGTTTTGAGAAATCTCCCTGAGAAGAGGCGAAAACCCTCAGAGTGATCAGACCCTAGCTCTACTTGTTCTGGGACATAGATAGGGGTTTTGCTTTGGAACTGGTGCTTTTTCTGGTGGAGGTAGAGGGATTTCTAGGATGTTTGTCCATTGTAGGGAAGGGGTTTGATCGGAGCTTTTGGAGAGGATATGAAGATGAAAGTGATTGAGAAAGGTTCTCTACCTTAAGAAGAGGGCTTCTGACGGTTGAGTACAGAAAAGGAAACGTTGTCAGTTGAAGAGATGTGATGATTGGCTTTCCAACTTTGAAATATGAACTGATGTAAAAGAAGATAAAAGAGAGGGAAAAACGGAGGCGTAATTAATGCATGGGTAAAGAAAAATTATTGCAAAAAATAATTAACAATACACATAGGTCCTAAGGGTTATTAGTAATTCAAGTAATACCAATAATTTACATGTACCACTTATGCTTTTTCTATCGTCCTAATCACATGCAAGGTCAACATCTGAAAAACCTTCTAATGTTAAAGTGTTAGAGCGAATGTACCATAGTCCATGAGATAGAGTCCCAATGAGATATCGAATGGTTCTTTTTACGGTAGTCAAATGTGATTCCTTGGGAGCTTACTGAAACCTGGCACATTTACATAGCTAACATAATATCCGGTTGACTTGATGTTACATACAGTAGTGATTTAATAATTCCACGATATGTAGTTTTATCAATAGGAATACCTTGTTCGTCTTTGTCTAGATTTGTGGAAGGGCTCATTGGTGTGCCAATGGATTTTGCATTGCTCATACCAAAATTTTCAATCAGCTCTTTTATATATTTGGTTTGACATATAAAGGTTCCTTCTTCAGATTTTTGAATTTACTTGTAGTCCAAGGAAGAACGTCAGCTCACCCATTATACTCATTTCAAATTCGCTTTGCATCAAATTTAAAAATTCCTTGCACATGAGAGGGTTAGCACTAACAAATATAATATTATCGACATAAATTTGAATAATGAGGTTACCTCCTGATGATCTTTTAATGAACAAGGTAGTATCTATTTTACCTCTTGTGAAGCCATGATCAACAAGAAAGGAACTCAGTCTATCATACCAAGCACGTGGAGCTTGTTTTAGCCCATACAACGCCTTTGTGAGCTTGTATACATGGTATGGGAATTTTGAAGATACAAATACTGGAGGTTGTTTCACATATACTTCTTCTTTAATAAATCAATTTAAAAGGCAATTTTAACATCCATTTGAAATAGCCCAAATCCTTTAAATGATGTGTATGCCAGAAGAATTCGTATGGATTACAAACGAGCTACTGGGCGAAAGTTTCATCATAGTCGACTCCTTCTTATTGTGAGTAGCCCTGAGCAACTAGTCTAGCTTTATTTGTTAAGACCTTTCCATCCTCGTTCAATTTTTTTATAAGAACCCACTTTGTTCTGAATACAGACACATTATCAGGGTTGGGTAACAGATTCCACACATGATTCTTACTGAACTAATCTAACTCTTCATGTATAGCTTTCACCCAGATTGAATTTTTTAGTGCTTCGTATATCTTTTTCGGCTCAATCTGAGAGATTAATGCAGTATTTGCTTCTTTTAGAGAGCTCCCCTAATTTTCATTCCTTTATTTGGATCCCCTATAATGAATTTCTGAGGATATTCATACTCGCTTCTCCATTCATTTGGATGAACTATATTCGTAGTTGAATCGATTGGTTGATCTGGTACATTGCTGTTGTCTTCACTAGTTGATTCTGTCACAGTAGATGTATTACCCGACTCTTGAGATTTGCTTGTCTCCTGAGTTTCTTGAGCTTGATCTTCATCTCCTGCAGTAATTCCTTTCTCGACCAATGGATTATTTTCATCGAATATAACATGAATAGATTCTTCCACACATAATATGTGTTTATTATAGACTCTAAAAGATCTACTATTTAATGAGTAGCCCAGAAAAATACTATCGTCACTTCTTGGATTGAACTTTCCAAGATTATCATTACCGTTATTATGGATAAAACATTTACTTCCGAAGGGATGGAAGTAACTAATATTGGGACGTTTTACCTTTTCATAATTCATATGGAGTCTTTTTCAGAATAGGACTTATGAGACAATGGTTAAGAATGTGACATGTTGGCAACGAATGTTCTAGTAACATGGTTCTTACCATATCTTGGAAGGTTTTGTTCTTTCTTTCTACAACCCCATTTTGTTGTAGTAAGCATGGTGCAGAGAAATTATAGGTATATCCCTGATCATTACAAAAAACTTCAAATGATCTGCTTTCAAATTCTCTTCCATGGTCACTCTGAATTGTTGAAATGAGATGTCCCTTTTCTCTTTCAACCTTTTTGCAGAAAACTTCAAAATTTATTAATGCTTCATCCTTATGCGATAAGAAAATTACCCAAGTGAAGCGTGAATAGTCATCAACAATAACAAAAGCATTCCTCTTTCCTCCTATACTAGCTGTTCTAGTAGGCCCAAATAAATCCATAGGAAGTAATTGCAAAGGTTTTGAATTAAATACTATATCTTTATTTTTGAAAGAGTTTCTGGTCTGCTTACCCATTTGATATGCATCACAAATATGAGTTCTAGAAAAAATCAGTTTGGTTGGACCAACAACTAACTCATGTTTGGACAACTTTTCTATCAAATGCATGATAGCATGACAGAAGTTTCCTACGCCACAACCATGGATTATCAGACATAGTGGATAAGAAAATATGACCATCTATCATTTCAAAACTATCAAGGATATAAATATTTCCATACCTTTTTCCAGGAAGGACTATTTTACCTGATTCATCTTCAATATCACATCCTGTTTTCTTAAAATTTACATCATATCCTAAGTCGTAGAGTTGACTTATGCTCAAAAGATTGTAGTTGAGGCCATCGACTAGATAAACTTCAGTGATGTGACAAGTGTTATTCAAGGGAATTGTTCAAATACCAATTATTTTACCTTTTGAATCATCCCCAAACTTAACACTTCCTCCATCAATTTTCGTAACTTCTTTGAACAGGTTTTTGTCACCTGCCATATGACTGGAACACGTATTGTCTAGATACCATTTTGCTTTGCGACTTATTCTATGGTGTTCCTACAAAACAAGATGATTACTTTCTTTTAGGTACCCAAGCTTGCCTGGGTCTTGGAGGGTTAGTGTTACCAGGTTTAGCATTTTTTGTTTTCTAAACCCATCTTGAAACGTTTGTTTTATGAAAATGACAAAAGGAATATTTTATGCCCACTTTTATTACAATAATGACACATAACTTCTGACCTACTTTTAGGTCTTTAATTAGTGTTAGTACTAGTCGACTAGGTTCTGACTGGTCCTTTTCCAGTTGACTTGTAAGTCATCTGGTTTTTCCTAACAAAACTGCGACTGGTGGACCTGCACATGCCATTGAGTTGCATTTGCAATTCCTCAAACTCTTCTTGAAGCACTTCCTTTTCGATTTCACATACTTCATGTTTGAGTTTCCATTATCTAACTTCCTTATTATGTCTCTTAATCTCATTCATCATTTTTTGAGACTCTTTCAAAGTTAAATCAAGAATATCCTGCCAATTCATAGAATCTTTCACAGTTATAAGATCTTACCTCACTGGTTTCACCTCGTGCCATGAAACAGTTTTCATGTTCGTCATCTGAAAAGTCCTCGTCTGTCCAGGATTCTAAGGATTTATTCATTTCATTTTCCAGAATTGTCATGAAGCAGATTTGCTATCTCTTCATGGTCTGAATTATCCTCATTGCTCTAGCTTCTGAAGGATTTGTTCTTGTTGAAGCCTCTAGAGATCTTCCTCTTCAGTTCTGGGAACTCAGCTTGAATATGCCCAAATCTTCCACATTCATAGCACTTTCCGTCATTCTTATCATGTTCATTGTATTGCCTGGATCCTCTTGGTGGAATTCTTCCTTTATTTGTGTTTCTATATCTTCTCATCAATCCATCCATGTTTCTTGACAGCATAGCAATCTCTTCTTGCAAAGCTTCAGGACCATCATCAATTTTGTTAGGATTTATGCCGTTCACTAGGGGGGGGTGAATAGTGATGCACGAGAATATTGATAAATAATGCGGAATTAAAATTGCAGGAATAAAGTAAATACGGTAATTGAAATAATAAAGAAAGAACACACCGTATTTTATCCTGGTTCACCACAACCTGTGGCTAGTCCAGTCCCCGAGAGACTCTCTCGAGATTCCACTAACTTCGTTAAGCTTACGGGTGCCTAACAAACCGTTACAATTGCTCGTAGATGTACACTCTACAAGACTTCACTTTGCTCGAGGATACCGCACCTCAAGACTTCAACCACTAAGACTTAGGGTACTTAGCAAACCCGTCAATCAATGAGAAGATATGTTCTTCTCAAACACCTTTCTCTTCTTACAATAAGAACTCTCTCAAAAGAGTAGATAAAGAGATACAAATAAGCTCTATGAACAACTCAAAGTTGTCTCTCAAATGGCTCAACAAAAGCTCTAAAATGATGCTAAAATAATGTCAATATGTATATCAATATTGGGAGGTGTTGTGTTTTTAAAATCAGCTCAAAAGACCTCTTTTTATAGGTGAAAAATGGTGCATAACCATTGCTTAATTGACAATTAATTATGCTGATTTTATGCTCATATAATCGATTATTTGATTTCACATAATTGATTATTTGTAACGTTAATAAAATCTGCCAGATTCTGCCCACACATAATCGATTATTTCATCCTGGATAATCGATATGTGTGTAACGTTCCAAAATCAGATCCCTGATTTTCAGCCAGATAATCGATTATCTTATTTGATATAATCGATTATATTGAGACAGTGTCTCAAACGCTGTCAACGGTAATCTCATAATCGATTATACACATTTGGATAATCGATTGTTTGGTGGCAGTGTTCAAACACTTAGGCCACGGCTACCATATAATCGATTATTTACCTCTAGAATTTACAACTTACTTCAAAAACCATTTTGGTTAAGATGAAAACTTTAGCAACATTTTATTTGAAGTATTTAAAATATATTTATGATAAATATGATTTAATAAAATATTTTATGCATGTTTATGATGACCTAATGTTGAGCCAAAAGACGAGATAACTTAAGCGTTGCTCTTACATTGGTTCTACCTAACGACCTACGCCTTGGGTCTTCGGTCTTTGAACATTTGAGCTCGTCTTTGGCTTGTCTATGCAATTCCGTCATCAATATGCTTCTCGCCATTTGATTGTTTGTCATATAGTATCGTTGTTTGACACTTGACTTTATTGTTTGTCATTCATCAAAACCTATACCTGAAAATCATTCTCATACAACCAAAGCACACATATCATAGATAGAGTGATTTTCTACAATTTCCCCCTTTTTGATAATGACAAACAAGAGGAGATATGCATATTGAATTCCCCCTAAATTCATGCTATATCTCAACATACAATTTTATGCAAACAATTCAATATAAACAATTCAATATTGTTCCCCTTTAATTGAATATTCCCCCTCAATTAAAGCATGCATATCGCCTATATTCTTCTCCCTTTTGGCATTAGCAAAAAGAATATACCAAATGTTATTTAAACTATTGACGACACCAATTGTTATAAACAAAATCATATTAACATCAAATAATACCAAATGTTAGTAAAAGCATACTAACCATAATAACGGTCATTTTTCTCAAATGTACCAACTGTTATTTAAACTAAAAATATTCATCAAAACATGAGTCAATCATTTAATATAAAACTAGTTGATATCAATTGTTATTCAAAATAAAACTTATCAAACTATGAATCAATAATTAATATCAATTGTTAGCACATATCAACAGTGAAGTTTTTATCAAAAAAATACGACAACTAACCAACGTTCCCCCTCGATGCATTAAGGTTTCGTGCTTGGTGCATCTACTACGATATTGTAGTCTTCAAGCACACCTGCAAACGTACCTAAAAATAGGTTTTCGGTACCCAACTTCTTTTGGGTCCTTGGGGGTTAGGATAATAATAATCATAATCAACATATGAATCTCTATGTTTAGCAAAACATACGGGTGCAATGTGTCCTACCCAGTTACAATAATGACATATAACGTTAGGATTGTGCATATGTCTAGGGTGAGCCAAATGCGTTCTAGGTGATCTACCCCCTAGAAGCGTTGAAATTCCTAGTGTCATTTCTAGGTGGTCTGAATTTATTCATTCTAGATTCATTTATAAAATTCCTAGAATTGTGTCTAGGTGGTCTAAAATTATTCATTCTAGACTCATTAACAAAAGTCCTAGAGTTGTTTCTAGGTGGTCTAAAATAATTAATCTTAGACTCATTTGTGAGGTTCCTAGAATTCTTTCTAGATGGTCCGACCTCAATACTATCATCCTTTTTAATATCTTCAATTTTAGGAATATCAATACTACGTTTTTCTAGTACGTTCCTAAGTTCTATGTTCTCTATTTTTAAAGAACTACAAGAAGAACAATTGGAACATTTATCAATTGAAGAGGCTTCATTCAATTCCTTGATCTTATTTTTAAGATCAACAATGTCATTTTCCAAAAATTTATTTTCTTTTTCTAAAACTTCAATTTTATTTTTAAGAAAATTATTGTCATTTTCAAAAGATTTCTTTTCTTCTTTTAGCTTCTCATTTTCACTAGTCAATTTTTCAAAATCTATTTCTTTCAAAGAAGATGATTTTTCAAAATCTTTTTCTTGCAAAGAAAGTGTTTTCTGCAAAGAAAGTGTTTTCTTCAATTCTTTTATCGTTTTGGAAGCATTGACAAATTCACCATACAATTCATCATATGCATTTTGTATTTCTTCAATCGAGTAAGAATTAGAAGTACTTACCTCTTCTTCTTCGTTGGCCATGAGACATAATGCGGCGGTTTCATCACCCGAGTTGTCCGCTTTTTGAGACGTACTTTCATACGTTACCTCAAGCTTATCCCACATCTCTTTGGCAGTTTTGCAGTGGGAAATTTTCCGATAGTCTTCCTGATTCAAAGCGCTATACAACATATTGATTGCCTTGGTGTTGTATTCACTTGCCATGGCTTTCCCAACTTTTGTCGTCATTTGTTCACCATGCTTGATGATTTGCCATAGACGAAAGTTGTTTGATTGGATGAAGATTCTCATCCGATCTTTCCAATATGCATAATTTCTTCCATCAAATAGTGGAGGCAAAAAGGTAGATTGACCTTCGCTTATTATACCTGCGTTCAACATTCTCAACAGAAAAATATATATAGCTCTCAACCGGTTAAGGCTTTCAGAGAGTTAGGCTCTGATACCAATTGTTAGGATTTATGCTGTTCACTAGAGGGGGGGTGAATAGTGAGGCACGAGAATATTGATAAATAATGCGGAATTAAAATTGCAGGAATAAAGTAAATTCGGTAATTGAAATAGTAAAGAAAGAACACACCGTCTTTTATCCTGGTTCACCAAAACCTGTGGCTAGTCCAGTCCCCGAGAGACTCTCTCGAGATTCCACTAACTTCGTTAAGCTTACGGGTGCCTAACAAACCGTTACAATTGCTCGTAGATGTACACTCTACAAGACTTCACTTTGCTCGAGGATACCGCACCTCAAGACTTCAACCACTAAGACTTAGGGTACTTAGCAAACCCGTCAATCAATGAGAAGATATGTTCTTCTCAAACACCTTTCTCTTCTTACAATAAGAACTCTCTCAAAAGAGTAGATAAAGAGATACAAATAAGCTCTATGAACAACTCAAAGTTGTCTCTCAAATGGCTCAACAAAAGCTCTAAAATGATGCTCAAATAATGTCAATATGTATATCAATATTGGGAGGTGTTGTGTGTTTAAAATCAACTCAAAAGACCTCTTTTTATAGGTGAAAAATGGTGCATAACCGTTGCTTAATTGACAACTAATTATGCTGATTTTATGCTCATATAATCGATTATTTGATTTCACATAATTGATTATTTGTAACGTTAATAAAATCTGCCAGATTCTGCCCACACATAATCGATTATTTCATCCTGGATAATCGATATGTGTGTAACGTTCCAAAATCAGATCCCTGATTTTCAGCCAGATAATCGATTATCTTATTTGATATAATCGATTATATTGAGACAGTGTCTCAAACGCTGTCAACGGTAATCTCATAATCGATTATACACATTTGGATAATCGATTGTTTGGTGGCAGTGTTCAAACACTTAGGCCACGGCTACCATATAATCGATTATGCCTTATTGTATAATCGATTATTTACCTCCAGAATTTACAACTTACTTCAAAAACCATTTTGGTTAAGATGAAAACTTTAACAACATTTTATTTGAAGTATTTAAAATATATTTATGATAAATATGATTTAATAAAATATTTTATGCATGTTTATGATGACCTAATGTTGAGCCAAAAGACGAGATAACTTAAGCGTTGCTCTTACATTGGTTCTACCTAACGACCTACGCCTTGGGTCTTCGGTCTTTGAACATTTGAGCTCATCTTTGGCTTGTCTATCCAATTCCGTCATCAATATGCTTCTCGCCATTTGATTGTTTGTCATATAGTATCGTTGTTTGACACTTGACTTTATTGTTTGTCATTCATCAAAACCTATACCTGAAAATCATGCTCATACAACCAAAGCACACATATCATAGATAGAGTGATTTTCTACAAATTTAGTTTTTAGTTACTTCAGTAGAGGTTTTGAGGCCACTATTTTCTTTTTTTCTTCTTGACTGGTCTTCTTGAGATGCGTCTTTTCAAAAGCAATGCGTTCTCCTCGTAGTTCATCATAGGATAATTTGTTTAGATCTTGAGATTCCAGTGTGACTACTTTTGTCTACCAAGTGGTTGGTTGGCAAACTCCTGAGAATTTTTCTAACTTGATCACCACTGATGTAAGGCTTGCCAAATGCCTTTAGATCGCTAATTATTTTGCTAAACCTGGCAAACATGTCTTCAATAAATTCTCCTTCTTTCATTGAGAAGAGTTCATAATCATGGACCAACATGTTGATATTTCCTTTACTTTATTGGTTCCTTCATAAGTGATATCAGGCTTGTCCCACATTTCTTTGGATGTGTCACAGCTTGAGATTCTCATATTCTTTACCACTTATAGCATTATGAAGCAGATTTCTCGCTTTGTTGTTAACTTGTACCACTTCCATTTGCTCTTTCATATATGAATCTATATCTTCAGGATCAGCAAGTGGTGGAGTGACAGCTGGTAAGGGATAGTTTTCCTTTTTGATGATTCTCCATACTTTGACGTCATAAGCTTTGGAAAAAATCTCCATTCGCACTTTCCAATGGGAGAAATGTTGTCCATCGAAGTATGGTTGTCTAACGTGTGAAATTCCTTCCTGAAAGAGAGCTCCTATGATAACTTGATTTGACATGATCTTTTCTCACAAGCTGTTAAGAAAAAGTAGAATGTGAGCCTTGCTCTGATACCAATTGAAAGTACAAGAGGGGTTAAATTGTAAATATTTAAACTTAATCACTTATTAGTTGACTAGTTAATCGAGTAGTCGACTAGATATAATAACTTAACAGTTATAATGACAGAAATTAAATGCAGGAATTAAAGACACCAGAATTTTATACTGGTCCGGATTCAATGTGAATCCTATTCCAATCCCCTTGGATTGCAAAGGAGTTCTCTTTAGTAGATGTGTTTCTTCGAGTACAGTTGAAATGAATTGACAATATAGTTTCTTTAGCACTCTTTTTTTTTATTCAATGCCTCATCAACGTTATACTCTCTTTTTTTTCTCTGACTTGTTATACAGTAGATCTTAGTGAACTATAATGTTTGTTTGCAGTAGAACAAAAGAGAGGGATTTTCGGTTCTACCAAAGTATATCTGACTAAGGTTTAAGGCTGGGTATAAATACTTTGATGAAGGTCGTGGCTTGACAACCGAAGAGATTTGATCCTTGGAAAGAGATTGATTTTTTCCAAGAATAAGATAGCTAGCCGTTGTTTTATTTATTTCCTTCTTTCAGTAGATGTATGTAATGAAGACTTCCTCCTTGATTTTTGGTTCTTCCGAAATGAGTCGCGTATCAATATTTACAGGAGCTTCGATCTTTGGGGATGCTTGGCTTGATTCATGCCTTATGCTTGATTCTCTCCATCGCAGCTGGTCGTTACTCTTTACTAATTGATTTGTTGATTGAGTTCTTTCCTTAGTTATCCAGATTTGCGAGTTCTTTCCTTAGGCATCCAAATTTGTTGATTGGATTGTAATCTTTGCTGATTGATTTCTTTTCGTAGGCATCAAGATTGACTCCAGCAATCTTGTAGTATCTTCTTAATTCCTTGTAATTGATTTCTTGTATATGTATATTATTCAAGAGTGTCTAATGGGTGGGCCGGACCGAGTCAGTTTTTTGTTTACCCGTCCGGGTTCCGGGTTGTAACAGTAAAGGGTTTAGCGGGCTGGGTTAATCCGGGTAAAAATTGAACCATAAGGGTTACAGGTTGAGGGGGTCGGGCCGGGTTTAGTATATTTTTCCTTTTTTTTTGGAATTTTGGAAAACAATTGTAAGTTATATTAATACTTTGTATTAATTAAAAGAATACAACTAAGATGGAAAAAAATTACACTTATTGCAAGTGCTACTTTTATTTCTTAATTTCAAGTTTCAAACTTACAAAATGAAAGGTTTACATTTTTTTAGTAAAGTAGTAATTTTAAACATTTTTCATCGCCCTAGAAAGTTCTTCATACGATTGACCTTCTTTTGGCATGTTAAATTTGGATAGGTTTCCATGTGTTAATATATCTCCAAGTTCCTCATCTTCTTGGCTATCAAGATCTTCCTTTCCTTGATTTCTTCGTTCCGACCTAATCAAATCTCTGAAACATACTAAAAATTCCAAAGCATTGTTTCCCAATGAATGGCAGGTATCTCCAAGTTGTTGTCTTGCTTGGCTAAATTCACTCTCCGATGCAACAATAGAAATTGGCACATTCAGCACGTCCCGAGCCATAGCGAAAAGAAAAGGAAATTGATTTCCATTTTCATGCCACCATCCCAATAGTTTCCTTTATGCGAGGTTCCTTTTGCTTCTGCAAGTAGAATTGAAGTTCATCAATATTCCTGCTACTGGTTTGAGTGTTAGAAAATATAGAAAAAATAATAAAACAATCAAGGCCTTCTTCATCATCCACAGTAGCAGAAGTGCTACATTGCATAGCGGGATTAACATTGCCTACAGCACGAGCACCATCATCACATTCATTTGCATAATAATTATATAGTTGTTGTAAATACTCATTTAGCTTGTTCATATAAACATATAAAGTTGGGGTTTCAGTTTCTCCAATCTCCATATAAGTATATAAAGCATTCATTAAATGGTGACAATCAGACATTTTAATAGAAGAATTTAAAACTGCACCAATTAAGTAAATCAGAGGAATTGGAAAGAAATATTTTTTAAATTTTGCTTGCATTTTTTCAACAACATCCTTATATTTTTCTTTCTTCTTAAATTTAGATAGTAGAAAAGAAATTTTAGCTATATGTAATAAAGCCATAGTAACCGTTGGGTAATATGCTCCAGAAAACTCAATAGTAGCTGTGTAAAATTTATGTACAAATTTAACAACATCATTAATAACCTCCCAAGTATCACTTGTTAACATGCGCCTTGGATCAGTACAATGTGCATAAGCAACTTCAGTTATTGGGAATCTATATTTGTAGCAACATTTTAAAAAAATATATATATAATTTCATCTAGTAACAATTTCGTCTAGCATGAATCTAGGTTTAAGATTATACTGGATACACTTAGTCTTAAATTCTTTTATTCTAGATTGTCTATTATTTCCTTGAATAACACCAACTGCTCGTCTAACATGAGTAATCTCAACTGAAATTAAATCAAGGCCACTTTTAACAATTAAATTATAAACATGACATGCACACCTAACATGAAAAATATCATCAGAAGGTGGTTGCAAATGCATTTTTAAAATTGAAATTGCGGCATTATTGTTAGAAGCATTATCAAAAGACATACACAATACTTTTTTGTTTAGATTATAAAATTCAACAACTTCAACAATAGTACTACTTATAAACGCAGTAGCATGACTCTAATCTTCAGCATATTTAAAACCAATAATACATTTTTGCATACAAGTACTATCATCTATCCAGTGGCATGTAATTGTCAAATAATCATTTCCATTAAAAGCATGGCCAATATCAGAAGTTAGACAAACTCTAGAAGGAATGTGGCTAAACAAATAACGTATGTATGTTTGATATTGTCCATGAAGCCTAAAGACATCAGCTCTACAAGCACTTCTAGGGATACCTTTAAATAAAGAATTGTAAATCATTTGAATATACATAATAAGATATGATGAAGAAGAAAAGAGAAAGGTAGACAACCAAAAGCAATCATTTTCGCTAACTCCTCACGATCCCTCATTTTGTCATATTTTAGTAGACCTCCAGTAGTAGGGTTAATAGTTGTTTAATTTCCATCCCCATCAGTGCCCCATTCTATGGGATGGTCAATTCTCATATGTCTACTAAGCGTCCCAGTCCCACCTAAATTTCCTCCAGTCAAATGTTTAAAAGAATCGTTACAAATTTTGCATCTAATTCTATCAGTACCTTCTACTATTTCAAAAAAATTCCAAACATTACTTCTTTTTCTATGAGTAGAAGTCGGAGCCACAGGTGGTCTACCAGGAGTGGTGCCACGACCACCACCCCTTGTAGCACTAGCAACTCTAACTCCAAGACTACCAACTCCAGCACTAGTAGGTGTAGGTGGTATCTCATCTTCTATTCCTATTTCATTATCTTCTATTCTAAAATCCTCTTGTAATTGTTCATAATCTATATCTACATTATCACTAGGCGATGATTCAGAAACATGTGATAATGGGTCATTAATATTACTATCAGAAGCTCCATGACTACCTCTTTTTTTATTTCCACCCCTACCAGTAATTTTTTTACACGTTCTTCTAGCAGCACTAAGCATATTATAAAAATTAAAGTATGAGCTAACGTTAAATATGCAACTAAAATATTAAATAAGAGAACGAGTTGGAGGGAGTGCACCGAATTTGACAATAAATTGAGCACTTGGTTAAGCAATTCTGGTGTTACCACGAACAAACGTCAAGCAAGTATATCAATTTTGAACTTCAAACTTCAAATTCCGAATGACAACTTCCGATAAATTAAATTCAAGAAAAGAGAGCCAAATTAAAAATTATAAAATTAGAAGATGAAATCTTGCAAATTGAAGGAAAGAGAGAAATTGAGAATTTGAGAATTGAGATATGAAATTTGAGTGAAGAAATGAAGAAGAGGGGGAAGGTGGGTATTTATCGATTATTAAAAAGGTTAATTTGTAAAGTATTAAATACATAAAATTTAAAAAAAAGACCATTTATGCAACAAATCCGTTGGCCAACGGATATGTGCTGAAAAGTCTGATTTTCCAACGAATAGTGGGCCCCACGCTGCAGGAAAGTACAAAAGAAATTATGACCGTTAACCGGTCTGGGTTAACCGGTTCGGGCACTGTTCATGCTAACCGGGCTACCCGGGCCCGGTTAACCGGATCCCAGAACGAACCCCTCCAATCCCGGCCTAACCCCTCTATCTAGCCCACCCGACCCCTTATGAACTGGGCCGGTCCGATTTCGATTTAGACTGGTCTAAGCCTGTCCGGTTCTGGTCTTACCCGGGCCGTTTAACAGCTTTAATATTATTGCATCATTAAAAGTGAATCTAATATGAAGGAGATATATTGTTGATGATGGATGACCTAACATACCCCTAGAGGTAAATGAATAAGGAAGAAAACAAGGGATAAACTAGTAATTTTATTGGTCAAACCTCAAGTGTTTTTAAACCAAACAATAATAAGTTGGGATTTGGAATAAATCAGTTTATAGCTTTTAATGTATTTTAGCTTAAAGCACTTGGTTTAAAGATACTTTATAAGTTTGGCAAACATAAAGAAAAAGTCATAAAGTAAAACTAATTTGACCAGTTTTTAGGTCAATTCAAACAACCTCGAAGTTATGAGAATGACGATTAGAAACTTGGAATAACTATTCACTTTGAACAACTAAATGATAGTCAAAAGCCAAGTAAATTTAGCAAGTACATGGATTAAAAACTTATAATTCGAGCATAGCCAAGTCTCCCAATGACCCTATTCCTACAACTTCATTGGAAAAATCAACATTTGGTATGTTTCGTGTTAGAGGAGCGGACCACTATAGTGGTGGATGACAATGATATACGTCTTAGAGCCCGTTTGGCTTAGTTGATTTAGAGTAATTGAAAGTATTAGGTGTTGAAAAGCACTTTTAAGTGCTGAAATTGATTTAAAAAATAAACGGTTACGTGTTTGGATAAAAATGATGAAATTAATAATAAGAACTGAAGAACGGGGTATATGAATAGTTTTATTTTAAAAGAAGTATTTAAAGGATAAAATAGTAAATGTTTTGGTCAAACCTAAAGTGCTTATAAGTTGAAATTTGATAGGTTGGGCAAGACCAGCTTATGACTTGGCTTATTTTTAGTTTATAAGCACCAAACGCATAGATAAGTTAAAAAGTGTTTATAAGCCAGTTTGACCAGGTTATAAGCTTAGCCAAACACCCTCTTAATGTATATGTCTGACTTTGGAGCATTCAGAGCAACATAGAGACTTTGGGTACTGCAGGCGCATTAGGGCGGAGGAGGTCATGGGAGCTTTGCGTAAGATGAATAGGGGTCGAGCGACCGGGCCTGACGAGATCCCAGTGGAGTTCTGGAAGTGCATGGGTAGGTCAGGAGTGGAGTGGCTCTCCAGGTTGTTCAATGTGATCTTCAGGACCAAAAGGATGCCGGATGAGTGGAGGTGAAGTACAGTGGTGCCCTTGTACAAGAACAAAGGGGACATCCAGTGCTACAACAACTATAGGGGTATCAAATTAATAAGTCACACCATGAAGGTCTGGGAGCGGGTGATCGAGGCGAGGGTGAGGGATATGACATCTATATCTGTGAACCAGTTCGGTTTCATGCCGGGTCGCTCCACTACAGAAGCTATCCACCTTGTCAGGCGGCTGGTAGAGCAGTTCAGGGATAAGAAGAAGGACATGCACATGGTGCTTATCGACTTGGAGAAGGCGTATGACAAGGTCCCAACGGAGGTGCTATGGAGGTGCTTGGAGGCGAAGAGTGTGCCGGAAGCCTACATCAAATTAATCAAGGACATGTACGATGGAGCTAAGACTAGGGTTAGGACGGTGGGTGGCGACTCAGACCATTTTCCAGTGGTTATGGGGCTCCATCAAGGATCGGCGCTTAGCCCTCTCTTGTTTGCCTTGGTGATGGATGCTCTAACCCGACATATTCAAGTGGATGTGCCTTGGTGTATGTTATTTGCTGATGACATAGTCTTAATAAAGGAGACGAGGGTCGGTGTTATTGAGAGGTTAGAGGTATGGAGACAGACTCTCGAGTCTAAGGGTTTCAAAATAAGCAGATCTAAGACTGAATACCTGGAATGCAAGTTTAGCACCGAGCCGAGCGAAGTAGGCAGAGACGTGATGATTGGATCTCATGTCATCGCCAAGAGGGACAGTGTCAGATATCTTGGGTCGGTGATGGAGGGGGACGGAGAGATTGACGGGGATGTCACTCATCGTATAGGAGCGGGGTGGTCAAAGTGGAGGCTTGCATCAGGAGTCCTGTGTGACAAGAAAGTTCCATTAAAACTCAAGGAAAAATTTTATAGAGCTGTGGTTAGACCTGCAATGCTGTATGGGGCGGAGTGCTGGCCAGTGAAGAACTCTCATGTTCAGAGAATGAAGGTTGCGGAGATGAGGATGCTCAGGTGGATGTGCGGGCTCATCAGGTTAGATAAAATTAAGAATGAAGTTATTCGAGAGAAGGTGGGAGTGGCCCCGATGGATGAGAAGATGCGAGAAGCGAGGCTGAGGTGGTTCGGGCATGTGCAGAGGAGAAGTCCTGATGCCCCAGTGAGGAGTTGTGAGCGGCTAGCGATTATCGGCGTTCGGCGAGGCAGAGGGAGGCCTAAGAGGTATTGGGGAGAGGTGATTAGGCACGACATGGCTAGAATGCGGGTTTCCGAGGACATGACCCTACAGGAAAATATGGAGGTCTAGTATCAGGGTTGTAGGATAGGGGCTCGTATATTTTTTATTTTTTTTATTTTATTTTATTATTAATTTTTTGTACCCCTCACCCGGGTCTGGTGAGGCTTGGCAGGGTATCCATAGATGATTTGTGTTTTGGAGTGTGTCTCCCTTATGGTAGTTACTGTATGATATTATTGCATGCTATTTTATTGTTTGTTTTTATGTTTAGATAATTATTTACGCGATTTCTACTGGAGTTAATAATGCTCTTTTATTTTTGGTTTTTGTTTTACCTTTCCTTCACTGAGCCGAGGGTCGATTGGAAACAGCCTCTCTGCTCTTTCGGGTAGGGATAAGGCTCGTCTACATATTACCCTCCCCAAACCTCACTTTATGAGATTATACTGGGCAGTTGTTGTTGTTGTTGACTTTGAAAATATTTCTTTAAGCTTATCTGGAAAGTTCGAGATAATAGCCTGTTCTATGACTTGATTATATATATGATGGTTCTGTTATTATCAAAACACTGACCCTGCTAGGGACGATTGGGCGTATAGCCTGTTCTTCAAAGCTTTTGAAAATGAAAAGGGCTTATTTTAAAAGTCTAAGCTTAGGGCCCGTTTGGACATAAAAAAAATCACTTTTTTCCTGAAATTAATATTTGGACATAAAATTTTTAATTTTTATTTGAAGATAAATTTTGGAATATTTCAAAAAATTTAAAAACTCTTAACAACTCTAATTTTCAAATATTATTTTTACTTGAATTTTTCACTTTTTTTTTGAATTTTATAATTCTTATGTCCAAACGCCACTTACTTGAAAGAACCCAAGTTTTTACTGTGCGCGAACTTGGCCCAATTCTAAACTTGTCGAGCTTGGTTCAGTTCGCTTCAACAGTCGAGTTAGAACTTGACCGAAATATTTCCTCCTACTTTTTTGGATTATTTTATTATTTTAATATTTTGTATCCTTGTTATGAGAAGATATCAAACACTAAATTAGTTTTAAAAAAACTTTGTTGATTTAGAACCCCTAAATATTAGGAAATCTTTTTGATTTTATAATTTTATCCAATATAAAAATATTTTTAAAGGATAAAAAAAGCAAATGATATTTCGCTAAAGCCTTCATACTTTTAATATAGTATAGATAATATAATCATTTTAAGATAAAATGACAATAATGATTTTTGTTTAATCCCAAATTAATTAGAGAGGAAAAGAAGGAAAAACACAAAAAAAGGATGGGAAAGGAATAGAAAAGGGAAGTGCTAATTCCTACCAAAACCTTCTTGTATGTCAAACAGAAAAGGCAAAACAAAGAAAACAACCAATTGAATTACCGAACAATTAAAAAAGAGATTTTTACCTATTTATACCATATAACAAATTTTATTGCCAAAAATATTCATAATATTATATTTACCCGCCTAGTCCATAGTTTTGCTACAAAATATGTACCAAACTAAAAATAAATAGATTCTATCCTAAAAAGACTCCAAATTTGTAGGAATCAGGTTTAATGGTGATTCTATCACCATTAATTTCGAGATTTAAAACGAATGAAAATCCATTGCAGCGTAGTTCTCTCCTTCTCCATATATTTTCCACCATCGATAACCATTAAAAAGCTTGAAAGCTTTAAATTCAAATTTAAATTTTCAAAAATCATTATTTGTTTGGATTGGGTAAAAAGTGCAACCCAGTATAATCCCACTTAGTGGGGTTTGGGGAGGGTAGTATGTACGCAGACCTTACCCCTACCCTGGGGTAGAGAGGCTGTTTCCAAATAGACTCCCGGCATCCTTCCCTCCAAGAACTACCCACCTTTGCTCTTGGGGAGACTCGAACTCACAACCTCTCGGTTGGAAGTGGGGGTTGCTTACCATCAGAGCAAGCCCCTCTTGTTTTGTTTGGATTGGGTGTTGTTGTAAATAATTCGAAATATGTTTAGGAGTTTATATCTCAATTTTGAGAGGTTTTGGTGAAGATTAGACTTGTTTTTGACTGAATTTCAGATTGAAACTCGTCGAAGAAGAAGAAGACATGTTTTTCCAAAAATTGTAGTTAAATTGTAGAATTGTAGATAAATTATAGATAAAATATAGATAAATTATAGATAAGTTGTAGATAAATTGTAGATTGAGAAGACTAAAACTTCTACAAGTCTTCTACAATTATGTCGAAAATGCTTATTATGCTACAATTGAAAATCCCTTGGATTGGGTGTTGTTGTAAATAATTCGAAATATATTTAGGAGTTTATATCTTAATTTTGAGGGGTTCTGGTGAAGATTAGACTTGGTTTTGACTGAATTTCAGATTGAAACTCGCCGAAGAAGAAGAAGAAGACTTATTTTTCCAGAAATTGTAGTTAAATTGTAGAATTGTAGATAAACTGTAGATTATTTGTAGATAAATTGTAGATTGGGAAGACAACACTTCTACAAGTCTTCTACAATTATGTCGAAAATTCCAATTATGCTACAATTGAAATGCCAACGCCAATAACACTGCAAAAATATATGAAACGGAAGTGTTCGCAAAAATTACAATTACTTCATGGTAAAAGTCCCCCATATATATAGTCTTTATAATTTTTAGCCGCAACATTAAAATGAATTCAAAAGAAAAGTGCTACTTTTATTGCCTTGACATTGTCATATGCTAATTATAAATATAATTTCAGTGTTCCTGTATAGTTTATCCATTATTTGTGCTTCTAACTCTTTAGCTGTGTAAGTTTTAGCCGAGTTAGAATTGGTGAAAGATATGCAACCAAGCAGAACACTAGGAAAGAGAAAAAAAGGAAAAATGAATATATGCTCCTAAAATCATGCCTAGAATAAATGAATCAATAATTATACCCTTAATTTGAATAAATTGAAATTTGGTATATTTAAATGTAAAAAACACAAATCTTAAACATGTGAGGTAGTAAAGTTTGTTATATGGTAATCTTATGTAAAAATCCCTTAAAAAAACAACCAATTGAATTTCAACCCAAGGGTCCCACACATAAAAGAGCTGTGCAGTACATCTACCCAAAAAAGATTAAGTAGATTATACCCAGGGAAAAAGGATGTAGCGCCACTTTTTTGTATAGCGTCAGAAAAAGTAGCGTTATACAGTAACGGTGCAGTTATCGTTAGTGTCACTATTTATGGTATTATATATAATTTGGTAATTTTTTTTATATTTATTTACGTATTTTAAGTAAAAAAAACTACATTTTGATTCCGGACTCACGTAGCCCAATCCAAATCAGATTAATGGACCACTCTTAAATTCTAGCCTTTTTAATATATAGGATTATAGTATATCACATGGACGTTTGACGTTTCAGTCTCACGGGTGGAAAACTACATACACAGTAGCATCTTCAATATTGATCAATGATTGGTGGAGAAAAACTGGCTTGGCTGGAAGGGGCTGTAAAAGGACCTGATTGCTTTTTAGTTATAGTCGACTTTAAGCGCACCTAAATTATTCATGGCCGTCTAATTGTCAAGTAATATAATCCTCCCAACTTACTACTTAGTTTTAATCCTTGGATAGGAATAATAAGATTAAGAAATAAAAAAAGAGTAAGAACATTAATTTTTCAATTCAAAGGATTAAAAAAAGTAGAAGAAGCAAATGCACCGTAAAAGGGAAAAGCAGATACGATTTTAGCTATATTTGACCAGTCACCCTCGTGATAATGACTTATCTCTTTTGTGTCTTTTGCTTTTCTTTTCATGAATGCTACTTTTGACATAGACTTCACTGAAAATCCTATACAAGATTCGTACTGTCAATCAATTTTATCACAGACTGTAGTACTGAAAAGGACAAAAGCAAATAGGACAGTACATATGCTCGCGAAGAAAATTAAGAACCTAGGTGCCAGGTAAAAATAAAGTTAAAATATTGTTTTAAAATGAGAGTTGTGTTTGGACATGAAACTGCTTTAAAAAAAGTTTGAGTGGTTTGAAGTGGAAATTTTAAAAAATAATTTTTTATAGTTTTTAAAATTTTTCAAAAAATTTCGAATTTCAAATTCAAGTGAAATTTAAAATTAGAAATTTTTATAATCAAACACTAATTTCGAAAACAGTGTTTTTCTTCGTTTTGGACAAATAGGTATAGTGGGCGTTCAAACATAAGATATGTGAATTTCCGAAAAAGTGGAAAGAAAATTCAAATAAAGATAGTATTTGAAAATTAGAGTTATGTTGGGAATTTTTTTGAGTAATTTGAAATAAAAATTTTAAAAAATAACTTTTGGGAGTTTTTTAAATTTTCAAAAATTTCGAAATTTAACTTCTAAGTGAAATTAAAATTTTCCCGATCAACCCACCAATTCTACAAACAAACAAAAAAAGCAAAAAATTTAGAAAAAACTAAAATAATTTTTATGGCCAAACAGGCCCATAGCCTATTGATCAATAAAAGATTATACGGAAAAGGGCCTAAAATATCTTTTTACTATATGAAATAGGATATCAAAGTCCTACGTTAAAAGTTGACCCCTTAAATGTCCTTGTCGTCTAAAAAGGGCTAAAAATGGCCTTATCCACTAACAGAAGACATGTAAATCCACGTGGAATTACATTTGTCTATTTAAAAACGTAGAAGGGCATTTTAGACCCTTTTCGAATTGTACAAGGTCATATACGAGTCAGTTATATCAGTCAATTCTAAAGCACTTAACGCCATATTAGTTTACTCACACACCTATTTTAGACCATTCATTGATATCTGATGTCTCATACTAATTGGGTCACCTTGTCGATTTCGAGTTGAGTTCTAGTTTAGGTTTAATTATTTTTCATCTTTATCAGTATGTTCTGGAGATTTCTCTAAGACAATGTCGCAAAGTTCGAGAAACTTAAATGGTTCGATTAAGAGATGTCGTTGTTGACTTAGCTGCTAATTATTTCATGGTATGGACTCCTTTAAATGATGGGAGAAGATTTTTCAGGTGCCTTAAGCATGATGTATGTAAATTTATTGATGGGTTCTTTTAATTATTTCGATTTGACTGTAATTTTTTTTCTTTTTGGTTTTAGGATGAAAAATGTTCCTATTGGGAATGGTATGCAGCTTAAATAAGGAGAAGGGAGCTCTAATCCGTGAAAGAAATGTACTCCAAAGAAAAATTATTGATCTTGAGAATGTTATGATGCTCGTTGATCATGGAGGAATAGAATTCTTGGAATTGGAAAGAAATGTTCTAATGAAGAAAGTGGTTGATTTAGAGTACTCTGCTCTGCGTGATGCTAAATGTCGGAAGAAGACATGAATTTTCTTTTATGTGATATTGGGATGTTTTGCTATGTTCTTTGCATTAAGAGGAAATGATATGCATTGTTAGTGTTATTGTGGCTTAATTATTGTATGTAATGAAAATTTATGTTTTTGTGCAAAGATTCAATGAAGCCATTCCCATTCATTTTGAATGTTTCTGTCTATGATTGAGTTACTTGCTGTGATAATTATAACGTTGTTGGTCTCAAATAGGTGAGTGAGTAAACTGATATGGTGTGAAGTGCTTGAGAATCGACTCCTCTAACTGACTCGTATATGACCTTACAATCCGAAAATGGTCTAAAATACCATTCTACGTTTTTAAATTGGCAAATATAATTCCATGTGAATTACATGTCTTCCATTGGTGGATAAGGGCATTTTGAGCTAATTTTTAGACGGCAAGGGCATTTTAGGGGCCAACTTTTAACGGAGGGTTTTGATGTCCTATTTTATATAATAAAGGGGCATGTTAGGCCCTATCCAAAGATTATAAGATCTCAAATTTAAATTCTGATAGAGATAAAATCCACTACGTTATTTCTTTTCATCGAACTGAATATTAACTAATTTGGTGTAACAAGTACTTGATAGAATGAGAAAGTTACATCAATTTAAAATACAAGCAGGAAGAGGCGCATGTTAGCAGGAAGCTACAGTACGCCTCAACCATAGCTAAGACGAGGAAGAAGCACCAATCGACACCAGAATTACAGGGAGAAGACGCACTAGAAGCCACTCCAGCTCTAACACGACCAAATCGATGGTTAATTGGAATGGGATCAGCTCCTACAGTGTTCCACAATCCAGAAAAAGATACTGCTCAAAGTGATGTGGTAGTGACACCAGAATCCGGAATCGAGCAGCGTTTGTTACCGATTACTCTAGGAAGTTTTCTGCCTAAGCAATTTCAACCTACTAGGGATGAAATTGAAGAGGGGAAGGAAGATCCACATGAAAAAGGTACTTCACCAATGCCCCGACGATTACAGTTCTCGGCACATGCAGAAAAGGATCAAAGCAAGCAGCAGATAGCAGATACAGGGGAGGCTGGGAAAAGCAAGGTCTTCAATAGAAGCCCTCAAAAAGGTAATACACTACGCTATATTCCCCTGCCCAAAGGGATGGCAGATTTGTAGTCGAAATTGAAGATGCTGATACTAAGGAATTAGAGAGTTACTGGAGTAATGCATTGATAGTTTTTGTTCTTGGTGAGTCCCCGTATGAGAAGGCTATGGAAAATTATGTCGCAAAGTTGTGGAATTTTGTCGATATGCCTCAAATAATGTATCATGACGATGGGTACTATCTATTCAGATTTGACAATGCGGAGGGCAAGGATCGAGTGTTACAAGCAGGACCTTACACATTCCATAATAAGCCAATGGTACTGCAGCAATGGGAAATGAACTTCAAATTTGATCCTGTTAACATCAGTGTGATTCCATTGTGGATAAACTTCTCGGGCTTGCCATTAGGTTTCTGGTCAAATGCAGCACTTAGCAAAATGGCAAGTGTGGTTAGAAAGCCTCTTTACACAGATAAGATCACTGCAGACTTGGAGAAAGTGTCCTATGTCAGAGTCCTGATTGAAATTGACATTTCCAAGCCCTTGCCAGACAGCTTAGAGCTTCAAACCAAAAGGGGTATCATTATACAACAAATTGATTATGAATGGAAGCCAAAATTCTGTGAACATTGTATAAGATTTGGGCATACTTCAGCAGACTGTTGGTATAATAAAGAACAACAATTGTCAAAGGAAGACAATAGTAAGCCAAAGCCAGGACAATGGAAAAAATAGACCAGAATTGCCAAGAGATGGACTCCAATAAAAAAACCAAAACATGAGGCAATTCAATAGCCAAACAAGAATGAGGAAAGGAAGGGAACTGAAGGCACAAATGGTACAGAGGCAGTAGCAATTGATGAACAAAATGGGACTATTGTACAGCAACCAGGAACTTGTCAGATCAGCTCAAGCAACAGATTTCTCCCTTTACACTTAGAAGATACTACTGGGGACGCTGGCCCTTCCAGCTTCACCCCTAGATGATAATTTGCACATGGAATATAAGGGGCCTGAACAAGGCTCATAAGCAGAAAGATTTAAACATCTTTCTGAGGAAGAATAATATTGATGTAATAGGGTGTCTGGAAACAAGAGTAAATGAAGGAAAAGAAAGGAGAATACTAAACAATGTATATGGGGAGTGGAGAAGCAGATGTAACTACACTGAACACTCAAATGGTAGGATATGGTTACTATGGAAACATAGTACTGAACTAAATATTTTGATAACTGATGAGCAATTCATACACTGTGAAGTTCAAGAAAGGGGTACCACTTTCAAAACACTGCTTACAGTGGTCTATGCAAGCAATGCCATTTCCAGAAGACATCAGTTATGGGATAGGCTGATGCTGCTTGGTGCTTCTGTAAATCAAAGTTGGTTGATTAGTAAGGATTTCAACAATGTTCTGCATACAGCAGAGAGAATAGGATCTCCAGTAACACAAACTGAAATTAAAGGATTCCAAGAAGCAATCAACACTCTTCACCTTACTCAATTGAAGAGTCTGGGCTGCTACTACTCATGGTGCAATAAGCAACAACCCAGCAGAAGGGTGTACAGTAGGATTGATTGGTCATTTGGCAATAGGTCTTGGATGCAGCAGTATAGTCACATTGAAACAGACTGCTTGAATCCGGGGACATTAGACCATTCCCCTATTCTTATACAATGCAAAACTAGAATGCAGAGGAATAATCTACATCTAAAACCATTTAAATTGTACAAACCTGTGATGGAGCATGATGAGTTTAATGCTATTGTGGAAAAAGTCTGGACACAGAGGAGGAACAATGTTACTGGAAACATGCACAACATATGGATCAAACTTAAAGAACTGAAAAGGGAGCTGAAAGAACTGAATATGCACATAGCTGCACATAGAAGCCACCTCAGTGCAGCTAGACATAAATTGGAAACCATTCAGTTTGACTTGAGCAATCACAGTTTGGATCAGCATTTGATTGATCAGGAAAGGATCACCTTGACTGAAATTGAGAAATGGAGCAACATAGAGGAACAGATTTTGCACCAAAAATCAAGAGCACAGTGGATCACATGTGGAGATTCAAACTCAAAATACTTCCATGCACAATTGAAGCAAAGGACAAACATGAACACAAATGGTTCCATATACACAGAATCAGGTGAGAGGCTGTTTGATCTAGAGCTAGTAGAAGCAGAATTCCTGGGCAACTTCAGGAAGATATTGGGTGGAAAAAAACATGTCTGTCAATGTCCAAAAACAGCCATAATCCAACAGGGGCCATGTATCAGCATACAACAGAAGCAGTCACTCATCAGGCCAATTACAAAGGAGGAAATCTTTCAGGCAATAAGTGATATGCCACTTGACAAAACCCCAGGGAGATGGCTTCCCAGTTGAGTTCTTCACTAGACATTGGATTACAGTAGTAGATGATGTCTGCAATGCAGTGCAGGAATTTTTTATAACAGGCAGAATGCATAAAGGAATAAGCAGTACAGCAATTTCATTGATTCCAAAAGTACAGAATCCTACTACTGTCATCGATTACAGACCAATTGTTTGTTGCACAACACTGTATAAAATAATCACCAAAATACTCACAGCAAGAATCAAAACAGTCATTGGTGGTTTGATAAGCAATTCCCAATCATCTTTTATTGAGGGTAGGAGCATAACGGACAACATTCTCTTTACACAAGAATTATTTAAAGGCTACAACAGGAAAGGTGTCTCCCCTCGCTGTGTATTAAAAGTTGACCTACGGAAGGCTTATGATACAGTCGAATGGTGCTTCATTGAGAGATTGTTGCTGGATATGGGTTTCCCACTCAAATTTACAAAGTGGATAATGGAATGCATCTCGTCAGTCACATATTCACTAATTCTCAACGGTGGATTGACAACTCCATTTAAATGCAAAGAGGCATACGGCAAGGCGACCCAATGTCCCCGTACCTCTTTGTTATTGTCATGGAATATTTGAACAGGGAACTCAAGGATATGACTGCAAGGAAGGATTTCAAATTTCATCCTAGATGCAAGAAGTTAGGAGTGGCACATATCTGCTTTGCGGATGACCTTTTACTATTCTGCAAGGCCGATACTAAATCTGTAAGACTTATAAAATAGACGCTCCAAAACTTTGAGGAAGCTTCAGGACTATAAGCAAATGCAGATAAAAGTGCGGTCTATATAGCAGGAGTCTCACACTGGACAAAAGAGGAAATCTTGCACGATCTGGAATTCCCTGAAGGGTCCCTACCTTTCAAATACCTGGGGGTCCCCATGGACTCCAAAAAATTAACAGTTGCTCAGTGTTGGCCAATAGTGGAGAAAATAACACAGAAGATCAATTGCTGGACATCAAGACTTCTATCTTATGCGGGTAGGCTCCAGTTAATCAAATCAGTATTATTTGGTATGCAATCATATTGGACTCAAATCTTCCTACTACCGAAAAAGGTAATGAAGATGATTGAAGCAATATGCAGATCATTTTTATGGACTGGAGCAGCAACGGTGTCCAAAAAGGCACTAGTCGCTTGGGAAACTATATGTCTACCATATAGTGCTGGGGGACTAAATATTTTGAACTTATCAATCTGGAACAAGGTTGCGGTAGCAAAGCATCTATGGGCAGTAATAATGAAAAAGGACAGCCTATGGATCAAATAAATGCACACATACTACATTAAGAATAAGGATGTAGAGGATGTTCCTACTCCTAAATCAGCGGCCTGGGATGTGAGGAAGATTTTTGAGACCAGATCATTGATAACAATCACACAGGGTGTACAGGGGGACCTGAAATGTAGACTGATCCAACTACATAGTGGTGGAAAATTCAACATCAATAAACTCTACAAACTCCAACTCCCTCTCTTCCCCAAAGTACAATGGAAAAGCATAGTATTGCAGCCTAAACTACATCCACGTTTCAAATTTGTAGTCTGGCTAGCTTTACATAGAAGACTGGCAATAGTGGAGCGTCTAGTGCATCTTGGAATACAGATTCCGCAACAATGTGTATTCTGCAAGCAAGCAAACGAATCATTTGACCATCTGTTTTTTACCTGCCCGACATCAAGGGAAGTATGGAATAGATTACTCATATGGTCGGGATACCAGAGAACCATCCTTGATTGGAACAGTGAAGTAGAATGGCTAAGCAACATTGCAAAAAGGAGAAACGGACTAGCGGAAATAACCACCAGTGTATTCGGAATGTTAGTCTACCGTCCTGGCGAGAAAGGAACAAAATTTGATTCCAGGGCCGCGCTATAGTTATAAATGACACATGCAAAGATATATCAATTCATATGCATACGCATGGAACATCTCTTAAACACTGGAAGAACTTTCTGCAAAGAATGGATCACTTCCCCTAGAATCTATGCTCTTCTTTAAAATGAATGTATCTATAGCATAGGAGAGTGATAATGTATCGAAATGAGTGGAAAGGAGCTAGTCAGCGGCTGCTGGATAAACTTATATTTTTTCTGATCTTTGAATGAAATGGAAATTAATTCTTAAAAAAAAAGTACTTGATAGAATTAGTCAATATCGTAATAAAAAAACATTATGAACCTGAGCAGAAGACTGAATGAATTTTGAGCAAGCATTGAAGATTAATTGAAGGGATAAAAAGTATTCCTTTCGATCCATAATAAGTGAGACCATTTTATCTCTGACATACTCATTAAGGAAATACGAACTTCTAAAGATAAAAGATGTATTATATTAAAGTAATCATAATTAATTACTCCCATCGGTCCAAAATAACTAATTTTTTGGTATTTTTCTTGTGATCCAAAATAAGTGATTTTTTAAAATTTCAAGAATGAATCAATTACTTTTTTCCTACATTGTCCTTGGAGTAAATAGTGTTGGAATATGTGTTATGAGTGTTTATGTGAGATAATAAAGGTTAATATGGTCAATTCCATTGCTAGTTAATGCTAAAAGGTAGATTTCTTAATGCGTTGAAACATCCAAAAATTACTTATTTTGGACCGGAGGGAGTATTACCTTGACACATTGAAATATGTAAATAATGGCAAATTTTTTAAAAATAAAATTAACCCCTTCTTGATTATAGATTATGTATATGGACACATATTTTGAACCAAAATAAAAAGGTAAAATAATTACTTATTGTGGATCGAATGGAGTAACATCTAATGTATTGTTTACTTTCACTTTTTGTTGCCTTATCCACTTATCTAACTTTTAAAAGATCTCCTCCGTTCATCTTTACTTGTCCAATGTTCTAAAAATAAATTTTTACTTTTACTTGTTAATTTTAGATTAAAAATTGAAAATAGATTTTTACTTTTACTTATCAAAATAAGATAATTTCTTTTTTCATGTTATACTTACAGTAAGCCTAAAGCAAGTTAATCACTTGCTTTAGGCCCCAAACTTTAAGGTCTCAAAATTAGTACTACTATCTACAAAAAATAAATTTTGTATAACTAAATTTTTATCATTTGTAGTTGTAGTAATTCAGTCACTCATATCTAATAATTAAAACTATTCCAATTTATTTATTTTTCTTCACATAAGTCACTTGTTTTTAATTAGGCTCTCGGGTTTTAATTGGGAGGTAGTCAGGCTTACAAGTGCTCAAAAAGAAAATTTATATTTTTTTCTTTCTTCAATCTTCACCTAATTTATTTCTTGTTTATAAAATAAAATACTCTTTTTTCTCTCTTCATACTAGTTCATCTATCTATTCTGTCACATAACATGGGCATTGAATAATTTGAGTTGCATAATCTTTTTTGTTATTCCTCATATTTTCTCAAGCTCTCAGTTCAGGTAAAAATATATAAAAAATTTATTGAATATATCTTAGGCCTCTTATTAAGATTTTGCTCTAGGCTACTATATTGATTGAGCCGCCTCTGCTCATAGTATTAATTACTTATATTGAATTATTTTCTCAAATCCATCAAAAATATGCATTAATTAATATATGTATCATAATAACTTATACACTTTGTTTTTTTTTTTAGCGGAGTGTAAACTCCATAATGAAAAAGTAAAAGTGAACGCAAGGAGTAATGAATTTTAACTTTATTGATTAATGCGCTTTTTCTCTCCAAGAAAAAAGGGTAGAATTCTATATTATTTGTTATTTTTCTTTCAGAATTTGTAGTATTAATCAAGCACCATAAACCTAGTAAGACATAGGGAAGTAGCAGCTAAAAACCTTTTTATTAGGCAATGCATCTTAATTAAGACAATAATTTTACAAGATATTAACACTTGTATCCTGAACTATGCTATTCTTTTCAAAATGAATGAATGGTATAATTACTCCTAACTATTAAGTCGACGGATCAATGATTCTCTATAGAATTTGATTTGATATAACATTAAATTTATATATAAATGTAGATAATAAATTGCGTTGAGAAAATAATGTTAAGACCGAAAATATCGCAACAATCGTAGTATTTTATTTTAAATATTTGAGTGTACAATCTCTATGATTCTTCTGATTCTCTTTTCCGGTATAAATTCAAGGGCCTTTGAGCTTGATCTTGAATCTATGTTTGTTGCCATGAACGATGATCTTGTGCTTGAGCTTGAACTTGATTGCTTGAACTTGAACTTGATTTCATCTTTGTTCTTGAGCTTGAACTTGATTTGTTCTTTGTTCTTGAGCTTGAACTTGATTTATTGAACTTGAACTTGAAGCTTGAAACTTATGGAGGTATTTGCAGCGTTTGATCCATGAGCTCTTTCTTGCTTCTTGTTATAACTTCTAGTATCTTTTCTGGTTATGAAGACTCTATTTATAGTTGTGAAAGGGAGGAGTTGTGATAAGAACAAACTCTTTCCGATCAATCAAATTGAAGTGTGACATGGCCGCATTTGATTGGCCAGAACATGTCACTTGCACACGTGGCCTTTCAGTGTGACTGGGCATGCCTTGTTATTTTAACATGTGGCATGATCCTATTGGCTCTTCCATTTGACTTGGTGCGCCACGTCATTTGACACGTGTCACCAAACTGGGCCTTAGGAAGATGACATCTTGGGCTTAGTGAAGTGAGCTCATCACTTTAGCTCAATTAAATAGACTAGCCCAATGGATTTAAGTCTTATTTATTTAATTCATATATATTGGACTTATATAATTAATTCAATTATATTAGCCCATAACATTTATTTGGACCAATATTTTCTTGAATTTAAAATAAAATCCAAATTATCTTATGAATTTAATTTTAATAAAATTTACATATTTACAAATACTCTTACTTCAAAACTTATCGGGGTATTTACACAAGACTAGACTTGAAGTACTAACTAATTAAATTGCATACTTCCTGCAAGTAGAGCCCTTGAAGCACACTTTAACTCATGAATAAACCAACCCTAGTCAATTGGCTCATTTGTCCATTAATTCCAAAGTCAGTTTCTTTGCATTTATATTCTTTCATAAGTGGTTAACGTATTGAGAACTACAATTCAAGTTTTGGCCAATTGCATGATCATTAAATTCTGTCCACTTTACTAAGAATTAGGACATGTAGATGGTTTAAAAGAATTTGTTCTTGCCACGCCAGTAATAGATTCGGCCAAGGAAACCTTCACGTGGTCGATGAATATTTAAAAATCGACTAAATTGATCGAATTGTACCATATCAAACCAATTTTTACGTTTTTTTAAAGAAATCGTAAGTTATTATATAAATATATAACCGTATCGATAATTAGAGTAGGTTTTTTATTTTATAAAAATAAATCAAAAAAATACCGAACCGTACCGATTAAATTTTATATGTAGAAAAAATATTTATATAGTAAGTTTAAAATTAAAAAACATTACATTTTTATTGGGTCTTGAAATTATGAAAATTATTATAAGATAACAAGTAATTAAACTCAAAGTAGTAATTCCTAAAATCTATTATTCTACTTATACTTAAACTAAGTTATTTCAAGTATCTTTATTAGCAAGACATAAAGTGTTCTAGCGATTATGCGTACCAAAACACAATATATTGAATATGTTTCCTTTCATACAATTTAATATAAACTTTATTCTTGAGTCCCGGCTTGGTTAATCTCTTTCTACTCGTGTGATTTATATTTTCTTTGCGATTACTTAGTTTCTTTTACGTTGTTGTCGAATAGTTGATAGATTTATACTCTAGACATCTTTTATATTTTTTTAATTCATCACCTATAAACAGAAAAAATGTCTAGGGAGTTTTGCTAAGTCCTATAAAAGAATATATGTTTTGCATTTTACTTTTACTGGTGAATTTTACATCATATTTGAAAAATTACCGAAAATTAATCGAACTGTGCCGATACCCAAGTGAAACCGACATGATTGGGACGGTTTCGAAAAGTCTAATTTTTGTTATACATAATTGAATAATCGAAAAATTGGTATGATACAAATTTTATAAAATACCCGTCCGAACCGAACCATTGACACCCCTACCTTCACACAGCTCCCTCCTTAACAAGTCCAAATCCTTTTCTAAGACTAATTATTGTAGTACCCACATCGATACATTCACGTTTCAGCAGCCGGCTTTGACATCTATATAAACCCGTGTGCTTGTAATTGTTATGCATTAATTCATAGTATTTGCAAGTCATTTGAGTTTATTTTTTACGACTTGGAAGTATTAACGCGAAGGTAATTTTTTTTTCTTGTTCTTTTTTTTGTTTTGTTGATTTTTTCCTTTCTATAGGTCAAGCAAGATGAATGCCTTTAAAGGTTCGTGATGAAAATCTTTAAAATGGTGGGGAAGACCTTTAAACGTTCGCGGTGAAGTTCTTTAAAAGCTTGCGGTGGAGACCTTTAAAAGCTCGCAACGATGATCCATCAAATCTCGTGGTCTAGGCCTTTAAACGTTGCGGTGAAGAGCTTTAAAAGCTTGCAGTGGAGACCTTTAAAAGTTTGCAGTGAAGACCTTTAAAAGTTCGCAACGAAAACTGTTAAGAACTCAGATGCCCTTAAAAGTTCGAGACAAACATCTTTAAAAGTTCGCAACGAAAACTATTAAAACTCGGATGCCTTTAAAAGTTCGAGATGAACACCTTTAAAAGTTCACCACGAAAACCTTTAAAAGTTCGGATGCCTTTAATAGTTCGAGATGAACATCTTTAAAAGTTCGCAATGAAAACCATTAAAATTTGGAGGCCTTCAAAAGTTCGATACCAACACCTTTAAAAGCTCACCATGAAAATCTTCAAAAATTCAGATGCCTTTAAAAGTTCGAGACGAACACCTTTAAAAGTTCGCCACGAAAAACTTAAAAAAAATTCGATGCCTTTAAAAGTTCGAGACGAACACCTTTAAAAGTTTTCTATGAGAACCGTTAAAATTTGGATGCCTTTAAAAGTTCGAGATGAACACTTTGAAACGTTCACAACGAGAACTGTTTAAACAACGGATGCCTTCAAAAGTTTGAGACGAACACCTTTAAAATTTCGCAATGAGAACAATTAAAAATTTGGTTGATTTTAAAAGTTTGAAATGAACACCTTTAAAAGTTTGCCAGGAAAACCTTTAAGAGTTTGAGACAAACACCTTTAAAAGTTCGAAACGGGAACCGTTACAAATTCAGATACCTTCAAAATTTCGAGACAAACACCTTTAAAAGTTCGCAACGAAAATCGTTAAGGTGCCTTGAAAAGTTCGAGACAAACTCTTTTAAAAGTTCGCAAGGAAAACCGTTAAAAGAAATCTGACACAGACATATCTTCTTTTTAAGGTAGAGGACGGGCTTGGAGACCAACGCTTGATAGTTTGGTGAACCTGAAGGCACAAAGAATCTCTGGACTTCAATATAAATACTTGACATCCTCCTAAATTAGCCCATTGAAGATATCACTTTACCATGGAGGGTTGTCCCCTTTAAATCAAATGAAATCAAAGTTCAACAAGAGGATGGCGTTTTATCTTGATTTACATTCCTTCATACTCCATTCGAACTATAATTGGGGCAATATGTATCTTTTGACTTATGCGACTTAGCTCAGGCTGAAACTCTAAGCTGCCTACGTACCTAGGTGAAGAGGATCAAGACATACCGACCGTAGTTCAGAATGGGTAGATTTTTTTTTACGTCCTAGCTTTTTCCTAGGCGGCCTCTTTCGAGATTTTCAACCTAGTGGACTTTTTTCTTGCGTCCTAACTTTTGCCTAAGCCGCCTCTTTCGAGATTTTCAACCTAGAGGAATTTCTTAGGAGCCGTACACGGTTTAGACTCATGCAGGCTAGGAGTATAGCAGCATACAATTTAGGCTCGTGCATCAAGGAGCGTCATGACTTGCAGTTTAGGCTCGCACGTCGATGAACATTGCAACTTCAAGGATTTTGCTCGAATTTGAGGAGCTTTAAGACCTGCAGTTTAGGCTCGTGTGTCCAAGAGCATTGTAATTTGAACATTTGGCTTACAATTCAAAATGCTTCGCAACTTTAAGAATTGCTCAATTTTGAAGAGCTTTGCAACTTAAAGTTTCACTCGCTTTTGAAGAGCTTCGCAATTTGAAGATTTAGCTCAAAGTTGAAGGGGTTTTCAACTTGAACACTTTTGCTCGAATTTGAAGAGCTTTACAACTTGAAGACTTTGCCGAATTTGAAGAGCTTTATGTCTTGAAGTTTGGCTCAAATTTGAAAAACTTTGCGATTTGAAGTCTTTTCTCGACATTGAAGTACTTTTGACTTGAGTCTTTTCTCGTATTTGAAGAGCTTTGTGACATGAACAGTTTGCCCAAATTTGAAGAGCTTTACACCTTAAAGATTTAGTTCAAAATTGGTGAGTATCATCACATACAATATATACTCATGTACCAAGAAGCATTGCAACATGCAATTTAGGCTCGTGCATCGAGGAGCATTATAACATGCAGTTTAAGCTCGTGTGTTAAGGAGCATTAAAACTTGCAATTTAGGCTCGTGCTTTAAGGAGCGTTTCAACATGCATGAACTCTTCAGCTTCATCTTCGGATGAATACTTACCACCATCCCGGTCTTCCTATTTTTCTTCTTCCTTACCGTAAGGCTCAAAGATAGGTAGCCCTTGGTCTCCACTTGTATCCATACTTTGCTCCATATCATGAGCATGAATTGCTAGTTCTTCAAATGTTTTAGGCTTTATGCCTTGTAAGTACAATTCTATTTGTTCCCTTGATTCTTCTCTCCTGATTATCTCTGTGATTCGTGGGCTAGAACAACGTATTTCTTGAACGTAGGATGCTGCGGGCTTTGATGGATTTATTTGATATTTATGAAACATGTTGTGGATCTTCTTGAAGTATTTGATTATCAACAATTATCCGGCCCTTCTTGATCTCTTTGTGAATATCCCGTGAGTTTATGGGATTTTCAAGAAGATCTCCATTTTTGAGATCATGTTTAAAGGATTATGTAACCCTTTTTATAGAAGTGACATAGGATTTTGGTAGAGTAGCCTCCAAGTAATACTAACAAACTTCTATAATATCAAGATGTCTTGTATTATCTTGAATTTAGGATTTAACTCGATCCATTCAGATTTTAATGTCTACAAATGACCCCTACTTCAAGGTTTGTCGGGGTGTAGGCTTGCCGAAACTTGAAGACGAGACTTGAAGTACTCAACCATCGCAACAAATAATTTTGAAACTTGGAATTTTTGATTTATAGGAGGAAGAGATTAAGGGCAAAACTGGTCCCACTGGGCGTGCCAGAATTTGTAGATAACAAATTGCATCGAGAAAATAAAATTAAGACCGAAAATATCGCAACAATCGTAGTATTTTATTTAAATATTTGAGTGTATAATCTCTATGATTCCTATGATTCTACTTTTCCAGTATAAATTTATGGGCCTTTGAGCTTGATCTTGAATCTATGTTTGTTGCCACGAACGATGATCTTGTTCTTGAGCTTGAGCTTGATTGCGTGAACTTGAACTTGATTTCATCTTTGTTCTTGAGCTTGAACTTGATTTTTTCTTCGTTCTTGAGCTTGAACTTGATTTCTTTAACTTGAACTTGAAGCTTGAAACTTGTGGAGAATTTGCAGCGTTTGATCCACAAACTCTTTCTTGCTTCTTGTTATTACTTCTGGTGTCTTTTCTGGGTTATGAAGACCTCTATTTATAGTCGTGGAAGAGAGGAGTTGTGATAAGAACAAACTTTTTCCGACCAATCAAATTGAAGTGTGACATGACCGCATTTGATTGGCCAAAACATATCACTTGCACACGTGAGATTTTATTAGGCTTTCAGTGTGACTGGGCATGACTTGTCATTTTAACATATGGCATGATCCTATTGGCTCTTCTATTTGACTTGGCACTCCACGTGATTTGACATGTAGCACCAAACTGGGCCTCTAGGAAGATGACATCTCGGGCATAGTGAAGTGGGCTCATCACTTTAGCCCATTTAAATGGGCTAGCCCAATGGATTAAGACTTATTTATTTAATCCATATATATTGGACTTATATAATTAATTCAATTTTATTAGCCCATAACATTTCTTTGGACCAATATTTTCTTGAATTTAAAATATAATTCAAATTATCTTATGAATTTAGTTTTAATAAAACTTATATGCCTACAAATGCCCCCAATTTCAAGACTTATCGGATATTTACAGAAGACTAGACTTGAAGTACTAACTTATTAAATTGCATACTTCCTGCAAGTTGCTCTTGAAGCACACTTTAACTCATGAATAAACCAACCCTAGTCAATTGGCTCATTTGTCCATTAAATCCAAAGTCAGTTTCTTTGCATTTATATTCTTTCATAAGTGGTTAATGCATTGAGAACTGTTCGCTCAAAAGTTGTCATATACTTTATGAGTGTGAAACAATAAATAAATCAAGGAAAAATTATAACAAACCGTAATAATCCGTTGGACCAAATGAATGAAGCAAAAATAAGTACTCAAAATTAGGAGAAAAAATATTAAAAGCTTTCATTGATAATATTGATTTGGTTTGTCTCTCCATGGAGAGGTTCAAAGCCTTACGATGGTGTTCCATCTTCCCATAATATGGGCATCGTTGTATCATTTCTCTCTCTCGTGAATAGTGGCGAAGAAGGAGTTCCCATTTTAGGGTTCCCTCTCTTGGTATTTATAGCCGTGAGCTTCATGAGCTGTCAATAAGTGGCCGTGACCACGTTGTGGGTTCGCTTTCATGATGGTGATTAGGCTGTGGTGTCGTTGGTCGAATCAGATAAAGGTTAAATACTGTTGATTCTGAGTGGTCATACAACTTATTAATCATGGATTAGCTTAAACAGAGATTAAGTTCATTTATTATCATGGGGTCGGATTCTGACCCATACATTTGGTCCCTCCGCTTATTGAGGTCGTGCCTTGGCCAAGCTCCATGAGCGGACTTCATCGACTGTAGTTCGAGAAACTCGAATAAGGAGGTCAACTCTTGCTTCGGTCGAGACTGAATTCTCTTTGGCGATGGTCCTTAACCTTAATTTTGTCGACGACCTTAGCCCTTTAGGCGGTTACACACTAGAGATGGCCTTAGCCTTGTAGAGTGTTAGCGTTTTGTTATTGTGTTATCTAGTCGTCGTTCAATCAAGGTCGAACTCTCCTCTTTGGAGAAGGAATTTAGCCTTTTACATTAATTCGAGTTAGGTCGAGCTTTATTGCGCTTTGAAACTTACGTTTGCTTGGAAGCGTAGTCGTCGATCACGGCGGGCAGGTTATATATTGTACGGACGAGGAGGGTGGGAGCACGCTTGAAACGCTTTTGGAGACATCCAAAATTTCCAAGGTGTACAGAACATCTTCTCAGCGTCCGTAGGTCGTTATGACCATTTCGACGATCGAGATGCCGATTGGCGACTGGAGAGTCGTTTCATGGAGCCTGTCATAATGACACACGTTTCTGTAAAACTGAACCATTTTGCGGTTGGTCTTGTAGTTAATGATGGCTATTGGGGTTCGTGAAAGCCACTTGTGTGCCTATAAATAAAGGGTTGAGACATTTAATTCTCATATTCTTATTGTTGGTCTGAGAGAGATTTTGAAGAAACTTTTCTTCTTGATAATTCATCTTCATTTTTGTTCTTCGATTGTTACAACCTCCATCTTGCCGATCAAGCATTACTTTGTTCTTGTTAGTGAATCAGTAATGGCAGGTTGCTCTTCTCAAAATGTTCTTCTGGCAAAATTTTCCGGTGGTTTAGGGACCATGTCCGGTAATGGGAGGTGCAGGACCGGTGGAGATCAAAGAAGTTCTATCGGTTGATGAGATATTATCTTTGCCGGGAGACCTGATGATTGACTTCACCGTCGATGATGGAGAGGATCAGGTGGATGAAGCCCCGTTAATGGGGGAAGTTGGGATGGCCCAACTACTGGAACAGTGGTGCCCTAACTATGCCGATATCGTTCTCGCTAGGAGCGAAGAGAGGGTACACACCGACCGCAGGGGGGGACTGCCTCTTCTATGGCTATCCCTTCAAGTTGGGATTTAAACTTCCCCTTCCCATGATGGTAATTGATTTTTTCCGTATGGGGTGTTCCCGGGTCAACTTTCTCCTTCTCTTTACAAATTGCTGGCGATGTTTGTCAAGTATGCGGAGTTGGCCGGTAGAGAGGTCATTCTGTAGCACATGCTTACTCTCTATGCTCCCCAAAGGGTCCACGGTACTATGATTCAAGCACGCCCTTGTGGGTCGAGGGGCCTAACCATAGAACTGGATGACGAGTTCAGGCTTCGCCCTTTTGAGCACTTCTTTTATATCAGAACTAATCATTTAGTGGCATCCCTACCTGGGTTACCAGAGGCTTGGAACCATGCACGTAATTTTTTTTTTAAAATTCTCGAATTCTCTTTTTTGCCCCTCTTTACGTATTCTGCTCGTAAAACTTAACTTGTGTCAATTTGGTAGCTGAAAGTCACCGCTAGATCCACTGGCTGGGATACGTGAGTGGGTCTAGTCCATGCTCCCCCATACGGCGGGGATACGCACGTGGGCGTCTTTCTAGGAGAGGCATGGCCGTAGGCCTGCGAAATCTAAAAAGTTGACTTCTTATTATGTCCTTCCTTGTTTCAACTATATTTATCGGCTTTGTTTTTTTGTTATCAGGGAGGGCATGCTGCGTCAGGGCCCCCCAATTGGCCTTCTGTCGGTCGGGTGCAATTTCTCGGCTTACTGTAGCATCGGTGTCGTGCTCAGTACCGAGGGCGGAATTAGTTGAATCTTCAGCGACCCCTTCTCCAACACAGACCACACTTCGAAATGAGGAGCCATCGGGTGTTTTGCACCCTAGAGCGGAATCTCCCTCACCTAAGGAGGAGGAGGAGAGGCCATTGGTGAGACAGAGGGTCGTGTTCACACCGACCCACCTGTGGTAATTAATTTGGACTCCCCCAGCGTATACGGAGAGGAGTGTGGCTACGGAGCCTGCGCTTGAGGGCACACAAATAATCGGTCTTGCCCCGGTTGGCTTAGGCCATGAGGACACCGTCCCTTCGGCGACTCAGTTGGTGGTTCATGTTACTGAGACGGGAGGCAGTTCCTCAGCGGCTGCTATTGTTAGTGAATCAAGCGCCCCTTTGGCGGCGGAAGGTGGAAGGGATATTGTAGATGAGTATGGGTCTGAATCCAACTTGGAAAACAACGACGTCCGTATGTTCCGACAAGGCTTCACCAATTCAACAGTGCATGCAGAGGGACGATCTCTCTTCATTAAGGTTCCCACGGAGCAAACTTATTGCTCCAAGGGAATAGCTTGGTGCCGTTGTTTGAGGTGCTATGCTCTGAGGCCTAGAACACATCATTGAGGGACGTCACGGATATCGTACTGATGAATGAAGTGGCCGTGATGGGCCTGGGGGTACGTATTATGACCTCGATCCATTTTTTGCCTTAGTTTATTCTTTATCTTAATCATTGTTTTTGCTTTGCAGTCTTATTTGTGAGAGGTGGAGGGCATCCGTCGAGCCAACGTCCGCTCGGGGATATTTTGCTGGTGCTTGATAAGTACCGCCACTATCGAGATCGGTGCCGAGAGTTGCACGAGTGCTTGAGGGCCGACACTTATAATCGGGCTTTGGTCGAGGAGCTAGCGAGGTGGGAACTTCAGTTGCAGCAAATACATGGCAGAACGCGCTCCCTCGAGGAACTGCTTCATCATAAGGATGAGGAACTCGAGGCAGGAAGGAAGATTGTAGCTAAGTGCGAGCACAGGGGCCAGGCTAAGGAGGCGGAGGCCTCTGCGGCCTGGAGCGGGAAAGTGGTAACTTTGAAGAGGTTGCGGCTCTGAAACTTCAGGCGAGTGCTGCCTCGTCGAGAGTCAAAGGGTTGGAGGAGGCGATCCATGTGTATGAATCCCATCGTGGTTCGGAGAGGGCTACATCGGCCGATAGGGAAGTAGGCTCGAGGAGCGCATTGGCCTTCTTGAGCAGGAAGCCCAAGTTATGGCAGATCAGGTCGCGACCTCAGAAAGAGAGAATCATTGGCTACGGGACCAAGCCGCCACTTCGGGCTAGGTTCATGAGCTTTGGGTCTTTGGCGAGGCCTAACGTGATGTATATAAGAATTTGTGGGAGGCCGGCATTGTGATCAAAGCTCCTTTCGAGGAGGCGCGTCAAAAGGCTCATGAGGCCCGTACTGACTGTGGTTTTGAGGTGGCGGCGCCAGAGGTTGATGATGGTGCAAATGGTGGCGCGGACTGCGCTGAATAAAAGCATTTGTTGCATTGTGTTTTTTTATTTTATTCGCCGCATGGCATTTAGGTGCTTCTTGTTTTTCTTTTTCTTTTTCCTTGTACTGAGCGGCCTTGGCCAGGTGTAAGAGTGGATGACCCCAATTAATTTTGTAGATAAATGAAATTCCTTTTCTGTTATTTGCTTCGTATTTACCTTCCCTTCTTCCCCCTTAGACATTTCTTTGCACGCGTTCGAAAGGGTGATTTGCCTTTGAATTTGATGCTGGAAGGCATGTTTATTTTTGATTGTTGATGACTTTTTTTCTTTGACTCGGTTTGAATGAGTCGGAGTCATTACTTGGCGATAGCGGCACATAGCCTTAGTCCCAGTTTGAGCGTGGTCGAACTAGCGGCCGTGATGATAAAAAGTGTGGCCTTGTAGTTTGACTGGGGCGGAACATTATGTGGCCCGAATCTTAGTTCGAGTTGGGAGTACTTACTTGACTTGGAGAGAGAGCCCATTCCATGCCTCGATTCATCGGAGGTCGGGTTTTGCTGAGTTCTATAATGAAGGCGCTTGGCCTGGGTCCTGGTTCAATTATGGTCGAGCTTGTTAGATTTTAGGATGGAGGAGTCTGTCATTGGAGTTCGAGCAGGGTCGAACTTGTTTGATTTAATGGCGAAGGCCCATAGCCTAAGACCCAATTCAACTGTTGTTGAACTTTGTCGAATTTGAGGGCGAAGGCGCGTAGTCTAAGTCCTAATTCAACTGTTGTTGAACTTTGTCGACTTTTGAGGGAGAAGGCGCATGGTGTGAGTCTCAATTCAACCGTTGTTGAACTTTGTCGATTTTGATAGCGGAGGCGCATAGCCTGAGTCTTGGTTCAACTGTAGTTGAACTTACTGGCGAAGGCGCATAGCCTTGATTTAATGCCGAAGGTGCGAAGCCTGAGTCCCAGTTTGACCGTAGTTGAATTTGCTAGAACATGCACATAGCCTTGATTTAATGGCGAAGGCACGTAGCCTGAGTCCCAGTTCGACCATAGATGAACTTGCTAGCAAAGGCACGTAACCTTGATTTAATGGCGAAGGTGCATAGCCTGAGTCCCATTCAACCGTAGTTGAACTTTGATACGTTTGATGACGAAGGCGGATAGCCTGAGTTCCAATTCAACTGTCGTTGAACTTTGTCAATTTTGGTGACAAAGGCGCATAGCCTGTCTTGGTTCAACCGTAGTTGAACTTACTGGCGAAGGCACACAACCTTGATTTAACAGCGAAAGCGCGTAGCCTAAGTCCCAATTCAACTGTAGTTGAATTTGTTGGCGAAGGCACAAAGCCTTGATTTAATGGCGAAGACACATAGCCTATCTTAGTTCAACCGTAGTTGAACTTACTGGCGAAGGCACACAACCTTGATTTAACAGCGAAAGCGCGTAGCCTGAGTCCCAATTCAACTGTAGTTGAATTTGTTGGCGAAGGCACATAGCCTTGATTTAATGGCGAAGGCGCATAGACTGAGTCTCGAGTTCGACCGTAGTTGAACTTTGATACATTTGATGACGAAGGCACATGGCTTGAGATACAGTTCAACTGTCGTTGAACCTTGTTGATTTTGATGACGAAGGCGCATAGCCTGTCTTCGTTCAATCGTAGTTGAACTTACTAGCAAAGGTGCATAGCTTTGATTTAACGGCGAAGGTGCGTATCGTGAGTCCCAGTTCAAATGTAGTTGAATTTGCTGGAGAAGGCACATAGCCTTGATTTAATGGCGAAAGAACATATCCTGAGTCCCAGTTCGATCATAGTTTAACTTTGATACATTTGATGCTGAAGGCGCATGGCCTGAGTTCCAGTTCAACTATCGTTGAACTTTGTGTATTTTGATAACGAAGGCGCATAGCCTATCTTGGTTTTACCGTAGTTGAACTTACTGGCGAAGGCGCATAGCCTTGATTTAACGGTGAAGGCGCGTAGCCTTAGACCTAGTTCAACTGTAGTTTAATTTGCTGGCGAAGGCACATAGCCTTGATTTAATGGCGAAGGCGCATAGCCTGAGTCCCAGTTTAACCGTAATTGAACTTTTTTACATTTGATGACGAAGGCGCATGGCTTGAGTTCAGTTCAACTGTCATTGAACTTTGCCGATTTTGATGACAAAGGCGCATAGCCTGTCTTGGTTCAGCCGTAGTTGCATTTACTAGCGAAGGCGCCTAGCCTTGATTTAACGACAAAGGTTCGTAGCCTGATTCCCAGTTCAATCGTAGTTGAATTGACTGGCGAAGGCACATAGCCTGAATCTCGCTATGTCGATGTTTGAGAGTTGAAGCTCGGTTTTGATTCGAGATCTTGAGCAGATTAAACGTTATCTTCCCAATCGGGTAATGTAGGCTGGCTTGAGCGACTCTAGTTTTGAGATATCTTTATGCCGGTTTTTTACTGGAGCCCGTATCAAGGATGTGGGAGATGCCTGACAGTGATCCTCCCTTATGGGGCTCCTTCTTCTTGCTTGCACTATTCGATAGAGGAGATATAGAGAAGTTAGATATCCATTCAAGATCTTCGAGTTACCCTTGTCCGATAAGCCGCTTTGGCTTGTTTGAGCTAGGTTGTTTTTGGCGTTTCTTTCCTCTTGGTCCAGGGTAGAACTACATGATTTTGCTATGAAATCCCCACAGACGGGGCTAAATTGTTTGCTCAAAAGTTGTCATATACTTTATGAGTGTGAAACAATAAATAAATCCAGGGAAAATCATAGCAAACTTTAATAATCCATTGGACCAAATGAAAGAAGCGAAAATAAGTACTCAGAATTAGGAGCGGAAACATTAAAAGCTTTCATTGATAATATGATTTGGTTTGCCTCTCCATGGAGAGGTTCAGAGCCTTGCAATGGTGTTCCGCCTTCCCATAATATGGGCATTGTTGTATCCTTTCTCTCTCTCGTTAATAGTGGCAAATAAGGAACCCCATTTTACGGTTCCATCTCTTGGTAATTATAGCTGTGAGCTTCATGAGCTGTCAATAAGTGGTCGTGACCACGTTATGGGTTCGCCTTCATGATGGTGAATAGGACGTGGCGTCATTGGTAAAGTCAGATAAGGGTTAAATACCGTTGATTCTGAGTAGTCATACAACTTATTAATCATGGATTAGCTTATACCGAGATTAACTTCGTTAATTATCGTGGTGTCGGATTCCGATCCATACAAGAACTACAATTCAAGTTTTGGCCAATTGCATGATCACTAAATTCTGTCCACTTTACTAAGAATTAGGACATGTTGAAGGTTTAAATGAATTTGTTCTTGGGACGCCAGTAATAGATCCAGAGAAGGAAACCTTCACACACCTCCCTCCTAAACAAGTCCAAATCCTTTTCTAAGACTAACTGTTGTAGTTCACACATCGATACATTCATATTTCAGTAGCCGGCTTTGACATCTATATAAACCCATGTGCTTGTAATTGTTAAGCATCATTTCGCAGTATTTGCAAGCCACTTGAGTCTATTTTTGACGACTTGGGAGCATTAACGCGAAGGTAATTTTTTTTTCTTGTGCTTTTCTTGTTTTGTTGGTTTTTTCCTTTTTTGTAGGTCAAGCGAGATGAAGGCCTATAAAATTTCATTATGAAGATCTTTAAAATTTTTGGGGAAGACCTTTAAAAGTTCGCGCAATGGTCCTTAAAAGCTCGTGGTCAAGGCCTTTAGAAGTTCGCAGTGAAGACCTTTAAAAGCTTGCGATAGAGACCTTCAAAAGTTCACGCAATGATCCTTAAAAGCTCGTGGTCAAGGCATTTAAAAGTTCGCGGTGAAGACCTTTACAAGCTCGCTGCGATGATCCTTAAAAGCTCGTGGTCAAGGCCTTTAAAAGTTTGCGGTGAAAAGATTTAAAAGCTAGCGGCGGAGACTTTAAAAGTTTGCAGTAAAGACCTTTAAAAGTTCGCAATGAAAACTGTAAAAACTCGGATGCCCTTAAAAGTTCGAGACGAACACCTATAAAAGTTCACAACGAAAACTGTTAAAACTCGGATGCCTTTAAAATTTTGAGATGAAGACCTCTAAAAGTTCACCACGAAAACCTTTAATTCGGATGCCTTTAAAAATTCCAGACGAACACCTTTAGAAGTTTGCAACGAAAACCATTAAAAATTTGAATGCCTTCAAAAGTTCGAGATGAACACCTTTAAAAGTTCACCATGAAAACCTTCAAAAATTCGGATGCCTTTAAAAGTTCGATACGAACACCTTTGAAAAATCGCCACAAAAACCTTTAAAAAATTTGGATGCCTTTAAAAGTTTGAGACGAACACCTTTTACAGTTCGCTAGGAAAACCGTTAAAATTTGGATGCCTTTAAATGTTTGAGACGAATACTTTAAAAGTTCACAACGAGAACCGTTTAATATTCGGATGCCTTCAAAAGTACGAGACGAACACCTTTAAAAGTTCGCAATGAGAACAATTAAAAATTCGTATGCCTTTAAAAGTTTAAGATGAACGCCTTTAAAAGTTCACCACGAAACCTTTAAAAATTTAGATGCCTTTGAAGATTCAGATCGAACACCTTTAAAAGTTCAAAACGGGAACTGTTAAAAATTCAGATGCCTTCAAACATTCGATACGAACACCTTTAAAAATTAGCAACGAAAATCCTTATAAACTCGAATGCTTTTAAAAGTTCGAGACGAACACCTTTAAAAGTTCGCAACGTAAATCGTTAAAAGAAATCCAACACAAACATCCCTTTTTTAAGGCATAGGACAGACATAGAGACCAACACTTGAATGTTTAGCAAACCTGAAGGCACAAAAGAATCCCTGGATTTCAATGCAAATACTTGACATCCTCCCAAAATCGGCCCATTAAAGACATCACTTTACCATGGAGGATTGCCCCTTTAAATCAAATGAGATCAAATTTCAACAATAGGATGACATTTTAGATTGATTTACATTCCTTCATACTTCATTCGAATAATAATTGGGGCAATATGTATCTTTTGAACTTGTGCGACTGAACTCAGACTGAAACTCTAAGCTGCCTACATACCTCGGTGAAGAGGATCAAGTCATACCGTAGATCAGAATGGGTAGTTTTTTTTACGTACTAACTTTTGCCTAGGTCTCCTCTTTCGTGATTTTCAAACTAGCGGACTTTTTTTTTTGCATCCTAAATTTTTCCTAGGCCGCTAGTTTTGAGATTTTCAACCTAGCAGACTTTTTTTAGGGGATGTACACAGTTTAGACTCATGCAGGCCAGGAGTATAGCAAGATTCAGCTTAGGCCCGTACATCAAGGAGCATCATGACTTGCAGTTTAGGCTCGTACATCAAGGAGCATTGCAACTTCACGGATTTTGCTCGAATTTGAAGAGCTTTATGACCTGCAGTTTAGGCTCATGCGTCCAAGAGCATTGTAATTTGAAGATTTGGCTTACAATTCGAAATGCTTCGCAACTTTAGGAATTGCTCAATTTTTAAGAGCTTTGCAACTTAAACTTTTACTCGTATTTGAAGAGCTTCACAACTTGAAGATTTAGCTCAAAGTTGAAGAGGTTTTCAACTTGAACACTTTTCCTCGAATTTGAAGAGCTTTACAACTTGAAGACTTTGCCGAATTTGAAGAGCTTTATGTCTTGAAGTTTGGTTTAAATTTGGAAAAACTTTTCGATTTGAAGTCTTTGCTCGACTTTGAAGTGCTTTTAACTTGAGTCCTTTCTTGTATTTGAAGAGCTTTGTGACTTGAACACTTTGCCCAAATTTGAAGAGCTTTACACCTTAGAGATTTAGTTCAAAATTGGTGAGTATTATCACATACAATATATACTCATGTACCAAGAAGCATTGCAACATGCAGTTTAGGCTCGTGCATCGAGGAGCATTATAACTTGCAGTTTAAGATCGTGCGTTAAAGAGCATTATAACTTGAAATTAGGCTCGTTCGTTAAGGAGCGTTGCAACATGCATGGACTCTTCAGCTTCATCTTCAGGTGAATACATGTCCCCATCCTTGTCTTCTTGTTTTTCTTCTTCCTTGTTGTAAGGCTCAAAGATAGGTAGCCCTTGGCCACCACTTTTATCCATACTTTGCTCCATATCATGATCACGAGTTGCTAGTTCTTCAAATTTTTTAGTCTTTATGCCTTGTAAGATATAGCGAAGACCCCAATGCATGCCTTGAATGCACATTTCGATGCTAGAAGTTTCACTAAGGCGATCTTTTACTTGAGGCTTAAGCTCCTCCAGCATTGATGAAGTCAATAACTAGCTCATCCTTTCGTTGATGAGATTTTGTAAGTTCAGTCATGCTTACAATGCATCTTGTGTTATAGTAGCGACTGAGAAACTCTTGCTCCAACTACTCCCAACTATCGCGCAACCGAGTTGCCATATTGATACAGCACAGCTACTTGAACGGTGAAGAAGCAGCTACCAAGTAGAGAAGAAAGAGAAAGAGTGAATGCAGTCCTCCTACCAATCAAAGAGGCTGAGAGTAAGCGTAAGCTCACCCGGAAGCTGTTTTTCGATTTCCCCCCCACCCCCTATGTGGTCGGCCTTCTTACCAGTCTGCCTCTCGGTCGCACATTCAACATAGCGTTCGGACTCCAATCACTAGGCTTATTAACTAATAAGGATTGTGAGTATTGCGCTCTGCCCAGCTTAGCGCATGGAAGGGCGAGTCGTTCTCCTCTTCGTGTTCTATTGATCAGAAGCATCTAGCAGCGCCGCGCCAGTAAAAAGAGTCTTGCTATTAAGCTAAGCTGCTGTTGGGGGATTCGTGCTTGAATGTCGAGATCAGGGGACTCTATCCAATCCATGCGGCAAATCTGTTTGTGGTGGAAAAAACTCAACAATAAAAAGAAATAAATAGAATATAGAAAATGGAACCAGATTTGAGATCTATCTACCAATCGAATGCATTACCTTTGAGAGATCGAACAAATTGTTTGACAAGATAATCTCCATACGTTCCAGCATTATTGCAAGTTTCAACAAAGTGTGCTACATGTTGTCTCGGATTACCCTTGCCATCGAATTGTTGCAACTTAGGAGGTTGATAACCGACATGCATCTTCAAGTTATCAGTTCTTTGCATATACGGCTTTGCATATGTGAGTGATAATTTGGACGACTCAGCTTTATCTTTGATAGACTCCATGATGAAGTCCTTAATTTCTCAATGGGAATCAGACCTTCAGTGGAGACTTAAATCTCTTTGGTTGTCATTGCTTACTTTTCGGAAAGGTCTTCTTTCTATTGTGATCTTTGAAGATTTAAAGGTGTTTGTGTCAATTCTCCCTCTATTATGCTATCCAATGTATTTGTTAACTTCAAAAGTTTAGCATCTTGATCTTGCATGTGCTTTGATAAGCTTTCAATTTCTTTCGTCAATTTGCAAGTTGTTCTTCTACAGTAGAAGCTTTAATAACCATTGCTTGCATGATCGCTATAGAGGATGAAGAATAATATGGACCATTGTTGAGCTTAGAGGTTGCATTAATGGATACTGGAGGAGATCCAACACTCAAGTTATCATCATCGGCTTGCATGAAAGGTGTTTTGGACTTGGATAAACTAAGCTGAGCAAGAACCTATTTGATCTTTTCGGCGAGATCGTTAGCTTTTTTGTTTCGCGCTTGTAGGGGATCTTGCTCCTTTTGAGGATGAAGATCCAACAATAAGGCTTGATGTGGACGACACTTGAAGTGTTTGTTGTCCTAATGAGCTTACTTTGCTCCTTGTAACAGGCGCAAAGCTTCCAAAGGTAATATAGAGGATGTTTTCCACATCAACATAGAACTTGGAATTAGCAGCTTTAATGGAAGTTGATCTGGGGTTGATTTTCTTTGAAGCCATTTTCGATGTTCTTGGACTTTGGTGATTGAAAAGTTGAGATTAGAGGTAGATATTGTCCCACTGGGTGTACCAATTTGTTTGTAACAAATTATTTGTAAAAACCAAAATAAATTAAAACCACAATATAAATATGAAAAATATAGTTTTATTGATAAAATGATGTGGGTACAATTCTGTTTGTTCTCTTGATTCTTCTCTCCTTATTATCTCCGTGATTCGTGGGCTAGAACAACGTATTTCTTGAACGTAGGATGTTGCGGGCTTTGATGGATTTATTTGATATCCATGAAGCATCTTGTGGATCTTCTTGAAGTATTTGATTATCAAGAATTATCTGGCCACTTCTTGATATCTTTGTGAATATCCCGTGAGTTTATGAAATTTTCGAGATGATCTCCATTTTTTAGATCAGTTTTTTTAAAGCATTATGCAAACCATTTTATAGGAGTGACCTAAGATTTTGGTAGAGTAGCCTCCAAGCAACACTGACAGACTCCTAGAATATTCAAGAGGTCTTGTAGTATCTTGAATTTAGGATTTAATTAGATCCGTTAAGATTTCGATGTCTACAAATGATCCCTACTTCAAGGTTTGTCGGGATGTAGGCTTGCCGAAACTTGAAGACGAGACTTGAAGTACTCAACGATCGCAACAAATGGTTTTGAAACTTGGAATTTTCGATTTACAGGAGGAAGAGATAAAGGGAAAAACTGGTCCCACTGGGCATGCCAGAATTTGTAAACAATATATTGCGTCGAGAAAATAAAATCAAGACCGAAAATATCGCGACTATTGTAGTATTTTATTTCAAATATTTGAGTGTATAATCTCTATGATTTCTCTGATTCTACTTTTCCAGTATAAATACAGGGGTCTTTGAGCTTGATCTTGAATCTATGTTTGTTGCCATGAACGATGATCTTGTTCTTGAGGTTGAGCTTGATTGCTTGAACTTGATCTTGATTTCGTCTTTGTTCTTGAGCTTGAACTTGATTTGTTTTTCGTTCTTGAGTTCGAAACTTGTGGAGGAATTTGCAGCATTTGATTCATGAGCTCTTTCTTGCTTCTTGTTATAACTTCTGTTGTCTTTTCTGGGTTATTATATAGGAAAAAATTTGGCTCATAAAGTCCCCACGCCACGTGGGCACATACCCCATAACAAGGGCGCCCCAAGTAAGAGGGCGGCCAAAATCGGCAAAGAAGGAGCAACGTTATTCAGTACTTGCCTCTTTTACTGAATGGAAGCCACCAACCTTTGTAGTTTATAATTATTATTTATTTATTGGTTCGAGGAAGGTTCTTCCCTTTGTAAAAGAGAGGATCATTTTTTCTCGGATAATAGAATATCTATTTCTATCTCTATTTCTCTCTCTCTCTCTCTCTCTCTCTCTCTCTCTCTCTCTCTCTCTCTCTCTCTTGAGGTCATAGCTACTAATTACTTCTTAAGCTAAGTCTATTATTGTCATCCACTGAGAAGTCTACGACTACTCTCGAAGTGATAATCATGTCTAGGGATTATTATATTTGATTACGATTTACCCCCATATATTTTTTGATTATTATTAGGCTTACAAAACACTAGCACCTTTATTGAGCTAAACAATTTGGCGCAGTCTGTGGGGATTTCGAGAATCAAAACCATAGTTTATACATAGAGAACCATCAAAAACCTTTCTTTACTACACAAACATGAAAAATGGCTGACAACAACGCAAGAATGAAAAAAATAGCAGATATTGCAACCAATCTCATCGGCACTCTCAACGAAGCCGGTGAAGATAGGGTCATGATTACATACCCTAGTACCACCTTAAGCGGGAAAATCCCACCTCAACCACTTGAAGATCTAACAATCTTGCGGGAAAAAGGCGCTTCCACATCTAGATCTGAAGGAGCACCCCGGAGATCAAGAAACTATTGGAAGAGTGGTTAACAAGCACTCTAAGAGTCCTGGTTGAGAAGTCACCCCAACATAATGTCAGATGCAGGCCAACCACAGATTTTGCTGCAGTCGGAGGCGAACCCGAGGTCACCGCGCAAATAATGCGCCCTTCAAAACTCGGGCTGACAGCGACGCGCTCGCAGCCATCCTCAAGAAGATGGAGTAAATGGAAATCAAAAATAGGTACCAGATGAAAGAACATCAAGAAAAGGGCAGACAAATTCCCTGGCGCACCCAAAATGCCGCCAAAGCGTGACGTGGGGAGGTTTGTTGAACAACCCTACACAGAAAAGGTGGCATGCCATACCTCATTCCGAAAACCTTCAAAATGTCGCCTTATCTAAGAGTGTACGACGGAAATACAGATCCCGAGTGTCGATGCCCCTTTTCCGACTACTAAAAAGAAGCGAAATTAGGTTTACGACATTATGGACAAAACAACTCTTGTCCCCGTTTGGGAATTGGGTATTGGAAGTTGAAGAGTCGCCACCTAATGATTATAGTGCATTAGGACACTTTTAAGAAGAAGAGTATATTTTGAAAGAAAACCAGAGTTTGGGTAAGGCCGTGAAATTATCTCGAGGGAAAGGTTTTAGGCACCCCTCAAGATCCACTACTGTGGTTCCCGACCGTGCTAATTGTGACTTTAATGGGAAACAAAGCAAATAAACAAGTAAGGTTCACATATAAGCACTCAAACAACTTGAGAATTTTTAAAAAAAAGAGGAAAGACATAATTTAAATAAAGCAGAAGGGAAAATTAATTTGAAAAACATTACTTGGATCATTCGATACAATATCTCGCACATATCCAAAGAGGGTTCGCTTTATGATACTATCGCATCGTCATCATCTCCATATTCTACCCTTCCCACCCCGTTAAGGTATTAAGAGCGTTTGGTCTCGTTTACTTATTGCATGCTAGTACCCGTCCCAACCTATTAGTCCCGGGGTACTAGGACTTCTAATCTTAAGAGGGGTAGAGAAAGATAGGATATATATGGAGTTTTCAAAGGTAAACATACTAAGCGTCAATCAAAACAAATAGCATATAAAGGTATACAAATCATACATTAAAAGGGTCATATAAATCCCGTAAGCCATAACAGCAATTAGTCTAGCATGACGTACAAATACTGGTTTGGTCTTTAATATTAAAACTGATCGCTAATAGATTAGTTAAACACATAAAGCTGGATAGAAAATCTGCTTCGAGCTCCCCGAGCACGTTATCAGGAGTTGTTGTATTTAAGAAAGCATGGGAGATTTAAAAGGGAGTAGAGGAAATAAGAGATTTGAAAAGCAGCAGACAGTTTAAGTAAAATATGCAGAAAAAGTTTCAGAAAGACAAGCAGATTTGAGAAGAAAACCAGTTGCACAACTGTTTCAAAAACTGGGCAAATGTTGAGGCAGAATGATTTTTTGTGCAGAGGTAAAACAAAAGAATTTGAGCAGGCAGATTATTCAAAAAGACTATTTCAGAGAAAACACTTTGGGTAGAGCTTATTTTAAACAGACAGAGAACACAGACTTAAGATGTTTTGAAAGCATGCATAGTTTGAACAGTGTGCAGGAAACGTTATTTGGAAACATTAATGCTTAGATGACTGACTATTATTAATTAAGGAATAGGCGAGTTTGATAGTTAATCTTATAGGCATGATGTCTATGCTTCAGATTTTAAAAGTTGTTAAGGAATTGATGAATAATTGAGCGTTTAACCCTACAGCTTGCCTATCACGTATGCAAGTTTTATAGGCAGGATTTCTATATGCATTTGATTACAAAAGTATGCAAGTCCTATAGGCATGCTTTCTAAGTGCATTTGATAACAAAAGTATGCAAGTACTACAGGCAGGATTTCTATATACATTTGACTATAAAATATGCAAGTCCTATAGGCATGCTTTCTAAGTGCATTTGATTACAAAATATATGCAAGTCCTATAGGCAGGATTTCTATATGCATTTGATTACAAGATATGGAAGTCATATAGGCATGCTTTCTAAGTGCATTAAGCATAGAACCCTATGAATATGGTTTCTACCATTTGATTTGTGCAGAAATAGTAAAGCCCTTCCCACACCCTTTCACTAATATCCCCAAATATTTTACACAATCATTACAGAAAACTTGAAAGAAAGGACTAAAGAAAATAAAATACATCAGAACTACAACAGGCCCGAAGAAGCTCAAATCAACCTTAATGTCCAACCCATGCATTTTACCAAATTCAGATTCCAGCTTCCAAGGCCTTCTCATACTCAAGGTGTTTTAAAAGTTCCAAGGAATCTCAGGGACTCCCGGCAGCGCTTAACACCCTGAATAGCTTAGAGTAACAGAATAGTGCAGTGTGGAAGTATCAGCCCTAAGGCATCTGAGATCAGAGGGAGCTCAAGGGTCCTAAGGCATGGCTTAACAAAAGGTGGCAGAACATAAGAGACTAAGAATGAGTGTAAAGGTGAAGGATTAGAGGAAGACCAATGCAAATGTGGTCATACCTAGTCATGAAGGGGACTGACACACCCCCCTGACCCTTTACATGGTTTAACAAGTAAGAGCAGACTTGAAATAAGTCAGACTTAGGCCTGTATGGTGATTAGGGCACCAACAGATCTGAGTCAAAGCTCAACACATAATGTGGGGTTAAGGGAGTGGTATTACTTTAAGTATAGGTTGAGAACAACCTGGTTCTAAACTAGGAATATCAATGGAGTGCCATCCTAGTCTAAAACATAACTCATACACAAACAGGGGTTAGGGGAGTAGGGGTCACATAAGAACATTTGCAATAATCAGAATTAAACTAGAGGAATTTGGGAAAGGGATGTACATGAATGTGATCATATACATACATAATATCAAAAGCATGGGGTATGGGGTAGGGATGTGCATGTTGGAATTTAACTACACACTGAACATAAACAGACATGGGGGAGGGGGGGGGGGGAAATGATAAGTAAACATGTAGTTTAGCGTTAATATGTGAATCAAGAACCTACCAATTGTAAAACTCAAACAGTTGAGCAAATAGGGTAGGTGAGACCTTATAGTTTAGCATTGGCTTTCAGCCGGCTAAACTCAAGCAGTAGAAAAAGTAACAGAGCAGAACAGAGAAGAGAAGAGAGAGTTTTTAGGTGAGTGAACTTAGGATTGTTCGTGTGCTTGAAATAAAAGAGGTGTGGGTTTTTATAGCTTGAAAGTAAGTAGTAAATAAGGCAGGAAAATAATCTCAGTATCAATCATAACCAATTAGGGAAAGGGTTCCCTCTAATTAAGGATCCGGACTTGGGGTAAATAAACCCAAGTTTATTTTTGGGAAGAGAATCAAGAATAAGTTATAAAATACATGGTAAATACATGTAAGGGTTTTGAAATTCACACGGTTTAACACATAAGGCAAGTCAATCACATAGAGAATCAAGGAATTTGAGGTACAAATTGATACTGAACTTAGTCAAAGGGCAGGTCAAAATTAATGAATCAAATAAGTTTGTAAGAAATAAATTTCCCCAAAATTAGGGTTATTCAGAAAAGGGGGAAAATATGACTATATAAAGAGGTGCACAAATTCGAACATGCAGTACTAAAATTGGTAGAACAATCATGTAATCAAAGAGCAGAAGTACACAAGTAAGAAATCAGAAGCAGCTAGGGTTTAAACATGTAGCAAGCAATTTCATAGAGAGAAACGGAAAACCCCCTAAAACTTAGGGTTTTCATCACATATCGAGTGTAAAGAAGAAGCATAGATGAAGATGAACTTAGGAAGATCAGCATATGGAAAAACAGAGAGCATAGTAAAACATTTAACTCGGAAACCTTAGAAATACCACAGTAAAGAAAAATACGTAGGAATCATAGTAGAAAATACTCAAAAATCACAGTGAAGTTTAAATGAAAACACAATAAAGCAGATATAGCGAAGAAATTGAAGAAACCTTAAATTTTAGGAAGACGAACAGTTTGAAAACAAAGTCGGCGAAGAAGTGTGAGAAATATTTTGAAACTTTAGAAAAAAACTAAAATCTAGAGAAGATCGTAAAGATAGACACAGAGAAAACCTTGAAAATTAGGGTTTTAGAGAGAGAACCATAGATACACGAGAAAGGCCTGGAACAGATTGTTTCTGAGTCGATAAAGGGCTCACAGCTTCAAGGCTTGCCGAAGAGAGACCGGACATAGTCGTAAAACTCCAATCGAAGGACCGCTAAGTCGATAGTCTTCAAGATAGTGCTTCGATCTTCGAACAAAAGAACCATAGGAAGTAGGGAGAGGTGAGTACAGGTGTTTTGAAGCTTGAGAATCCATAAACGCCGGTGAAACGGAGCCAGAGAAGGGCTAGGGTTCAGAAAGGGTTGAGAGAGTTTTGGGGGTGAGAGGATTCAAAGGCGGCTGAATGTAGAGAATGAGTAGGTTATGGGGGGTCTTTGGTTTAACTATGGCAAGCTTAATGTGGACAATTAATCTTAATGATCAACGATAAAGTGGGAATAGGGCGGGTTAATTTGGACGGGTTTGGGTCAGGTAATTTCAAAAATGGGTAGTGTAATTGGGGTAGAATTGGGGGGCTGAAATTGGGTTATAATTGAAATAAAAGGGGCTACGATTTAAATAGCCATTTTCCCCAATTTTATTTTTATAAAATAGTAAATGTTATTGTAAAAATAAAATTAAAATACTAGGTTAATAAATAATGTATAAGTATTAATTTAAAAATGGTAGGAACGATTTTGTAATTAAAAATACTTATTAAATCGAGAAATAGGCTAAAATTGTAATTTTATGCGATTTTAGTTTAGAAATATCTAACGAACTTGTAAAATTGCATAAACAAATTATTTAAAATGATATTTTTATGTAAATGGGAGAATAAAATACATTACTCACAAAAATAACAAGTTTTGGGACCAAATATTGGGATTTTATAGTGCAAAATAAGTCATAAATTGATTTTAAAAATATTGAAAAATGTAGGATAACGCCAAAGCCTATGTGGATGCTTATATATGCATATACATGCTATTTTTGGAATATTTTGAGTATAGAAATATTTGGAGAAAAATTGGGTATCAACACCGAGGACCACTTGATCCACTACATCACTGCCGTAAAAGGTAACGACCTCTCAAAGGAACATGTACCGTCTGTACTACTGAAGAAGTTCGACGAAACACTAACAGGGGGAGCACTGACCTGGTATTCCCAGCTACCAAACAAAATTATTTCCACATTCGAGGAAATGGCGGACAAGTTTGTCACTGCGCATGCAGGAGCTAAGAAAGCAGAAACAAGGGTCCACGACATCTTCGCCATTCAGCAAACCACATGGAAGGATTCAGGGACTTCCTAGCTAGGTTCAACAGAGTAAGGATGAACCTACCCGACGTGTCGGAAGGCATGGCAGTCGCTGCCTTCCAAAATGGGTTAAGCAGAAACGACTCGAGGGTGGCCAAAATGTTACTCAGCCATCTCATGAAGTACCATCCCACCACATAGGAATAGATCCACAATGCTTATTGCGTCGAAGTGCGCACAAACGAGGATGACCTAAACGGACCGATCCAATGTCTAACAACGATACATCCAGAGATCAGGAGAGATCTGTTAGAAACACGTTCTCAATGCAATATACTAAACGTGTACTCTTTTGTAGGTTTTGATGAATGACAAACGAAGCAAAAATTGATATATGACGGAATTCAAGTACAAGCGCACAATGGTTGCGAATAAGATTGAAGTTCAAGATATAGCTTTTAGTTGTTATTGAGTTGTTCTAAAACTGTAATCTCGATCCTATAACTTGACTCATAGTATGGCCTCTCTCATAAAACTATTTTCCAAAATCATGCATATTTAATTCTGTGTCAAAAAGATTTTAAATCATGCATATTTACATTAGACAAAATGTTTTCTAAACATGCCTCAAAAATCTGGGCTAAAATAATCGATTATGTACTTATGATAATCGATTGTTTCTGAGCCAAGACTGCATGACAATCGATTATGAATTAATGGTAATCGATTGTGAGTAAGACAGTGAACATCAGGTTTTTCCAAATCTGCATGATAATCGATTGTGAACAAATGACAATCGATTGTTGTTGAGGTAAAGTTTTTCAATACTCAAAATAATCGATTATGAACTAATGGTGATCGATTGTGTTGAGTTGATGTCTTCCAGTGATTTTAAATTTAATTAAGTAATCGATTATGTCTTTAGATAATCGATTATCACTGAGACAGTAAGTTTTATGATTTTCAGAAAATAACAAGTAATCGATTGTTGCAAAGGACAATCGATTGTTGAAGCTGGCCGTTGTCAAATGATTTTCAAATACCATAAGGTAATCGATTATTGATTTTATATAATCGATGTTCTGCTTAAAATCTGGAAATGATTTTTAGAACGTTGCTGAAGTAATCGATTATTGATTTTATATAATCGATGTTTTGCTTAAAATCCGGAAATGATTTTTAGAACGTTGATGAAGTAATCGATTATTGATTTTATATAATTGATGTTTTGCTTAAAATCTGGAAATGATTTTTAGAACGTTGCTGAAGTAATCGATTATAGATTTTATATAATCGATGTTTTGCTTAAAATCCGGAAATGATTTTTAGAACGTTGCTAAAGTAATCGATTATGAACTTAGTGTAATCGATTATCTGATTTTGAATATTGCCAGTAATCGATTATAGATTATGTATAATCGATTGTGAAGCGTTAAATCTGGGATTGATTTTTAAACTGATTGGCAGATAATCGATTGTTTGGTCTTAATAATCGATTATCACTGAGTAATTTCAGCAACTCTTAATTGGCAATTAGACAACGGTTGAACCAACTTTTTCAACTATAAATACAGCTTCATTTCAGTGTTTTAAATACAACAACATACACAAACTGATCATTACATTGCTATAAGCTTTCATTCAATTGTTCTTCATTTTCTACTCATTTCATAAAGCTTTTGAGAGCCATATTATTGCTTAAAGTTGTTGTGATCTTGAACATATTCTTTTACTCATATCTACTCAATAAGGAGTACTTTAGTTAAGTGAGTGTCCAAGTATTTGATATACTTGTAAGAGAATTGCGATTCTCTTGTTTCAAGGAACTTGCGTTTCCTTGGGTGAAGTCTTTGAGATTGCGATCTCCGAGCAACTGTTTGAGGCTTGTGTCCTCAAGTGTGTAACGGTTTGTTGAGCACCCTTAAGCTTAACAAGATAGTGAAAAATCTCGAGAGAGTTTCTCGGGGACTGGACTAACCACGTTGGTGGCCAACCAGTATACATCTTTGTGTAAGTTTATTTTTCTGCATTTATTTTACTTCCTGCAAAGTTTAAATTCCGCAAGAAAACGCTAAATTCTATTAATACGCTATTCACCCCCCCCCCTCTAGCGTAAAGCGTAGTTTCTAATAATTGGTATCAGAGCCCAACTCTCTGAAAACTTAACCGTTTGAGAGAACCATCCATGGCTTCTACTCTTGACTCTTTTGCAGGAATTGAAGAAGGACAATGCTCTACACGACCTCCTCTATTCAACGGCACAAACTACTCATACTGGAAGGAGAGGATGCAAATCTTTGTGCAATCAAATAGCTTTCATTTGTGGAAAGTATTCACCAATGGAAACCAAATTCCAACCAAGAAGGTGGAAGACGAATGGGTTCCAAAGACCGAAGAGGAATATACCGCGGAGGATATTCGTAAGGTTCAAAATAATGCCAAAGCTATAAATTTATTATATTGTGCTGTTAATGCTAATGACTACAGGAAGATATCATGTTGCAAAACAGCAAAAGAAATGTGGGATAAGCTTGAAGTGACATACGAAGGAACCGACCAGGTACGAGAAGCTAAAATTGATTTCTTAACTCACTCTTATGAACTATTCCACATGAAGGAAGGAGAAAAAGTAGACGAAATGTTTGAGCGATTCTCAATGATCGTGAATGATCTACACGCCCTCAAAAAGACGTTTACGGATAGAGAACTTGTCCGGAAGATCCTCAGAAGTCTCACTCCGGCATGGCGATCAAAGGCCGATGCAATCCAAGAATCCATTGGCATCACAAATGTCACAATTGACGCATTAAGAGGTAATCTCAAAACCTATGAATCAACTATACTTAACCCATTTGTTGATGATCAAAGAAGGCAAAGAATTGCTCTAAAGGCTAGCCAACCACAAATTGATGAGGAAGGTGACAACGAGTTTGGACTCGTTATCAAAAGGTTTCAAAAATTCATGCGCAAAGAGTATGAACGCAAGAACAAAAAGCAAGGCGATCAACTAAAATGCTATGAATGCAGAGAAACCGGGCACATAAAATCAAATTGCCCTAACATCAAAAAGGAGAAGAAACCCTTCAAAACGCAACGTGCATACATCTCTTGGGGAGGAGATTCCGGAGATGAAGCAAGCGAAGAAGAAGACGATGAAGCAGCAAATTTATGTCTCATGGCTCAAGAAGACGGCAAAGACGAGGTAAGTCAAATCTCTTCTCAAAATTTCTTTACTCTTGATGAAATGAGAAATGCTTTTGATGAACTATATGCTGAATTTATCAAAGCTTCAAAAACTGTCAAAAGTGTTAAAGAAAGCGCTTCTCTAAAAGAAAAAGATTTTCAAACACAGCTTTCATTAAAAGAAGAAGAATTAGAAAAACTGGTTTTCGAAAATGAGAAGCTAAAAGAGGAAAACAAGTTTTATGGAAAAAGAAGTGCTGATAAACCTGAAGGTTCTACTAGAAACTGTTCTTCTTGTGTGCTTCTTAAGAATGAAGTAGCTAGACTTAAAGGCACATTAGATAAGTTTAATTCTTCGCATAAAAACTTGAATGATGTGCTTGTTAATCTAAAATCAACTAAACATGGAATAGGATTCAAGAATGAAGAAAAGGTTGGTGCTAAACCACAACAACCTAGAGCTCAACCTAGGACTAATAACCAAAATGCTTATCCTAGAAGTAGAAATCCTAGAAATAACTTGCATGTTAGACCAAATAGTGAAAATGCTAGAAGACCTAGAAATGATGCATATTTTAGGCCAAACCTTGAACAATTTAGAAGACCAAGAAATGACCCTCCACCTAGAAATAGATATTCTAGAAATGATGCATATTTTAGACAAACTTGTGAACCTCCTAGAGCTCATAATAGGAGAAACAATGGTGTTCAAAGTAGAGTAAGCAACCTTCATTCATCTAGTTACTATGTACCTAGAAAAATGCATAATCCCAACGTGACTTGTCATTATTGTAGACGTATTGGTCATATTGCTCCCGCTTGCTTTACTCGTCATAGACATATAAATCAATTGCATCATTATAACATGCCTAACCCTCAAGGACCCAAGATGGCATGGGTACCTAAAGAACATTAATTTGTTTTGTAGGTGTGCTTGAAGGGATCAAGTGTACTATGGTACCTTGATAGTGGATGCTCCAAACACATGATGGGAGATGAATCCAAATTCCTTCAACTAGAGCACAAAGAAGGAGGAAGTGTCACATTTGGTGATAACAATAAAGGAAAAATCATCGGCATTGGTTCGGTCGGTAAGGACGAAAACTCCTTTATTAAACATATACTACTTGTGAAAGGATTGAAGCATAATCTCTTGAGCATAAGCCAATTATGTGACAAGGGAAATCTTGCTCTATTTAATTCGGATGAATGTCTTGTATTTAGACGTAGTGATTTCAAGATCATACTTCGTGGTTTTAGAATTGATAATATCTATATGGTTGATCTTGCAAACTCCTCACCCGAATATGTTGATTGTTTAGTAAGCAAAGAGGATAACTCTTGGCTATGGCATCGTAGAGTAGCACACATGAACATGCATCTTTTGAACAAGCTTCTTTCTCAAAACTTAGTAGTTGGTCTTCCCAGTTTAAAGTTTGAAAATGATTCTATTTGCGATTCTTGTCAAAAAGGGAAGCAAACCAAAGCATCTTTTAAATCCAAGAATATTGTTTCAACGTCTAGACCTTTGCAATTACTTCACATGGATTTATTTGGTCCCTCTCGTATTGAAAGTCTTGGTAAAAATAAATATGTTTTTGTAATTGTTGATGACTTTTCTAGATTTACTTGGACTCTATTTCTTGCAAATAAAAGTGATGCTTTTCAAAATTTCAAGTATTTCCTTAAGCGTATTCAAAACGAAAAGGAATCGACCGTCACTTCGATTAGAAGTGATCATGGGGGAGAGTTTGATCACAATCTCTTTGCGGATTTTTGTGACGAACTCGGAATCGAACACACCTTTTCCGCTCCACGGACACCACAACAAAATGGGGTGGTGGAAAGGAAAAATAGGTGTCTCGAAGAGATGGCAAGAACCATGCTCGACGAAGCTAAGATTCCCAAATACTTTTGGGTGGACGCCGTGAGTACCGCTTGCTATGTTTAAATAGAGTAGCAATTCGGCCGATACTCATGAAAACCCCATATGAACTTTATAAGGGTAGAGAACCCAACATTTCTCATTTACGTGTTTTTGGTTGTAAATGTTTTGTTCATAATAATGGCAAGGACCAATTGGGTAAGTTTGATGCTAAATCGGATGAAGGTATTTTCATTGGTTATTCCTCACGTAGCAAAGCATATAGGATCTTTAACAAAAGAACCCAAATTGTGGAGGAATCCCCTCATGTTGTGTTTTCCGAAGATAATACTCGCTTGTCGAGAAAGGAATCCGGTTTTGATCTTGCAGGTATCTTGGATAGCTTGAAAGATAAAATCCAAGAAGAACCTTCAAAGGAAAACAAAAATGAAATTGGGGAACAACCAACGGAAGAAGCGCCACAATTAGAAAAAGGAATAAATACGCCTAACGAGTGGAGAACGATCAAGGATCATCCTCTCGAACAGGTAATCGGCGATGTTGGAGAAAAGGTAAGTACCCGAAACTCCCTCAAAAACACTTTAGAACTTACTGCTTTTGTTTCTCAAATTGAACCTAAAACCATCTCCGAAGCAATTGGGGATGAATTTTGGACCTTGGCAATGCAAGAGGAGCTTAACCAATTCGAACGCAATAACGTTTGGGATTTGGTGCCAAGACCCGAAGGTCATTCTATAATTGGTACGAAATGGGTTTTTCGCAATAAACTAGATGAAAATGGTATAATCACTAGAAACAAAGCTAGGCTTGTGGCAAAAGGCTATAGTCAAGAAGAAGGTATTGATTATGAGGAAACCTATGCTCCCGTAGCTAGATTAGAAGCTATTCGTCTATTACTTGCTTTCGCCTCTTCAATGAATTTTATTCTATATCAAATGGATGTGAAAAGTGCTTTTCTAAATGGTTTTATTGAAGAAGAAGTTTATGTCAAACAACCCCCCGGCTTTGAAGATTTTAAATATCCCGATCATGTTTTCAAACTCAAAAAGGCTCTTTATGGTTTAAAACAAGCTCCTCGAGCTTGGTATGAAAGGTTGAGTAAATTTCTTTTGGAAAATGACTTCATTAGGGGAAAAGTTGACACAACCCTCTTTGTCAAGCATAAAAACAATGATATTTTATTAGTTCAAATATATGTAGATGATATTATATTTGGTGCTACTAACAATGTTTTATGCAAGGAATTTTCCGATCTAATGACTAGCGAATTTGAAATGTCTATGATGGGCGAGTTAACATTCTTTTTGGGGTTACAAGTGAAACAAATGAAAGAAGGTACATTCATATGCCAAGCCAAATATTGCAAAGAACTACTAAAACGCTTTGAGATGAACAATGCAAAAGAAATGGCTACTCACATGAGCACATCCGATCATCTAGACAAAGATGAAAAAGGTAAGGAAGTCGACACTAAAAAGTATCGAGGTATGATTGGCTCTCTTCTTTATCTTACCGCTAGTCGTCCGGACATCATGTTCAGCGTGTGTTTATGTGCTCACTATCAGTCATGTCCGAAGGAGTCTCACCTTACTGCGGTGAAACGGATATTAAGGTATCTCATTGGTACTACAAATGTGGGTCTATGGTACCCCAAAGGCTCTTCATGCCAACTTATTGGATATTCCGATTCCGATTTTGCTGGATGCAAATTGGACCGCAAGAGCACAAGTGGCACTTGCCATTTGCTCGGTAGCTCTCTTGTCTCTTGGTTTAGTAAGAAACAAGTAAGTGTTGCGTTGTCTACCACCGAGGCTGAATATGTAGCCGCGGGGAGTTGCTGTGCTCAAATCCTATGGATGAAACAACAACTCTTGGACTATGGCCTAAGTCTTGATCACATTCCTCTTAGATGTGATAACACTAGCGCCATATGCTTGACGAAGAACCCCGTACTTCATTCGCGAACAAAACACATCGAAATTAGACATCATTTTATTAGAGATCATGTACTCAAAGGCGATGTCGAAATTGAATTTGTTGAAACCAAAAGCCAATTGGCAGACATCTTTACCAAGCCTTTAGAGAAAGAGTCCTTCTTCCGAATTCGCAGTGAACTCGGGATCCTTGACTCCACTTTGATCTAAGTCATGCATTGCATTTTCTTTCCTACATGATTTCTAACTTGAGCGTCGGAGGCGTCTAACTTCTTTTTGCAGGTATCACCCTAGAGCTAAGAGCAATTCTTAAGCAAACCGCGAATCTGCAGCAATGTCCCTATAAAAATCGATTATCCCGTATCAATAATCGACTACCCTCTAATTTTTTTTCCAATAAATAAACCTTGTTTATTTCATCTTTTTGCATCTTTCCTTACTATTTTTTTGCTAATGGCAAAAGGGGGAAGAAAACGGGATATCGGGTATGCACCACCTCTTAATTCATTGATTGCTTATAAGCTAAAATTGAGGGCGAACTCTTAAATTGAGGGGGAACAAGAACAAAATTGCATAATTGTTACTTGTCTTGAATTGTCAATATCTTCTGCCTAAATTGCATATCCCGCTTAATGTTTGCCATTATCAAAAAGGGAGAAATTGTTAGAAACACGTTCTCAATGCAATATACTAAACGTGTACTCTTTTGTAGGTTTTGATGAATGACAAACGAAGCAAAAATTGATATATGACGGAATTCAAGTACAAGCGCACAATGGTTGCTAATAAGATTGAAGTTCAAGATATAGCTTTTAATTGTTATTGAGTTGTTCTAAAACTGTAATCTCGATCCTATAACTTGACTCATAGTATGGCCTCTCTCATAAAACTATTTTCCAAAATCATGCATATTTAATTATGTGTCAAAAAGATTTTAAATCATGCATATTTACATTAGACAAAATGTTTTCTAAACATACCTAAAAAATCTGGGCTAAAATAATCGATTATGTACTTATGATAATCGATTGTTTCTGAGCCAAGACTGCATGACAATCGATTATGAATTAATGGTAATCGATTGTGAGTAAGACAGTGAACATCAGGTTTTTCCAAATCTGCATGATAATCGATTGTGAACAAATGACAATCGATTGTTGTTGAGGTAAAGTTTTTCAATACTCAAAATAATCGATTATGAACTAATGGTGATCGATTGTGTTGAGTTGATGTCTTCCAGTGATTTTAAATTTAATTAAGTAATCGATTATGTCTTTAGATAATCGATTATCACTGAGACAGTAAGTTTTATGATTTTCAGAAAATAACAAGTAATCGATTGTTGCAAAGGACAATCGATTGTTGAAGCTGGCCGTTGTCAAATGATTTTCAAATACCATAAGGTAATCGATTATTGATTTTATATAATCGATGTTCTGCTTAAAATCTGGAAATGATTTTTAGAACGTTGCTGAAGTAATCGATTATTGATTTTATATAATCGATGTTTTGCTTAAAATCCGGAAATGATTTTTAGAACGTTGATGAAGTAATCGATTATTGATTTTATATAATCGATGTTTAGCTTAAAATTTGGAAATGATTTTTAGAACGTTGCTGAAGTAATCGATTATAGATTTTATATAATCGATGTTTTGCTTAAAATCCGGAAATGATTTTTAGAACGTTGCTAAAGTAATCGATTATGAACTTAGTGTAATCGATTATCTGATTTTGAATATTGCCAGTAATCGATTATAGATTATGTATAATCGATTGTGAAGCGTTAAATCTGGGATTGATTTTTAAACTGACTGGCAGATAATCGATTGTTTGGTCTTAATAATCGATTATCACTGAGTAATTTCAGCAACTCTTAATTGGCAATTAGACAACGGTTGAACCAACTTTTTCAACTATAAATACAGCTTCATTTCAGTGTTTTAAATACAACAACATACACAAACTGATCATTACATTGCTATAAGCTTTCATTCAATTGTTCTTCATTTTCTACTCATTTCATAAAGCTTTTGAGAGCCATATTATTGCTTAAAGTTGTTGTGATCTTGAACATATTCTTTTACTCATATCTACTCAATAAGGAGTACTTTAGTTAAGTGAGTGTCCAAGTATTTGATATACTTGTAAGAGAATTGCGATTCTCTTGTTTCAAGGAACTTGCGTTTCCTTGGGTGAAGTCTTTGAGATTGCGATCTCCGAGCAACTGTTTGAGGCTTGTGTCCTCAAGTGTGTAACGGTTTGTTGAGCACCCTTAAGCTTAACAAGATAGTGAAAAATCTCGAGAGAGTCTCTCGGGGACTGGACTAACCACGTTGGTGGCCAACCAGTATACATCTTTGTGTAAGTTTATTTTTCTGCATTTATTTTACTTCCTGCAAAGTTTAAATTCCGCAAGAAAACGCTAAATTCTATTAATACGCTATTCACCCCCCCCTCTAGCGTAAAGCATAGTTTCTAACAAGATGACGCAACGAAGGACAGCGGGAACAAGGCCCATGACCCAATAGGGAGAGGCACCAACCTTACATCAGATCCTCTCACCCATCGCCGCCTAGGCACGCATACGCACTACAGCGACATGTCGCCCCACTACGAAACGAAAGAGGTACGCCCCCTTTATTATCTGCCCATAATTTTTGTGTGTCCCCTTCAGAGATAGTGTACGCACTTGAGAAGCTGGGCAGCAAGGTGCAATATCTAGAAAAGATGAAGTCGGACCCCGTCACCAGAAATTCAAATGCCTTGTGCGAGTACCACCAGGAACGGGGGCACAAAACCAAAGACTGTATTGGTCAACGACAAGAGGTGGTCAGGATGTTGAACCAAGGATTCCTGAGGGAGTTACTCAGTGACAAAGGAAAAATTAACTTTGCACACGGACGGGAGCAACACCACCGGCCACCAAAATTGCCCTCACCTGCCCGCACGATCAACATGATCATTGGGAACATCGACGATTCGACAATTAACCACATCAAGTTCACCACTAAGCACAAACTGAAGTGAACTATCGGCCACGAACGGTATGACGACTTCGAGATAGTATCATCTTCCATAAGCCCGATGCCGACGGTTTGTCTTTCCCTTATTACAATGCTTTAGTTATTACTTTACGTATCGCAGATACGGATGTTAAAAGAATTATGGTAGATGAAGGCAGTGAAACCTGTATTATCCACCCGAGGGTCCTCGTACTATTGGGACTCGAGGGTATGGTAATACCGATCTGCATAACACTAACAGGTTTGAATAATGCAGTGGGAAGAACCTCAGGAGAAATATCGTTACCCGTCCTAGCGGGGGGAGTCACGCTGGAAACAACCTTCCACGTGATGAACCAGGAAACATCATACAACGTCATCATCAGGAGACTGTGCATACACGCTATGAGAGCGGTCCCTTCGAGATTTTACCAAATGGTTAAATTTCCCACCCCGTGGGGAATATTCAGCATTTCAGGCGAGCCTCAGCGCTCAAGAATGATATAAAATAGCGCAAGACTGCACCCACACCAAACAACTTAAGGGGGCGATTGCGAACGCATAGCAATCAGCTATGTCGGGGACTAAGGTCCACCTGACAAAAATCGCCATTAAAGACCCTGATGTCGTAGAAGCCCGTAAGACTACAGTCGAAGACCTTGACCCAGTCCAACTCGACAACAACGGCCCTACAAGGAAGGCGTACATCAGGCATGGCCTTACAAGTGCAAGTAAGTATCCTGAATTTTTATCTAACCATACAAACCTGTTTGCTTTTTCTGATTCAGATATGTCGGGAATCCCGCGAGAAATCGCTACTCACAAGCCGAATGTTGACCCATTACACCTGCATGTACGGAAAATGACAAGAAAATTCAATACCGCGATCAACGTAGCAGTCAGTGAGGAAGTACACAAAATTCTGACCAACGGCTCTATCAAGGAATCAAAGTACCCTCAGTGGGTCGCCAACATCGTCATGGCCAAAAAGAAGAATGGGAAGTGGAGAATGTGTGTAGACTTCACCGACTTCAACAAAGCGTGCCCGAAAGATTCCTTCCCACTGCCCCATATTGACCAGCTAATAGACGCAACCGCGCGGCTTGAGCTGCTAAGTTTCCTAGATGCATACGCCAGCTACAACCAAATCATGATGGCCGAAGATAACCAAGAGAGAAAAACTTTCATCACCCACCAGGGGACATACTGCTACAAGGTAATGCCCTTCAGGCTCAAGATTGCGGGAGCCATATAGCAGAGGCAAGTAACCAAAATGTTCAAAGAGCAACTCGGTGAGACCATAGAAGTCTACATCGATGATACGCTAGTAAAGTCGGCAAGGAAAGTGGACCATAGCGGCCATCTAAAGGAGGCCTTCGAAATATTGAAAAGGTACGGGATGAAGCTGAATCCCGAGAAATGTGCCTTCGGTGTAGCTTTAGGGAAATTAATAGGATTCCTCTTATCGCAATGGGGCGTCGAGGTCAATCCGGACAAGATCAAGGCGATAGACACAACACCTAAGGTATTGAGGCGCAAGAAACATGTACAAAAGCTGACAGGACGCATAGCCATCATGTCCCTGTTTATCTCACAATCATCCGATCGATGCCATAAGTTTTTCAGCGCATTGAAAAAAAATCAAGGACTACAATGGAAAAAGGAATGCACCGAGGCCTTGAGGAAACTGAAAGCATACTTGTCTTCGCCACCCTTGCTGGTCAAGGCAAGTCCGGGTGAAACCTTCCTAGTCTATCTGACCGTTTCAAAGGTCGTTGTTAGCGTTGTCCTCGTCCGCGAAAGAAAAGGTACACAATCCCCTATCTATTACATTAGAAAAAACACTAGTTGATGCCGAAACTCGGTAACCACACCTCGAAATGATTAGCATTAGAACTGGTCGTAGCTTCACGAAAGCTACAGCCCTATTTCCAATGTCATTCCATAAAAGTGATAACGACCTTCCCATGGAGAAGCATCCTACACAAGCCCGAATTATCGGGCCGTCTCGCAAGATGGGCCATAATACTCAGGGAGCATGACATTTCATACCTTCTACGAACCGCTATTAAGTCGCAAGTCCTGGATGATTTAATAGCCGACTTTAGCGCAGAAATTCTGCCAAAAGCAGAACTTGAGCCACAACACGCCACCGCCAATGATGACCTTTGGGTCCTCTACATTGAAGGCGCTGCCAATGCATCTGGACTGGGACTCGTCCTCGAGGTCCCCATGGGCAAAATGATTTGCCAGTCCATTCGATGCCTCAAAATGACTAACAACTAGGCTGGGTATGAGGTCGTTATTGCAGGCATGAAACCGGCCTTAAAATATGGCGCTCGCCGACTCATCCTTCATTGCGATTCCCAACTCGTGGTAAACCAAGTTACCGGGGCTTTCCAAATAAAAGAACAGAGACTGCAAAAGTACCAATCAGAGATCTGCAGGTTAATAGCCACGTTCGACGAATGCTGTCTGGAACAGATACTAAGGGCACGAAATATCGAAGCAAACAGTTTAGCAAAACTGGCCACGGCCATTAAAAACTTTGACAAAGAGAGCGTAGTCACTCTACCTCCACTCCGCCATCGATAACACTGAGGTATTCTCTTTAAATTTGACTTGGGACCGGCGCAACAAGCTTGTACCTTATCTACAAGATGGGATGCTGCCATCCGACACAAAAGAGGCAAAGAAACTCCACACACAAGTCGCCTGGTACTGCTTAATAAATAGAGACCTCTACAAGAGAACGTTTGGCGGACCCTTGGCCAAGTGCCTAAGACCGAACCAAACGAGTCCGGTACTCGAAGAAGTACATGAGGGTCACTGCACTGCTCATACTGGCAACCGCACCCTCGTACGATGCATCATACGGATCGGCTACTAGTGACCCACCATGAAGAAGTAGGTGGTAGAATACGTTCGTTAATGTGAGCAATGCCAAAAATACGCCCCCATGATACATAAACCAGGAAAGCCCCTCCATTAAGTCACCTCCCCATGGCCTTTCATCAAGTGGGGAATGGACATATTCGGACCCCTACCAGCAGGATGGGGAAAGGTATGGTTTCTACTAGTATTAGCTGACTATTTTTCTAAGTGGGTAGAAGCAGGTGCGTACGCACAAATACGCGAACAAGAGGTAATCGCCTTCATCTAGAAAAATAATATATGGCGCTTCGGCATCGCCAAAGAAATCTGTTGTGACAAGGGAAGACAGTTCGTCGGTCAGAAAACGATCAAATTCTTCGAGAAATAGCGCATCAAGAGGATACTTTCCATGCCATATCACCCTGCCACCAACGGCCAAGAGGAATCCTCCAACAAAACAATATTAAACATACTGAAGAAGAAATTCGAGGACGCCAAAGGGCTATGGCGCGAGCTGCTACCCGAAGTATTATGGGTGTACCGGAACACACCGAAATCCATCATAGAGGAAACACCATACTTGCTAGTCTATAGAACTGATGCGGTCATACCGTCGAAGTTGGTGAACCAAGCCTAAGATATTCACACGCCAGTGGAATAGAGAACGACGCCAACAGACTCCAAGAGTTCGACGAGGCTGAGGAAAGGAGAGAAATGGCCCACATCAGAATGGTGGCTCACAATCAACAAGTCGAAAGATATACAACAAGAATGCCAAATTAAGGCCACTCAAGGTGAGAGATTACGTCCTTAAAGCCAAGACATTGGCATCCAAAGACTCGAGTGAAGGAAAACTGGGCACCAACTAAGAAGGACCCTACAAAATCACAACAACATCCAGTAAAGGCGCTTTCCAGTTAGAAACAATGGAAAACAACGCTCCAAAACAATTGGAACGTTACGCACCTAAAATAATTCCACTTCTAAAGGTATCTCCCCAATCGTACTCTTTTTCCCTTACCCGAGTTTTGTCCCAATTGGGTTTTCTCGGGGAGGTTTTTAACGAGGCGGCGGAGGGGATACCTCGGGATATTTGAGGAACAAGTTTATCATGTCAACCTCTCCTTAAGACGTCCAGGCCAACATGATAAAGGGACTGGACAAGCTTAATCTCCAATGAATGAAAGGCTACGGCCATCTTCAATAAATGAAAGGCTATGGCCATCTCCAATGTATGAAAGGCTACGACCATCTCCAATGTATAAAAGGCTACGTCCATCTCTAATGAATGAAAGGCTACAACCATCTACAATGAATGAACGTCTACGGCCATCTCCAATGTACGAAAGGCTATGACCATCTCCAATGAGTGAAAGGCTACGTCCATCTTCAATGAATGAAATGCTACATGTTGGCCCAAGTTTCAGTTGTGTTTTGAAGATTGACAAATGAACTGGTGGAGGGACCTGGTCCATCTTGTACTGCACAGTCTGAATAAACTAGTGCAGATGCAAAGCACGTGAGGAAGATGTGCACTAAAGATCACGCATCAATATCTTCTGAACATAATCGAAAAGGTTTCATTTGGGATAAGGAGGACAGTCTCCTTATGTGAAGAGACTTAATCCTAAGTTAGGATAAGAGTTGGAGTTTGCGTTGGCTAAGGACTCGAAGTGTGTACGAATTGAGAAGTGGAGTCTTAATCAAATTCTAACTACTAACTCAGTATATAATTGCGTCACTTCTCTTTTATAGGTAACAAACACAATCAGAAGCAAAGAATATCTGAGAGAAAAAGAGCGAGTCTGATTTGCAAGCAATATATGCAAGTTACAAGTGTGTACGCCTCCAGCTACATGAACATAGAGAAGAACCAGTTCGATCTGAGAGTTTATTTCTAGTTCAATTGTAGTAGGTTTTTATATTGTACCTTTCAGATTTCCTAGAAGCAATTGTATTAGGTACCTTGGGTCATCAAGTTAGAGTTAACTTGATACTGTCGCAGCAGCTGAGGCTGTGTGCCACACTGGATTAGAGTTTAATCCTTAGGTTGACAAAGAGTCTTTGTAAATATTATTTTGGCTCATTGATTTTTAGTGGAGTTTGGGAAAATCCTACTTAGTAGTAGGTCGTAGTTTTTTCACCTTTTGAGCCAGGTGATTTCCACGTAAAAATATCTGTGCATTTTACTTTCAGTTTTTATTATTCCACAAACTGCAGTAGTTAGAACACTTAGAAGAACCAGGTTCTTCTAACGCGAAAATTTGGTACCACACAAATCACCCCCCTTCTCTTGTGTGGTATTGGCATTTATTTATATCAATTGGAATCAGAGCAGGTTATCCTTGAAGAGGTTAACACCTTAGGAAAAAGATCAGCATGAGTGCACTACCTGGGAACTGGGAAGGACAGTCTACTGCAAGGCCTCCACTTTTCAATAGGCTCTACTATTCTTGGTGGAAAAACAGAATGAGAGACCACATCATGGGTGAAGATTATGAACTTTGGGACATCATCACTAATGATCCTCTTTCTACAACCAAAATGAATGTTGAAGGAATGGATGTTCCAAAAACTAGAGCTATTGTGCTGCTTAAGACCTAAGGAAGTGGGAGAAAAATGCTAAAACTAAGAAATTGCTAGTGTGTGGACTTGGCCCTGATGAGTACAGTAGGATTCAAGGTTGTACAACAGACAAGGAGATTTGAGACACTTTACAAGTGGCTCATGAAGGAACACCTCAGGTGAAGAGGTCAAGAGGAACTCTACTGTATTCTTAATATGAAAATTTTACTATGAAGGATGGTGAAACTATCCAAGAGATGTGTACTAGGTTCATTACACTGACAAATGAACTTGAGTCTGTTGGAAGAGTTATTCTGGAAGAAGACATGGTAGCGAAGATTCTAACTAGGGTTTTGTCAATCTCCTGGGAAAGCAAAATCACTGCCATTCGAGAAACCAAAAATATTGCTACTCTAAAATTGGATGAACTGTTGGAAACTTGAGTGCTTATGAATTGAGAATGGAAACAATGAAGATGGATGATCTAAAGAAAGAAAGAAGTCTAGCTCCAGAATCTCAGAAGGATCAAATCTAGAAGATGATGAAATGGCAATGATAATCAGAGACTTCAAGAAATATCTTATGAGAGGCAAGGGCTCTTCAAGAGGTTCAATATTCAACAAACCTAGAGTTCCTGAGAAGCAGACAAACGATGGTTGCTTTAAATGTGGAAAGACAGATCACATGATCAAGAACTTCCCTCAATGGGAGATTGAGTGGAAGAAAGAAAGGGCAGAAAGAAGGAACAGGAAGAAGAAACATGTTCAAACAAGGAGAAACAAAGGTACTACCAAATCCATGGTTGCTGTATGGGGAGATACGTCAAATGAAGACTCAGAAAATGAACCTTAAGATGAGCAAGCCCTTATGGCCATCGGAGAATCAGAAGATGAACATGAGGTAAGTATTCTGCATCTTAAAGAAAAGATTAATTTCCTATCTAAAGAAAAGTTGGTTGAGCTCTTGATGGACTTCAAAGAAGAGTCTGAAATAATAAACAGTGAGAAAGATGTTATGTCTAGGGATTGTGCAGTACTAGAAGAAAAATGCAAATGGCTAGAATCTAGGGTTGATGAGAGTAATAACTTAAATACTGAGTTGAAAAACCAGGTTCTTCAACTGGAAAACAATGTCCTAGCACTCAAGTCTGAAAACTTAAAACTGAAAATAGGGACAGGAAAGAAAAAGGCTGATCAATCATTTCTCACACTAGAAGAAAGTTTAAGAAAAATGAAAGATGAGTTGTATAAGAAAGATGAATCAACCAAGGTCCTTAAAGAAGAATTAGGAGAGGTGAAGCATGAACTAGACAGAACATGCAAATGGAACAAGGCTTTTGACGCACTCTCTTGGCTACAAAAGCATCACAGCAGCAACAAGAGAGGACTTGGGTTTGGGACACAAGCTCCCAAATGTGATCCCAAAAACAAGTATCTCACTCTTCCTGAGAACAAGATCTGTACACATTGTGGTAAGACTGCCATTACAAAAATGAATGCAATGCAAAAGAAAAGGCCAGTCAAAGGAAGAAAATTTTCGTTCAAGGAAAACACAAATTGACTGGCTGGGAAAAGAAAAATTTAATTCATCCTTTTGCCCATAGGAAGGGACCCAAACTAGTTTGGGTTCCTAAGACTAACCCTTGATTTCATTTTGCAGGTCCAAGTGAAAGGAAGTAGCCAAATTTGGTACATGGACTACTCAAAACATATGACTGGTAACAAAGACCAGTTTCTTTCACTTGAGAACCTAAAAAGAGGCAATGTCTCCTTTGGAAATGGGAAGAAAGGTGAGATCATTGGGGTTGGAAAGGTAGGAAAGACAGACGCTCATTCCATTGTGAATGTGTATTTGATAGATGGCTTGAAATATAGCCTGATAAGTGTGTCACAACTGTGTGATAGCGGTAATTTTGTGGCTTTCACTTCCTTAAAATGTTTTGTGATTAGTCTTACTACTGACAAGATTGTTTTGTAGGGAAGTAGAGTTAACAACATTTACATTGTAGATTTTTCGAATCTTTATGAAAATGAACTTACTTGTCTGAGTGTGTTAATTAATGATCCCCTCCATTAGCACAAAAGACTTGGTCATGCTAGTCTAAATCAATTAAACAAATTAGATTCCAAGGACTTGGTGATAGGGTTACCTAATATCAAGTTCAAGGAAGACAAAGTTTGTGAGGCATGTGCAAGGGGGAAGAAGGTAAGGTCATCATTCAAACCCAAGAAAATGGTAAGCTCGTCCAAGACGTTGGAACTAGTTCATATGGATCCCTCTGGTCCAATGAGAGCCATGAGCAAAGGTGGTAAAAGATATGTTCTGGTTCTTGTTGATGATTATTCTAGATTTACCCGGATATTGTTTCTAACTTCTAAAGATGAAGCATTTGAAATGTTCAGAGCTTTAGTTAGAAAAATTCAGAAACAATTAGGAAATCAACTCGAATCCATTAGGTCTGATCATGAAACTAAATTTTAAAATGAAAAGTTTGCTGAATTTTGTGATGAAATTGGAATAGATCATAATTTCTCTAGCCCTAGGACTCCTCAGTAAAATGGGGTAGTTGAAAGGACCATGTTACTTTCCAGTAAACTACCTCATAGCTTTTGGGCAGAGGCTATAAACACCGCTTGCTATATAATTAATAGATGCATGACTAGAACTCTTGTAGAGAAAACTCCCTATGAGTTACTTAAAGGGAGAAAACCAAATATATCCCATCTTTGGGCTTTGGGTTGCAAGTGCTATGTGCACAATAATGGCAAAGATTCCCTTGGTAAGTTTGATCCCAGAAGTGATGAGGGAGTATTCTTGGGATATTCTTCACATAACAAAGCTTATAAAGTGTTTAATAAAAGAACTATATGTAGAAGAAAGTGTACATCTTGTTTTTGATGAAACTAACACTCTTTCTGAGAGGCAGGAACATGAAGATGAAGCCATTGCACTGGTGAGACAACTGACTGAAGCCACTACTCAGGTCAAGGTGGCATCAAATGAAGGAACAGGTGATGGAACAGGTTCTTCTACCCTGAGAAATCAGACAAGGGGAACTAATGTGAGAAGTACTGAACAAAAGGAGTCTATTCTTAAACCTGTTCCTCAGCAGCAAGACAATGATGAAATATCCAACCGGAGCCACTTGATTGGAAAATATTACAGGTAGCTGAGTTCTCACCCCATTGAGAACATAATCAATAATCCAATTTCAGGAGTCAAGACTTGATCACAACTGAAGAACCCGTGTGCATTTGATGCCTTTTTGTCGCTGATTGAACCTAAATATGTGAGTGAAGATCTACAAGATGCGGATTGGATTAGTGTTATGCAAGAAGAACTCAATCAACTTGAAAGAAGCCAAATCTGGAACTTGGTTCCAAGACCTAAGGACAAGTCAGTCATTGAGACAAAATGGGTCTTCAGAAACAAGCTGGATGAAGATGGAATAGTTACAAGAAATAAAGCAAGGTTGGTGGTTCAAGGTTATAGACAAGAGGAAGGCATCGATTATGATAAGACTTTTGCTCCAGTTTCTAGACTTGAAGCAATTAGACTTCTCATAGCCTTTGCAACACATATGGAATTAACTCTTCATCAAATGGATGTGAAAAGTGACTTCCTAAATGGCTATCTCAAAGAATAAGTGTTTGTGAAGCAACCTCCTGGATTCGAAAGCAAAGAATGTCCTGACTATGTATACAAGCTGGATAAGGCTCTTTATGGTCTCAAGCAAACTCCAAGAGCATGGTATGAAAGATTGTCAAAATTCCTTCTGGAGCATGGGTACAAAAGAGGGAAAATTGACAGTACCTTGTTCCTAAGGGAAAAAGGTAAAGACCTTCTTGTTGTACAAATTTATGTCGATGACATAATTTTTGGGGCTACTACAGAGAGGTTGAGCAAGGACTTTGCAAAACTAATGGGTAGTGAATTTGAAATGAGTATGATGGGAGAACTCAATTTCTTCTTAGGTTTGCAAATCAAACAAAGTCCAAACGCTACCATGATTCATCAGCAGAAGTACACAAAAGAACTTATCAAGAAATTTAAAATGGAAGAATCTAAAGAAATAGATACTACTATTGAAACTGCCAGAAAGTTAGATGCTGATGAACCTGGTTCATCAGTTGATAAAAAGTTGTACAGGGGTATGATTGGTTCACTTTTGTATCATACTGCCAGCAAACCTGAAATTATTTTCAGTGTAGGACTTTGTGCTCGTTTCCAAGCTAATCCAAAGGAGTCACACTTGACTGCAGTCAAAAGAATATTAAGATACCTAAAAGGTACAACTGATATGTGCTTGTGGTATCCCAAATGTATTAATTTTGACTTAATTGGATATGTTGATGCTGATTATGCAAGTTATATAGTGGATAGGAAGAGTACTTTAGGTATAGCACACTTCCTAGGATCTTGTCTTGTATCATGGGCTACCAAAAAGCAGAATTCAGTGGCCCTCTCTACCGCTAACGCTGAGTATGTTGTTGACACCTCATGTTGTGCTCAGTTGCTGTGGATCAAGCAACAATTGGTAGATTTTGGATTGAAGTGGGATGCATACATATATTTTGTGGTAATACTAGTGCAATCAGTATGCCAAAGAACCCCGTTCATCATAAAAGGACTAAGCACATAGATGTTAGAAACCACTTCCTAAGGGACAACTATGAAAAAGGGTTAATCTCCATAGAATTATGTGCCACTGATAAACAAATAGCTGACATTTTCACCAAGGCATTAAGTAGAGAAAACTTTGAAAGGAACAGGCTGGAATTAGGGATGATTAAGATCACCTAAGAGGTCCAGTTCAGAAAGCACAATGAAAAAAAATGAAGATTTTTTTTGTTAGTAGTTCTTAATATCTGTGAATATTAGACTAATTTCTACTCAGCTTAATATTTTTAAATAAGTATACTCCTGTGACATGTGGTTATATAATTCACTAATCTCTTACAAATTTTCTATTCTGACATTTGAGGCATAATCAAGAGAAGTGTCATATGAAGAACATGGTTCATCAATATGTACTCATGAGGAAGGTCATGTATGTTTCTACACTTTGCACAATTAGAAAAATTTAGTTTTCAATCATGAGCAAGAGCCCTAGAAATTCCCATCGTCTCAAAATTCTATCCATTGGAAGCCAATTGAACCAGTTTCACTGAAATTAGAACTCTAAGAATAAAGGAACTCTTTTCCTAAAGCTTAGCAATTTTAATTACTTCCTAGGGAGACCAGAACTCTAAAATGATACCTGAAAAAGGCTTTTTCTGGAACAATAATTACTCCTCTTTAAAGGCCTTTCTAATCATATCATAACCGTCATTAATCTCTCAAATCTCTGATCATCTCCTTCGTTTCCAAACCCTCAAAAACTTCCCAAAATTTTCTTAAGCCTTCCACAAGTTCATCATCCAAAATGACTAATCCTCAAGACAATCCAGGAACCCCACCACCAGTGTCATCTAACACCACCTCATCCTCTAGCCCTCCTGTTGAATCCCCAAAACCAAGATTTCATGGGACAAAAATGATAGCTAGGAAAGCTGTTGCGACTAGACCTTTGAGAAAATCTTTAAACAAAAGGTCGCAACCCAGTCAAAAGAAAGAATCTCAAGAAAAAGTCACTGATTCCAGCTCTGAGTCGGATCAATACATCTCTGCCAGCGAGGGAGATAAACCTTGGTCTTCCAAAAATTCGACGCGTCAAGAAAACCCAACAGAGGTAAGATGTTGTTTTGTTTTGGTGGATGTAGTTGAAAAAGTAGAAAATAGGTATGTCTTGATATGGGCTGTTAAGGATATATCTGAAAATGAGTTTCTAAAACAAATGAAGAAAAGGAGGAAGAAGTGTTGTCTATTTGTGGAAGTGGGGGAAGTGGTGTATCATATTCAGGGGGAAGTGAATAAGGGGAAGCTGCGGAAGGGTTGATAGACCTAAGCAAACAAACTGATAAACCTAGTCCATCAGTAGAGGAAACCTTGGCTGACATGATGAAGACGGTGGGGTATAGCTATGATCCCAAGAAATGCAAGTCTTCATCACTTAGAACTCCTGCTGCTGCAAAACCAACTAAGAAATCCAAGACTGCATCACCCAAGGTTGCACCTAGGGTTAGAACAACAAGAAGCAAAGTGAGAAGGAGCGAAGCTGAGTTAAAGAGGGCACTAGAGGAGAGTAAGAGGAAAACAGTAGAAAAAGGAAAGGGGAAGGTTGGTGAGAGTTAGAAACTGTGGCTGAGGAGGAGGAAGAGGTGATGGAACAGGTCCATCAAGTGAAACAAACTACTGAGAAGGCTCCTATTGCTAAATCTAAGAGGACTAGGGCTTATTCCAAGAAGTCCTCAAAAGCTGTACCTGCTGAGTCCTCCCTTTCCAAAAGAACAAGATCTGCCTCTAAAGGCAAACAAGTGAAAATGGTTGTAGAAGAAGAAGAAAGGATGAATAAGAAAAATAAGATGACTCTGAGAATGAGCAGGATAGATATGCCAATTTTGGCAAAAGAAAAGTTCTAAAGGGCAAGATGCTGAAAGACTTAGAGGATCCAGGCATGATGAGGCTTCTAGCATCTATGGAAGCTCAAGGTTTGAAGGAAATGGTCCTTCAATTGAATGGGAAACTGGCCAGGAAGGAACTGGTTGAGTTCATGCTAAATGGATCAGTGAAGAATGGTCTGGTGACCAGTATTGTTAAAGGTGTCAAGGTGAAGTTCAATGCTGAAAAGCTGTGGGAGATTTCAGATATCCCTTGTGAGGGATATGATGATTACACAAGGCAGAGATGGCCTTGCTTGGATGGGTTACCTTCAGAGCTGCAGATAACTAGAAATTTCTGTGACACCACATCAGATGCAGAAGTGCCTGAGGTCAGGGCAGTGCAAAAGAGTGAGATGAGGCCTGAGCACAAGGTGCTCTTTGAGTTTGTCAACAAATGCCTACTACCTAGACAGGAAAGAAGGCATACTGCTAACTATATGGACCTGGTGCTCATGCAGTGCTTGACTGAGAGCAAGCAAATCAACTGGCATGTGTTTATGGTAAAGCTGCTGGAAAGGGTGATTAATGGTTCAAAGGCTCATGCCATTCCCTACAGCTTTATTTTGACTATTGTTCTTGAAAGATAGATAGTCCCTTGAAAAAGTGGGAAATGGCATCCAGCAAAGAGTACTTTGGCATCAAGACCCTTCAAGCCTGTTACTATCTGCTCAGCACTATCCCTGTTGAACCTGGTTCATTTGCTAAGACTCCTATGAACAGCAAAGTCAGGTCCCCAGTTTAGGAGGTTGGAATGAAGGATGTTAAAATAGCAAGGCTTAATGCCAGGGTGGCAGAATTGAAGGGAGAAAGGAATGGGCTGAGAGCTAAACTTGCCAAGGAAAAAGAGAAAAATGAAGGCATGCTCCAACAAATGCTAAACCTGTTGAAAGCCCAACCCTCCAGCACTTCCAAACCTTAGGTGTCCTGTGCTTAGTGTCCAGTCTAGTTTCCCCTTCGGTGTCAAGTTTATGTGGTTCTTGGTCTGTTTTTTAGTTTTGCTCATGGTTGGAAGTTTTATTTTTCTTTTTGTGGGCTGCATCATAGAAACACTTCTGTAATCAATGAATGAAGCTTTTCTGGTTCTTGTTAATATTGTTCTTAATAGTTATTTTTGAGGTGATTTTTGATTAACTTGAACATGTGTTCACTTCCAGTTGCCCCAGCGGCCATAAGTATAAATTAACATTGAGGATTCACATTATTATTGAAACTTTTCGATGATGCCAAAAGGGGGAAGATATTGTGCTTACTATTTCATTCTCTGAACTAGTGATGTTTATGACCTAAATCTGACCTCCTGAATGATAAGTTAAATCATTTTCTAAGTGTTGATTTCAGCTAAGTTTATAGGTTCCCTGATCACAATAAGCACAGAGTTTGTCATCATCAAAAAGGGGGAAATTTTGGCCCAAGTTTCAGTTGAGTTTTGAATATTGACAAATGAACTGATGGAAGAACCCGGTCCATCTTGTACTGCACAGTCTGAATCAACTAGTGCACATGCAAAGCAAGTGAGGAAGATATGCACCAAAGATCACGAATCAATATCTTCTGAACATAATCGAAAAGGTTTCATTTGGGATAAGGAGGACAGTCTCCTTATGTGAAGAAAACTTAATCCTAAGTTAGGATAAGAATTGGAGTTTGCGTTGGCTAAGGACTCGAAGTGTGTACAAATTAAGAAGTGGAGTCTTAATCAAACTCTAACTACTAACTCAATATATAATTGTGTTAGTTCTCTTTTACAGGTAACACACACAAGCAGAAGCAAATAGCGAGTCTGATTTGCAAGCAATATATGCAAGTTACTAGTGTGTACGCATGAAACTACATAAACATAGAGAAGAACCAGTTCCATCTGAGAGTTTATTTCTAGTTCAATTGTAGTAGGTTTTTATATTGTACCTTTCAAATTTCCTTGAAGCAATTGTATTAGGTACCTTGTGTCATCAAGTTAGAGTTAACTTGATAGTGTCGCAACAGCTGAGGCTGTGTGCCACACTAGGATTAGAGTTTAATCCTTTGGTTTACAAAGAATCTTTGTAAATGTTGTTTTGGCTCATTGATTTTTAGTGGAGTTCGGGAAAATCCTACTGAGTAGTAGGTCGTGGTTTTTTCACCTTTTGAGCCCGGCGTTTTCCACGTAAAACTATCTGTGCACTTTACTTTCAGTTTTTATTATTCCGCAAACTGCAGTAGTTAGAACACTTAGAAGAACCGGGTTCTTCTAACGCGAAAATTAGGTACCACTTAAATCACCCCCCCCCCCCTCTTGTGTGGTATTCATGTTTATTAATATCACTACGCCCATCTCCGATGAATGAAAAGCTACGTCCATCTCCGATGAATGAAAAGCTACGTCCATCTCCAATGAATGAAAGGCCAAAGCCATCTCTGGTGCATAAAAGGCTAAGGCCATCAGTTCTATCATGGCCAAGGCCATCGATTATATTATGGCTAATGCCATCCTCACCAACGGACGACCTAAGATTCAACCACGGCGAATAAGCGACTCGACAACAGTCGAAGTCACCTACATGGCCAAGGCCATCAGTTTTATCATGGCCAAGACCATCGATTTCATTATGGCAAAGGCCATCCTCACCAACGGTCGACCTAAGATTCGACCACGGCGAATAAACGACTCGACAACAGTCGAAGTAACCTACATGGCCAAGGCCATCGATTACATTATGGCTAAGGCCATCCTCACCAACGGTTGACCTAAGATTCGACCACGGCGAATAAACGACTCGACAACAGTCGAAGTCACCTACATGGCCAAGGCCATCGATTACATTATGGCTAAGGCCATCCTGACCAAAGGTTGACCTAAGATTCGACCACAATGAATAAATGACTCGGCAACAGTTGAAGTCACCTACATGGCCAAGGCCATAAGTTCTATCATGGCCAAGGCCACTGATTACACTATGGCTAAGGACAACTTCACCAACGGTTGACCTATGACTCGACCACGATGAATAAACGACCCAACAACAGTCAAAGTTTCGTACATGGATAAGGCCGTCGATTCTATTACGTCCAAAATCGTCGATCTAAAATTTGACCAAGGCTGCCAACACTGACGGTCAACAAAGAACGCAACAAAAGCCCTAAAGAGCAAAATAAAAACATCGGCGAGGGAAAGGAAGAAAAATTATATTTCATTTATCCAAAGATATATATACAACGAGTTCTACAAAATTTCCATCTACAAAATGTTCATATACAAGCCCTATGGGCCTTCACCACCCCTGCCATCCCCACCCACCGGTCATCATCAGGTCCGTGGCCGTCCCCATGGTGGTAAGTCCTGGAAATGCATTAGCTGGAGTCTAGGCGATTGAAATCCTCAGACATATAGCCCTCCCTACCAGGCATGTCGGAGCTATAATCGGCCACCTCACGGGCAATGCGAGTCAAGTTCCGCTTCCTCTCTAATTCCACCTCAGAAGCTCGGCCCGCCGCTAAAAGCTCCTCAAAGACAACCAATCTGGCATCATGGTACACCCACATCTCGTATGCCTCACGGTGCATAACATCTTGTGGGGGCGATCGCCTAAGGGCCTCCACTTCGGTCGAACTGGCATCCAGCTCAGCTCTAAGGGCAGTGATCTGAGCCCGTAATTCCGTAGCCTCGGCCGCTACCCCGCGGCTAATCTCCAGGTCCTCCTCCCTTGATCGAAGAAGAGTTTCCAGCTCACTATTTGGGGCCAAGGCAGCCATCAGCTGCTCATCCAACTCCTTCAGCTCTGCCGCCTTCTTCTTCAAAAGAGCCTTTGATTCTTTAAGGTCCTCGCGAAACGTTCGGAACTTGGGATCCTGCTCAAACATGTCTACCAATGCCCGATGCATGGCACAGACCTCCCTGTACTTCTTTGCCATTTTAGAGAAGGTGGCCGCTCTCTTTTGCTCACGCCACCTCCACTCTACCTCCAAAATGATGGTCTGAAAAAGAAGAAAAGAAACCTGTCATTACAAACCATAGTCGCTTTGAATGAAAAAATAAATAAATAAAGGGCAAAAGCTACCTGTAAAGCTGAACCAGCTACCTGCCTTGACAAGTCCTCGTTGCTGACATCTCTTAGCCACTCATGCTCCGCAGCCGGGCACAATAGGGTTATGTCCTCCGCAGCCTGCTCGCTATCCTTCAATAAGATTTATCCCCCAGGGATCACAATACGGCGTGTAGACTGGCCCCCCTCATCTCCACACGTGCCGAGCTGCCCGGTGCCTCTTCGAGAGTGGCTTCAGAGCTCGTCCTCTCAGTCTCCACGACCGCCTCATTAACATCGGAGGACGACTCGCCTCCTGATGCATGAGCCAAACGGGCGGCAGCTGCCCCCTGAGCACGAATAGCCTCGGACATAAAGGTTGACCTTGGCACTTGGCGAGGCTCACTGGGCCTCCTCACGCTCTCAACGACAATGCCTTTGCCAGTAATCAGCCGATGCCTTTTTTTCTCAAGCGACTCCTCTCTTTCGAAATCCGCCTCTGCTGGAGCGACTTTTAGTACTGGCACGGGAGCTGTTTGGGGTACCGCTGCTACCAAAGCCTCTGGTACCTCCACAGAGGAAGCCTCAGGAGCCGCCTCCAATGCGGTCGTCGATGTAGTCCCTTAATGGGGAACCAAGGGGGGCTACCTATGGGTGAGCCGCCCACAAATATATCTTCGGAGTCAGACTCTGCCCTGGCCAGGCCGGCTTCTGCCTTTTTCTTCTTTGTCCTTGAGGAAGCACCCCGACCTGGCAAACATCAAGCACGTCAGGTAGGAAGGTCTTCAAGCTAAGAAAAATGAAAATAAATATATAAATTGGGAAGTTTGTTACTAGTTGGGCTGTACAACCTACGGAATTCAGGCCAAGTGCGGCATTTCTCCGCATATGGTATTAAACCCGCCACCCACGACCTAATGTAGCCAATGGGGTAGGGTGAGCGAGCCGCCACTACAAAAAGAGAAGGAGAAAGAAAGTAAGCTCAGAAAGTCAGTCAAAACATAATGCCGCAAAGTTACATGCAGAAGTACTCACATCCTGCATTCCATTCCTCTGGAAATCCTTCAAGATCGGACACTAGATGGCTCAGCCTAACATAAAAGAATCTACGCCAGAACTTGCATTAGCTTTGTCATTGGCCCTCACGACAAAGATCTTCTTGCCACGGCTCCTCAGTTAGAGCATGGTACCCTTTATATAATTGGGGATGAACATCTGTAAAAAATGGTAAACGAAGATAATGGCCCCAGCCTCACCCGCAAGCGTAGTAAGGACCCGACACACCGTCAGGGCATAAGGTGTGAGCTGAGCCAGAAATACATTATGGCATAGGTCTTCCACCAAAGGGTTAAGCGAGAAGTTATACCCAATCTTAAGATCATATTCGTAAAATGCACAAAAGCCGGGCTTATGTACATTGGCGTGGTCCATCCCAGCCGAAACTATCTAAATATGATCAGGAATGTCGTACCTGGTCCTGAGAACGTCCAGGTGAGAATGAAGTAAGTCACTCTCCTCTCAAGGTTGAGAAGGGCTTGCCGTATTGAAGTCTTTTCTCGGACTCAAATCCTTCAGTAAAATGTTTTCTACCGTTAACGGAACTAGGGTTTTTCCCGCTCCCTCCCCTTCACCATCAGAAGAGGGTGGAACCTTAGAGGAGGCACTGCCCTTAGCCTATTTTCTTTCTCGGCATTTTTCCATAATATGCAGTGAAGAATGAAGTGCTGGTCGTGAATAAGATAATTCTCAGAAAAGGTATCTCTCTGAAAACGATATAAGTGTTACAAGAAAGAAGGATGAACAAAGAAGCAAAGGAAAACTTTCTAAAAGATCGAAAGATGAAACTCTTTGAACCACTCTCCTATTTATAGTAGAAAGGCACACGGAAATCGAAGAGGCTCAATTCTGAAACTGGCACCGGAAACCAAATCATCACGTCGCGTTTTGAACAAGTCTCGGGAGCAGGTGTAACGATGACACATGTGACTGTTGACATCACCTTAAAAAAGGTAGGTCACACATCAACGGCCTATCCAATTCCATCACGCCCATATTCTGTAAAGAAAGCGCCAACAGGCACGGCCAAATTTCCGTAGAAAACGAATTGTACATGTCCGTCCATTGAAGGCGATCATCGAGTATGTCTCCAACGAACGGAGGGACCACTGTGTAGGGAAAAATTTGGCTCATAACTTTCCCACACCAAGTGGGCATGTCCCGCATAACAAGGGCGCCCCAAGTAAGAGGGCGGCCCAAATCGGCAAAGAAGGAGCAACGTCGTTCAGTACCTGCCCCTTTTACTGAGTGGAAGACACCAACCTTTGTTTTTTTTTTTTGGCAATCCACTAGGCGTAGCCTAGGGTTTGGTTTTTATTAATAACAGAAAATAAAAATTACAACATAAGAACTTGATCGTGTCAAATAAGTTATGATCATCACAGAGTTTATAACATAATCTGTTGTGATATTACATATGAGGATATTAAGATGGTTAAATATAAATATGTGAAGCGACGAAGTTGCTGTCCTTTCTCCAACCTTTGTACTTTTATTATTATTATTATTTATTTATTGGTTCGAGGAAGGCTTCCGACTATAAAAAGAAAACCTTCCCTTTGTAAAATGGAGGATCATTTTTTCTCGGATAATAGAATCTCTATTTCTCTCTCTCTCTTGAGGTCATAGCTACTGCTTGCTTCTTAAGCTAAGTTTATTATTGTCATCCACTGAGAAGTCTATGACTACTCTCGAAGAGATAATCATCTCTAGAGATTATTATATTTGATTACGATTTACCCCCATATATTTTTTTGATTATTTTTAGGCTTACAAAATACTAACACCATTTTTGAGTTAAACAGTTATGAAGACCTCTATTTATAGTTGTGGAAGGGAGGAGTTGTGATAAGAACAAACTCTTTCCGAACAATCAAATTAAAGTGTGACATTGCCGCATTTGATTGGCCAGAACATGTCACTTGCACATGTGGCACGATTTCATTGGCCTTTCAGTGTGACTGGGCCTGCCTTGTCATTTTGACATGTGGCATGATCCTATTGCCTCTTCCGTTTGACTTGGCGTGCCACGTCATTTGACACATGGCACCAAACTGGGCCTCTAGGAAGATGACATCTTGGGCTTAGTGAAGTGGGCTCATCTCTTTAGCCCAATTAAATGGGCTAGTCCAATGGATTAAGACTATTTATTTAATCCATATATATTGGACTTATATAATTAATTCAAGTATATTAGCACATAACATCTATTTGGACCAATATTTTCTTGAATTTAAAGTATATTCCAAATTTTCTTATGGATTTAATTTTAATAAAATTTATATGTATACAATAGATTTTTATCAATAAATTATAATGTACTTATATTTAATAAAAGTGAAATATAACAACTCCACTAATGATAAAAACAGCTCTTTTTTTTGTTGTCATTTCTTCAAGATAACGATGGCAACCTTTCTCATTTAGCCATGTGCCATGTGGCCAAATTGTTACTATCTTTATTTTAAAGTCTGGGTGATAAATTCTTGGTTACCTTTAATGGTTATTTCTTTTTTTTTTTTTTTGCCGAAGCATCTCCACGTTCAAGCGTCCTACATTACTGTAGATCTTTTCTCGATTCGCTTGTGCTCAAAATATTACTCTAATTAATCAACTTGGCTTTACTTTCGCTAACTAATCTAAATGCGTTCACACGAAGGTCAAACACTAATTAATAGTTGAAGCTTACATAGTTCAAAAGTTGGAGGATGAACACAGTAAAATTTTCAGTTTGAATAAGGATATTGATTTCTTAAATTTTGAAATAGAGCTTAAATACGTATTAAAAACTACTTACGTTAAAACAAATACGAGTATATATTGTATGAAAATAGTTAATTTGTGGCAAGAAATGTTCTAGTTCTGAAATGTTAACCTCATTATAACAATAGTGAAATTTTGTTTAAACAGAGTTGTCTTATTTTTGTCAATTTTATCTTAGTCTAACAATATATGCTTAAAGGGTGCTGTACTACATGCTTAATCATTATACTTTTGCTTTTAAATAAGATAATTTTTAAGTTTTAAAAAAAATTTGAATAAAATCTGTAGATGTTCGAGACTTGAGAATATCTTGCTTATCTTCCATAATTGCTAAACCAAATTTTAAGACATACAATTTCAAGTAATGTCACAACTCACAAGTATTAGTACAAAGATAGGAAAAAACAACTTGTATCCACGTGACGGGGTTATCGAGGTATAATTCAGAAAAGTTGGGAGGCGCAGAGGATGGGAACATGGGGGCTGATTTTCAGTTGGTTTTGACAGTTTGACCAACTACTATTAACTGAAAATCTTGCCTCAGTACCCACTTCTCTTCTAATGAATATACATAAGATCTCTTTTCTTCCCAATTTTTCTAGTACGATTTCACTTATTTCGACAGATAGAATATTTTTTACTCATATAAAAATCATTTCATTTGAAAGTTACTATAATACTCCTAGTTTCATTTTCCGTTTGGCCATACAAATTTTTTTAAAGTTTCCCATGTGTGTGACCCAATAAATTTATGTGTGACCCAATAAATTTAAGGCACATAATTAATATTTAATTAATAAATAGATATAAGAATTTATATGATTCTAGATTATGATTCATAAACAACTTATATAAAATCCTATCAATCATTCAGAATCTTGAACTATATGATTTTTCACATAAAATACATACACAATAACTTCAATCAAGAAAATTTACCTGAATCCATGATGTGTTTTTTTGATAATATTGAGCGGAAGTCTTCTTCGGAGTTGCTATTCTTGAGAAAATCAGTACTTTTCTCTCTTTTCCTTTTTCCGTGTTCGTTTCAAAATAGAATGTGATGGAGTTACGCTATTCTTCCTTTAATAGGCAGAGAGAGGGACCATCAATTAATTTTCACTTTTCACAAAATGGGTTAGTTGGGAGTTATAACCATAATTAATTTCCCCTAATATTATCCAAATATTAATTTAATAAAATATATTTATATTAAACCAAAATACTCACGTGGGTCATATTTTACATTCTCCCACTTGGTGCACGTGATGTTATTCACTTAATGGTTTAATAAATATTTCAATCATTATGTGCACAGTAAAGTATTAAATTCTCATTCATTGGAAACATCACTCATTGTTATTGAGTAAGTAAACTTATATAAGTCATGGCGGTTGTACATCACTTACTTGATATAGTCCCTTCCATGTACTACAATATCAGTATATTACCCAATACACCATGTAAAAGTAATCTTTAATTGGTACAATGTTAATGCTTAGAATATCTTTATCTAAGGCTGAACCTGTCATCGTTATTCTCAATATTGTATACAAGAGAAAACAGGTATAGAATACCAAAAATATATATTTAAATGAGCTCAAAGTGTCAACTTCATAGACATAATAAAGTCTTTAGATAAAGTCATACATTGCTATTAAGAATGCACATTCTTTCAACATGTTCAACAAATATTTTGGGTGGTAATCCATTTGTCAAAGGATCGGCAATCATAAGTTTAGTGCTAATATGTTCAATTGACACTTTATGTTTCTAGACTTCTTCTTTGACGGTAAAGTATTTCACTTCCATATGCTTAGCACCCTTTGAATACTTGTCGTTCTTAAAGAAAAAGACTGTTGAGGAATTATCACAATAAATTTTCAGCGGCCTGGCAATATTGTCGACTAGTCTAAGTCCTGAAATAAAGTTTCACAGCTAATTAGCCTGAACTATAGCCTCAAAGCATGCCACAAATTCAGCTTCCATAGTGGATGCAGATATGACAGACTGCTTTGCACTCTTCAATGATGTTGCTCCTCCGGCTAACAGGAACAAATAACCAAATGTAGATTTTATTGTATCCATAGAACCAGCATAATATGAATATGAATATCCAATCACGTCAAGATGATCAGATCTTCTATAAGTGAGCATATAATCTTTCGTTCCTTGCAAGTAACGCAACACTTTCATTGCAGCCTTCCAGTGGTCCATCACTGGATTACTTTGATATCTTCCCAGCATTCCAATAGTGAAACTGATGTCTGGTCTTGTACATGTCTGGACATACATTAAGCTCCCAACTATAGATGCATAAGGAATATCTTTCATTTGCATATGTTCCAATTTATTCTTTGGACATTTATTGAGACTAATTTATTGTAACGATCTGATCGGTCTTTTTGAGAAATTACGTTCCGCTCAGTGGCATAAGGTCTAGAGCGGCTTCGAAATATAAGTATCAACTTGCGTGCATGGTAAAATTCGATTTCGGATGGTTTAGAGTCAATTCTAGACAAGAAACCTTATTTTGAAAGTTAGAACGACAAAACTTTGACCGGAACTGGACTTTTGGGTAAACGACCCCAGAATGAGTCGTGGATGATCTCAACAGCTTTGTATGGTAATTTTGGACTTAGGCGTGCGTCCAGATTTAGATTTGGAGGTCCGTAGAGTAAATTGAGGCATTTCGGCTAAAGTTGAAATTGGAAAATGAAGAAGTTTGACCCACAATTGACTTTTGGGAAATCGGGGTCAGAATGTGATTCTAAGAGTTGGAGCAGCTCCGTTATGTTATTTTGGACTTGTCTGCAAAATTTGGCGTCATTCCGAGTTGAATTGATAGGTTTCGGCATGAGATTCGTTATTCGAAGATTTGAATGTTCATAAGCTTGATTTTTGGCTTGGTTCGTCGTTTCGTTGTTGTTTTTATGTGATTTGGAACTTCGAGTGAGTTCGTGTTAGGTTATATGACTTGTGTGTGTGTGATTCGACGGGGTCCCGGGGGTCTCGGGGGTATTTTGGATGTGCTACGGATCCTTTTTCCTCCTCTTTGAACTGCTGATCTGCTATCTGGTATTTCCTTCTATGCGATCGAATAACACAAATTTTGGGCAGCATCAATTCCTTATATGTGATTTCATCATCATCTGCGCGATCACATAGTGTATTTCCAAAAGGGTTCCAATTCCTTCTATGCGATCGCATAGCCTTGTTCGCGATCGTATAGTTATATTTCCTCCTCTTCTGCGATCGCATGACCCCTTTTTAGTTCGCATAGACTTCTTTTTCTAGCCTCCAATTTTACTCTATGCGATCACATTTTTTCTCTTGCGATCGCATAGAACAAAATCTGGGCAAACATATTTAAAACCTAATTTCGAGGGTTTCACCAGTTATTCACTTTTTTGACTTATGAAGCTCGGTTCTTGGCAATTTTTGAAGGATTTTTACCTGGGCAACTTGGGTATGTATTTCTCACTCGATTTAGATCAACTTCCATGAATATCCTCTTAATTTCATCCTTTAATTTCAGATTTTGAATGAAAAATAGGTAGAACTTCATAGACCGAATTATTTAGTTTTGAGGGAATGTTTGGCCTCCGATTTGAGAGATTTTTATATTGTTAGACTCGTGAGAGTACGAGAGCTCTGAAAGTGTTAAATTCATCTGGTTTTGAAACGGTTGCGCGAGGGACATTTTGATCATTTTACCTAATTTCGCGCTTTAGCTTTGAATTAAATTGTAGAATCACTTGATTGAGATATTATTTACAATGTGTGATTTAATTGAATAAATTTGGTCCATTTGGAGTCGAGTACCCATGGCGAAAATGTGGTTGCTAGTTGATTTTAGCCGGTTTGAGGTAAGTATCTTGCCTAACCTTGTGTGGGGGACTTTCCCTTAGGATTTGAGTCTTCTATGTTGATTGTATTCCTTGCAAGCAAGGTGACGAGTGTGTGCTCGGATTTATTTGTGGTAAATTGATCTTTTTAGGCTCTTAGACCCTTGAAATCACTGAGTATGAAGTTGTTCTTGATATGATTGAGTTCCCTGTTATTAGTTTCACTCCTACATCCCTTACTTGGAATTTATTTGCCCTTTTTGTTTATTCTTGCCGCCTAGTTGACTTCTACTTGTTTAGCTGGAAACGTTTACCCTTATATAACCATGTTATCTCTCCTAACTGCTTGTCTTTAATTGGAAATTATTATTTTACTTCTCATGTACTTAACTGGACTTAATTGAAAAGAAGTTAGATATCCCATGTTTAGTTGATAATTCCTTAATTGTAAATATTTGCTTCATGTTCACTTCTTTGTGGTTTAGATACTCCTTGATTGTAAGTTCAACTATGACATCGTGCAATTATATAACATGTCCAACTTTTGTGGTTCCCGGTGTAGCTATTACACAATTATTATATATTGTCATGTCGTTGAGGTTATTGTGCTTCCTTGGTGTTCTATGACCTGATTATGTAGTTGTTGATTCCCTTGCCGTGACGTTATTGTTTCTATTGTTGATTTCCCTTGCCGGGGCGTTATTGTTTCTTTTGTTGATTTCCCTTGCCGGGACGTTATTGTTCTGTTGTTGATTCCCCTGCCGGGACATTAATGTTTCTGTTCTTGACTCCCTTGCCGGGATGTTATGGTCTTCTATTGTTGACTCCCTTGTCTGGAGGTTGCTATTCTATTATTTGGGTTGTACATCTAAATTGATGGTGATGTAGTGCAGGATACCAAGAGATCCCCAACACATATATTGAGGATACCAAAAGATCCTCGGGATACAAAGAGATCCGCAGCACATATATTGAGGATATCAAGAGATTCTCGGGATACCAAGAGATCCCCAGCGCATATGCTGAGGATACCGAGAGATCCTTGGGATACCAAGAGATCCCTAGTATATATATATATTGAGGATACCAGGAGATCCTCGGGATACCAGGTAATACCCAGTACATCTATTGAGGATACCAAGAGATCCCTAACACACATATTTATGTTTGGGACTACAGGACAATATCCTAGGAGATTCCCGCTAAACTCATTGTCTTTGGAACTGATATTTATATTGATTTTATCCGAGTGTGGATAGTTCGGGTGCTGTCCCTTCCATTTATTATACTTATTAGTTGGTAAAATTATTGTTAATTACACTTTCACAATGATACACGTAGTTGGGAACTTCTATTAGAGATGAATTCCTCCTGAAGTTGGCTAGGGGTGGAGATACACCCTCGTTTACCCGTTATATTTGAGAGGGTGGCCTTAGTTGAATAACTAGTTGTCAGCATCACCGTGAGATTTACGGGGCATAAGATGCCAAGTGTTAGACTTCAGATGCTGAGTTTTCATGAGTTGTGGCTGGTCCGAGATGTTAGTAATAATTGTGGAAGGTGTGGAGTAAGACCGTATGTAAGCGTCTTTGTAGAATATGAGTTAGTGACTTGTTTCCCTTGATGTGTTGAGACCTTAGTATTCTGATGGTGATTCGGCTGTCATTCGTATCATCATTTAATTATTCCCATTGTTACATGTTGCCTTTTTCCTTATGGTAAATTGTATTGTTTTTAGTCATTTATGCCTTCTTTACATAACAATATATTGTTTCCGTTATTCTTATGATTATACCGTTTATTGACCGGTAGGTGTCTTGACTGTTCCTCGTCACTACTCCATCGAGGTTAGTCTTGATACTTACTGGGCACCACTGTGGAGTGCTCATGCTACTCTTTTACACACTTTTGTTGTGCAGATACATGTACTCTCATTTAGTTATGTCAGCCTTGGAAAGAGGCGCATCGGTAGAGACTTCGAGGTATGCCTGCTACATCCGCAGATCGAGGAGTCCCTTTCCAGCTTTTCTGTAAAATTATAGTTCTTCCAATATTTTCTTTTGTATAGATATTCTTGAGTTAGAGCCTCTTATATACCCCCCTTAGCTTGTGAATTGTGAGATTTCAGATTTTGGGAACTTTGATTAGTTATGAAAGTTGTTGTTGTATGTGCCAGGCGGCACCTTGAACATTGATTTATTTATTTGGTTTAGTTTAAAATGTTTTCTTCCTCAATTGGTCTAGTTTTCCGCATTTGTTAGGCTTACCTAGTCGTAGCAACTAGGTGTCATCACAACATGTTCACGGGGCGAACTTGGGTCGTGACATTTATCTCCTTTCTGAATTAGAACGAGACTTGATGAGCATTTTTCCATTCTAAATCTTTCTAACACTTCATTAATAAATCTTTCTAACACTTTATTAATATAGGCTTTCTGAGACAATTCAAATAATCCAAGTGATCTATTTCAGAATATTTTTATCCCGATCACAAAGGATGTTTGTCCCATATCTTTCATCCCAAAGTTATTAGAAAGGAATTTCTTGGTGTCATACAACATACCAAGATCATTAGTAGCAAGCAAGATGTCATTACCATACAAGACTAATATAGTGAACTTACTCCCACTGACCTTCAGATATATACACCGATCAACAGTGTTTTCTTTAAATCCAAAGGTGACAACAGTCTCGTTAAATTTAAGATACCACTGTCTGAGAGCTTGTTTAAGTCTGTAAATTGATTTCTTAAGTTTACATACCATGTGTTCCTTTCCTTTAATGGCAAACCCCTCTAGTTGATCTATATAAACTTCTTCCTCTAAATTTCCATTAAAAAGGAGGGTTTTACATCCATTTGATGTAGCTATAAATCATAATGATCTATTAAAGTCATTATAATTCTGAGTGAATCCTTTTTAGAGACTGGTGAAAATCTCCCTCTATAGTCAATGCCATCTTTTTGAGTGAAACCTTTGGTAACAAGTCTGGTCTTGTGACGCTCAATGTTGCCATTTGAGTCACTTTTGGTCTTAAAGACCCATTTACACCCGACTCTTTTGCAACCTTCCGGTAATTCATCAAGGTCCAAACTTATTCCATTCCATAGACTTCAAGTCATCTTTCATAGCATCTAACCATTTATCAATATTATTATTTTCAATGGCTTGTGAAAGTAAAACTGGATCATTAGTAATTCCAAAGTCAATTTCTGACTCATGTAGATAAACTAAATAATCATCTGAAATAGAAGATCTCTTTTGTCTTTGAGACCTTCTTAATGCTAGTTCTTGTGGTTAATCTACTGTAGGTTCATTAATTGCAATTTCACTGTTAGTGGTAGGATTATTTAATTATTGTTTTTGTTGGTTGTTAGGTTGTACAACAACTTCAGGAATAACAAGTTTAGAAGAAGTGTAGGATAGAGGAACTTGTATGCTGATTTCTTTAATTTTTACATTACGTGGTTCCATACTCCCACTATTTTCACCATTCTCAATGAACCTAGCATTTTCAGTTTCAACTATTCTCGTACTATAATTTGGACAGTAAAATTTATACACTTTTGATTTTTCTGGATAACCAATGAAAAAAACACTTATTGTTCTTGAATCCAGTTTCTTTTCAAGTGGATTATAAATTCTTATTTCTGCCGAGCAACCCCAAATATGCGGGTGCCTCAAACTAGGTTTCCTACCATTCCAAAGTTCAAAAGGTTTCTTTGGGGCTGCTTTACTAGGAACCCTATTTAGCAAGTATACGACAGTCTTCAATGCGTACATCCACAATGAGCTGGGTAAAGATGAATTACTCAGCATACTCCTAACCATGTCCATTAATGTACGATTATGCCTTTCTATCACACCATTTTATTGTGGAGTGCCAGGCATTTTGTATTGAACACATATGCCACGTTTTTCAAGTAATTTAGCAAATGGACCAGGGTGTTGTCCAGTTACATCATATCTTCCATAATACTCACCACCTCTGTCTGACCTGATTACTTTCACCTTTCTGTCTAGTTGTCTTTCAACCTCATTAATAAATATCTCTAAGGCATTCACTGCTTGAGATTTTCCATGCAACAAATAGACATATCCATAATGTGAAAAGTCATCAATGAAGGTGATAAAATATCTTTCCTTTCTTAGAGAAGTGACATCAAAAGAACCACATATATCGTTGTTTATATTTCAAGAAGTTAAGTGTTTCTTGTGGCTCCTTTTTTGTGTGTTTTGTTTGTTTTCCTTTAATACAATCCACACAAAAATTTAAGTTCCTATAATCTAAATGTGGAAGGATTTCATTCTTAACTAGCCTTTCCAGTCTTTCTTTGGATATGTGACCTAAACATTTATCCCACAAGTACGTTGAATGTTCATTCACCAAACTACGTTTGGTTCCAAACATTATGATGCAGAGTTTGGAGGGTTTTGAAAAACAGATTATCAGGGTCCAATTTGTATAGATTATCACAAATATTACCAGAACCAATAAGATGATTATGCTTAAACAAACTGAAACATCCATTGCCAAAATTTAAAAAATATCCAGCTTTATCCAACTTAGACAAGGAAATTAAATTCTTGAAAGAGAAGGTACATAAAAAGTTCCAAATAAGTCTAAGTGACGCCCAGTGTCTAGGATTAAACGATAAGTCCCGGCAGCTTCAACTAGAGCCTTCACTCTATTCCATATGTGCACAAATCTTTCATTCCAATTTATGGTCTAGGTTGTAAGGAATCCCTGCATCGTATGAGAAACATGAACAGTAGAATTAAAGTCAATCCACCAAGTATTATAAGGAACATTAGTTAAATTTGATTCGAGACAAGTAAAAGCACAAGGATTACCTTTCTTCTCGAACCATGCCTTACGTTTCAGCCAATCTTTCTGAAAGTGTCCATGTTTTCCACAGGAGCGACATTTATATTCCTTCTTACGTACTTGAGAAGAGGAGTCATTGACATTATGTTGCCTTCTCTTAACCTTTAAATGTTTCTTTCCTTTCTTTCCGGCTCCTTGATGGCCTACAAGATTAATGGAATGGGTTCCTTGATTCTTCAGCCGTGTTTCCTCTTGAACCAGCATATCGTGCAGTTCATGTACATTCCATTTGTCTTTCATGGTGTTGTAGTTCATTTGGAAAGGGCCATACTCAGATGGTAATGAGTTAATAATGAATTGAACAAGGAAATTCTCATCCGCTTCCATTCCCAAAATCTTAAGTCTTGATGCTATATTTGTCATTTCAATGACATGCTTATGCATGGTACGCAAACCATCAAATTTCATAAATGTCTTATAATCAAGAACTTATAATTTACCCACAAAAGAATATCCATCATTTCGTTTATAAGCATTAAAACTTATGGGTAATTGGATATAATAAATCATTATTTTGGAATTAAGTATTCATAAAGATTCGATCACTTTGGTGATTAACAAAATCATACTTATATAATCCCAAATATTTTTAAAGTTATATTCTTCAAAATTATTTGAATTCATCCTTCAATAATGGAAGAAATTATTTATGGGTAAATCAAAACTCAGCAGTAGCTAATACATTATTTGATTTCATCCAACCTAGCTTTGCATTGATTAATATTTTATAAGGCTTGTTGGAACAAAGCCAACAATTAACCGAACAATTGTAGTTCGAATAATGCCGAATTCATAAATCATAGAACACATAAAATACCAATTCAGGGATAGCAAACCAATACATCAACTTCACAATTTCTTCTTAAACAATTGTCAATTATAATCTCATGTAAAAGTAGAAAATATATTACACGAACTCTTACGGTTGTGGCGAAGTGAGTTTAATCCCAGGAAGTTTCCAATTCCTTTAGTTTGAACTTGAGAATTTCATAATACTCAATCAAAGAAAAGCTAAAGACTTGAACAGTGTGTAATCGGCATCCAAAATTCAATTCCAGTAGTATAAAAACAACTACATTCTATATTACTTTATTAGTCATGCAAATCTCTAATTAGGGTTTACAAGTTGAAGAAATCGTTAATCTTTATGAAAAATCACTAGTTCCAAAAACATGTACTCTGGATACCACATGTAAGGATTTTTATGATTCTAGATTATGAGTCATAACCAATCTATATTCTATATAAAATCCTATCAATCGTTCAGAACCGTGGAATATATAATTTTCACATAAAATATATACACAAAGGGCCATGTATCAGGGTTGTAGGATAGGGGCTCCTAGAGTTTTTTGTCCTACTCACCCGGGGTTGGGTGAGGCTTGGCAGGGCTATCCATAGATGATTTGTATTTTGGATTGTGTCTCCCTTATGGTAGTTATTTATGGTAGTTACTGTATGATATTATTGCATGTTATTTTATTTATGGTTCTTATGTTTAGTTAATTATTTACGCTATTTCTGCTGGACTTACTAATGCTCTTTTGTTTTTGTTTTTGTTTTTATTTTTGTTTTTGTTTTTGTTTTTCCTTTCCTTCTCTGAGCCGAGGGTCGATTGGAAACAGCCTCTCTGCCCTTTCGGGTAGGGGTAAGGCTCGTCTACATATTACCCTCCCAGACCCCACTTTGTGGGACTATACTGGGTAGTTCTTGTTGTTGTTTAATAACTTCAATCAAGAAACATACCTGAACCTGTGATGTGTTTTCTTGATAATATTGAGCGGAAGTCTTCTTCAGAGTTGTTATTCTTGAGAAAATCAGTACTTCTCTCTCTTTTCCTTTTTCTGTCTTTATTTCAGAATGGAATATGATGAAGTTACGCTATTCTTCCTTTAATAGGTAGAGAGAGACCATCAGTTAATTTTCACTTTCCATCAAAGTGGGTTAATGGGGAGTTATAACCATAATTAACTTTCCCTAATTTTATCAAAATATTAATTTAACAAAATATATTTATATTAAACCAAAATACTTACATGGGCCATACTTTACAGCAAATGTCTGGTTGGTTATTTGATGGACGTATCAGATTAAATAAGAACCTCTATAAATTAGCCATCTACCCACGCATTAGGGTTACCGTATTTTTATTTCTCTCTTACATCACTAAAGTCGACGGCAATGAAAGTTAGGGAAAGGGAGAGAAATCAATTTCAATTAACGCCTCCGCTTCACGATGATGATTTACGATTCAGGTATATTTTCTTTAACGATTTTATGTAAGATTATCATGTTCAAGATACTGATATGAATTAAGTTTATGTTTAACATGTGGTATCATGAGCCTGGGATTTGAATTGATAATCTTCGTGAAAGAATGTATTGTTAGCAAATATGCTTTAACTGTTTTGTTGAATCCATATTGATTTGTGAGCATGTATTATCTATTTTGCAGCCATTCCTTTTCCTTCGCATGTTTCGTTTGTTACTGTATTCAACGGATTGAACTTCTCTAAATGACGTGAACAAGTCCAGTTCCACTTAGGTGTCATGGATCTTGACTTAGCTCTGCTGAATGATAAGCCCGCTGCCATTACTGATTCGAGTAGTGCAGATGAGAAGTCTTTTCATAAAGCATGGGAATGCTCCAACATGATAAGCCTTATGTTTATACGAAAGAATATTGCCAACGACATTAAGAGTACTATTCCACAAATAGAAAGTGACAGGAAAAACCTGAAGTTTGTGGAAGAACGTTTTTGTTCTGCAGATAAGTTTCTTACTGGTACACTAATGGTTGAGCTCAAGACCATGATGTTTGATGGGTCGTGTAGTATACAAAATCATATCATCGAGATGACTAACATTGCAGTAAGACTTCATACTCTGGGGATAAAAGTGGATGATTCCTTCTTGTTCAGTTTATTCTGAACTCATTGCCTTCTGAGTACGGATCTTTTTAAATTAACAATAACACTATTAATGATAAGTAGAATGTTAGTGAATTGTCCAGTATGCTTACTCATGAGAGTTAAGACTTAAGAAACAAGGGAATCATTTAATTAACCTCATTGGTCAAGGAGCTAGTAAAGGACTTAAAGTGAAGGACTTAAAGGAACATAAGGGAGATAGGTGTCATTTCTATAACAAGGAAGGACACTATCAGAAAGATTGCCTGAAACGTAAAGCTTAGTTTGAAAAGAAATGTACAATTAGTGCTTTTGTATGTTTCGAATCAAATTTAGTAGAAGTTCCTAATAATACTTGGTGGCTTGATTCTGATGCAACTGCTCATGTATCTATGTTACGATCCTAGTTCACCAATTGTGAACACGTCATGACGCTACCTAGTCTTCACGACTAGGTAAGCCTAGCACATTGCGGAATTAACAACCTTTATGAAAATAATAAATTAAACGCTAAATAACACGAGGAAACGAATATAGTTGTTTCCTGGCACATACACTTTAACACTACAATTCTGAAACAATCCCAAAACCTGGAATCCCACAGGAAACACAGACTAAGAGTTTCATAATATGCTCTACACCAGAGTATCTAGAACAACATGAAAAGAAGGAAAAGAGGGGCGGAGCTATATACTACAGTTGGAATGGAATAGAGACTTCAGGTCTACAGACATAGCAGATATACCTCAAGTCTCCACTAAAGCTCTCTGCTACGAGGATGATACACCTGGGAGGAAGTACATGGGTCTGCACATGAAAACCATGCGCAAAAGAGGCGTGAGTACACCACAGCGGTACTTAGTAAGTGCCAAGCCTAACCTCGGTGGGGTAGTGACGAGGAATGTCAGCGCCCTACTGAGATAAACAATAATAATAATAAGGTGCATTATGAAAATAGGTACAATAATAGAAACAACAACGAAATAAGAAAGAATCTACGAGTCAAAAACAAATAATCGAAACAAGAAAAAAACACAGAGAAGTACAACTCAATATCAGTGATGCCATGAGGATCTCCCAGGATACCATCTTGTGGTCCCTTTTCAACTGTTCAGTGGATCTCCCGAGATACCGTCCCGTAGTCCATCATACAAGTGTCCGAAGGATCTCCCGGGATACCAACCCGTAGTCCAATTTTCAATGTGCAGGGGAATATACCGAGAATCTAACCCGTAGTCCTAAAGAAATGTGTAAGGGGGATCTATCGGGAATCGAACCCGCAGTCCCAAAGTAAACAAACAAGGGGGAAGCTACCTGAATCCCACATCTATAGTCCCAAATATAAATGCGCAACCACAACCAGAGATTTAATCGAAACATGGAACTAAACACCAAGGAAATATGAAATCTAGCCTAACATACTTCACGTAGTACAATTTAGGCAAAATGAGCAATTAAGCAGTTAAATTTAGCTAATCATGCTTTTCTAACTAACAGAAGTTAAGCTTGCATTTAGAATAGTCAAATAAGCAAGAAAACACAGTTTAAACATTTCAAGTGAAGCGTACTTTTAATAATTAGCTCAAGTACACGCTCGTCACCTCGCGTACAAGGTGTTTAAAACATCAAACAACATGTACTAAGGGGAGAGGTCCCCCACACAAAGTTAGGCAATCCACTTATCTCGAACCGGTACAAAATCAACTAAGAAACCACGCCCTTACCACGAGTATCCGACTCTAAATGGCCAAAATCTATTCAATTCAATTACATAACGTAAATAATATAGCAAGCAACTTATTTCATTACTAAAATCAAAGCTAAGGCGTGAAAATAGGTAAAATAACCAAAATGCCTCTCAGGACAACGTCTCAGAATCGAATAATTTTTATATTTTCAGAACCCACGTACTCTAACGAGTCTAATCATACAAAAATCTCCCAAATCCAAGGTCAAATGCCCCCTCAAAACCCCATGGGTAGGTTTAAGAACTTTTCCCCAATTTCATTCCAAAATCCAAAATTAAAGGTAAACGTCAAGTTTAGATTAGTGGGTTTCATAGAAGAGTAGAGAATTGTCACCCAATCGTTGCCTCTAAAAAAACCCTCAGAAAATCTCTCAAATCCGAGCTCTCTAGCTTGAGTTTTGTCAAAAATCGAAGAACCCTCGTTTTGAAATGTTAAATACTGTTCAGGGGTTTTGTTCATCGCGAACGCGGAGAGGACAATTCAAGTGGCTGAAGATTGCTCTTTGAAATCGCGAAGATAGGGCTGTGAACACGAAGGCCTGGGATTGGAACCTATGCGAACGCGATGCGGGCCAAGTGAACGTGTAGAAGAAAAAAAGGAGGGGTCCAGAAGTGACCTACGTGAACGCGTTGGCAAGGACGCGAACGCAGAAGAAGGGGAAGCTGGTCTCCGCGAACGTTGGGTAGGGGACGCGAATGCGATGAAGGGGTAGGCTACCACTACGCGATTCCGATGGCTTCTTCGCGAATGTGAAGAAGGAGTTCAGACCTGTAATTTTCTGGAGCATTTCCAAACTTCAAATTGCTTCGTTGAGCATCTGAAACACACCCGAGGCCCTCGGGACCTCAACCAAACTTACGGACATTTCCCATTACATCATTCAAACTAGTACCAATCATTAAACCACCTAAAATAACGCCGGAAACTCGAATTAACCAAAGATTTGAACCTAAGGACTTCAAAACTCAACCAAACTCGCTTTTGATCAAACACCTACCCAAACCACGTCCGATTGACCAGAAATTTTGCAAGCACATCCTAAATGACATGAAGGTGCTACAACAACTTCCGGAATACCGTGCCAACCCTCGGATAAAAAAGTCACTATCGGACCGGAAACTTAAAAGTTCTAACTTTCGGCATTTCTAGCCCAAATAAGCTACGGACCTCCAAAACACATTTTGGACACGTCCCAACTCTGAAATCACCTAACAGAGCTAAAGGAACCATCATATTTCCATTTCGAGGCCGTCTTCACACTATTCCAATCATGGACCACTTTCCAACACTTAAGCTCTCATTTAGGGACTAAGTGTCCCAAAATACTCTGAGTCCTAACGTCCAACGTCTCGGCAAATCAAAATAGCAGAATGAACTTAGGGGAAGCAGTTAATAGGGGAAAGGGGTTTAAATTCTAAAAACGACAAGCTGGGTCGTTACAATCTACTACGTTACAAATTCCTTACGATCCAAACTACAAATCCAAATAAGGATTTCTTGTTCATGGGAAATCGTATGAAGGCTCCAATTGAAGGCATAAGGACTTATCATTTGATCATGGAGACTGGACGTCACCTTGATCTATTACAGACTCTTTATGTACCTTTAGTTTCTAGGAATTCAATTTCTCTTTCAAGACTTGATGTTTCTAGATTTGATTTAAAGTTTGGAAATGGATGTTTTAATTCATATAATAATGCTATTTTTTACGGTTCTAGTTTTCTTAGTGATGGTTTATATAAATTGAAACTCGATATTGGTTTTTCTGAGTCCCTTCTTACTATTCAACATATTGTTGGAATTAAACATAGTTCACTAGATGAAAGTTCTGCTTACTTGTGGCATAGACGTTTGGGTCATATATCCAAAGAAAGGCTAGAAATATTAGTAAATAATGAGATTTTCCGAATCAAAATTTTACTGATCTTACAATATGTATGGATTTTATTAAGAGAAAGCAAACCAAGCATAGTAAGAAAGGTGCCACAAGAAGCACCCAGCTTCTTGAAATTATACAAACTGATATTTGTAGGCCCTTTGATATTTCATCTTTTGGTGGAGAAAAATATTTTATTACTTTTATCGATGACTTTTCACGTTATGGATACATCTATTTGCTGGAAAAAAAACTCAAGCAATAGATGCTCTCAAAGTGTTTGTTAATGTGGTTGAAAGGCAATTAGATAAAAAGTTAAAAATCATCAGGCCAGATAGAGGTGGTAAATATTATGAAAAATATAATGAATTAGGACAATGTCTAGGTCCATTTGCAAAGTTCCTCAAGAAATATGGCATATGTGCACAGTATACTATGCCAGGAACACCTCAATAAAATGGTGTTGCAGAAATGCGTAACCGAACACTTATGGATATGGCTAGGAGCATGATGATTAATTCCTCATTACCCAAATCATTGTGGATGTATTCTCTTAAAACCACTGTATATTTATTAAACAGGGTTCCTAGTAAGTTCTAAAGAATCCTTTTGAACTGTGGACAAGAAGGAAGCCTAGTTTAAGGCACCTGCATGTTTCGTTACCCAGAGAGATCTAAAGGGTATTGTCACGACCCAAACCTCGCTCCGGTCGTGATGGCGACTCTTGTGAAGACAAGGCCAGCCAACGAACTCAATATTGCCTTTTCAAAATAGTTAAACATGAATACACAGTCTAAAAATAACTGTATAGTAATAATTAGCGGAAATATAACCCAAACACAGCCCAAACCGGGGTGTCACATGTCACGAGCATCTAGAAGAGTCTAAATACAACTACAAGGCTAGTAATATACAGATCCTGTATCGCGAAGGCTGGCGGTGACCTTACTCAACTACGATAACAAAATCTCCAATTAGCTCAAAATCCACTACCGAGTGAACAAATACTTGCATTTGCATACGAGGTGGATGGAGTAAATTGAGTACTCCAACTCAGTGAATAATAAAAGTAAATAACAACTGAGCAGTAAGAAATCATGTATAACAGATCATCATGCTGCATAGAAGCAAAGAAAATCCTTTTTGAGTAAAACGATGAAGCTGTGAAATCTTTACAAATTTTCTCAACTCGGTCTAAGCCTCTTTTGAAAATGACTTTTTCAATGATTATGAGTGAATGCAAAATAAATAGTGTAGAAAAGCACAGGATTCACCCCTCGGGCACAATACTCAGTTATCAGGTAATGCCGAAATAGCAGGTAAATATTGCATACACTAGCCCAAATAAGAGATAATGGCAGACAAATGGAATAAAGTAAGCACATAAAACAGTACGAAAACCGTTGCGGCGTGCAGCCCAATCCATTTATTGTCAATGGCTCTTAGTGATGGTGTGTACAGACTACGGGAGGGGATCCTACAGCCCAAGCACAATATCAAGCCATCTCGTGGCATCAAATCTAGGCCCTCGGCCTCATTTCAATATCATTATAACACTGCTGCGGCGTGCAGCCCAATCCAAACGTATCCTCACAACTCAGGCCCTCGGCCTTACTCAGTCAAAAATCACATAAGTCCTCGGGAAACAGTAAAACTTAATGCTCGGCCCAAAAATAGCATTGGAAATATCATTTTAAGCGTCAAAGAAAAATAAACTTGGCTGAGTTTTGAAATCAGTAGAAAATACATGACTGAGTTATAAAAGCAAAACAGTGAGGAATTATTAACAATCATCCCTGAAGGGGTTCAAATAGTCGGCACGAAGCCCAAATATGATAATCAACCCAAATCATGATGATAACAAGTAAGTTTTAGTCAAATATGCGGTAAAATCATCAGTGGGGACGGACCAAATCACAATCCCTAATAGTAAAAGACCTCACGTTCATCATTCAGCGTGTGTCTCACCTCAATATAGAACTACGATGTGCAATCCAGAGTTCCAAACCCTCAGGATATCATTTACAATTATTACTCACCTCGATCCGGTCCAAACTCTAGCCCGTGATGCCTCGCTCGCACGAATCGGCCTCTGGATGCTCCAAATCTAGCCACAACCAGTACATAATCATTAAAATATGCTAAGGGAGCGAAGCTCAAGTGAAAATATCTAATTTAACATCAAAATCCCGAAATTGCTCAAACCCGGCCCCCGGGCCCACACTTCAGAATTCGACCAAACTACAAAATCCGACAACCCATTCAACCACGATTCCAACCATACAAAAATTACTAAATTCCGATAACAATTTGGCCTCCAAATCTTCAAATCTTATTTTTAAATCCCTAGGTCCAAATACCCCAATTTACACCTCAAAAACATGTAATCTAGTTAGATTATTCGATGATAATTCAGTATTATGGAGTAGCAATAATCACAAGTGACTTACCTCAAGATTTCCCATGATTTCTTGCTCAAAAATCGCCCCAAGCCGTGTTCTTTCACCAAGAAAAGGTAAAAAAAATGAAAAGAAAATGCAGCAGCTTTATTAAGCCTATTATGATTGCTAAAAGCCAAATCTGGTCACTAAAAGTGCCAAATCTGATTGCTAAAAGATGCACACTAGATTTGATGCACCAGCAATCTTTAATTTCACTAAAAATGCTCTAACTCCATCATACAAACTCGAAATTCGATGATTCTTGTTCCTATGAGTCACAAATAATAATACGAACATAGTCTTTTAATCAAAACTCAATTTGGAGCTCATTTGCTCAGTGTGATATCCATTTTTCTAGTTAAACAATTAACCCATAATTCGCGTCAAAAAACCAATCGCGGCTTGATGAAATTAGACCAAACTTTCCAGATCACTCCTATAATTCATTATCAAAATTTTAGAGGTCTCAAAATTAAATTTTGATCTCTAGCACTAAAAATGGACCTTTGGATCATTACATGCTTATAATCAAAACGCCAAAAATATTTAAAAAAACTCTTCCAAACATATTCGAGCCTCATAGGACCCCGACCAAACATGCGAACAAACCCCATAACATAATTCAAGCTTGTTACAACCTTCAGAACTCTCAAAACAACATCAAAACATCAAATCACCCTCGGATTCAAGCCTAAGAATTTCAAAACTTTCGAAATCAGAATTTGATCAAAAAATCGACCAAACGACCTGAAATTTTGCACACACATCACAAATGACCTAACGAAGCTACAAAAACTTTCAAAAATTCATTCCGACCCTCGGATCAAAATCTCACCTATCAACTTGAATTCTCCAAAATATTAACTTTGCCAAATCAAGCCAAATCCTTCCACGGACTTCTAAAATGCATTCTAGTCGCTCTCTTAAGTTATAAATCACCCAACGAAGCTATCCAAATCATAAAAATTTCTGATCTGAGCTTATACATAAATAAGTCAACTCTTAGTCAACCCTCTCAAATTCAAAGCTTTCAACTGAGACTGTACCTTCAAATTTATTCTGATTTTTTCTTAAAACCAAAATCAATGATCTACATCAGTCATAATACATTACACGAGGTAAGTCATGCCCGAAAATTGGTGATCAAAGCACAAATGTTTGAAACGACCGATCGGATCATTACAAGTATGTTTTTTACTGTCCAAACCATAGTTCGAGAATTGTTGAAACCGGTAATGTGGGATTCATTGAGAATGGTGAAGTCAGTGAGAGTATTGAAAATAAAAGTGTGGAAATAAAAGAGGAGAGGGTCAATTTTCTATTACTGACGAATGTGCCTATTTTCACACAAATACCAAATATTGTTTCAGTTGCTAAAGAATACTTTCACAACACCGAGCAACATTTGGATGAAACACTTCATGAAGAAACTAACTCACAAATATCGTACACAAATGAACCACAAGAAATTCCATTAAAAAATCTCAAAGATTTAGAAAATCGGATATCTCGATTAATTACGTAGTTTATTTGCAAGAGTCAGATTTTGACATTGGTCTTAATAAGGATCCGATTTTTGTTTTCAAGGGCAATAGAAAATAATGTGTCTGACAAATGTATTGATTCCATGAAAGAAGAGTTAAAATCTATTGTATACAATAAAGTTCGGGATCTCGTTGAATTGCAAGAAAGTTCTAAAAGAATCCGGTGTAAGTGGATCTTTAAGACCAAACGCGATTCAAATAGCAATATTGAACGATGTAAAACTAGTGTTATTGCCGAAGGCTATACTCAAAAGGAGGCATTGATTATAGAGAGATCTTTTCACCGGTCTCAAAGAAAAAATCATTAAGAATTATTATGGCTTTGGTAGCTCATTATGATTTAGAGTTACACCAAATGGATATGAAAACTGCATTTCTTAATAGGGATCTCGAAGATCAAGTTTATATGGACCAACCAGAGAGTTCCGAAACTAAAGAAAAAGGTCAAAATGGTGTGTAAACTCAAGAAGTCAACATATGGACTTACACAAGCCTCACGACAACAATATATAAAGTTCAATGATACCATAACATCTTTTGGATTTGTAAAAAATACTGTTGATCGTTGTTTATACCAAAAGATTAGTGGGAGCAAGTTTATATTTTAGTCATATATGTTGATGATATTCTACTTGCTGCTAATGATTTAGGCATGTTGCGTGAGACAAAATATTTTCTCTTTAAGAATTTTGAAATAAAAGATATGGGTGACGCATCCTATGTGATAGGAATAGAAATATTCCTTGATAGATCACAAGGGTTATTGGGATTGTCTCAAAAATGCTATATCGAAAGAATTCTAGAGCGATTTAACATGAACAATTGTTCAACGAGAATTGGTCTAATTCAAAAGGGGGATAATTTTAGTCTCATACAATGCCCTAAGAATGATGTAGAACGAAAAGAAATAAAATCAATTCCTTACTCTTCTATTGTTGGTAGTCTGATGTATTCTCAGACTTGCACAAGACCGGATATTAGTTTTGCGGTGGGAATGCTGGGAAGATATCAGAGTAACCCAAAAATTGATTATCGACTGCAAAGAAAATTTTGATGTACCTGAAAGGAATAAAGGATAACATGCTCATGTATAGGAGATCCAAGCATTTGGAAGTTGTTGGATACTCAGATTCAGATTTTGCTAGATGTATTGACACTGGAAAATTCACGTTTGGTTATTTATTCTAATTAGCTGAAGGAGAAATATCATGTAAAAGTGCCAACGAGTTTGTCATTACTACATCCACGATGGAAGCAGAACTTGTGGCATGTTTTGAAGCCACAATTCATGCATTATGGCTGCGAAACTTTATTTTAGGACTTGGGGTTGTCGACACCATTACCAAGCCGCTGAAAATTTACTGTGATAATTCTGCAGCAATATTCTTCTCCAAGAACGATAAGTGCTCCAAATGTGCCAAATATATGAAATTAAAGTACTTTACCGTCAAGGAGGAAGTTCAGAAACAAAGGGTGTCACCTGATCATATTAGAACAGATCTCATTATTGCAGATTCGTTAACGAAAGGTTTACAGCCAATGATATTTAAAGAACATGTACATAGAATGAGTCTTGGCTTTATTTATGATTGATGTATTTATGATATTTGACACTCTGAGCACATTTATGTATTTCTAATATACATTAGTGATTTTATGTTTCTCATAATGGTGTACACATTATTGTTTTGAGATGTTACAAGATAAGTCTTAATGAGACATTATTCTGGACTATAATATTTGATAGCTTATGAACCTGGTACGATAAGTTACTAATGTTGTAGTATATGGAATGGAGTATGTAGATAAATTATATATAACCGCCATAACTCACATTTAGTAGTTTATCGTACTATAGTATTTACGATGGACACTATAGAAGAGACTTGTTTATGCGCAACTAATATTTGTGTTATTAAATATTAATAATATGTGATTATTGGGCCAATGTAAGTTTTCTTACGTGTGTGACCCAATAAATTTACGGCCAATAATTAATATTTAATTAATGAGCAAATCTCATCCGTCCGATTGGTTAGTTGATGGACGTACCGGATTAAGTGCGACCCTCTATAAATTGATCATGTCCCCACCCATTAGGGTTACCATATTTTTATTTCTCTCTTCCATCACTAAAGTCGGTGGTAACGAAAGCTAGGGTAAGGGATGAGAAACCAATTTCAACTAACGCTTCGCTTCACGATGATGGCTTATGATTCATGTATGTTTTTTGTAACGATTTTGTGTAAGATTATCATGTTCAAGATCCTGGGATGAATTAAGTTTATGTTTAAAAAAAATTCACTTTTTTCATAAGAAAATTTTAATTTTTTAAATTAGTGTTTGGCCATAAAAGTTTTATTTTTTAGTTGAAGATGAATTTTGGAATTTTTAAAAAATTTAAAACTCCAAAAATAAAATTTTCAAAATTTTCACTTCAGATCACTCCAAAAAATTCAAAGACAACCCAAAATTATATTTATATCCAAACACAACTCAAATTTTCAAATACCATTTCACTTGATTTTTATTTTTTTTACCTTTTTTCGGAATTTTACAATTATTATGTCCAAACGCCCATCTGTTTTCTTGACCGGACATGAATTTTTGACAGTATTACAAGATTTGAATTGAATGTTATGGTTCTAAACATAACATGTAATTTTTATAAAAAAAGTCTCATTAGGGATAAAATAGAAAATACTAAAATTAAAATTATTTATTTTCTCTATTCAAAAATCTGCTTAGAAAAAGATTGGTATCTTTAATATTTTCTTAATAGGAAGCATTTATAGCCACACAAATATTATGACATGTTTAAAATATACCACAAATTTCAAAAAATCTAAAGCCACATAATATTATAGCTTATTTAATATTACATATCTTAAAAGTCTTACCTTCTTTATTAAAGTTTGCCTCAAGTCAAACGAGTATAATCATTTTGAAATGGAGATAATAAATATATGAAAACATTTTTTTTGAAAACCGATTAAAAAGGAAAGTAAGATATATCCATTAAAATTATAGAAGTACTCCATCTGTTCACTTTTACTTGACATGTATACTTAAAATAGATTTTTATTTTTACTTTTCACTTTATGCATATCAAGAGAAGATAATTTTTTTTTGTTATACCCACAATATTTATTACTCATTTCAAATCATTTTCTCAAATCCAATAAAATATGCATCAATCAATATGGGTATCATGGTAAATTATGCACTTTAGTTTTCATTTCTTATGGGGTGTGAAAAGTCAAAACGTGCCAAGTAAAAGTGAAGGGAGCAAGTATTAGAGAATGGAATCATTAAATATTTACTCCATCCGGTCCATAATAAGTGACCAATTTATTTTTTTTTATTTTGAACCAAAATAAGTGTCCGTTTATATAATCAATAAAAACTTATTTTTCCAATTACTCTACGTATCCCTAAAAAGTCATTTACTTCTTATATTTGAGAAGAGAAGTAAGTGGTACTATAACTATGGTGCAACAATAAGTGTCTAATTTACTTTCAACACGCCCATTAAGAAAATACTAAATCCTATACAAAATTATCTAGTATGATTAAACTACCCTTATTTAGTAAGTTAATGTGATGAGAGAATTTTTTTTAGGGATATTCACATAAGGGTAAAAGAGAAAAATTAAATTAAATTTTTTCTTAATTAGCTAATTAAACACTTATTTTAGACCAAAATCAAAAAGTAAAACAGACACTTATTGTAAACCGGAGAGAGTACAATATTTTTTTAATGTTTATTCATTGAATCTGAAAATTACATGTAACTTTGTAAACTCAAAAAGATGTTTTTCGGCTCAATGATTTAGAGGTACAAAACACCAAACAAAAGCCGTTAAACTGTGAAGTCAATGCGTGCTATATACTCATTGACAACAGACTAAAACAGTATTTAATAGGTAACCTATAAATGTTTAAATGAATAGCTGCCAAAATTAAAAACTTATGTGGGGTCCCCGAATGAACAAGTTTGGTTCAAATTACAGTAAAGACGATTAAGTGCTAAGTTTGAATTTCTTCTTGATAGTCTAGGAAGAAACTAATTACTCCCTCCGTTTCAATTTGTTTAAGATAGTTTGACTCGGTACGGAGTTTAAGAAAAAAGAAAATGACTTTTAAAACTTGTGGTCTTAAAAGATTAAGGGGTAAAAGGTTTGTTGGGTCATATCATTTATGTAGAGCTATAAAAGCTTTTCACTAAGGGCAAGAATGATAAAATAAAGGGTTTAAAGTTGAATTATTTCCAAATTTAAAAATGTATCATTTATTTCGAAACAGACTAAAAAAGAAAGTATCTCAAACAATATAAAACGAATGGAGTAATTAATATGGAAAGAGCCGTTAAATAACTTACAATATATCTATATGATAATAATATTTACAATTAAATTATGATAACAAGGAAGCGTAGAGAGTTTTGGAGAAGTAATTGGTTTGAGGCTTCTCACAAAATATATTGCTTATAAAGGTATATATAGAGTACAGAGAGAAACCAAATACTACCAACTATAGGACTGTACAATAAACCAAATCCTACCAACTATAGGACTGTACAATAATAAAGGAAATCAAATCCTACCAACTATAGGACTGTACAATATATTCTAATACGCCCCCTCAAGATGGAGGGCCGGAGGGCACGCCAATCTTGGACATCAGCAGAAGAAGCCGATGACGAGATAACTGCTTGGTGAGATCGTCGGTATGATCGACGAGATGATGGCACTGAGAATAAGATTGTCCTGGCGAATCCAGTAAGGATATGTTGGATTGGGGGAAGTTACCTCTTTGTCAACGATAGTGGCTGGTGGGCACGGCTTCGAGCCGTCCAAGAAGCCGAGGAGGTCGTAACCCCTAAGGATGGTTCGGAATTGGAATTTCCACGCCAGGTAATTAGTGGAATCCAATTTGAGTGGATCTGAGCCGATGCATTGATGGCAATCGGCTGGAGAAGATCGTTTTAAGTCGTAGCGGCCATGAAGCGCGAGGCAAAGGAGGCGCTGATCGACGTCGAGAGAGAGAGAGGGCTGCCGGTTAGTGCAGCGGTGGCGCGATAAGACGCCGGAGAGAGGCGGTGGACCGAGAAGGTCGGCGGCGGCGGGCTGCCAGTTAGTGCAGCGGCGGTGGCGGCGCGGGTAGGGAAGAATTAGGATTTCTTTGGCGATAAGCCACCGGCGCTCTGATACCATGTAGAGAGTTTTGGGAGAAGTTCATTGGTTTGAGGCTTCTCACAAAATATATTGCTTACAAAGGTATATATAGAGTACAGAGAGAAACCAAATCCTACCAACTATAGGACTGTACAATAAACCAAATCCTACCAACAATAGGACTGTACAATAATAAAGGAAATCAAATCCTACCAACTATAGGACTGTACAATATATTCTAATAAGAAGGGGATGAAAAGATTAATTGAGATATGAATTTAGTGATTAACCAATAACATAGTCAAATTGGTTAATTGTATTTGTTTATTGTGAATTCGTTCGGCATATACTTTTAGTCGAACCTCAATAAAGTATAAAAAAATTAAAATAACGTCTAAGCCCGTTTATATTTGGAAAATGGTATGAAAAATTATTCTATGTTAGTCAAATTTTTGAAATCTATCGCATTAACATTATCTCAACGTATCATATGATTTATTTGAACACATTTCCAAAACCAATACCTGAAAAAATTAAGTCTAAAAGAATCTACATGCAAGTATACGATGGAAAAGTGATAAATTGAGGTAACAAATACATAGATTAATTAACAATTCTCAAGTGTTATATCTATTGTATAGGGTCAAAGTCATCTTTACGCTGATGGGCACGCCTTTGAGCATGTTAGAAAATACGCTTAACGCTAGAGGGGGTGAATAGCGTTATAATAAAAATTAGCGTAAACTTGCGGAATTTAAAAATTGCAGGAATTAAATAAGTGCGATAAGTAAATAAAATAGGAACGAACGCACCGATGTATCCTGGTTCACCACAACCCGTGGCTAGTCCAGTCCCCGAGAGACTCTCTCGAGATTTCCACTATCTTCGTCAAGCTTACGGGTGCTTAACAAACCGTTACAGTTGCTCAAGGATACCACACCTTAAGACTTCAACCACTAGGACTTTGGGTACTTAGCAAACCCGACAAATGAGAAGATATGTTCTTCTCAAACAACTCTCTTTTACAACAAATACTCTTTCAATAGAGTGGATAAAGAGATACACAATAAGCTCTATGAACAACACAAAGTTGTCTATCAAATGGCTCAACAAAAGCTCTAAAATGATGCTTGAAAATGATCAATATGTACAACAATGTATGGAGGAGTTGTGTATTTAAAATCAGCTCAAAAGACCTCTTTTTATAGGTGAAAAAGTGGTGCTGACCGTTGCTTAATTGACAAATAAAATCCCTGAATTTTCGCTCATACAATCGATTGTCTGGCCTACACAATCGATTGTTTGAGGACTGTTCAAAAAACAGACTCCTGATTTTAAAGGAAACAATCGATTGTAAAACCTGTATAATCGATTGTTCTTCAACGTTCAAAAATCAATTTAAGATTCTTTGGGAACGGTCTGAATATAATCGATTGTATAAAAACCATAATCGATTATTCTGATTATAATCGATTGTTAAAAATATATAGTCGATTATTTAGCTGATTGAAAAATTCAGTTTAAGTACTGTCTCAATACAATCGATTGTTAGAAGTATATAATCGATTGTTTGCTATTTTGAAAAACTTCAGATCACACTGTCTTAATACAATCGATTGTTAAAACTGTATAATCGATTGTTTGCTATTTTGAAAAACACAATCGATTGTAAGGAGCATATAATCGATTGTTTAGATCCAGATTTAAAAGACATGTTTAAAAACCATTTTGACTAAAATACAAATCATTTTGTTTTAACACAAAGATGCATGTTTATGATAAATAAGATTTAATAAAATATTTTATGCATGTTTATGATGACCTAATGTTGAGCCAAAAGATAAGATAACTTAAACGTTGTCCTTACATTGGTTCTACCAAACGACCTACGTCTTGGGTCTTCGGTCTTGAACTCTTTGGCTCGTTCATGCAATTCCGTCATCAGTATGCTTCTCGTCATTTGATTGATTGTCATATTATATCGTTGTTTGACACTTGACTTCATTGTTTGTCATTCATCAAAACCTATACCTGAAAATCATGCTCATACAACCAAAGCGCACATATAGATATACATGATTTCAAACAATTTCCCCCTTTTTGATAATGACAAACAACGGAAGATATGCATATTGAATTCCCCCTAAATAGATGTTATATCTCAACATACAATTTATACAACCAATTCAATTCAATATAATTCCCCCTTAATTGAATATTCCCCCTCAATTAAAGCAAGCATATCGCCCATATTCTTCCCCCTTTTGGCATTAGCAAAAAGAGTATACCAAAAGTTATTTAAACTAATGACGATACCAATCGTTATAAACAAGATCATATCAAATGTTAGTAAATGGCATACTAATAATAACGATCATTTTTCTCAATTATGCCAATTGTTATTTAAACTAAAAATATTAATCAAAACATGAATCAATCATTTATTATAAAACCAATTGATACTAATTGTTATTCAAAAATAAAACTTGTTAAAGCATGTATCAACCAAAATTGATATAGATTATTTGCACATATCAACTCATTGCATTTTTATTCAAAATACGATAACTAACCGACGTTCCCCCTTAATGCATTAAGGTTTCGTGCTTGGTGCATCCACTACAATATTGTAGTCTTCAAGCACACCTGCAAAAAGAACCTAAAAATAGGTTTTTGGTATCCAACTTCTTTTGGGTCCTTGGGGGTTAGGATAACAATAGTCATAATCAACACATAAATCTCTATGTTTAGCAAAACAAACGAGTGCAATGTGTCCTACCCGATTACAATAGTGACATATAACATTAGGATTGTGCATATGTCTAGGTTGAGCCAAATGCGTTCTAGGTGATCTAAAGTTGTTCCCCCTAGAAGCGTTAAATTTCCTAGAGTCATGTCTAGGTGGTCTAAAATCATTCATTCTAGACTCATTTATAAAATTCCTAGAATTATGTCTAGGTGGTCTAAAATAATTCATTCTAGACTCATTAACAAAATTCCTAGAGTTGTTTCTAGGTGTCTAAAACAATTAATCTTAGACTCATTAGTGAGGTTCCTAGAATTCTTTCTAGATGGTCCGACCTCATTACTTTCATCCTTTTTAATATCTTCAATTTTAGGACTATCAACACTACCTGTTTCTAGTGCTTTCCTAAGTTCTGTGTACTCTAGTATTAAAGAACTACAAGAAGAACAATTGGAACATTTATCAATAGAAGAGGCTTCATTCAATTCCTTGATTTTATTTTTAAAATCAACAATGTCATTTTTCAAAAAATTATTTTCTTTTTCTAAAACTTCAATTTTATTTTTAAGAACATCATTTTCATTAGTCAATTTTTCAAAATCTATTTCTTTCAAAGAAGAGGATTTTTCAAAATCTTTTTCTTGTAAAGAAAGTGTTTTCTGAAAATCTGTTTCTTGCAAAAAAAGTGTTTTCTGCAAATCTGTTTCTTGCAATGAAAGTGTTTTCTGCAAAGAAAGTGTTTTCTTCAAATCTTTTATCATTTTGGAAGCATTAACAAATTTACCATACAATTCATCATAGGCATTTTGTAATTCTTCAAACGAATGAGAGTTAGATGTACTTACCTCTTCTTCTTTGTTTGCCATAAGACACCGGGCAGTTGGTTCATCACATGAACTGTCCGCTTCCTGAGGCGTACTTTCATAAGTGTCCTCAAGCTTGTCCCACATATCTTTAGCAGTTTTGCAGTGGGAAATTTTCCGATAGTCCTCTTGATTCAAAGCGCTATACACCATATTAATTGCCTTGGTATTGTATGAACTTACCATGGCTTCCCCAACTTTAGTCGTCATTTGCTCACCATACTTGATGATTTGCCATAGATAAAAGTTGTTTGATTTGATAAAGATTCTCATCTGATCTTTCCAATATGTGTAATTGCTTCCATCAAATATTGGAGGCAAAAAGGTAAAGTGACCTTCACATATTCCTGCAAAAGCACTACTAGTAGAAGCCATAGAAGGATTCTCTCAAACTATTAAGTCTTTCAGAGAGTTAGGCTCTGATACCAATTGTTAGAAAATACGCTTAACGCTAGAGGGGGGGTGAATAGAGTTATAATAAAAATTAGCGTAAACTTGCGGAATTTAAAAATTGCAGGAATTAAATAAGTGCGATAAGTAAATAAATAGGAACGAACGCACCGATGTATCCTGGTTCACCACAACCCGTGGCTAGTCCAGTCCCCGAGAGACTCTCTCGAGATTTCCACTATCTTCGTCAAGCTTACGGGTGCTTAACAAACCGTTACAGTTGCTCAAGGATACCACACCTTAAGACTTCAACCACTAGGACTTTGGGTACTTAGCAAACCCGACAAATGAGAAGATATGTTCTTCTCAAACAACTCTCTTTTACAACAAATACTCTTTCAATAGAGTGGATAAAGAGATACACAATAAGCTCTATGAACAACACAAAGTTGTCTATCAAATGGCTCAACAAAAGGTCTAAAATGATGCTTGAAAATGATCAATATGTATAACAATGTATGGAGGAGTTGTGTATTTAAAATCAGCTCAAAAGACCTCTTTTTATAGGTGAAAAAGTGGTGCTGACCGTTGCTTAATTGACAAATAAAATCCCTGAATTTTTGCTCATACAATCGATTGTCTGACCTACACAATCGATTGTTTGAGGACTGTTCAAAAAACAGACTCCTGATTTTAAAGGAAACAATCGATTGTAAAACCTGTATAATCGATTGTTCTTCAACGTTCAAAAATCAATTTAAGATTCTGTGGGAACGGTCTGAATATAATCGATTGTATAAAAACCATAATCGATTATTCTGATTATAATCGATTGTTAAAAACATATAGTCGATTATTTAGCTGATTGAAAAATTCAGTTTAAGTACTGTCTCAATACAATCGATTGTTAGAAGTATATAATCGATTGTTTGCTATTTTGAAAAACTTCAGATCACACTGTCTTAATACAATCGATTGTTAAAACTGTATAAGCGATTGTTTGCTATTTTGAAAAACACAATCGATTGTAAGGAGCATATAATCGATTGTTTAGGTCCAGATTTAAAAGACATGTTTAAAAACCATTTTGACTAAAATACAAATCATTTTGTTTTAACACAAAGATGCATGTTTATGATAAATAAGATTTAATAAAATATTTTATGCATGTTTATGATGACCTAATGTTGAGCCAAAAGATAAGATAACTTAAACGTTGTCCTTACATTGGTTCTACCAAACGACCTACGTCTTGGGTCTTCGGTCTTGAACTCTTTGGCTCGTTCATGCAATTCCGTCATCAGTATGCTTCTCGTCATTTGATTGATTGTCATATTATATCGTTGTTTGACACTTGACTTCATTGTTTGTCATTCATCAAAACCTATACCTGAAAATCATGCTCATACAACCAAAGCGCACATATCATAGATATACATGATTTCCAACAATTTCCCCCTTTTTGATAATGACAAACAACGGAAGATATGCATATTGAATTTCCCCTAAATAGATGCTATATCTCAACATACAATTTATGCAACCAATTCAATTCAATATAATTCCCCTTAATTGAATATTCCCCCTCAATTAAAGCATGCATATCGCCCATATTCTTCCCCCTTTTGGCATTAGCAAAAAGAGTATACCAAAAGTTATTTAAATCAATGACGATACCAATTGTTATAAACAAGATCATATCAAATGTTAGTAAATGGCATACTAATAATAACGATCATTTTTCTCAATTATGCCAATTGTTATTTAAACTAAAAATATTCATCAAAACATGAATCAATCATTTATTATAAAACCAATTGATACTAATTGTTATTCAAAAATAAAACTTGTTAAAGCATGTATCAACCAAAACTGATATAGATTATTTGCACATATCAACTCATTGCGTTTTTATTCAAAATACGATAACTAACCGACGTTCCCCCTTAATGCATTAAGGTTTCGTGCTTGGTGCATCCACTACAATATTGTAGTCTTCAAGCACACCTGCAAAAAGAACCTAAAAATAGGTTTTTGGTATCCAACTTCTTTTGGGTCCTTGGGGGTTAGGATAACAATAGTCATAATCAACACATAAATCTCTATGTTTAGCAAAACAAACGGGTGCAATGTGTCCTACCCGATTACAATAGTGACATATAACATTAGGATTGTGCATATGTCTAGGTTGAGCCAAATGCGTTCTAGGTGATCTAAAGTTGTTCCCCCTAGAAGCGTTAAATTTCCTAGAGTCATGTCTAGGTGGTCTAAAATCATTCATTCTAGACTCATTTATAAAATTCCTAGAATTATGTCTAGGTGGTCTAAAATAATTCATTCTAGACTCATTAACAAAATTCCTAGAGTTGTTTCTAGGTGTCTAAAACAATTAATCTTAGACTTATTAGTGAGGTTCCTAGAATTCTTTCTAGATGGTCCGACCTCATTACTTTCATCCTTTTTAATATCTTCAATTTTAGGACTATCAACACTATGTGTTTCTAGTGCTTTCCTAAGTTCTGTGTTCTCTAGTATTAAAGAACTACAAGAAGAACAATTGGAACATTTATCAATAGAAGAGGCTTCATTCAATTCCTTGATTTTATTTTTAAAATCAACAATGTCATTTTTCAAAAAATTATTTTCTTTTACTAAAACTTCAATTTTATTTTTAAGAACATCATTTTCATTAGTCAATTTTTCAAAATATATTTCTTTCAAAGAAGAGGATTTTTCAAAATCTTTTTCTTGTAAAGAAAGTGTTTTCTGAAAATCTGTTTCTTGCAAAGAAAGTGTTTTCTGCAAATCTGTTTCTTGCAAAGAAAGTGTTTTCTGCAAAGAAAGTGTTTTCTTCAAATCTTTTATCATTTTGGAAGCATTAACAAATTCACCATACAATTCATCATAGGCATTTTGTAATTCTTCAAACAAATGAGAGTTAGATGTACTTACCTCTTCTTCTTTGTTTGCCATAAGACACCGGGCAGTTGGTTCATCACATGAACTGTCCGCTTCCTGAGGCGTACTTTCATAAGTGTCCTCAAGCTTGTCCCACATATCTTTAGCAGTTTTGCAGTGGGAAATTTTTCGATAGTCCTCTTGATTCAAAGCGCTATATAACATATTAATTGCCTTGGTATTGTATTCACTTACCATGGCTTCCCCAACTTTAGTCGTCATTTGCTCACCATACTTGATGATTTGCCATAGATAAAAGTTGTTTGATTTGATGAAGATTTTCATCTGATCTTTCCAATATGTGTAATTGCTTCCATCAAATATTGGAGGCAAAAAGGTAAAGTGACCTTCACCTATTCCTGCAAAAGCACTACTAGTAGAAGCCATAGAAGGATTCTCTCAAACTATTAAGTCTTTCAGAGAGTTAGGCTCTGATACCAATTGTTAGAAAATACGCTTAACGCTAGAGGGGGGGTGAATAGCGTTATAATAAAAATTAGCGTAAACTTGCGGAATTTAAAAATTGCAGGAATTAAATAAGTGCGATAAGTAAATAAATAGGAACGAACGCACCGATGTATCCTGGTTCACCACAACCCGTGGCTAGTCCAGTCCCCGAGAGACTCTCTCGAGATTTCCACTATCTTCGTCAAGCTTACGGGTGCTTAACAAACCGTTACAGTTGCTCAAGGATACCACACCTTAAGACTTCAACCACTAGGACTTTGGGAACTTAGCAAACCCGACAAATGAGAAGATATGTTCTTCTCAAACAACTCTCTTTTACAACAAATACTCTTTCAATAGAGTGGATAAAGAGATACACAATAAGCTCTATGAACAACACAAAGTTGTCTATCAAATGGCTCAACAAAAGCTCTAAAATGATGCTTGAAAATGATCAATATGTATAACAATGTATGGAGGAGTTGTGTATTTAAAATCAGCTCAAAAGACCTCTTTTTATAGGTGAAAAAGTGGTGCTGACCGTTGCTTAATTGACAAATAAAATCCCTGAATTTTTGCTCATACAATCGATTGTCTGACCTACACAATCGATTGTTTGAGGACTGTTCAAAAAACAGACTCCTGATTTTAAAGGAAACAATCGATTGTAAAACCTGTATAATCGATTGTTCTTCAACGTTCAAAAATCAATTTAAGATTCTGTGGGAACGGTCTGAATATAATCGATTGTATAAAAACCATAATCGATTATTCTGATTATAATCGATTGTTAAAAACATATAGTCGATTATTTAGCTGATTGAAAAATTCAGTTTAAGTACTGTCTCAATACAATCGATTGTTAGAAGTATATAATCGATTGTTTGCTATTTTGAAAAACTTCAAATCACACTGTCTTAATACAATCGATTGTTAAAACTGTATAATCGATTGTTTGCTATTTTGAAAAACACAATCGATTGTAAGGATCATATAATCGATTGTTTAGGTCCAGATTTAAAAGACATGTTTAAAAACCATTTTGACTAAAATACAAATCATTTTGTTTTAACACAAAGATGCATGTTTATGATAAATAAGATTTAATAAAATATTTTATGCATGTTTGTGATGACCTAATGTTGAGCCAAAAGATAAGATAACTTAAACGTTGTCCTTACATTGGTTCTACCAAACGACCTACGTCTTGGGTCTTCGGTCTTGAACTCTTTGGCTTTTTCATGCAATTCCGTCATCAGTATGCTTCTCGTCATTTGATTGATTGTCATATTATATCGTTGTTTGACACTTGACTTCATTGTTTGTCATTCATCAAAACCTATACCTGAAAATCATGCTCATACAACCAAAGCGCACATATCATAGATATACATGATTTCCAACAATTTCCCTCTTTTTGATAATGACAAACAACGGAAGATATGCATATTGAATTTCCCCTAAATAGATGCTATATCTCAACATACAATTTATGCAACCAATTCAATTCAATATAATTCCCCCTTAATTGAATATTCCCCCTCAATTAAAGCATGCATATCGCCCATATTCTTCCCCCTTTTGGCATTAGCAAAAAGAGTATACCAAAAGTTATTTAAACCAATGATGATACCAATCGTTATAAACAAGATCATATCCAATGTTAGTAAATGGCATACTAATAATAACGATCATTTTTCTCAATTATGCCAATTGTTATTTAAACTAAAAATATTCATCAAAACATGAACCAATCATTTATTATAAAACCAATTGATACTAATTGTTATTCAAAAATAAAACTTGTTAAAGCATGTATCAACCAAAACTGATATAGATTATTTGCACATATCAACTCATTGCATTTTTATTCAAAATACGATAACTAACCGACGTTCCCCCTTAATGCATTAAGGTTTCGTGCTTGGTGCATCCACTACAATATTGTAGTCTTCAAGCACACCTGCAAAAAGAACCTAAAAATAGGTTTTTGGTATCCAACTTCTTTTGGGTCCTTGGGGGTTAGGATAACAATAGTCATAATCAACACATAAATCTCTATGTTTAGCAAAACAAACGGGTGCAATGTGTCCTACCCGATTACAATAGTGACATATAACATTAGGATTGTGCATATGTCTAGGTTGAGCCAAATGCGTTCTAGGTGATCTAAAGTTGTTCCCCCTAGAAGCGTTAAATTTCCTAGAGTCATGTCTAGGTGGTCTAAAATCATTCATTCTAGACTCATTTATAAAATTCCTAGAATTATGTCTAGGTGGTCTAAAATAATTCATTCTAGACTCATTAACAAAATTCCTAGAGTTGTTTCTAGGTGTCTAAAACAATTAACCTTAGACTCATTAGTGAGGTTCCTAGAATTCTTTCTAGATGGTCCGACCTCATTACTTTCATCCTTTTTAATATCTTCAATTTTAGGACTATCAACACTATGTGTTTCTAGTGCTTTCCTAAGTTCTGTGTTCTCTAGTATTAAAGAACTACAAGAAGAACAATTGGAACATTTATCAATAGAAGAGGCTTCATTCAATTCCTTGATTTTATTTTTAAAATCAACAATGTCATTTTTCAAAAAATTATTTTCTTTTACTAAAACTTCAATTTTATTTTTAAGAACATCATTTTCATTAGTCAATTTTTCAAAATATATTTCTTTCAAAGAAGAGGATTTTTCAAAATCTTTTTCTTGTAAAGAAAGTGTTTTCTGAAAATCTGTTTCTTGCAAAGAAAGTGTTTTCTGCAAATCTGTTTCTTGCAAAGAAAGTGTTTTCTGCAAAGAAAGTGTTTTCTTCAAATCTTTTATCATTTTGGAAGCATTAACAAATTCACCATACAATTCATCATAGGCATTTTGTAATTCTTCAAACGAATGAGAGTTAGATGTACTTACCTCTTCTTCTTTGTTTGCCATAAGACACCGGGCAGTTGGTTCATCACATGAACTGTCCGCTTCCTGAGGCGTACTTTCATAAGTGTCCTCAAGCTTGTCCCACATATCTTTAGCAGTTTTGCAGTGGGAAATTTTCCGATAGTCCTCTTGATTCAAAGCGCTATACAACATATTAATTGCCTTGGTATTGTATTCACTTACCATGGCTTCCCCAACTTTAGTCGTCATTTGCTCACCATACTTGATGATTTGCCATAGATAAAAGTTGTTTGATTTGATGAAGATTCTCATCTGATCTTTCCAATATGTGTAATTGCTTCCATCAAATATTGGAGGCAAAAAGGTAAAGTGACCTTCACCTATTCCTGCAAAAGCACTACTAGTAGAAGCCATAGAAGGATTCTCTCAAACTATTAAGTCTTTCAGAGAGTTAGGCTCTGATACCAATTGTTAGAAAATACGCTTAACGCTAGAGGGGGGTGAATAACGTTATAATAAAAATTAGCGTAAACTTGCGGAATTTAAAAATTGCAGGAATTAAATAAGTGCGATAAGTAAATAAATAGGAACGAACGCACCGATGTATCCTGGTTCACCACAACCCGTGGCTAGTCCAGTCCCCGAGAGACTCTCTCGAGATTTCCACTATCTTCGTCAAGCTTACGGGTGCTTAACAAACCGTTACAGTTGCTCAAGGATACCACACCTTAAGACTTCAACCACTAGGACTTTGGGTACTTAGCAAACCCGACAAATGAGAAGATATGTTCTTCTCAAACAACTCTCTTTTACAACAAATACTCTTTCAATAGAGTGGATAAAGAGATACACAATAAGCTCTATGAACAACACAAAGTTGTCTATCAAATGGCTCAACAAAAGGTCTAAAATGATGCTTGAAAATGATCAATATGTATAACAATGTATGGAGGAGTTGTGTATTTAAAATCAGCTCAAAAGACCTCTTTTTATAGGTGAAAAAGTGGTGCTGACCGTTGCTTAATTGACAAATAAAATCCCTGAATTTTTGCTCATACAATCGATTGTCTGACCTACACAATCGATTGTTTGAGGACTGTTCAAAAAACAGACTCCTGATTTTAAAGGAAACAATCGATTGTAAAACCTGTATAATCGATTGTTCTTCAACGTTCAAAAATCAATTTAAGATTCTGTGGGAACGGTCTGAATATAATCGATTGTATAAAAACCATAATCGATTATTCTGATTATAATCGATTGTTAAAAACATATAGTCGATTATTTAGCTGATTGAAAAATTCAGTTTAAGTACTGTCTCAATACAATCGATTGTTAGAAGTATATAATCGATTGTTTGCTATTTTGAAAAACTTCAGATCACACTGTCTTAATACAATCGATTGTTAAAACTGTATAAGCGATTGTTTGCTATTTTGAAAAACACAATCGATTGTAAGGAGCATATAATCGATTGTTTAGGTCCAGATTTAAAAGACATGTTTAAAAACCATTTTGACTAAAATACAAATCATTTTGTTTTAACACAAAGATGCATGTTTATGATAAATAAGATTTAATAAAATATTCTATGCATGTTTATGATGACCTAATGTTGAGCCAAAAGATAAGATAACTTAAACGTTGTCCTTACATTGGTTCTACCAAACGACCTACGTCTTGGGTCTTCGGTCTTGAACTCTTTGGCTCGTTCATGCAATTCCGTCATCAGTATGCTTCTCGTCATTTGATTGATTGTCATATTATATCGTTGTTTGACACTTGACTTCATTGTTTGTCATTCATCAAAACCTATACCTGAAAATCATGCTCATACAACTAAAGCGCACATATCATAGATATACATGATTTCCAACAATTTCCCCCTTTTTGATAATGACAAACAACGGAAGATATGCATATTGAATTTCCCCTAAATAGATGCTATATCTCAACATACAATTTATGCAACCAATTCAATTCAATATAATTCCCCTTAATTGAATATTCCCCCTCAATTAAAGCATGCATATCGCCCATATTCTTCCCCCTTTTGGCATTAGCAAAAAGAGTATACCAAAAGTTATTTAAACCAATGACGATACCAATTGTTATAAACAAGATCATATCAAATGTTAGTAAATGGCATACTAATAATAACGATCATTTTTCTCAATTATGCCAATTGTTATTTAAACTAAAAATATTCATCAAAACATGAATCAATCATTTATTATAAAACCAATTGATACTAATTGTTATTCAAAAATAAAACTTGTTAAAGCATGTATCAACCAAAACTGATATAGATTATTTGCACATATCAACTCATTGCGTTTTTATTCAAAATACGATAACTAACCGACGTTCCCCCTTAATGCATTAAGGTTTCGTGCTTGGTGCATCCACTACAATATTGTAGTCTTCAAGCACACCAGCAAAAAGAACCTAAAAATAGGTTTTTGGTATCCAACTTCTTTTGGGTCCTTGGGGGTTAGGATAACAATAGTCATAATCAACACATAAATCTCTATGTTTAGCAAAACAAACGGGTGCAATGTGTCCTACCCGATTACAATAGTGACATATAACATTAGGATTGTGCATATGTCTAGGTTGAGCCAAATGCGTTCTAGGTGATCTAAAGTTGTTCCCCCTAGAAGCGTTAAATTTCCTAGAGTCATGTCTAGGTGGTCTAAAATCATTCATTCTAGACTCATTTATAAAATTCCTAGAATTATGTCTAGGTGGTCTAAAATAATTCATTCTAGACTCATTAACAAAATTCCTAGAGTTGTTTCTAGGTGTCTAAAACAATTAATCTTAGACTTATTAGTGAGGTTCCTAGAATTCTTTCTAGATGGTCCGACCTCATTACTTTCATCCTTTTTAATATCTTCAATTTTAGGACTATCAACACTATGTGTTTCTAGTGCTTTCCTAAGTTCTGTGTTCTCTAGTATTAAAGAACTACAAGAAGAACAATTGGAACATTTATCAATAGAAGAGGCTTCATTCAATTCCTTGATTTTATTTTTAAAATCAACAATGTCATTTTTCAAAAAATTATTTTCTTTTACTAAAACTTCAATTTTATTTTTAAGAACATCATTTTCATTAGTCAATTTTTCAAAATATATTTCTTTCAAAGAAGAGGATTTTTCAAAATCTTTTTCTTGTAAAGAAAGTGTTTTCTGAAAATCTGTTTCTTGCAAAGAAAGTGTTTTCTGCAAATCTGTTTCTTGCAAAGAAAGTGTTTTCTGCAAAGAAAGTGTTTTCTTCAAATCTTTTATCATTTTGGAAGCATTAACAAATTCACCATACAATTCATCATAGGCATTTTGTAATTCTTCAAACGAATGAGAGTTAGATGTACTTACCTCTTCTTCTTTGTTTGCCATAAGACACCGGGCAGTTGGTTCATCACATGAACTGTCCGCTTCCTGAGGCGTACTTTCATAAGTGTCCTCAAGCTTGTCCCACATATCTTTAGCAGTTTTGCAGTGGGAAATTTTTCGATAGTCCTCTTGATTCAAAGCGCTATACAACATATTAATTGCCTTGGTATTGTATTCACTTACCATGGCTTCCCCAACTTTAGTCGTCATTTGCTCACCATACTTGATGATTTGCCATAGATAAAAGTTGTTTGATTTGATGAAGATTTTCATCTGATCTTTCCAATATGTGTAATTGCTTCCATCAAATATTGGAGGCAAAAAGGTAAAGTGACCTTCACCTATTCCTGCAAAAGCACTACTAGTAGAAGCCATAGAAGGATTCTCTCAAACTATTAAGTCTTTCAGAGAGTTAGGCTCTGATACCAATTGTTAGAAAATACGCTTAACGCTAGAGGGGGGGGGGGGGTGAATAGCGTTATAATAAAAATTAGCGTAAACTTGCGGAATTTAAAAATTGCAGGAATTAAATAAGTGCGATAAGTAAATAAATAGGAACGAACGCACCGATGTATCCTGGTTCACCACAACCCGTGGCTAGTCCAGTCCCCGAGAGACTCTCTCGAGATTTCCACTATCTTCGTCAAGCTTACGGGTGCTTAACAAACCGTTACAGTTGCTCAAGGATACCACACCTTAAGACTTCAACCACTAGGACTTTGGGTACTTAGCAAACCCGACAAATGAGAAGATATGTTCTTCTCAAACAACTCTCTTTTACAACAAATACTCTTTCAATAGAGTGGATAAAGAGATACACAATAAGCTCTATGAACAACACAAAGTTGTCTATCAAATGGCTCAACAAAAGCTCTAAAATGATGCTTGAAAATGATCAATATGTATAACAATGTATGGAGGAGTTGTGTATTTAAAATCAGCTCAAAAGACCTCTTTTTATAGGTGAAAAAGTGGTGCTGACCGTTGCTTAATTGACAAATAAAATCCCTGAATTTTTGCTCATACAATCGATTGTCTGACCTACACAATCGATTGTTTGAGGACTGTTCAAAAAACAGACTCCTGATTTTAAAGGAAACAATCGATTGTAAAACCTGTATAATTGATTGTTCTTCAACGTTCAAAAATCAATTTAAGATTCTGTGGGAACGGTCTGAATATAATCGATTGTATAAAAACCATAATCGATTATTCTGATTATAATCGATTGTTAAAAACATATAGTCGATTATTTAGCTGATTGAAAAATTCAGTTTAAGTACTGTCTCAATACAATCAATTGTTAGAAGTATATAATCGATTGTTTGCTATTTTGAAAAACTTCAAATCACACTGTCTTAATACAATCGATTGTTAAAACTGTATAATCGATTGTTTGCTATTTTGAAAAACACAATCGATTGTAAGGAGCATATAATCGATTGTTTAGGTCCAGATTTAAAAGACATGTTTAAAAACCATTTTGACTAAAATACAAATCATTTTGTTTTAACACAAAGATGCATGTATATGATAAATAAGATTTAATAAAATATTTTATGCATGTTTGTGATGACCTAATGTTGAGCCAAAAGATAAGATAACTTAAACGTTGTCCTTACATTGGTTCTACCAAACGACCTACGTCTTGGGTCTTCGGTCTTGAACTCTTTGGCTCGTTCATGCAATTCCGTCATCAGTATGCTTCTCGTCATTTGATTGATTGTCATATTATATCGTTGTTTGACACTTGACTTTATTGTTTGTCATTCATCAAAACCTATACCTGAAAATCATGCTCATACAACCAAAGCGCACATATCATAGATATACATGATTTCCAACAATTTCCCCCTTTTTGATAATGACAAACAACGGAAGATATGCATATTGAATTTCCCCTAAATAGATGCTATATCTCAACATACAATTTATGCAACCAATTCAATTCAATATAATTCCCCCTTAATTGAATATTCCCCCTCAATTAAAGCATGCATATCGCCCATATTCTTCCCCCTTTTGGCATTAGCAAAAAGAGTATACCAAAAGTTATTTAAACCAATGATGATACCAATCGTTATAAACAAGATCATATCCAATGTTAGTAAATGGCATACTAATAATAACGATCATTTTTCTCAATTATGCCAATTGTTATTTAAACTAAAAATATTCATCAAAACATGAACCAATTATTTTTTATAAAACCAATTGATACTAATTGTTATTCAAAAATAAAACTTGTTAAAGCATGTATCAACCAAAACTGATATAGATTATTTGCACATATCAACTCATTGCGTTTTTATTCAAAATACGATAACTAACCGACGTTCCCCCTTAATGCATTAAGGTTTCGTGCTTGGTGCATCCACTACAATATTGTAGTCTTCAAGCACACCTGCAAAAAGAACCTAAAAATAGGTTTTTGGTATCCAACTTCTTTTGGGTCCTTGGGGGTTAGGATAACAATAGTCATAATCAACACATAAATCTCTATGTTTAGCAAAACAAACGGGTGCAATGTGTCCTACCCGATTACAATAGTGACATATAACATTAGGATTGTGCATATGTCTAGGTTGAGCCAAATGCGTTCTAGGTGATCTAAAGTTGTTCCCCCTAGAAGCGTTAAATTTCCTAGAGTCATGTCTAGGTGGTCTAAAATCATTCATTCTAGACTCATTTATAAAATTCCTAGAATTATGTCTAGGTGGTCTAAAATAATTCATTCTAGACTCATTAACAAAATTCCTAGAGTTGTTTCTAGGTGTCTAAAACAATTAACCTTAGACTCATTAGTGAGGTTCCTAGAATTCTTTCTAGATGGTCCGACCTCATTACTTTCATCCTTTTTAATATCTTCAATTTTAGGACTATCAACACTATGTGTTTCTAGTGCTTTCCTAAGTTCTGTGTTCTCTAGTATTAAAGAACTACAAGAAGAACAATTGGAACATTTATCAATAGAAGAGGCTTCATTCAATTCCTTGATTTTATTTTTAAAATCAACAATGTCATTTTTCAAAAAATTATTTTCTTTTACTAAAACTTCAATTTTATTTTTAAGAACATCATTTTCATTAGTCAATTTTTCAAAATATATTTCTTTCAAAGAAGAGGATTTTTCAAAATCTTTTTCTTGTAAAGAAAGTGTTTTCTGAAAATCTGTTTCTTGCAAAGAAAGTGTTTTCTGCTAATCTGTTTCTTGCAAAGAAAGTGTTTTCTGCAAAGAAAGTGTTTTCTTCAAATCTTTTATCATTTTGGAAGCATTAACAAATTCACCATACAATTCATCATAGGCATTTTGTAATTCTTCAAACGAATCAGAGTTAGATGTACTTACCTCTTCTTCTTTGTTTGCCATAAGACACCGGGCAGTTGGTTCATCACATGAACTGTCCGCTTCCTGAGGCGTACTTTCATAAGTGTCCTCAAGCTTGTCCCACATATCTTTAGCAGTTTTGCAGTGGGAAATTTTTCGATAGTCCTCTTGATTCAAAGCGCTATACAACATATTAATTGCCTTGGTATTGTATTCACTTACCATGGCTTCCCCAACTTTAGTCGTCATTTGCTCACCATACTTGATGATTTGCCATAGATAAAAGTTGTTTGATTTGATGAAGATTCTCATCTGATCTTTCCAATATGTGTAATTGCTTCCATCAAATATTGGAGGCAAAAAGGTAAAGTGACCTTCACCTATTCCTGCAAAAGCACTACTAGTAGAAGCCATAGAAGGATTCTCTCAAACTATTAAGTCTTTCAGAGAGTTAGGCTCTGATACCAATTGTTAGAAAATACGCTTAACGCTAGAGGGGGGGTGAATAGCGTTATAATAAAAATTAGCGTAAACTTGCGGAATTTAAAAATTGCAGGAATTAAATAAGTGCGATAAGTAAATAAATAGGAACGAACGCACCGATGTATCCTGGTTCACCACAACCCGTGGCTAGTCCAGTCCCTGAGTGACTCTCTCGAGATTTCTACTATCTTCGTCAAGCTTACGGGTGCTTAACAAACCGTTACAGTTGCTCAAGGATACCACACCTTAAGACTTCAACCACTAGGACTTTGGGTACTTAGCAAACCCGACAAATGAGAAGATATGTTCTTCTCAAACAACTCTCTTTTACAACAAATACTCTTTCAATAGAGTGGATAAAGAGATACACAATAAGCTCTATGAACAACACAAAGTTGTCTATCAAATGGCTCAACAAAAGCTCTAAAATGATGCTTGAAAATGATCAATATGTATAACAATGTATGGAGGAGTTGTGTATTTAAAATCAGCTCAAAAGACCTCTTTTTATAGGTGAAAAAGTGGTGCTGACCGTTGCTTAATTGACAAATAAAATCCCTGAATTTTTGCTCATACAATCGATTGTCTGACCTACACAATCGATTGTTTGAGGACTGTTCAAAAAACAGACTCCTGATTTTAAAGGAAACAATCGATTGTAAAACCTGTATAATCGATTGTTCTTCAACGTTCCAAAATCAATTTAAGATTCTGTGGGAACGGTCTGAATATAATCGATTGTATAAAAACCATAATCGATTATTCTGATTATAATCGATTGTTAAAAAAATATAGTCGATTATTTAGCTGATTGAAAAATTCAGTTTAAGTACTGTCTCAATACAATCGATTGTTAGAAGTATATAATCGATTGTTTGCTATTTTGAAAAACTTCAGATCACACTGTCTTAATACAATCGATTGTTAAAACTGTATAATCGATTGTTTGCTATTTTGAAAAACACAATCGATTGTAAGGAGCATATAATCGATTGTTTAGGTCCAGATTTAAAAGACATGTTTAAAAACCATTTTGACTAAAATACAAATCATTTTGTTTTAACACAAAGATGCATGTTTATGATAAATAAGATTTAATAAAATATTTTATGCATGTTTATGATGACCTAATGTTGAGCCAAAAGATAAGATAACTTAAACGTTGTCCTTACATTGGTTCTACCAAACGACCTACGTCTTGGGTCTTCGGTCTTGAACTCTTTGGCTCGTTCATGCAATTCCGTCATCAGTATGCTTCTCGTCATTTGATTGATTGTCATATTATATCGTTGTTTGACACTTGACTTCATTGTTTGTCATTCATCAAAACCTATACCTGAAAATCATGCTCATACAACCAAAGCGCACATATCATAGATATACATGATTTCCAACAATTTCCCCCTTTTTGATAATGACAAACAACGGAAGATATGCATATTGAATTTCCCCTAAATAGATGCTATATCTCAACATACAATTTATGCAACCAATTCAATTCAATATAATTCCCCCTTAATTGAATATTCCCCCTCAATTAAAGCATGCATATCGCCCATATTCTTCCCCCTTTTGGCATTAGCAAAAAGAGTATACCAAAAGTTATTTAAACCAATGACGATACCAATCGTTATAAACAAGATCATATCAAATGTTAGTAAATGGCATACTAATAATAACGATCATTTTTCTCAATTATGCCAATTGTTATTTAAACTAAAAATATTCATCAAAACATGAATCAATCATTTATTATAAAACCAATTGATACTAATTGTTATTCAAAAATAAAACTTGTTAAAGCATGTATCAACCAAAACTGATATAGATTATTTGCACATATCAACTCATTGCGTTTTTATTCAAAATACGATAACTAACCGACGTTCCCCCTTAATGCATTAAGGTTTCGTGCTTGATGCATCCACTACAATATTGTAGTCTTCAAGCACACCTGCAAAAAGAACCTAAAAATAGATTTTAGGTATCCAACTTCTTTTGGGTCCTTGGGGGTTAGGATAACAATAGTCATAATCAACACATAAATCTCTATGTTTAGCAAAACAAACGGGTGCAATGTGTCCTACCCGATTACAATAGTGACATATAACATTAGGATTGTGCATATGTCTAGGTTGAGCCAAATGCGTTCTAGGTGATCTAAAGTTGTTCCCCCTAGAAGCGTTAAATTTCCTAGAGTCATGTCTAGGTGGTCTAAAATCATTCATTCTAGACTCATTTATAAAATTCCTAGAATTATGTCTAGGTGGTCTAAAATAATTCATTCTAGACTCATTAACAAAATTCCTAGAGTTGTTTCTAGGTGTCTAAAACAATTAATCTTAGACTCATTAGTGAGGTTCCTAGAATTCTTTCTAGATGGTCCGACCTCATTACTTTCATCCTTTTAAATATCTTCAATTTTACGACTATCAACACTACGTGTTTCTAGTGCTTTCCTAAGTTCTGTGTTCTCAAGTATTAAAGAACTACAAGAAGAACAATTGGAACATTTATCAATAGAAGAGGCTTCATTCAATTCCTTGATTTTATTTTTAAAATCAACAATGTCATTTTTCAAAAAATTATTTTCTTTTTCTAAAACTTCAATTTTATTTTTAAGAACATCATTTTCATTAGTCAATTTTTCAAAATCTATTTCTTTCAAAGAAGAGGATTTTTCAAAATCTTTTTCTTGTAAAGAAAGTGTTTTCTGAAAATCTGTTTCTTGCAAAGAAAGTGTTTTCTGCAAATCTGTTTCTTGCAAAGAAAGTGTTTTCTGCAAAGAAAGTGTTTTCTTCAAATCTTTTATCATTTTGGAAGCATTAACAAATTCACCATACAATTCATCATAGGCATTTTGTAATTCTTCAAACGAATGAGAGTTAGATGTACTTACCTCTTCTTCTTTGTTTGCCATAAGACACCGGGCAGTTGGTTCATCACATGAACTGTCCGCTTCCTGAGGCGTACTTTCATAAGTGTCCTCAAGCTTGTCCCACATATCTTTAGCAGTTTTGCAGTGGGAAATTTTCCGATAGTCCTCTTGATTCAAAGCGCTATACAACATATTAATTGCCTTTGTATTGTATTCACTTACCATGGCTTCCCCAACTTTAGTCGTCATTTGCTCACCATACTTGATGATTTGCCATAGATAAAAGTTGTTTGATTTGATGAAGATTCTCATCTGATCTTTCCAATATGTGTAATTGCTTCCATCAAATATTGGAGGCAAAAAGGTAAAGTGACCTTCACCTATTCCTGCAAAAGCACTACTAGTAGAAGCCATAGAAGGATTCTCTCAAACTATTAAGTCTTTTAGAGAGTTAGGCTCTGATACCAATTGTTAGAAAATACGCTTAACGCTAGAGGGGGGGTGAATAGCGTTATAATAAAAATTAGCGTAAACTTGCGGAATTTAAAAATTGCAGGAATTAAATAAGTGCGATAAGTAAATAAATAGGAACGAACGCACCGATGTATCCTGGTTCACCACAACCCGTGGTTAGTCCAGTCCCCGAGAGACTCTCTCGAGATTTCCACTATCTTCGTCAAGCTTACGGGTGCTTAACAAACCGTTACAGTTGCTCAAGGATACCACACCTTAAGACTTCAACCGCTAGGACTTTGGGTACTTAGCAAACCCGACAAATGAGAAGATATGTTCTTCTCAAACAACTCTCTTTTACAACAAATACTCTTTCAATAGAGTGGATAAAGAGATACACAATTAGCTCTATGAACAACACAAAGTTGTCTATCAAATGGCTCAACAAAAGCTCTAAAATGATGCTTGAAAATGATCAATATGTATAACAATGTATGGAGGAGTTGTGTATTTAAAATCAGCTCAAAAGACCTCTTTTTATTGGTGAAAAAGTGGTGCTGACCGTTGCTTAATTGACAAATAAAATCCCTGAATTTTTGCTCATACAATCGATTGTCTGACCTACACAATCGATTGTTTGAGGACTGTTCAAAAAACAGACTCCTGATTTTAAAGGAAACAATCGATTGTAAAACCTGTATAATCGATTGTTCTTCAACGTTCAAAAATCAATTTAAGATTCTGTGGGAACGGTCTGAATATAATCGATTGTATAAAAACCATAATCGATTATTCTGATTATAATCGATTGTTAAAAACATATAGTCGATTATTTAGCTGATTGAAAAATTCAGTTTAAGTACTGTCTCAATACAATCGATTGTTAGAAGTATATAATCGATTGTTTGCTATTTTGAAAAACTTCAGATCACACTGTCTTAATACAATCGATTGTTAAAACTGTATAATCGATTGTTTGCTATTTTGAAAGACACAATCGATTGTAAGGAGCATATAATCGATTGTTTAGGTCCAGATTTAAAAGACATGTTTAAAAACCATTTTGACTAAAATACAAATCATTTTGTTTTAACACAAAGATGCATGTTTATGATAAATAAGATTTAATAAAATATTTTATGCATGTTTATGATGACCTAATGTTGAGCCAAAAGATAAGATAACTTAAACGTTGTCCTTACATTGGTTCTACCAAACGACCTACGTCTTGGGTCTTCGGTCTTGAACTCTTTGGCTCGTTCATGCAATTCCGTCATCAGTATGCTTCTCGCCATTGATTGATTGTCATATTATATCGTTGTTTGACACTTGACTTCATTGTTTGTCATTCATCAAAACCTATACCTGAAAATCATGCTCATACAACCAAAGCGCACATATCATAGATATACATGATTTCCAACAGAGCATACGTTGATTAGAGCAAGGGCATGGCCTAGACGTGATGACAAAGGCGACGTCGTTTAATACTCAACGTCTTCACTAAGAAGATGCTACTTACTTTTGTATCTTTTTGATTATTTCGAGGAAGGTCTCCTATTGTATAAAGGAGACTTTCACACTGTAAAAGGGGCATCATTATTATTCTCGAATAATACAACTCTTCTCTCTCTGTCTTTATCTCTAACAATTACTTCTCTCTCAAGTTCATATCATCTTTTTATCTTTCAGATCTACAATAACAATATTATTCTTCTAATCTCCAGGTCATATTATATTTGATTACGATTTACCCTCATTTAATTTTTTATTATTTTTAAGCTTACAAAGTACATCAGTAACTTTTGAGTCAAATAAACTGGCGCCGTCTGTGGGGATTTCGAGAATGAAAACCATAGTTTGTACCTACATAACAACCGACAACCATTCTCTACACCACACAAAAACAAAAGATGAACGATGTGAGCACGTGATTTTTGCTTTCACGACAATTACTCAAAAATAAAATAGATTGTCTTTGTGTATAATTTTTGTAGAATTAGCGTGGTATTTCGGATAGTTATTTGTAATTTTTGTCTGTTGAATGTTTATTTTTATTACTTCAAAATATAAAAAATATGTTGCGTGTGAATTTAGGATTTTATTCTAATATTAGGAATTCATTAAATCACATTTGGTTTTAAAAAAAATGAAAATCACAAAAATATTATTTTTTCAGTAATTTTGTTATTTTATTGTTAAATGGTTGATTTTGTTTAATTAGTAAGTGATATTGTATGATAATTATTATGTTTGAGTCAATTAATGCCTTTTAATAATTTGTGGTTTTACAATTTATTTTTTAGGATTTTTGATAAATTAGGATTTAATAAAGAATGAAAGAAAAGAAGGGAAGAGTGAAAATAGGAGTTTAAATCGTATTAGGCCAAAACATTTAACCAAATCTGGCCCAAGACCAAATTCCCAGTCCAATCCGTCTCTGACTTATTCAAAACGGCACCGTTTTAGTAACGGCTGATCTGGGCCGTTGATCTCAAATTGATCAACGGCCAAGATTACATCTCCATACCCGCATTTGGACCCGACCCGTCTCACCCAGAGACCCACCAGTCTAACTAATCTATACGGCGTCATTTTTGTTAAGTTACCCAATCCAGGCCGTTGATCTTGAATGATCTAACGGCCTAGATCAATTTTCCTCCTAACTATATAAAGCCAATCCCTTACCCCACACCCCCTAAGCCATACCCCCCTCGCCTCGTCTCTAACCCGGAGAGACCCCTGAACCTTCCGCAGTAAACCACCACAGCTTCGCCTACCGAAAATCGCCTCACGATGGTTCCGGTAGGCCAAACGACCCCGTTCTCATGCCACAAACTCTCCTCAACCTCCATGTTCCAGCCATGGCCATGGTTTCCCACGAATCTTGACTGTGTTCTTCGAATCTTCAATCGGAGAATGGCTAGGAAACCTCACCTCTCCGATGACCACTATTTTCACACCATAGCTTTCCCAAGACCCCCTTACTCTACTCTCATGCCCAGTTCCCCTCGAATCATACAGAGTCGTCTCAAATCTTAAATTTCGCTCATGAACCCTAACCGCCACCACAAGACCCAAGTGGCGGCACCGCCTCTTTTTGACCCCAAATCGATACCGTATCACCATGGGACCTCCCTCATCCCATATCCACTTACGTTCCCTTCCAAATACCACCCTAACTCCTCGAGCCCTAAATCCGAGCCCAAGAACCCTAGAAAGACTCTAGCCAGATTTCATAGGCACCATATTGCGACGAAAGCGAGAGAAATAAAATGAGAAAGTCTTATGGTGAAAACCTTCACGGGCACCATAAGGCTACGGGAGTTGAGAGAAATGAGAGAGTCTTATTAGTGAAAACCCCTCGAAAGGCACTATAAAGTGACGAGATCAGATCGGCGGAAAGGATTTGCATTCGGCAAAGATTTTGGTACCTGTTTATCCCCAGCAAAATGAGGCCGTCAGGAAGATTGATTGGTACAAATAGACATGGTAGATTAAACCGGAATGAACGACGTGATCGTTAGGATCGGCTATGCCAGTCAGATAAGTTCTTTCTCTTTTCTTTTTCAACATTTGTTCAGAAAGACTTCTTCTTTTTCTATATTTTGAAATCATCATTTTTATTTCTTTGATTAAAGACTTTTACCCAGCAGTTTGTTTTGAGAAAGATTTTTTCTGAGCTTACTACCAATTGCCGAAATAGTGCAAAGCAAAATGTGAAAAAGACAGGCCAAAGATAAGGCGACAAAGTGAAAAGGAAGTTTGTTTCAAGACCAAATGATGAATCGATCTAGACATGCAGGGAAGTTGGAGAAACACTAGAAAGCAACGATTGAGAAGTTGTGGACCAAATTCCAAAAGAATCCCCAGAAAGTTTTGAGACACAGAGCAGGGAAGGAAGAAATGAAAAAACCATCCCTAGTGGGAATATCATCCCCAGCAAATGATATCATCCCCAGTAAATAACAACATCCCAACATGTTTAGGGAACGTAGAGCAAGGAAAGGGGAAAAAGAAAAAAAACCATCCCCCAGCAGGAGTGGCACAACCACTCACCACATTTTAAACTAACGAAATTTTCTTTGATTTGAAGCAGGGAAAAGAAATATCATTGATGACAGAAAAACATGCCACAAAGAAGATCACCAAAACTGGGGCAGACAATTTTCTGCCGTTGTTGAAAATTTTATCAGAGAAACGAGGAAATCAATGCAAGTTATAAAGGAAAGCATTTTTAAAGGAAGTTTAAAGAAAGAAAGGTGTGAGGAGGAAAGGAAAGAACAATGCCGATAAACAGAGTTTCAAAAGAAGAAGTTAGGAGCCCGCATGTAGAACGGAGGTCGTTATATTTCAAGATTGAGATGTCAGGAGCTCGCCTGTAGAATGAAGGTTGTTATTATTTTAAGTTGAAGATGTCAGGAACCCGCCTGTAGAATGGAGGTTGTTATATTTTTAAGTTATTGAAGAGGTCAGGAGCCCGCCTGTAGAACGAAGGTTGTTATATGTTTAGGTTATTGAAGAAGTCAGTAGACCGCTTGTAGAATGGAGGTTGTTATATTTAAAGTTGAAGAAATCAGGAGCCCGCCAGTAAAATGGAGTTTGTTATGTTTTAATCAAAGTTGAAGTCAGGAGCCCACTTGTAAAATGGAGGTTATTATATTTTAACTTGAAGAAGTCAGGAGCCTGCCTGTAAAATATAGGTTGTTATGTTTTAAGTCGACGTTGAAGTCAGGAGCCCACCTGTAGAATGGAGATTGTTATATTTAAAGTTGAAGAATTCAGGAGCCCGCCTGTAGATCGGAGGTTGTTATTATTTTAAGTTGTTGGAGTCAGGAGCCCGCCTGTAGAATGGAGGTTGTTATATTTAAAGTTGAAGAAGACAGGAGCTCGCCTGTAGAACGGAGGTTGTTATTATTTTAAGTTGTTGGAGTCAGGAGTCCGCTTGTAGAATGGAGGTTGTTATATTTAAAGTTGAAGAAGTCAGGAGCCCGCCTGTAGAACGGGGTTGTTATTATTTTAAGTTGTTGGAGTCAGGAGCCCGCCTGTAGAATGGAGGTTGTTTTATTTAAAGTTGAAAAAGTAAGGAGCTCACCTGTAGAACGGAGGTTGTTATTATTTTAAGTTGTTGGAGTCAGGAGCCCTACGATAGAATGGAGGTTGTTATATTTTAAGTTGAAGAAGTCAGGAGCCCGCCTGTAGAATGGGGGTTGTAGTATTTAAAGTTGAAGAAGTTAAGAGCCCACCTATAGAACGAAGGTTGTTATTATTTTAAAGCTGTTGGAGTCAGGAGTTTGAGTCTGTTTTGATTGGCCCGAGTCTGTTTTGATTTCTGATCCTTCTTTGAGGTATTCCTTCTTCTTTTGCTCTATTTTTATTTTATTAATACCTGTTAATTGCTTAGTTTGTATTTTGGTCCTTTTTCGATTTTTGACAACTGTTCTGCCTCTTCTTCATAAGACCTTTATTTGGTCGATTCGTTTCTTCCGTTGTTAATAATTGTAGCTGTATTAAACTACACGTTCGAGTCGATTAATGTCGTAGGTTAGTCAGGTTTCATCGCAATCCCCCGATTCTGTCAGATGCCAATGAGATTACCTGTATGCCTGCTTGATTCTGTTCAGTTATTAACAATTGTGTGTAATCAATTCGTAGTGTCGCCGATTAGTTGATTGTATTATAATCCACTATTTCTGTCAAATACTCCTCGAAACGCATGTAGATTTTTCTGTTGATCGTTTGTCGATAATTGTTGTACATTGTGGACTATATAGTCGATTAAATAAGTGTCGTCATTAAAATGTGCTTGAAAATTTACAGAGGCACTGATTTGTCTGTTCCAGTATAATTTCAGTATATTTTCTGTTGTCTGAATCATTGTGTGATTTTAGGTTTTGTGAATTGGGTATAACTGCAAAAGTAGAAGATTAATCTGTTGAGTTTGTTAAGATTTAGTTATATTTAATTAGTTTAAGGTTGATTAAAGGTTAAGGGCAGGGCAGTAATAACAATAGGATTACAGGGGATTTTGGAAATGGAAAATGGTCAGATTTGACTAAATTAATGGTCTGCTAGTCAAGCACTAATAAGACAAGATCTTATACATTTGATTAATGTTAGTGGCGGACAAGACCTTATATCATACCTTGATTTAGGGAAGAAAATAAGGAAAATCATTCCTTAATGGAATTTTGTTGAAAATAAGCAGATTTTCTTGGGGTTGTTGGTCGGGTAAGTGAAGTTTTTCAAATGAGGGTAGGTCTAGGGGGTTACTATAAATAGAGTTGAGGATTATTAAGGACTGAATTTTTGGACATTTTTGAATAAAAAATTGGGAACTGAAAAATATAGAATTGAATTTTTTGAGATAAAAATTTCAGAACTCAAAAGCGAGAGTTCAATTGATATTTTCCATAACTCATTTGGGTGTTGTTGAGTTGTTGTTGGTATTCAAGTGCTATTGTATATGTTCTTGGACTCCTTCTATTTGATTTTTCATCTGTTACTAGGTTATCTATTGTTGGATTCACTGGTTGTATTGCTGTGTTGCTGAATATGTGTTGTTGTACTGCTACTACTGTGATTCTACTACTTCTAGTGATCTTCCTCTTTCCTTTGTTCCGGAATACCAAGTACACATTATTACACTGGTACACAATGTAGCTGAGGTTCGAAGCATGAATAAAATGAAGCCTTAAAGCTTGAAGTCTTTTAGTTGTATTTTTGTACTCTAAGTTGTATATATATGTTAGTTATTAGTTCATTAGAATCATGTGAGTAGTTTGTAGTGTATAAATAAGTCCTGATATGTAGTAGTTTAAGTTGTTTTTTGCAAATTCATTCCTATGAATTCTAGTTAGAAAAGAACCAATGATATATGTATGCATATTCTGCCCTTTCCAATTCGTTTCAATCATAGCATATTCAAATGTATATCAGGTTTCAAGTTAATTTAATCAGTAGTTGAGTTCTCCTAGTTAATAACTTGTGTATTAGGATTCATAAAAAACAGGCTCGTTAAATAACACTTTCCTTTCTGCCCATTGTAAATCTCAAACGCATGTGTACAGTATAATGTAGTTGGGCCCAAACCAGTGTAAGACGGCCCAGGCCCAAATTTTGCATTATTCACGCTGGGCCTGGGCCTGCAAATGTTAAACGGAGGCCCATTTCGTTCATTTCAGCCTTTAACAAACCACGTTCATAACTTAGCCTATAATAAATCTAGCAGGTAAATAATGTAGGATTTTGTTTCCTCTTTTAAATTTTTAGAGACATAACGAAATAGAAAACGTAGTCGCTTTAGGATATCCTTTAAAATAAAATGAAGCGTGCCTCGCCAAATAATTAAAAATTGCGGGGACCTCAATAAAGGTTTAAAACATTTCGAAAAATCAGGAAAGGCCGTTTAGTGAATTTTATGGCCCTCCCAAAAGATAATAACGCGCTAGACTCTTTTAGACGAGATTCTATTAAGATTACCTTCTTAAATTTGGGTGTGCATTTCATGCGACCCAAATCAAAATTCGAAATGTTGAATAAAGTGTGTTTAGGATTGCGGGTTCATTTCATGCGGCGCAATCCCAAAGCATGCTTTAAACGACGTTCACTTTCTCTTAAATAAATACATATTTAATAAAATCGGAAAAAAGTAAGACTGGCACATAGGCTCTTCATGTAATAAAATCAGATAAAATCCAAATGCAACAGTTGAGCGACCGTGCTAGAACCACGAAACTTGGGAATGCCTAACACCTTCTCCCGGGTTAACAAAATTCCTTATCCGGATTGTTGATTCGCGGACTGTAATACAGAGTCAAATATTCCTCGGTTCGGGACTCAAAACTGGTGACTTGGGACACCATTAATCTCCCAAGTGGAGACTCTGAATAATTAGTAATAAATCCTGTTCGATTGTCCTTTAATTTGAAAGAACTGCTTGTACCCTCGGGAGCCGTAAAAAAGATGTGCTACAACCGAAAATAACACAATAATGAAAACAATAGTGGGTGTTACAGCCAATCTCTTGGGTCCTCTCAACGAGGCCGATGACGAAGGAATCTTGAATGCAACCCCAAGCACCACATCAGGTGCAGCGATCTCGCCTTACACATCCGAAGATTTAACGATCTTGCATGAAAAATGAGCTTCGACATCCGCTGCTAAGGAAGCACCCTCGGTGGTCAAGAAGCTACTGGAAGAACGGCAAACAAGTACCCTAAGTGGCTTGGTTGAGAAGTCACCGCAAAGTAACCTCAAGTGTACACCAATGGTAGGCATTACTGCTTCCATGGGTGAGCCCGAAGTTGTACAAGCAAATAACGGGCCCGTTGATGTGCAAACCAATGATGACACGCTCACAACCATCCTTAAGAAAATAGAGGAAATGGAAAATAAAAACAAAGCACTCCGCGATCAAATGAAGGAACACCAGGAGAGGGTAGACAAGATCCCCGGTGCTCCCAAGTTACTACCAAAACGCGACGTGGGGACGTTCGTCGAACAACCGTATACCGAAGAAGCTACCCCGCAGTCCATCCCAAAAACCTTTCAAATGCCGCCGTACTTTAGGGTATATGATGGAACCATAGATCCCGAAGACCATCAAAAGAACATGTACCATTGGTGCTGCTGAAGAAGTTCGGTGAGACGTTGACAGGAAGGGCCCTAACGTGGTACTCTCAGCTACCAACTAGGGAAATATCAATGTTCAAAGAAATGGCGGATAAGTTCGTCACCTCCCATGCAGGTGCAAAGAAGGCGGAGGCAATCCACAACTAAGAAACTGCTGAGCCGCCTTATGAATATCCCCCTACCACATGGGAGGAAATCCACAACGCCTACTATGCTGAGGTACGAGTGGACGAGGATGATCTTAATGGGTCGACCCAACGGCTAACAACGATACACTCGGAAATAAGGAGGGATCGACGCAATGAGGGTCAGCGAGAACAACTCCCACGCTTCAATAAAGATCGACACCAGCCTTACATCAAATCCTCCCATCCGCCTCCACCCTGGCATACAGACGCACTCCAGCGACACATTGCCCACTTCGAAATGAAAGAGGTATTGCCCCTTAATTATCCACCCATAAACTTTGTGTGTCTCCTTCAAAAATAGTGTACGCACTGGCGAAGCTGGGCACCAAAGTGCAGTGGCCGCAGAAGATAAAATCAGACCCCACCACAAGGAAATCAAACGTCCTTTGTGAGTTCCATCAGGAACGGGGACACAAGACTGAACGTCCTTTGTGAGTTCCATCAGGAACGGGGACACAAGACTGAAGACTGCATAGGCCTACGGCAAGAGGTAGTCAGAATGCTGAACCAGGGATACCTGAGGGAATTACTCAGTGAAAAAGGGAAAACCAACTTTGCACGCAGACGGGAACAACCCCACGGGCCACCGAAGTTGCCTTCCCCAGCACGTACGATAAATATGATCATCGGAGGCAGCGACGACTTGGAAATCAATCACGTCAAGTTCACCACTATGCACAAGCTAAAATGGACCATTACCCACGAACGATATAACGACTTCGAAAATAGTATCACCTTCGATAAGTCTGATGTCGACGGTTTGTCTTTCCCTCATTACAATGCTTTAGTTATCACTTTACGTGTCGCCGATACAGATATTAAAGAATCATGGTTGACGACAAAAGTGGCGCCAGTATTATCCATCCGAGGGTCCTTGTACAAATAGGACTCGAAGATAAGATAATATTACGATGCATACCACTAACTAATTTTAACAATGCAGTGGAACGGACATCCAGAGAAATACCACTGCCAGTTTTAGTAGGAGGAGTAACGCTGGAAACAACTTTCCACGTGATGAACCAGGAAACGGCATACAATGCCATCATAGGATGCCCATGGATACATGCCATGCGAGCAATCCCCTCAAGCTTTTACCAAGTGGTCAAATTACCTACCCCATGGGGAGTATTCAGCATTCGAGGTGAGCCACGCACCGCATAGGAATGCTACAAAATAGCGAGATTGCGCCCACACCAAACAACTAAAGGGGTCGAGTGCAGAGGCATAGCAATCAGCTGTGTTGGGGACTAAGGTCAATCCGACAACATATGCCATTAGAGATCCTGACATTGTGGAGGCCTGTAGAGCAACGGTCGAAGATCTCGACCCAGTCCAATTGGACGACACCAACCTTACAAAGAAAGCCTATATCGGGCACGGCCTCACTAACCCAAGTAAGTATCGTGAATTCCGAGCTAACCATGCAGATTTATTTGCTTTTCCCCGTTCAAATATACCGGGAATCCTGCGAGACATCGCCACCCACAGGCTGAATATCGATCTATTGCACCCGCTCGTACGACAAATGAGAAGGAATTTCAACGCTGCTATCAGTGAAGCGGTCAGCGAGGAAGTGGATAATTAACTGGCCAATAGTTCCATCAAAGAGTCGAAGTACCCCAAGTGGGTCTCCAATGTCTTCATGGTCAAAAAGAAAAATGGGAAGTGGAGAATGTGTGTGGATTTTACTGATCTGAACAAGGCATGCCCTAAGGATTCATTCCCACTGCCCCACATCGACCAGTTGATCGACGCCACCGTGGGACACAAACTGTTGAACTTCCTAGATGCCTACTCCAGCTACAATCAAATCATGATGGCCGATGAGGACCGGGATAAAACGAATTTCATCACACACCAGGGAACATATTGCTACAAAGTAATGCCCTTCGGGCTAAAAGATGCAGGGGCAACGTACCAAATACTGGCCACTAGAATGTTCAAAGAAAAGTTCGGTAAAACCATGGAAGTCTATATCGACGATATGCTGGTGAAGTAGACAAGGAATGAGGACCTCATCGACCATCTTAAAGAAGCCTTCGGGATATTGAGAAGGTACAAAATGAAGCTGAACCCCGAGAAATGTTCCTTCGGTGTAGCCTCAGGAAAATTCTTAGGATTTCTCATATCACAAAGAGGCATCGAGGTCAATCCAGATCAGATCAGGGCGATAGACGCAATACCTGAGATTTTGAATAGCAAAAACAAAAGCTGACGGGGAGAATAGCCCCCCTATCCATATTCATCTCATGATCCTCCGACAGGTGCCATAAATTTTTCAATGCGTTGAAAAAGGATAATGGGTTACAATGGAACGAAGAATGTGTCGAAGCCCTGAGAAAACTGAAAGCATATCTATCTTTGCCATCACTGCTAGCCAAAGCAAATCCAGATGAGCCCTTGCTGGTGTATCAGGCTGTATCCGAGGTTGCCGTCAGCGCAATCTTTGTTTACAAAAATGCAGGTACACAATCTCCTATTTGCTATATTAGCAAAACCTTAATGGACGCCGAAACATGATATCCACACCTTGAAAAGTTAGCTCTAGCTTTAGTCGTAGCTTCACGGAAGCTCCGACCCTACTTTCAGTGTCATCCCATAAAAGTAGTAACGACCTCCCCCCTGAGAAACATCCTACATAGGCCAATATTATTAGACAGGCTCGCCAGATGGGGCATAGAGCTCAGCGAGCACGATATTTCCTATCACCCAAGAAATGCCATCAAATCGCAAGTACTTGCCGACTTTGTAGCCAATTTCAGCGCATAGATACTAGCAGAGGCGGAACTAGAGGTACCCCGTGCCCCCTCTAACACCGACCTATGGGCTCTCTACACTGACATCACCGCTAATGCTTCCGGATCGGAACTGGGACTCATTCTCGAGGTCCCCACAGATGAAACTATTTGCCAGTCCATACGATGTCCCGAAATGACTAACAATGAGGCCGAGTACGAGGCTGTTATTGCAGGCATAAAGCTAGCCATCAAATATAGGGCTCGGTGAATCGTTCTCCACTGCGATTCCTAAGTCGTAGTGAACCAAGTCACTGGGACTTACCAAATCAATGAGCACAGATTGCAAAAATACCAGTCGAAAATCCACAGGTTAATGGCTGAATTTGAGGAGTGCCGCTTTGAACAAATTCTGAGGGCACGGAACACCGAAGCAGACAGTTTAGCAAAACTGGTCGCAGCCACTAAAATCTTCAACAAAGAAAGCATGGCCACCCTCCTTCCTTCAGCCATTGATCACACTAAGGTACTCTCTTTAAATTTGACTTGGGACTAGCACAACCAATTTGTGTCCTATTTGCAGGATGGGACACTCCCACTCGAAAAAAAAAGAAGCAAAGAAGCTCCGCATACAGGCCACCCGATATTGCCTGATAAATAACGAGCTATATAAAAGAACGTTTGGCGGACCCCTTGCCAAGTGCCTAGAGCCGCACCAAACAAAACCAATACTCGAAGAGGTACACGAAGGTCACTGCGATGCCCACACAGGTAAATGGGCCCTCGTGCGCTATATAATACGGGCCGGCTATTATTGGCCCACAATAAAGAAGGGGGTGGCAGAATACGTTCGCCGATGTGAACAATGCCAAAAGTATGCTCCATTGATACATCAACCAGGAGAACCCCTCAACTCAGTCACTTCCCCATGGCCTTTCATTAAATGTGGGATGGACATAGTCGGTCCGCTACCAGCGGGACGAGGAAAGGTACGATTTCTATTAGTTTTAACCGACTATTTCTCCAAGTGGGTGGAAGCATGTGCGTATGCCCAAATACGCGAACAGGAAGTCATCGCTTTCATAAGGAAGAATATCATCTACACATTCGGCATTTCCAAAGAGATCAGTTACGACAACGGGCGACAGTTCATTAGCCAGAAGACGACAGAGTTCTTCGACAAATGGCATATTAAGCTAATACTCTCCATGCCATATCACCCCGCCGCCAACGGCTAAGAAGAATCTTCCAACAAAATAGTACTGAACATACCAAAAAAGAAACTCGAGGAAGCCAAAAGTCTATGGCCCGAGCTACTACCAAAGGTGTTATGGGCACACCAGATCACACCCAAATCAAGCACAGGATAAACACCGTATTCACTGGTCTAAGGAACTGACGCGGCCATACCGGTCAAAGTCGGCGAGCCAAGCTTGAGGTATTCACATACCAACGGAGTAGAGAACGACATGAATAGACTTCAAGACCTCGATGAGGCCGAGGAAAGAAGAGAAATGTCCCATATAAGAATGGCGGCTCAGAAATAACAGGTCGAAAGATACTACAACAAAAGAGCCAAAATAAGACCACTCAAAGTGGGAGATTACGTACTCAAAGCCAAAACATTGGCATCTAAATACCCAAGCGAAGGAAAATTAGACACCAACTGGGACGGACCCTACAAAATCACAGCAACAGCGAGTGAATGAGAATTCCAATTAGAAATAATGGAAGGAAAAACTCTCCAAAACAATTGGAACGTCGCCTACCTTAAATATTTCCATTTCTAAAAGGCGTCTCCCGAGTCGTACTCTTTTTCGCTCACCCTAGTTTTGTCCCAATTGGGTTTTCTCGAAAAGGTTCTTAACGAGGAGACGAAGGGGACACCTGGAGATATTTGCAGAATGAGTTTATCATACCAGCCTCTCCATCCGCTCTCCACACTGGCATGATAAAGGGACTGGACTAGCATGATCTCCAATGTATCAAATGGCTAAGGCCATCTTCAGTTTATAAACGACTAAGGCCATTTCCAACGTGAAAACGGCTACAGCCATCTCCAACATGTAAACGGCTAAGGCTATCTTCAGTGTATTAAACGGCTAAGTCCATCTCCAATGTATCAAACGGCTAAGGCCATCTTCAGTGTATAAAGGGCTAAGGCCATCTCCAACGTGCAAACGGCTACGGCCATCTCCAACGTGTAAACAACTAAGGCCATCTTTAGTGTATCAAATGACTAAGGCCATCTCCAATGTATCAAATGGCTAAGGACATCTTCAGTGTATAAATGGCTAAGACCATCTCCAACTTGCAAACGACTACGACCATCTCCAATGTGTAAACGGCTAAGGCCATCTTCACTGTATCAACGGCTAAAGCCATCTCCAATGTATCAAATGGCTAAGGCCATCACCATCAATCATCAACCCAATTCGACTACGGCAAGCAAGTGATTCGACGACAGTAGAAGTCACACATGTGGCTGAGGCCATCGACACTACGTGTCTATGACCATCAACGCGAAATAGTTGAGGCCATCAACAATATTATGGCTAAGGCCATCGCCAACAACCGTCGACCCAGTTCGACTATAGCAAGCAAGTGATTCGACATAGTCGAAGTCACAGATATGGCTAAGGCCATCGACACTACGTGGCTACGACCATCAACGCAAAATGGCTAAGGCCATCGACAATATTATGGCTAAGGCCATCGCCATAAACTGTCGACCTAGTTCGACTATACCAAGCAAGTGATTGGACGACAGTCGAAGTCACATATATGGCTAAGGCCATCGACACTACGTGCCTACGGCCATCAACGCGAAATGTCTAAGGCTATCACCGTCAACCGTCGACCCAGTTCGACTACGGCAAGCAAGTGATTCGACGACAGGCAAAGTCACGCATATGGCTAAGGCCATCGACACTATGTGGCTATGGCCATCTAAATTATTTTGGCCAAGGCCACCTACGCCAATCATCGACCCCATTCGACTTGAAAAAAGAAAGTGCCCGCTCTACAGAGACGAGATACCAAAAATAAAATACACAAAAATAAAGGGATGGGCATCAAGAGTATGACTTTCATTATCGTCCAAAAATGCATGTAGATTCGACCTTACAAAAGGTCCTCGTTACATTCCAAAATACAGGAAAACAAAAATATATACAAGTCCTAAGGGGCTTCGCCCGTTACATCTTGCATGACCTCTATTCTGCTCATTATCCCCCGCTTGGCCGCCATCTTGTCCGTCACCGCCCCCGGGTTGGTAAGCTGCATAAATCCAAGAGCCGGATTCTAGACGGGTGATGTCTGCGGAGTTATAGCCCGCCCGATATGGAGAGTCAGAGCTATACCCACAAGTTTCACGGGCTACGCGCCGTTGTTCTTGAACCTCCGCCTCAGTGGCTCGACCCATAGATAAGTACTCCTCGAGTAAGAGCAATTTGGCTTCGGCGTACACCCACATCTCATGCACCTCATGATGCGCATCATCTTCGGGTTTTGATGAAGTGGTCCACTTGAGGACCTTAATCAGCCACCTTGGCATCGAGTTCGGCGGTCAGGGCAGCGACTCTGGTCTGCAATTGAGCTGCGTGCGCCGCTACCTCGCTGCTAATCTCCAACTCCTCTTCCTTCGACTGAAGAAGAGTCTCTAGCTAGATGTTCCGAGCCAAAGTAGCCATTAGCTACTCATCAACCTCCTCCAACTCGGCCACCCTCCATTTTAGCTGATCCTCTGATTGTTTGAGGCCCTCACGCAACACTCAAAACCGAGGGTCTTGTTTGAGCAAATCTACCAACGACTGATGCTTGACACGACATTGTTTGTACTTCTTCGCCATTTTTTTGAAGGTGTCCGTCGATGAGCTAATATGGCTGGCTTACTTTTCATATGTATGTGGAGGGTCTGATGGCAATAACTGCATTTCCTGTTAAAAGTAAAATGTTGCTCAAATTTCATTTCAAAAATAAAACTTGGATGTCACGGGACTTTCTCACAACTTCGTTCCTTCTTTTGCTAACGCCGCCTCCTCTCCACCTCCAAAAAGAGAGTCTAAAAAGGAAAGCAGAAAAAACAGGAAATACAAGTCAGTATGTATCAAATTCTCCCTCACGGCCCATAAAGGAAAAACTGAAAGCTACTTGCAAGGCTGCACCAGCGGCCCGTTGAGACATATCCCTGTCATTAATGCCCTTCAGCGTTTCACGCTCTGCTTCCGCACATAGCAGGGTCATATCCTTGCGGCCTGCTCGCTGCTCTCTAATAAATAATACCCTCTTAGGATCAGGATTCGGCGGTTAGACCTACTCGCCATCATCCCCACGAGTGTTGGATCCCTCGTTATATCTCCAGGAGCGGCCTCAGGGCCCGCCCTCTCAACATCAACGCCCACTTCTCCAATTGCGGACGACGAACCGCCCTCCAGAGCATAGGCTAAACTGGTATCAGCGACAATTCTCCTTTGAGGAACCGACCTCCAAAAACGGATGGCCTCAACCATGAAAACTCGCCTCGGCTCTTGACGAGGCTTGCTAACCCTCTCATATTTAGTAGCTACCCTCTTACCTATTATCAACCGCCGTCTCTTTCTCTCCAGCGCCTCCTCACTGTCTGAAGTCTCCTCCACCGGCTGCGGGCGCGGTACCAAAGGAAGTGTTTCACTTGCGGACGCTGTCGCATGCATAGCCTCCTGCTGAGGGACCACGGGAACGCCGTCATGGAACGAGCCGCAGGGTATGTCTTCACCCTCAGAATCACTTCCCCATCCTGGGCGAGGTAACAATGACTACTCTCTTCTTACGGACGTTGCAACCTGCCAACGCAAGTGAGTCAGGTAACAAAACCTAAGGAAGTATCCAAATCAAAGCCGAAGAGTTACCTAACGGGCCGTACTATTGACGAAATGTGACCCAGGTACGACACTCCATTGCATAAGATATCAATTTCTTCACCCATGAATTAATGTCGTCTATGGGTTGGGGCGGAGACCTCACCAAAAAAAAGGGAAGAAGTCACAATGGCCGAGCGGCCAAAATAAGATACAAGCAGGAATTCCACATACATAGATACTTACGTTCAAAGTTCCTCCTTTTGGGGAACCCATTATGGTTCGACACCAGGTGCTCCGTTTTGATATGGAAGTACCTGCGCCAGAAGCCATAATTGGCCTTGTCGTCAGCCTTAACCACCAAGCCCTTCATACCACGGCTCTTCAGTTGCAACATGGTACCCCTCAGGTAACCAGTGCTGAATAACTGTAAAAAGATGGTAGACTGAGATTTCGCACTCAACCCTGGTCGCATACGTGCTCGGAATCCTACACATCTTAAAAGTGTAAGGAGTAAGTTGAGCTGGGCATATGTTGAAAAATCGGCAACGCTCCTATGCTAAAGGATATATCAGGAGGCTCTAACCGATCAAGAATGGATACTCATAAAAGATGCAATATCCAAGTCTATGCACATTAGCGTAATCTGTTCTAGCAGGAACCATTTCCACTTGGCCCGAAATGTTATGCGCCGCTCGGAGACTGTCAAATAAGGCTGTAACAACTCATTATGCTCCCAAATCCCATCGAATGTGCATTTCTTTGGGAAGCACATTTTCTACTGAGAGGGGAACAAGAGTCCACTCTACCTCTTCCTCTTCGCCACCAGGGGAAGGCGGAACCCTAGATGAGGCGGTGTCCTTGTTCTTTTTAGTACTTTGATGGAATTTTACCACGGTGTTCCGTCTAAGAAATAAAGTGCTAATGACGAGAAAGAAGACTTAGAGAGGTGGAAGAGTCGCACACGAAATAACAGTTATCAGAGAGAAAGACAATGAAGAAAGTCGAAAAATATTTTCCAAGTGTTCGAAAGATGAATGAGATTGAACCTTTCCCATATTTATAGGGTTAACTTGCACGGAAATCGAAAAGGCATGACTCAAAACGGGCGTGGGAAACCAAAATGTCACATCACCTTGACGTATGCGAGGGTTGACGCCATCCCGAAAAGGAAGCCACACGTCAACGTCTCAACAACGTTAAGCATTTCACATCGTTCATGTTGCCGCCCAAGTATGAGGTCAAATTCTCCAAAGACGAGGTTTGCAATTTCGTCCATTGGAGACGCCTGCCAAATGCGCCTCCAACAAACGGAGGGACTAACTATATATGGTCAAATTTGATCCTAGACGTCTCTACGCTGATGGGCACGCCTTTCAACATACGTCGACTAGGCATGGCCTGGACGTGATGACAAAGGCGACGTCGTTTAATACTCAACGTCTACACTAAGAAGACACTACCTACTTTTGTACCTTTTTGATTATTTCGAGGAAGGTCTCCTATTGTATAAGGAGACCTTCACAGTGTAACCGGCCATTATTATTATTCTCGAATAATACAACTCTTCTCTCTCTACCTCTGTCTCTATCTCTAATGATTACTTCTCTCTCAAGTTCGTATCATCCTTTTATCTTTCAGATCTACAATAACTATATCGTTCTTCTAATCTCTATGTCATATTATATTTGATTACAATTTACCCTCATTTATTTTTGATTGTTTTTAAGCTTACAAAGTACATCAGCAACTTTTGAGTCAAACATCTATTTTATAATAATATATGCGTGTTCCGAGTGCAACAATTTTCTTTTCATAAACGCTTATTATTTTTACAATAGTTATGCCGTGTTATTTTTCCTCAAATATTACTAGGGTCGGGTAAACTCAGTAAAAAGAAGAAAAGTCCCCGATAAAGAAAAAATAAAATAGCTGAAAAAGGGAAATCGAATTTAGTAAACTCGCTTCCTCATTTGTTTTTTACTAATAAATGGATATAGATTTTAGTGCACTTTCTTCCACATTTCATTGTACCTGCTGAGGGAAAAATAGAATTGTATAAGAAAATAAATGGAAATGTAATTTAGTACATTTTATTCCACATCTCCTTTTACATACTTCATCCTTTTATTTTATGTAACAGTACACTATCTTTTTATTAATTCGATAAAAATAGCATATTTTATATTTAAGAATAATTTGATATATAACCCAGATGAGAATATTTCATGACATACAAATACTACGATATTTTAAATACCTTAAGTTTTAAAAATATTATAACCATATAGATGTTATGATATATTTAATAAAAAAGTACTTTTTGTTTTGTTAAGCTTTGTATTAAGTCAAAGAATATTATATAAATTGGAAAAATTATTTTTGTTTTGTTAAACGTTGTATTAAGTCAAAGAATATCATCTAAATTGGAAAAGAATGAGTATAATAAAAGAAAGCAGAATTTAGTACACTTTATTTCACATTTCTTTTCACCTTATAAACAAAAAACAAGAGTTAGTACACTTTATTCCACATTTTATTTCACTTTATAATAAAAAAGCATGGGTGGACAAAGCTATTCTATTTCTATATTTTACTAGTAGGACATATTAGTACCGTTAAAATTATTCAAGGTCAGCCCAAATTAATTCTAAAACAAAAAAAAAAAGGTAACAGAACTTAGTACACTATATTCCACATTCTTTTCATACCTTATAAAGGGAAAATACCATTAAGTATGTTTTTTTGGTGCAGTGGATATAACTGCTTTTCCATTAATCAGAAGTTTTAAGTTTGAATTTTGAATATGAAAAAATTATTGGTAGTGAACATTTTTTCGAACAGAACCCTACACGATGCGAATTTAAATATAATCGGACTTTAATACGAATAAGAGATAAAAAAAAACACTTTCTTCCACGTACCCTACCACTCCACACCGGGTCTTCTAGGTGACTAGGTTCCCCAAAGTCTTTAACTGCCATTCTGCCTTACTTCTCCTATAAAGTCTCTTCACACATCACCCACTAACGGCCCCCCTTTCTCTCTTTTACTCTCTCCTACCCTAGAGCCCTCTCTCTCTCTACAAACTTTTGAAGGAGAAAGAAAGAAAGAGCGAGCAGCTCATCAGCAACAACAATGGCTTCCACCATCAAAAGAGTCCACATGATTACCCAAATTGTGAGGCTCAAACAAGTCGTCAAACGCTGGAAAAGCAACTCCCTTCGCCCGCGCTCCTCTGTCCTCTCTTACTCCTCCTCCGATTCAGACGAACCGGCTCAACCCGGTTCAAATCGTCGCACACCTTCCGGTTCATTGGCAGTCTACGTGGGCCCGGAGCGTCGACGGTTCGTGATACCAACCCGGTTCTTGAATCTCCCAGTCTTTATCTCACTCCTCGACAAGGCGGAGGAGGAGTTCGGATTTCAGCCCAGCGGCGGGTTGGTTTTACCCTGTGAAGTTGAGTTTTTTTCGGAAATCTTGAGGTTACTTGAAATGGATGAGCAGAAATTCGGACATTATGGGTTGGATGAGATTGTAATGGCGATTTCTGAAGTGGGTTTTGAATCATTAGATCAGTCTTGTAAAGAAGCGGCTTCTCATGGTTTTGCTCCTCTGCTTCAGAATGCTAGGGTTTGACCGGCCGGGTTTTATAACATTGTGGCGGCCGGTTCAGTTCTCGAGGAGGAAGCTATGGGTTTAGGGGATTTTATTTTTCCTTTGCCTAACTAACCTTGTTTGAATATTCTAGGAGGTTTTTATCTTTTCTTGATTTTCAACCATCCATGAGCCCAGAAATTTGATTTTATGAATGTTTACTGGGTTTCTTAAGAGATTTGGGTGATTTTTTTCCTTTTTTTTTTAGGTTCTAGTGCTTTTTTACCCCCAGATTATGATATTGTTCTGGTGGTGTGGCAAGCTGATGATTATTATTGTTACTCCAATATTATCATGATGATGAAAATAGCAAAAATTAATGAAATATTCTACTTATTGACTTCGGAATTTTTAAGAATCTTAGTGATAGTCCCCCTTATTTTCTTTGGTTTTTAGATCTGTTTTTCTGGTAGTTTTTCCATATTTATTCTGTTATATAGGTTAGAATGCAATCAAAATTTTAGTCGATTATGAGAATCAATAATATTGCTGAGCTGTGTCAATCGAATGGTGCTCAATCAGTTTCATAACCATATCGTTTAACCTAATTATTAAATAAGCTAATGATAATTTCCTTATTGTAAAAGAATCACTTATTTATGTTTTAAATAATAGCTAATCATTGTTTAATAATATTATAATTTGGGTGGTATGCTGGGGTGGTTTTCCAGGATTCTAGTAATATTGCTCTAAACCAAAAAAGGAAAGGATATGAATAATTATATTATGTTTAGCACACTTTCGTTATGATTTTACATAATGTTTAAGAAATTTAGCTCCTCACAAAAAACAAAAAGGAGTTCATACTGTTGGTTGATAATGAATAAAAAGATGAATTGGATAAAATAAGTGTCATACTCTTATAAAATTTTATCCTGACTCGTTCACGTTTCCAAGCACCAGCCGAAATCTCCAACTTTAATCTCAAAAAGAAAATCATTAATGTACAAACATAAAAGTTATATTTTCAATATTCCCCTCCCACTCTCCTAACAGTAATAAATTTATAAATTTTAAAAATAAAACTTCTATCTTGCCTCATTCGAGTTAAATAGCCTTCAAATTTTGATTTTTTCCTACAGAGTAATTTATTGAAGCATTCGTGTGAGAAAAAGAAATTTAGAGTATGACTTAAATTTTGGTTATGGACAATTCTATATACAAAGTCGCACTACCATGATTCACAATTAAATATTTACAAACACTAAGTATAAGCAAAATTATTGGCCCGAACCCGCTTCCAATATACCAGCAACAATTGGAGGGGCAAGTGCAAATATAGTTATTCTAAGGATGCTATTTTGATGTTAATCGTATTTATTTTGTTATGTGTTTGCAATAAATTTATAGGCAGAAAAGTAAAACTGCAATTTCAAACAATTATAAAGAAAAAAGAATTTTATTAATAAACATTGCAGGTTACAATTCTGTTTATTCCTTGATTCTTTCTCCAAATTGTTCTCCGTGATTCGAGGGCCTTAGCGGCATATTTTTCGAACGTAGGATGATGTTATCTTCCTGGGGATATATTTGGTCTCCAGCTTCTTGAACTATTTGATTGTTAAGAAGTATCCTGCCATATTTTGGTCTCTTTGTGAGTATCCCGTGAGTTTATGGGATTTTGGAGACACCTCTTCAAGGGAATATATATCCCTTTATATAGGTGTGAGTTAGGGTTTAGGGTAGAGTAACCTCCAAGAAACCCTAATAGACTCTTAGGATTTCTAGAGTCCTATAGTATCTTTAATTTAGGATTTGGCTTGATCTGTAGACACTGAAATTTTAAGGGATCAAGCCAAATCCTAAATTAAAGATAGTATAGGACTCCAGAAATCCTATGAGTCTATTAGGCTTAAAATTTCAGTGTCTACAAATGTCCCATACTTCAAGGTTTGTCGAGGTGTAGGCTTGCTGAAACTTGAATGCGAGACTTGAAGTACCCGACCATCATAACATATAATCTTGAAACTTGAAGTTTTTGATTTACAGGAGGAGGAGATGAAGGGCAGAACTGGTCCCATCGGCGTGCCAATTTGTTTGCAACAAATTTATTTGCGATACAAAAATAAATTGCAACCACAATAAAAATATGAAGAAACATAGTTTTATTGATAAAATGATGCGAGTACAATTCTGTTTCCCCCTTGATTCTTCTTTCCTGATTATCTCCGTGATTCGAGGGCTGGAGCATCGTGTCTCTCAAACATATCCATGAAGTATGTTGTAGATTTTCTTGAAGTATTTGATTATCAAGAATTATCCGGCCACTTCTTTATCTCTTTATGAATATCCAGTGAGTTTATGGGATTTCCGAGATGATCTCCATTTTTTGAGATTTTTTTAAAAGGATTATGTAACCATTTTTATAGGGGTGACCTAGGGTTTAGGTAGAGTAGTCTCCAAGCAATACTGATAGAATCCTAGAATTTCAAGAGGTCTTGTAGTATCTTGAATTTAGAATTTAGCTTAATCCATTAAAATTTGATGTCTACATTATGAAATTTTAAATTAAAAATCTTAACTTAAGGACATTTCAGGACATTTTTGTCCAGAAATATTGAACTAAAAAATTGACATTCAGAATGCAATCACTAATTCTTAAATAACATCCCTTTAAAGTGACTATCTGGTGTCATTTCTATACAACTGGAATCGATAATTCATATCATTTTTTTTACCCCCTTCAAATTAAGCTATTAATTTTGTATTATATAATTCTTTTCTTTGTAAGTACCCTTCTTCACGAGATAATGCGAAGAATTCTAAAATGGATCTGCCCTTGACTACCATTGAATTTTGAAGCACGTACAAATATATAACACTATAGCAAACTCATGTTTGCTGAATTGTTAGCCATCCAAAAAGGTTTTTGCGGATGGTTTAGCGAAGCATGGCTGCACTAATATGAATTCATTTTTTGAAAGTTTAAACTTCTATCACGGATCCCATCTTTTCTATTATCTTCTTGTTTGCAACTGCATGGGATTTTGTTTCCTGGATGGGCTAAAATGTTGTGATTGCTACAGTATAAAAAGACCAAAATGTCCCTAATTTATTCGATTTGGTTTATAAACATCCTCCATTAACCTATTGTCTAGCATTGCCCTCAACATTTTCTTTTGGCTTAAAAATACAAATTTTAAAATGGTGGCATTTTTAAGCAAAAAGAAAATTTTGAGGACGACCAATAGATTAATTGAGCACATTTATTATAAAATAAATTGAATAGGTTAAGAGTAATTTTTTTGTTGCTTTTTTCCATTAATGTATGTCAAAAAGAAAATACATATTACTCCTATATTAATAGTATATTACATTGTAACGATCCGATAGATCGTTTTGAGTAATAGCCTTAATTTTTGTGCTCCGAGACCTTTCATAGCTTCATTCAATGTGTGTTGATTTGCCCGCGAGGTCTATGTCATTTTTCGAAAAAACATTTATGTGAAATTTTGAAGAAAATAGGATTTTTTTACTTAAAATAAGGCTAGAGTTGATCACAAACAACATTTTTGGTGAACCATCTCGGGTCGGTATTTTGACGGTTATGGTAGGTTCGTATGATATTTTTTGGACTTGTACACACGTTTGGTTGGGGTCCCGGGTGACCCGAGCGCATTTTAGCGCAATATGCAAAAGTTGGCAAAAAGTTGAGTTTTAACATGAAATTTAGAGTTTTGGTAATCGATCGTTGTTATGTGATGTAGTTTTTGTTAAAGTAGTGAATAAGTTTGTATAATGTTATTATACTTTTGTGCATGTTCGAGTTGGAGCCCGAGAGGCTCGGTGAGTTATAGATGTTTTGTTTATTGATTTTTAACAGGTAAAGCACAACTGTTGCTGGTGTTAGATTGCAGGTCTCGCATTTGCTAGTACATGATCGAAATTGCGACCCTAGCTTTTGTGATGTCAGGCTTGCAAATACGAAATATGGGTTGGGCAGGCATGCTTCACAAATATGAAGCAAAGATCAATAGGAAGGGTATCGTTTTTGCGATCAAGGGGTCGCTTTTGCGACAAGGGTGCTGGGTTGGTCAGGTTCGCAAATGCGAATCTATGACCGCATTTGCGATAGAGGGAGTTGTCTTAAATGTGAGGGTCTTGTCGTATTTGCGATAATTGGGGCACTATTGCGTCTGTCGCTAGTGTTTCGCAATTGCGATCATTGCAATTGCGAGCAAGAGTTCACAAGTACGGGGTATGCAGCTGGATAAAAGATGGAAAAGTCAAGACTTAGCTTATTTTACACTATTTTTCAACCCTATACACTCTAGAAGTAATTTTTGTAGATGTTTTTTTTTTCAAATTCTTGGTAAGCATCTTTAACTAGTTTTTAATCAATTCCAACTACTTTTTCATGAATTTCTAATGTCAAATATATGGATTTCATGGTAGAAATTAGAGGGTTTGGAGAATTTAGGCATTTTATAAAATTAAATTTATCCCTCAAATTGAGGTAGGATTTCGAAATAAATTGCTTACCCGGGATGTGGATGAATGGATAATCGGGATCTAGTCCAAATCTCAAATTTCGACCAAAAGGGTCTAGGATTGACTTTTGTTTACTTTTTCAAAAATACTCAAAATTAATCCCTTTTTATTCGTGGGTAGTTTCTTAAGCTTGTTTGAATTGTTTAATCAATAATTGACTAGATGCGGTTGATTTGGAGGCTTGATCGAAGGGAAAAACTATGATTTATTGTTATTTTATTGTGGAAGGAGGTAAGTATCGTGGTTAGCTTTGACTCGAGAGACGTAGGAGGTCTATTTGCTACATGAACTATGTGCGGGACGACATATATATAAGGTGACGAGTATGTATACATTGTCATGAGTTAAAACATGCGAGTGAAATTTGTCTTGTACCATATTATTTCATTTACTATGCCTTCCATGCCTTAGCTATATTGTTTATTCTTTAACTATTCACTTTCGTGTTTATTGTTGACGTTGTTTATCGAAAGTTAAATCTGCTTATTCTAGCATCATAGTTGAGTTGAAATTTGCTTCTCCCCACCTTGCTTGATACTTTGGGTTATTATTGTTGCTTGGTGAGGAAGAGTGAAAAGCATAAAGGGTGTTGCCGTGTCATATTTGAACAATGTTATCATTGATTGAGTGAATGATTCGCATGCTTTATTTTGTATTGTATGGTGAGGATGAGAGTAAAAGCACAATGGGTGATATCGTGCCGTTAATAATTTCGTTGCTTTTAATTGATATTGAGATTGTGAATTTAACTAGGCGGTCTCGTTGCTTATTCCGGGAAAAGACTTACTTGGTGATTCTTTATTTGTTGTTCTGATTATTGCCCCTTTTGTATGCCCCCACTCGTCATTATTTTTGACTCTTTACTTATTATTTCCGATGCTTTATATATATATATATATCTTCCTTGCTTGCATGCCTTGTGGCGAACTATACTGAAAACTGTGTAATGTAAAGAGTCACGATCTACTAAAGGGCAAGTAGCTTGATTGCTTCGAATCCAATTCGTGAGATCGTTTTTCGAGAAAAGGTCCCATCCTTCAATATCATGATTGGGTCAACCAGGCCAGATCATGGGTGAGGGAATCAGAAAGGGTCTCAAAAACCGGGCGGGCGGGCAAGCTCCCCGTCGAGCTGCCGATTTCCCTCCTATCCTAATGACATGCAAAATACTGAATTTCTATCGATGCCATTCCAATTCAAAGAACTAAAAAAACTTCGAATGTATTTGGATTTGGAAAGAAAGAAGAAGATAGGCTCTTTATTCTTTTATAGAATCTTTTCTTAAAGTTAAGTTAATCCGAAAATGGAAAATTGCGTATAGTATATAAGAAAGGTATCCGCTCTGGCTTTTTAGGATACTTCTTTCCCCGGAACAGCAGCAGAAAGAGTGAACTTGCGCGAAAGACGTTAGGCACACTCTTATTTAAACCTTTCCAATCTCTCTTAGCTCCCGACCCAATGGAAATTCTAGTTCTTATTCATTGGAAATGCTTCCTTTACTTCCGCAGGTAATGGAAATGCTGAAGTTTGAGCTTGTGTTTTCCTGTTTTAGATTAGTATAGAAAGGATTTGCACGATATCTAATATATTATAGCAGCAGCCAAGAAATTGAGTGATTCCTTCTTTCTTCCAACTTTGAAAGTACCGATAGATACTATCATAGAAAAAGAAGAGATTCTATTTCTACCATTATTATGATAATACACAGTCCAACCTGCTTGAACAAGACAAGATCAGGGTTAATGAAGTGTTTAAGGACAATCAATGGTACTGGGATTGTCTGCACACTCAACCTCCAGACTTTGTGAAGAACATCATCTCCTCTATGCAGCTTACACTCAGTCCAGATGAAGATGATTTGGCAATTTGGTCTCCAACTGCATCAGTTATGTGTGTTGTCTTAGCCTCGTCACTATCTCGTTAGGATTAGGTTCGACAATTACCGAATACATTGAGTCGGTCGTACTCATACTATATTTTGGCACTTCTTATACTGATTTTGACATTGGTATCAACGGAGTCCAGAAAGGTACTTAGTGAATACTAGACGGTAAGTCGTTATTAGATATTTATTGCATGGTGTGTTCTCAGCTCTAAGTTTTCATATACTTTAGAAGCGTAAAACAATCAAAATAAATGAAGGACCAATCATAGCAGATTGTAATAAACCAAAAGACCAAATGAGTAAGATGTAAGAGACAACAGTAATTAGTTAAAGGGAGAAGGGTGAAGATCATTTATTAATGATATTGGTTCGGTCTGCCTCTCCAGGAGAGGTTCAGACCCTTACAATGATGTATTATCTCTTTTTTTAGAAGTAGATGGGAAGAAGAAGAAGCAGCCCCCCCCCCCCCCCACATTGAGGGGACGCCCTCATAAGGATGGCCAGGCCGTGGCCTTAGTTGCCAAACCAGGTAACTGCACGATAATCTTGTTAATAAATGGTCGCACCATTTATTAATCACAAATAGGCCTAAACAAATGCGTCGGTCTCATTCATTATCATAGAATCAAGTTTTGACCCATACAGATAGTCCCTCCGCTTATTGAGGTTGTGCCCCGGCCGAGCTCGATGAGCGGTTTCTGCCAATAACCGTAACCATTTATGCGTTGGGGACGATCGTAGCACTTTATTCTTCGGAGATGGCCATAGCCATTCATACTTTAGAGATTGTCGTAGCCTTTTATTCTTTAGAGATGGCCGCAGCCTTTTTTACTTCGGAGATGGCCGTAGCCTTTTGTTATCTGGAGATGGCCGTATCCATTTTTACTTTGGAGATGGCTGTAGCCTTTTGTTCTTTAGAGATGGCCATAGACTTTTTTTCTTTGGAGATGACCGCAAACTTTTGTTCTTTCGAGATGGTCGTAGCCATTTTTACTTTGGAGATAGCCGTAGCCTTTTGTTCTTTAGAGATGGCCGTAGCTGATCTGACATGCTTGAAGAGAGTACGATCATGCTCACCGCATATAAGGGGGCCATATGCATGGTGACGCATGGGGCGTGCTAGTGGTATCTTGGGGCCATTACAACTATTTCATGGGAGGCGTGCCGATTGACGGTTGAGTGACCGTCCTGTGGTATCTGTCATAATGGTGCCCGTTACTGTAGGCCTCAACCGTTTTGCGACTGGTCAGGTAGTTAATGGTGACCTTTGGGATTCGTAAAGGTCATTTATGCTTTGTCTATAAATAAGGGGTTGTATCGTTTAGTTCTCACTTTTTCGATATTTGTCTAAGTGAGATTCTGAGAGAGATAAATCTTCTTATTTTCAGATTATCTAGTCTTTTGCTCCTCGTAAATTCATTCTCCATCGTTTTCATCGGATCTTCGTCTTCTCTTTCTGTTCCAGTGAATTTTGCTATTTCCTTTCATTATACTGACAATGGCGAGCACTTCCCGTTCCGATATTGCTCTGGTGTCGAATACGGCGAATGAGGGCCCATCTACGATGGTGAGAACCACCGATTCGCTGAATGTTGACCGGCTCCCGTCGGCGATTGATATTCTCTCTCTACCCGGCGGTCCGATAACTGATTTCTCTGACCCCGAAGGAGAGGACCAAGTGGATGAGGCCCCATTGATGGGGGAGGCATGCCTCGCCCAATTAAGGAGCAATGTGACATCCCTCGTTTTTTCGGCATCGTCCTTGTTGGGAGTTGGGAGCGGGTACATGTTGACCATCGAGGGTATTGCATTTTCTACGCTTACCCTTTCAAGCTGGGATTCCGGATTCCTCTCCCAATGCTAGCGGTGGATTTCTGCCGCTACTACAGGGTATGCCCTTGTTAGCTCGTCCCTTCCTGCTATAAATTATTGGCTATGCTGATAAAGTTTGTTGAGTTGGCACGAAGGGAGATTACCCTTGGGCACGCGCTGAGTCTTTATGCCCCTAAGAGGATACGTGGCACCATGATTCGGTTGGTCCATCGTGGGTCAACGGCTTAACAGCGGAGCTTGATGACGATGTCTCTACCTGTCCTTATGACCACTTTTTTTACATCAGGACCGAGCATCTAGTGGCTTGCGCTACTGACTTCCCGGAAGGGTGGAACTATGTACGTAAGTTTCTTTTACGCTGGATTTGACTTCTTTCGGTTAAATGTCCTGCTTTATCTTCGTACGTACTGATCTTCTTCTTGTGCCATAGCGGGAGGTGCGCCACCGGCACCATTTCTGGCATTTGCGAGGCGGTCTAGGAAGTGCTCCCTGTTACTGTGGGGATTCGCACGTGGGCGTCTTTCTGGGAGGTCCATGGCCGTAGGCCGGCCGCTGGAAAGAATCTGATTTGATGTTGTTGCTCTTCTTTCGTAGTCCTCAGTTTTTTTTACTTAACCCTTCTTTCTTGGTTTGTCAGAACGACTACGTCTTAGGAGGGCTCCTCAGCTTGCTTTCCTCAGTCCGGGGGCGACCGCCCGCTTGATTACAATGCCGGCACCTCATCCGATCCCGAGGGCGACCTCATTAGAATCCTCGGCGACGCACTTTCTGGCACGATACGTTCCCCGAGTTGAAGAATCTCCTGGGGTCATGCGCTCCAGGGCGGAGTTATCACCAAATGAAGATGAGGAAGAAGGCGGAAGACTGCTAGTGAGGCGCAGGGTGGCGTTCATGTCGGCCATTTCGATGGTGATTAGTTTGGATTTTTCGCCGTCGGCAGAGGAGGAGGGCGCAACGGACCTTTCCCCAGAGGACGAGCATCAGTGGGGGTTGCCCCCGTTGGTTCAGGCCAAGGTGACACAATCGCTTTGGTGATTCAACTTTCTGTTCCTGTTGCTGAGAGGGAAGGTAGTTCCTTATCAGCTGTTTTGGCGGAGGGTACAAGCAACGATATTTTGGCGAATGCGGGCGCTTTAACGTCCCGAGCGGCAGAGGCCTCGACTTCCAGGGCGGCGGAAGGAAGGGGCGCCCAAGGAGAGAGGGATGATTCAGAATCTAACATGGATCCTGAAGACGTTCGTCTGTTTCAGGAGGGTTACACGTGCCAAAAGGTGCAGGCCGAAAAGGATTACCGTTATTTGGAGATCCCTAACGACCTGAACCTGATGCTCGAGGAGGAGAACCTGGTGATGCAGTTTGGGGTTCTGTGCTCGGAGGCAGAGAGTGCGTCCTTGAGGAACATCTTGGATGTCGGGTTGATGTGCGAGGTGGCCGCCCTGAGCATAAAGGTATGTATGAAACTTTGGTTTGTTTTCTTTCTTAGTACGTCTTCTTGTATTAACTGTTGCTCTGTTTGCTGTAGTCATTTTTGTTGGAGGTGGAGAGCATCAGGCGAGCTAACATCCGCTCAGCCATTTTCGGGCAGTTGTTGGAGAAGTACCGCCGCTACCGTGACCCGTGCCGTGATCTGCGTGAACACATAAGGAACGACCCACGGAACCGGGAGCTGGTAGAAGAGCTAGCGCGGAGGGAGCTTCATATGCAATAGACCCTTAACAGGGTAAATGCTCTTGAGGGGCATCTCCGTCAGAAAAGAGAGGAGATGGACGCTGAGATAAGGGCGGCTACTAAGAGGGAGCGCCAAAATCACACTGCATCAGCAGAGGCCGCTGAAGCTTTAACTAGGTAGGTGTCTGCTCTAGAGACGAAGGCCGCCACTTTAAGGAAGCAGGAAGAGGACGCCTTGGCGAGGGTTGAAACATTACAGGCGGACAACCGTGCTCAAGAATGGGAGCGTGGGTTATAGAGGGCCGCCGCTACATTCTGAGAGCGGTCGTTGGAGGGGCACATTGTTGTCTGTGAGCAGGACGCCCGTGCTGCAGCGGACCGAATTGCGGCCTTGGAGGCCGAGAACCAGCGCTTGAGGGATCAGGCCACTTCCTTTGGTCCTGCTCGTGATCTTTGGACGTACGCCAAGGCCCAGCTAGATGTGTACAAGAGGTTGTGGGAAGCCGGCGTCGTGTCTGAGGCCACTTATGAGGAGGCTTGCCAAAAGGCTCGTGATACCCACCTCGACTGTGGCTTTGACCCGTCTACGCATGGGGGTGATGATGGCGCCGAGGGCGCTGATAATGTTGAGGAGTGCGCTGGGGGCGCCGAGTGAATAATGGGGAAGTTTGTAATGTTTGTTTACTTTTCATTCCCTTTATCTCTTTTATTTTTTTCGTTGCCGTTCGGCTGTTTTCTTTTGGCCTTGGACTAGTGTAATTTGGGGTGACCCTGTGTAAATATTGTAAATATATTTTCTTCCTTTTTGTTTGTTTGATATCAATTTCGTACATTTATTTTTTGTGCTCGTTTGAGATGGTCTTGCCTTAGAGTTTCTCTAGTGAGCGCGTTAATAGTCTCGATCGGTTAGGTGATTTTTTGACCATTGTTGAATCGATCCCTTGTCTTAAGGGACAATTGGTGTAAATGGCGTTGGCCATGGATAGACGCTCTTGGTCATAACCTTCCTCCACTTGGTGGGAGTTAGTTGTAGCCGTGTTTTGGGCAGTGGTGGCACATAACCTTAGTCCCAGTTCGGGCTTAGTCGAACTATTGCCCGTGGTAATGAAAGACATAGCCTTGTAGTTCGACTTAGGCCGAACTTTACGCGGGCCGATATTTTAGTTTTGAGTTAGTCGTACTTACTTGAATGGCGGGGGCACTTGGACCGACCTGGGGTTCGTCCGTGCTTGGACATTTTGGGAGCGCTTAACCTCGCCTAATCGCGGCCCGGCTCATAGCCTCGAGGACGTGTTTCCTTGTCTTCAGTTCATCCGTGGTTGAGCTTGCGGCTTACGTGACGGAGGCGTGTAGCCTGAGTCATGGTTCAACTCATAATTGAATTCTTTTGTAATCCCTAATGGCGGGGGCACTTGGCCTGAGTTCTAGTCCAATTCGTAGTTGAACTTTTGTAATTTTTGAAGTTGAAGGAACATAGCCTGAGTCCCAGTTCAACCGTAGTTGAACTTTTTGGGTGAAGGCACATAGCCTAAACTACCGTTCAACCGTAGTTGAACCTTTGTGATTTTGAAGGCCCGTAGCATGGGCCCCAGTTCAACCGTAGTTGAACTTTTTGGGTAAAGACGCGTAGCCTGAGCTGACGTTCAACCGTAGTTGAACCTTTGTGATTTCTAAGGCGCGTAGCCTGAGTCCCAGTTCAACCGTAGTTGAACTTTTGTAATTTTTGAAGTTGAAGGCGCGTAGCCTGAGTCCCAGTTCAACCGTAGTTGAACTTTTGTAATTTTTGAAGTTGAAGGCGCGTAGCCTGAGTCCCAGTTCAACCGTAGTTGAACTTTTTGGGTGAAGGCGCATCGCCTGAGCTGACGTTCAACCATAGTTGAACCTTTGTAATATTTGATGTCGAAGGCACATATCCTGAGTCCCAGTTCAATCGTAGTTGAACTTTTTTGGGTGAAGTCGCGTAGCCTGAGCTTACGTGCAACCGTAGTTGAACCTTTGTAATATTTGATGTCGAAGGCACATAGTCTGAGTCCCAGTTCTACCGTAGTTGAACTTTTTGGGTGAAGACGCGTAGCCTTAGCTGACGTTCAACCGTAGTTGGACCTTTGTAATTTTGAAGGCGCGCGTAGCTTGAGTCCCATCAACCGTAGTTGAACTTTTTAAATTTTTGAAGTCGAAGGCGCATAGCTTGAGTCCCAGTTCAACCGTAGTTGAACTTTTTGGTTCTCCCATATAACCCGCTTCGTCGAGCGTTGGGATTCGATTCTGATTTAGGATTTCGCACAACTCGTGCTTGGAGTCTTGTCGACTGGTTCACATAGGTCACCCTGTTACAAATCTCAGTTCGAGATGCTTTTGTGCATTCCTTCTATTTGGCAGGATCCCGTGTGAAAAGGGGGGGGGGGGGGGAGGAGGTGCCTTATGCGCATTTCTCCCGTAGGGATGGGGGATCTGCTTCTTCTTCTTCTTCTTCCCCTTGCTCGGAGGCGCGAGGTATGGAAGCAAGCTCATCTCGAGGCTTTGACTCCCTCTGATTCGACGTGCCGCGTTGGCTTGTTCGAGCTGGGTTGTATTCTTTCCCCCTTTTATCCAAGGATGAACTACTCGATTCTGCTATGAAATCCCCACAAACGGCGCCAAATTGTTTAGCTCTAAGTTTTCATATACTTTAGAAGCGTAAAACAATTAAAATAAATGAAGGGCCAATCATAGCAGATCGTAACAAACCAAAAGACCAAATGAGTAAGATGTAAGAGACAACAGTAGTTAGTTAAAGGGAGGAGGGTGAAAATCTTTTATTAATGATATTGGTTCGGTCTGCCTCTTCATAGACAGGTTTAGAGCCTTACAATGATGTATTATATCTTCTTTTTGAAGTAGATGCGAATAAAAAGAAGCACCCTCCCCCTTTTAGGGTTCTTTCTCTTAGTATTTATAGTTAGGAGATCTGCCCGCTGGCGCCAAGGGGTTGGGACCACATTGAGGAGATGCCCTCATAAGGACGGCCAGGCCGTGGACTTAGTTGCCAAATCGGGTAACTGCACGATTGTCTTGTTAATAAATGGTCGCACCATTTATTAATCACAAATAGGCCTAAACAAATGCGTCGGTCTCATTTATTATTATAAAATCAAGTTTTGACCCATACAGTGTGGTATATCTTATGTCATTGATCATTTATGGGATATTTTTTTTTTGTTATTATCTACTCCATTATATTGGCTTACCGGCCTGATATTCAATGTTAGGCGCCATCACACTCTAGTGATTTAGATTTTGAACCGTGACAACAATTTACGTTAATTTGCCGATATTACTACCTATCCTTTAAAGAGTACTTTCTGATGAAGCTGATTTCCAAACACAAGTAGGAAAATTGAGTAAAAGTAGAAGTAGACAAAACTGACATCTGATGCCAAACCGCACTTTTAAATGAAATGTGTTTTTTTCATAATGTATAATATGTTTTCTTATACCAAAAAGTTACCACATGGTCTGCTGCTTTTTTCAGTTGAAATTTCCCCAACAAGCGTAGGTGTTTCATGGGATTCGAAAAGATGTGTTGGTCCTATTATCTATATTTGCTTTGTCAATTGTAGATTCACAAAAAAGAACTTTACCATTGCTTTATTTCTGACATGGATGTACAAGGTACCAATTCGTAGAAATATTTGATGCCTAATCCATCTTTTTAATTTTTCTCACTATATAAATTCGGTACTCGCATTGAGTCTTTGATTAATTTATATTTTCACTGTATAAAACTTATTAAAGAAGAAAAAATATGTTATATTAAAATTTTTTCTTTCGGAGGACTCGAACCCAAAACCTTTACAAGGAGACATTGTCCCTCCCACAATCCTATTATTTGATGCTAATTCTTGATTGCCTAATTTTTTGGGTTCTTTTTATTAAAGACCACTTTATGGTACTAGTGAGAAGAGTACAAACCAAATTTGTGAAAAAGGGACAAGAGAAAGTTAGGCATTCTTGAAAATTACTTATTGTAGTAAACCTCTTTAAAAGAGGAGAAATAAAGTGATTTGTAGTCTAATTCTTGGTATTAGGATTTTGTTAATGGTTTAATTTTAGGAGAAAAAATTGGTTCGTAAAACATATGTGAAAAGAATTTCAAACCAATTATACATTAGGGTTTGATATCGCTTTGATAATATTATTTTGATTTTGATTTTGATTGAAAGCAGGTTGCGGGCTGGTTTATTTAATAATATCATGATTTGCTTTAATCTTTGCTTTGTTTAAAATAGCTGTGATTCCACAAAGCATCACGAGTCATGCTTGCTGGAGAGGATTTTTCCATTCAATTATGGTAGTAAGAGAGTAGTGCTCTTCATGTATAATTTAATTTATGCTCTATACATTGATAATGTATAACTCTTAATATTGAGCTTGACATGATAATATGAAAATAAAACAATAACTTGCTATAATAAACTAAATTGCACTTAGTAAATTTTTTTACATTATCATTATATATAACTTGAACTCTAAAAATTATATGCACAATTATTGGAGTGTAATTCAAGGTTTTTTGGTTGGTTTTTCTTAACCCCAAAGGGAAAGCATAATATAAACTCTTTCTCGCCTTCTTTCCCTTTCTTATGTCATTTGGTATTTAAAAAATAAAAATAAACCCAAGCCTGAAAAGAAAAGTGGAAAAGCTTTTTGTATATACGAGCTCCAGAAAAGAAAGAAATTATAAACATAGCAAAGAAATTAATTAGTAAAAGATCTCTTGATGGAAGAGGATCCAATCTGTTTTCCGTTCTAATATAGATTAGAGCCAGTAGTACAGTATTAAATAGGTGTTTGGGCATAAAAGTTATATATTTTTTAATAAAGTAATTTTTGGAATTAAGTTGAAATATAATATTTAAAATTTAAAATTATGTTTGGACATGCATTTCAGTTAATTCTTTTTACACTTTTATGAGTGGGGAAATAACTGTTTTACAAAAAAACTTGAAAATTTTCATAAACTTGATTTCGAAACATTTCCAAAAATTTCCATGAACACATATATTTTTGAAAAAAATAATTCTAAATTTAATATTCATGAACAAACGGGTCCTAAGTACAATAATAACTAAAAAAATGTCAACTACTTAAAGAATAAATGATTGTCTGGTGGGGAAGCTAGTTACTCCTTTCGGTAAAAAATAAACGATTTTTTTGGATGTTTTCATACAGATTAAAAAATCTACCTTTTAAAATTAATTAGCAATAAAATTAACCATATTAACCTTTACTATCTCACATAAACACTCCAAACACATATTCCAATATTATTTACTTCAAGGACAATGTAGAAAAAATAATTAATGCACTCTTGAAATTTGAAAAAGTCACTTATTTTAGACAATAAAAAAAGGCCAAAAAGTTACTTATTTTGAACCGGAAAGAGTATCTCATAATTAATTATCCGGAAATTAGTTATCCACTGTCTCATGAGAAAAAAAGATACAATGATCTCGGAATAATTAATTCTCATTAGTTATACCTTAATTTTATCCCAACTAAATATGTGATAAATTCATCTCAAAATTTAACCTCGAAATTGATTATCCCTAAGTTCTATTCTACTTCCTTCGGTCCATAATAACTGACCAATTTACTTTTTTATTTTGATCCAAAATAAGTTTTTTTCAAAATTACCCTTATGTATATATTCCTAAAAGTTTTACTTACTCTTCACATTAAATATTTAATTAAAAATAATTTAGTTATAGTAAATATTTTTGTATAGAATTTATATTTTTTAATGGACATATCAAAAACAAATTAATCAGTTCTTGCGGACAGAGAACAGCAATAAGTAATGATATGGGGGTTGATTTTAATTTGAAGTAGAATAGGAAAAAGCTGGTGAATGGGGACATGGGTGACAGGTCGTAGATTTGGAAAGATCTCCGTAGCACAACTTCCGTATAGTAGCCTGTCCTTTTTCGCCCTAAAAGTCTACCCCACGTTTAGTAGCTAAATACTACAGTTTGGCAGACCTTCTCTCCTTTAGCGTGCATGTTCAATTAATCATCATCCTTTCTTAATTTATAACTCTGTATTCCATTGCCCTTTATAAAATATTAAAAATAAAAAATGCCAAAATTAAAGTTCTGCCAAAATTTCTCCTCATTATCCCTTCTCCATTTTCAGTAAATTATGAGCATATAGCTAAAACTAAAAGAATAAAATATATGTACATCAGAAAATTTAAAACTCAATGCTTATTTATAGTTATAATTAGATCAGTAATGTTTCATTGAACTTATATCATCTATTTTTAATGATTTGATTTGATTTAGTTGATCAAAATGAGGATATGATTGATAGATTGCTGAGTTTAAAAAAAATTTATGGAACAAGACAAGTAATTTTTAGATATTTTGGTTGAACCGAACCATTAAGTATTATTCAAAATCTATATACTATATTAAAAGTACGAATTTCCGTAGCGAAATATCGTTCGTCGTTTTTACCCTTTAAAAAAGTATACTCCAGACAAATTTGTCATTTAACTGTTTTCCTAATATTTAGGACTTCAAAATCACCAAAATTTTCTATATTATCTTTTTCCTTAATTAAACTACATAATACCATATTCGTAAAAGAAAAATACTAGCAAAATCAAAATAGAAACTAGCGTGTACTTAGAACTCCTATACGGTTTAGGAGTGTTGGCTTTGTATAGAATTATTGCCGGTTAATTCTGTTAAATTTTACTATTTTTGTAAAATAAACGAAAATTAACTGAAAGACAATAAGTAGGAAACAAATAAAGTCTTGTGCAATTAGGACTCCTTATTCTTTTTTTTTCTCCTTAAAAGTAAGATGTTAATATTGTAGTGTGAATGCTTCAAAGTTTATCACTATCCAATTTACAAGAAATAACTTCAAATAAGTAAAGGGTACAATGCACATGCATTAAAATTTACCCAAAAAAAAGAACATATTGTTATAAATAGAACTCTAATTAGAGTGAATGTCTATCTTATAGAAGAGTTCTACTTTGAGGCTAAGTCTTTTCTCTCCCTATAAATAAAGGGGTTCTCTCCCATTGTAAATCATCCCAAAGTATCAATAAGAATACTCCTCTCTCTACTTTTCTCTCTATTGTTCTTATTCTTGTATTATTGTTCTTGTTCTTATATTATTTCATAACACGTTATCAGCACGAGTCTCTAACCAATTGAATTTAATATATCAGCAATTATCGCTCTCAGAATCTCGAGTTGCAATCAGATTCATCCACTCCAATTCGTGTTCCGTCGTTTGGATTTTTCTATTTGAGTGAGATGAGATTTGTGATATTTTGGTTTCTGAAATTCTTCAATTTTTATTCTTTCTCGTTGTTTACTTTTTTTTTCTTTTGAAGGTGAATTTCCAAGCAAAAGAGTGTAATAACGATTGCTACTGCTCCATATGAGAATTTCTATACGGAAAAATAGAAGAGATGGTATCATCATAAAATAATGCAACGGGATGGAAACTCAAGAGGTATATTTGATATCACAACATTTATTGGTATACCTTAAAGGTAAGTAATTTACTTTTCCCTTTCAAATTCTTGAAATTCTACGATTTGATTTCATATACAAACATAGACAACAAAGTTTGATTATAACTCTAATGGAGTTTGTAAGAAATTATAAACACGTGAAGTGGTAAAATTTCTATGTCTTGCCATGATTAAATTCATGTCTGATTGTGGGCAAAGAATTGAAAATCCGTCCCATTGAATTTGCTTCATTCTCATTCCCTTTAGAGAATGTGGTAGCAGTATGTGATAAGTCTGAAAGAAGACAAAGATTATTACCATGAAGGTATCAATGAATGTGGACGTGGCAATAGACGGAATTATAATCGTCATCATTGTGATAATGAGAATAATAAAGATTTTCAAAATAATCTTTCACTTTATGAAAGTAATATTTGACATGAGATTATCTATATAGCACATACAGATGATTATGATCCATTCCCTGAAGTGAATGTGATAATTGTAATAAAACCCGTAAGTATGAACACGCTCTTGATGTAATTTTGTTTTATGTCTGACATTATGAAACGAAAGTTCGTTGCCCTTGAAATTTTGGGCAAGAACTATATGACATGGGTGTTGGATGCTGAAATCCATTTGGATGCAATGGGTCTTGGAGACGCCATTAAAGACAGAAATAATGCATCCACCCAAGACTGTGCTAAGGCCTTGATTTTCTTGCGCCATCACCTTGATGAAGGTTTGAAACTGTGCTAAGGCCTTGATTTTCTTGCGCCATCACATTGATGAAGGTTTGAAACTGTGCTAAGGCCTTGATTTTCTTGCGCCATCACCTTGATGAAGGTTTGAAACTGTGCTAAGGCCTTGATTTTCTTGCGCCATCACCTTGATGAAGGTTTGAAAATTGAATATATCACAGTCAAAGATCCACCTATCTTGTGGAATGGCTTAAAGGAGAGATATGACAACTTAAAGTTGGTCACTCTGCCACAAGCACGATATGATTGGGCTCATCTGAGGCTCCAAGATTTTGGTTAGAATACATGTGACACTATATAAACTTGTGTTTTATAAATATCATTGTAGACTCTGGTTGTCAAACACTATATAGTTTTTAATATTTTACTATCGTATTTGATTATGTCGTTCATTTCTGTTGTGTGTCTGAACATACAAACTACAATTTGTAAGTTAATTAACGGTGCAAACATTATTAACAGGTTGATATTTTCACATAAATGACACTATGCAATTATGTATTAAAGCAGTTATAAAACTTTAGTATCACTATGTACCAAACAGATGTATGTTTTGGTGTAAAGTGCTAAGTTTCTATTAATTAGTGCGCAATGACAACGTATTGTAATTTTCAATGTCTATGTGTGAAGATAAAAACACACTATAGTTAACATTCATGTCATATTGTATAATGTATAAACAGTTTTTAGTCAATGATTATAGTATGTGTTATTTTATGAAATGCATAATATGTGAAAAACAATCATATTTTAATTATATTATGTACAAATGACAAGATGTAATTCTGTGTTACTATATTTATCATCACTCAAGTTTTTCTTTTGTTATAACTAACACTGCATTTTTAATAAAATAAGTAATTTTGCTGTGTTATTGTGTTTTTTACACATGATGTTTATTTCATGTACCACACATACGATATTCAAAGAGAAGAAATATTTCTATCATTTAAGTATGTGTAAGGCAGATGTTACTACAATTTCTGGTAGTAGTAAATTAATTAAAGGCTCCGGAAGAGCAACTATAACTCTGCCTAAAGGAACAACATTTTAGAGAATGCAATGTTCTCCTCCAAGTCTAAAAGGAACTTGTTGAGTTTTAAAGATATCATTCAAAATAGATATCATATTGAGACAATAGATGAGAATAATCTTGAATTCCTCATTTACTCATGAAAACGAGGCTGCCCACTTCGGTTTGGGGTCACGCCATTTTGCATGCAGCAATGCTAGTTAGCCTCAGAACGACGAATTATCACAAATATTCCCCGTTGCAATGAGTTTTGGGTCATGAACCTAATATATCCCACTTAAGAATTTTTGGATGTGCAGTATATGTGCCTGTAGCACCGTCATATTGCACCAAAATGGGTCTGCAAAGAAGGTTAGGAATATATGTTGAGTTTGAATCGCCCTCCATTATTTGCTACCGCGAAACATTGACAGGGGATTTGTTCACTGCACGATTTGCAGACTGTCAATTCGATGAGATACTTTTCCCAAAATTAGGGGGAGAAGTTGGTGAAACCAAACGGGAAATTTTGTGGAAAAAAAAATGCATCATTATCTCATCTTGATCCACATACCTCTATTTGTGAAAAAGAGGTGCAAAATATTATCCATTTTCAAAGAATAGCAAATCGAATGCCAGGCGCATTTACAGATTTGAAAAGGATAACAAAATCACATATCCCCGCAGTGAATGTGACAACATCTGATTCACGAATACATATTCATTAATGGAAGAATATGAACATGAAATTGGTATTGAATATACCACACTCACCCCTAGAAGGAGGTTTGAGATAATATATGAAAATAATGTCATTGTTATGGCATGAATAGTCATTGGTCACGTACCTATTGTACGCCAAAATAATTTGTCAATGTGATTATCAAAGGACAATAATAATGCAAGAAACATATCTTGCATATAATTTTGACATGACTATAATGGTATAACTTTCTCTTTAAAAGAGATATTCACCACATGGATGTTGATGAATTTGTGGTAGTACAAAATTAACTGAGAGCTCTAGAAGAGCCAATTATTATTATGTTGGAGAAACACAATTGATTACCAATAAGGTATTGTGTTGTAGTAAGTCTCAAAGAAACTTATTCAGTTTCCAAAGTATATGCGAAAGCGATTGATTATATTGAGACTATAAATAAAGGAAAGATTTGATATCTTCTATTACTACAACTTGTAGCGGGATAATCTGTATGTGAAAAACTACCCGCTTTATTCTCCAGTTTGTACTACACAAGAATACCACAATAAAGTGGACGTTTATTGATATAAAAACCCATATCATAATAAACTTGAAGTTTATTGATAATTGCACATGTCATGGTGTAAATTTGAAGTTTATCAATATTGATAATTTATTCAGTTGGCATTCGGGTTAGCCATATCATTTTAAGTATGATGTGCAGTAATAGAGAATTCACATGGGTAAATATTAAAGAACTAGAAACTTCTTTACGAATTCTCTTGTATTACTTGTTCTCATTAATTAATTGACCAATTAAAGAGTTCGGGTTGAATCCCATAAATTCTGGAAATATCAAAGGTGAATATGGGCCCATTCACCTGCCATGTATACCACATATGATGCATCTATGATATGGTTACATGTGCGATTGTTATTAACCCGCAGCCTGGCCGGTGCTTGCGAGGTAAATTGCTCAGTAATATAACTTCGAGCATAATTTTCAGATTTTCTATTCAAGATAGTTCATCTTGATAAGTTGGTTTATATCATACTTGGTTTAGCAAGATAATTATTGAGTGCCTCCACTTAATAGCTAAACTGTTTCTTATGAGAACAAAGTTATATATATCAGTTTGATATACGGTGTATACGAGAGTATATTATATTCTCCCCTCACAAGTGGTTCAGGGTCAGGAACCAAAATAATTTCATCTTATTATTATTGATGTGCGGTGTATATTTTCATTAACACCATAATGCACAAAGATGGACTCTCAAAGTTGAGGAAACAAGTTAGTTTTTCTAACATGAGGGGGAGACATAATAAACACTTGAGAAAAGGTTACATGGGACGAATTATCATTTGTATATATAGATCCTCGAATATCATAATATGAACCTGAAGTTCATAAAAGGATAATTCAATTGCAACATATTGCAAAGCATGCTATACGCATTTGCTGACCCAAAGAAAGTAACTATATTCTCACTGCAAATGCTCATATTAAGTCCCAGAAGGGCAAAGTCTTTGATACGCTTAAAGCGTATAGACAAGTCGGTTCCAAAATAACTTCTTAATAAAGAAGATGAGCAAATGATCAAAGTGATCATAATGGGGAGGCAAGTGATCTAGAAGATCACATGACATAACACTTCATAAAATCTCATGAGAGATTCAGGTACCTGAATATATGAATAAAGAGATCTCCATGTTATGTCTTTATGAAAATTTACTGGAACCGATATAAAATGTTCGTCGACGACATCTATGATAGCGCTAAATATCGATGAGTATCTTATGTTTGTCGAATACAAACAAAATATTGGCTAAATGGAAGAGATACAATTCAAGCAGAATTGATTCCATATGAAAGACATGTAGTTTTGGACATGTAGTTCAAATACTTGAAAGTATAAAGTCAATGGTATGTGTAATCAGTTTTCGATATCTTATTTGTTTAGCATGACATGAAAACTTGATATGCATCTAAAGTCTATTATATGGCTTATATGACTTAACTTATATGTCAATCCATGAAAGATTGAAGTTGCTTGAAGCATATACAATTCTTGGTCCTGAAGTACCACATCCTAAGTGCAACTTGTGTACATATGTATCTTGCTATAACTACAAGCATGATGACATCGAGAATACCTCTATGGAGATATTGAAGAGTCATTCCACGACATTATATGAAGATGTTCATATCTATCAAGAATGATAATTTCAAGGTGCGGAATATTTATTCAAATCAATATGGCTGATTTATTTATCAAATCTCTACAAAAGATCGTTTTGAAGATGGTGCACAAGATTGGAATGCAAATGCTCAAGGATGTGAATTGATGCTCTTTTCAGGGGGAGTTAATGCGCGTTGCACTCTTTTTCCCTTACAAGGTTTTGTCCCAATGGGTTTTCTTTGCAAGGTTTTTAACGAGGCAACCAATAGGCGCATATTCAAACATATGTACTCTTTTTCCTTTCCTATAATTTTTTCCCATTGGGTTTTGTTTTAGTTAAGGTTTTAACGAGGCACATTATTGAATAGACAATCAAGGGGGAGTGTTATAAATAGAACTCTAATTAGAGTGAATGTCTATCTTATAGAAGAGTTCTACTTTGAGGATAAGTCTTTTCTCTCCCTATAAATAAAGGGGTTCTCTCCCATTGTAAATCATCCCAAAGTATCAATAAGAATACTCCTCTCTCTACTTTTCTCTCTATTGTTCTTGTTTTTGTATTATTGTTCTTGTTCTTATATTATTTCATAACACATATTTAATTTTAAATCATAAACTATTGAAGTTTCTTATACATCGTAAATCAAAACCTACAAACCTAATAAAAAACTACAAAATAAGTTTAGAAAATATAAGAATATAATTTTTTAAATAATTATAATTATATTATAGTAATAATATACTATAAGATATTATAATTTTTTTTGTTAAATTTATACATGTCAAAGCACAAATACAATTAGATAATTGAAGCATAAATAGGATAAAGAAATTTATATAACGAAATTAATAGTAATAAATTGCACGTATTTCTTTATAAGAAATTTAAGGATGAAATAGTAGAAATAAGGTGTATTATAAAAAATTATCATTTTTAATGTGTTTGTTTATTGGAATTTAGTCCTACTAATGATAGCTTCACTATATATTTTTTATACTAAACTATTTATCGTAAATATTAACTCACACATAATTCTTTTTTAGACTTTGTATTTTCAAGTCATAACTATTGAAGCCTCCTATACATCGTAAAATCAAACCTATAAATATATTAGGAGAAGTAAAAGGTATTATATATAACTAAGTTTACAAATGACACGACTATGTTTAAAAATAATATAATTATATTAATAATATCTATAGTGTACTTTAAAATTTTTGTTGAGCTTTTACACATTAAAGCACAAACCCAATCAAACAAGTGAGTCATAAATAAGATACTGAAATATATCGGAATTATACTAATAAATAGTATGTATTTTTATAAGAAATTTAAGGATGAGATAATAAGAAAAATATGTATTGTAAATAATAAGTTTTCATTTTTTTGTTTGTACTTTTGGTCCAAAAAATGACGATGCCTCACTATATTTTTTTATATAAATTTTTTATTATAAGATATTAATTCAAATATAATCATTTTTATAAGATATTAGTTCAACCATATTCATTTTTTAGACTTTACATTATTAATTTTTGGGAAGCTATAAGAACAACCTTTTTATTCTCTTTTGTATTTTTTTATTAGACCACCAAAACAACAATAATTTTCATAAAACCACATACGTCCTCATAAATCAAAATAAAACATCTAAAAACTTATATCGAATATAATTTTTTCATTTATTGAGCTAACTAAATGGAAACAACATTTAAATTTTTAAAAATTTCTTTTACTTTTGTTAGAAAAACGCATAGTTTGCTAATATTTACGTGATTTATATACTCATTAATATAGATATACGTGTGCGTATCGTAAAACTAGTAATATTAGAAAGGTGAATGAAAAATTGGAATCATTTGAAGTTGATTTAAACTAATTTTAAAGCAAAAGGTATTGGTGTAATTTTTACCCTACAAGTTATGGTGATTCATTAAGATTGTGTAACTAAATTATAGCGTTTTGTTAGGATTTGCGGTTAAATTCTGAAGATTTGTCAAGATATGTGATAAGATGCTGCAAGAAAAGGCTATTTATCTCCAATGCACAGCAAAACAAATAAGAAGTGTCGTCAAAGAGATAGAAGCTGGGAAGGCAGGGTGATAGAAGAAGCAAACATAAGACGACCCCCAATGAGAATCGCAAAACAAAAACAGTTGACACAAAGAACAAATAACAAAGCATGAATTACGATGACATCCGTTGCTTTTTCATAAGTTTATCAACTGTCTTAATTTTCCCAAATGTAACATCATCATAGAGTAATTATAAACTCTGGGATGATCATATTTCAACTGGCACCATCATGTTTTTTCATTTTGTATTTTTAATTTTCTGTCATTTTGTATCAAACGATTCCTCATGATTATCGTGTGATGACCCGATAGGTCATTTTATGTTTTAGAACCAGAAGGCTTATATGTTAAAAACTGATAAAAACAAAAACATTTGCCTTAAAAGTTAATTTTAGTTGACTTTGGTCAACGTTTTGAGTAAAAGGATCCGGACCCGTGTGTTGACGGTCCCGATCGGTCTGTATTAAAATATGGGACTTGGGCGTATGCCCGGAATCGTATTCCAAGGTACCTAGCTTGAGATATGAATTTTTGTTGAAAATTAAAAGTCTGAAAATTTAATGGTTTATAAGAATTGATTGATGTTTGGCCTTGTTGATACAGGGTCCTTATTTGATTTTGGATCCCGGTACAAGTCTAGTATAATAATATTTATGACTTATTTGTGAAATTTGGTGAGAAACAGAGTTAGTTTGACATAATTCGGACGTCCGGTTGTGAAAATAGATGTTTTAAAGATTTTTTGAAAATTTCATTCGATTTGGTGTTCACTTCATAGTTCTAGATGTTGTTTTGGTGATTTTATCGAGCGGGTAAGTTTGTATGATGTTTTTGGACTTGTGTGCTTGTTTGGCTTGGAGCCCAGAGGGCTTGATGAGTTTCGGATATGATTCGAAGTGTTTGAACTTAGAAAAAACCAGGAGTTGATACACTAGATCTGCAGACTTCGTATTTGCGAAGAGACCATCGTATTTGCGAGCAATGCGCTGGGAGTGACACCTTCGCATTTGCGATCTTGTCAGCTCGCATTTGCGAAAACTATGTCGCATTTGCGAAAACTATGTCGCATTTGCGATGCCAACATGCTCAAGCAATCTTCGAATTTGCGAACCCCATGTCATAAATGCGACACGTGCAACTGATGAAAACTTAAGTTAGATGAGATTTTTCTCCCATTCATCAAATTTTCAAATCCTAGAACTCTAGAGGCGATTTTTCTAAGACCTTTTCTTCCCCAAAACGTTGGTAAGTGATTCAAATCTATTTTTTGTGACGGTCCGACCCGTAGTCTCATTAGTTACCGCTCTATTTTCCTCGTTTTATGCTTCTTCATGTTTAATTATCAGTGTTTGCTGTGTTAGAATTGATTTGGATTGGTTTTGGTTGAAAATGAGACACTTAGTCTCTTTATGGAAGGCTTGTTTTGGAAAAGTCAACCGGGCATTGACTTATGAGTTAGAAGGTTTAGATGTTATTTTTGGTGATCCGGTTAGCTCCGGGAAGTGATTTGTGACTTAAGAGCATGGTCAGAATTTATTTTGGAGGCCCGGTGTAGAATTAGGCTTGAATTGGCGAAGTTCGTATTTTGGCGAATTCCAGTTGATAGGTGAGATTTTGATTCGAGGGTCGGAATGGAATTCCGAAAGCTTTTGTAGCTTCGATATGTGATTTGTGATGTGTGCGCAAAATTTCAGGTCATTCAGACGCCGTTTGGTTGGGTTTTTGATCGAATGTGTGTTTCAGAAGTTTTTAAAGAACTTATGCTTGAATCCGATGAGAATTTGCAGGATAATAGATGAATTGTTAAGTGATTCGATTTATACTGTGGTTTGAAGGGTAGCCTGGATTATGGGCGCGTGAAGAATATTTTCGTATCTCCTAGTTGGGAAGTGAAGTGCATTGCATGTGGCGGTATGAGTTCAGACTCAGGAAGACTAATGACTGTGTAACGTATATGATGGTGGAAGGTATGCTGAAGTACTAAATTGAGGCGAAACATGTGGGTTATCTCTTGCCTGGTGTTCTTAAGTGGTATGATCCAATTGTGTATGTTAGAAGGTCCTCATGTGTAATTGAAGGGTACGTGTTGAAATTTGAGAATTTGGGGCCGCTTAAGAGAGGGGACTCAATTTATATAGAGATGGATGCGAGAAGTACAGATGATTACAGTATGATGATCTGTGTTTTCACGAACTTGTAGATAATTTGAGTTTAATCTCACTATGATATTGTGGAATCATTAGAGTAAAAGTATTATGGGTTATTGAGTATGTCCTGATATATGTCTTCGAGCCAAGTTGGGGAGGTTGCTGTTGATTAGCTGATTGCACGATTATGTGCTATGTGGTTCCATTTCGAGGTATGCTGGCGGATCAGTTCTAGTTGCAGAAATTGAGCCGAGGGTGGCACGAGTGGAGCAAAGTTTTGACAAAAGGTTATATGGTGCTTCTAAATATGTGAAAATAATAGGATGTCTTGGGATGGCATTGACAAAGAATGCTCAGTGTATAAAAAAGAAAGATGTTTGTTTGTATTGGAATGAGATCATACCATGCGGTGTCAGAGTGCTAATAAAGCACGAGTTCGACCAAAGAAAAGAGTTCGACCTTGATCAAACAACAACGGGTTAATATTTCGGCGAACGTTCGAAATAGCTCCCTTAAGGCTAAGGGTCTTCCCTAAAGAAAAGAGTTCGACCTTGATAGAACGACGACATGTTAACATTTTGACGAAAGTTCGAAATAACACCCATAAGGCCAAAAGCCTTAACCAAAGAAAAGAGTTCGATATTGATCGAACAACGATAGGTTATCATTTCGACGACAGTTCAAAATAACATCCTAAAGGCCAAGGGCCTACGCCAAAGAAAAGAGTTCGACCTTTATCGAACAACGACGGGATAATATTTTCGCGAAAGTTCGAAATAACACCTTTAAGGCCAAGGGCCTTTGCCAAAGAAAAGAGTTAAACCTTGGTCGAACAACGACGGGTTAATATTTCTGTGAAATTTTGAAATAACACCCTTAACGTAAAGAGCCTTCACCAAAGAAAAGAGTTCGATCTTGATCGAACAACGATGTGTTAACATTTTGGCGAAAGTTCGAAATAACACCCTTAAGGCCAAGGGCCTTTGCCAAAGAAAAGAGTTTGACCTTGATGAACAATGACGGGTTAATATTTCAGCAAAGACCAAAATAACACCCTTAAGGCCAAGGACGTTCACAAAAGAGAAGAGTTCGACCTTGATCGAACAACGACGGGTTAATATTTCCACGAAAGTTCGAAATAACACCCTTAAGGCCAATGTCCTTAGCTAAAGAAAAGACTTCGACCTTGATCAAAAAACGACGGGTTAATATTTCGGCAAAAGTTCTAAATAACACCCATAAGGTCAAAGGCCTTCGCCAAAGAAAAGAGTTCGACTTTTTATCGAACAACGACGGGATAATATTTCGGCGAAAGTTCTAAATAACACCCTTAAGGCCAAGGGCCTTCGCCAAAGAAAAGATTTCGACCTTGATAGAACAATGACGGGTTAATATTTTAGCGAAAGTTCAAAAAACACCCTTAAGGCCAAGGGCCTTCGCCAAAGAAAAGAGTTCGATCTTGATCGAAAAACGACATTAACATTTTAGCGAGAGCTCAAAATAACACCCTTAAAGCTAAAGGCCTTCGCCAAATGAAAGAGTTCGACCTTGATCGAACAATGACGGGTTATTATTTCGACCAAAGTTTGAAATAACACCCTTAAAGCCAAGGGACTTCACCAAAGAGAAGAGTTCGATCTTGATCGAACAACAACAGATTAACATTTCGATGAATGTTCGAAATAACACCCTTAATGTCAAGGGCCTTCGCCAATGAAAAGAGTTCAACCTTCATCGAACAACGACATGTTAGTATTTTAGCGAAAGTACGAAAAAACACCGTTAAGGCCAAGGGCCTTCGGCAGAGAAAAGAGTTAGAACTTGATCGAACAACGATGAGTTAATTCGGCGGAATTTTGAAATAACACCCTTTAGGCCAAGCCCCTATGCTAAATAAAAGAGTTCAACTTTGATCGTACAACAGAGTTTATATTTCGATGAAAGTTTAAAATAACACCCTTAAGTCCAAGAGCCTTCTCCAAAGAAAAGAGATTAGACTTGATAAAACAACCACGGGATAATATTTCGGCGAACGTTTGAAAAAACAACCCTTAAGGGCATGGGACTTTGCCAAAGAAAAGAGTTCGACCTTGATAGAACAATGAAGGGTTAAGATTTCGGTGAAATTTCAAAATAACACTCTGAAGTCCAAGGGTGTTTGCCAAAGAAAAGAGTTCGACCTTGATCGAAAAACGACGGGTTAATATTTGGGCGAAAGTTTGAAATAATACCCTTAAGGCTAAGGGCCTTCCCCAAAGAAAGAGTTCGACCTTGATAAAACAATGACAAGACAATATTCCGCGAAAGTTTGAAATAACACCTTTAAGGCAAAAGGCCTTCGCCAAAGAAAAGAGTTCTACCTTGATAGAATAACGACGGGTTAATATGTTAGCGAAACTACGAAATAACACCCTTAAGGCCAAGGGCCTTCGCCAAAGAAAAGTGTTAGACCTTGATTGAACAACGATGTGTTAATATTTCTGCAAAAGTTCAAAATAACACCCTTAAGGCCAATGGCCTTCGCCAAAGAAAAGAGCTCGACCTCGATCGAACAACATTTTAATATTTCGGCGAAATTTTGAAATAACAGCCTTAAGGCGAAGTGCCTTCGCCAAAGAAAATAGTTCGACCTTGATTGAAAAAAGACGGGTTAATATTTCAGCGAAAGTTCGAAATAACACACTTAAGGTCAAGGGCCTTTGCGAAAGAAAAGAGTTCGACCTTTGAACGAATAATGACATGTTAATATTTCTACAAAAAGTTTCAAATAAAACCCTTAAGGCCAAGGGCCTTTGCCAAAGAAAAGAGTTTGATCTTGATCGATGTACGACGGGTTAACATTTCTACGAAAGTTCGAAATAACGCCCTTAAGGCCATGTGCCTTCGCCAAAGAAAAGGGTTCGACCTTGATCGAACAACGACGCGTTAATATTTCGGCGAAAGTTCAAAAATAACAGCCTTAAGTCCATGTTCCTTCGCCAAAGAAAATAGTTCGACCTTGATCGAGAAATGACGGGTTAATATTTCGGCGAAAGTTCGAAAAAACACCTTTAAGGTCAAGGGCCTTCGCCAAAGAAAAGAGTTCGACCTTGATCGAACAACGACGGGTTAATATTTCGATAAAAGTTCGAAATAACACCCTTAAGGCCAAGGGCCTTCACCAATGAGAAGAGTTCAACCTTGATCGAACAACGACAGGTTAACATTTTGACGAAAGTTCGAAATAACACCCTTAACGCCAAGGACCTTCGCCAATGAAAAGAGTTCGACCATAATCGAACAACGACGTAAATATTTCAGTAAATGTTCGAAATAACACCCTTAAGGCCAAGGGCCTTCGCCAAATAAAAGAGTTCGACCTTGATCGAAAAAATAATGGGTTAATATTTTGGCGAAAGTACAAAATAACACCCTTAAGGCCAAGGGAATTTGGCAAAGAAAAGAGTTAGACCTTGATCGAAAAACAACAGGTTAATATTTCCGCAAAAGTTGTAAATAAAACCTATAAGGCCAATGGCCTTCGCCAAAGAAAAGAGTTCGAACTTGATCGAACAACGACTGGATAATATTTCGACGAAAGTTCTAAATAACACCCTTAATGCCAAGGGACTTCGCAAAGAAAAGAGTTCAACCTTGATAGAACAACGACGGGTGAATATTTCAGCAAAAGTTCGAAATAACACCCTTAAGGCCAACAGCCTTCGCCAAAGAAAAGAGTTCGATCTTCATCGAACAACGACGGGTTAAAATTTCTTGGAAAGTTCTAAATAACACCCTTAAGGCCATGGGCCTTCGCCAAAGAAAATAGTTTGACCTTGATCGAACAACGACGCGTTAATATTTCCGCGAAATTTTGAAATAACAGTCTTAAGGTCAAGTGCCTTTGGCAAAGAAAATATTTCGACCTTGATCGAACAATGACGGGTTAATATTTCGGCGAAATTTCGAAATAGCACCCTTAAAGTCAAGGGCCTTCACCAAAGAGAAGAGTTCGACCTTGATCGAATAATGACAGGTTAATATTTCGATAGTAGTTCAAAATAACACCCTTAAGGCCAAGGGCCTTCACCAAAGAAAAGAGTTCGACCTTGATCGAACAACGACGGGTTATCATTTCGACGAAAGTTCGAAATAACACCCTTAACACCAAGGGCCTTCGCCAATGAAAAGAGTTCGGCCTTCATCGAACAACGACGTTAATATTTCAGTAAAAGTTCGAAATAACACCCTTAAGGCCAAGGGCCTTCGCCAAATAAAAGAGTTCGACCTTGATCGAAAAATGACGGGCTAATATTTCAACGAAAATTTGAAATAACACCTTTAAATCCAAGAGCCTTCACCAAAGAGAAGAGTTTGATCTTGATCGAATAATGATAGGTTAACATTTCGACGAATGTTTGAAATAACACCCTTAAGGTCAGGTGCCTTCACCGAAGAAAAGAGTTCGACCTTGTTTGAACGACGATGGGTTAATATTTCAGTGAAAGTACGAAATAACACCCTTAAGGCCAAGGGCCTTCGACAAAGAAACGAGTTAGACCTTGATCGAACAACGACGTGATAAAACCCTTAAGGCGAAGGGCTTCGGCAAAGAAAAGAGTTCGACCATGATCGAACAACGACAGGTTAATATTTCTCCGGAAGTTTGAAAAAACACCCTTAAGGTAAAGAGACTTCGCCAATGAAAAGAGTTTGACCTTGATCGAACAACGACGCATTAGTATTTCGGTGAAAGTTCAATAACAGCCTTAAGGCCAAGTTCCTTCGCAAATGAAAAGTGTTCGACCTTGATCGAACAACGACGGGTTAATACTTCAGCGAAATTTCAAAATAACACCATTAATGCTAAGGGCCTTCGCCAATGAAAAGAGATTGACCTTGATCGAACAATGACCTGTTAATATTTCAGCAAAAGTTCGAAATAACACCCTTAAGTCCAAGAGACTTCGTCAAAGAAAAGAGTTCGACCTTGATCGAACAACGATGGGTTAATATTTCTCCAAAATTTCGAAATAGATCCCTTAGGGCTAAGGGCCTTTGCCAAAGAAAAGGGTCCGACCTTTATAGAACAACAACGGGTTGACATTTCGACGAAAGTTTGAAATAACACCATTAAGGCCAAGAGCCTTCGCTAAAGAAAAGAATTAGACCTTGATCGAACAACGCTGGGTTAATATTTTGGCAAAAGTTTGAAATAACACCGTTAAGGCCAAGGGCCTTCGCAAAAGAAAAGTGTTCGACCTTGATAGAACAAAGACGGGTTAGTATCTCACAGAAACTTCGAAATAACACCCTTAAGGCCAAGGGCCTTCGCCAAAGAAAAGAGTTCGACATTGATCGAACAACGACGTGTTAGTATTTCGACAAAGTTCGAAATAACACCCTTCTCCAAAGAAAAGAGTTCGATCTTGATTGAACAACGACGATTTAATATTTCAGCGAAAGTTCAAAATAACACCCTTTCACCCAAGGGCCTTAGCCAATGAAAGGAGTTTAACCTTGATAAAACAACGACATTAATATTTCAGCAAAAATTCGAAATAACCCCCTTAAGGCCAAGGGCCTTCACAAAATAAAAGAGTTTGACCTTCATCGAACAACGACGAGTTAATATTTCGATGAAAGTTCAAAATAACACCCTTAAAGCCTTTTGATCAAAAAACAACGGGTTAAAATTTCGACGGAAGTTCGAAATAACACCCTTAAGGGCAAGAGCCTTCGCCAAAGAAAAGAGTTTGAACTTGATTGAACAACGAAGGGTTAATATTTCGGTGAAAGAATGAAATGACACCCTTCCACCCAAGGGCCTTTTCTAAAGAAAAGAGTTTGACCTTGATCGAACAACGACGGGTTATTATTTCGGTGAAAGTTCAAAATAACACCCTTAAGGCTAAGAGCCTTCGCCAAAGAAAAGAGTTTGACCTTGATCAACCAACGATGTTAATATTTCGGCGAAAGTTTGAAATAACACCCTTAAGGCCAAGGGGCTTCGCCAAATAAAAGATCTTGACATTAATAGAATAATGACGGGTTTATATTTCGACAAAAAGTTTGAAATAATACCCTTAAAGCCAAGAGCCTTCGCGAAAGAGAAGAGTTTGATCTTGATCGAAGGACGACGGGTTAACATTTCGAAGAAATTTTGAAATAACACACTTAAGGCCAGGGGCCTTCGCCAAATAAAAGAGTTCGACCTTGATCAAACAACGACAAGTTTGTATTTTGGTGAAAGTATGAAATAACATCCTTAATACCAAGGGCCTTCGGCAAAGAAATTATTAAGACCTTGATCGAACAACGACGAGTTCATATTTTGGCAAAAGTTCAAAATAACACCCTTAAGGCCTAGGGCCCTCGCCAAAGAAAAGAGTTCGACCTTGATCGAACAACGGCAGGTTAACATTTCGACGAAAGTTTGAAATAACACCCTGAAAGCCAAGAGCCTTCGCCAAAGAGAAGAGTTCGATCTTCATCGAACAATAACGGGTTAATATTTGGATGAAAGTTCGAAATAACATAAGGTCAAGGGCCTTGACCAGAGAAAAGAGTTCAACCTTGATCGAACAACGATGGGTTAATATCATTACGAAAGTATGAAACAACACCAATAAGTCCAAGCACCTTCGGCAAAGAAAAGAGTTAGACCTTGATAGAACAACAACGACTTAATATTTCGTCAAAAGTTCGAAATAACACCCTTAAGGCCAAGGTCCTTCACCAAAGAGAAGAGTTCGACCTTGATCGAGCAACATCGCGTTAACATTTCGGCGAAATTTTTAAATAACACCCTTACAGCCAAGGGCTTCACCAATTAAAAGAATTCGGCCTTGATCGAACAACGACGTGTTAATTTTTCGGCAAAAATTCGAAATAACACCCTTAAGTCCAAGGACCTTCGCCAAAGAAAAGAGTTCGACCTTCATCGAACAACCACAGTTTAATATTTTGGCGAAAGTTCGAAATAATACCCGTACACGCAAGGGGCTTCGCCAAAGAAAGGAGTTGAACCTTGATTAGATAACGAAGTTAATATTTCGGCGAAAGTTTGAAATAACACCCTTAAGGCCTAGGGATATCGCCAAATAAAAGAGTTGACCTTGATCGAACAACGATGGGTTAATATTTCAACTAAAGTTCAAAATAACTCCTTGAAAGCTAAGGGCCTTTGCCAAAGAGAAGAGTTTGATCTTGATCAACAACAACGGGTTAACATTTCGACGAAAGTTCAAAATAACACCCTTAAGGTCAAGGGCCTTCGCCAAAGAAAAGAGTTCAACCTTGATCGAACAACGATGGGTTAATATTTCAGCGAAAGTTCGAAATAACATCCTTAAGCCCAAGGGCCTTCGCCAAATAAAGAGTTCGAACTTCATCAAACAACATTGGTATAATATTTTGGTGAAAGTACGAAATAAATCCCATAAGGCCAAGGGCCTTCGGAAAAGAATAGAGTTAGACCTTGATCGAACAACGACGGGTTAATATTTTGGTGAAAGTTCGAAATAACACCCTTACTGCCAAGGGCCTTCGCCAAAGAAAGGTGTTGGCCCAAGTTTCAGTTGGAGTTTTGAAGATTGACAAATGAATCTATGGAAGGACCTGGTCCATCTTGTACTACAGAGTCTGAATCAACCAGTGCACATGTGTAGCACGTGAGGAAGATATTCACTAAAGGTCACACATCAATATCTTCTGAACGTAATCGAAAAGGTAGCATTTGGGATAAGGAGGACAGTCTCTTTATGTGAAGAGAACTTGATCCTAAGTTAGGATAACAGTTAGAGTTTGTATTGGCTAAGGAATTAAATGGACTACGGATAAGAAGTGGAGTTGGAATCGAACTCTAACTACTAACTCAATATATTATTGTGTTGTTTCTCTTTTAAAGGTAACACACACAAGAAAAAGTAAAGCATATTTGAGAGCAAATAAAGCGAGTTTTTTTTGCAACCAATATATGCAAGATACAAGTGTGTACGCCTGAAGCTACATGAACTAAGAGAGAAGAACCAGTTCCATCTGAGTGTTTATTGATAGTTCAATTATAGTAGTCTTTTATATTGTACCTTTCAGCTTTATTAGAAGCAATTGTATTAGGTACCTTGTGTCATCAAGTTAGAGTTAACTTGATAGTGTCGCAGCAGCTGAGGCTGTGTGCCACACTAGATTAGAGTTTAATCCTTAGGTTTGCAGAGAGTAAATGTTGTTTGGCTCATTGATTTTTAGTGGAGTTTGGGAAAATCCTACTGAGTGGTAGGTCTTGGTTTTTTCACCTTTTGAGCCTGGTGTTTTCCAAGTAAAAATCTCTGTGCACTTTACTTTCAGTTATTATTATTCCGCAAACTACTGTAGTTATAACACTCATAAGAACCATGTTCTTCTAACGCGAAAATTAGGTACCACACAAATCACCCCCCTCTTGTGTGGTATTGACATTTATTAACATCATTTGGTATCATAGCGGGTTATTCTTGAAGAGGTTAACACCTTAGGAAAAGATCAACATGAGTGCTCCACCTGAGAATTGGGAAGGACAGTCTACTGCAAGGCATCCACTCTTCAGTGGTCTCAAATACTCTTGGTGGGAAAACAGAATGAGTGACCACATCATGGGTGAAGATTAGGAGCTTTGGGATGTCATCAATGATTGTCCTTTAGCCACAACCAAGAAGACTGCTGAGGGACTGGATGTTCCTAAGACTAGAGCGGATTGTACTGTTGAAGACTTTAAGAAGTGGGAGAAAAATGCTAAAGCCAATAAATGGCTAGTGTGTGGACTTGGTACTGATGAGTACAGTAGGATTCAAGGCTGTACAACTGCCAAGGAGATTTGGGACACTTTACAAGTGGCTCATGAAGGAACACCTCAGGTGAAGAGGTTAAGAGGAACACTACTGTACTCTCAATATGAGAATTTTACCATGATGGATGGTGAAACTATCCAAGAGATGTATACCAGGTTCACTACACTAACAAATGAACTTGAGTCTTTTGGAAGGGTTATTCTGGAACAAGAAAAGGTGGAGAAGATTCTAACTAGAGTTCTTCCAATCTCCTGGAAAACAAAATAATTGCTATTCAGGAATAAAAAAATATTGCTACTTTAAAAATGGATGGACTAATTGGAAATCTGACTGCTTATGAATTGAGAAGGCAAACTATGAAGATGGATGCTCTAAATAAATAAAGAAGTATGGCTCTTAGAATTTCAGAATGATCAGACCTTGAAGATGATGAAATGACTATGATAACTAGAGACTTCAAGAAATATCTTATGAGAGGAAATGGTTCTTCAAGAGGATCAACATTTAACAAACCTAGGGTTAGAAAGAAGCAGACAAATGATGGTTTCTTTAAGTGTGGAAAGACAGATCACATGATCAAAAACTGCCCTCAATGGGAGATTGAGTGGAAGAAAGAAAGGGCAGAAAGAAGGAACAGGAAGAAGAAACATGTTCAACCAACAAGGAACAAAGGAACATCTAAAGCAATGGTTGCTGCATGGGGAGATACGTCAGACGAAGACTCAGAAAATGAAGCTGAAGATGAGCAAGCTCTTATGGCCATCAGAGAATCGGAAGATGAACATGAGGTAAGTATTCTACTTCTTAAATAAAAGATTAAATTCCCGTCTAAAGAAAAATTGGCTGAGCTCTTGATGGACTTCATAGATGAGTCTGAAACAATAAATAGTGAGAAAGATGTTCTGTCTAGGGATTGTGCAATACTAGAAGAAAAATGTAAAAGGTTATAGTCTAGGGATAATGAGCGTAATAGCTTAAATACTGAGTTGAAGAATGTCCTAGAACTCAAGTCTGAAAACCTAGAACTGAAAATAGGGACAGGAAAGAAAAAGGCTGATCAATCATTTCTCACACTAGAAGAAAATTTAGGAAAAATGAAAGATGAATTGTATAAGAAAGATGAATTAATCAAGGTCCTTAAAAAAGAACTAGGAAAAGTGAAGCATGAAATAGACATAACATGCAAATGGAACAAGGCTTGTGATGCACTCTCCTGGCTGCCAGAGCATCACAACAACAATAAGAGAGGACTTGGGTTTGGGACACAAGCTCCAAAATGGGATCCCAAAAACAAGTACATCACACTTTTTGAGAATAAGATCTGTACACATTGTGGTAAGACTGGACATTACAAAAATTAATGCAATGCAAAAGAAAAGGCTAGTCAAAAGAACAAAGCTTTTGTTCAAGAAAAACACAAACTGTCTGGTTGGACAAAGAAAAATTTAATTCATCCTTTTGCCCATAGAAAGGGACCCAAACTAGTTTGGTTTCCTAAGACTAACCCCTGATTTTATTTTGCAGGTCCAAGTGAATGGAAGTAGCCAAATATGGTACATGGATAGTGCCTGCTCAAAACATATGACTGGTAACAAGGACCAGTTTTTTTCACTTGAGAACGTAAAATGAGGTAATGTCTCTTTTTGAAATGAGAAGAAAGGTGAGATCATTGGGGTTGGAAAGGTAGGAAAGGCATACTCTTCCATTGAGAATGTGTATTTGATAGATGGATTGAAATATAGCCTGATAAGTGTGTCACAATTGTGTGACAGAGGTAACCTTGTGGCTTTCACCTCCATAAAATGTTTTGTGAATAACCTTACTACTGACAAGATTGTTTTGCAGGGAAGAAGAGTTAATAATATTTACATTGTAGATTTGTCGACTCTTTATGAAAATGAACTCACTTGCTTGAGTGTGTTAATTAATGATCCCCTCCTTTGGCACAAAAGACTTGGTCATGCTAGTCTAAATCAATTAAACAAACTAGTTTCAAGGACTTGGTGATAGGGTTACCTAATATCAAGTTCAAGGAAGACAAAGTTTGTGAGGCATGTGCAAGGGGGAAGCAAGTAAGGTCATCATTCAAACGTAATAAAATGGTAAGTTCGTCCAAGAAGTTGGAACTGGTTCATATGGATCTCTGTGAGAGCCATGATCAGAAGTGGTAAAAGATATGTTATGATGCTTGTTGATGATTATTCTAGATTTACCTGGGTGCTATTTCTAACTTCTAAAGATAAAGCATTTGAAATGTTCACTACTTTTGTTAGAAAAATCCATAAATAATTAGGAAATCAACTTGCATCCATTAGGTCTGATCATGGAACTGAATTTGAAAATGCAAAGTTTGCTGAATTTTGTGATGAAAATGGAATTGATCATAATTTCTCTGCCCCTAGGACTCCTCAGTAAAATGGGGTAGTTGAAAAGAAGAACATGACCCTTGAAGATATGGCAAGGACCATGTTACTTTCCAGTAAACTACCTCATAGCTTTTGGGCAGAGGCTATAAACACTAGTTGCTATAGAATTAATAGATGCATGACCAGACCTCTTGTAGAGAAAACTCCCTATGAGTTACTTAAAGAGAGAAAACAAACATATCCCATCTTAGGGCTTTTGGTTGCAAATGCGATGTGCATAATACTGGCAATGACTCCCAATGTAAGTTTGATCCCAGAAGTGATGAGGGAGTATTCTTGGGATATTCTTCACATAGCAAAGCATATAAAATGTTTAAAAAAAGAACTCTATGTGTTGAAGAAAGTGTACATGTTATGTTTGATGAATCTAACACTCTTTCTGAGAGACAGGAACATGAAGATGAAACCATTAAACTGGTGAGACAATTGAGTGAAGTTACAGCACAAGTCAAGGAGGCTTCAAAGGAATGAGCAAGTGATGGAACAAGTCCTTTCACCTAGGACAACCTTACAGGGGGAACCTATCTGAGAGAAACTGCAAAAATTCTCTAAAGGATCATGTACCTGAACATGTTCGTCTACAGCACAACAATGAAGGAGAAGCTAGCAGAAACCAGCTGGTGGGGAAATCTTACAAGTACCTGAGTTCTCACCCCATTGAGAACATAATGAATGATCCCACATTTGGAGTCAAGACTAGATCAAAACTAAAGAACCTGTGTGAACTTGATGCTCTTTTATCCCTGATTGAACCTAAATATGTGAGTGAAGCTCTATAAGATGCATATTGGATCAATGCTATGCAAGAAGAACTCAATCAGTTTGAAAGAAGCCAATTCTGGCACTTGGTTCCAAGACCTAAGGACATGTCAGTCATTGCAACAAAATGGGTATTCAGAAACAAGCTGGATGAAGATGGAACAGTTACAATAAAATAGTCAAGAGGAAGGCATTGATTATGATGAAACTTTTGCTCCAGCTGCTAGACTTGAAGAAATTAGACTACTCATAGCCTTTGCTGTACATATGGAATTCACTCTTCATCAAATGGATGTCAAAAGTGCCTTCCTAAATGGCTATCTCAAATAAGAAGTATTTGTGAAGCAACCTTCTGGATGCGAAAGCAAGGAATGTTCTGACCATGTATACAAGCTAGATAAAGCTCTATATGGTCTCAAACAAGCTCCAAGAGCTTGGTATGAAAGATTGTCCAAATTCCTTCTGGAGCATTGGTACAAAAAAGGTAAAATTGACAGCACCTTGTTTCTAAGAGAAAAAGGAAAAGATCTTCTTGTTGTACAAATTTATGTCGATGACATAATTTTTGGGGATACTACAGAGAGGTTGAGTAAGGACTTTGCAAAACTAATGGGCAGTGAATTTGAAATGAGTATGATGGGAGAACTCAATTTCTTCTTAGTTTTGCAAATCAAACAAAGTCCAAACGGTACCATGATTCATTAGCAGAAGTACACAAAAGAACTAATCAAGAAATTTAAAATGGAAGAATCCAAAGAAACAGATACTCCTGTTGCAACTGCCACAAAGTTAGATGGTGATGAACCTGGTTCATCAGTTGATCAAAAGTTGTACATGGGTATGATTTGTTCTCTTTTGTATCTTACTGCCATCAGACCTGACATTATTTTTATATAGGACTTTGTGCTCGTTTACAGGAAAATCCAGTAGAGTCACACCTGACTGCAGTCAAAAGAATATTAAGATATCTAAAAGGCACAACTGATATGTGTTTGTGGTATCCCAAAGGTAGCAATTTTGACTTAATTGGATATGCTGACTATGCAGGTTATATAGTGGATAGGAAGAGCACTTCAGGTATGACACACTTCCTAGGATCTTGTCTTGTATCATGGGCTACCAAAAATCAGAATTCAGTGGCCCTCTTTACTGCTGAAGCTGAGTATGTTGCTGCTTCTTCATGCAATGCTCAGTTGCTGTGGATCAAGCAACAATTGGTAGACTTGTGAATTGAAGTGGGATGCATACCTATATTTTGTGATACCATTAGTGCAATCAGTATGATAAAGAACCCTGTTCATCATAAAAGGACTAAGCACATAGATGTTAGACACTACTTCTTAAGGGACAACTATGAAAAAGGTCTAATCTCCATAGAATTCTATGCCACTCATAAACAAATAGCTGACATCTTCACCAAGGCACTAAGTAGAGTAAACTTTGAGAGGAACAAGTTGGAATTAGGGATGGTTAAGATCACCTAAGAGGTCATGTTCAGAATGCACAATGAAAAAAATTGAAAAATAATAAAAAATGAAAATTTTTATTTATTTTTTGGTTATGAGTTCTTAATTCTTGTGAATATTAGACTAATTCTTACTCAGTCTCATATTGTAAATAGTATACTCCTGTTACATGTGTTTATGTGACTCACTGATCTGTTACAAATTCTCTGTTCTGACATTTGAGGCATAATCAAGAGAAGTTTCATTTGAAGAACCTGGTTCGTCAATGCATGCTTATGAGAAAGGTCAGATATGTTTCTATACTTTGTACAAATAGAAAAATTTAACATTCAATCATGAGCAAGAGTCCCGGAAACACCAATCGTCTAAAATTTCAATCTGTTGAGGCTAATTGAACCAGTTTCATTGAAATTAGAATTCTAAGTGTAACAGAACTCTATCTCCTAAACCTTAGCAATTCTAATAATCCTAATAAATAACTAGGGACACCGGAACTATAAGTTGATTAGACCTCTACTGACACATGAAAAGCTGCCGCTCCTGGAACTATAATGACTACTCTTTAAAAACCCCTCTAATCATATCATAACCGTCATCTCAAAATCTCTGATCATCTACTCTCTTCTTCAAACTCTAAAAAATTGTCCAAAATCTTTCAAGCTTTCCAGAAATTCTTCACCAAAAATATCGCATCCCTAAGATAATCCTGGAACCCCACTACCAATGTCACCTAACACGACTTCATCCTCCACACATCCTAGTGAATCCCCAAAGCCCGGATTTCGCCGTACGAAAATGATAGCAAGAAAATCTGTTGCTACTGGTCCCTTGAGAAAATCTCTAAACGAAAGATTGAAGGCAAGTCAAAAGATAGAATCCCCAGCCAAAGGAACTTATTCAAGTTCTCAGTCTTATGAATACATTTCTGCCAGTGAAAGGGATGAACCCGGGCCTTCTGACAATTTCACACATAAAGAAACCCTAAAAGAGGTAAATCCAAGTGTTGTTTCTGATGATGTAGGGGAAAGGGTAGAAAATAGGTATTTTCGGATAGGGGCTGCAAAATATGTCTCTGTGGGTGATTCTGTGAAATTGAAGAAAAATAAGAGGAAGAAGGTGCCAGCTATATGTGGGAGTGGGGAAGAAGGGGTCTCGAAGTCAGGGGGAAGTGAGTCTGGAGAGGCTGCTGAAGGGTTAGTTGGTTTGACCAAACAATTTGTTGAACCTAGTCTATCTGTGGAGGAAACTCTATTTGAGATGATGAAGAAGATTGAGGCTAGTTATGATCCCAAGAAACGCAAGGCTTCCTCACAAAGGACCCTTGTTGCGTCCAAACCAACCAAGAAATCCAAACCCTCAACACCCAAGTCAGCTCCTAGGGTTAGTACAACTAGAATCAAGGTTAGAGAGAGTGAAGCTGAGTTGCAGAAAGCATTTCAAGAGAGTAAGAGAAAAAGAAAAGAAAAGGGGAAAGGGAAGATATGTGAAAGTTCAGAAGTTATAGCTGAGGAGGAGAAAGAGGAGATGGAACTAGTCCATCAAGAAAGGAATACTACTGTGAAGGTTCCACTTGCAAACCAAAAGAGACTAGGACTTCCTCAAAGAAGCCCTCAAAACCAGTTCCTGCTGAATCCTCTCTTGCCAAGAGAACAAGATCAGCTTCTAAGAGAAAACAAGTGAAATTATCCATAGAAGAAGAAGAGGATGAAAGTGAGTTTGAAGAAGAACATGATAGGTATGCAAACTTTGTTAAAAGGAAGATATTGAAGGGAAGATTACTGAAAGACCTGGAGGAGCCAAGCATGATAAGACTTGTCACAGCACTAGAGGCACAAAGCTGGAAGGACATGGTCCTTCAGATTGATGAAAAATTGGCAAGGAAGGAAATAGTGGAGTTCATGGCCAATGGAAAAGTGAAAAATGGTCAGGTGACCAGTACAGTGAGGGGTGTCAAAGTGAAATTCAATGCTGAAAAATTGGGAATGGTTCTGGGTATTCCTTGTGAGGGGTATGATGATTATATCAGGCAGAGGTGGCCTTGTTTGGATGGGTTGCCTTCTGAGCTGCAAATAACAAGGAATTTCTGTGACACCAACACAGATGAAGAAGTGCCTTCTGCCAGGGCAGTCCAGAAGAGTCAGATGAGGCCAGAGCACAAAGTGTTTTTTGAATTTGTCAACAAGTGCCTTCTGCCCAGACAGGAAAGAAGGCATACAACTAATTATATGGATCTGGTGCTCATGCAATGTATGAATGAAGGGAAGCAGATCAACTAGCTTGTCTTTATGGTGAAGCTGCTTGAAAGGGTGATAAATGGTTCAAAGGCTCATGTCATTCCCTATGGTTTTATCCTGACAACTATGCTTGAAAGTTTAAATGTTCCTTTGAAAAGTGGGAAATGGCCTCCAACATGGAGCACTTTGGTGTCAAGGCTCTTCAAGCCTATGACTATCTGCTTAATGCTGCCTCTGTAGAACCTGGTTCATCTGCCAAGACTCCTGTGAATAGCAAGGTCAGAGCCTTGGTTCAGGAAGTTGGGACAAAAGATGCTGAAATTGCAAGGCTCAATGCCAGAATTGCTGAGTTGGAGGGAGAAAGGAATGGGCTGAGAGCTGATCTTGCCAAAGAAAAGGAGAAAATTTAAGGCATGCTCCAGCGAATGTTAAATCTACTACAAGCCCAACCCTCCAAGACTTCCAAGCCTTAGGTGTCCTGTCCTTAGTGTCCAGTCTAGTAACCCTTCTGTTTCTAGTTTCCAGTCTAGGAAGTTCTTGTCTGTTCTTATTCTGTTTTTTGGCTCATAGTTGGATGTTTTGTTTTTCTTTTTGTGGACTCCACTGTAGAAGCACCCCTTTGATCAATGAATGCATCTCTTCTTGTTCTTGTTAAATTTGGTATAATAGTTATTTTTAAGATGATTTGTGATTAACTTGACAATGTGTTCACTTGTAGTTGCCCCAGTGGACATGAGTGTTAATTAACTTCGAGGATTCACAGTATTTAAGAAACTTTTAGATGATGCCAAAAGGGGGAAGATATTGTGCTTAAAATTCATTTTCTGAACTAAGTGATGTTTATGACCTAAATCTGACCTCCTTGAGTGTTGATTTTCAGCTGAGTTCACAGGTTTCCTGATCACTATAAGCACAGAGTTTGTCATGATCAAAAAGGGGGAAATTGTTGGCCCAAGTTTCAGTTGGAGTTTTGAAGATTGACAAATGAATATATGGAAGGACCTGGTCCATCTTGTACTACACAGTCTGAATCAACCAGTGCACATGTCCAGCACGTGAGGAAGATATGCACTAAAGATCACGCATCAATATCTTCTGAACGTAGTCGAAAAGGTTGCATTTGAGATAAGGAGGACAATCTCCTTATGTGACGTGAACTTGATCCTAAGTTAAGATAAGAGTTAGAGTTTGTATTGGCTAAGGATTTAAATGGACTACATATAAGAAGTGGAGTTGGAATCGAACTCTAACTAGTAACTCAATATATTATTGTGTTTGTTCTCTTTTACAGGTAACACACACAAGCAGAAGTAAAGCATATTTGAGAGCAAATAAAGTGAGACTGTTTTGCAACCAATATATGCAAGATACAAGTGCGTAAGACTGAAGCTACATGAACTAAGAGAGAAGAACCAGTTCCGAGTGTTTATTTCTAGTTCAATTGTAGTAGGCTTTTATATTGTACCTTTCAGATTTATTAGAAGAAATTGTATTAGGTACCTTATATCATTAAGTTAGAGTTAACTTGAGAGTGTCGCAGTAGTTGAGGCTGTGTGCCACACTGGGATTAGAGTTTAATCCTTAGGTTTACAAAGAGTCTTTGTAAATGTTGTTTTGCTCATTGATTTTTATTGGAGTTTGAGAAAATCCTACTGAGTAGTAGGTCGTGGTTTTTTCACCTTTTGAGCCAAGTGTTTTCCACATAAAAATCTCTATGCTCTTTACTTTAAGTTATTATTGTTCTGCAAACTGCTGTAGTTAGAACACTTAGAAGAATCAGGTTCTTCTAACGCGAAAATTAGGTACCACACAAGTCACCCCCCTCTTGTGTGGTATTGACGTTTATTAACATCAAAATGAGTTTGACCTTGATCGAAAAGCGAGGGTGTAACATTTCAACAAAAGTTCAAAATAACATCCAGAAGGCCCAGGGCCTTCGCCAATGAAAAGAGTTCGACCTTTATTGAACACCGACGGGATAATGTTTCCGCAAAAGTTGGAAATTACACACTTAAGGCCAAGGCCTTCGGCAAAGAAAAGAATTCGACCTTGATCGAACAACGACGGGATAATCTTTTCACGTTGTGAAATAGCACCCATAAGGCTAAGGGCCTTCGCCAAAGAAACGAGTTCAACCTTGATCGAACAACGACGGGCTAATATTTAAGCGAAAGTTTGAAATAACAACCTTAAGGCCAAGGGCCTTTTCCAAATAAAGTGTTCAACCTTCATCGAACAACAATGGGATAATATTTTGGCGAAAGTACAAAATAACGCCCGTAAGGCCAATGGCCTTCTCTAAGAAAGGAGTTAAACCTTGATCGAACAATGAGGGGTTAATATTTTTGTGAAAGTTCAAAATAGCACCCTTACCGTCAAGGGCCTTCGCCAAAGAAAGGAGTTCGACCTTGATCGAAAAACGACGAGTTAACATTTCAATGAATGTTCGAAATAACACCCGTAAGGCCAAGGGCCTTTGCCAAAATAAAAGAGCTCCATCTTGATCGAAAAACGACGTGTTAACATTTCAAATAACACCCTTAAGGTCAGGGGCCTTCGCCAAATAAAAGAGTTTGACCTTGATCGAACAACGATGGGTTAATATTTCGGCAGAAGTACGAAATAACACCCTTAAGGCCAAGGGCCTTCGGCAAAGAAAAGTATTAGACCTTGATCGAACAACGACGGGTTAATATTTCGGCGAAAGTTCAAAATAACACCCTTATGGCCAAGGGTCTTCGGCATAGAAAAGAGTTATACCATGATCAAACAACGACGGGTTAATATTTTGGCAAAAGTTCGAAATAACACCCTTAAGTCCAAGAGACTTCGCCAAAGAAAAGAGTTTGACCTTGATCGAAGAACGACGGGTTGACATGTCGACGAATGTTCGAAATAACACCCTTAAGGCCAAGAGTCTTTGCAAAAGAAAAGAGTTCGATCTTGATTAACAATGACGGGTTAACATTTCGGCGAAAGTTCAAAGTAACACCCGGAAGGCTAAGGGCCTTCGCCAAAGAAAAGAGTTCTACCGTGATCAAACAACGATGAGTAATGTTTCTGCGAAAGATGGAAATAAAAACCTTAAGGCCAATGGCCTTTGCCAAAGAAAATAGTTCAACCTTGATCGAACAACGATGGGATAATGTTTCGGCGAAAGTTGTAAATAACACCCTTAAGGCAAAGGGCCTTAGCCAAAGAAAAGAATTCGACCTTGATCGAACAATGACGGGTTAATATTTCAGCGAATGTTCAAAATAACAACCTTAAGGCTAAGGGCCTTTGCCAAAGGAAAAAGTTCGACCTTGATCGAACAACGACGTCTCAATATTTTGGCGAAAATACGAAATAACACCCTTAAGGCCAAGAGACTTCGTCAAAGAAAGGAGTTCGACCTTGATCGAACAACGACGGGTCAATGTATCACCGCAATTTCAAAATAGATCCCTTAGGGCTAAGGGCTTTCGCCAAAGAAAAGCGTTTGACCTTTACAGAATAACGACGGGTTGACATTTTGCCGAATGTTCAAAATAACACCATTAAGGCCAATAGACTTTGCCAAAGAAAAGAGTTTGACCATGATCGAACAATGACAGGATAATATTTCCGCGAATGTTTGAAATAACACCCTTAAGGTGAAGGTCCTTCACCAAAGAAAAGAGTTCGACATTGATCCAACAACGATGTGTAAATATTTCGAAAAACTTTCGAAATAACACCCTTCGCCAAAAAAAAAGAGTTCGATCTTGATAGAACAACGACGATTTACTATTTCGGTGAATGTTCAAAATAACAGACTTAAGGCCAAGTGCCTTCTCCAATGAAAATAGTTTGACCTTGATCGAAAAACGGCGGGTTAATTTTTCGACAAAAATTCGAAATAACACCCTAAAGGTTTAAGGGCCTTCACCAAAGAGAAGAGTTTGTCCTTGATTGAAAAATGACGCGTTAACATTTCGACGAAAGTTCGAAATAACACCCTTAAGGTTAATGTCCTTAGCTAAAGAGTTCGACCGTGATCGAAAAACGACGGGTTAGTATTTCGGAAAAAGTTCTAAATAACACCTATAAGGCCAAGGGCCTTCGCTAAAGAAAAGAGTTCGACCTTGATCGGACAACGACGGGTTAATATTTCGATGAAAGTTCGAAATAACACCCATACATCCAAGGGCCTTCACCAAAGAAAGGAGTTCAACCTTGATCGGACTACGACGTTAATGTTTCGGAAAAAGTTTGAAATAACTCCCTTAAGGCCAAGGGCCTTCGCCAAATAAAAGAGTTCGACCTTGATTGAAAAACGATGGTTAATTGTTCTATGAAAGTTAGAAATAACACCATGAAAGATAAGGGCCTTCGCCAAAGAGAAGAGTTCAATCTTGATCGAAAAATAACGGGTTAACATTTCGAAAAAAGTTTGAAATAATACCCTTAAGGTCAAGGGACTTCTCCAAAGTAAAAAGAGTTCAACCTTGATCGAACAACGACAGGTTAATATTTTGGCAAAAGTACGAAATAACACCCATAGGGCCAAGGGCCTTCGACAAAGAAAAGAGTTAGACCTTGATCGAACAATGAAGGTTTAATATTTTGGCGAAAGTTTGAAATATCACCCTTATGGCCAAGGGACTTCGCCAAAGAAAGGAGTTTGACCTTGATCGAACAACGACGTTAATATTGCGGCAAAAGTTTGAAATAACACCCTTAAGGCCAACAACCTTCGCCAAATAAAAGAGTTCGAACTTGATCGAACAATGACGCGTTAATATTTTGATGAAAATTCAAAAGAACACACTTAAAGACAAGGGACTTAGTCAAAGAGAAGAGCTCGATCTTGATCGACCAACGACGGATTAACATTTCGATGAAAGTTCAAAATAACACCCCTAAGGTGAAGAGTCTTCGCCAAAAAAAGAGTGCAACCTTGATAGAACAATGACGGGTTAATATTTCGGCGAAAGTACGAAATAACACCCTTAAGTCAAAGGGCGTTCGGCAGAGAAAAGAGTTAGAACTTGATCGAACAATGACCGGTTAATATTTTGGCGGATGTTTGAAATAACACACTTAAGGCCAAAGCCGTGCGCCAAAGAAAAGAGTTCGACCTTGATCGAACCACGATGTTTATAATTTGGCAAAAATTCGAATGAAGACACTTAAGGCCAAGAGCCTTCGCCAAACAAAAGAGTTTGACCTTGATCGAACGACGACATGATAATATTTCGACGAAAGTTTGAAATAAAAACCTTAAGGCCGTGGGCCTTTGCCAAAGAAAAGAGTTCGACCTTGATAAAACAACAACAGGTTAATATTTCAGCGAAAGTTTAATACCCTTAAGGCGAAGGGCCTCTGTCAAAGAAAAATGTTTGACCTTGATCGAACAACGACGGGTTAATATTTTGGAAAAAGTTTGAAATAACCCTATTAAGGCCAAGGTCCTTTGCCAAAGAAATGAGTTCGACCTTAATTGAACAACGGCAGGTTAACATTTAGATGAAAGTACAAAATAACAACCTTACGGCCAAGGGCCTTCGCCAATGAAAGAAGTTTAACCTTGATAGAACAATGATGGGTTAATATATCAGCGAAAGTTTGAATTAACACCCTTAAGGCCAAGGGCCTTCGCCAAATAAAAGAGTTCAACCTTGATCGAACAATGATGGGTTAATAGTTCGATGAAAGTTTGAAATAACACCTTGAAAGCAAAGGGCCTTCCCCAAAGAGAAGAGTTCGATCTTGATCAAACAATAGCGGGTTAACATTTCGACGAAAGTTCGAGATAACACCCTTAAGGTCAAAGGTTTTCGCCAAAGAAAAGAGTTCAACCTTGATCGAGCAACCACGGGTTAATATTTTGGCGAAAATACAAAATAACAACCATAAGGCCAAGGGCCTTCAGCAAAGAAAAGAGTTTGACCTTAATCGAACAAGGACGGGTCAATATTTTGGCGAAAGTTCCAAATAACACCCTTACGACCAAGGGCATTTGCCAAAGAAAGGAGTTTGACCTTGATCGAACAACGACGTTAATATTTAGGCGAAAGTTCGAACTAACACCTTTAAGGCCAAAGGTGATTGCCAAAGAAAAGAGTTTGACCTTGATCGGACAACGGCAGGTTAATATTTTGGTGAATGTTCTAAATAACCCCTTTAAGGCCAAGGTCCTTTTCCAAAGAAAAGAGTTTGACCTCGATCGAACAACTAAGTGTTAACATTTTGACGAAAGTTTGAAATAACACCCTTAAGGCCAAGGTCCTTCGCCAATGAAAAGAGTTAGACCTTGATCGAACAATGACGTGTTAATATTTCGGCAAATATTTGAAGTCACACCCATACGGACACGGGCCTTTGCCAAAGAAAAGCGTTCGACCTTGATCGAATAACGATGAGGTAATATTTCGATGAAAGTTTGAAATAACAACCTTACGGCCAAGGGCCTTCGCCAAAGAAAAGAGTTCTACCTTTATCAAACAATGACATGTTAATATTTTGGCGAAAGTTGGCAATAACACCTTTAAGGCCGAGGGCCTTCGCCAAAAATATATTCGACCTTCATCAAACAACAACGGGATAATATTCTGGCAAAAGTTTGAAATAACACCCTTAAGTCAGAGGGCCTTCGCCAAAGAAAAGAGTTCGACATTGATAGAACAAAGACGAGTTAATATTTCAGCAGAAGTTCAAAATAAAAACCGTAAGGCCAAGAGCCTATGCTAAATAAAAGAATTCGACCTTGATCGAACAACGACGAGTTAACATTTCGACGAGAGTTAAAAATAACACCCTTAAGGCCAAGGGCCTTGGCCAAAGAAATGATTTCGACCTTGATAGAACAACGACAGTATAATATTTCCGTGAAAGTTCAATTTAACACCCATAAGGCCAAAGGCCTTTGCCAAAGAAAAGAGTTCGGCCTTGATAGAACAACGATGGGTTAATATTTCTGCGAAATTTCGAAATAACACCCTTAAGGCCAAGGGCCTTCCCCAATAAAAAGAGTTCGACCTTGATCGAGCAACAACGGGATAATATTTTTGCGAATGTTTGAAATAACAACCCTTTAGGCCACGGGCCTTCACAAAAAAAAAAAAGAGTTCGACCTTGATCGGACAATGACGGGTTAGTATTTCTGCGAATGTTCGAAATAATACCCTTACGGCCAAGGGCCTTCGCAAAAGAAAAGAGTTGGACCTTGATCGAACAATGATGGGATAATATTTCGGCCAAAGTTTGAAATAACACACTTAAGGCCATGGGCCTTCGCCAAAGAAAGGAGTTCGACCTTGATAGAACAACGACAGGTTAATATTTTAGCAAAATTTTAAAATAAGACTCTTACAGCCAAGATTGTTGTTCAAAGAAAAAAGTTCGACCTTGATCGAACAACGACGGGTTAATATTTTGGCGAAAGTTCGAAATAACCCCTTTAAGGCCAAGGAACTTTTCCAAAGAAACGAGTTCGACCTTGATCGAACAATGAAAGGTTATCATTTCGGTGAAAGTTCGAAATAATACCATTACGACCGAGGTCCTTTGCCAAAGAAAAGAGTTCGACTTTGATCGAACAATGACGGGTTAATATTTTGGAGAAAGTTCAAAATATCACCCTTAAGACTAAGGGCCTTCGCCGAAGAAAAGTGTTCGAGCTTGATCGAATAACGACTGGTTAATATTTTGGCGAAAGTTCGACATAACACCATTAAGCCCGAGACCTTCGCCAAAAAATGAGGTTGTTGATAGAACAACGGCAAGTTAATATTTCTGTAAAAGTTCAAAATAACACCCTTAAGGCCAAGGTCCTTCACCAAAGAAAAGAGTTTGACCTTTATCGAACAACGACGAGTTAATATTTTGGTGACATTTTGAAATAACCCTTTTAAGCCCATGGTCCTTTGCCAAAGAAAAGAATTTGAGCTTGATCAAACAACGACGTGTTAAAACTTTGACGAAAGTTCGAAATAACACCCTTACGAACAAGGGCCTTCGCCAAAGAAAAGAGTTCCACCTTGATCGAACAAAGACGGGTTATCTTTCGGCGAAAATTCGAAATAACACCCTTAAAGCCAAGGGCCATCGCCAAATAAAGAGTTCAACCATCATCAAACAACGAGGGGATAATAATTTGGCAAAAGTTGAAAATAACAGCCTTAAATCCAAGGGCCTTCGCAAAAGAAAAGAGTTCTACCTTGATAGAACAAAGACGAGTTAATATTTCAACGGAAGTTCAAAATAACACCCTTAAGGCCAAGGTTCTTTGCCAAAGAAAAGAGTTTGACCTTGATCGAACAACGGCGGGTTAATATTTTGGCGAATGTTCTAAATAACCCCTTTAAGGCCAAGGTCCTTTTCCAAAGAAAAGAGTTTGACCTCGATTGAACAATGACGGGTTAACATTTTGACGAAAGTTTGAAATAAAACCCTTAAGGCCAAGGGCCTTCGCCAATGAAAACATTTAGACCTTGATCAAACAATGACGTGTTAATATTTCGGCAAATTCGCCAAAGAAAAGTGTTACTCCTTGATCGAACAACGACGTTAATATTTCGGTAATATTTTCGAATAACACCCTAAAGGCCAAGGGACTTCACCAAATAAATGAGTTTGACCTTGATAGAACAACGACAGGTTAATATTTTGACGAAAAATTGAAATAGCACCCTTCAAGCCAAGGGCCTTCGCCAAAGAGAAGAGTTCGATCTTGATCGAACAACGACCGGTTGACATTTCGATGGAAGTTTGAAATAAAAGTCCAAAAGCTTTTGTCAAAGAAAATATTTTGACCTTGATCGAACAATGATGGGTTAATATTTCGACGAAAGTTTGAAATAACACTTCTAAGGCAAAGTGCCTTCGCTAATGAAAATAGTTCGACCTTGATCGAACAATGACGGGTTAATATTTCAGAGAAAGTAAAAAATATCACCCTTAAGACTAAGGGCCTTTTCCAAAGAAAAGTGTTCGAGCTTGATCGAACAACAGCAGGTTAATATTTTGGCAAAAATTCGAAATAACACCCTTAAGCCCGAGAGCCTTTTCCGAACAAATGAGGTTGAATTTGATAGAACAACGACGAGTTAATATTTCTGCAAAAGTTCAAAATAACAAACTTAAGGCCAAGGTCCTTCACCAAGTGAAGAGTTCGACCTTGTCCGAACAACGAGGGATTAACATTTATGAAAGTTCGAAATAACACCCTTAAGGCCAAGGGCCTTCCCCGATGAAAAGAGTTCGACCATGATCGAACAACGACGTGTTAATATTTTGGCAAAAGTTTGAAATAATACCCTATGGCCAAAGGCCTTCCAAAGAAAGGAGTTCGACCTTGATCGAAGAACGCCGTTAATATTTCGGTGAAAGTTAGAAATAACACCCTTAAGGCCAAGGGCCTTCGCTAAATAAAAGAGTTAGACCTTTGATCGAACAACGACGGGTTAATATTTCGACGAAAGTTTGAAATAACACCCTTAAAGCCAAGGGCCTTCGCCAAAGAGAAGAGTTCGATCTTGATCGAAGAACGATGGATTAATATTTTGACGAAATTTTGAAATAACACCCTTATGATCAAGGGCCTTCGCCAAAGAAAAGAGTTCGACCTTGATCGAACGACGGGTTAATATTTCGGCAAAAGTACGATATAACACCCTTAAGGCCAAGGGCCTTCGGCCGAGAAAAGATATAGACTTTGATTGAACAACGACAGGTTAATATTTCGGTGGAAATTTGAAATAACACCCTTAATGGCAAGGGCCTTGGCCAAAGAAAAGAGTTCGACCTTGATCGAACAACGACAGGCTAATATTTTGGTGAAAGTTTGAAATAACACCCTTAAGGCCAAGAGCCTTTTCCAAAGAAAAGAGTTCGGCCTTTAACGAACAACGACAGGATAATATTTCAGCAAAAGTTTGAAATAAATCCCATAAGGCCATGGGCCTTCGCCGAAGAAAAAAGTTCAACCTTGATAGAACAACGACGGGTTAATATTGCGGCGAAAGTTTAAAATAACACCCTTAAGTCCAAGCGCCTTCCCATAGAATATAGTTCGACCTTCATCGAACAAAGACATGATAATATTACGACCAAAGTTCAAAATAAAACCCATAAGACCATGGGCCTTCGCCAAAGAAAAGAGTTTGACCTTGATCGAACTATGATGGGATGACATTTCGGTGAAAGTTTAAAATAACACCCTTAAGGCCAGGGGCCTTCGCCACAGAAAAGAGTTTGACCTTGATAGTACAACGACGTGTTGACATTTCGACAAAAGTTCAAAATAACATCCTTAAGGCGAAGGGCCTTCGCCAAAGAAAAGAGTTCGACCTTGATCGAACAAAGACATGTGAATATTTTGGCATAAGTTTGAATTAACACCCTTAAGGCCAAGGGCCTTCGCCAAAGAAAAGAGTTCGGCCTTGATCAAACTACGATGGATTAAAATTTCGGTAAAAGTTTGAAATAACACCCTTAAGGCCTAGGTCCTTTGCCAAATAAATGAGTTCGGCCTTGATCGAACAACGTCAGGTAAATATTTTGATAAAAGTTTGAAATAACACCCTTAAGGCCAAAAGCCTTTACCAAAGAGAAGACTTCGACCTTGATTGAACAATGGCGGGTTAAAATTTCGACGAAAGTTCAAAATAACACCTTTAAGGCCAAGGTCCTTCGGCAAAGAAAAGAGTTCGACCTTGATCAAACAACGATGGGTTAAAGCCAAGGGCCTTCACCAAAGAAAAGAGTTCGAATTTGATCGAACAACGATGGGTTAATATTTCGGTGAATGTTCGACATAACACCCTTAAGGCCATGGGACTTTGCCAAAGAAAAGAGTTTGACCTTGATCGAACAACGACGGGTTAATATTTCGGCGAAAGTTCAAAATAACACCCTTAACGTCAAGGGCCTTTGCCAAAAAAAGAGTTTGACCTTGATCGAAAAATAACGGGTTAACATTTCGGCAAAAGTTTGAAATAACATCAATAAGGCCAAGATCTTTTATCAAAGAAAATAGTTCTACCTTTATCAAACAACGACGGGTTAATATTTCGGCGAAAGTTCTAAATGACATCCTTAAGGCCAAGGGCCTTCACCAAAGAAAATAGTTCGACCTTGATCGAACAACGACAGGTTAATATTTTGTCGAAAGTTTGAAATAACTCCTTAAAGTCCAAGGGCCTTCGCCAAAGAAAAGAGTTCGACCTTGATCGAACAACGATGGGTTAATATTGTCACACCTCCTCTTTATATACATACCGCGAAGGATAAAGTATAAGAGAGTTTTTTAATTTTAAGTGACATTATTCGAAATGAGATTATTTATTCAATTAGAGGCTCCACTTTGGATAGGTTTGGATTTTAGTGTCCCAAGTCAGCGGTTTATCTTGAATCCTAAATCGAGGAAAATGTTTGACTTCCCAGTTTGTGTCTGTGAACCAGAAATTCTGAATAAGGAATTTTGTTGACACGAGGGAAGGTGCACTCCCAGATCCCGTGGTTCTAGCACGGTCGCTTAAATTATTATGAATTTGCTAAAAATCTGATTTTAACTTATAATGTAATTTTAAATTGTTTACCGCTTTTAATTAAATTTTAAGAAAGTGAACGTTGTTTAAAAATGTATTTTTGGATCACGTCACATGAAATGCACCTGGATCCTCGACATATTTTTATTCAATAATTTGGGATTTGGATTTGGGTTGCATGAAATTCACACCCGTATTTAGGAAAGTAGAATTATTAAAAAGCACGTCTAAAGCAACTAATGTGTTATTTTCGCAGGAGGCCATAAAAATTCGATAAACGACACGTCCCAAATTCTAAGTATTTTATGATAAGCATTTTAGGAGGGCCACGCAATTTATGAGTTTTATTTCGCATGGCGTACCTCATTTTATTATTTAAAGGCCATCCTTATAAAATTCGGGCTTCAAGTTCAAGTCCGGATTCAAACAAAATGAAGAACCTTTTAATTTGAACTTGCTACCTAACTCAAAAGCCCAAATTTATGCTACAAAATTAATCCTAATGATCTTATCATGATTTTTAGGCTTCAGTATATTTCAGGCTTCAGAACTAATCCAAGACAAGGTAACACGAACAAGTAGCTTCAGGAAGAATGCCTCTTTTGAACAAATTTGGGCCCGGAGTTAATATCGAATCTGGCCTTCAACATTTGGGTTCCAAAATGGACCCAGGATGAGGGACAAATGACTGCCCAGCTCTGGGCCTTTGATGGTTTGGACGGCCCAACCAGTCTTTCAAATTAACTGCTAGGCATATCAAATATTTTGTCAAACTGTACCACTTATTCTATTCAAATATTATCAAGAAAATTGATATACTAGCCCTTAATGCTGAAACTCATTAATGCTCATTTTAGCCATGGTTACTGAATTGAATCGTGATTCACCCAAATTGATACACTAGAAATGAAATCCTGGGAGTTGTGTCTTAGACAATGTACCAAATGTTATGATTAAACACTTTCTTTTCAAACTGTAAAACAAGTTCTCATGCCACTAAATTTATACTAAAACCTACTATATTCTTGACTGGCAGGATGCATTCATGTCACTGCTTGCTACCTAATCAAAACTAAGTAAACAACTTATTTTAACTAAATCAGTTCTACTTAAGCATTTTATGTCATTATTAACTAAATACAATCCTTCATTAACTAAATACAGAAGCTCAAGACAGTCCTGGACAATTCAAAATAGTACAAATGCATTAATAGTCCTATTCGAGTGTGTAAGTGGAATGCAATGAAATAGATGAGAAGATAGTCAGCAGCAGTTCAAATAGCAAATCACAACACAAGAACCAGCAGTAATTCAGCCCATATATAAACTCAGATGAACCGGTAGTGTATCACAGAAGTGCAGCCTCGATTGAGCAAATGAAAATACCCTTGATTGAACCGAATAGGACTCGAAATTAACCATGGATACTTCTAATACTTCAACAATTAGAACTTAGGCTAGAAGATACAAATCACCACTACAACTTGAAATTATACCCAAAATCTCAATTGAACAGTATTTATTTTTGAGTTTCTACAGTATTTTCCTTTTGTTTTTGGTTTTTTTTAGGGAATTAAGATCTAACAGAAATTTTGAACTATAAGAGTTCAGATTTTTGAACTTCTTTGGATTTGAAATTCAAATTGGATGCTCAAATTTGCAGAAATTAGTTTGGTGGAAATTTTAGAAACTGAAACTTTTTAGGAAATTTTCAGGGTTCAAACTTGTGAAAGAAGGCAGGTATGCTGCCTTTTATAGGCAGAAGAGGGGGGAGTAAGCTTGTAGATTTCATTACCCATTTTTTTCGTCTTTTATTTTCAGCTTTTATTAGTTAAACCTTCATATTTTTTTGACTTGTTTCTCAAGTTACTGCCCTAAATTTTCTGAAATTATAACTAAAGCCCTACTTAGAAGACTCTAGAGGATTCTAGATTTAACTACAACATTCCTATGTAACCCTAAGTACCCAAACTACCCTGAATTCAATCTGAAATTACCCATCCCATAATAGGTGACCCAGTCCATTTTACTAACCATGGTCAACTAAATAAAGACCTGGATATTCAGCTAAAACCAAATCACTCTCAAAAACTCTAAACTAAATTATCGAGTCCATTTAATGTTAAACAAAGCTGAACATTAATCCTAGTTCATACTACTATCGAACTATCAATTACCAATTAAACAAAATAAATAATTAATCGCAAAAATTGAATAGAAACAGAATCCTGCTAGTAATACTAGATCATGGATCAACTGTATCAGGGGAAGAAGACTAAACTTAACAAAGGAAATCTTAAGAAAACTAAAAGAAAAACAAATACTAAAAATAGACAAGAAAAAGTAATAAGAGATAAAAAGAAAATGAAGAGATGGGGATTACTGGGATTGAGAGTGTGATTGGGCAAATCCAATTGAAAATATTTGACCAAACTAGTGTTTAATTGTGTGTTTTTCATGAGAAAATACACGACTAAACACTATAACGGTCAGGCAATCAGAGAATCCCCGATTCGTGGAACTAGGTCTTGAGGCTAAATTTTGATTTAAAATTCAAAACCCTCAAGAGAAAATTGAAGGCTACTGAAGGTGGATTCATAACAAAGGGGGTGATGATAAGCATTGGTGTAAAATCGGAGTCATTTGGTGGTTGCGTCGCTGTGGGTGGCAGAGGCGGCATCCACAAAATCTAGTATACAAGGGGTTGGTCTAACATTTGAAAGGTGATATTTAGGGCGTTGGAAAGAGGAGAGGGAGATGATTCGAAGGTGTAAATTTTGGGCCTATTGGTGCTTCGCCGCCAGCGGAGGCGATTTTCGCTCGGCGGCTCGGGACGGAGGGTGGCAGACACGGAAGGGTTTTTCTAGGGTTGTGTGAGAGATGGAAAGAGGGGTAAGGGATCCGACACTATATATTAAAATTAACCCACTTCCCAGCTGTTGGATCAAAGATCCTCGACGGCTGGGATTGTTTTGCAATGAAATGACGTCGTTTCACTTAGGGAGGCATGCCAAGTGGTGTTTAAATTTAAGCTGGACTGGGGTATATTATTTGAGCTAGGACTTATTTAAATGCAAACATCCCAAAATACATTCATCTTTAAAAATCTTTTTGGACTTCTCTCTTTCTCTCTTTTTTATTTTTTATTTATTTTATTTATTTTTCTGTTTTTTGTTAAATGCAAAATATTAAAAATAGAGACCCAAAATGATTTTAAAAATAACTAATCAATTTCCAATTTAACTAATTCCTAATTTAAAAAAACTAAGATAAATTAAAAGAATAAATGTGAAAGAACCATTTTGTTATTTTCTTTATTTGTTTGTAATATTTTTATTTTTTATTTAAACAAATACATTTCATTGACAAATTACATTTGTTGAAGGAGGGCTAGGCCTGGCCTTCATTATAACAATGTTAACCTGGGGAAGCAGGTTAATGACCTATGAGCAAATTACATGTTCCCAAAAATGCCAATAAAAATGAACATAAAACGAGTAATTCAAGGTGACTCGTAGATAAGTTCACTAGACTTTCTCTTCTTGACTCGAAAGGATGGTAGCTGCCATCGATCAATATTCAAGCAACCTCTAATTTGATTTGGTAAGCTATTAAAGTGAGCGTATATGTGTACTTAATCAGTGGTGTGACTTAGAGAGGCCAATCCATCAGCAACTTTGTTGGCTTCTCTATAACAATATCTAGTTTGGACATCATGATCTTCCACAATTTTCTTAATATTATTCACTGTCTCTTCCAAACTCCATGGTGTAGAAACTGTATCGTTGATGCAATTTTGAAGGAGCATTGAGTTAGTGTCTCTAGTGACTAGATTGTACCCCATCCTTATGCACCATTCTAGTCGAAACAGAAATGGGGAAGCTTCAGCACTATTACTGGTACCTTGTCCCAATGGCATAGTGAAAGCCATAATAAATCTACCAAGTGCATCTCTCACAACTCCTCCTCCTCCACATGTACCAGGAATGCACGATCCATCAGTAATAAGTTTCGCATATATAGGTGGAGGCTTGTTCCAATTTACCAGAATAGTTGATCTTTCCGAAAGTCGGCGCTCTAGTAGTTTTCACAAGTTGAAAGTAATCAATGAGATGGATCTATTGAGTGCAAGATTTTCTGATTAATACTTGGAGCTGCATCTTGATCTCTACAGCTCCCATAGAATAATTGGAGGCATAATTTTAGTGACATAAGAGGTGATGGAGTTGCTGGTTCTGAAATTCCAACAATTGAACAACAAAGTTCTGAGGGGTTTATTTTTGTATGGGATACCAATCCTTCCTACAACTAAGGCCCATACTTTTTGAGCATATCTGCCATTGGAAAAGAGGTGTTCAACTATCTCCACTTCAGGAACCATACTTGCACCAATAGAACAATAACATTTAGAAATAATATGAATACCAAATTTTTAAACCTTGTCATCTGTTGGGATTCTGCCATGGGATGCTTTCCATGTAACAAAGGACATCTTATATGGAACATCATTATGCCATATTGTTTTATAAAATTGGGATATATGTCTTTTTTTATCTAAAAAGGTTCCATGCAAAAATAGTAGAAATTTTCCATTCTCTGAGCAAGTCTAGATTGGTGTATCATGTGTTTCCTGGGAAACATTCAATGTGGTATTCAATACCATCACTTTGATAAAATTGGGAGGGTGAGGTATGTGTTTGGACCAGTCCCATTGTCCATCTCTATACACCTCATACACTTGAATATTTTGATGAACAATCACACCTTCCAATTTGCTGCATAAAGGGCCTTGTTTAGTCCAATTATCATACCAAAAATTACCATCCCCTCTTCCTAACTTTCACCACATACGTTCTTCCTTTTTATACCTCACCTCACACATGGCTTTCCAACAATGAGATTGACCAGGTCTCCATTGGACATTGGTAGGGTGCACATTTGTGCAATATTTGGCCTTTAAAAATTGAGACCACAGTGAATTGGTGGTTCTGAATTTCCACCATTGCTTAGCATTGAAGGCTTTGCAAGTGTCTTCCAGGCTTCTGAACATAGAGCCTCCTCCTTCATGTGGATAACAATGATTCTTCCAGGAAACCCAGTGGTGTTTATCACCAGTTTCATTACCTGACCAGAAAAATCTACATATATATTTTTGAATTTCTTCAAGAGTCCCCTTAGGAGGGTGAACATCTTCTAAAGTGTGAATATTAATAGCTTGTAGTACATGCCTTATGAGGACTGCTCTTCCACCAGCAGATAAAAACATCAAATGCCACACTTTGACTTTATTGATAACATTACTCACCATTGTAGAGAAAAAACAAAGCTTCTTTCTTCCCAAATATTCTAACTACCCTTGTGATAGATCATTGAGTAACATTGGGGGCCATAATGTAGTTACTTTTGCTCCTGTTAATCAGTTGACCAGAGACTCTTTCATATGTTGCAAGAGTGTTAAGGATTAGCTGTAAAGATGCTTTGTTTCCGCTACTAAAAATGATTGTGTCATCAGCAAATGCAAGGTGATTAATGATAGGACCGTGTCTTGTAATTTCTGTTTTCTTGTATAGCATTAAGCATTTTAGAAAATAATTCAGCACTAAGGACAAATAGAGGGGGAAAGAGGGTCTCCTTGACTTAATCCCCTTTCAGACTTGAAGAAACCATATCTGCTACCATTCACAATAGGAGTGTACAAAATATTCAAAATATATATATGTATGAGATAAATCCAACTTTCTGCAAAACCTAATTTCCTCAGCATAAAAAACAAAAATCCCAAGATACTATGTCATAAGCTTTAGTCATGTCCAATTTGATAACCACATTAGCACCCCACATAGGTTTTCCAACGTCACGAACAATCTCTTAGTTAAGTAGGATATTCTCAGTAATAGCCTTCCCTTTACAAACCCACTTTGGTTTTGGCTATTGATTCTTGGCAGGAGCTTTGGTAATCTAGCATTAATAACTTTTGCAATAATTTTGCTAGATACATTGCACAAGCATATAGGTCTAATGTCAATGAAATCATGAGGAGAATCTACTTTAGGAAGCATTGAAAACAAGTGTGTGTGAGGAACTTAGGCAATACAACATCTTGGAAAAAGGTCACTACAGCTTTATGAATATCCACAACAATGATAGTCCATGCAGTTTGGTAGAACTTTCCACTCAGGCTATCTGGACCAGGAGCACTATTAGGATCTATAGAAAATACACTGTCTTTACTCTCCTAGAGAGTAGTGATGGAATTCAGGAAGGCATTCTCTTCATCAGTGATTACTCTATTTATCACATTTAGAATTGAGTCATCTTCAATAGCGTTTTCGGCACTGAAAATATGTTCAAAGTATTTCACCGTACTATCTGCAATCTCAGTAGTTCGTTCAACCCAATTCCCATTCTCATTTTTGATCTTTATAATGGAGAGCCTTTTTCTCTTATCTTTAATAACCTCGTGGAAAAAGGTAGTGTTGGTATCACCTTCTTCAATACATTGTCTTCTAGCTTTAGAAATCTAGTATACTCAGCTCTAGCTTTAGAGAGGTTCAATCTATTCTCATGATTGTTGTTGGCAATTGGATCGTATTCAAGGTTCCTAATAAGGATTTCTAGCCTTTTAGGTTCTTCATAGATGTCCCCGAAATCCACCCTTGTCTAGGAGCTAAGAGATTTACACACTCTCTTTATCTTCTGGTGTAGGGAATATAAGGGGCATTGAAAAGAAACATCAGACCATGCTTCCTGGACAACTTGAAAATAATCTTCATGTTCAACCCAAATTTTAAGAAACTTAAAGTATCTCATATGATCAACATTGTCTTACTTACAAGTGACAAGGAGAGATGCATTGTTTGAGCATGAACTAGATAAATGAGTGATTACAGTGCCATTGTATTGATCAAACCACTCTGCATTATAGGCTAGTCTGTCTAGCATTTTCCAAATGGTATTTCGAGGGTCTCTATTATCACTCCATGTAAAAGTTGATCCAATAAATCCTCCATCTTGTAGATCACAATCAGATAGACATGAGATGAAGTCAATTCTCTCTTCAATTCTGAAAGGTCTCCCTCCAATTTTTTCTTCTGGTTCAGAGATGACACTGAAATCACCTACTAATTCTGTCAGTAGTAGCTCTCAGTTCATCCTACACGACCTTTCTCAAGTTTTCATCACATGTAGCATAGACAACCGATAAATGAAAGTCCAATTGTCCGGGATTCTGAGTGATGTGCATAAGTACTTGTTGTTCTCTATCTTCCAAGATGTCCAGATTATAGTCGGAGGACCAGAATATCCATATCTTATTTGAGCAGTTATGGAAGCAATACAGGTATCCCAATTTTCTTTTGAAACAATCAATCTTCTTAGCCATTACCATAGGTTCTTGAATGAACAAGTAGGGAATTTGTATTGTTGCTTAAGTAGTTTGAGTCTTTCTATATCATCTTGGGAACTTATGCCCCTAATATTCCATGAGATTGTATTAATCATGGGAAACATTGCATTTAGAGTCTTTTTGTCCTTTGTTGTTGTTGTTATTGTTGCTTGCTTGCTTGCCTTACCTAAGAGGGCATTATTCACTTCTTTTTTTATGGAATTGTATTGCCCTCATGTAGATAGATTGTTAAAAAGTAGAACGTTTTCTTACGTTCTATAAGGGTGTCAGCTAGAATTCACTGGTGAGAGAGTTCGATGATCGTCTAACTTGTTCATCATCAGACTTGTTGGATTCAAAGTCTCTCGGCTCGCTCTCCAATATATATCATTCTCACAATCTTTGGTAGATGTTTCTTCCTTCACTCCCACTTCTTTATGGATGTCAAGTACATTATCTTCTCCCAAGTTTATTAAGTCTTGCCCGTCTATGGTTTCCTTCTCCTTAGCTCTTCTTCCAGCCATTGGTATAGCTAAATTAGGATCTAGACAAAAAAGGGACTATCCCCTGTGTAATTCTTCTCCTCTCTATTCCATTCACTTTCTAGGGTCACATCGGTGGGGATTGTGGCTCTTGACTGGAATTTTCCTTTAGCTTTGTTGACCTTCTTGTTGGCTTCCAAAAATTCATTATCTTTCAACTGTACTAGTGAATTGTTTGGTATCTCACTTTAATCTTCAACATCTGGGAATTAACTTTTTTTCCTTGGCTGATCTTTGTCATGCTTGATTTGATTGTTGTGAGAGTTGGTTTTCTTTCTCTCTTCTCTTTTGTCTCTTTGTCCAGCCTAGTATGATTTTGTGTCATAGTTGCATGATTAAAGAAATTTATTGTTGAGGTGGAGTAGTGTCCTGGGCTGATATATCAATATTTTCCATATTGCCCATGATATTATGAGTAACTATTACTGAATTTTGCCTTCCTTGGCTTTGTAACTCTTTTTCTGGTTTTTATTGCTATTATTGCTTCCTTGTTCATCATCCCTAATATCAATATTAATGTTATTTTTGTTATTGCCCTTCCCTATTTTACTCATCATAGTGTGCCAATCATCTCCATTACCTGGTTGTTCCATTGTACATCTATTTGCTACTATTTGCCCATTGCTATTTGTTACATTCCTTGTTGCACTATTGATATTGTCTATCTCCCTTGAAGTATTCCCCAGAGTCTTTTTCCGTTGATTGTAGTTTTCACCCTTTGAGGACTCAAAGATAGAGGATCTTTCATTTCTCAATTCCAGATGTATCTTTATGCATTTTTCCTCATGGTACCCTTGAATCTTACAATGGGAACAAAAATCTGGGATTGTTTCATACTCTATTGTTTGGGTAACGATTTCCATGTTTCCTTTCTCATTTATGATTTCCATCAACACTTGAGATAGTAGAGGCTTGGTAAGGTCGATATCCACGCACAACTTTGCAGTAGTTGGTCTAGTTTTGGAGATTGTGGCTTTGTCCATTAATAGAGGAATACCAACAATTCGGCATAGGGCATCCCATTCATAATAATGCCACGGAAGATCCGGCAAATTAATCCAAACAGGGGCAAAATTTGTTTCAACTTCTGGCTTGAATTTAGTAGACCACTTACCAATTTTCATGATTTTATCACCTCCCAGATTTATATAATTTCTGGAGAGCACATTACTGCGGTCCTCTATATTGTCGAAGTTTATGAAAACATGATGCAAATCATAAGCTCCGATCTTGATACTGCCTTTGCTCTTTATATTTTTTGCAAATTCGCTCCTAATGGAGTCAATCGAGGGGCGTATATGAGAGAATTTAACAATAATTATCCATTTTCATGTCTGGGCAAGCATGTCCTCTTCTTCTTTGGTGAAAATAGCCACTGGTTTTCCATTTACCATCTGGTAAGATCTCTGTTGGAGTCGAACTTTATTTCTTGTAGGTGGTACATTTCCTATTGCATTTACATAGGTAGATTGAGATGAAACAACCTCTGTGGCATTTGTAGATTCATAAATAAAAGATAAAATTGGATCCCAAATGCTATTTTTATTTTTCAAAAATGCACTAAAATACAAACAATCACAAAATTCATGCAATTAATTCCTAAAATTAAAATATTAAAAGAAAGATCCTAATTTATTGAATTTTGTAGAAGTGATTTAAGTGAGGCAAAAATCACATGCTCACAGCTTTCCCTCTTTGCTCGGAGACACGAAGGGTTTTCGGGCAAAGATAAATGAGCAATCATGAGAGATATTTTGTCTGCTTGACACTCCATGAGAAGCATTTTTTGAAAACCATCAGACCGAACCCTGCTTCAAAGGTTTCCTATATATCCTTGGCTATAAAAGAATCATGTCACTGTAGTTCTGCAATGTCGGTAGTTGGTACAAACAAGAGTTGTGATTTCACTATTTTTGTTGCTGCTACTACTTGCTTACCTCCTTATTACACCAAAAGGAAAATAAAAGCTAATCTTGCTATGCCTATCAACTATGAATTACATGATTCCTATCTATAATTCTCTTGAGACTTGATCTTGAGTCTTAGCTGATTTTGTTGTGGACTCCGATCTAAATCTTGATGCTCGCTAGTTTTAGGTGTTGGTTCTTTCTTCAATTATTGTGTCAAAATGGCTAAGGCGGAGCTTTGTGACTTTAATCACGTTATGAGTAGTCCGCATTTTTGTTCACTTCAGTATTTTGAATTCACTTCTTGTTCCTTTGTCTTCTTTTCTTTATTTCGGATTGATACTCATTCTTTTGGTCATATCAAATCCTATTCCTCGAGGTCAAACCTGCCCGGACACCAAAACAAACAAACAAATGAAAGTTTCTGCCCCATTTTTCACTAGGAAAATTTTGTGAGTTAGTTGTGACACATATCTAAGCGATCAAATCAGAATTGTGTATCCTTGTTTACAGGTTATGATAGCAAATGACCGGGTTATGCCGGAAAAGAAAAAGGTCATCAGGTTATGTCGGGACAGAAAGAAAAAAGCTCCTTGGGTTATGCCAAGGAGATCCACGAGTTATGCAAGGATTTGGAAAGAAAAAGTTCCTTGGGTTATGCCAGGGAGATCCTCGGGTTATGCTGAGATTCGGAAAGAAAAAGCCTTTAGGTTATGCCTGGGAGATACACGGGTTATGACAGGATTTGGAAAGAAAAAGCTCCTTGTGTTATGCCAGAGAGATCCATGGGTTATGCCGGGATTTAGAAAGAACAATCTCCTGGGTTATGCCAGGGAGATCCTCGGGTTATGCCAAGATTTGGAAAGAAAAATCTTCTTGGTTATGCTAGGGAGATCCATGGGTTATGCCGGGATTTGGAAAGAAAAGCTCCTTGGGTTATGTTAGGGGGATCCTCGCGTTATGCCGGGATTTGGAAATAAAAGCTCTTTGGGTTATGCGAGGGAGATCCTGGGGTTATGCCGGGATGTGGAAAGAAAAGCTCCTTGGGTTATGCCAGGGAGATTCTCGGGTAATGCCGGGATTTGGAAGGAAAAGCTCTTTGGGTTATGCCAGGGAGATCCTTGGGTTATACCGGGATGGAAATAAAAAAGCCCCTTGGTTTATCCCAGGGGGATCCACGAGTTATGCTAGGATATTTGAGGAATGAGGTCCTATGCTACCATGATTTGTTTCTCTTTTGGGATTTTCATTTTGATTTATTTTCTTCTTTTCTTCTTCCCTTTTATATTTTTCCTTTTTATTTAGCAAAATGCATGAAAGAATTTGGGGAGAAACTTCCTTTTTGGTAGATTCCCTACTGCAAAGTTGTTTCAGTGCTTGCGCATTCATTTTCTCTTTTGGGTTGGACCTTCTTCTTGCATGGTTACCTGAATTACACAGGTTTTAACTTTCAACAAAGAACGATTTGCTAGTTTAAAATTGTGGTTGGTTTTGTGGCCCTGATCATCTCAACTACTTGATCCCGATCCCAATTCCATTTTGAACTTTGCTCCTTGCTAGCCTTGAGGGTGAATCTCTTTTCAAACCGACAGGACTCATCTTTTAGGATATCATGATGACTCGCCCATGTGGGCTCTGGCCTTTTCACTTTATTCAACTCTTAGGACCTTTGCCTTTGGCTTTCTTTCCTTTCTAATGTCTTTGCTTTGATAGCATCATCCATCATGGCTAGTCAGGATTGGCCTGACGCACATGGCAAGGTTGGGTTCTTTCTTTGGATTTTGCTAGGTGGAGCCCCATTAAACCTGTCCTGCAACCCTTTTTTTGTAATAGTCCCGGAGTTAGAGTCAAACCGAAAGGGATTCAAGGAAGAAGTATACAAAAGTCAACTGTAAGAGTTTAAAGAGAAGCGTCCCTTTCAAGGGAAAAGAAGGACTTATCTGGGGCGCATGCTGACTTCAAATAAATATGACATGCTTCTTGGACCAGATGCCCGACCCACACAAACGTTCCAGTTTCTCGTGAACCCATTGATCCACATTTCAAAGCAAGGGAACCTTTCCAGGACTCTTTTAGTGATGAGATATCCTTTTTTCGGCCGACACCGCCCTTTGCAGGTTTTTCGCTATTCATACTCTCTATTTTCTCTTCTCACCATCGCTCGATAGTGTTCTTTACGAGTTTTCACTAAGCTGACTCTCTAATTTTCAATTTCACTACCCATCGTCGCCTTATGGTGCTTGACGGTTTTCACCGATAAGACTGTCTCATTTTATTTTTCTCAATGTGAATTGCACCGGAGTCCAAAAATGACATTTTTCACTTCCCTTATTTTTCCAATTGATCGGAAGAACATGGGCAAGGTCTGTGGGTAAAAAGGATTTTCGGCGGAAATACAACTTTGGAACCATTTTGGTAGGATCAAGGCTGAACCATTATATCATCTGCCCCAGTTTCAATTTTTAGGGCGAATTGGGATTTTTGTTTTGGTGTGACTGAACCCCAGCGAGAGGATGCCTACGTATCCTTTCAGAATCAAGTCAAAAGTAGTTCAGGGGAATACATTTTTTGTTTTGTTTTTTCCTTTCATTTTCTTTTTCTTTTCCTTTATTTTTTTTCAATAGAACTTCCAGGTTCCAAAGAGGGTTATCAAAGAAAACGTAAACATCTCAAAGAGTGAACGAAGGATTGATAGTGTTTGGATAGTGGGAAGGAAAACCTTCATCATCTCAATTATACAAAAGCCATTGCCGCAAGATGTCTGGACATAGTACCTTTTTACTGTATCTGCGTTGACTGCTGTCTCGAGATCATTTCCTTTGATGCCTCCCACATATAGTGCTCCTCTCGGCAATATCTTCCGTATTATGTATGGACCCTTCCAATTAGGAGCAAACTTTCCTTTTTCCTATTGGTGATGAGGGAGAATGTGTATCAACATGAGTTGTCCCACTTCAAAATTCCTGGGACATGCTTTTTTGTTATAAGCGCGGGCCATTCTTTTTTTGGTACAACTGCTCATGACAAACTGCGGCCATTCATTTTTCTTAAATTAATGATAGCTACTCCAGCTGGGTCTTAACCCATTCACTGTCCTCAATTTCTGCTTCGACAATTATCTGGAGTGAAGGGATTTCTATCTCTGCAGCTATGGCAGCCTCAGTTCTGTAGACCAATAAGTATGGGGTTGCTCCGATCGATGTACACATTTTGGTGCGATATCTGAGTAATGCAAGAGGCAACTTTTTATGCCATTGCATGGAGCTTTGAATCATCTTTCTCAAAAATTTCTTGCTGTTCTTATTTACTGCTTCAACAGCACCATTGGCTTTCGACCGATAAGGAGTAGCGTTTCTATGCGTTATTTTGAATTGTTCACATACCTCTCCCATCATATGAGTTTTCAAGTTCGCACCAATGTCGGTAATGATAGTTGCGGGAATGCCAAAGCAGCAAATGAGATTGGAGTGCATGAAGTCCACCACAACTTTCTTGGTAACTGCCTTAAGTGTGATGGCCTCAACCCATTTCATGAAGTAATCAATGGCAACCAATATGAATCTATGTCTGTTCGAATCTTTTGGCTCGATTGGCCCAATGATGTCCATACCCCATGCAACAAATGGCCAAGGTGCTGACATCAGGTGAAGCTCTGTTGGAGGTGCATGAATCAAATCACCATGCACCTGGCATTGATGGCATTTTCGAACAAAGCTGAAGCAGTCCTTCTCCATGGTTATCCAGTAATACCCGCTCGAAGTATTTGTTTTGACAAAACATACCCGCTCATATGAGGCCCGCACACTCCCACGTGTACTTTATGCATAATCTTTCCAGCTTCCTCGGCATCAACACATCGTAGCAAATTGAGATCCGGGGTCCTCTTATACTAGACATCACCGCTCAAGAAGAAACCACCTGCATGGCGTCTAATGGTTCTCTTTTGATCTCCAGTGGCTTGCTTGGGATATTCTTGTGTTTCCAGAAATCTCTTGATATCATGATACCATGGCTGAGTGCTGGGTTCCACCTCTACCGTGTTACAATAACCATGCCTTTCTTTGATTTGAATTTCCAGAGGATCAATGTGGGCATTTCCTGGGTAGGGTAACATCGAAGCTAGAGTGGCGAGTGCATCATCTAATTCATTGTAGCACTGAGCAATGTACCTGAATTATATCGACTTGAACCGCTTGCTGAGATCTTCCACATCATGTTGATAGGGAATGATCTTAACATCTCGGGTCTCCCACTCTCCCTGGGCTTGCCGGATAATCAGATCGGAATCTCCCATGGTGAATAAATCTTCAACATCTTGGTCGATTTCCATATTCATGCCCATGATGCAGGCTTTATATTCAGCAGTATTGTTTGTGCAGAAGAATTGGAGGCTAGTTGTAGCTGGGTAGTGCTGACCCGTGGGTGAGATCAAGATCGCCCCAATTCCTATACCTCTAGCATTTACTGCTCCGTCAAAGAACATTTACCAAGCACGAGTGTCCTCATAGATTGCTTCTATTGATTTTACCTCCTCATCTGAGAAGTATGTGCTCACCGGTTGTTATTCATCATCAGCCAGGTTTTCAGCCAAATGATCTGCCAATGCCTGGGCTTTCATTGCCCGTGCGAGTGGAATAGACTATGTCAAATTCAGTGAGCAAGATCTACCATTTTTCTAGTCTCCCAGTGGGCATCGATATCTCGAATATGTAGTTCAAGGGATCCAACCTGGTTATGAGGTAGGTAGTGTGAGCTTGAAGATAATGTCTCAACTTTTGAGCGACCCACGTCAAAGCACAACACGTTCTTTCTAACAAGGTTTATTTAGCTTCATAACTAGTGAACTTCTTGATCATGTAATAGATCTCCTACTCTTTATTTCCAGTTACATCGTGCTGCCCATGGACACAGCCAAAAGAATTTTCTAAAACTGTCAAATACAAGAAGAAAGGGCTCCCTGGATCCAGTGGGACCAAGACTGGAGGATTTGAAAAATATTGCTTGATCTTGTTGAAGGCCTCTTGACATTCAGATGTCCATTTGATTGATGCATCTTTCTTCAATAGTTTGAATATGGCCTCACATGTGGTAGTCAATTGAGCAATGAACCGACTGATATAGTTTAACCTACCCAACAAGCTCATCGCGTCCTTTTTCGTTCTTGGAGGAGGCAAATCTCAAATAGCCTTTATCTTTGTTGGCAAATTTAGACTTACACAAGAGAATTTTCAGTGAAGAACCTGGTTCATCAAGATAACACGATATGTTTTCTACACTCTGCATAATTTGAAATTACTATATTTGGATCATGAGGAGAGTCCTACCAAATACCAAATTCCTTTTGTACTTATCCATTACAAGTGAAGTAGGCCATTTTAAAGGAGTCTCCATCGAATGGAAGTACCTATAGTTTACGGATACACTCTAACGTCTCTCCAAAACTGAATTTCAGTTTGATTAAACTTCTAAGAGTCAACTGTAGTTACCCCATCAATTATTCCTCTATACATTGATCGGCTTTAGTGTATTTCTTATTTCATATTTCTCAAGCCGTCAGAAACTCTTATTCTTCTTTCTTATTCCAAACACAATCTATTTCTCTTCCTTTCGTACCCTAGCCTAGATTGTCGAACACATCTGAATGAGGAAAGATCAAGAAAATAAACAAGCAATTGAAAGCGAGCAGGGAAGAAGAATCCTAATATTTATTTAAGTCGGCTACTAAGGGGGAAGAAAGTAGGTCTTCCGAAACTGATAAGCTATCTTCTGACTATAAAGGTTCTCCCGAGACAATTTCTAAAGTTGCTGTAAAATTTAGAGAATAGATTTATAGGATTTATAGAAAGTGTTGAGACTATATAATCTGGATAAGTTGGTGGTAAAAATGAAAAAAGAAAGAGAGCAAGGGTGCTAGGAGTACTATGAGGGAAAAGGGTACAAAAGTGGTTGATTCTTCACATCCTCATGTTGGTCTAACAAAAAAACTGGTGCAATGGTTGTTTAGGGAGAGAAATTTATAGATATAGAAGAGAGTGTGAGCAAAACATGGGCAAGTGGGTCTGGCGAAGATACTGAGTGGTTGGTTCAACTTGGAAAAAATACAGATGAACCTGTTCCATCTGAACAGGAAACCCTCGTGGACCTACTGATAGAGTTATCAATGGCACCAAAACTCATGCAATTCCCTATGGTTTCATTCTCAAAACTGTGCTGCACATTTCAAGGTGCCTATGAAGAAGTGGGGTTAATACTATGCTTGCTTGTGATAATGAAGTCAATGTCATTCTTAATGAACCAGGTTCATCTAAAAAGACACCTATCAATAGCAAAGTCAGAGTTCTGGTATAGGAGAGTAAGGTAAAGGATATTGAGATAGCAAGGTTGAAGACATGATTGGTTAAGGTAGAATCTGAGAGAGATGTTCTCAGAGCTGAACTTGCAAGAGCAAAGGAGAAGAATGATGGAATTCTTCAAGACATGCTGAAACTTCTCCAAGAACATAACTCAGCCCTACCTCTTCCAAGCCTTAAGACTCCTAACCTAGTGTAGATCAACCAGTGACCCAGTTCGAGATGTTTTGTTTCTTTTGGTCATGTTTTCAGTATTTTTATTTCGTCTTATGCTTTGTGGTAGAATCGTATAAATCATCAATGAAATTCACTATTTTTGCTCTAACTGTTTGTTCATATTTCTTTGATGGTTAAAAATCTTAGCTTGATCTATGATGATTAATCCATGATTGCATTTGAAGTATCCCGAATGTCCATGAGTATGTTTTAAAATCTGGTTATCTCATATTTTTTATGCAACTTTTTGATGATGCCAAAAGGGGAAAAAAGGTTGTGCTTTACACTTCGGACAGTGATATTTATAACCTAATGTATCTGGTCCTTGATGATAAGTGATAAAAAGGAAAAATATTTCTAACATTGAGTTGATGTTGATCTGAGTCGAAATAGGGCCTAACCTTATGAAAAGCATAGAGTTTGTCACCATCAAAAAGGGGGAATTTGTTGGCCCAAGTAAAGGTTAAAGTTTTGAAGATTGAAAAAGGAACTCAAGATGAACCAGGTCCATTCAAGTGGTCCATCCCTTAGGTTCATAAAATGGGAAGATTCAAGCATGTGGGATGCACGTGAAGGAGATAAGATTAACTTAATGTACTTAATATCTCCTGTTCAAAAAGGTTGCATAATTGATAAGGAGAAGGACTCCTTTATCAAAGAGAACATTATCCAACATAGGGAAGAAGTTAGAAGTTGAAATCAACTACAACTCTTCCACCAAGGGACAGTTGCATCAGAACTCTAGTTGTTTCTTTATCTAATAACTCTATAAATTACAGGATGTTCTCACATTAAAAGTGTTGACAAAAACGCAGTAAGTTAAATGTGAATTGGGAGCAAAATAGCAAGGCTTTTTGCAAGCAATTGTGTGTGATTCAAGAGTGCAAATTTGAAGCTACATGAACCAGATTGAAGAACTAGTTCCATAGAGAGTTTTATATATCTTTCTTTATTTCTAGTTCAATTGTAGTAGGTGTTTTCATATTGTAACTTTCAGCTTTCATAGAAGAAATTGCAATAGGAATTTGAGTATTCAAGTTATAGTTAACTTGAAGTTGTCGCAACAGTTTAAGGCTGATTGCCACAACGGGACTAGAGGTAACCCTTAGGTTTAAAAAGAGTTTTGTAAATGGTGTTTTGGCTCAATGATTTTAGTGGACGTTTGGGAAAATCTTACTGAGTAGTAGGTCGTGATTTTGTTTTCACCTTTTGAGCCAGGTGTTTTCCACGTAAAATCTCCACTTTCTTTATTTTGTGTATTTATTATTCCATAATAGCAGTAGTTGGAATACATAGAAGAACCAGATCCTTCATAAGCAGTTTAAGCAAAAAACTAGGTACCACACAAATCCCCCCCCCCCCCCTCTTGTGTGGTATTGACGTATAAAATATCAAAAACCTTGTCTTATCTTGGGTGTTTCAAAGTTCCAAGGAGTTTTAGGAACTCTAGGCAGTGCTTACACCCCAGATATCAATTAGAATGAATTAAAGTGCAGTGTGGAAATGGGTCTCAAGGAAAGGCTCACAAAAGAGGAGCAGAACTTAAATTCTAGGAACAAGTGCAAGTGCAATAAAGGCGGTTAGGGAGTGCCAAGGAAGGCTGGTGGTCATGCCCAGCCATATGGCAGGTTGGCACACCCCTAACTAGCCTGTCAGCCAATAATTAAGAGTGAAGACCTACGGAAGGTCATACTATGATCTGGACAGTGATTAGGACACTTCCAGACCAAAGTCTTAAACTCAGCATACATATAAAAGGGAATGTGGATTGAAATTTAAAGAGTTTAGCATTCGAGAGGGTACAGTTCATGCCTATGGACAATAATATCAAGTATTCTGATGTATTTGAACCATAACTCAACCACATAGAGGGGATTAAGGCTTGAGATTCATATAATAACAGGAATAATGTAAGTAAAACTTGCAGAAAGTTACAACACGTAGACAATAAATCAAAAAAGGGATAGACTATAGAATAAACACACAGGGGGAGAGGCATGAATTAAACATAAAAACATACCAGTTGGAGAAAAGTAATCAAAGAAAAGAAGGATTCTTTCAAGCAATGCCACAAATAGAGAAAAACATTTATGCTCGTGAGTTTAGAGAATTGATGTGCCGGAGAATTTCGGCACATTTCAAGTCAAGAATGCGGTACAATATGCGACTGCAAAACTAACATGTAGACCGCAAAATTCACTGCAAACCAAACATGAAGATAACTGAAGGTCAAAGGTGCGACGCAATCTGCGATTGCATAACCAAAATGCGAAACGCAGTACAGGAATGCGAAGGTGACCTGAAATCTAGGGTTTCATTCTGCGGACCGCATGCTTGTTCTGCGGCAATAATGCGGTCGCAGACTCGACCTGGAAGGGCAATTTTGTCCATTTTTTGTCTCGATTTTTACCCCACTATAAATTATTTTATGATGCCTTTGTGGACTCATCTTGTCTAACTTTTAAGCTACATTCCAAGACATAAATATTCTCTCTTTTTGGAAGCTTTTGGTTGTAGATTCCCTACTTTGTATGCATTTATGACATTAAATACTATTTGGTTATTGTATTTTAGCATGTGTAGCTAACTTTAAATACTAAGGTTGTTGACCCAAATTGGGTGTTTAACATTGAATATATATATAATGGTTGGTTGATATTTATTTACTTCTCATTCTTAATTTATTGTTGGTGGTTGGAAACATTAACAAAAGCCATTAAATTTTTGCTTTGCTTTGGAAAGTGGGTTAGAATTTGGTAGAAGTAAATATCAATGACTCAAGGCTTTAAACCTTGTTTGATAAAATTGCTTAGGGATAAGTGGGTTTTAATTGGTATTTATTGATGATTCTTAATTGCAACTCTTTTATATTTGGAAAAATTATAAAGAGAAAATACTACTCATTTAGTGGGAAATACTGGGTAGTAACTTCGGCATCATGTGCATATCAAATGAACCTTCCATTAGAAATATATCATATTAACACATGTAACCATTGCATTTCATTAAAGGGGACACAACCTTAATTGCTTTAATCAAATTATTCACTCATAAAATATTGAAATTAGTTATCACTTCAAAACAAACATCATACATACTCTTGTCACTATAAACCACTACTTTGTTACTATTAACCGAATAGAGATAAGACTTTAGTCGAGCAACACACTGAATGAGTAAGCTTTTTACACCTATTCCCTGTGGGATTCGACCCTAACCTTGTTGGGTTATTATATTTGAGATCGACCGCCTTACACTCTTTATTAAAGTATAATTTGAGCGTATCAAATTTTGGCGTTGTTTCCGGGAAATAAGGTTTTAAAATTACTATTTAGTGTGTACTTTACTTAACGTCTATTTCATTCCATCACACTTTGCTTGCTTTTCTTGGTGCTGATAGGAAAACATGTCAGACTATGGTGAGGATGTGGAGGGAGAAATGGGCAAAAGTCCTTTCGCAGACATCGAAGAATACATTAAGGATACCAATGCCATTGTTCCACCAACCGTTGGAGCGACAATATTCAAAGTGGAACATAGTTTAATTATGATGCTTAAGGCAGAAGGATTCTTCAAGAATTCCTCCGACGATGATCCAACTCAACACCGTAGGAATTTCTTGGGTGTGTGATCAATGCACAAACAAAACAATGTATCCGACGATGCCCTTATATTGAGATGCTTCAAGTATTCTCTAGATGGGGATGTAAGGAAATGGCTCCAGAATCTACCTCCCAACTCTATTCATTCTTGGCCCGAGCTTGTTCGGGAATTTCTGTCCAAATGGTTCCCGCAAAGCAAAAAGTCTGAGTTGTTGGATAAGATTTTCTTCTTCAAGCAAATACAGGGGGAGCAGTTGCATGAGGCATGGGATTGCATTAAATCGTACTTGGTGAGGTCTCCAAACCATGGGTTCCCGGATTCCATGTTGTTGGAAAAATTTTACATGGGTTTGGACCCTATGAACCAAGCCATCACCAAGAATACAGCTGACGGATCTTTCATGGACAAATCATATGCTCGAGTGACGCAAATCGTGGACAAAATGTCAAACACAACCAAGCATGGCATTCAGAGGATACCACCGAAGGAATCTCATATTGTTCTCCTTCTTTGAGTAATTTGATCAAGGAAAATCAGGAAAGGGATCAAGTGATTGCTGGGCTTGCTAAAAATGTGAATGTTCTAACAAAGATGTTTACCAAGAATCAGACAAAGAAAGTAAATGCAGTGGAGGATATCCAACTCATCGTGGAGGAAACGTTTGAGGAGGAAAATTATATCAACAACCCTCAAGGAGGGTATCAAAGGCAACCCTTCCATCAAGGGCAACAAAACCAATGGAGGCCAAAGGCGCAAGGGCAAGGCAACCAACAATGGAGAAATGATCAAGGTAACTCGCATCAAGGAAATTGAAACAACAACAACAATTTTGCAAACCGGAGCTCCAACCCCTATGTTCCCCCAAAAGGTCAATATGAAAATCAAGGATCGTCGAGTGAGTCAAAGTTAGAAAGCATGCTTGAAAGAGTGTTGCAAAATCAAGAGCAGTCTGACACATCGATGAGAAATATGACCAAAGTTGTTGGCTCTCACACCGCATCTATCCAAAAGCTAGAGATGCAAATGAGATACCTTTCTAGAGAGCAAAACCAGAAGCAAAAAAGGCAACTTCCTAGTGATACCATTGCGAACCCGAAGAGTGGTGGAGGTGGATCAACCTCACACGTCATGGCAAATAACTACAAGATTTGGGAGGGTTTTACAAGGTGACATTGAGCAAGAGGTTGTTGAAGTCAAAAGGAAGCTGGAACAAGAAGTTGAAGCCGAAGAGCAAGGGGTCGTTGAATTTGAAAAGGTGCGGAAAAAGAAAAGTTGCAAGAAGAAAAGGTGAAAGAAAAGGAGAAGGAGACTTCAAAAGCTCCACTCCCTATTCCTAGACCTCCTCCGCCTTTCCCTGAAAGGCTTATTCGAAGGGTTGATGATAGCAAATTTGAAAAATTCTACGATATCCTTAAGCAATTATCGGTGAACATTCCTTTCTTGGAAGCTTTCTAAGAAATTCCGGAGTTTGCCAAGTATTTGAAGGATTTGATCACCAAAAAGAGGACCACAAAGAATGCGGTAGTGAACATGACTCACCGGGTGAGCTCCATTATTGCCACAAGCCCTGTCCAAAATAAAGAGGACCCAGGAGCATTTACTATCTCATGCACCATCGGAGAGCGTGATTTTGCAAGAGCTTTTTGTGACAATGGGGCTAGCATCAATTTGATGCCACTTTCCATTTGCAATCAAGAGGGATTAGGGATGCCAAGGCCAACAAGCATGAGATTAAACATGGCCGATTGATCTATTAAGCGATTGGTAGGCATTGTTGATAATGTGATGGTGAATGTTGGAGCATTCAATTTACCCGCCGACTTTGTGATTCTCGATTGTGCTATTGATAAAGAAATCCCTATCATATTGGGAAGACCATTCCTAGCAACGGAGGAGCACTCATGGATTCGAAGCAAAATTAAATTAAGTTGCGAGTGAATGATGAAGAAGTCACCTTTCAAGCGAGCAAGGGTATGAAATTGCCCCATGAGTATGAGAGTATTTTAGTTATTGATTTGGTTGATGAGGTTGAAAATGTCGTTGAGTTAAAACTGGAAGATAAATGTCTTGGTGAAGCATTAGTGGCTATCTTTGTAAATTTTGATAGAGAGGACATGGATGGGTACATGGAGTCGGTAAATGCATTGGAGGGTCTTGGTTCCTACACTTATACTCCGGCAAAACTTTCTATTGACTTGGAGAATCGGGCCACACCTTCGCCAAGCCATCAATCATTGAGCCATCGCAACTAGAGCTCAAGCATCTCCCTCCACACTTAAGGTATAAATTTTTTGGCTCTAATGATACTTTACCGGTAATGGTTTCGTATTTGAATGATGTGCAGGTAAGAAAATTTTTGGAGGTCTTGAAAGAACAAAGCAAAGCTATTGGATGGAATATTGCGGAGATCCGTGGAATCCTCGTGGGAATTTGTGAACATAAAATCCAATTGGAGAGTGAAAAAAATCCAAGTGTGGAACATCAAAGGCGGTTGAACCCGTCAATTCAAGAGGTCGTAAAGAAGGAGATTATCAAGTGGTTGGATACCAAGGTAGTTTACCCCATTGAGGATAGTTCGTGGGTGAGCCCAGTACAATGTGTGCCAAAAACGCGTGGCATGACCGTGATCGAGAATGGGAAGAATGAGCTCATCCCAACACGAACTGTGATCGAATGGTGAGTTTGTATGGACTACCATAAGCTCAACAGTGCAACTTGCAAGGACCACTTACCTATGCCTTTTATTGATCAAATGCTTTATCGGCTAGTGGGGAGGTCATTCTATGATTTCCTCAATGGGTATTCCGGCTACAATCAAATAAACATCGCTTTGGAATATCAAGAGAAAACTACTTTCACGTGCCCGTATGGTACTTTTGCTTTTTTCCGGATGTCGTTTGGGTTGTGCAACGCTCCGTCTACCTTTCAAAGTTGTATGATGTCCATATTCTCCGACATGGTTGAGGATTTTCTTGAAACCTTCATGGATGATTTATCTGTGGTTGGTGATTCATTTGAGCATTTTCTTGATAACCTTAGACAAGTGCTCAAGAGATATGAAGAAACAAATCCTGTGCTAAATTGGGAGAAGTGTCACGTCATGGGTGGCGAAGGCATTGTGCTTGGGCACAAAATGTTAAAGCATGTTATTGAAGTCGACCGAGCAAAGATTGAGATTATTTAAAAGCTTCCTCCACCAACTTCTGTGAAAGCTGTTAGAAGTTTTCTTGGCCATGCCGGGTTTTACAGGCGCTTCATCAAGGACTTCTTTAAGATTTCTAACGCCATGTGAAAACTCCCCTAAAAGGGAAGTTTGTGTTTGACGAAAATTGTCTCAAAGATTTTGAGGAGTTAAAGCAAAGGCTCACCACGACACCCATTATTGTCACACCCGATTAGTCACTTCCCTTCGAGCTCATATGTGATACCAGTGGTGTAGACATTGGAGCAATGCTTGGACAACGTTGCAACAAAGTTCTTCACCCGGTGTACTATGCAAGTAAAAATCTTAATGGGGCACAATTGAATTGCACGGTAATTGAGCAAGAGCTTCTTGCTATTGTGTATGATTTTGAAAAATTCTGGCCTATTTATTGGGGTCCAAGGTAGTGGTATGCACAGATCATGTGGCTCTTCGCTATCTCATGGCAAAGAAGCAGGAAAAGCCTCAATTGATTTAATGGGTCTTGTTGTTGCAAGAATTTGACTTTTAAGTCAAGGATCGCAAAGGAACGCAAAATCAAATGGCGGATCATTTTTCAAAGCTTGAAGAGGCAGGGAGACCAAACGAAGATCTTGAATCAATAATGCATTCCCGGACGAGCACATCTTGGTATTATCTAGCACTTTTGCTTCTTGGTATGCCGACATTTCTAACTACTTGGTTAGTGAACTTATCCCGGAAGGATTGAAGTCGTATCAAAGAAAGAAATTTTATAGAGACTACTGGCAATAATATTGGGAGGAACCATACTTGTTCTGTGTGTGTGCTGACAATATTATCAGAAGGTGTGTTCCCGAAGAAGAAGATATGCCGATTCTCAAGGCATGCCATGACTCTCCATTTGGAGGTCATCATGGAGGAAATCAAACAGCAGCTAAACTTCTTGAATATGGATATTATTGGCCTTCCATCTACCATGATGCCAACCAAATGGCCAAGGCTTGTGACCAATCAAGTTTCAATCTCTAAGAGGCATGAAATGCCAATGCACTTTGTGATGGAGATAGAGATTATTGACGTATGGGGGATCGACTTCATGAGTCCTTTTGTATGTTCTTATGAGATTAAATACATCTTGGTAGCTTTGGACTACGTGTCCAAATGAGTTGAAGCAGTTGCCTTACCAAACAATGAGGCAAGGAGTGTCAGCGCCTTCCTGAAGAAAAACATATTCACTCAGTTTGGCACTCCTAGAGCCACTCTTAGTGATGGTGGATCGCATTTCTGTAACAAAGATTTTTCGGAGCTACTTGATAAGTATGGTGTCAGGCACAAGGTGGCCACACCTAATCATCTGCGGTCAAGTGGTCAAGTTGAGGTTTCCAACCGGGAGATCAAGAGCATCCTAGCAAAAACTGTGAACGAAAATAGGACCGACTGGTCAAGGAATCTAGATGATGCATTGTGGGCGTACCGCACGGCTTAAAAAACTCATATTGGTACTTCTCCTTATCATATTGTCTTTGGTAAATCATGTCATCTACCCGTGGAATTGGAGCGCAAATCTATGTAGGCATTGAAAAAGTTGAACTTGAACTGGGTTGAGGCTGCAAATTTGAGGTTTACATAACTCAATGAAATGGAGGAATTCATATTCCATGCTTATGAAAGTGCCGCGGTGTACAAATAGCGGATAAAGTTTGTTCATGACAAGAAGATATTGAAAAGAGAGTTTAGGCGAGTGATTTGGTCTTTCTCTTTAATTCGAGGCTCAAATTGTTTCCGGATAAGCTTAAATCAAAATGGTCAGGTCCCTTCAAAGTGGTAAATGTCTCTCCCTATGGAGCAGTGGAATTAGAATCAACAGATGGGTCTCGGACATTCAAGGTAAATGGCTTACACATTAAGCATTACTTGGGCACTGATGGTGAAAAGCATTTGGTGGAGCAGGTGGCTCTCAAAGATGGTCCATGCCCGACCACTGAGTGAAATCAAAGAAATATCAATTCCGTCGTGCCGCGACGTTAAATCAAGCACCTCATGGGAGGCAACCCATGTGTGGTAAAACACATTTGTTCTTTGCATTTTTCAATTTTTGATAGATATATTTATTTGAGAAATTTAAAGTGTGCGTTGAAGTGCAGGGGGTTCAAAAGATCTCAACACTTGGTGAAAATGCAAGAAACATTATAGAAGGGGCACAATGTCAAGTCTGCGGCAGATATTCGGTCGCATGACTTCTATACGGACCGCATTCTGTCCGCAGATGTAATCAGAGAGGAGCTTAAATGTGCACTTGGAAATGCAGTGATATTGCGCTTTCAGCGGTCCGTATTGCACTTATGCGACCGCAAAATGCACTGCATTTGGCCCCTTCTCAGTTAGGTCGTTAATTGCACTGCGTAACACCTATGCATTTATATAGTGTGTTATGCGGTGAGAAAAGCACCACAGAATTATTAAGTAAGTTCCCTCGTCTAAATACACGCTTAAACAAAATAGAGAAAACAAACGAACAAACCGCAAAACAAACGAAAACAAAGAGAAGAAAAAGTAAAGAAAGAGAGGCACAGAAAAGAGGAACCATGTTCGAGCTTGAATAGAACCAAATTAATCACCCCAGATCTCCATCTCTTCTGGTATGCCATAAATTTTCCCTTGCTTTATTGGTTAGCAATGTCAAAATCTTTGTGCAAATGGTTTGTGCAGCTATTTTTTGTGGGTATCATCAATTTGGGGATAAATATGATATGGGGCAAGGGGTTGAACAAAAATAGGTTAGCCATTATTGAACATGATGATCTCAGTGAAACCGATGAGCTTTACCGTCCGCACGTATGAAATGCAGACCGCATTTTGGTCGAAAGCCAAACCCTAGGTCACCTGAGGAAGATGATAAAATGCGGTCACTATGCCACCGCATAACTAATATGCGGTCTGTATTGTGGCCGTATAATTGACACGAAAGTTGTTTGTGGGAAACTAGATAAAATGTGGCGTCTATGCTATCATATAACTAAAATGCGGTCCGTATGTCCACCGCAGAGTTGAACAGAGATCCCTGTGAATGAGCCTTGCATTATGCGATCATTTTGTGATTGCATTCTTTGCTTTGCGGCGAGATATGCGATCGCATTTGTTGTTGCATGTTTTGAGAAAGTTTATTCTGCAATGATTATGCATTATGCGACCGCATATCCATCGCAGATTGACCAAACTTTGGGGCTTTCATTTATGCTTAATTCTGTGGTCCGCATTGTGGTTTTGCGAACGTAGACTGTACCGCATTTGAGCTTTTCCTTTTAATTTTTATGTATCTTCTCCCAATGTATTGGTGTTGTCACTCATGCTTCACCCCTGTGCAGATATGGCTCCTAGACAAAAGCATACCCTACCAAAGCCCTCCTGCAAACCAAAGTCTAAGCGACAAAGAACAGAATCGGTATCACCAAGGCCATCCCAGTCTCATGAGGACATGCTCCTACCTGAAGTAGATTTGGTGGTAGAGGCAAGGAGGAAGCATGGGGTTGATTTCCATCTCTAATGGGGCATACAGGGGCCACGGGAGAAGTATAAAGAAGGGCTCCTAAAAAGGAAACTATTGTCTGAGAAGCAACTGAGCCTGAACGGGTTGAAAGACAAATACCCCCACATCTTGGAGAACATCAGGGAAGGAAAATGGGAGTCCTTCACTGAGCCACCTGTTGAATATAACGAATCCATTGTACGGGAATTATATGCATCATATAGGGCATTCACGATCAAGCACCAGAAATGAAACAGAGACTTCACTGGTGAAGTGCTAGTCCGAGGGCAGACAGTATTCTGCCATGACACCACCATCAATGATGTATATGCCTCAGACTGGACTCCTGGCACCACGAAGTATGATGTGAAGTTTACGAACCGGGAGAGTGAAAGAGGGTGGATTGCTTCCATAATTTCCAAGGGAACCCCCTCCTGGATTAACCCCGGCTAGAAGATTTACAAGGAAAGCTTGACAACAGAGGGTCGCTTCTGGATTGCCTTTCCTACTTTTTGATTAATTCCAACTTAGAACAAAACGGAGATTGCCATTGAGAAGGCATTCCTCATTGCATGCATCATGAGTGGGATTAAGGTAGATGTGGGGGCAGTGATATTTCAGGAGATCGGGATCAGGTCCACCCAAACAGCTACATCCCTTCCATTCCCTTCCTTGATCACCACACTGTGCAAGGTTGCGGGAGTCCCTGTTGATGAATTCCATGACAGAAAAGGGAAGGAACAGGAGATCATTGACATAACTCGCATTGGTGATGCTTCTATCCCATGAGCGATCACAATTCTAGCACAAACTACTGCAGAGCCTTCAGGATCCCAGCCAACAGCTCCTCCAACTCACATTGAGATTACTTCTAAGGAGGAAGCTGGAGGTTCGGGTAAATCGGAGGATGCCGATGATGATGATGAAGATGATGAGGAGAATTTCGGGGTTTTGAGTGATGAAACCCCTCAAGATAAAGGGAAGAAGATAGTAGATGCATCGATTGAGGATGCAACTCTTGAGGAGGCTGCCGGTGACAAAGTGGAGCGAGTAGATATCCAGCAGGCGATTCAGATGTCTTTGGCAGAAAAGGTCATTCCTGCCGTCCCTGTGGTCATCCCATCATCACTGGGTGAGTCTAGCAGTTCACAGGCTCCATCTCCAGCTTCAGCTCTGACTCCTACCCTTGACAAGCCTGAGTCCATCCTTTCTCAGCTAGAGCTTTCATCAGTCCCCACTGCCACATCTGAGGGTGACCCCTCCAGCGTTCCACCAGCTGCTGACTCCCATAGCACTTAGTGTACCTCAGGGAGCTCCCCATCAAACTCATCTCTTTATTCTCTATGCATTGGGGACAACGCATGCTTTAAGTTGGGGTGGATGGTAGCATGATAGACATTTTTGTGTACATACTCTTGTGTGATATTGGAAAGTAAGGTTGAAATATTTGTATATATGCATGTCAGTAGGTTGACCATCGAACTCATATATCTATGCGAATTTTGTATTTTGTATATATTGGTACGACTTCGGCACATGAGTTGTGTTTAATGATGATATTCATGTTAGTGTTTACTTTGTGTTCATAATAGTGATGTGTATAATAGTGTGTACAATAGTGTTATGTTCATAATGGTATTGTTAATGTTAATGATCATCGTTATCCTTATATAAGAAAAACAACAAAAACATGTAGATAGTGATTAGGAATCAATTCCCTTTGGTTTTTCTTTTCTCGATTTTTTTCAAAAGATGTAATAGTGGAACCTGGATCGTAGGATGAATCATTTTGATTGATTTGGTGTAATTGCCGAGTATCAAGCATCTGTATTTGTACATAACATATACCCTTCCACATATGTGTGTGTGTGTGTCGTTTTATCAACTTTTCCCAATGATAGATGGATTGACAACTTTCTTAAGAGAATTAGTCTATGTGATCAACTTTGTGAACCCGAGGCTCACTCTGTGACTCTATGGCTACCCATAGTTATACATTTGTTTATAATGAAATCTTTGAGTTGCCAAGTGTTTATTCGGAGCGACAAATTATGTGAATGAAGAAGTTCATGTTTATGTGTGTGTGAGTTCTCTGTGTGTATATAACTCTTGTGTTTACTTCTCTTATCTAGAACTTGCCCGGTTAGTCTTTCACTGCTAATGATAGTATGTTTGTTGGAGGAATGATCTTAGGCATTCTTTGTTTTTGATTCGAAAACCTCTTTAGCCTTCCAAGCCTATCTTTGCATGAATAATACCACTAGTACCCAATTTGAGCATTTAAACCTTTTCTTTGGCCAACTCATTACACATTTTTCCCCTTTTTGAAAAATAATTTTCTCTCTTGAACCCGTCCCCCTTTTAACATTGAGAATGAGTCTAAAAACCTAAGTTGGGGTTGAGGTCGAAGTGGAGACTGGTAAGGCTGTACGGTGAGTTTAGGACCCATGCCTCAAAAGTATTTGTTTAAAGTATTCAAGCTCCAAAAGTAACAAAAAAAGAGATGAAGAATATTTGTATAAAAAAGGGAGAAAATATGTGTATGTATATAAAGTATGGAGTCTTGAATAAAACAAATTAGAAGAGGTAGGTGAGGTGGTTCTACATTGGGAACAAAATGAAAGTGAGGCTATGGGAGTCTCAAAAGAAGCAAAGTGCAAAAGAATGGAAAATTGTAATTAAGGTTCAAAGAGGGTGAAGTCACTTGTACCCAAATGTTTATCCAACCTGTCCCTAGACCTACATTACAATCTAAAAAGTCCTTACGGACCTGCAACCGAACATTCTTGAATAAACGGAAAATTAAAATAAGGGCAAGCCTATGGTATGATATGTTGTAACACTTGAAGTTCCTTCTGAGAGTGAGTGTGTTTGTAAATGGTCCTTTTTTTTGTCGTCCTTGCATATATTGTGATTTTGGGATATTTCTTCTAGTGAGGGTACATGAACTGTGGATTTGAACAGAAGTTGAGCTTTTTGAGTCAAATGAAATTGCACTCGGCTGGGGGTAACATTTTGTCGCATTGTTTGAGGCTCAAGGTTCACAAGTTGATTAGTTTTCCTTGTATATACTATAAATTCAAGAAGGGTACAACAGTTGTAAACACATGCTTGAGGAACTAGCAATGAACACCACATTTAGTCATTATTGAATCGTGTCTTGTAAGTAGAGGCTAGACTATGTATATTTTAGTTGCTTGAGGACAAGCAAGAGTTTAAGTTAGGGGTATTGATGTGCCAGAGAATTTCGGCACATTTCAATACTAATTGCTTAGATTCTAGCTTATATTAATGCAGTTATAACCGGTACTTATGTAGATTTGTTGTTTTTACAATATAATAGGAAGGGGAGCCAAAGGACATGAAAATGGAAGCGAATAATTCAAGAAAAGAGCTAAATATTGCACATTTACTGGTTTGCGGTCCACTATGCGGTCGTAGATCAGACATGCGAGCCGCAGAAGTGTGCATCAAATTACATATTGAAGCAGAGTCATGAACTAAATTTCAAGTCAAGAATGTGGTACACTATGCGACCGCAGAACCAACATGCAGACTTCAAAATGCAACAACAAATGAAATCGAATATCTAGGCAGTGCTTACACCCCACATATCAATTAGAATAAATCAAAGTGCAGTGTGGAAGGGCTAGCCCTCGAGTGTCCAAGTTCATAGGGAGCTCATGGGTCCCAAGGAAAGGCTCACAAAAGTGGAGCAGAACTTAAATACTAGGAATAAGTGCAAGTGCAATAGAGGGGGTAGGGAGTGCCAAGGAAGGCTGGTGGTCATGCCCATCCATATGGTAGGCTGGCACACCCCTAACCAGCCTGTCAGCTGATAATTAAGAGTGAAGACCTATTGAAGGTCATACTATGTTCTGGACAGTGATTAGGACACTTCTAGACCAAAGTCTCAAACTCAACATACATATAAATGGTAATAACGATGGTAATTTAAAGAGTTAAGGACTCAACAGGGTCCAGTTCATGCCCATGGACAATAATATCAAGTATTGTCATGTATTTGAACCATAACTCAGCCACATAGAGGGGATTAAGGTTTGGGATTCATATAAGAACATGAACAATGAAAGTAAAACTTGCAAAAAATTACATCACGTAGACAATAAATCAAACAAAGGATAGATTATAGAATAAACATAGGGGGAGAGGCAGGAATTAAACATAAGAACATACCAGTTGCAGAAATGTAAGCAAAGAAAAGCAGGATTTTTTCAAGCAAAGCCACAATCAGAGAAACGCTTTTATGCTCGTGATTTTAGAGAACTCGAGTGTTTGTGAAAATTTTTAAGTGTATTGTAGAGTATGCAGTAAAAAATAATCAGAATTGATCGTGTGTTAAAGTGTAGAAGGGCGTCCCCCTTTATAGTCTAAAGAAACAAAATCAAGAAGGCAAGAAGATATCACTGAAATCAGACTCCCTTGTTTGAGGGATTCTGATTCCAACGGGTGAAAATAAGTTTAGGAAAGAGAACTAGGTAAAACCTTTTCAAAATAGCAAAGAAGGGGTAAGTACATAAAAGTTATTTAAGGAACAATCAATGGTAGACGATTTGTGCCAAATATGGTAAAGGAATCAACTAAACAATCATGAAATCAAAACGGCAGGTTCCCTTTGAATGAACCCAGTCAATAAAGGTAGAGGAAGTTCAATCGAAGAAAAATTCAGTGGCAATCAGTCAAAGATCTCTATCAAAGGGATTTAGGATCACGCAATTAGTTTTCAAAACCGTTTGAAAGCAAAGTTCCCATATTATGCAAACAAATCAAACGAAGGAGTCTAACATTGAAATGTTTAGGGTCATAAACCAAAGAATACGAGTTCAGTTAGAGACTTGTAGTGAGCCCGAAGGTACAGGGTCTCAAAGTGAAATCCTAATCCAATTTATCAAAGAAACCCCAAAATTTTAGGGTTTCAAATCAAATCAAACCCAGAAATGAGAAGGCAGGTAAACAGACTCAAGGAGTGTCATGAGAAACAAGCAGACCATGAAAGCATCTTTGAAACAGTCAGAGAAAGAAAATTGATTTAAGAGCATAAAAGGACACGTTTTGGTAACTCGGAACTTTAAAAAGTCCAGAATAGACGAAACATGCTTAATAATAACACAAATAGAGTTCATAAAAGCAAAAGTCAAGAAACTCGGCAGTAAACACTCGTGGTAGAAGAGTGAGGAAAATTAAACACGGATTAATCATGCGAGCACACATATAAAAGAAACGAAGGACAATACATGCGCAATAGAGAAGGAAATCATACGAGCATAATACCGACAAACATCTAAAAGAAAAGAACAAAAAGAATCAAAAGACTTTCAGAAACCCTAATTTGAAATCGAACCATTTTTTAGAAGGAAATTTGGGGAAAACACTCAAAACATCAAGAAGAAATAGACATAACACATATCTAAGCAAATAACAGTGAAAGAAACTCAAATAGATTAAGGTTTCAGAGAAACCCTAGAAGTGAGAAAGGCTTGGAAGAACAAGATCAGATCCTGAGTCGAAATGGTCAAGAATCAAACTTCCAGCGCTTGACCGTGCGGAGAGTGGCCAAAAAACCATAGATCTATGGATTTGAGGCGTATCTGAAAAGAGACCATTCAAGTCAAGCCTCCTAATCTTAAGTAGCTTAGGCTCAGGGGTGAGATAGGGTGAGCACAGGCCATCCATGGCTGGAGATGCCATTGGTTCCGGTGGGAATGATGTGAGATAAGGCAGAGGTGATTAGGGTTTAGGAGAGGATAGATGAAATTTCAGAGATGAGGGGTTTGAAGGGCGGCGCTTTTGTGCGAATGAGGTAGGTTAGGTGGGTTAGGGAATAAAAAAGGAAAGAAAATATATTGGCCATTGATCAGAATGATCAACGACTCATATTTAAAAGAAAATCGAGCGGGTTTAGCAATTGGGTCCGGGGTCGGACAAAAATTTAATTGGGTCATTTTGATTTGGGGCGGAACTGGGCCAATTGAGACAAAAATTGAAAGGGGAAATGGGCTGAATGTTAAATAGAAGTGGGCTGAGTGTTAAATAACCAATTTTCTCCCTTTAATTTTATAAAAATTGTAAAAATAAATTAAAAAGTAAATTAAAAATACTCAACAAATGAATACTATATAAGTATTAGATTAAAAATACTAAGAATAATTTTACGATTATAAAAAGCTATTAATCGTAAAATAGGCTATAATTACAATTACATCCAATTTTGCTTTAAAAATGCCAAACAAATTTGTAAAAATAAGCAAAAATTACCTTAACTATATTTTGGTTTAAATATAGGAATGAAATAAGTTATTCACCAAAAATTATAATTTTGGGAATAATTACTGGATTTTGTGGTATTAAAATTGGCAATAAATTGGCTTTAAAAATTATAAAAAATTAGAGAAGTACCAACACTCTTGGGTGTGCTTATAAATGCTTATGCATGCTATTTTGAAAGTATTTTGGGTATAAAATACCTAGGAAAAAATTGGGTATCAACAGCTGCCCCTCTTTACCCGAGGAGGATGAAATAGTTGACGGGTAAAGATAAGATCGCCAATTTTGACAGGAAGCGGCGATTGAAAAGAATTTGACCGAGCTTTGGTTTTTGAGCTACCTACATATCTCTGGTCTTACAGGAATATGTCCATATGTAGTTTAGGAACCATTGACGGTGCCGATGGAGATTTGAAAGAGACGGACATGATGTTTAAGTTGGAAGAGATATTTGAAATCTGATAGGCTACGCGAACTGGAGCGGGATCGCTCCTGCTGAGACGGCCATTGCTATCCCCTGTACCAGCAAATAAGCAATACGAGCATATATTGTGCATAAACTTAAACGTGATGCAAGTTCCCGTTGGACTGTGAATGCTGTCTTTGGACGGTTAGGATGACGTCCTCGGACCATGACGTCCTGGGCCATGAAGTGCGTAAGTAAATATTCACAGGCTATGATATGATGTTCTTGGATTATGCAGATGCTGCCTCCGAACTATGATGCCTTTGAATAGGTTGGCGATCTTTCAGCCCACAAAATGCAAAAGGTGGCGATCTTTCATCCCATGCAAGAAATGGTGATATTTCAGCCGGTGTTGAATTTAAATGAAGGTGGCGATATTGCAGCCGTCGCGAGAAAGATAAAGAGGCGATGCGGATGGAGACAGTGCTTAGTCTCGGAAGGAAGATAAGTAGACTTATGCAAATAATGATGGAGGTAGAGCTTAACCTCGGAAGGCAGAAGAGTAGCCTTATGCAGAAATGCGGATGGAGATAGAGCTTAGTCTCGAAAGGCAGAAGAGTAGCCTTATGCAACGCAGAGGGAGGTAAAAGCTTTACCTTGGAAGGCAGAAGAGTAGCCATATGCAGAAATGCAGATGGATACAAAGCTTAGTCTCGAAAGAAGAGTAGCCTTATGCAATGCAGATGGAGACAGAGCTTAGTCTCGAAAGGCAGAAGAGCAGTCTTATGCAGAAATGTAGATGAAGATATAGGTTAGTCTCGAAAGGCAAAAGAGTAGCCATATGTAGAAATGTATATGGAGGTAGACTTACCTCGGAAGGCAGAAGAGTAGCCTTCTACAAAAATGCAGATGAACATAGAGCTTAGCCTCGAAAGGCAGAAGAATAGCCTTATGCAATGCATATGGAGGTAGAGATTAACCTAGGAAGGAAGAAGAGTAGCCTTATGCATAAATGTAGATGGAGACAGATCTTAGTCTCAAAAGGCAGAAGAGTAGTCTTATGCAATGCAGATGGAGGTACAGCTTAACCTCGGAAGGCAGAAGAGCCTTATGTAGAAATGCAGATGGAGAAGAGCTTAGTCTCAAATGGCAGAAAAGTAGTATTATGCAAGATGTAGATGGAGACACTTCTTAGTCTCGAAAGGCATAAGAGTAGCCATATGCAATGCACGAATGTAAAATGATGAATAGTAGTAAGATCTCTTAGCTGATAGTCGATTACGATATCGCGACTGCTGGGGAGATTATGTATGGATAGCAATTGCGAATAAGTGATGATTCTGAGAAGTTGCATTCTTGGGAAATTATGCATACATAAATATACCTGATGATATTTCAAGTCGAGTGCATGCATCCAAAGAAAAATTGTGAATTCTGTAAGGGGGAAAGGTTAGTTCATATTCCCCTAGCTCCTGGCGTTGTGTGTCATTGGGGTAGCGTCGCTAAACGATAGTAATTCGGATAATAGTTATGCATGATTTAGTAAATATAACGTAAGTATATAATCGAAAATCATTTTTCTTTAGATGAACCAATGACTGCGACGTGGTTCAAGACATTGCAACCTCTCTCGCTCCGGAATTTTGAGGGTCTTCCTCAAAATTCTGCCCCTGTTTACTGGGTTGGTGCTTCCGACGGCTACGCGCAATGGATGGCTGAAAATCAACTTCGGAATTTTGAGCGTCTTCCTAGGACTTCTTACGAATCCCCTCTCAAATAGTAATCAGGTCAGGCATAGTTAAAATTACATCATAAAGAAATCATAAATGATTATACATAGTATCGTTTTGCTGCATCTGAATTGATTGGCTTTGCCAAGACTTCTTCGTCCATTTCTACAAGTATGAGGGCTCCTCCGGTTAGAACCCGGTGAACCATGTAGGGACCCTGCGAATTGGGAGAGAACTTCCCCCTTGGTTCATCTTGATTTGGGAATACTTTCTTCAACACCAACTTCCCTGGTGTTAACTTCCTCACCTTGATTCTTTTGTTGAAATCTTTGGACAATCTGTTATGATACAATTGACCATGGTAGACTATGCTCATTCTTTTCCCATCAATAAGGGCTAACTACTCGTAGCGACCTTTTACCCATTCTGCATCATCCAAATCTGCTTCTTGTATGATTCCCGAGGAGGGAATTTCTACCCCGGTGGGAATGACCGCCTCTGTTCCACAAAGCAACATGTAGGGAGTTGCCTCGGTTGATGTGCGGACTGTGGTGCGGTATCCAAATAAGGCAAATGATAACTTCTCATGCCATTGTTTGTGCCTTTCGATCATCTTCCTTAGTATCTTCTTGATATTCTTGTTGGTTGCTTCTACTGCTCCATTCATTTGAGGCTTGCAGACTATAGAGTTCTTGTGTTTGATCTTGAATGTTTCACACATTGCTTTCATCAAGTTGTTGCAGAGATTGGAACCATTACCGTTGATGACTGATTCCGAAATTCCGAACCTATAATTAATGCATTTGCGGACGAAATCTACCTCAACTTTCTTAATTACCGCCTTGTGTGATGATGCTTCGACCCATTTGGTAAAATAGTCAATTGCCACTACGATAAACCTGTGCCCATTTGATGCTGCAGGCTCGATAGGTCCGGTAACATCCATTCCCCAAGCAGCAAATGGCCATGGTGAGCTTCTTGTAGTATGCTAATTTGGAGTCACCTTTATCATATCTGCATGTATCTGACAACGGTGGCATTTGCGAACATACTGGATACAGTCTGTTTCCATATTCATCCAAAAATACCCTGCTCGGAGTATCTTCTTTGCTAAGACAAAACCACTCATGTGCGGCCCGCATGTCCCTGCATGAACTTCGTCCAATAGCTTGGATGCATCTTTTTCTTTGACATACCTTAGTAAACCCAAATCGGGAGTCCTCCTATACACGATTCCTCCACTGTGAAAGAACTTGTTAGAAAACCGCCGAAGGGTGCGCTTCTAAGTAGTGTTGGCAAGTTCTGGATATTCTCGTGTGGTTAAGTACTCCTTGATTTTGTCCAAGGCTTTCTGACAATCATCAGTCCATTTGGTAGCAGCATCCTAAGCATTTTTAAGATGGGTTCACAAATGAGATTCGACTAAGCTATGAATCGGCTGATATAGTTAAGTCTCCCCAGGAAACTCATAACATCCTTCTTTCTCTTTGGCGGTGGAAATTCTTGAATGGATTTAACCTTTGATGGATCCAATTCTATTCTTTGACGAATCACGATGAACCCCAGTAATGTTTCGGCAGGAACCCCGAACGCACACTTGGCGAGATTCAGTTTCAGATTGTACCTCCTCAGTCTGTTGAAGAATTTTCTCATATCTTCCATGTGATCAGTAGCTTTCATGGATTTGATAATGATGTCGTCTGCATATACCTCGATCTCCTTGTGTGTCATGTCGTGAAAGATAGTAGTCATAGCTCTCATATAGGTGGCACCAGCATTCTTCAAACCAATGGCATCATCTTGTAATAGTACATCCCCCAAGGCGTGATGAAAGCCGTTTTCTCTGCATCTTTCTCGTCCATCCATATCTGATCTTAGCCATCGAAACAATCAATAAAAGACTGTAACTCACGCTTAGCGCAGTTGTCAATAAGAAGGTGTATGTTCGGCAAGAGGAAGTCATCTTTGGGACTGGCCCGGTTGAGATCCCGGTAGTCGACATAGACTCTAACTTTACCATCTTCTTTGGTACTAGAACGATGTTTGCTAACTATATCGAATATTCCACTACTCTGAGAACCTTGGTTTTGACTTGCTTGGTGACTTCTTCATTGATTTTCAAACTCATGTCGGGTTTGAATTTTCTGAGCTTCTGTTTTACCGGCGGACATGTTGGATATGTTGGAACTTTGTGAGGTATAATGTATGTACTGAGACCAGTCATATCATCATACGACCAGGAAAATATGTCCTCATATTCCTTTAAAAACTCTGTGTACTCTTTCTTTTCCGATGGTGACATGTGAATGTTGATGCATGTTTCTTTGACATTCTCTCTATCCCCCAAGTTAACGACCTTGGTTTCGTCCAAGTTATACTTAGGTCTATTTTCAAAATCCATATTTTCTCTGACGACCTCTCTCGGCATATCATCCTCTTCTGAATCTATATCTGTTTGTTGCGTTGTCTTGTTGCAAGTCAAAATCGTCGGTTCATCATCAAGAATAGTAATACTATGTAAAATAAAGTAAATAATAGAGAAAACAATAAGAGCGAGATATATAATAAACTGAAATGCTTTAATTAAGTTCATAGTTGTTCTGAACATCTGAGCTCCTTTCAAAATTAAAGACAATTCAGAAAGAAATTTAGCTAGTAAAAACTAAAATGTGATGCATGGTGCTTTTGTTTATCCCTGCTACTCCGAAGCTTTCAAGGCCCTGGTGGTTCTGATTAACCAATTGCTGAAGCATTCTCCTTGATTCACAACTTGTATAGAAGGTCCTTCCTCCCCTACCTCCTCGAAAATAACACAGTAGTCCATATCATCATCCTCCAGAAACAGATTCTTCATTGCTGCCAATGCTTCATCTTCCTCTGACCCATATATAGTATCTTCTAGTAGCAAATTCTACTTCAGGCGAGGTATCGGATGCTCTAACGAGTAGTAGGGATCGTGTATTCATTGAACTCATTCCAGGTGTATTCATACCCCAAACCAGATATAGTACCATGTTTCTTCAGCTTGATGGTTTGGTGATTCCCTGGAGGTTCTTACCAAGTCCTTCCCAGGATCATATGTGCACCAATTTAGGATACTCTCAACGTTGTTGTCCCGCCATTTATCTTTGTTCACAGCATTGACCCGCTCGATGTGATGGTAGGTTTCTCCGCCTATTCTCCTTCTTTCTCCAATCACTGCGTTGGTCTGGCAACTATTTATGGGGTTGCTACCATCACCATAAATAATCACCTCTTGGTTATTCCATTCGAACACCACTACATTGTGCAGGGTTGATGCTACAGCTGCAGCGACATAAATCCATGATTGTCCCAGCAACAAGTTGTAAGATGCTGGGACGTCTATCACTTGGAAGTCAACGTCTAACCAAGTTGGTCCCATATGCAGGAATTAACGGATCTCCCCAATAGTGGACCTTTGGGACCCATCAAAGGCTTTGACATTGATGGCCCCATCTTTAATCTCGTGCAGGCTCTTTCCCAATGTTCTGAGAGTTATCAACGAACATATGTTGAGGCTGGAGCCTCCGTCAATCAGGAATCTAGTGATGAAGTAATCCTCGCATTGCATAGTGATATGCAGTGCCTTGTTGTTGTTTAGTCCTTCCGGTGGTAGCTCATCTTCGTGGAAGGTTATTTTGTGTCTCTCTAGTACTTGCCCTACAATATGTGCCATTTCTCCTTCTGTTATGTTGCTGGGCACATAAGCTTCGCTCAGTATCTTCATCAGCGCATTCTTGTGTGTGTTGGAGCTCTGCAGATGAGCTAGGATGGAGATCTGTGCTAGTGTTTTTTTCAACTGCTCAACGACCGAGTACTCCTTGGCTTGTATTTTCCTCCAAGGATCATCGGGCCTAGTTTCAATAGGCCGTATAGAGGCTTGCTTGCTATTGACTTAACTAGATGTTCTGTAGTGTAAACCCTGCCTGTTCTGGTCATACCCTGCGCAACAATTACTTTTCCACTTTAGGCCATTCCCTTTCCTCCTACCTTTAGCTGTGTAATCCCATGGTATGGCATTTGAGTGGAACGGTGGTATGTCTGAAATTTCTACAAGAATAGGTACCCTTGGTGGTAAATAAACAACTTCGAAAGGTACAGATGCTTCTGGAACTCCAAACTCAACGTCAATTGGTCCGGGCACCTTTGCATAAGAAGGCGCTTCAAATTCATGTGTTAAAGACATGTTTACCTCACCGCCCCCAGAGGATTGATTCTACACAACAATTGGGTTAAGTGTGAGCGCTAGTTTCTTTGGCTCATCACCCTCAACAATCAATCCTATCGACCCCTTGGGGTCCCAGTCATCTTCGATCTCGATTATGTGAATGTCTCCACCTTTGTGGTCAGGTAGAGGGTTTTTAAGAACATTAAGAGTAGGCTCCTTTGGTACTATGACCTTATTGTAGATCAAGGTTTGAATCTTGTCCTTCAAGGAGCGGCATTCGTCAATGGTATGTCCCTCCATGCCGGAATGGTACGCACAGGTCATATTAGGGTTGACCCACTAGGAAGGATTTTCTGGAGTTATGACAGGGATAGGGTGACATAACCATCAGCTTTAAGTCTCTCATACCGCTAGTCAATTGGTTTGTCGATGGCTGTGTATTGCCTGGGAGGTCTAAGGTCAAAATTTATTATGGATCTAGGAAACTTTTGGCGAGTAGGAGGTGATTGGTGTTGAGAGGGTTGAGGATTATAAGATTGGTAGACAAGTGCAGGTTGGGAGTATGTGGGTGAAGTGGTTTGATATGTGGGAGGTGGAGATGACTGGTAAACGGGAGGTGGATTTTGGTAAGAGGGTGTGAGTGCTTGGTAGTTTGGGATAGGATGAAATGTCAGTGGGGTGATGGGTAAGTGTGGTATTTCAGTGGTGATTTAGCTCCCTGTGCGACCATTACGGCACTCACATCTTTCTTGTTGGACGTGCCACCAGACTGTAAAGCTTTGTTGGTGGCCTGCAATGCTTCAAGATTAGTAACCATACCATTCTTAATACCTTCCTCAATTCTCTCCCATAGCTTGATGATATCGGAGAATTTCTCGCCCTCGATCAGCATCAGCCTCTCATAATATTGTGGATCTTGAGCCTGGACGAAGAATTTGTTCATCTGTTCCTCTTCTAAGGCTGACCTGGCCTTAGAAGCCTCTAATCTCCAACGAGCAGCATATGCGTGGAATGTCTCGATAGGTTTCTTCTTCAGATTTTGTATATATAGAATACATTCGGTGCATTCTCTGTATTGAATCAGAACCTATCAAAGAAATCTGATGCCATACCTACCCAGCTTGTCTACTTCTTGGGGTCCTGCTGATGTACCAAGACAAAGCATCCCCTTTCAAACTCCTCATAAAGATCTTCATACGAATCTTATCATCTTTTCCGACTCCAACCAGTTTGTCGCAATATGTCCTCAAGTGGACTCTAGGATCTCTCGTGCCATCGAACATTTCGAACATGGGAGGTTTCTACCCCTTCGAGAGTTCAACATCTAGCTGAATGCAGAGGTCATCATAATTCAGCCCCTCAATACCTTTGTTTCCTTTAACGCCCTGGACTCAGCTGGTCAACTTCTTGAGTTCCGCAGCCAGGTTTCTGATAAGGGAGCCATTGTCATCAGACTCAAGTGCATTAGGAATGTGGCATGTGTTGCAGTGTTGAATATGAGTGGGTTGTTTTGGTGGTTGTTGGGTGTTTGTGGAGGTGTGGGGTTTTTGGTGTTGGGAAAGTTGATATCGGGAGTGGTAAGGGAGAATGACAAGTTGGCCAAGTTTCGAACCTGATCCAGTTCTTCTCGGAACTTTAATAATTTCTGCTCAAGTTGGGCGGCACTTTCCTTAGAGATTTGGCTTCCATGCATAGTCTCTGTCTATTTACCCGAGTTCTCCTTTCTGATGGTGTTCACGTCTTCCATTTTAGTCTTGTTCTTGTTTCTGATAGGACTTGGAGGAGTAGGAGGTAGAGGTCCCTTAGATCTCGTACTGCATGATGATGATGCCAGAATGCACGAACTAACCTTTGGAGGGGAACAAAAATAAAAGAAAAACAAAAAAGGTAATAAGTTAGTGCGGATTATGAAAAGAAAAATATTGCAATATTTAAACATATCGTGCAAGAATATAAATCGTTTCCGAATTTGGGTGCCTCGTAGTGCCTGAGGTAGGCCTAGTGACAAATAGTTTTGGAGAACTTGTAATGCTATATGCCTCATTTAATTGATAAAAATAAGACGAATCGAAAATAACACTAAATGACGGAAAGTAAAATGTCACTAGTGACCATTGGCCTTATTACATCATTAAAATAAAAGACTCCTAACAATTTGGTCCCATAAGGACCTTCCCCAAAATCGGCATCTTTGTATCGCTCGAACAGTTTCACCAGCTCGCGTAGTCCCAGCAGCAAATAAGTTCGGGCCAGTTGTCCGACTGCATTTCCTTCAGCGTTTTGACAGTCTTCAATCCTCTTGATGAACTTTCCATCCAGATCCACCAGAACCCGCTTTAAATACCCTAGTCGCTTGTTGGTGCTGACAGCCATATCTTTCCACTCTTCGATCAACTTTTGATGGGCTTCTTGTATTTCCCCGTGCTCGCTTTCGCATTCCCAAATTCTCTTGCATAGTTGATTGTACTTAACACATGCTTCAGCTTTTTCGTCAATGACCCTGTGACCTCGAATGAACCCGGGCTGACCCAAACCATTGTGATTTTATTCCAGCCAACTGGAATAGTGTGGTGAACAGCCGATGTGATACCTGTCTGGCTCAATAGAATCCTTCCCCAAATACACTTTTTTAACCCTTGGTATGATTTGCTTTTTTCCATTCTACCTCATGGCTCGTAGGGGAACGTAGGCATAAGTTCCTCTCGGACCAATGAGTATGAGAAATGGTGCATTTTGGGATCGAATAATGAATTCTTCCATAGGGAGCCACTCAAACATCCACTGTACCTGGTCTTCTTTAAGATTTTCAAACAATTCTACCCATCCTCTAGCATCCTCCGGCTTAGCGAACATGTTAAGCGTATAATTCATACGCCTTGGCTGGTGGAAGGCGATGTGATCATGCCAATCTCTACGTAGGATCTCTTGTCGGTATTCACCTTTCCGGAGGTTCTCCATGAGCCAGAGTTCAAGTAATAAGTTGCAACACTCAAAATAGTTGGCCTTTTGCTCACAATTGTCTAGGGCGTGGTATATTTCAGCAACGATCATAGGCACTATACTGAAAGGCTACCCGCCAATTCCTTCCATCAAAGTCTTGGTTACCATGGCCAGTCTGGTGTGGATCCTAGCCTTCTTCATAGGGAACACTATCATATCCAAATAGCTGAACATAAAAACGAAGACCCTCCTGTGGATATGCTCTAATGACGTAAGGGTGAATTCATCTGAGTAGGTGTTGTATGACTTGCAATGGCCATACCTCTCGTGCAGATAGTCGAATAGGATAAAAGAGTCTTTCAAACAGGTTAAGTCTGGATTCTTCTTCAGTCCCATCATCTTGAGGAAGCCCCTACCCTTGCTATTCTCTAGTATAAGAAAACCTGGAGTCTCTCAAGGAATACCAGCTAAACCCCCTATGTCTTCGAGCAAAGGCGTCATTTCAAGGTCCCCAAAGCAAAACACGAACCTGTCACTATCCCAGAACAGTGTTGCAGCCTCTATGATTTTGTTGTCAGACTAGATCTCTAAAAGAGAAGGCAAATTCCCAAAGTATTTGCAGATGAGCGTCTGATCACAGGAGTGGAGGTCTTTCCACCAATTTAGCAGCCTTGGGTGAATATTGGTTACCATGCCAAATCTGGTGACTTCATGCCTCATTTCAGGAAAAAACAAAGCATTAAGCCCTTACCCCACCGGACTCGACTATTTAACCAATAATTTTCATAGCAAGCATTTAGTTCTACAAATAAATGCACAGAACATGGAGGTGCCCATTTGGGTTTCGAGGAAACCCAATGGACTTTTGACTAGGCTATCTTAATGAGTCATTATGTGTACAACATAACTGACTCTGCTAGGTTTGACCATAATGGATGCACATGTAAACAGAGTAAGGTTTCTATTGGGGTATTAAACTGGTACCCTTGAGAGGATCACTTAAGAGGGAAAGGCACGGAACCGTTGACTCCACTGCTGATCGACTGGTTTTACCACAAATATGCCTTTGTCAAATTTAAAGGGTGAGAGTATTGGAAGAGCGCAACCACTAATTATAAGAGTTGCTATGGTATTTGTTTGGCACGAGTGGAATATGATGTTGAAGATGCAATTTACAAGAATGAAACATATTGACATGACTTTCCACGTTCACGATTACAATAATTACTCGTAATTACAACAGTATAGAAATAAAGCGGTAAAAGATAGTAGTTAAAGGAAAGAAAAGACATGAAGAGCCAAGTCAGTTTCACAGTAAAGGAAATAAAGACAGTAAGTAAATGCAATTTAAAGATAATAAAGACACAACTAGCATGCGATGGTAAAATCCTAAAGAAATCCCCAATAGAGTCGCCATGCTCTCGACGCCCCCTTTTTCTAAAGCGATAAATATATCATTCGAAATCAGGTATATGACATTAGGGAGGACAACTCTATTCCCTTTCGAGAATTGGGTTTTGGAGTTTGGAGAGTCGCCACCTAATGATTATAGTGCACTAGGACACCTTTTAAGAAGACTTTGAGATGAAGAAACTTGAGTTTGGGTAAGGGCTAGAAATTATCTCGAAAGGAAGGTGTTAGGCACCCCTCAAGATCCACTAATGTGGTTCCCCGCCATACTACTCTTGTGACTTTAAACAACAAGAAACAAATAAAAGTCTCAGGTAGAGTGGTTTTCACATAACATTGCAAATAAGTTTAAGAGTTTGCAAAGAAAAGGAGTAGAAGTCTTAAAAAAGGTAATTTTGAACAACTTAAAGAAGGGTAACAAGTAAAAGGGAAAGGGGTTCCTAGGTTTGCAAATAATATGGATTACATCAATGCAATACCCGACGTACACTCCTCAAAAGAGGGGTCGCACTTGATATTAGCGCATCGGTCATCATATCCATATTCTACCCTTCCCATAATGTTAAGGTATTAAAGCGCGGAATGTCTCGTTACTTATTGCATGCTAGTACCCGTCCCAATACTATCAGCCCCGGAGGCATTCGAGACTACTAATCCTAAAGGGAAAGGGAATTTGGTGTCTTTTGAGAGTTTTCGAAGGATAAAATACTAAGGCAACATTCAAAACACGCGGTGCAGATATGGGTAAACAAGCAAACAAATAGGGCTCAAGCAAGCCTCATTAGATCACATAAAGGTATACAACTTAGCATGTCTTTCACATACTGGTTTGGCCTGGATTAATTAAAGCGATAGGCGAACTGGATTAACACACATTTTTAGACAAGAAGTCCGTATTAGGTCCGCTCGAATGCAGTTGTCAAAGACTGACCCAATTGATTAATTAGCCAACCTTTTATCTATGTGTCGAATAGAACTACTGGTTTCAAAAAGAAAACTAATGATGAAAAATTACCAGTTTTTGTCTGAGTAAAATAGGTTTCAGAAAAGTTGCATATTTGTAATAGAAAATGTTTTATCAACTTTATCAGAAGGAAATAATTTTCAGAAAAAATAATGTACTGATTTGAAAAGGTTTACTAGAAAGAAACGAATTTCAGAAGAAATGCAGACTGATTAGAAGAGGGTTTGTCAGTTTTATCAGAAAGAAATGAGTTCCGAAAAAAGATACAGAAGATTACCAATTTTAGCAAAATAGATACGAGTTTCAGGAGTCGATACTGTTTTAAACGAATGTTTCAAATTCGAGATTTTCTATAGGAATGCTTTCTATACGTTTATTGGTTTTAACACTTTTCAAGTATTAATAAAAGACTTATGAACATGATATCTATATGCATATTCATTATTAAACCTACAAACAGTTTGCCTAATGACTGTTATAGATGCAGAAATGCAAGAGCCTATATACATGATATCTCTATGTATAATTGCAGAAATCAGAAGTTAAACCCCTTTAGGCATGCTTTCTATCCTTTCTGCATAAAATAAACCCCCTCCCTTTTCTACTAAATCCCCATGTGTTTATTACAGATTATTACAAACTGATACATCAAACGAAAATTAAAAGTACATCCGAAGCCACAGCTACATACGAGAGACCAAATTCAGACTTAGTGTCTAACAACATGAGATGAACCACTTCCAGGATTTAGATTTTCAAAGCCTTCTCTTATCTAAGGTGTGTCAAAGTTCCAAGGAGTTTCCGGAACTCCAGGCAGTGCTTACACCCCAGATATCAATTAGAATGAATCAAAATGCAGTGTGGAAGGGCCAGCCCTCGACTGTCCAAGTTCAGAGGGAGCTCATGGGTCCCAAGGAAAGGCTCACAAAAGGGGAGCAGAGCATAAATTCTAGTAACAAATGCAAGTGCAATAGAGGGGGTTAGGGAGTGCCAAGGCGAGCTGGTGGTCATGCCCAGCCATATGGTAGGCTGGCACACCCCTGACCAGCATGTCATCCAACAATTAAGAGTAAAGACCTATTGAAGGTCAGACTATGGTTTGGACAGTGATTAGGACATTACCGGACCAAAGTCTCAAACTCAACATACATATAAAGGGGAATGGGGATGGGAATTGAAAGAGTTTAGGACTCACGAGGGTCCAGTTCATGCCCATGGACAATAATATCAAGTATTGCCATGTTTTTTTAACCACAACTCACTCACATATATGGGATTAAAGTTTGGGATTCATATAAGAAAAGGAACAATGAAAGTAAAACTTGCAGAAAGTTACAACACGTAGATAGTAAATCAAACAAGGAATGGACTATAGAATAAATACATAGGGGTAGAGGCAGGAATTAAACATAAGAACATACTAGTTGCAGAAAAGTAAGCAAAGAAAAAGCAGGATTCTTTCAAGAAAAGCCAAAATCAAAGAAAAACCATTATGCTTGTGAGTTCAGAGAACTCGACTGTTTGTGAAAATACTAAGTGTATTTGAGAGTATTCAGTGAAAATAATCAGAATTGATTGTGTGTTAAAGTGTAGAAGGGATTCCCCTTTTATAGTGTAGAGAAACAAAATCAAGAAGGTAAGAAGATATCACTGAAATCAGACTCCCTTGTTTAAGGGATTCTGATTCCGACGGGTGAAAATAAGTTAAGGAAAGAGAACTGGGTAAAAAACCTTTCAAAGTAGCACAGAAGGAATAAGTACATAAAATTTATTTAAGGAAAACAATCAATAGTACACGATTTGTGCCAAATAGGGTAAAGGAATCAATTAAACAGTCATGAAACCAAAGCTGCAGGTTCCCTTTGACTGAGCCCAGTCAATAAAGGTAGAGGAAGTTCATTCGAAGAAAAAATATTGGTCAATCAGTCAAAGACCTCTATCAAAGGGATTTAGAATCAAGAAATTAGTTGTCAAAACCCTTTGAAAGAGAGTTCCCATATAAAGCAAACAAATCAAACGAAGGAGTCTAACATTGAAATGTTTAGGGTCATAAACCAAAGAATACGAGTTCAGTTAGAGACTTATAGTGAGTCTGAGGGTACAAGGTCCAAAGTGAAACCCTAGTCCGATTTACCAAAGAAACCCCTAATTTCTAAAGTTCAAATCAAATCAAACACAGAAACGAGAAGGCAGATGAACAGACTCAGGGAGTCTCATCCGAAACAAATAGACCATGATAGCAGGTTTGAAACAATCAGAGAAATAAAATCGATTTAAGAGCATAAAAGGACACGTTTTAGAAATTTGGAACTTAGACAAGTCCAGAATAGATGAAAAATGCTTAACAAGAACACAAACAGAGTTCAGAAAAGCAAAAGTCAAGAAACGCAATAGTAAACACACATGGTAGAAAAGTGAGGAAAATTTAACAAAGATTAATCATGCGAGCACACATATAAAAGAAAAGAAGGACAATACATGCGTAATTGATAAGGAAAACATACGAGCATAACAAAGACAAACATCTAAAAGAAAAGAACATCAAGAATCAAAAGACTTTCAGAAACCTTAATTTTAAATCGAACGATTTTTTAGAAGGAAATTTTGGGAAAACGCTCAAAACGTCAAGAAGAACATAGACATAGCATAGATCTAAATAAAAAACGGTGAAAGAATCTCCAATGTATAAGGGTTTCAGAGATACCCTAGAAGTAAGAAAGGCTTGGAAGAACAACAACAGATCCTGAGTCGAAATGGTCAGGAATCAAGCTTCCAACGCTTGACCATGTCGGAGCGTGGCAGGAAAACCATAGATCTACGGATTTGAGGTAGATCTAAAAAGAAACCATCAAGGTCAAGCCTCCAAACCTTGAGTAGCTTAGGCTCAGGGGTGATAGAGGGTGAGCATAAGCCATCCATGGATCGAGATGCCATGGGTTCCGGTGGGAGTGAGGTGGGATAAGGCAGGAGGTGATTAGGGTTTAGGAGAGGATAGAGAGCGTTTCAGAGAGGAGGTGTTTCAAGGGCGGCCCTTTTCTGCGAATGAGGTAGGGTTAGGTGGGTTAGGGAATAAAAAAAGAAAGGAAAGATATTGGTCGTTGATCATTGAAAACCGAGCGGGTTTAGCAATTTGAGTCAGGGGTCGGACAAAAACTAAATTGGGTCGTTTTGATTTGGGGCGGAACTGGGCCAATTGAGGCTAAGATTGAAAGGGGAAATGGGTTGAGTATTAAATAGAAAGTGGGCTGAGTGTTAAATAGCCAATTTTTTCCTTTTATTTTATTAAAATAGTAATAATGATTTAAAAAGTAAATTAAAAATACTGAGCAAACAAATACTATATAAATATTAGATTAAAAATACAGAAAATAATTTTATAATTATAACATGCTATTAATTGTAAAATACGCTAGAATTGCAATTACATGCAGTTTAGCTTTAAAAATGCCAAACAAATTTGTGAAAATATGCAAAAATCACCTTAACTATATTTTAGTGTAAATATGGGAATGAAATAAGTTATTCACTAAAAATGATAATTTTGGGAATAATTACTGGATTTGTGGTATTAAAATGAGCAATAAATTGGCTTAAAAATTTATTAGAAATTTGGAGAAGATCCAAAACTCTTGGGCGTGCTTATATATTCACATATATGCTATTTTATAAGTAATTTGGATATAAAATCTAGAGGGAAATTGGGTTTCAACAGGACAAAGAGCGTAGGATACTCGTATATTGAGAGCGTGGATGGATGATTTTGATTAAGAAAAAAACTAAACCCCAAAAATTAATAAAACATAAAAGAAAATGACAAAACAAGGACCCTTTCAACCCCATTATATCCTCTCTCCTTCTTCCACCCGCCATTGCCGCGGCCCCTCTCCATTACTTCTGCCACCATTGCCTCGTCCTTCTCTTCCACCACCACATGAATCTTATCCCTCGATAAATAACTTTCAAATGAGATGATGAATTTTCACGACCTAAATTCAACTAGTCGTGATGGAATTGAACCCCCAACCGTACACTAGGTAAGTCAATTAGCAACCATCCAGTTCAAATGAGATTTACTAAGAGAAGTAATCATAATACAACTGAACTTTATATAACAATCCCAAAGACTGGTAATACAAATCATGAGCTTTTAAAATAAGAGTTTGTATGAAATAAATACATCATCTATTCGAAATGTAGATTTTTGTAAATCTTAAGCAACTGTGAACAAAAGGCAGCTACAACCAGAATGCAGGTACATCCTCAATGTCTGCTCCCGTCATACACAGCAACATCAGCTCCAAAATTGGCACGCAAGGTGCATAAGTGTAGTATTAGTACAACCGACCATATATACTCAATAAGCAACAAACCTAACATTAGGATGAAAGAAGTGACGAGCTTGGACAATGGTCAGAGTCCAACATCAATATCCAGGAACAACTCGCAACAATATAATGATAACCATACAAATAATACTCAAAGATATGATGCTCAGCTCGTTCACAGTTACAAAAAATACACACGATTCTCAGGTATAACTGTAAAACCCAAATCTTTCACCGAAATTACCAAAAATGTGAGTATATCAGAAAATTATATTTTTTTCTAAAAACATTAAACAACAGATAAGATGTTTCATTATCAGATGGCATGAGGAAACTACCAATCCAGAAAATACTAATCCAATGTATAATAAGCCTTCTTAAGATCAACCTTAATTACACAGCTCGTTGAAACCTCCTTCCTGGTATAGCCTTTAAATAATTCATTAGTGAGTACTGTATAATTAGTAATACTCCTTCCTCCAATGAATGTTGATTGAGATCCTCTAAATAGAGCACATATTACTATCTTAAGTCTCCCAATAATCACTTTTGTAATGATCTCGTATAGGGTTGTGCAACATGCTATAGGCCTATAGTCCTTCGCCTGTGTGGGGGTAGGGACTTTTGGAATCAGAGTAATACTAGTACATTTTATGGCCTAGCTCATTTTTCCTGTTTGAAAGAATTCTAGTACATCTACAAGCACACAACATTTTACCTCCTCCTAATGTTGTGTGGAGAATTGAATTGAAAATCTATCAACACCTAGGGTTTTATCACTTGGCATGCTCTTTATAGCAGTAAATATTTTCTCTGTTGTAACTTCCTTAATCAACAGAAGTTGTTGTGTTCTTGTCAGGCAGGTACCTTTCTTAATCACCTTAAAATTGGGACAAGGGAGAATGTGTGATGATTGTCCCACCAATTTTATTTAAGAAAAAGATGAATTGTTCTTTTACCTACTTTGGTTCTATAATCTTAATATATCAACATCATTGTATATAGAATTAATTGTGTTAACACTAGTGCGCATCTTCCACTGAGCATGGAAATATATTGTATTAGCGTCTCCATATTGTATCCATATGGCTTGAGATTTGTTCCTTAGAACTTGTTCTTTCATATTGTTCCACATTTTCACTTCTATTAAAGCTTCTTTTTCATGTTCTATAAAGGTCTTGTACAGTGGTTGTAGGGAAATATCGAACTATGCTAAGTCCAGTTTCTGGTTGGCTTCATTCAGCTTTTGTTGATAGGAGGCCATATATGTGTTTAAATCCCTCAGGGCCTTCTTCAACCTCTTAAGTTTTTGCCATGTTCTGGATATCCCCGCATATCTGTAATCCCATATCTACACTTCTTTCATAATTCCTATAAAATCTAGGTGATGAAAGGTCTATGATGCAATTTCTATTGTTGAAATGCAAAAATACACTTTACCAAGATTGGTGAATGGTCTGATACTCCAAGATTCAAATACTTTGCTTCAATATGGCTATAGATCATTAGCCAATTGTAATTTTCAAAGGCCCAGTCAATCTTGCTATATACTCTTGAATTGTCATCTCTTTTGTTACACCATGTGTAATACCATCAGGAACTCTTTATGGAGTAATTTGCAGTCGATCCAATAGTTCCTTCCATCCCTGAATCTCTCTTTGTGTCACATGGACCCCTATCATACCCACTGAGTATTGAAAATTGTTGAAGTCACCACATACCAGTCATTCAGTTGTTCTATGAGATCCTATAGGAGCAAGCTTGTCCCATAATTGCTATCTCTGCATCAATTCGTTACTTGCATGAATCGCAGTGAGTAGCAACCTTTTTTGTATAGTAGAGCCTTCCACTTCAGAATGAATGAACTGATCATCTACCTATAATATTTGAAGTAATATATGAGGTTTCCATAATAGCCAAATACGACCATTATAAGCATGATCATAGTTGTATTTGTCTTGCAGACCTTTGCTATCTTCTGAGTAATCTTCCTAGCTTTATTCTCTTTTACTCTTGTCTCAACTATCCCCATAACTTCTATTTTATACTTCTTCAGAACGAGAATAATCTCATTTCATTTAAAGGGCCTATTTAGCCCTCTAATGTTCCATGTACTTATAATCATGGAGGTTTGACATGTACTACCCTCCCCCACATCAGGTGATGTGTGGCCTTAATTTAGTACCTCAAATATGTAAGTGGTTCCCCAATGGCTAGTGGAACATCATGGTAGAGTTTGTTGTGGCTGATCATTGCTTCCACCATCAGCAATCCTTTTACCGTGATTTTTTTACCCTTGTTTCCTCATAGGTGATGCTAAAACTGGGGATTTCTCCTCTTCCAAAGTAGCATTACTCTCCTATGGTTCAGAGGCATTTTCCTGTGTTTTGGAAGTAGTTGGATCAGTGGAAGTGCTAATCTGGTCCTTTGCCACCCATTTAGTTACCATATTCCTTCTCTTTCTGGCTCTTCTATCCTTCTTTGATTGCTCAACAAAACCATAATTTTTCTCTTGAGTCTTCCTATGTCTGCATTCCTTAGTGGTGTGACTTTAGCACAATCAGAACAATACTTTGGCTTTCAATCATAATCGTATTCTATACTATGGTGAATAACTCCAGCTGGAGTATGGAGCTCAAGACCATTAGGCTAAGGATGGGATATTTTTGTCTCTACTAGTAAGCTGGAATAGAATATACGATCCATCTCATCTGTAAAAAAATCAGTGTACATAGAGAGCTTACTCAAAGCTTCTGTAGATTATTAGCCAACAGGTAAACTAAGAAATCTCTCCCATAAAGGAATTATAGTTAAACATTCAGAATATATAAGGACTGGATTGCCTAACTCGATCCCTATCGCTCCCAAAATCAAATGTAAATATGTAGTAGCAGTTGTCATGATATAGGAGTTTGGGTTTGGTAACAAAATTTCGCACATTCTCCATGGATTTAAAAAAATAGAGTATCCCCTAAAACATACCCTATTAGAGAAGCACCCCAATATTTCTATTGTTCCTTGATATCCTTCTCAACAATTATAACTACAATGGTATCACCATGCAAATCTGGAGGAATGTAGGAAATGGCCTTACCCACTTGTGAGCATTGATTCCTCTGGTAGGGTTTCTCCTCCTTTGGTAGAGATTCATGTTCCTCCATCAAAGGGGTTTTTGAAGCAGCACGAGTTGGTACTTTGGATATAGCTAGGTCAAGAAATTGGAGATGGCAGGGAATCTTTATCCTCATTCTTCTTGCAACATGTTTTCCATCTAGGTATAGATGATTATCACTCTTCTCCTCATCTTTTGGTTCCTCGCGGATGAGTTGGAATTGCAGCATTAAGAAGCTACCAAAAGTTAGTGGTCTTGCTTGTTATTGAATTCCATTCCCCGGAGTTGCTATAGACAATGTTGCTAGTGATGGCAAGGTGCTGGAGGTAGGAATTTTTCACTACGCGTGCACAATATCAAAACTCGCTAAACATGCACTGAGAGGAAATTATGCATGCCCTTCCTCCTTATTGTTAATACGTTGAGGTCATAGGCATCATCCTTCAAGAAAGCCCGAATTGTTGGAGCTAGTATACTTTGATTTTTGTGATCCTTGTAAAATAAAGTTAAAAAAGTGGTGCACTTTACTTTGTGAACTTTATTGATGATCATTCGCAAGCTCTGGGTATATCCGTCAAAATTTAAAGAATAAGTATTTAGCGTGTTAAAGGAATTTCAGGCCTTAGCTGAGTAACGGATTGGGAGGAAATTGAATATTTGCACTTACAATGGTATTGAATATTGTCGTCCATTTGATAACTGTTACAGAGAACAAGAAATTTTTCATCAGAAAAATCCGCCTAAGAAGCCTTAATTGAGAGAGTTAGATATTTACTTTCAGAGGCTACAATTTCAAATAAGTTTTGGTGGAAGCACTTAATATTGTTGCTTGTGTTATCAATTTCTCTGCTACTGTTGATATGGTAATGTCCCTGATAGAGTATAATTTGCCAAAGATATTTCTTATGATCACTTGAGAGTTTTTAGGTATAAAGCTAGTGTGCATGTTCCCAAGATGAGATATAGAAATTGGATGTCAAAATTAAGTAGTGCATCTTTATTGGTGATAGTCAATGTCAGTTTGAGCATCTTTTTTATGATCCAATTAGTAATAAACTCATTAGGAGTCATTATACAGTATTCATTGAAGATCGGACTATTGAAGATATTAACAACACTGAGAAGATAGATTCCCAAAGTAAAGAGAGCTTAGTTGATATCGACTCAATTCCTATTACTAAGGCACATATTGCAAATAAAGGAAACGAAGATAATAATGAAGATAGTGATCAAGATCAAAATGATCATCAGGGTGTAGAAATTATGGACAATATTTTAAAAGATGTGGGCATAAGGCGAGACGTTTTACATATGCCTCAGCAAGACGTAAGCCTCGAGGCACGGGGAGTAAACCCCATGGAAATTTAATTTTTAATATTTTATAAAATAATATAATTATAATAAATATTTCATAAACATGTACAATTGCATATAAAGTGAAGAAAACTATAAATATGTAAAAAAGAATATTTGAGTGCAATCTATTATACGCTACTTACAAGCACAAGTAACTTGAGTAGAAAGAATAAAGTTTTCTACATGGAGGAACAAAAAGGATGACTAACCCGCAATTTAAACTTTGAATTTGCTATTGTGAAGGAGAATGAAGTTCTTTTTGTATTTGTAAAAAAATATTGAACATCCATACTTTTGGTAGATATTAGCGGACTAGCGGATAATATAAATAGTTGGAATGACCACAAATTAGAGCTTCAATAAATAAAACAACGTCTTGACTTTTAAATTTAATACATTTCATTTTATTTTAAAATTTTAATTAAGTACAAGCTGACTCTTGAGAATTTAGGTATTATATGAAGGACTTATTCCATAAATATTGTTTTAATTTGAAAAAATCTTCGGAGCTTAGCCCTCACTTAAAAAATGTGCCTCAAACACTAAGGCGTATGCCTCCAATGCCCTGGCGTATCACCCGAATTGTTGGGTGTACGCATCGAAGCATTCTTAGTGTGCCTCGCTCAAAAAATACCTTTTAAAACACTGGTTATGGATGCTCCAATCGGTGAATTTACACTTAATTAGCAATCAATTCCTGCTTAGGTGACTACTTCAAATTCTCCCGAACCTCTCTTAGAAGATCTACAAGAGAGTAAAAAATCCATGTGTTATCCTCCTGACGAGTATGTACTTTTGACTGACATGGGAGAACCTGAGAGTTATGAAGAAATCATGTAAGATACTCACAAAGGTTAGTAGGTAGAAGCCATTGAAAATGAAATGAATCCACTCCATTAGAATAGCACATATGAGTCAGTAAAACTATCGAAAGGTAAGAGAACTTAACAAACAAATGGATTATTAGAGAAAAGTAAGATCAACATACATCTACACGTAGGTACAAGGCGATATTAGTTGCTAAAGGTTTTGGCCAGAAGAAGGAAGTTGACATTGATAAAATTTTTTCCCCTGTCATAAAGATGCCTTTTATTCGTATATTTCTAGACTTAGCCAAGAATGATGGATATCAAGACTGTTTTTTGCATGGTGATTTAGATGAGGATATTTACATGGAGAAATCCAAGGGTTTTGTAATTGTAATGATCCGACTTATTATGTTATGTATTTGAGTTGTGTTCCCCTATTTGATACTTTTCGTATGTTTATTTGTTGGTTTGTGACTTGTCAGGATGGTTGGTTTGGCTTCATAAAGGTTTGAGAGTGATTTAGGACACTTAGTCTCATTTTGAAGCTTAAGAAGCTGAGTGAACCAAGGTTTGACTTTTGAGTAAACGCCTTAATAATGGTTATGTGATGGTTCCAATATATTTGTATGGTGATTTTGGACTTGAGCATATGTTTGAATTTGAATTTGGGAGTTCCTAAAAGTTTTTGGCTCTATTTGTCGAACGTTAGCAATTTCAAGGTTTTGAGAGTTCATAGGATTGACCGAGAGTTGACTTTGATGCTATCAGGCTCAAATTTGGTATTCGAAGACTTTGGATAGACTCATTTAGTTGATTGAAACTTGAAAGTTTGGTCATGATAAGAAATGTATAAGTGTGATTCGGATGCGTTCGAGGAAGTTAGAATGTTTGAAACTTAAGAGAAAGAATTTGATCTTCAATTCTTGGTTTTGATATTATTTGTGGTGTTTCGAGTCCTTGGATAAATTTGAATTAGGTATATGAACTTGTTGGTATGATTAGACGGGGTCCTGGAGGGCTCGAGTGTCTTTAAGGGTAGTTTGGACCATTTTTCTATGTGTAGCATGTGCTAATTTTGCTGATATCTGGTTGGCTTCACGATCACGGAGCTGAGAAATATTTGTTATCATATTCGCGATGGGCGCGTTCATGATGAATATGCTAAGGTTTGGGTTGTTGCTCCACGTTTGCATAGAAGTATCTTTCTCACGAAGCTTTGACCTTCGCGTTCGCAAAACAGTGGATAAGGAAATATAAAAATATATCATACATTTTAGAATGAATTATTAAGAAACTATTATTCAACAAAATGGAAAGGATGGAGTGCCGAAGCTGGCAATGATTCGCTTAAAATAGACATAGCAGCAAGAGAAAGTTCATATATATAATACAATTGGGCCTTTTACTATTTATATTCACTCAAACCCGGTCCATAATGTTTACAAAACTAGCACAATGTAATGAACTAAGCTATTACATCTGACTACTTCAAATACAATACAAAGAATGACTATCTCTATAAAACTGTCTATTTACCAAATAAATAAAGAATGGGCCAACTTAAGTGTGTGGCTTTGGAGGCCCAATACCCCTTCAAGTTGGAGGGGGGAACCACCTTCAACTTGCCTAGAAAAGTATGATGGAGGACCCTAGGCAGTGGTTTAGTGAAGACATCAGCAAGTTGATTGGAGGTAGGAACATGGGACAATTGGAGGAAGCCCTCAGCCAATTTGTTTCGGATGAAGTGGCAATCCACTTCAATATGTTTTGTACGCTCATGGAACACCGGGTTCTTCGCAATATGAAGAGCTGCCATGTTATCACATAGGACTGAAACAGGAAAGGATACAGGGACTGTTAGATCATGCAACAAGCGGGACAACCAAACTAATTCAGCCACCGCATGCCAGACAGCTCGATACTCAGCTTCAGCGGATGAGAGAGAAACCACACGCTGCTTTTTGGATTTCCAGCCAATATGACCGTCGCCCAAGAATATACAATAGCCCGAGACAGACTTGCGAGTGTCGGGGCACGCAGCCCAATCACTATCAGTATAAGCCTTCCTAGAGAAATCAAAATTGTTAGAATAAAATAAACCAAAATCAAGTGTTCCTTTAAGAAAGCGGAGCAAGTGGAGGGCAGCAACTATATGAGGTATCCTGGGAGTGTGCAAGAATTGACTCAAATATTGAACCCCAAAGCATATGTCAGGTCGAGTGTGAGTTAAAAAGAGCAGCTTGCCAATGAGTCTCCTCTACCTCTCAGGAGATGACAAAACCTCACCTTCAGCAGCCTTGAGCTTTGGGGTGAGTTATAAAGGACTAGCAACAGAAGTGACCCCCAAACAATCAAACTCTTTAAGCATATTAGAAACAAATTTCTTTTGATTTAAAAGAACACCATCAGGGAAAACAGTAACCTCAATGCCTAGGAAATAGTGTAGAAAACCCAAGTCTTTAATTTTAAACTCATCATCCAAAAACTGCTTCAAAGTTGAAATTTCAACCAAATCATCACCTGTGAGGATGATGTCATCAACATAGACTGCTAATATCACCAAATGACCTGGACATCCTTTGAAGAAAAGAGAATAGTCATTGAGGGAATGATGATACCCAATGGAATAAAGAGCCTTAGATAACTTGGCATAGCATTGTCTAGAGGCTTGGCGCAACCCATAAAGTGAGTTTTTTCAGCTTACAAGCCAAAAGGACATAAGAGGGAGAAGCAACAGAGAGACCTGGAGGTAATTTCATATCGACCTCTTCATCTAAGTCACCATGAAGAAATGTATTATTGACATAAAGTTGAAACAAAGACCAATTCTTTTTAATAGCAGCAACAATCAAGCACTTAACAATGGACATTTTCACAACAGGAGAGAAAGTCTCATTGAAATCCACCCCCTCGACTTGTGTGTCCCTCTAATGACAAGCCTAGCCTTATATCTTTCAATCTCACCGTTAGCTTTGAATTTGATCTTATATACCCATTTTCAACCAATAAGCTTTTTGCCCGGAGGAAGCTCAACAATATCCCAAGTTCGATTTGCTTCCAAAGCCTCAAACTCTTTCCTCATGGCATCTTGCCAAGCTATGATAAGAGCTGCCTGGGAATATGTATATGGTTCAAATTCTACTGGCTTAGAAGAGGAGCCAGAAAGGGAATTGGGCAGCTTGTAGATGTAATCATTTAAGTAAGAAGAAGGATTACGAGGTATATCAGATTTTCTATGGGAAATAGAGGAAGGTGTAGGAATAGCAGCATCAGGATTGAAAGAAGGAGAAGCAGGGGCAGGATCAGGGACAACAACTGAAGGAGAAACTACAGCATCTCTGTCAGGAGAAGAAGAGGTGCTGGGAGAAGCAGGAGATGAAGAACCATGTATGAAAGGAGAAGTATGATGTGATGTTGTGTTGGGGGGAACATTAGTGGAAGAAGAGGGCACAGGACAATCATGGGGAAAATGAGGTAAATGAGAGGGTGACAAAGGAGACTCAGAACCAATAGGAAAGGAGAAATCTAAAGAAAAAGGAAATTGCTGCTCATGGAAAACCACATCTCTGGATATGAAACACTGCTTGGATTGGAAATTATACAACTTATAGCCTTTCTTTGCAAAAGGATAGCCAAGGAATACACACGGACTAGCTCTAGGTTTCAGTTTATCTCATTGAGGAATTGGAATAGTGTCAAAGCAAAGACAACCAAAAGTCCTTAAGTGAGAATAAGTGGGATTTTTCCAAATAACAACTCATAAGGAGATTTATTTTGAAGCAAGCTAGAGGGAAGTCTATTTATAATATAGGTGGTTGTGAGGAGACAGTCTCCTCAGAATCTAATGGGAACTTGGGACTAAAAAAGTAAGGCTCTAGAAGCTTCAAGAAGAGTTCTATGCTTCATCTCAACCACGCCATTTTGTTGAGGTGTGTGAGGGCAGCTTGTTTGGTGAATTATACCATGTTCACCAAAGAAGGAAATAGCAGCATAACTAGCTCCTAACTCTAAAGCATTGTCAGACCTTATATACTAAATAGTCATATGAAATTGTGTCTTTACAAGTGCAACAAAGGCCTTAAGAAGAGGGAAACCATTACTCTTGGAGCCCATTAAGTGAGTCCAAGTGCTTCTAGTGAAATCATCAACAATAGTAAGAAAGTATTTAGAACCTGAGTAAGTAGGTGTGTGACAATGTCCCCAAGTGTCAACATGGACAAGTTGGAAAGGCTTAGAGCTATGAATTGAGCTATCAAGGAAAGGCAATCTAGTTTGCCTAGGCATTGGACAAACATGACATGTAAAAGACTGTGTGGAAGAATATCAAAATACACTTCAGAAATACTTTTCATTCTAATAAAAGGAACATGAGCAAGTCTACTATGCCAAACAATATCCATCATTTTATCATAGAAGATTTATTACAGGTGGAAGAAGCAGTATTTACAATAGAAGAAACAGGAATAGGATCACAAACAGATGGTAAGCTGCAAAAATTTGACATAGTAGATTGATGCTGAGAAGGCTTTTCCCACACAAACTTGTATAACCCACAATCACGTTTACCAAGATCCATAGGATTCTTCAGAGAAGGGCCCTGTATGAGACAAGAAAGTCTGGTAAACTGAACTATGCAATCAAGCTGGTCTGTGAGTTTATGTACAGAAATAAGATTGTGTTTAGAAGAAGGTAGATAGAGAACATTTGTAAGAATAATGGAATCAGTTAAGGCAAAGGAACCTGTACAAGTGACTTTAACTTTGTGCCCATTTGGTAGGGAAACAAGGAAAAGAATAGGTAAAGGTGTGATATTAATAAGGTAATCTTTGTTAGAGGTCATGTGATCTGATGCACCGGAGTCAACTATCCAAGTTAAAGAATCAAATTGACTAAGTAGAGTAGAATTAAAACTATATACTACATTCTTAGGCAGCAAAGTACCAGCAAAATTGGCAGAGCTCATAATGTTGAGTTGAGGTCCAGAATCAGAGATATGAGATTGCTGTAGAAGTGAAATCAGATGAGAATACTACTGCTTTGTCAAACCAGGTAACCCAGAACCATGTTCATTAGACCCAGTAGCAGGAACAAGGGCTTGGTTGGGAGAAGAACATTCAGAGTAGAAAAATCAGAATCCATAACCACATTGACAGCTACTTTCTTGCCTTTAGTGAACTTGAAATTTGGAGAGAACCCATGAAGCTTGAAACAGTTATCAATGGAATGTCCTGATTTCTTACAATACTTACAAAAGAGGTTAGACTTGGATTGGTCAAAATTGACTCTCTGATTAAATTGTCTATGATATTCCTGAACATTAAGTTGTGGTTTAAAAGGTTTGTTATTGGGAGGATTGACATTGAAAGATGCTCATTCAGTAGTAAAATTGTGGGGCAGGATTGACTTGTCTTTGCATTTCATCTTGCAGGAGGATGTTATAGACATTGTCAAGAGATGACAAAGGCTGCATTATTATCAAATTGCTTCTGACACCCACATATACATCATTCAGTCCAATGAGGAACTGATGAACTTTATCCTCCTCTTTCTCTTTCTGAAAACCTTCTTTAGCAGCACATGTGCAAGTATTTGCATGACTATTGCACATTAACCCCAACTCATCCTATATTCTTTTAATTTTGGTGAAATAGAAAGCAATATCAAGGGATCCTTGATAAGTAGATGCTAATTCCCTTTTTAATTCAAATACTTTGGTCCCATTTACAGTTCCAAATCTGTTATTTAATTGTTTCCAAAAGCTTTCAGCTGTCTCAGAGTATTGAACACTTTCAACTATTTCTGAAGACAATGAGCTAGTTATCCATGAGATAACCATGTTGTTACAATGATCCCACTGCTTCTAATCAAGAGAATTCGCAGTAGTTTTGGGACATGAACATCAATGAAAGCTATCTTATTCCAAGCGGGCAGAGAAACTATCATGCTACGCTTCCATTCCCCAAAACTATTCCCCGAGAAAGGTACAGGAACAAGTGATACTCCGAGAAAATCAGAAGATTGGAGATACAAAGGGGATGAAGGCTCGGTAGTATATGCAGAAGGTGTACTAGAACCCGTCATAATGGCAATTAAGAAGTATCAATCGACAACTCACGGCAACAAGTCACAAATGATAACACCAACACCACAAAGCAAGCAATCAGATAAGAGAAGAGAATAACAGTCTTCTTCTCAACCTGAAGAAGTAAGGCCTAGAAGACGAACAAAACTCTGATGAGTTCACCGAGCAAGCCCTAATCTGACAAAATCTGGAACCTTCGAGTAGCCAAAATTCAATCAAAGAAATGGAAGCTTAGCGCTATACAGCTTCTCCGATGACAACAATGAAAGATCATACCATAAAAAATAACTTCCAGTCGAGAAATCAACGGAAACCACCAAACTTCGACGACGGCGAAAACTTGATAAAATCAAGTGAGGGTAGCACTGCTTGATAGAGGAGAGAAAGGACTAACCGTCTCCCGCTCTGATACCATGTCAACATAGAAAACATCAGCTCAACCAAAAGGATCGTCAATGGAGATTAGGGATTCTAGATCCTTCTCATCAAAGAGAAAGATATGAACGAAGCAGTGAGAGATAAAAAATGGTCGGCCAACCCAATACAGTTGGACCTTTACTATTTATACTTCACTTAAACCCGGTCCATAATGTTTACTTAACTAGCACAATGTAATGAACTAAGCTATTACGTCTGACTACTTCAAATACAATACAAATAATGGCAATCTATATAAAACTGTCTATTTACCAGATAAATAAAGGATGTGCCAACTTAAGTGTGTGGCTTTGGAGGCCCAACATCATTTCTTATTAGTTTGGTACATAAATCATATGCGGGCAAATTTTCTCAAACAAATTAAAACTAAGAATAGAAATCCTTTTCCGAAAGTACTTATACCGATTTTTCCCCTTAAATTTTACATCTAACACTAGTACTCTTTACTTTTTTTTTTTTGTATAATATTCATATGAGATGAAATTAAAAATACTTAAATAATCAATCCCAACCTTCTTAGAATTAAATTAAACGTATTTGATATTGCCGTTTACATTTAGCACTTTATACACCAAACAACCAAAAGGGAGTAGATTCAATTACTCAAAACGTAAAAAAAAAAATTAAAAAAAGAAAAAAGTGGCTCGACTCTTTCTCTTCGATGAACTACTTCATGCAATTGTTTAATTGGTTAAGTAAATGACTATCTTTCCTTTCTTGTTGCCTCACATTTAACGTATGACTTGTCAACTAGGAACAATTTTTAAAAATTTTTTTTTTCAGTTGACAAATCATACACTTAAACTGCGAAAATGACTAACATGAGATCTAACAGTCCTAAGAAAATGTCGACCCTTCTCTTTTTCTTACCTTGTCAAACTAAAGCACCAAGTTAAACTTCTATTAATAAGATTTGAGACATATTAAATATTTCCCGTTTCAGTTGTAAATCTATTTCCTTTTTGGTCCATTCCAAAAAGAATGAATCCTTTCTAAATTTGATAACAATTTAACTTAACGTTACAACTCTACCCTTAATGAGAAAATTTTATAACCACATAAATACTCTGGGCCACATTTGAACTTGCTTAAGACCATAAATTCTAAAAATTTTCATTTTTTTTCTTAACTCCACGTCCAATCAAACATGTTCACATTTAAGGGAGTAAAAATGTACCACAAAGGAGAAAAAAAAAAGATTAAAAAAATGTTGATATTTGTGAATCACCTTTAACCATTATTAAGATTTAAAGGAGAATAAAGGGAGAAATAGAAAAGGTGAAGATTCTATCTGACAAATTCCCTCCTTTTTCTTCTGCAGAATTTTAGATTTCTGTTCTGCTGTGGCGTTAACCTCAACGTAAACATTTACACCATACCAACAAACCCCTTTACGCGCATATTGCAAGAGCAATATAATTCCTGACTTTTCTTGACGTTTTCAATTCCCATTATTTTCCCAGCTTCAGGTTCTTTCTTTATTTCGACCCCACCATTTTTTTTTATTAAAAAGATTAATTTTTTCTTGTTGTTTTGCAAACTTTTTCATTTTTCTTGAATTACTCTATGAATCTTGAGCTGGATTTAGCTCTGTAATTTGGATGGTTTGTGCTTCAGCAATTTGGTTCATTATCTTGATTTCAGGTGTCTGTGATTTGTGTGTGATGCATTATGTTGTTTTGAATGGAATATAAGTTGTTGTTTGGGACATGTTTTGATTATCATGCAATACCCAGATCTTATTACGTTCTTCTTCTTTTTTTCGTGGTTGGCGTTTCTGTATGAGCCTCAAATTGAATGATTTTGCTAGTGTTTGCTGCATTGGCAGGATTATGATTTAAAGACAGTGAATTAGGTGTAGATACTGTCTATTATACATATACATTGCTTAAACTCGATCTATAGGGCAGTGGATTCGGTTCAACCTGCTGAAACGGCTAGATCCACCTCTGGTTGCTATGTCTGTTTGTTCAATGTTGTTGATTTCTGTTTAATTTTGGGTTGTTTGCAATAAAGTTTGCATCTTTTGGATACTTCACCCTACTTGTGTAATTTGATCTTTTCGGAACATGTTTATTTGTTGGCCTTTCCATCTAATTTGATCCTTTTTACTGCATAACCTATTGTAGCTAAGAAATTGTTTTCTGAACTGAGACTGAAATAGGCAAAAAAGATTAAAATAGGGATTCTATTGAGCAAATGCAATTCATGTAGCTTAGTTTTGTTTCATGCTCTGCTTGGTGCTTGCTCGGAGCTAGTTTCAGTTAGCGGTTTGAAATATACAGAATTAAACGTACGAAGAAGTCAATGAGATTCAACATCTACTATATACAAACAAAATAATTTTTGACCGTAAATGTAGTGTTATTTTTCGGCGAAGGGGGTTCAAATAAACCCGCTTGGCCCCCCGACTCCACCCATGCTTGCTGTCTGTTTATTCAATTCTTGTTTCTGTTCAAATTGGATGTTTTAGCAATAGAGTTTGCATCTTTTGGGTACTTTAACCCCCAACATTTGATAATTGGTCCTTTTTCACATGTTTATTTAATTGACCCTTCCATCAAATTTAATCCTTTAACCAGCATAACCTACTATTTGTGAAATGTTATGTTTCTGACTTTGGATAGGGATTATTATGAGCAGATTATTTCGATGACTTACTTTTCGTCTTTTGATTAAATGGTTTTTGCTCTTTATTGCAGGGCCTCTCTACCTCTTTTGCAGAAGAGGTCCACAGAGGACCCCGGGGAAGAAGTTAGAGGGAGGAGGCCAATGGATTTTGAAAGCAATAGCTGGATCGGTGAAAGGCTGTGTTACTACCCCAGGCTTTTTGGTGGAGTCATGCTAACTGCAGCATTGCTCGGGGTGTCTACTAGCTATTTTACAGGGATCAGTGTTCCTACTCTACCCCACCTTTTACCCAATCTAAGTATCCTCCGTAAAAAGAAGCGTGGGAAGAAACATATTCGTGTTTATATGGATGGGTGTTTTGACCTAATGCATTATGGTCATGCAAATGCAATAAGACAAGCTAAAGCGTTGGGAGACGAGTTAGTAGTTGGAGTTGTTAGTGATGAAGAAATTGTAGCTAATAAGGGTCCCACCTGTTTTATGCATGGAAGAAAGGTATTGATTAGTTGCTGCATCTTTCATTGATTAGATTTTTATATTTGTTTTTTTTTTTTTGGATAAATTTTCATATTTGTTTCTCTTATCTGCAAATTATCTTGTACAGGAAATAAAATAGCTTAGTGCATAACATTTCTACCTGATGCCTTATTTGTTCAAATGGTACTGTAGACTGTAGAGAACTGTATTCAATATCTACCTTAGAAATGTTAGCTTCACCTATATATAACATAAAGGTATAAAATCTAATGACACTGTGGACTAGAGAACATGCACTGTAGTCTCCGTCTTTCTTCTCCATCCTGCCTGAGTAGGATATGTGAAGAATAAATCCACTTTGAAACAGAAAGGTTGAATTTAGTTGTTGAAATTGTTTTGATAAAATGTGCAATGATTGCCGGCATGGACTGAACCAAGACTGAGAATTATAGAATACATGAGCCAGTGGCAGTTCTTAAGAGAAATCATAGCAAGTTGGTACCAACTCGGGGGCAATCTCACATTTAGTGTAGGATGACATCCTATGGCCATGCTGATAACAATTTGTTATCATGATTAAGATGTGTTAACTAGACACTGATTCAAGTCCTCATTAACCATCCATATAAATTATCATGACTATAAATACGTAATATTTTTCAAGACTCCACTTACTTGAGTAAAAATGATAGCTAAATATCGTGAAATAATGTCATAATTAACGCCCCCTATCGTTGTTTCCTGCGTTATGTCCGATTCAACTCCTCTTTAACCATCCATATAAATTATGTTGACTATAAATATGTAATATTTTTCAAGAGTCCACTTGAGTAAAAATGATAGCTAAATATCCTGACATAATGTCATTATTAACGCCCCTATTGTCGTTTCCTGCATTGAACTAGTGGCTAATTTGCCTTGTCTACTGTGCCTTTGGCAAAGGCAGAAACTGACACAATCTCTGGAATATGAGTAGCAAATCCTGATTGAGATCCCATCCCTTATGCATTTATTCCAGCACCATAGCTGGGCTGGAGGTGCAACTGTGGAAAGTTATAATTAGGTTAAAGGTCTCTGGACCAGTTCAGGGCATAAGTTGATAGATGACCTGTTACCAGCACTGTCCATCAAAGTCTTGACCTTGCTATTCTTGATGAGCCTAAGCAAGTTTTTGATGTAAAGTGGATTTTTGGAGAGAAGTGTCTTCCTTCAATTTATGCCTATTGGCTCTTACATGTTGTCTGTATGTAAAGATGTAAATATCTTTAAATTCTTAGAATTTAAAATAGCATTCACTTCAATTACTTGACAAAGAATTTAGTGCCACTTATTTATGTGTCCATTTGTGACGCTATTTTGTTTCATCAATTCAACTGTTTTAGTTTTCCCCGACCTATATATGACATCTAATTTTAAGATCTTTTGCAGACTTGCCCTTGTTAGTGGGATGAAGTGGGTGGATGAAGTAATTCCCAATGCTCCTTATGCAATTACTGAGGATTTTATGAACCGTTTGTTTAATGAGCATAAGATTGACTACATTATACATGGTGATGATCCCTGTCTACTTCCAGATGGAACTGATGCGTATGCCCTAGCAAAGCAAGCCGGTCACTACAAGCAGATTAGACGCACTGAAGGTGTCTCCAGCACAGACATTGTAGGTATTATATCTCTCCTATTCTAGGTCAGTTTAAGGTTTGACGCTTAAGCACATCACCCAATCTATTAAGTCAATATAGCTAAATTTTCCAGATGTATGCCATGTTGATCCTTTACAAGATTGTGTTCTGTATATAATGGACCCTCCCCCACCTCAGATAGGTTAATTGCAAACTCTTTCCTCTCCCACCCTACTTTTTACGTTGTGCTTACATATGTAAACAATGTACAGAGGCCTAAGTTGTGTATACAGCTGATAATATCAGAAAACTTGTGTATAGTGGTTTTTCAGAATACTTTTTAGAGTCAAATGATTTTCCCAAGAGTAGCAAATGAAAATAAATCAAAGAGACTGTTCAGTAATATCCTGGAAAAGTGAAGAAAAAGAAATGTTTCCTGGAACCACATCGTAGGAGCGATGAGTATGTTTCTATTTTTCTCATACATTTTCCGATCATGTTTTGTAGGAAGGATTCTTTCATCTGCTAAAAGTATTTCTCAAGATACCACCAAAGCATCTCTCCCTGAAGATGATAATATGAAGGGTGTATATGCTGAGGAAAAAATGGCGAAGATTGATCATATATCTCGTTTTCTGCCAACATCTAGACGAATTGTGCAATTTTCAAATGGAAAGGTACCACAAGCTGTATTATCGACTTATTATTGTGCAACAACAACAACAACAACCCAGTATAATCCCATTTAGTGAGGTCTGGGGAGGGTAGTGTATACGCAGACCTTACCCCTACCCTTGGGTAGAGAGGTTGTTTCGAAATAGACCCCCGGCATCCTTCCCTCCAAGAACTTCGCACCATGCTCTTGGGGAGACTCGAACTCACAACCTCTCGGTTGGAAGTGGGGGTTGCTTACCATCGGAGCACCCATCTTTGTCTCTACTTATTATTGTGCATCATGCTAAATTAAGTTTATTGTTCCTTTTTTCCATTTGATTCCAATTTGAATATTATGGGTGTCAATTTAAGATATTTGTAGAGCTGTGGTTAGACCAGCCATGTTGTATGGAGCAGAGTGTTGGCCGGTTAAGAACTCCCATATCCAGAGGATGAAGGTAGTAGAGATGAGGATGTTGAGGTGGATGTGTGGGCACACTAGGATAGACAAGATTAGGAATGAGGATATTCGGAAGGAGGTGGGCGTGGCACCTGTGGATGACAAGATGCGGGAAGCGAGGCTCAGATGATTCGGGCATGTGCGGAGGAGAAGTCTTGATGCTCCGGTGAGGAGGTGTGAGTGGTTGGCCGTGGTGGATACGAGAAGAGGTAGAGGGAGGCCTAAAAAGTACTGGGGAGAGGTGATCTGGCAGGACATAGCACGACTGCAGATCTCTGAGGACATGACACTTGATAGGAAGGTTTGGAGGTCAAGCATAGGGTTGTAGGGCAGGGGATAATGGAGCTTTGCGTACTTCGTTCCGGGGGTGAAGAGGGGTTGGATTAGTATTGACCTTAGATAGCTTGCAGTTTATATTAGATTCACACTATCCTTGTTGTTTACCTTAGCTCCGTGCCTTAGTTACTGGTTACTGTTATTGCATTTCATTTATCTTTTGGTTGTTATGCTTCTGTTACTATTATGGTTTCTACTGGAGTTACTAATGCATTGTCTCCTTCTCTTTTCCTTTTCTCTGAGCTGAGGGTCTTTCAGAAATAGCCTCTCTGCCCTATCGGGATAGGGGTAAGGTCTGCGTACACATTACCCTCCCCAGACCCCAACTTTGTGCGACTTTACTGGGTAGTTGTTGTTGTTGTAATTTAAGATTATTTGTGGAATTAAATATTCTCCTGCTTTTTTATTCGTAGGGGCCTGGGCCAAATGCTAGAGTTGTGTATATCGATGGTGCATTCGACCTTTTTCATGCTGGCCATGTTGAGGTAAATCTCTAATATTGCATTTTTGTAATGAAGTTCAAGCTTTATTATGTATATCTTGTGCAATCATATGTGTGGCTTTCACCTTTATAAATATGTCTGTGATATTGTTACTCTGAATGATTTATGAACTGTCTGTTAATTTTCTTTCCTCTACTTGGATGCTGATGCTAAGGTTCATGGGTTAAGATGCAGTATAAGTCAGTATCCTTAATGGTGTTGAGAATTACAAGTAGCATTTTATATTAATCGCAACAAGCTCTTTTGAAGTGTCAAAGCTCATTATATAATTAGTAGAAGATGTTTACTGGTATACTTAACTATTGATCTTTTTCCTTTGCCTCTTATAGATGATATACTTAAGCTTCAAATTCTCGTCTGCAACCTGACTTTAGTGTCATTCACTTGTTTAATGTGCTCCATAGTTTATTCAAAGAGTGTCTTCTCGTTCAGCATCAGTATACAGTTTTACGAATAAGTTACTCTTTTTCTCCCACTCAGATTCTTAGAAGTGCCAGACAACTTGGAGATTTTCTTTTAGTTGGAGTTTATACTGACCAGACTGTAAGGTATGTTCATATTAGTACAACTTGCCTGTTCTTGGGTTGACTCTATTGCTTTCCAATAACATCCTTCAAAGTGGCAACCCTAATTTTATTTGTCAATGGGCAAACTGCACTGTTAACTGAACGACTCTGAGGTTATATTTTTAATGAAACCTTATTTGGTTAACATTAGAAGTACAAGAAAATTCTTATCTTCATGTTATCGAGATACTTTGAGCGTGTGATTGTCTCTGTATTTCCACATGCATGTTTGGATACCATGGTTTCTTTTTAGTTATGACTTCCTTCAGAGCCTGTGGTTATCTCATTTAACCAACCTTTTTATGAGTAGGAAATATAGAGAATTAACAATTCTTATTTCTTGCAGTGAACTTCGTGGACATCAGTATCCACTGATGAATTTGCATGAGCGAAGTCTTAGTGTACTTGCCTGCCACTATGCTGATGAGGCATTATTGGTGCCCCTTGGGAAGTGACCCAGGATATGGTATTGCTTGCTTCAACCTCCTAGATGTGTTCTTTCTCTCTTATTTCTATTTATTTTAGTCCTGTAGATCTATGTATGCTCAGTCCTTGTTCACCATACCACAGCAGATATGGTTCATCACCATATTTCTGCTATAGCTGAAAGCCTATTTCTCTACAGTTTGTAGGTCATTAATACTGCTCGAAACATTCACCAAAATTACTTTAAAATGCAACAAGATTAAAAAATAAAAAAGAACCTGTGGAGGTGAAGCTCTTTGCCGTTCTTGCACATGAGTTTTCTGTTTTAACGAGTCATTTCCTTTTATTAAAAATAATTTGTTCATTTTCCCTCATCCCTGCTCTTTAACCGGGAAGGAGAAACAAAGTACTTTACATTTCTTATTGGTCACTAATTTATTCTTTTTTTTTTTTGTCATGGGCAGGTAACAACTTTCAATATCTCTGTGGTTGTACATGGGACAGTTTCCGAAAGAAACTCTTCTACAGGAGTAAGTTTCTGCACATTTTGATAGTTGCACAATGAATAACATTTTCCATCTATCGATAAAAAAAGTAGAACGAATATTTTCCAAACTGCTAAGGCATTAAATATAGAAGCATGTTCTTGAGGAAATGTTTTGGCTGATGCAGGAGAGACATGATCCCTATGCAGTACCTAAAAACATGGGAATCTTCCGAGTTATTGAGAGCCCTAAAGATATCACAACCACTTCGGTTGCTCAAAGAATCATTGCCAACCACGAGATATATGTGGTAAGTGGCATTACCCATTTTATTACTTGGTCGGTAATATGCACCTATCGATTACATATACTCAGAGAGAGAAAAAGACGGAAGGGAGTCAACTAACTGTTCGGTCCTTCCTCGGACCCCACGAATAAGGGGAGCTTAGTGTACCGGGCTGCACTTTTCTTTTTGCTAGTTTAGATAAACCATTACTGCAGAAAAATAGAACATTATAGCTGGTGTTTTTCACCTATTCACAGATCTACCCTTTGATTGAACAGAAATGACAATACTGAAAAATGAGCCTATGAGTTCCCTTCTTTTTAAACTTTTTTCCAACTAAAACGAAGGTTGTTACTTGTGATACCTCAACAAACTAGAAAAGAACATTACCTGTGACAACAAAACTGTAGTTTAGTCTTGCTAGATACATCTTTCTTCTTGGTTATGCGTTTAGTTTTGCATAATCACGCGGAAATGGTACTGGGTTTTGGCAAATAACGGATGCCTCCTTGACTTGTGCAGAAAAGAAATACCAAAAAAGAAGCAAGCGAGAAAAAATATTATGCAGAGAAACAGTATGTTTCAGGCGATTAAGTTGTACATTATAGTATCCAGTGTGACCTCTTGTAGCTGACTTGTAATTTATGCAAAGCTGCTCGTTTTCAAGATATATAACGTTCTAGGAGGTGCAAGGATATAACAAGAAAATTCATAGTCAGAATATCTAGATTTTTTTCTTCTTTTTTGGGTTGTAATCGTCTTTGGGAGTGATTCCGAAGATCTGGAGCTAATTTGCTAACCTCCAACTCATATTGATTCTTGTAAGTTAAGAAAGTTTTCTATTCTTATGCTATAGTAAATCTGCGTTCCAATTTCTATTAGCAAACCTTGATTAGTCGACTGTACTTAATTATGCCTTATTACTAGTGGTGATTACAAGCTTGTATGGAGAAGATGAGTTAAGTCCCTAAGAAAAGACGTTGATAATCCTGTATTTCTTTACCAAATGCATCATCCAAAGATTGGTTTCATTCCTCTTGGGCCTTGAGTTTCGACTTCTATGGATAGTGCTGCTTCAATAGAAGACGCAAAGATAAAAGAAGACATAAAAACAAGAGAAATCTACGCGAAACACTCTAAAAACATCAGTTAATTTCTTATGCCCTCAGAATTAATTATTTTTTCTTGAATACCACTTTATAATTTTTTATTTCTTTTTAAACTTTTGAATATCATTATATACCACCTATCGAATCCCACTTTATAAGGGATTGGATAATACCACGTTAATTACCATCAATAGTCTCTCTCACACACATATTTCCTTGCTTTCAAATTTTCTCTCACATATCTTCACAGCTAAATTCTTAGAACTACCCTAATCAATTTTATTCACGAAAAAAAAATTCATCTAGATCTTCGTGTTCCAATTATTAATTCCATAAAATAATCTCCTAGCTCTTCATTCGAGATAGTGTTAGTCCAATTCTTCTCTCCATTTATTTGTCTGATGAAGTCTTCTCCTTCCTATTTGTCTTTTTTAATCTCTTCCATAAGTCCATATTGTAATTAAAAAATGGGGGCTTTGTGTAGAATGAGTAGGGGTCGAGCGACCGGGCCTGACGAGATTCCGGTGGAGTTCTGGAAATGCATGGGTAGGTCGGGAGTGGAGTGACTTTCCAGGTTGTTCAATGCGATCTTCAGGACCAAAAGGATGCCGGAGGAGTGGAGGTGGAGTACAGTGGTGCCCTTGTACAAGAACAAAGGGGACATCCAGTGCTGCAACAACTATAGGGGTATCAAATTAATAAGTCACACCATGAAGGTTTGGGAGCGGGTGATCGAGGCGAGGGTCAGGGAGATGTCATCTATATCTGTGAACCAGTTCGGTTTTCATGCCGGGTCGCTACACTACAGAAGCTATCCATCTTGTCAGGAGGTGGTGGAGCAGTTCAGGAATAAGAAGAAGGACATGCACATGGTGCTTATCGACTTGGAGAAGGCGTATGACAAGGTCCCAAGGGAGGTGCTATGGAGGTGCTTGGAGGCGAATAGCGTACCGGAAGCCTTCATCAGAGTAATCAAGGACATGTACGATGGAGCTAAGACTAGGGTTAGGACGGTGGGTGGTGACTCAGACCATTTTCCAGTGGTTATGAGGCTCCATCAAGGATCAGCGCTTAGCCCTTTCTTGTTTGCCTTGGTGATGGATGCTCTAACCCGACATTTCAAGGGGATGTGCCTTGGTGTATGCTATTTGCTGATGACATAGTCTTGATAGACGAGACGAGGGTCGGTGTTATAGAGAGGTTAGAGGTATGGAGACAGACGCTCGAGTCTAAGGGTTTCAAAATAAGCAGATCTAAGACAGAATACCTGGAGTGCAAGTTTAGCGCCGAGCCGAGCGAAGTAGGCAGGGACGTGATGCTTGGATCTCAGGTTATCGCCAAGAGGGACAATGTTAGATATCTTGGATCGGTGATTCAGGGGGACGGAGAGATTGACGGGGACGTCACTCATCGTATAGGAGCGGGGTGGTCAAAGTGGAGGCTTGCATCAGGAGTCTTGTGTGACAAGAAAGTTCCACAGAAACTCAAGGGGAAATTTTATAGAGCTGTGGTTAGACCTGCCATGCTGTATGGGGCGGAATGCTGGCCAGTGAAGAACTCTCATGTTCAGAGAATGAAGGTTGCGGAGATGAAGATGCTCTAGTGGATGTGCGGGCTCACCAGGTTAGATAAGATTAAGAATGAAGTTATTCGAGGGAAGGTGGGGGTGGCCCCGGTGGATGAGAAGATGCGAGAAGCGAGGCTGAGGTGGTTCGTGCATGTGCAGAGGAGAAGTCCTGATGCCCCGGTGAGAAGTTGTGAGCGGCTAGCGATGGTGGGCGTACGGCGAGGCAGAGGGAGGCCTAAGAGGTATTGGGGAGAGGTGATTAGGCATGACATGGCTAGAATGCGGGTTTCCGAGGACATGACCCTTGATAGGAAAGTCTGGAGGTCTAAATCGGGGTTGTAGGATAGGGGCTCCTAGAGTTTTTTCGTACTCATCACTCGGGGTTGGGTACGGCGAGGCAGAGGGAGGCTTAAGAGGTATTGGGGAGAGGTGATTAGGCATGACATGGCTAGAGTGTGGGTTTTCCAGGACATGACCCTTGATAGGAAAGTTTGGAGGTCTAAATCAGGGTTGTAGGATAGGGGCTCCTAGAGTTTTTTCGTACTCATCACTCGGGGTTGGGTGAGGCTAGGCAGGGCTATCCATAGATGATTTGTGTATTGGATTGTGTCTCCCTTATGGTAGTTATTTATGGTAGTTACTGTATGATATTATTGCATGCTATTTTATTTATGGTTCTTATGTTTATATAATTATTTATGCAATTTCTGCTAGAGTTACTAATGGTCTTTTATTTTTGTTTTTGTTTTTGTTTTTGTTTTTCTTTTGTTTTCTTTCCTTCACTGAGCTGAGGGTCGATTGGAAACAGCCTCTCTGCCCTTTCGGGTAGGGGTAAGGCTCGTCTATATATTACCCTCCCCAGACTCCACTTTGTGGGACTATACTGGATAATAATTGTTGTTGTTATTGTTGTATATATATTTTGCGAGTAAACAAAAAAATAAGGAAGAGAACCAGAAGCTCCAGAACGGAGCAAGCAGTGTTAAATCAATTTCACCTATCCCTAAATAGTATATTGGTAAGTTTTAATTGGAATATTATTTCTATTAGCATTAATATTCTAATTTAGAACATATATCCAAACCAAAAATAAAATATTAGAATACAACATTCGAAACCAAGCATACCACAATATTTTGAATTGAAACACAATATTCAAATCAAATAACCTACAATATTCTAATAAAGGATACAATATTCAACCAAGCATACCACAATATTTTAGATTGGAATATATAGAATACTTAAATCAAATATACCGTAATATTCTAATTTGGAATATAATATTCAAATCAAAATAAAATATCAGAATACAATACTCAAACCAACACACTTTAATAATATAGCACATTATAGTATATTCTATTTTATGATTAAATATTAGTATATTTATTTACAATCAAATTCGGATAAAAATTAAATTTATATTGTGGGTTTACGAATATTAAACTTATATTGTGATTTTACCCTCAAATTCGGAAAATTGAGTTGAATATGTGAGTGGAAGAGTAATAACATGTAAATTGAATATTATTGTGTAGTTATTGAATATTATCATAAATGTAGTGAATATTTTAAGTTTTAAATTAAATAATATATAAAGTAAATGTTATCAATATAAGAGAACTAATATGCCTCTCTATTTTTAATTAGAATATTATTGTAAATGTATTGAATGTATAAACTAAATAATGTCTATGGTTAAATCGAATACTACTTTAGTATGGAATACATATTTAATTCCCTTACTTTAAATAGTTTGTATTGTGCAAGGTAACATATTTTCTAGGAATATGATAAACTTGAGTAATTAAATTTGATAGGAGAGAGGTAAATAGCTATATTTAAGGATAGTATCCCATATGATCGGGAGAAACTTAAAAATAGCCAGGTTTACAACTAATCATTCAAAAATAGTTAGTTTCAAAAGTAATCGAAATTTAGCCATTTTTCATGTAAAGATAAATTTGAGCGAAAACACTACTCAAAATTCAAAAAATAAGCCCGCATATTATATGAGAGTTACATCATAAGTATGTTTGAACTCCTGCATATTATACGGACGTTCCAGGTAACTATGCTGGAACTCCCGTATAATATGCGAGAGTTCAAGTATGATTATGCTAGAACTCCCGCATAATATACTGGAGTTCCAGCAAGTATAAACATCCAGTATAATATACTGGAGTTTGGAGTACCGGTGCACCAGTCTCCCGTATATTATACAGGAGTCAGCAAAGTATACCGGCCCAGCATAATATGCTGGAGTTCGTACAAAAATGCAACGAACTCCCATATATTATACGAGACCGATCTCTATTGCAGCAGAATAATGGCTGTTTTTTAGTGACTTGGTAAACGCTGGTTATTTTTGATTAACCAGTGTAAAAACTGGTTATACCGTGCTATTTTGACCTTATAATCGTGACTGTTAGGATAAAGAAGAGTCATATGGAGTAATTGTTTAAGTATTTTTAACTTTAGGTGTAAAGAGGCCATGTAGATAGGTATATGGGGTAACTTACCCTAAAAATAAAGATTGGAAACCTATTAAGTGCTAAATTCTCTCAATGACTATAAATATGAGCAACAAAAGTGTCGAGAAACATTTCCTATGCAATTATTGGTCTATGCTACTCAGTTTGCAAATGAATTCTCAATCAGATGATAAGCTTTCCTTGAAGAATTGCAGGATAGCCATTTCACAGCAAAAGAACGTAACAGCAACTTGCATATCTTGCTGCAAGTATGATCTTTTAAACTGATTAATATAACTTGACATCGTATGAGGAGGGCCAAATGTGGTTCCTGATAACCTTCTCTTGCCATAATTAAAAGCACAATAAATTTGAGAGGAGACAAAACTCTTGGGCTTAATTTGGTAACATAAACCATTTGTAGAATTGAACCTGCAACTTCATGTAGATCAATCCGATACATTAGGCTCCAAGAGGAGTAGTCATTTCCATTTTTGGCAACCATATACAAATGCCATCGACACATTCAAAATAGTATCTTACATCCATTTTTGGCATTGGATAAGAGTGGATAATTTCCCGATCAATATCAAAATAGTAAGATCTATCTAACTGACTTAGGGTGTGTTTTGGTATAACAGAAAATGTTTTATGTGGAAAATATTTTTTTGGAAAATAAGTAGTAATCTTATTCATTTTCCGGTGTTTGGTACACAAATTAAGGAAAATGACTTCTCAAGAGTATTTATAAATAATTTAGATATAATAAACATAAAGGCATAAACTTTCAAACTAACAATTTTCCGGACCCACAAATTTCATAAACATTCGAACCGCAAAACTTTCAAAATCGCGGAATTTCGAACCCGTAAACTTTATAATTTCTAAACCGTAAACTTCCAAACACATAAACCTCCGAACTCATAATTTTGGAACTTTTAAAATTTGTAGACTTTAAACTGATAAATAATAAAACTAAAACTGAAAATATATTAAATTTTTTTTCGGGGGGTTGGGGGAGGGGAGTGCGGGCAAGGGGTGGAGGCAGGGGCTGGGGGGAGGTGGGAGGGTTGTGGTGGGTGGTGCCGAAAAATAAAAAACAAAAATTTGAAATTACAAAAGGTAAAGGAAACTTTTTTGCGTGGAAAAGAAGGAGAGGGGAATCGAGGGGTAGTAGGGTCGGTGGTAACAGAAAAATTGGAATTTGAACAAAATTTAAAAAATCTTTTTTTTGGCAAGGGGTGGGGTGGTTGGTGAGCGTAGGGAACATTGACAAGTAGCGTTGGAAAATAACTTCCCTTCTCTTGATAAGGAAAATATTTTCCTTCGATTAAAGGAAAATGAATTTTTAAAGAAAATATTTTCCAAAACATTTAGCCAACCAAATATGAGAAAATTGAAAAATATTTTTTGGGAAATGTTTTCATTTGTACCAAACACACCCTTAAATGTCCAAAAGATTGCTCCATTGAAGAAAACTCCCTTACCACAAACCAATGATCAATGATATGGTTACCGAAACTGAGCTCGTGAAATCCTCCAGGATTTTGTCTCTCAAGAGTATATCTCAATAAGGTAACGACGAACACAAACAACTTTGTAGTGATATGATATTGAACTGTCAAATGCCAAAGTCATGTCTAGTTGAAACATATATTTGTCTTCAATGGTAGTGAATTGCTTTGTAATCGGGTTACACACATAGTACTCGAGGGTTCTGTTCCCTGTAAATCTTCACAGAGAAACAAGGAATTGAACCGCCACAGGAACATAAAATATCAAGAATATCACTGGGATCGTCCTTGACAAAATCCAAGACTCCACCGGGAGCATTAGCGTTTAGTTTATCTTTGAAATGTCTTAGAAACAAGCTTGAAGCTGAAGAGATGCTTTGCAGGGAGGAAGAGTAGAACCTTCGTTAGAAGGTCATCACTGCCTTCAACTGCTTCAGCACTATGAGAGTACACGACTTGATGTTCAACTGTAGCAGTTTTTGTAAACATCTGTGGATCGGAAAATTTGAAGAAAAATAGTTAGGGTTTAAGAGAAAGTGAGAGAAGAAGCGAGAAGCCTCAGTTCATTCTATTTCAGAAAAATATCCATTCTCCAAAACACTATATATATACAAGGTATAATTAGCAGTCCACTCAAGTAACTACCCTACCAACTAATTAGAAAATCAACAATTGGGCTTAGCCCAGTACAAATAAGAGAAATTTTCATAAAGCACTATCTTTTAGTAGTAATTAGCTATTTATAGATATTATTTGCTATATTACGGATTATAGATACCTTTTCTGTAGTTGTAAGATGTATTTAAGCTATTGTATTCATGAATACAATAATAAAAATAGGCGTGAATCAGGAAAGTCCAGCTAATCATATGATGTATTCGAGTGTATTCGACTGTACTCATGGAGCGAAATATGAGATTACAGCTGGACAGATTATTATATTCGACTTGTATTCACAGCATAAAATAGGGGGTTACACTATTTTTAAAATGGAAAGTGAATCAATTAACATAATAGACTCCTAACATAACTCAACAAACTCAATTATAACACACAAATTTTATATTTTCAGTTATAAAAAATATTCTCAACCTAAAAATTCCCTAAAATATAGCAATCTTTGGAGAAATTATATATTACATCCGAATACATAAATTATATTAATTTAAAAAATTATATGAATACATTCATGGCATATAGCAAGACAGTGAATACAATGAAATACATAAAATACAGCGGGATACATTGAAATACAATGAAAAAAAAAGACAGTGAATACAATGAAATACATGGAATACAACGAGATACATTGAATTATAATGAAAAAAAGACAATGAAATACACGAGAGTAAATTGAAATATATTAATGAAAAATCAAGTTGCTCAGCCCAAAACTCTGTCATCTTTATTCAAGAACAACCCTAATATCGTTTCGTTAAGGGGGCCGCAATTCTGACTCGAAACTCTCAAAATTTGGCGCAAATATCAGTTGGCATGGAAACAATCTCAATCCAATTAACAAAAGCATAAGACTTTGGTGAAGGAAAAAAAGTTATATTGAATATTTGACTATCATCAACATTGATGATATATTCTTTTTGAATTGCTTTACTAGACTTATCATCGTCACTAGCAGAGACAGTAAGGAAAGCGCCGAAGTTACTCAAGAGGGCATAATGATTAGCAGTGACTAAGAAAATAAATTCAGATTTGTTGAATCCAGAATAGTCGGTCGGAAAAAAATAGACACGGAGGAATTTAGTGCCTGGGAACCAATGAAATTGTAGGTTAATTGAGATTGCAAAATACATGCACTCATATAATAAACTCCGGCGAACCCTAATGAGAGAGAGGGGATGGAGAAAAATCTAAATGAATGAGAGAGAAAAATAATACAAAGAGTATTTTATGGCTTAAGGGTAGGAGATAACCATATATAGATATTTGGCTATAAAAATCAAAAGGTAGCTATGGAATATAAATTATTCAAAGGGTATTTATTTAAAATAAATAAGGTATCAACCTTTGCTATAGGAAGTAAAAATTCCTACAAATAAATACAAAAGTGGCCCAATTCTCCTTCAGGTAATAACACTATCTCTAATACCCCCCCCCCCTCAAGTTGGAGGGTGTGCACACGCCCATCTTGTCAAGTAAAAATATGATGAGAAGCACCTGCAAGTGACTTAGTGTGGGAAGCAATATGAATATGACTCAAAGATATTAAACCATCAGTCAACTTGGTGCAAATGAAATGGCAATCGAGCTCAATGTGTTTGGTGCGCTCATGGAGTATGAGATTCTTAGCAATATGAATCACAACCATACTGTCACAAAACACAGGTATAGGTGCTGAGAGAGGCATACCTAGATCAGAAAACAAACGAACCAACCAAGACAATTCGGCCACAACTTTACTTAGGGCCCTGTATTCTACTTCAGCAGAAGAGAGAGACACCACATGCTGTTTCTTAGACTTCCAGCTTATTAAACTACCTCCAAAAGAAACACAAAAACTAGTAACAGACTTGCGAGTCTTAGGGCAGGCAGTCCAATCACTATCACAGTAGCCATGGAGAGAAAGATCAGAAGAATTGTTCAAAAAATACCAACATCAGGAGTACCCTTTAAGTACTTTAAAACATGTAATGCAGCTTCCATATGAGGAGCTCGAGGGGTCTTAAGAAATTGACTAAGATTTTGCACAACAAAGCATAAGTATGAGTGAGAAAGTTGAGTTTACCAATTAAGCTCCGATAAGCATCAGGCCTAGGCAAAAATCCCCAGTCTCAGAATGTAACTTGGTGGACAAATCAAGAGGACACACAATAGGAGAGACATCTGAACACTTAAACTCAGTCAACATATCAGAAATAAATTTTCTTTGGTGTAGAAGAACCCCTGAGGAATGATAAAGCACCTCAATGCCAAGAAAATAGTTAAGGTGGCCCAAATCCTTGATCTTAAATTCAGCAACCAGAAAATTCTTTAAGGCAGTAATTTCAGCTACATCATTGCCAGTGAGTATGATATCATCCACATAGGTAGCGAGGAAAACAGAGGAAGTATCAGTTCTTTTGAAAAATAAAGAATAGTCATTCAAAGAATGAGTGTACCCTCGAGAACAAAGAGACTGAGATAGCTTTGCATACAATTGCCGAGAAGCTTTTCGCAAACCATACAAGGATTTCTTTAATTTTCAAACCAAACTAGTACAAGAAGAAGAAGAAGAAGAAGAAGGAAGAGAAGAATCAATAGAAATACCCTATGGCAATCTCATGTAGACTTCCTCATCTAAGTCCCCATGCAAAAATGCATATTCACATCCAATTTGAACAATGACCACTTATGTTTGACAGCAAAAGCAATGAGGCATCTAACACTACACATCTTTAAAACAGGTGAAAAAGTTTCAGCAAAGTCTACTTGAGTGTCACCTCTAGCTACAAGCCTTGCTTTATACGTCTCAACAGAACCACCAGCCCAATACTTAATTATATAAACCCATTTGCACCCAATTGGCTTTTTAACTTGAGGCAAGTCAACAATGTCCCATGTGTGATTAACTTCCAAAGCCTCAAAATATTTTGTCATGGCATGTTTCCAAGCATGACTTATGGCAGCCTGATGGTAAGAATGAGGCTCAACTGCAGCAGTTGGTGAAGTAGTAGTGATGGTAATAGAAGAGCAGAAAAAGGGAGGAATGGATACTACATAATCTTGAAGGTGAGAAGGAAGATTGTGAGTTTTGGCTGATTTACTAGGAGCAGCAGGACTGGAAAAAATAGGTGAAGGAGAGGAGTGAGCTGGAGATGAATTAGAATGGGAAGAAGAAGAAAAACTGGAAGGAGGAGAAGCATGGGTGGAAATGGGTGAATAATTAGAGATAGGTGAAGCAGGAGTGAAGGAAGGAGGAAGAGAAACATCAACAGCTGAAGGACAAGAAGGGTCGAAAATGATAGTAGATGGAGGAGGTAAAGGAGAAGGTATAGAATAAGGAGAGTCTGAGAGATGAAATGGAAAAACAACTTCATGAAAATGGACATCTCTGGAAATAAGTACAGACTTATTTTGCAAATTGTAAAGCTTATAGCCCTTCTTCCCAAAAGGGTAACCAATGAACACACAAGGGACAACCCTTGGCTGAAATTTGTCCCTTTGACACTTGGGAACTAAAGCATAGCAAAGGCAGCCAAAAGGTTTCAAATGGTTATAGGATGGTACAACACCATATAAAAGTTCAAAAGGAGTTATGTTTGATACTACAGTTGAGGGAAATCTATTTATATGATAAGTGGCAGTTAATATGCAATCCCCTAGAATTTTGTAGAAAGTTTTGACTGAAATAAAAGAGCCCTTGAGGTTTCTAAAAGATGTTTGTGTTTTCACTTAACTACACCCTTTTATTGAGGTGTGTGGGAGAAACTTGTTTGGTGTAAGATCCCATTATCAGAAAAAACAATTTAGACATGGAATGAGAAGATCCAAGCTCTAGGCGTTGTGACTTCTAACATGGAGGTTGAATTGTGTTTGGACCATTGCAATGAAAGCTTTGAGAAGAGGAAAAGCATTACTTTTGGCATGCATTAAATGAGTCCAAGTGGCTCTACTATGATCATCCACAATTGTTAAAAAATATTTTGCACCAGTATATGTTTGTGTTTGATATGGTCCCCAAATATCGGTATGAATTAGTTGAAACAAAACTAGAGGTACTATCTGAAAAAGGCAATCTAGATTGTCTAGCTAGAGGACAAATTGGGAAAATGAAAGATTGCTTAGAGGAAATATTAGGAGAAATAGCAGGAATGACCTTCATTTTGCAAATGGGATGTGACCTAATCTATGATGCCAAAGAGTATCAGAGCTGGTTACAACATTCACAGAATTCATACAAGAAACATCAAACTTTACGCAAGAATGAGTAGAAGTAGTACTGTCACACATAAGGGTGTAAAGTGGCCTGGGCCTGAACCAGACTGGACCGGGCCCGCGGTCCTGGCGGGCCTGGTTGGCTGGTTTTGGTGATCCTGGGCCTCATGTTACATGTAGGCCCGTGACGAGGCGATCCGAGTCCATTAGAGCGTGAGCCCGGGACTGCCAGGCTCGGGACTGTCAGCCGAGCCTGGGCCGGTTTTGGCGGGCCTAAACGGGCTCAACAACTATTTTTCAAATTGTTTTTTAAAAAAAACGGTAATGGCCATATTTAAAATATAGCCATTTGGGCTGAAAATATGGCCGTTTGGAAGTTCATAAAATGGCCATTAACTTTATATAATTACACTTTTTTTCCATTTCTCAACTATAAATACCCCCTCATTATTTCATTTTTATTCACCAATTCATCAGTATCTCTCAATCTCTCTCAATCTTTCTACTACAATCGCTTAACTTATTGTTGAAAATTTGTGAAAAATTGTGAAGTTGTTGAATTGAAGTTTTCAAGTGTTCAACGATATTCAATTTCCAAGAAGTTGTTCGGCAATCCGGTAAACATGTTTCAACTCTTACGTTTTAATAATATACTTTTGTGTGGTTTAGTTTGCATAATTATAATTAATATAGCATCTTTGAAAAAATGTTCGATAAAGGAAAATGTAAAGCCGGTGAAAGTAGTGGCCATAATACTACCCTTCCCTCGGCTCCCTGACCTACAAATGATAAGCAAGTTGAAAGTAGTCGCCAACCTAGACGTCCTCCTCCTCCTCCCGTAATGCTTGATAGTGATCACCCTTGTTTTCATTTTACCGATAGTGAATTTCTACATGATGTTGCAGTAGGTGATAGATTAGAGATGATAAAATTATGAATGCTCTTTATCCTAATGAACCTATCTTAGAGGAAAATGAGGATGATGATGGTGAAACCCAAGCACAAGATTTAGATGATACACCTACTAGTCATGTTCATAACTCAAGTAATGCACCGGCCGACCCACCTGTAGAAACTCCAACTTTTAATAGACAACCTGCTAAACGTCAAGAAACATCATTAGTTTGGAATTTTTTTACTCAAGTAAGAGAACTAAATAAGGTAAGTGTAAAACTTGTGGGAAATTACTGGTTCATAAATTTACTGGAAACCGTAGCGGCACGGGTAGTTTGACTAGGCACATAAAAACACACCCTACAGAGATAGGGTAAATTTTTTCAAATGCAAGTGAAACAAGAGGGGACAAGTGTAGATTCTGCGGTTAACCCTAATACAAGTTCAAATCTAGTTCATCCAAGAATTAACACTGTCACCAGAGGTATTTTATATTATCCAAATAGAGATCGTGAAGAATTAGCAAAGATTACTGTTATGTGCTTACCTTATACTTTTGCTTCTAATCCTAATTGGGTTTATTATATTATAAGAGTTTTTAATCCTACTTATAAAGGATGGCCTTGCGCAACAGTTAAGGCCGATATTTATAAATTCAAACATGAATATGATCAATATTTGCGCTATTTATTTCTCATATACCTAGTCGATTTCTATTACTACTGATATTGGTAGAAGTTCTAATGATCGTGATTATTTAACTGTTAGAAGTCATTGGATAGATGAGGACTGGACAACTCGATACTTTTTAGAGATTGGATCCGCGCGGAAAGAAGAAACTTTGGAATTGCAGAATCACAACCAGCGATAGATGAAGCTTATGAAGAAATGATAGCAGAACTTTCGAAGGATTCGGCTTCTCCCGGAAGTGGTGATGAACAAGCTTCGTTTACACCACCACCGACACAACTTCCTCCTAACCTTGACGGATTTATGAGATTTTTTAGAGATACAATGTAGATTATGCTTTAACATGTACTTTGGCACATCTTCTTTTAGTTTTTTTTTCTTTTAATGGTGGTATTAGTACTTTGTTGTGCTCATTCCATTGGGGGAAGGAAGACTAAGAAAGATATGCCATTTTGGGTAATAAAAATTATAAGACATACCGTTGAATATCTTTTTTCTCAATATTTATTGTCTTTACTTCGAAATTATTTATAAGCTACTATATATATATATACATACATATAATATACAATATATACTACAAAAAAATATATACGAGAATATATATATATATATATATATATATATATATATATATATATATATAACATACAACCTAAACTACAAGAAAATATATAAGTAATAACATATATACATAAGATACAATATATATATATAAGAGAAGAAATATACATTATACATAAGAGATACAACATATATATGCAACAAAATATATAAAACTATATAAAATATATATACATAAGATACAATATATACTAATTACTACAATACAATATACAATGAAATATAGATATTATATACTATACTAATAACTAGTATACTATATAAATATATTCTATACCAGTATATTATATACTATACTAATAAATACTATACAAGATATTGCCTTAATAAAATTACTAAAAAGCCCGCCAGGACCGCCAGGCCCACCAAGCCCCACCCGCTAAGCCCAGGACCACATGGGCTTAGGCCCGTCACGGGCTAGTCTCACCCATTGAGCCTACGAAGACCGGGACCGCCAGAGCCCGGACCGCGAAGCCCAGCCCGTGAAGCCCGGCACGCGAATCTCGTTTAGGCCCGGTCCCGGGCCACTTTGCACCCTTAGTCACACACAACATGGACATTATTATTCAAAGATGAATTATTTACAACTGATGTAGTACCATTTAGGAAAGAGGCATGGGATGAATGCATGGAGAGTACATTAGCAGCTAAATCTGAAATAGAGATACAATTCAGTTTAGGGAGAATAGTAGGAAGACTAGAAGTGGAAGATCTAGTAGTGGTAAGTGGAAGAAGCTTGTAAAGACCATGATGCACTTTACCAAATTCCGGAAGCTTCTTCCTGGAAGGGTCCTGTATATAACAGGAAAAACATGTGAAACGGACAAAACTATGAAACTGTTGAATCAACTTATAAACATATATGAGATTATATTGAAATGATTGAATATATAGCACATGATGCAAAACAAAGGAAAGAGACAAAGTAAGTGAACCAGTGCATGTTACTTTCACTTTGTAGCCATTTGGCAAGGAAACTAAATAGGGTACATGAAGTGGTTTAATGTCAAAAAGGAAATCTTTACTAGATGTCGTATGATCAGTTACTCCTGAATCTACTATCCACACACTCCTAACAACACTAGACAACATGCAAGCAAGAAAGCTATCACAATCAGGCCAAGGTTGAGTATAAATGTTACCAGCAAAGTTTGCAGATCCCATAAGATTTGTCTGAGAGTCAGAGTCCAAAGTTGAACTTTGCAGAAGCATCAACAGTTGACTGCACTGTTCTTTTGTTAGCCCAGGTATCATAGATTCTTGACCAACAGATCAAGAAGTAGTAGGGGCATTAGGAATTCTAGAAGAAGATTCAATGTTGGCAGCAGTACCATACTTCTGGCCTTTTGTGAATTTAAAGTTCTGTGGAAAACCATGCAGCCTGTGACATGTCTCAATGGTATGGTTATTCTTCTTGCAATACTTGCAGAATAAATATCCCTTATGTTGCCCAAGATTCACCCTTTGATTGGAGTGATCGAAATTAATTCTCTGATAGTATTGTTTGTTAAGACTTAGTTGAGAAGGAGGTTTATTGTTGGGACTTGCATGGAAAGAAGCCATATGAGAACTAAAATGAGTGGTAGGAATGACTTGTCTTTATTTTACATCTTGTAAGAGAATGTTATAAACATTGTCAAGTGAAGTCAGTGGTTTCATGAGCAGAATGTTGCTTCTAACATTAACATATGTCTCGTTCAGCCCCGTTAGAAATTGATGCACCATATTCTCTTATTTTTCCTGCTCCAGACCAGGCTTAGCAGCACAATTACAATTTTTTGCATGGCTGGAAGACATGACTGTCAATTCATCCCAAAGCTTCTTCAACTTGTTAAAATAAGATGCAATATGAAGAGCCCCTTGACATGTAAAAGCCAACTCACTCTTAATTTCAAATTTCTTAGTTCCATTAATTTTTCCATTCCTAGTATTCAATTGCCACCAAATAATCTCAGCAGTCTCCAAATGTTGAACACCTTATGCAATTTCAGGGGACAGTGAGCTTGTCAACCAGGAAATTACCATGTTGTTCACTCTATCCCACTGTTTGCACTGGGGTGAACTAATAGGAGGCCTAGGGAGAGTTCCATCGATAAAAGCTATCTTATTTCTAGATGAAAGGGACACGATAATGCTCCTTTTCCAACCTCCAAATCCAGTACTGGATAAAGGAACACCAACCAGTGATGTGCCAGGGAAATAACTAGGATAAAGGAACAGAGGATTTGAAGCACGAGGAGTAAATTCAGACTCATTACTAGTAGTATCACCCATTTTTGTGAATTAATACCAACAAAATTCAAAATAGCCAAAAATAGAGATTGTATAACCCTAAGTCGGTTCAATATATGCAATGAAGATGAATACTAGCAAGAAATAAAATTGATGTTACCCAAGTTCCTCACAGTCAGAAGATACGTCCATTTGACAGAAGCCCTAGCTCTGAAGAAGATTAAAATCACGGAAACTCTCGAACCAGTATATGATGAAAAATCCCAAAAATAAGCGTTCCTTTCTGGAATACTAAGAGGATTCGTGAACAATCCAAAAAAAAAAACAAGCTTCACCGGCAAAAAGAAACTTAGACGATGGCAATACCATGAAATCGATGCACATGAAAAACTCCACCAAAGCAGCTTGAGGGTAATATCGATCGATATAGAATGACGAAATTCATCAGGATCGACCGCTCTAATACCATGTAAATATCTGTAGATCGAAAAATTTGAAGAAAAATAGTTAGGTTTAAGAGAAAGTGAGAGAAGAATCGAGAAGCCTCTGTTAGTTCTACTTCAGAAAATATCCATTCTCCTTACATCTGTATGCTAAAAAGCTATATATATACAAGGGTATAATTGGCGGTCCACTCAAGTAACTACCCGACCAACTAATTAGAAAATCAACAATTGGTCTTAGCCCAGCACAATAAATACAAAAGTGGCCCAATCCTCCTTCAAGTAATAGCACTATCTCTAATAGTTTTGTGAGACCTCTTCAGATGTTTGTAGGAAGCCATAGCTCTTCCCTTGTGACATTCCTTTCAAGTTTACCAACCAACTCACCGCTTAGCCGCCAAAATAAAAAACAATCGAAGAAGAAAACCCTAAGGAAACCAGGGAGGGAATCCAAGTGTATCTGAAAGACTGAAATCGTGCACATCAAGTCTGTATATACACTTTTCCGAGAAAAAAAGTCTCTCTCTCTATATATATATATGTATATATATATATATATATATATATATATATATATATATATATATATATATATATATATATATATATATATATATATATATATATATATATATATATATATATATATATATTATTTTTGGAAATAAACGTTAATAAAATGAAAAAAAATAAATTCTGGGCTAGGCCCCGTTCTTCTACTTCTTATGTTGGGTGGACCTTATTAGACCCCGTCTAACTCATTTGGACATAGGGCTGTATATAGGGCTGTATATAGGGTGGTTATTTACTTTTCACGGTTTGGTTTATCGGTTATCGGCTTTTATATATATTAATCCGCTAGCCATTCGATAAGATATCGAACGGATTGGTATCAGTTTAGCTATTATCGACCCTGGTTGAATCTATATTATAGAGGCCTATTTTGGTCCTTCGTGGTACATTGTTATTAGTAAATACCAGCAAAAAGTCAGTTTACTTTGCATGTATTCTCACCATTTTACTGTTATCTTCAATGGTCGTAAAACATAACCAATTGCTTGTTACTATCTTCTTTTGGCCAACAATCTGGTCCATCTGGTGGCATTAGGAACCGTTTACCTGTATATTTATAACATGCAAAGAAGAAGATTGTTGCCATGTTATAGGTTTGAGTAACAGAAAATAATGGGAATTCTTCAACAGTGGAATTGTGGAATTGTGGAAGGGATATATATATATATATATATATATATATATATATATATATATATATATATATATATATATATATATATATATATATATAAAAACGGTTTATCCGATAAGAAAATTGAATAATCCTCTCCAAAACCAATAAGTCGTTAATAATAAAATTTCAATCCATTCCTCATCCGTTAAACTGATAACCCGATATCGATAATTCATTAAGCCACTTTTGTGGTTTGGTTTTCAGTTTTCGTTCGGTTATGAACATCCCTATTTGGACATTTGGGCCTCCAAGTTAACATGCCCCTTTTTCTTTTGTAAAAATAACACGTGCTAGCTATTTTTTGAACTAATAATTGAAAAATAGCCATTGTTTTGCTGAAATACGAAATGTTTCAGCATAATATGGGGGATAATGGAACTCCTGCGTATTAACTTCTAGCATATTATGTTGGAACTCTAGCACATTACAAAATTCTACCATATTATGCTGGAAACTCATGTATAAAAAATTCGAACTCCAACATATTATGCTGGAATATTTTCGAATTTTGTGACTGTTTTTGTTCAGATTTTATCTTTATATAATTAAAAGTGGCTAAATTTTGGTGTGGCTATTTTTTAATTACCAATTGCAAATTTGGCTACTTTTTAATTTCACCCTTTTCTTTTGGCAAAATACACAATTTGTTGGTCGACTGAAACTAATTGCATTTGATGGCCAAAAAATATATAAAACTTGTAATATGCTCAAAATAGACGAGACTAGCGTAATTTTTAGATTCTCTTGCAAGGCAATGGGCAATTAGATTTTCTGGTCTCCTAACCCAAACTAAAAGAACATTAGAATTTCTCCTTGTCAAAAAATGATTATCATATAACAATATTTCGAACTCTATAAAATCTTCACTTGAGGAGTAGCAAGAAAGCACAATTTCATAGGTACCACATTCAATTATACCTAATATTAGAACAACCAACTGAGAGCAAAACACACCCATAATTTCAACATGCTAGGATTGGCAGAGTCTTGAAACATCAAAGAAGTTGCAACTACAAAGTGATACCACTAAATCATATACAACAACACTACTCCATTGCACTCTGAACCAACGAAGATAGCTACATCAATATTTCATTTTCAGGTTCCATGTAGGAGGAACCCTACTCACTATAAAAGTTCAGAGCTTGAGATAATACATGAGGAGGAGGAAAAACATTACCATTCCACACACATTTGTTCCTCATCACCTCGTGGCGTAAATTACTTGAAGGACGGCACAAGTTTGTCGAGCCTTTAAAAACCGTGAGTCATTAATCACATAGATAAGAATCTCATCACACTAACCCTATCCACATGCAGCTCGTACTTCCACCTCTCTAGAGGCGGATCTATGATCTGAGGCTTATGGGTTCCAACCGTAATTTTAGATTAATATGCAATATTAACTGGGTTCACAGTTAAATATTTATAAATATTTAGTGAAATACAGGGTCTATGCAAAAGTTACTAAGTTTCCAGGAACCCGTATTCTATACTCTAGGTCTCCCCTGTACCTCAATCAAGAAAGATGCACTTTTCTTTATTTTTATTACACATTACCACCCTTCGGCTTCGAAGATGTGTTTCCATTGAAAATAACAACTGTAATTTAAAAGCACATATAGTTCCACAACTCCACAACACGTAAAGGAACGACACACCTTGAAATGGAATAATTTATCCGTGTCTTTATCTTTACTCAATGAGGAATTCCAAGTTTGTATATCAGTGTAATGAACTTAAAACTAAATAAGGAAAATCAACACAGAAAGGGAAATTGAGACTGTTTTTGGGGCAATTTTCTGATTTATCGAATTAAAGTAAAAGCTATCCATTACAATTGAAAGCTAAAATAACTACTGTGGGCTGGACTCCATTGATGAGTTACCTGAAGAGAAGAAGAAGAAAGGTAGAAGATCAGTAGGTTGAAGAAGAGAAGAAGAGAATCATAGCATAGAGAGAGAATCAAAGAAGAAGAGAGGTGCTTACTTTGCTGAATGCAACTGCTTCTCTCTTAGCAGTTAGTTATAACAACTACTGCTGATGTGGCGTAATATTCACCCTTGGACCTCATTAAGGCTTAATCTAATCCTGGCCGTTCATTGAATTTCAGTTGTTGCTTCCTATTTTCTGTTATGACTATTATTCTCTTCAATTTAAATGAAGGAAAGCTGCAGGTCATAACACTCCCGCTCCCTTCAAACAATCCTTGTCTCAAGGATTGGGATCAAAATCTAGGAATCTCGCCTTGATGTAGTGATAGTCTTCCCAGGTAGCATCTTCAAGAGGGAGGTTTGACCAGTGTACCAATATGCGCACTACATCAAAATTATCCTTCTTTATGATCTGCCTTTGCAAAATACCAAATGTCTTAACTAAGAACTTACCATCTTCTCCCTTCATAGGAAGAGTAGTCTGTACTACTACCTTATCGCCTACCTTCTTTTTAAGCAAGGACACATGGAATACATGATGGATTTTTGAGTCAGATGGGAGATCTAATCAATAAGCTACCTTGCCAATCCTTGTTAAGACCTTAAAGGGACCATAGTATTTGGAGCTCAACTTCAAATTCTTCCTTAGAGCTAGTGAAGTCTGTCTGTAAGGCTGTAGCTTCAGGTACACCATATCACCAACCTGAAATCTCTGTCTGATCTCCTCTTACATGCATAGTACTTCATCATATCTTGATCTTTAGTAAGGTACTCCTTCAATAGCTGTTGCATATGTTTTTTGTGCATTACTGTCCCTTCAGCAGTTGGCACTATAGTTTCTAGCAATGGCCCTAGGGACAACTGAGGGGGTGAAAAACCATAAAGAACCTCAAAGGGGGTGCATTGTAAATTGGTATGGAAATTGGTGTTGTACCACTACTCTACATCAGGCAACTACTATTTCCACTGAGTTGGCCTATTTGTAGTCATACACCTCACGTAATTTTCCAAACATCTGTTGACTCTTTCTGTCTGTCCATCACTTTGGGGATGATAGGCAGTGCTGTAGTGGAGTTGTGTTCCCAATAACTTGAATAGAGCCTGCCAAAATGCCTCAAGAACACCTTGTCCCTATCTATTACAATAGATTCAGGGACCCCATGCAAACAATGTATCTTTTCCCAAAATATTTCATCTACAGTCACAACTGTGTAGGGGTGGGCAAGGGCTATGAAATGGGCATACTTTGTTAGCCTGTCCACAACCACTAAAATGGATTCCTTATCTCTGGATTTTGGCAGTCCTTCTATAAAATCCATACTAATGTGGCTCCAAGCTTGGTTTGGAATAGATAGGGGTTGCAGTAACCCTGGGTAGGCCATATGATCATCCTCGTTTCTGAGGCACACATCACAGCTGACCACATGATCAATGACCATCTGTTTCATCTTTGGCCAATAAAATACTTGTGAGATTCTTCTAAAAGTTCCCAATTGACCTGAATTTCCACCTATAGGAGAGTCATGGAAGGTGGATATCAGTTGAGTTCTTAGTTCTCCATTGGTACCAATATAGATCTTCCCTTTCTTTCTGAGTATGCTAGCATTATACTTCCATAGGTTAGGACCTTGTTGAGTCACAACTAGCTGACTAATAACCTCAGTGGCTTTGGGATCCCCTTCATAATTGTGTGATATTTCTTGCACCCATGTAGGAACTGAAATACTAATAGCTAGTAAGGCCCATTGAAGTTGATTTCCTGAATCTACAAGTCGTTCATGTTGTCTGGATAGGGCATCCGCAACCCTATTTTCAGCTCATCCCTTGTACTGCACCTCATAATCCATTCCTAGTAGTTTAGTCAATCCCTTCTACTGTATGGCTGTAGTCACCCTTTGTTCTAGCAGGTATTTCAAGCTATGGTGATCAGTTCTTACCAAAAAATGCTTGTATTGAAAGTAATGTCTCCACTTATCTACTGCATTGAGTAAGACCATATACTCCTTTTCATAGATAGATTTACCCATGTGTCTAGGTGCTAACACTTTACTAGAATAAGCTATGGGCCTTCCTTCTTGCATTAGTACAGCTCCAATCCTTATTTGACTGGCGCAATCTCTACTATGAACACCTTATTGTAATCAGGCAATGCCAATACATGTGTGGAGGTCATGGCTTTCTTCAATTTTTCAAATGCTAAGTTTGCTTCCCCATCCCATTTAAAAGCATCCTTTCTTAGTAAGTCAGTCAAGGGCCTGCAAATGGTGCCATAGTTGGTAACATACTTCCTGTAATACCCAGTCAGTCCCAAGAATCCCTTTAAGGCCTTCACCAATCTAGGAGTAGGCCAGTCAATCATGACCTTAATTTTGGAGGGATCAGTGGACACCCCTTCTATAGTTATAATATGCACCAAATATTCCACTTTAGGTTAGACCTCTTTGCAAACAAGGAGTGTTTTCTTAAAATGCAAAACACTGCACTCAGGTGAGCTACATGTTCCTTCTCAGATAGGCTATATACCAGTATGTCATCAAAGAAAACTAACACTAATTTCATGGGAAAGGGTTGAAAAACCTGGTTCATCAAGGGTTAGAATGTTGCAGAAGCATTTGTTAGCCCAAAGGGCATCACCTTGAACTCATAGTATCCCATGTGAGTTCTGAAAGTTGTCTTATACACATCCCCCATCTTCATCCTGATATGATGATAGCCTGCCCTCAAATCTACTTTTGAAAACATCATGGATCCACTCAGCTCATCCAGTAGATCATCTACTATAGAAATGGGATATTTATCTTTGATTGTAATATCATTCAGCCCTCTATAGTCTACATATAATATCCATGATCCATATTTCTTTTTGACAAGTAAGGCTGGAGAGGAAAAGGGGGATTGACTATGCTGTATGATGCCATTAGTGAGCATCTCCTTAATCTTCCTTTCAAGCTCTTCCTTCTGGTAGTAGTTGTACATGTATGGTCGCAAACTGACTGGAATTCCTCCTGGCGTCAAGGGTATGCTATGATCTAATGACATGTTAGGAGGTAAGGTTTTTGGCTCATCAAAGACATCTGAGAATTGCTGCAGTACTTCTTCAATAGCTTCCCCTACTGCCTCCTTCTCCTCTTTTATAGTATTCATCATGAATAGGTGAGCTATTAAAGCTTGACCCTTCCTTAGCATTTTTCCCATGGTTCCACTAGTGATCATAGTCAACATTCCTTCTTCAATGATGCCTTGTAGCACTAGTTTGTTACTCTTTTTGCCTATTGTAACACACATTTTCTCATGGTCAAATATAATTGGATTGTGCTTCATCATCCAATAATTACCCATAACCATGTCAAAACCCCCTAATGGAATAATGAATAGGTTCTCCTGAAATGGCCTGCCCGGCATCTTCCACTGGTTTTTCAAGCAAACTGCAGTACACATACATAATTTCAATCAGCAACTGTCACCCTCACTGGTGGGCAGGGTTGAGCTTGGTAACCTGACTCCTTGACTGTAGTAGCATCAATGAAACTGTGAGTACTTCTAGAGTCAATCAACATTCTCAGTTCTCTGTTACCTATAGTCCCTCTTACTAATATATGTTTACCCTTTTGTTATCACCTGACAAGGAAATCAAACAAACTGCCTCTATAACTTCCTGATCCACTCCTCCTTCAATAATCAACCCAATAGAGTCTTGCTCTTCTTCTATTTCTACAGCCTCAGTAGGAACTTCTGTTACCCTTATCATACTATTCAATTGTTTCTTCTTGCATTGATGGCCTGGTGCATACTTCTCCCCACACTTATAGCACAGATTGTTACTTTTTCTGTACTCATAAACTTCAGGGCTAAGTCTAAATGAGGTTTGTTTTGGAGCAGCTGCCACAGGTGCCTTACTGCTGCTAGGGCTGTTATTGTTCTGAAAAGATTTGGCTACTATTTTTGTATGTTTGAGAGCAACATCAATGACCTTTTCTTATAGTCTAGCATGTTCCACAACAAACCTTAGAGTAGTAGGTTTGAATAACTTTACCCCAAACATAATCTCCTCTTTCAAGGCACCAATAAAACTAGATATGAAATGATACTCTACTAAGTTAGGGTTCCTGATCATCATTTTAGCTTTCAGTTACTCAAACTTCCCTAGGAATTCATCTACTGTCCCAGTCTGGTTCTGCTTATTGAATTCCTCCACTATGTCCCCCATCAGTTCTTCTCCAAATCGAACCAACAATTCCTCCTTAAATCCAGCCCAACTAATTTCACCCCTACTAAGGATTAAGGAATCATACCAAACATCTGCTAGCCCATTAGGTAGAGAGCAGCTGCTTCTACCTTCAAATTTTCTGGTGTGTTATACATATTAAAGAACCTCTCACATTTTCGAATCCATCCCTTAGGCTCATGGCGTTCAAAATAGGGTAACTCCCATTTAGGTTCAGGAGTATGCACAGCTTGAGGTCGAAGTTGCCTCGGCTCCTGGCCTGGTATGGGTAGTAATCCATCTCCTTGAGGCCTCTCACCTTGTGCCTTTTGTGGAACCCTCTCCAATTAGTTAGTGTTTCAAGTATCAATTCCAATGTGCCCTGTAAGTTTGAGTGTTTCGAAGTGCTTCCTGTGTATTTATCACTTCACCCAGTAGCTCCTCGTGCCTGACCAGTTTATCATCCATGACTTTCAATCTAGTTCCTTCAACCATCAGCTCCTCGTAGTCACAGAATCGAGGCTCTGATACCAAATGTAATGAACTTAAAACTAAATAAGGAAAATCAACACAGAAAGGGAAATTGAGACTGTTTTTGGGGAATTTTTTTGAATTATCGAATTAAAACAAAAGCTATCTATTACAATTGAAAGCTAAAATAACTACTGTGGGCTGGCCTCCATTGATGAGTTACCTGAAGAGAAGAAGAAAAAAGGTAGAAGATCAGTAGGTTGAAGTAGGTTGAAGAAGAGAAGAAGAGAATCAGAGAAGAGAGCGAGAATCAAAGAAGAAAAAAGGTGCTTACTTTGCTGAATGCCGCTGCTTCTATGTTAGCAGTTAGTTATAACAACTACTGCTGACTTGGCGTAATCCTCACCCTTGGACCTCATTAAGGCTTAATCTAATCCTGGCCGTTCGTTAAATTTCAATTGTTGCTTCCAATGCTGACTTTGAGCCAAACAGTTTAATTAGAGAAGATGAGTTGAGTCCCCAAGAAAGGACATTAACAATCATACTTCAAACTTTATGAATAGGACTATACCTGGGTCTTACGTGACTCCGCTTCTCAAGGTTGTAGAAAACAAAGTGTTTATTATTAAAACATAGTTACAAAGACTAGCTTTTCAATAGTCCGCTGAAGTTCCACATACCGAACATTTCATGATAACGAAAACATAACAGATATAACAAAATTTTGTAACAATTAACTTCATTAAAGCAAAAATGAGCTATTTCCTCACAATATTGAGAAATTTGCCTCATGTACTTATTAGGTCCGGTTCTCTAACTTTTCTTGGCTATCGTCAACTTCAGTTACTCAAACATTGGAAATATTCCTACATTAAGCTCTCTTTATGCCTTCTTTATCTTGAGTTGAGAAATATCCATGTCCTTTTCCTAAACCTTTTTGCATTTGTGACAGAAAGATGATTTTCGTACTCTGGATGCTATTGTTGTCTTTACTCCAAAGGCCAAGGACCTTGTGCTATAGCATATTATTCAGTACCATTTTCATATTTCAGAATGATACAATACTTTGAAAAGATTTTAAAATGTGTTTTGTATCTTAAGGTTTCACTAGTTCTCTTCAAAATACTTGTATGGACCTTTTTGCCGGTGTGGCAATTTTAGGTACGCAATAATTATTTCTATTATTTCTATGACTCTCGCTCAGCCCCGACGGACATAACTCGTGGAATTGGAGTCTATTAACCCTTTATATTTAAGGAAAGAACAATTGATTTCTTTCCTTGAAATTTAACTTTTTACTGCGGATACCTTAGAAGATAATTTAATTCAAAAGATCATCACTTCTTTCGGTAGAAGAAAAGTAGAGAACACAACAAAGACTATAGTGCTGTAAGTGCTACAATCGAATTGCTTACAAGAGGAGGTTAAAAGTCTGAAACACGTTTATTGTGAAACTACTAGTTTATGCAACTGTGAACACAAGAAGTTAATTGCTAATTAGTTGGTAGTTGCTAATTAGTTAGTTGGCTTAGAGGTGTACAAGGGTGATAACCAACTTAGTACATAAGACTAAGTCGGTTATCACTTTACGTAACCAAAAATGAGCTACTTCTCTTCTCCTCTCTCTTCTTATTCTTCACTTTGATTTCAATAGAACAGATCCAAGTTCATTGTGCATGTGTGAATCGTGTAGATGTGTACTCAATTAGTGCAATTTAACATCGTATCAGAGCAGAAATCGATCGATTTGAGTTGTTCTTCACCTTCAATTTGAGAACTTAGTTGAGTTTGAAGCTTGAAGAGGTATGACAATGGCGGACGATGAAATTGGACAGCTTCATCATAACCATCCACTATACCTTAAAGAATCAGATTTGTTGGGAACAGTGGTAATAGCTCTCAAACTCACAGGGCTTATAAATTATTCCATGTGGAGTAGACCTATGAGAGTAGTACTCTTAGTGAAGAGCAAGTTAGGGTTTGTGGTTGGAACCTGCCTCAAGGCTTCATACATAGGAGAATTAGCAGGGCAATGGGAAAGGTGTAATGCAGTGGCTGTCTCATGTCTTAGCAGCACTGTAGCGGCAGAGTTGGTGCCAAGCATCATGTACGCATCAGGTTTGAGAAAAATTTGGGATGAGTTCAAGGAAAGGTTTGACAAAGATGACCTAACCAGAATCTATCTTTACTGGCATTGCAACCCTAAAGCAAGGTACAAATCTTTGACCTCTTACTTCTCCAAATTGAAAAACTTATGGAATGAATTAGACATCCTAGCACCATTACCCTCATGTGACTCGAAATAATCATGCCCATACATAGATCATTTAGTGATACAAAGGCTACTACAATTTTAATGGGGCTGAATGAGAGTTATAGCCATGTGAGAAGTGCAGTGTTGCTAAAAAGGCTAGTCCTTACTATAAACCAAGCTTATTCAGCTGTAGCATAGGAGGAGAGTCAAAGGGAATTAGGAGTGTTTGACACTTGACACAAATAGGGAGCCAATGACTATGCTAGCAGGAAAAGCAAATCAGTTTCTAAAAGGGAAGAAGCCAAGACTTGTCTGTAAACACTGTGAGTACAAAAGGCATTTAAAGAAAAACTGCACCGAACACACTTCAAAAGCAAGAAAAAATGTCAATTTCCTGCAAAATCTTATGCTAACAATGTGAATGGAGAAAAGAAAGTTGCAATGAATAATCAGCCATAGGGGAACTATATGACTGAGGATCAATACAAGCACCTAGTAAGTCTATTAACAAAGTCATCAATGGAAGGAAGTTCCAACAACGCAGCAGGCTCAGAAAAATGAAAAATATAAAGTCACTATTATCTAATGCAGGATCATATGGTTGGATAGTAGATTCAGGAGCATCACACCATATCACCTTTTGCAAGGAAGTTTTAGAAAAATTAAGGAAAGTCAATAGAGGAAACACTAGTGGCGTTCAAATACCAACAAGAGGAAGATAAAAAGTTGTACCCACAGGAAATGCAACAATACTAGGAGGGAAGACGATTAGGAATGTTTTACATGTGCATGACTTTATGTTCACTCTCATTTCACTATCCAAGCTGACTAGAGATTTATATCGTTCAGCTTGCTTCTATCCTGATTAATGTGTGTTTCAGGGACTTTACAATAGCACAACATTGAGGATTGGTAGAGAAGATGAAGGATTCTACATAACTATATTTGAAGAAGAGGAAATAGTAGCTGGAGCAGTTAAGAAGGAAGAAATAAATGCAGCATTGTGGCATCAAAGGATGGGACATACATCCACAGGTTCCTTGCAATTCTTGTTAGATTTGAAGAATAAATGAATCAAGATGTACAGAAGAAATGTGAAATGTCCATTAGCCAAGCAGAGTAGACTGAAGTTCCTATTATTAGTCATCAAACTGACTGTATTTTTCAACTTCTGCTCATAGATGTGCGGGGACCATACACTGTAGCTACTTATGACAAGAGAAATTACTTTACAATCATTGTAGATAACTATAGTAGGTATACTTGGGTCTGTTTGCTACAATCTAAATGTGAAGTAATAGTAGTATTGAAGGATTTCTTTTCTCTTGTGAAGAATCAGTTTAATACTACTGTTAAAGTTCTAGGATCTGACAATGGTAAAAAATTTTGCAATAAAAATTTCAATGAGTTATTGTCATCCTTGGGTGTAGTACACCAAAGTATCTGTCCTTATACTCCACAGCAAAATGGAGTAGTAGAGAGGAATCATAGACATATATTGGAGGTGGCAAGATAATTGAAATTTCAAAGCAATATACCTACTAGATTTTGGGGAGATTGTATGAAAACTGCACTGTATTTAATCAATAAGTTGCCTACAGCTATGCTGAATGGAAAGTCTCCATATGAAAAACTCTATGAGAAACAACCTAAAGTAGATCATCTCAGAGTGTTTGAGTGTCTTTGTTATGCTAGTACACTACCAAGAGGGGACCAATTTGCAGCCATGACAATGAAATCAATATTTATTGAATATTCAGAGGTGTAGAAGGGATATAGACCATATGATATGGAATTCAATAGATTTTTTTGTACGTAGGGATGTGAGCTTTAGGGAAGATATTTTTCCTTTCAAGGAACAGCCTAGTGAACCTGAGATCTGTCATTCCTGATGTTGATTGCTCAATAACTGTTAGGAGTCAACCACTCCAGCAGCAAAAACATATGATGATCTGGGGATAGCCTCTCAGCAAAATGGAAATGAACAAATCCACAACACTGAAATAGATGATTCCAGCACCTCTGTAGCATTACATATGCCACTAGATGAGGCAGTAGATGACATAGAGTAACTTGGGTCAGGAGAAATTAGTGAAAAAAATCTTTCACAACAACAGGAACATGAAGAGACTACACTTGACCAAATGCCATCAGTTGTGCCACAGTCTACTGGAACAGAAAGTCAACAAGAACAACAAAGTCAGCAGTATGGCTCAATGATTGTATGACTTCATGTAAACCAAAAGGAACTAGCCTCTATTCAGTTTCTAATTATGTGAGCTATGCTCACTTGTAAGAACACTACCTATCTTGGTTCATTCTCATCTCAAATGGAACCAAAGTCTTTTCAGGAAGCTTCCCAAGATGACATGTGGATATATGCAATGAAGAAAGATATTACGACACTTGAAGGAAACAAGATCTAGGAAATAGTGGACCTACCTCTAAGAAAGCAAGCTGTTGGCTCAAAGTGGGTATACAAGATCAAACACAAAGACAATGGTGAAGTGGATAGCTTCAAAGCCAGGCTTGTTGCAAAAGGATATACACAACAAGAGGGGTTAGATGTCCATGAAACATTTTCACCTATTTCTAAGATGGTAACAGTCAGAACTACGATAAACCTAGAAATCTCTAAAGGATGGGTTTTGTCTCAAATGGATATGAATAATGCTTTCTTAAAAGGTGATTTATATGAGGGGGTTTACATAGGATTGCCTTAGTGATTCCATAGGCAGGGGGAGTGTAAAGTTTGCAGTCTACTTAAGTCCCTTTATGGTCTCAAACATGCATCGAGTCATTGGAACATAAAATTAACTGATGCACTGATTGGTGCAGGGTATTCTCAAAGTTCCTATGATCATTCCCTGTTAACAAAGAAGATAATTACGAAACTGGTGATCATCTTTGTATATGTAGATGATGTGTTGATTACTGGCAGTAACAACACGTTGGTGGAAGAAGAAAAATCAACTCTACACAAACATTTCAAGTTGAAGGGTCTAGGTGAAATTAGATACTTCCTGGGAATTGATCTCATGAGGTCAGCAACATGACTCATACTTAATCAAAGAAAGTATGCTCTTCAGCTGATTTCAAAATTTGGGTTAAGTGGGGCTAAACCAGCTAGCTTACAATTGGAACAAAACCAAAAATTGACAACTACTGAATATGATAAACATGTAAATACTAAAGGAGATGAGGAGATACAAGACATTGCAAGCTATTAAAAACTAATAGGGAAACTCATTTACCTCACCATTATCAGACAAGACATATGTTTTGCCGTTCAAGTTCTAAGTCAATTCATGCAGCATCCAAAGTAATCACACTTAGATGTTGTACTGAGAGTTGTGTGATACGTTAAAGGTTCACCCGGAATGGGAATATTACTGAAGAAAGGATCATTGACAGATGTTACAGTGTATTGTGATGTATATTAGGCATCTTACCCAAACACAAGAATGTCTGTAACTGATATGTGACAAGACTAGGAGACTTATTGATCTCCTGGAAATCCAAGAAATAACCAACTATGAGCAGGAGTTCTGCTGAGGTAGAATATAGAAGCATGGCAGCAGCAATTGCAGAATTAGAATGGTTAGTAGGATTATTGAAGGAGCTGGGCTTAACTGTGACGGAACCAATAATACTATACTGTGACAGCAAAGCAGCTCTGCAGATATCAGCTAATCCAGTCTACCATGAGAGAATGAAGCATATAGAGATTGACTGCTATTTTGTGAGAGAAAAAAATTAAGGATGGTTTGATTACACCTCAGTATATTCCCACTAAAGAAAAATCGCAGATGTGATAACCAAAGGACTAGGGGCTGAGCAGCACATAACCTTAATATTCAAGCTGGGAGTGTTCAATATCTTTCACCCTCCAGGTTGAGCGGGAGTGTGAAAATAAGAAGTTAGTTTCTAATTAGTTAGTTGGACTAAAGTGTAACAAAAAAAACTTAGAGCTGTACAATGGTGATAACCAACTTAGTAAATAAAAGACTAAGTCGGTTATCACTGTGCATAACCGAAAATGAGCTACTGCTCTTTTTCTCTCTCTTCTTCTTCTCTTTGAATTCGATACAACATATACAAGTTCACTGCGCATGTGTGAATCGTGAGGATGTGTGCTCAATTAGTGAAATTTAATAACAACTCTAGTAAGCTCCCTATCCAGAAAGGATTTCCAATCAAATAACCTATTTGGAGCTCATTATAAGAAACATGCAAGGGTAAACTTGCATAGTTTGCTGCAAATATTACAATATACAAATTACAGTATATGAACCACGTGACCTTCAGAAGTAAAATATTTTTCTTTGTTTCTCCTACTAGTAAATGATCTTCTGCTTCTTGATCACTCGAATGATAGCGGGGTCAAAGTGAAGATAAAATTTTGAAGTTTAGATCACGTCACTTTGAGAACACCCGCAAAAGCTTTCCGATGTTTAAGCAAGAATTGTCTAAAAGGAATATTTGATCATGTGTTAAAGTGCTCAACTTAAACAGGCCCTAATTGGAGTTTCTAAATGAAATATACTGGCGAGTTTAAGGGACTGTTGATGTATTCCGCCTTGAAAAAATTAGTAGCATATACACCTAATGGGTCATTTTTCCCTTTGCTATATGAATATCCATATGTACAAACTTCACAAACAAATTTGTTTCTAGTATGATAGGATTAGTTAGCGTTCATTAAATCATTTTAATCTACTAAATGTGATAAACTCATAAAAAATATGATTACTTGTTTGCGTTTATATTTATTTGCTGTTGTTAAGGGCTCAGAGCATTTAGACCTCACATAGCTACTGCTAAACTTGAACTATAAAAATTGCTTCATTGGTGGGGCTAGGCTGCATTTGTAATTAGACATGCAACATGTTCCATAAGAATTTAACTATTATCCCTACCCAGGGCGGACCCACATGTTACTAAGCAGGTTTAGTTAAACTCGCTTCATTGAAAAATAGTATTTTATTCATTAGTAATGTATGTTTAAAATGGGAAAATACATATATATTAATATATTTGAACCCACTTGATGTCACGACCCAAAAACAACCACCGTGATGGAGTTCCTATCGTGGAACTAGGCCAGCCCCAACTTAACAACCCAACACCAACAATAATTATGAAAATATTAAAGGAATTGTTTAACATTTAAAGAAAACTATTTGAAACATAAGAAATACCTACCCGGAATCACCACGAGGCCCTCATAACCTCAATCAAACATACCAACAGGTCGTATAACCCCTTACGACTTAGTTGAACCTTTGAATTGCCCAAAACAACTTCAAATCACCCAAATACACTATGATTTAAGCCTAAGAACTTCTAAACTTCCAAATTTCGCAAATGATGCGGAAACCTATCAAACCATGTTCGAACAAAATCAAATTTTGCACCCAAGTGAAAAATAACACTACGAACTTACTCCAACTTTCAGAATTTTATTCTGACCCCTCTATCAAAATTTCCACTTCTGACCAAAATTGCCAAAATTCTAACTTTTGTCAATTCAAGCCTAATTCTAAAATGGACCTCTAAATCACATTCCGGACACGCTACTAAGTTCAAAATCACCTAACGAAGCTAGCAAAACCATAAAAATTCAAATCCGAGGTTGTTTACACACAAGTTAATATTCGGTGACTTTTCTAACTTTAGCTTCTAATAAAGAGACTAAGTGTCTCAATTTAGCTCCGAAACTACTCCAAACCTGAACCAACCAACCCGATAAGACATTATATAGATGTAAAGCACAACAGAAGTAGAATGGGGGAAATGGAGCTATAGCTCTCGAAACAACCGGCCGGGTCACTACATCCTCCACCTCTTAAACAAACGTTCGTCCTCGAACGAGTCTAGAAACATGCATGGAGCATCAAACAGGTGTGGGTATCTGCTTCGTATGTCCCGATTGATCTCCCAAGTAGCCTCCTCCATGGGGTGACCTCTCTACTGCACCTTCACCGAACCTATATCCTTTGACCTCAACTTTCGAACATGACGCCCCAAAATAGCTACCGGCTCCACATCATAAGTCGAATCATCATCCAACTAAATAATTCTGAAATACAGAAAAGGAGATGGATCACCGATATACTTCCAAAGCATAGAAACATAGAATATTGGATGCACACTCGATAAGCTAGGTGGAGAAACAAGCTCATAGGACACCTCCCCAATCCTTCGAAGCACCTCAAATTCTCTAATAAACCGAGGGCTGAACTTGCCCTTCTTTCCAAATCTCATAGCACCTTTCACGGGTGAGAGCTTCACCAATACCTTCCCTCCAACCATGTAAGACGCATCACGAACCTTTCTGTTAGCATAACTCTTTTGTCTCGACTGCACCGCGCGAAGCCGCTCCTGAATCAATTTCACCTTGTCCAATGCATCCTGAACCAAGTATGTACCCAAAATCCAAGTCTCACCCAGCTCAAACCAACCCACTAGAGATCTGCACCGCCTCCCATATAAGCCTCATGCGGAGCCATCTGAATACCCAACTGATAATTGTTGTTGTAAGAAAACTCCGCAAGGGGGAGAAACTTATCTCATAAACCCCAAAAATCAATGAAACAAACACGTAGCATGTCGTCCAGTATTTGAATAGTGCTCTTGGACTTTCAGTCCGTCTGAGGGTTAAATAGTGTGCTCAACTGAACTTGAGTGCCCAACTCTTGCTGCACGACCATCCAAAATTGTGATGTAAACTGCATATGTCTGTTTGAAATAATGGAAACTGGCACACCATGAAAGCGAATAATCTCTCTGATGTAAATATGAGCCAATCGCTCTGAAGAATAAGTAGTACTCACAGGAATGAAGTGCTGAACTTGTTCATCCGACCCACAATAACCCAAATAGCATCGAGCTTCCTCGATGTCCGTGAGGAGCCCAACTGCGAAATCCATGGTGATTCGCACCCACTTCCACACTGGAATCTCTATCTTCTGAAGCAAGCCACCCAATCTCTGATGCTCATATTTCACCAGAAAATAGTTAAGACACCGAGCTACAAATCCACCTATGTCTTTCTTCATTCTTATCCACCAAAAATGCTATCTCAAATCTAGATACATCTTCACGACACCTGAATGGATGGAATACCGTGAATTTTGTGCCTCCACCAGAATCAACCCCCGTAACCTATCCACATTGGGCACACATATCCGTCCCTACATCCTCAATACCCCATAATCACCAATATTCACATCTATAACATTGTCATGATGAACCATGTCCTTGAGTACAAGCAAATGATGATCATCATACAGGCGCTATTTGATGCGATCGAATAAGGAAGAACGAGAAACCACACAAGCGAGGACTAGACTGGGCTCAAAAAAATCCAATCTCGTGAACTGGTTGGACAAAGCCTGGACATCAACTTCAAGGGATCTCTTACCAACAAGAAGGAATGCAAGACTACCTATACTCACAGCCTTCATACTAATGGCATTAGCCACCACTTTGGCCTTTCCCGAATGGTACAAAATGGTAATATCATAGTCCTTTAGCAGCTTCAACCATCCCCGCTGCCTCAAATTGATATCATTCTCCTTGAACAAATGTTGGAGGCTACGATTATTAGTAAACACCCTACAAGACAAACCATAAAGATAGTGCCTCCAAATCTTCAACGCGTGAACAATGGCATCCAACTCTAAATCATGAACATGGTAATTCTTATCTTGGGGTTTCAACTGACACGAAGCATGTGAAATTAGTCTATCATGCTGCATCAAAACACGCCCAATGCCGACCCGATAAGCATTACTATATACGATATAAGAAATAAAAGTTGATGGAAGAACTAACACTCGAGTTATGGTCAAGTCAGTCTCTAGCTTCTGAAAGCTCGCCTCACACTCACCCGACCACATGATAGGAGTTCCCTTTTTGGGTCAATTTGGTCAAGGGTGATGTAATAGACGAGAAACCTTGAAAAAACTGATGGTAATAACCAACCAAACCAAAAGCTTTGAATCTGTGTGGATGAGGATGGTTTTGGTCAAAGGCGATTCAACAGACGAGAAACCCTGAACGAACCTATGGTAATAACTAGCCAAACAAAGAAAGCTCCAAATCTGTGTGGATGAGGACGGTCTGGGAAAACTTTGAACCAACTCTATCTTCTTATAATGAACCTAAAAACCTCCGTTGGACACCACGTGAACCAAGAACGGTACTGAACTGAGCAAAAACTAACACTTGGAGAAATTGGCATAAAGCTTCTTCTCCCTCAGCTGCTACAATACAACCCTCAAATTCTCAGCGTGCTCGTACTGGCTACGAGAGCACACTAGGATATCATCAAGGAATACAATAATGAACAAGTCAGGATAAGGTAGAAGCACTATGTTTATAAAATGCATGAATGCTTCTGCGGTGTTTGGTTTGACTTAATGACATCACAAGGAACTCATAATGACCATATCAGGTCCTAATAGCTGTCTTATGAATGTCCGAGTCCTTAATCTTCAACTAGTGATACCCTGACCTCAAGTCGATCTTGGAGAACACCCTCGTTCCCTAAAGCTAGTCAAATAAATTATCAATACGAGGTAAAAGATACGTGTTCTTGATGGTGACTTTGTTCAACTGACTGTAATCAATGCACATTCTCATAGTGACATCCTTCTTCTTCAAAAATAGAACTGGTGCACCCGAATGTGAGACACTAGGCCCATTAAACACCTTATTGAGGAGTTCCTGAAGCTGCTCATTCAATTCCTTTAACTCTGTCGGTGCTATACAATACGGTGGAATAGAAATGGGCTGAGTGGCCGACACCAAATACTATACCGAAGTCAATATCCCTATATGGCGGCATGCCCGACAGGTCTACAGGAAACACATCCAAACAATCTCCCACTATCGAAACTGAATCAATAGTTGGAGTCTCTATACTGACATCCCTCACAGAGGTCAAATAAGAAAAAAACCCTTCCCAACCACTCGTTAGGTCTTCAAGAATGAAATCACTCTATTGGGAACATATACAATGAACCTCTCCACTCAATCTGTGCCAAACCCGACATAGCAAACTTCACCTTCTTAGCGTAACAATTTAGAATAGCATGACACACAGACAACCAATCCAAGCCAAATATCACATCAAAGTCAACCATACTTAGCAGTATTAGATCAAATCTAGTCTCTGATCCCGTATAATCACTACACACGACCGGCATACATATAGCACAATAATAGCATCAACTATCAGTATAGATGCACGAACAGATTAAACAGAGACTCAACGGGCATGTCCAGATAACGAGAAAAATATGATGACACATATGAATAGGTGGAACTAGGGTCAAATAATGCAGAAACATCTCGATGAAATATGGAGATAATACTTGTGATCACTGTGTCTGAAGCAATAACGTTTGGTCTGGTAGGGAGTGCATGGAAATGGGCTTCAATGCCACCTGATCGGTCTCCCTCTATAGGGAAACCCCTAGCTAAATGACCCCCACCCCGAGCTCACTAGGTGAGTGGTGAAGTAAATGGTGCTAAAGCCGAAGGCTGACTGCTCTATTGAGACGATCCTCTCATAAGGCAGGGACAATACCTTTTGATAAGACCCAAATATCCAAACTAAAACCAACCTCTACCGGCTACTAAGGTCTGAAGGGAGCCTTGAGCACAGGGATACCCGCTAGAAAGCCCCCACTTAGATAAACCCAGAGCTGATGGTGCATGAGACAAACTCTAAATTTGAAGGGCACTGAGAGATAAGTGGCCCTGCTGAGAACCATGGCTAGATGCTGCACCACGATGCGTTGGACGGGCCGTTAGAGCATGCCTGTATGGATGACCTTCGCCATGATGTAACTGACCCCTAGAAGGAACACCACCAATGATTCCTGAACCACAAGAACTCTTGGCATCTCTCTCAACCCGCTCCTAGATTGAGAACCAACTCTATCTCGCGAGCAATGTCAACAACCTCCTTAAAAGTAGTAGCAATCATCCTCTCTCTAGTCATAAGTATCCACAGATTGTATGTGAGGCCATCAATAAACCTCTTGATCCTCTCCCTATCCGTGGGAACTAACCAAACAACATGACTGACCAACTCAAAGAATCTCATCTTGTATTGCATCTCATCATACCATCATGACGTAACTGCTCGAACTGTCTGCATAGCTCCTCTCTGAGTGGCCGCGACACATACTTCTCCAAGAGGAGAATAGAAAACTTCTGCAATGCAAGTGGCGCTGCACCAACCGGCCTACGCATCTCATAAACCTCCTACCAAGTGAAGGCAGCTCTAGTAAACTGAAAAGCAGTGAACGAGATCCCACTAGTCTGTAGAATACGTGCTGTATAGAGAATCCTCTGACATATTTTCAAGAAGCCCTAGGCACCCTCGCCCTCTACACCGCTGAAAGTCGGAGGCTGGAGCCTCCCAAACCTCTCCAATCTATGCTTCTCATCTTCAGGCATGACTAGAACCATATAATCCTAGGCATGTGCAACCAGCTGGGATGGTAATGCCCCCAATTTCTGAAGTTCCTGCACCACCTGCTCTGGTGTACGAGCGACAGAAGTCTAAGTAGCTCCCCTGGACTAGGAAATGGCTGCTGCAGTAGAAATGGAAACCATCTGAGCAAGTCCAGCGCACGCGGTTAGAATCTGAGTTAAGGTCTTCTAAAGACCTGGAATCATGTAGGGCACAACTGTTTCCTAAGCTGGTCTCGCTGGTGCATTCACAACCGGGACCTGATCCTGTACTAGGGCAACTGGTGGATTAGCAAGTGCTGCCCTAGCTGTTGTGCGGGCTACACCTCTACCCCTACTACGACCTCGACCGTGAGCTTGACCTCTCGCGGCCCTGACTGATGGCCTTTGGTCATGCCCAGTAGTACACGTCCTCACCATCTGTGAGAGAATAGTATACCAGAAGTTTACTTACTAGTATCAACAAATTCGCGCTATAAGAATTCACTAATGTAAAATTTCCTATGAGTTCTGCGGCCTTGCAAAGATAATTACAGACATCTCTGTACTGATCTGCGAGACTACTAAATCCGCTCATGACTTGTGAGACCTATGTAACCTAGGTTCTGATACCAACTTGTCACGAACCAAAAATAGTCATCGTGATGGCGCGTATCATGGAACTAAGATATCCTCAACTCAACAACCCAACACAAATAATAATAAGTTTGAAAACATTAATGAAAGCATTTAACATTCAAAGAAAACTATTTGAAACATACGAAATTCCAAAAGTGATATAATTTATCCCAAAACCGGGGTGTCATTGAGTACATGAGCATCTAGATCAGTAAATATAGTCTACTACAGTATCTGAAGGTATTAACTAAAAGTACAATAGAGATAAAAAATGAGGGTGAAGGCCCGCGAATGCATGCACCTACCTCAACAACCTCCAAACTCTGGAATCTATATCAGCAACCGCCACTACGACCAGTATCGTCTGGATCTGAAACGAGATGTAGGGAGTAACTTGAGTACACCAACGCAGTAAGTAACAAGTCCAAAATTTGGACCAATAGGTAGTGACAAACTTAATATCAACAGGTAAAATAGAAGTAAATGTGCAAAAATGTAGGCATCCTTTCAAGTTAAATATATAGCTCAAAGCAGTAATGTAAATACAAATCTGAATAATGTAAGGTATATAACTAAGCTAGTGTTTACATGCCAATGCACAAAATGTATGAATTGTACCATGTACTTCTACTCTCAAGTGCTCAACCACTCGGTACTGTATATGGCCGTTCGGCCTAGGGTAATCTATCCCAGAACATATACAACACCGACTGTAAGTCACCAAGTACAAAGGACAAAAGGTAATCCAACCCTGTAGAGAAATCCATCCTGGTTATCAAGTACTTCGGAGCCATATCACCCAATATCTCACAGGCCTGATCATATGGTGTATCCACAAAATTTTGCCCTGCTAGCTGGTCACTACACACTAATTGGTCGTGTTAATGCCACGGTGGAATGTCTGCTGAATCATTTCTTCTGTTAGTCATTGTTCAGACATTATTTCACTATTGTTCGATATCTCTCCCAGATCACATGAAGTGGTTCATTAGGTTCCTGTTTGTAGGCCAAAATCTCATCTCTTAAAGTAACTATGTGCCCCATTGAGAAAAACAAGGCTATAAACTTGTCTGCCAACTCATCCCACGTAGTGGTGGAATGGTTGGGAAGCCTTTCAAGCCAGTCCAAAGCTTTCCCTCTATGTGAGAAAGGGAAAAATCTCAACCAAAGTTCATCCTCTAACTTATTTATTTGCTTGCTTCCCCATTAGGTATCCACAAAGCCTTTAAGATGTTTATAAGCATTCTTATGGGGAGCACCTATGCAATACCCTCGCTGCTCCAATAAAGTCAACATCACATTTGTAATTTTGAAATTGCGCGCCTGTATCCAGGGTGGTACATTGCACTAGTGATGATAGGCTATAATTATAAAATTTAATCGATTATACACTCAAATTTACTGCACTTTGGTTGAGTTTGTGCATTAATCGCTAGTGTTATGCACTACGGTGTGTTTTATGCATTATAGGAGTGATTCCAAGCTATATAGATATTATAGAATGAAATTAAGTGATTTGGAGCTTTGCAGTCTGAGTAAGAGCTCAAGGAGTAAAGCCAGGATCGCGTTCGGGGGGTCAAATTTGATAATTAAGTACAAACAAAGACTCGAAGAGGCATATTGCATACTATCTAGTAAAATAGACATAACTTTTGCTCAGAACTCTATTTGGGCTTCATAATATATGGTTGGAAAGATAACTCAAAGAGATAAAACTTTTATGTTTTATTTTTTCCCAAGTTCCAAACGGAATAGGGCGAACAACCACGGTTACAGTAGGACCGCAGCAGAGTAGAGCTGTAGATTTAGAGGACCTATTTGGCCGCGGTCCCGTCATAATAGCGTAGGATCGCTGCAGGACGCATAAATTTCATGGACCAAAGTGAAAAACATAGGATTTTAAGCCCTAAAGTCTATATTAAACCAAGGAAGCCGGCCAATAAAGCAGAGAGGATATTTGAGACATAGATTTGACATAAGGAGGCAAGAACGCATTGGGAGCAAGGTAGAGAATTCTTCCACGAGTTTTTCCTTTCTCTTCCTATTTTTCATTGGTTGTTATGACTTTTAATATTATAGTTTTACATACTATTATAACTATCTAATTTGTTATCTGGAGTTTTGATAGAACCTTTTGTAGGATAAATTCTTGTTATGTTTTTATAGAATTGAGCCATACCTTTTCTCTGTTTTTTCAACTACGTTTATATTCTAGTTGATTGAAGACCTCTCAATTAGATGTGCCTATTTAGTATGCATAACTTGGGAAAGAATTCATATTTAGCTAATTGTTAAACAACACCACTCCCATAGTATATGAGAGATCACTAACCAAGGGTTTAAAGATGAGATTAGGCATAACAAAGTCTTGGGTCCGATCTGAAGTGAGTTGTATTAAAATCCAGCTAGCGTAGTTCGGGAGATTGCATCTAGTAAATTATCATAACTACTTAGGAGAGATTTACGGTAATAAGAGTGCTCATGATTGGTAGAGAATACATAGGCGGCGAAATTATAGAAGACATAATGGGAAGGATTCCGACAATTGAGGAAATCAAAACTCTAGACCTCCTTAATCTTTTCTCTAACCCTCAGTATCGTTAGTTATTAATTTACTATTTTAATTTGTTAGTTGATTAGTTAAATACAAGAATCTAAATATCTATAAGTTAAGAATTCTTCAAGCTTGTCTTCTGGGTGACAGTGAACATCTGTAGCTAAACCTTAGTTCTTCGTAGGATTCGACTCCGGACTTGTAAACCAGATTATATTTGTGTAGTCCGCATTGTCCTGTTTATATGGCATAGCTGGGCGCGATCAAATTTTGGCGTTGTTGCCGGGGAACTAATGGTGTAGTTGTAGGTGTACATATTGTTAGGTTTCAAGTTTGGACTTTTATTTTTATTTTTTGTGTTTGAATTTTTTTGTTTTATTTTTTGTTTTACTTGCTGATTTTTTAAAACAAAAAATCATGACATCATGGACTTATGAAATTTTTTATGTTGGTAATTGTACTTTTAATCCTCCTTATGCATATTGTGATGAAAACCACCCTTGGTAAGATTATCAAAATATTCCCGAGAGTGAGTTTTGTGCATCAAATCAATCTTATGTGTGGAATGTGTGTGATATGTGTGGAATATGTGTGATATGTGTGGTGGTCAAGATTGTCACTTTCATGTTTGTGCTTATATGTCTTACCTTCCCCAACCCCTTAATTTGATGGTTCTTCTTTTTCTGTTGAAGTTAATAGGAGCAAAGAACCCAAGTATGAGGACCTGAAAGAGATCGAGGATATGCTAAATTTCCTTACGAAACAATATGATGAGATACAACTGCGGGTACAAAGGCAATGGGAAACTATTCACAAATTGAAGGCTCAAGAAAATAAATTAATTGAACTTGGTAAAGCACAACAAGTTGACATTATGGATAGTAGCCAATGTGAGCAAGAAATGGCTGTAGAAATTGCTATATTAATGGAGGATTTAAAAAAATAAAAGGATGAGCTAGAGGAGGATACTAGAGTAGAACACCAACAATTAAACGCACTAGATTTTGAGGATATCGATGTTGTAGAAGAGATACTAGAGTCAACCAAGGATACTGAGAATACATATTTAGTTGACTCTATTGTGATTATTGCTGAGAATGTAGACAGTCCCAATGTTCATGTAGTTGAGCGCATTGGTCCTCACTCCAAGCATTTTTCCACATTGTGTTTAGATGATGATACGAAAATAGAGTCATTTGAGCCATTTGATATTTCAAGGAATGAGGAACAAAGTGCTTATATTCTGGAATTCGTCTTGCCAAAAAATTAGGATTACACACCTCATCTAAAAGCCAAGAAGTGCAGAATAATATATTATTTTATTGGGGCAGTCAGATTCGTTCCACCACCCTAGTAGCATGATCATAGAGTAGAATCAAAACTTGGGGTCCGATTCATAAGTTCAAAGTGGAGGCAGAAAATGATTCACTTCGTGCCGTGACGTTAATTCAAGCGCTTGTTGGGAGGCAACCCAACTTTATTGCTTTCTTTTATTAATTTTTTTAATTATTTCATTTTTGTAGTGTAAAAATTTTATTTTCTAGGATCATGGAAAGCAAAGGTATTGGAAGGATGCAATAGCAAGCCAAATGGTTGGAAGTAAGTGTGAGGTACCCGTGCAAAGGACCAAGCTTGGGAGAAGTCTGAGTACCCCATGAGGTGTTAATGCTTCAGCCTTTGGACTACCAGGGAGTGTGTTTACCATCTTATTAGTATGGTGTGCATTAGAGATGATGCACAATATTAAATGTGGGATGAGGAGATTCTCTGATTGACTTTCTATGCTATTTTAGTTGTGTTAGTTTAGTTGAATTATTTTTTAGGAAAACAAAATGAAAAAAAGGATTGGACTTTTCCTGACGATGGATCTATTAGAAAATTTTCTTGAGGGATTTAAGTCTAAATAAAAACTACAAAAAAATTTTCATTTGTTAGGTTATGTAATAATTACCCCTTGGTTTTTCTTTAAACCGCATTTTTTTTCCAAGGGTTTTGTTTGAACCGGGTGTAGTTAGGTTTTTGGGTAGTAGGAGCCATGGTGTTATATTTTAAAGTGAAGCACTATCACTTGATTTTGTTATGCCTTGAGAATGATGAGTACTTTGGTTGTGATGCTTAGGCTCAGTTTTTCCCTCATGTAGAACTACCTTAAGTTCTATTATCTTAACTTTGCTTAACTGCTTTGACTAGAGTGTCTTGATGAATCCAATCCTGAGTGAGTTATGTGCCATGTGTGTGTAAGGTTTTGGATTATTTAGTGCATTGCATTTGATGCCTTGAACTTGCCCAGTGTGTTTGCAAAGAGAAATAGTAGTGTTGTTCAGTCTTGGAAATGATATAGGCATTTTCTTGTTGAGCCAGATATGCACATTTTACCCACCTGATTGTTATGTATCATGGTTAACCCCCTTGAGCCTGTAATCTTGTTTATTTGACAACCACATTACAAGCCTTGCCCATTTGTTGGAATTACCCATATATTTGAACCATTGTAACCTCTCATGAGCACTTGAATTATTATGAACTTTGTAAAAGTGAAAGTGTGGGGTGGTTGGTTTGAATTTTGAGTGGAACTAGTTGAATATGGGGAAAGGTGAACTTTTTTGAAAAGGAAGAGCCACTTAAATTGATAAAAATATAGTTGGATTGTTGTGAAAAATAAAAGTTCCTTAATAAGTGGTGGTTCTTGACGTGCTTAAAGAAGAATGGGGTAATTTACTTTGATGTGAAGGTGGAATTTTGGTTTGACATAAGTATGGGGTTTAAATGTTAAAATGTATGTATTAAAGTGCTTAGGGAGGCGTAGTCACTTTTATATCTAAATGTATCCTACCTGTACAGTAGCCTACATTACAACCAAATAAAGTCCTACTTGATCCAAGATTGAATGAGCTCGATTGGTGGAATAGTACACTATGGGAAAGCTTATGGTACATCTTTTGTGGCATATGAGTGTTATTTCTGAGAGTGAGTGAATTCTTTCTATCTTGAGTTTCTAAGTTTTCTTAAATTTTATTGTGTGGAACTACTCTCTTTTGTTGTGTGAGGGAACTTGATTCATGAAGGAAAGGTAATGTAAGTGACCTCTATGTTAGAGTAAGTAAGCAAGTTTTGAATAATGCGTTGTACTTGTGAGTCAAATTTTTAGGTGAAGATGTTATACTTTTATGCTCAGTCTATTTTAAATACTCTTGGTGTGATGAGTTAGGAGAATTGTTTAAAAACGTCATGTCTATAAAAAAAATGTAGTTTGATTGCTCGAGGAAGAGCAATGGTTTAAGTGTGGGGTGTTGATGATAGGCTATAATTACATATTTTAGTCGATTATTACACTCTAATTTACTACACTTTAGCTGAGTTTGCGCTTTAATCACTAGTATTTTGCACTAACGGTGTGTTTTATGCCTTGTAGGAGTGATTTCGAGCTATATAGGTATTATAGAATGAAATTAAGTGATTTGGATATTTTATGTCTGAGTAAGAGCTCAAGGAATTAAGTCGGGATCGCGTTCGGGGGTCAAATTTGAGAATTAAGTACGAACGAAGACTCAAAGAGGCATATTGCGCAACTGTCTAGTAAAAAAGACAAAAAGTTTTGTTCAGAACTCCATTTAGGCTCCATAATATATGTTGGAAATATAACTCAAAGGGATACAACTTCTATGTTTTATGTGTTTCCAAATTTTAAATGGAACAGGGTGAAAAACCGCGGTTAAGGTAGTACCGCGGCAGAGCAGAGCTGCAGATTCAGAGGACCTATTTGGTTGCGGTCCCGCCGTAATCGTGGTGGGACCGCGGCAGGACGCGTAAATTTCAGGGACCAAAGTGAAAACACGGCATTTTAACCCTTAAACACTATATTAAACCAAGGAAGCCGAGAAAAATAGCAGAGAGGATAGATTTGAGACATAGATTCGACCTAAGGAGGCAAGAATGCATTGGGAGCAAGGCAGAGAATTCTTCCACGAGTTTTTCCTTCCTCTTCCTATATTTTATTGTTAGTTATGAATTTTATTATTGTAGTTTTTCATACTATTATGAATAGCTAATTTGTTATCTAGAGTTTTGATAGAACCTTTTGTAGGATAAATTCTTGTTATGTTTTTACATAACTGAGCCATAACTTTTCTCTGTTTGTTCAACTACGTTTATATTCTAGTTGATTGAAGTGCTCTCAATTAGCTATGCCTATTTATCATGCATAACTTGGGAGAGAGTGCATATTTAGGTAATTGTTAAACAACATCATTCCCAGAGTATATGAGGGATCAATAACCGAGGGTTTAAAGGTGGGATTAGGGATAACGAAACCTTGGGTGCGATATGAAGAGAGCAGTATTATAAGTCAGCTAGCGTAGCTCAGGAGAGTGCAACTAGTAAAATGTCATAATTACTCGGAAGATATTTACGGTAATAAGAGTGCTCATGATCGGTAGAGAATACTTAGGTGACATTATAGAAAACATAATGGGAATGATTCCGACAATTGAGAAAATCATAACTCTAGACCTCCTTAATCTTTTCTCTAACCCTCAATATCGTTAGTGGTTAATTTAATATTTTAATTTGTTAGTTAATTAGTTATACACAAGAATATAAATATCTATAAGTTAGGAATTGTTCAAGCTTGTCTTCTGGGTGATAGTGAACAACTATAGCTAAACCTTAGTTCTCTGTGGGATTTGACTTTGGACTTGTAAACCGGATTATATTTGCAACATCTGCATTGTCCTTTTTATAAGTCATAGTTTGGCATGATCAAATAGTATATCCTTTGTTTACAAGAACCCGATGACCACTCTTGGAGGTGGAGGGGGAGGGTCTAGAACATTTCATTGGCCTGGCGGCCTCTCCTTTGAGCTTGAGTCACTATAGGTACCTCATCATCAATATTTTCATATACCTCATCCCCTAGAATAACATTTCCAAGAGGGTCATTGTTTTCCATTTTGTACCTGAATTGGCGATACACACAAATTAGTATCACAGAAGGAAAGAAAAATAAGATACAAAACTCTTTAGATAGATAGCCGAAACTGTTGGCTCCCCGACAACGGCGCCAAAAAGTGATCAGGTCCAACCCTATACCACTACAGGGTGTTAAGAACGGTCGATGTAGCTTTTACCCAAGAAGGTCGGGATCAAATCCACAGGGAGTAAATATAATGTTTGGAGTTGGACTCCTATCTAATCTAGAAGTGTGTAGTGCTCTTGATTACACTTTCAATCATTCTTGTTTGTTTGTTACTTCTAAATTTTATACTAATGATGCATGAAAATAAGCAAATTAGAAATTTTTGTAGAGTTTTCTAAATAAGTAAAGAGGCACTAGGGAAGTGAATTACTCCTGGGTGAGTATCTAACGGGATCTAGAACTTTGGGCAATAATATTATTGTTGGGATCGTGATATAGACAATGCACGATGCTACTCACTCTACACCTCTAGTAGTAGGACTGACTTTGCCCTAATTGAATTTCTCAAGCCCAATAGGGTGTTCAAGTTATGCAAGCAATATTGGCTCAAGTCAGGTATTACTATCTCTAGATTTAACCCTTTTATTGGGCTATCAATCTCTTGAATACACTCAAATTCCTTGTTGGCCTGAATTTACTAGAATTGAGTTCTCTTTCTCAAAAAGGCACAATTTAGTATTTGCAACCACTAATTCAATACAGAAAGCATAAATCAGAAAAAATATCAGTCACCCATAAACATCTAAGCCCTAAAATAAAAGACTCATAAAATACCCACACTAGGGTTGAGCCACAACTCTAGCTAATGGGTTTAGCTACACATAACTGAAGAAGAAATCATAAATTGAGATGAAGAATAATCCATACATTGTAATTACAAGATAAGAGTCTAAGATTAATTGCTAAATCAGCTACAACATTACTCAAAATAGACAAAGGTCGGTGTTCACGTGCTCAGCTAACGTAAGATGACCTAAAAATCTGAGAAAGTAGTCTTTATACAGAGCTAAATTTTTTGGACAAAAATGCACCTGACGGATGTACCACTGACATCAAAAAATGGACGGTTACAGCGGTGAGGCTACTGCATCCACGTAAACCAACCGCGGACTTGTATTTTTAGCTTCAAAAGTTTGAACTATGAATCTTTTTTCAGCGGACCGCGGTGAAATGACCATTGTTGCAATAAAGGTACCGCGGTCGCATAAAATCACAGTGGACCGGAGTGACTTAAAAAGCCTCAAATGTCTTCTCTCTGAATCTTGCCATCAGGGAGCGCGATTAAAGGACCGATGTCGCACTAGGTCCTTTGCGTCCACAGTTGGTTTTCGCTGTAGTGGTGCTTTGGCTTGGCTTTGAACTTGTGCAGGTTTCACTCCTTTTTTGAGCTGGTTATGACATCCTTGTCCCATTTTGACCAAACGCTGCAAACAATCGTAATAAGTTATCTTTTGGGAATACTTGTACATATTTTAGTCCAAAACTCAAGAAAAAAGGAGCATAAAATAGACTACAATACCTAGTTATCAATACCACAAGAGCGGGAAAAGGACCCCATGTGCGGAATCCATGTGTCAAAAAGTAATAAGGTTTCCTTCGCAAATGTTTGCTAAGTTCTCCATTTTTTAAGATGGGAAGTGAGCTAGGGCAGTGATTTTCAAGGGAAAATGAAGGTTATTATTTGGGTACCCACTTAAATTTCATTTCTTGTGTTTGTGATTATTTTTCCATTATTTAATCACGGTATTATTGGAAATTAGTTAAAAGAATTCGGGAATTAAGGCTTGAAATTGGAGAATTTGATTTGAAGATTTGAGGGGTTTTTTTTGGTAGGATTTTGATGTATTTGGTATGTATAAACTCATGAGGGTATAAGGATTCTAGTTTTGTGATTTTATCGTATTCCGAGACGTGGGATCGATGCCTAGATTTGGCTAATTGTGAGAGTTTTGATCTAATTTGATTATTTTCACATTGGCTTCATTCCCCTAGTATAAATTGATGTTATGATTCTGATTTTGGATAGATTCAATGTGAGTTGAGGCCGATTTAAGAGGCAATGGCGTCACAGAGTAGTTTTCATCCGGTTTGAGGTAAGTAACCATTGTAAATCTAGACCTGAGGGTATGAAACCCCAAGATTTAGTACTATTTTGATAAATGAGGTGACGCACATTCTAGGTGATGGGAATGTGGGCGTGCACCCGTAGGTATTGTGACTCGGTTCGTTCCATAGCGACTGTATACTTGCATATTTTCATATATTGTATATGATATCCATGTATTTTAGAAATTGGTTTGCTAACTTGGGCTGAATGACATGTTTGGGGTCTTTGTACTGACCTGTTTTGACCCGTGGGGGTATTTCACCGTGGTTTGATTTGAAAGCATATCCTCAGTCATGTTTTGCCTGTTACTGTTTAATCTGGTTACATTACGCGACTTCTTAATACTGCTCGCGGGGGTCTGTTACACATTTGTTTGTTTTGGTGGCTGACACTTTTAATTTTACAGTTTCATCATAAGGCCAACTTGGAGGCGCAGCTTCAGGAGGAGCTTAATATCAAAGAGGCCAAGGCCATAGGGTTGAGTCAAGGTATGGACAATCTCGCCTATGAGAAGGAAATTTAGTAGAGTAGTTAGCTTTGCTCGAAGGTTAGCTTCAAGGTGTGAAGGAAGAGAGCCTACCTCAGGACCCCAATATCGAGGAGCTTACAACCAGATCTGCTGCTATGTTTGCCAAGGCCAAATCTGATGTTGTGGAAATTATGACTTTGTATCAAGCCGACACCGAAGCTGCTAATGCTTGTGCAAAGGAGATATATTCTACGGCGGAGAATAAGTTAAAAAGGTTCCCTTGACCATCATAAGCAAAAATCCCGGAGGATGACCCTAGAGGTGATACATTCTCGTGGCTTCGATCTTTCAATCGATATTAAAACAGAGAAGATTTTTGAAGAAGAGGCAGACGCTCTTCTTTCCGATGAGGATGATTCAGCCACTGTCTTTGAGAGTGAAAGAGACAGGGATGAAGCCTTTAGATCTTTATCACTAGATAAAATAATCTTTAATCTGAGTATAAATCGATCTGACGTAAGCTTGAGATATTGTGAACCTTGAGCTCGGATCGAAGTGAGAGCAGAGTCTCGAACTATAAGCTTTTGGCTCATAAGCCTTACGAAGTTGGTCCTTGGGCTCTTATATATGGACCGTTAGGATCTTTTAATATTGGACCTTAAGCTCATATATATCGGCCCTTAGGCTCTTTAAGTTGGGATGTTTTGGCCTTTAAAATGGCTATGTAATTTTTCCCTCATTTCGGCTAAAAGACTTAGTGAAATTTTGTTGTTCCTTAGCATGTGTTTTTCTACCCATTGGGTTTTTTGAAGGCTCGGCGTAGCGGAGCCTTATTAGTCACTTCATCTGTGTAAGCATAACCGAATACCTCTAAATCTTTTTCCAAAGGCCGGTGTTATTGAAAGCTTTGGATCATACGATGGCTAATTTATCAGAGCCTTTAGATTTTTTGGAGGCTGACTTTATCAAAGACCTTTATGTTATGTTTTATCCGAGGGTAGCCTGATTTAGCCGATTTTTTTAATAGTTGAAGGCCTTTGATTTATAGCGGAAGTTGGACGTCTCTGAACTGCATTATTTTGTCTGTAGCCTTTATATGACCGTAATCTTTAGTGTGGTTGTAGCCTTTAGGTACGTCACTTGGAATTGTTTCCCGATAACCTTTTGAACTTGTTCGAGAAGTTAGTCACCGAGATATTGGGCTTGGCCTTTGTTCCAAAGGGGTGCCTCTTTGAGGTCTCATTAATCCAAATTTTCGATGATAGATCCCGAGTATTCGGGGTGTTCCTATGCTTGTAGATTTAACGCTAGACTTTTTTTAAATAGTAAGTGTTTTGATATTAACAAAATTGGTACATGCGTACATACTTTGTTTTTTGGGGCTTGACTGCTATATGGACACGGTTCATCTGATCGTTTGGCCCGTTAAAAAGATTTCATATTGAGTTTCTCATAAGAATGAAGTATTTTCCTTGAAAATATAACCTCCGAAAGTGATGGCCCCCAGTATTCGGGGTTGATTACAAAAGAAACCATGGATACTGTTGAGTTTTCCTTAGGCAACGCATAGTTGTTTCCTCTTTAAAAACCTTGCCGGTAAATCCAATTTGGGAGCAAATCTGAGATAAGGAAAAAAGAGTGCAATGCATGCTTTAATTCCTACAGCCTTCATGTAAGAAGGGATGTCTTCGAGATCGCGAACCTTTGGAAGCTTCTATCATGCCGAGCTTGTAAGATCCTTTACCAATGACTTTGAGGTCTTTCTATCCATGATCATGGTATCTTTGACAGCCTTGACCTGGTCGGGGATAATTTTCAATGCCTCGATTTCACACCATGAGGCCAAGAAACTTGCTCGTGCTAACTTTAAAGGAACGTTTCTCTAGGTTGAGCTTCATGCCGCATTGCCTCAAAACGTTGACTTTTTACTGCAAATGAATTAAAATTGTTCTCTTCACACAGGGACCTAACCATTCATATCATCAATATAGGCTTTCTTTATTTTACCTGTTTGTTATTTGTACAACCTGTTGACTGGATGCTGATACGAAGTTTTTCGAACTGGGGGCCTCCCTTTTTGTTTTACTGGTTTAAACCTAGGATTGTTGCTTAGTCTATGTGTGGTGATTTAAGGCTGAATCCTTGTTATATCCGAAGGGGGCCAAGCAATGCAATATATATCTTCAATAATAAACCAAATGAGTTTTTTCCTGAGTTCGGGGTTAATCTCATTCCTAGGTGTACCTTTATTTTAAGCGGATGACTTGGTAGCATCGGGCTTCTCGGGTAAAACGGAGGTTCAAGGAGATAGGAAGTTCCCTTATTCACCTTCGGTTACTTGTTTATTCTGCTTCCATCTAGACTTGGATTTGTGATTGCTACTTAGCCACCTGTTTATCTTTGAGTCTCGACTTCTCCAAGGTTAAGGGTTCTTGCATCGGCACCGCTTCCTCAATTGCAAGTATCTGTTTTGCAGCATGCTTTTCTTCGTGGACTATTTTTACTCTTTCTTTTGTTGGGAACTTCATCATCTGATTGAGGGTCGACGGAACTGCCCTCATGTTGTGTATCCGTGGTCTTTCGAGGAGTGCGTTATACCTCATTTCTCCTTCGATGATATGGAACCTAGCGTCTTGTATGGTACCGACTACGTTTACTGGAAAGATAATTTTTCCCTTTGTTGTTTCACTTGCCATGTTGAAAGCATTCAGCACCCGGGATGCAGATACAATTTGATTATGCAGGATGAGTTGTTTTGCAACCCTCATTCCGATTAGGTTCGCAGAGCTACCTAGATATACTAAAACACATTTAACTTGAACTTCATTTCAAAGGATAGAGATTGCCAATGCGTCGTTTTATGGCTTGTATATGTTCTCTTCTTCCTCGTCATAGAAATACAGGGCATCCTCGGGCACATAATTCCGAGTCCATTTCTCTTTTGTGATAGATACTTTGGTACATTAGAATATAGGTCCCCGTGGGACGCCGACTCCACCGATTATCATGTGAATGACCTGCTGAGGTTCTTCAGATTCATTCTTCTTGTTTTTATCTCTTTCTTGGAAATAGTTCTTTGCCCGGTCACCGAGAAATTCATGAATATGCCATTCATTGAACAATCGGGGTATCTCCTCCCTAAGCTTCTGCAATCCTTGGTCATATGCCTGTTAGTACCATGATACTTACATAATAAGTTGGGATTCCTCTGAGAAGGATCAGTCTGTATGGGCTTAGGCCATCTAATATCTCTAACTTTGCCAATGGCTGAGACAATATCCAAGGCATTGCCACCAATGTGTATGACAATTTGGGTGCCTACACCGGTCCCGAGCGCCTATCGAACCCGGTTTTGCTCATGAATCCCGGGGCATTTTGGCCTCCATCTACTATTTGATTATTACAAGGTGCATTACGCCTTGAAATATTAGTTCTATCTTCGACGTACGATAGATATCTTTCCTTGTTAAATCTTGATCCCAATCTATCTGCTTCGGGGGCTTGGCTGCAAATCTATTAAGATGAACTGAGCTCGAGGGGGCTCCCAACTGGTTTTCCTTGACCCTCTGATACCACTTTATAAAGAACAAAGTAAGAGACTCAAAAAAGCAAACAATATCATAGATACGAAAGTTTCCCTACAAATGGGATGCCTTCAATAACCCATAAGGGACAACTTGCCAAGCTACACAAATAATTAATGTGTTTATTGTTGCAAAATCTTTCCTACAAAGAAAATGGCTTCAACAACCCATTAGGGACCGTTTAATGAGCCAATTGAAGGATCTTTATTTTCATATGTCGCTCGAAATTGTTTTTAGTGGTTTTCCCCTTTTTCTTAGATTTTGATTTGGTACTGGTGGTGTTCATCATATTCTCCAATTGGATCTTCCAAACAGTCTTGACAATTGAAATCAATATCCCAAGGGCAGTGTCCTGTAATGGGTCATTTGTACCACCAAGTCCTTTTTTCTTCTTTGTCAAAATTTTGACACCAGTCATGTTCTTCCATGATGATATGTATATTACAAAAGAACTGTCCATCAGGCTCAGGGTATATATCTATTGTATCTTTTTGTTGAATCATTTGGCAAGTGAAGATGGTTTTATTGGGGTTTTTGAGATGGGAATAGTCAAAGCTTATGAAAACGGTTTAGTCATTTCTTTTGATAAAAGTTGGTTCACCAGATTGTAGACATTCCTCCGGTTCTCTTAACTTTTCGTAATTTGTGATCCGTGAATAAGGAAGAATTTTTACAAGTTCATCTTTGGAAATTTATCTAGGTATTTGGGTGCACATGGTGTTTCCTTTGGTAGCATCAATATTTAAGAGTAAAGCATTTTCTCCTCCAGGAAGGCAAAGATCCATGGCACGATTTTGGACTCCCCACACCACTTGATGATGAAGAGTCGCTTGGATGGAATCTTTGGCTTGAGGGGATACTTGGATTTTGAATTGGAGTTTTTGGTGTTTCGGTTAAGTATGGATCATAAAGGGATATTTTGAAATTTGGAAAGATTATTATGAAGGCAGTCCCAATATTCAGGGTAACTTCTACAGTACCCAGATTTGCATGTTGGTATTCCAAGTATCTTGTATCTAGAAGAGAAAGTTGAGCTAAAACAGGTTGACCTTTTCTTCCATGATATGTTAAACAGATAGCAGCAAAATGGATATGGGTAAAACCATGATCTCTCCATTGTCTGGGAAAATCATCTGGGATTTGAAGGGTGATAAATTGTTCCTCTCGAGTGGCAAGTATAGGGTGGTGTTCAAGTTTTGAGGAAACAACATGTTCTTTCACTCCTTTTGGTCTGTGTTGGACTAAGGAACAGATTTGGGTCCAGGGTGCAAAGGATTTTTTGGCAAAGGCTAAGTAGGGGTTTATGAGAGGTAGTTCAATGGAGGATACTTTTTGTTCATCGGGTAGGATATCTACTTCATTGAGATAATCATATTTTTAGACAAGGTTTTATATAGAGTATGAGACATATTCATTTTTGCTAGTGAAGGGGATGATGTAGATGACTCACACATATTTAGTAAACTGTTCCTCCCTCCGAAGAATGGGTTGGCTCTGATACCACAATATAAAGAACAAAGTAAGGACTCCAAAAAAGCAAACTATATCATCGATATGAATATTTCCCTACAAAGGGGCGGGCTTTAACAAACCATAAGAGATGGCTTGCCAAGCTACACAAACAGTTAATTTGCTTATAGTCACAAAAGTTTTCCTACAAAGGGGCTGGCTTCAACAACCCATTAGGGACGGTTTGTCAAGCTACACAACTCAGAAAACTTTTGTACTATAACCAACGTTAGCTTTTTATAACTCAGAAAACTTTCATACTACAATAAGATAACTTTCAAAGAGTATTCTTACTCTATTTTCATACATGGACCGACCTTTTTTCCATATATTCAAAAGAAAGAACACGAAAGAAATTTAGAAAGCACTCATATGTAATATACCACAAAATATTTACAAAGGTTACAAGATGATACTACAACTACTACAAAGCCTCATTTATATCGGACTAGGAGGTTATTACAGGACAAACTTTCAAGATAAAATAAACCTATCTTACATGGAACACTTATCTACAAGCGGGCCCCTCTTGGCATGTGAAGGACTTTAGGCAAAATAACTAAAAACACCTAAAAACATGTGAAACGTGTGAAATATACATGGTATGAGGGAGCATGTGACGCCCTGTGAAAGTATTTTGTTCAATGTGACGAAGCGTGTGGAGGCATGTGAAAATAATGGAAGTAGGGCCCGGATAGTATGGAAAGACGTGGGAATTTGTCTTGGCATGGGTAGGATATTTTTGAGGGTTTTTTTGTAGGTAATGTAGGATTATAGAGGGATTAGAAGGGTTTTAGATAATTATCCTTCATTGATTTTAGGGTTGTTTTCTAGACATCTTTTTAAAGACCTTGTGTAGTAATGCCTGGAACTTGACGACCCTTCCCCGCTGTGTTCTTTTTCCTTTGGATTAAGAGATCTATTCCGCAAATTTAATCTGGAAATGTCGTGAGTGATATTTTCTCGGATGACTTGGTATGGGGTTTGATATTCTTTTGCCTCTTCCAGGACTCTTTCCCAATGAGGATGAGTGTTGGAATAATTCCATTGTGCCCAATCTTTTGGCCATATCTCTCTCGAGATGCACCTATTTTGCTGAAAAGGGATTGTTTGTGCCTTGCTATATTCTTCCTCCATTGATATAATGGACACGAGAAATCTCTACCAGAATGATGCCTCTGCTTGCGCCTGGACATTTCCATTAATGATCTTCACTAGCCTATGAAACATGAATATCTTTGTTGTGTAAAAGCACTGAAACATTTCATCCAGTATCTTCTAGGCTTGAACCATAGTAAAATACTTTAAGAGTTGGTGCAATGCTATCAAATTCTATGAAGACTGCATCTGAATTCCAGGAAAATATAATACTTATGGCATAGGTACAAGAAAAACCATAATAGTTCTTCTGGAGAATCCTTAGCTTACGCTATGAATATATGGCAGAACGAATATTCTGGATTGACACCATAAGGCTTGAGAATGGAACCTCCATATTGCCGGAAACTTTGGAGCTCATAATAAGTTCTTCTTTCTATAATAGTTGATGGATCAAAGGGATCGATGAGGTTGAACAACTCCGGTAGATGATCTGTTGGATATAATGAACTTGTTCCTGATATGTTGGAAAGCATGAAGACATGGCTAATTAGTTGTTTCTTAGCCTTCAGTTTTAATGGGGAAAATATCTTATGACAATTCTTCCGGTCATGACAGAAAATCTGCGAGAATATTATCCTTTCCTTTCAGATGCTTCACTTGAAACTTATATAGAGAGAACAATTTAACCCATCTGAGAATCTTAGGATTGAGAATAATTTTTTAACTTATCTGGATCATCTTTGGGAAAGCCTTCATATCCATCTCTATTAGATATTCTGTATGGATAAGGAAGAAATTGAATTTCTTGATTCCATTTTTTACTGCAAGAATTACCTTAAAAGTGGAGTGATAATGTTGCTCGGCATATTTGAACTTTCCATTTGTGTATCAGCATATTTTTCTCTGGCCATCTTTTTCTTTAAATAGAACATCACTCCAATATTCATGACTGGCATAAGTTAGCAGTATCTTCTTTCCATCTGAAGGGATGTAGCAAGACTTGATATTTTAGATATCTCCTTTATTTTTCCGACAGCTTCATCATGTTTCTCTCCCCATGATGGAGTATTTTTCTTGAGAATTATAGTGAGCGGTGAAATGTATGAAGAGATATTTGGGATGAAATCTCTTACATAATTTATTACACCAAAGAACTGTTGGAACTGCTTTGTTGTGAGTTTGGTATCTGAAAATTTGAGTAATTCCTAACATATATATGGTCCTGGACTGTATTCCCCTTGGGCAAAATAAATTTCGAGAAAATTAATCTCCTTTTAAGTAATAACCATATTTTTTGCAGAAAGCATGATCCTATACTGTGTTACCAATACCTCAAATTGACAAAGCAAGTTGTCCTGTTCCTCCAATATATCACTAAATAACATGATTCCATCAATGTAATGTAAGGAGGCATGGAAGATGGGTTGGAATATTTTTATTATGACTTTTTGGAATAAAGAGGGTGCAGTTTTCAACCCGAATTGCATGAATTTCCATTGGAAATGATGATCGTTGATGTAAAATACTGTTTTGGGTGTTTCTTAAGGGTGGATTCCCAATTGCCAAAATCCATATTTTAAATCAAAATTGGAAAAATATTTGGCCTAGGGTAAGTGGGAGAAAAGAGTGAGTTTATTTGGGATTAGGAATTTTTTATCTTGGAGGAAATGGTTAAGTGGCTGATAATTAATAACTAACCTGAGTTTTCTTCTTATCTGCTCAGCTCTTTTGTTGACATCAAATGCTTCGCATGCCCATTGTGAATCCGATGGCTCTATTAGATCAAATTCCAAATATTCTTCGCATTCTTTCTTTTCATGCTGAATATGATCTGGATTCATGACTGAATGACTGGCCTTTGTTGGATTGATATTTTCATTTTTCTTTAAAGGGAGCTTGATAAAAAAACTCTTGGTTTTTCCATAACGGGCCTTTTCATTTCTTCATGAAATCCTTGTGGGCACATGAATGTTCAGTGAGATTTTGACAATCTCTTTGATTTGTTCGTCATTGGTGATTTGGAATAGCCTTGGATTCTCTGGGTAAGGTTTGAACTACTTTTTAAAAGCTAACCCCTTAGCCTTGATGTGGATTTGATCTCTAGGTTGTTTGTAAATATCAAATCCAATAATAAGATCTTTTCCTGGCACATCAGACCCTAGTAGCTTGGTTCTGTACTTCAATCCTGGAAAGAACTCAATTATGATTAGGTTCTTGATAATGACAGTTGTGGTTAAGATTGCATCTAATGCAGTGTTGAAATCCTTAAAATGGGACACCCATTGATCTTCAGGGAGAACAACAGGATTTATGAGTGAGGAAGCATCTCCGGTGTCGATGAAAGCAATAATTCGAGCTGGTTTATCCCATTTGGATGAATTGATTTTGAGTTCTACTTGAGGAACGACTGCAAGAGCATTGATCTCCTCTCGAGATTCGATCACTGGTTCTGAAATTTGGTATTGATCATTGCCTTGATCTTCATAGATATCTAGAGAGAATAAAGTTTCTTCATTAGGTTCATCTTCCACAGAGAATATGGATTCAAGGTCCCCCTCCTTTCCAAGATGTATTCCAGTGTAATCTTCAATCTCTTCAAGGAGTTTGACAGATCTTCTTGATTGGGGAAATTTTTTCGCGAAATGTTCAATCTTATGGAAAATAAAGCATCTGCTCTTGTTGTGAAAATTTCTAGACCTTCTGCGTCTGAAATATTTTGTGCGTCCCTTGGACCTTGATTTTCCATCTGGTATCCTTGGACATCTGAACCTCTTGAATTCTCTCTGACGCCTAGATTTGTGGTAGCAACATCCTGATCTGGTGATTAGATCAGATTTGCGGCATGCTTTGTCAAGTGCTGGATTGTGCTAGATATTTTGCTTTAGGGCTGAGCACTTTGTACAAATGTCATCCAATGCAAAGAAAATAGCTTGCCTGATGTAGCAAATTTATGGGATTGTTATGGACTGAAACTTTTCTTCAATGATGTTCATGGTTCGGCTTGCCAACAACTTTGGAAGGGAAGAGACAAAGTCTTACTTCAGATTGATGTCTCCACTGATTTCAAAGTATACCTTTGTCATTTTTTAATATGCCTGTCAATGTCATTTGTCTCGAATGACATACACTTCATCTCGAAGAGTTGTCTTCGCATTTTCTCCTATCTTTGGCCAGTATCTCCACAAAAAACTTCATGTGGACCCTGATGTTGAAGGCAAAATCTTGGGAAGTAAGAAAAGTATTTTTTTTTCTTGAATTCCAAGTGAGTTCCACCAATCTCTGAGGATTCGTGAGAACCGTGAAGTAAGTTCTGATAGGATGATATACTTTTCTCGTTCCACCAAAATTTTGGTCACCATCCTAGTGTAGAAGTCTTGGATACTTTGAGGCAATTTTGAAACCTTGACTTCATCTAGGGTGAAAGCATGGAAGCCAGTTCCAACTGGTTTTGACACTATAGGCTCATATTTTCTTTCTGTGATTGGCTTATCTGTCATGCCTTCTTGTTCCTCATCTACTTCAGATACTTCTAGGTCTCTTGGCTGATTTACAAATATTGGGGGATTGTCATCTTCAGAAGAATTTGTTGTGAAATCATTTCTTGATTGAGAGTTATCGCCCATTGTTTCATCATCTGATGAATTCAGAGATTTCGACCATGGTGTATCTTCTTATGATATGTATCTTAGCTTGGAGATATAGAGGTCTAGAGCCTTCTGGTCAGAAATCATCAAATTTTTGGGATTAGACCCTTTTGAACTTTCTCCTTGGTCTCGCCTTTTCTTTGTTTGTTTCTGTGCCGAAAGGGCATCTTTCCTTTCCCAAACGATTTTTGCGATACCAAAATCATGTTCTTCTTTTAAGGGTTGGGTGAAAGAGATTGACTTTTTTGAGGTAGATGGGAAAGTAGAAAAGGTGTAGTCCAATTTAGGTGATGAATATGCTTGTGGAGACATAGGGAAGAAGGTAGGTTTTGAAGGGAAAATTGGGGTTTTTTGCGTCTCAAAGCGGTCATTTCTCAGAAGTTCAATTTGCTCTTTGATGGAAATAGTCTCCTCGTGTTGTTGTAGGAAGAATTGTAAAAGTGAAGTTCCTGGCAGACAAATCTCATATTGTAAATTTACCAATCTTAGTTCCAAGGCTTTGATTAGTCCGACATGGTGAGACGATATCTGCTCCATCTTTTTCTCAATTGTTTCCAATTTGCTCATGATTTTATTTTGTGTATGGGCCATATTTTTTATGGTGTTGCTAATGTTCTTCAACACCTTGTTTTGTCAGATGGAGTTTTCTGATTGCCAGTTCATTGTTGCTTTGATGTCACTTGTTGGGAGTTTTTCTCTAGTAGGTAGCACTATATTTTTCTTGGGAATTTTTGGAGCATAGCTTATACCCTCTTTGACCCTTATCAATAATTACTTATCGATTGTCGATTTGTACATATGCTTATCGTTATCGTTTCAATACGGTTTCAATTTTTCCGATTTTAATATATCGATTTTGGGAGCTTATTGATTCGGTTATCGATTACACTAATAAGAAATTTGCGGGATTCCACGGAAAGTATATCGCTTTAAATGTGCCTAAATAATATGGACAAAAAGAAGCTAAAATAAGACGAACACCATTTATAATATAAAAATTGTGTAAGCACATGCAACATAACTAATGTAAGGGATCAAATGTATGCCACCAACACTCCAATGGTATAAAAAACAAAATACATCATCACAGCTAATTCTATTTTTCATTAATTTGAACTTCATTTCCTTGATCTTTAAATATGATCATTCCTTAAATGTGGTAGAGGAAATAATAGGGTAAGGGACTAAGGGTAAAGGAAAGGGTATAGATTAGGGATAATAATATTGTATAGCCGCTTTCAAAATAGTTGCGAAATATACATACATTTTGTATGTTATATTAATCTACACAAATAGGTAATTACTCATTTAACAAGTTTATACAGTCTAGGGGTTTGCATTCGATTTATCGATTCGATTTTAACCCTTATCGATAATTACTTATCGATTATCGATTTGTAAATATGCTTATCAATGTCGTTTCAATATGGTTTAAATTTTTTCAATTTTGATTTCGATAACAAATAATCAATTCGATTTATCGATAAACTGATTCGAATGCACACCCTAGTTGTGCCAGGCCTTTGATCTGATTCCTCGAGGTATGTGTCCTTCATCTGGGGTTGACCTCTAATTCGAGTCGCCCAGACTCGGACCTATAACCCAATTTAAGATTTCAAAATAGGGCTCCTTGATTTGACCTTATACAATTACATATAATTTTATCACTTAACTTACAAATCATAATCCGTTGATATCCCATGATCCACATTATCTTGTTGTTGATGAATCCCTGATGGATCACCATGATCTAACACACCAAATTAGGCATATTTCAACTGCCCGTTGGTTCATAACTTATCAAAATTCATATTTGGCCAGTACCCCAATATGAATCTATGAGTGTTAATATAAATATAATACATAAAATACATAGTAATACAAAGAAAATTGAAATTTACACTCAGCCTGTGGATTATGTATACTTGGGTAGAAATTATGACCTCGCTGCTCATTCGCCCATGGAGATAAGTTTAGTCTGGACAAACTCTTTCAAATGAAAACTGTTGGGATAAAACTACTCCAAAAAGAACCCGATAATTGAGGGTTATCCCTATTTTGCGGAACCTTAATATTGCAAATATCTCCAGACTTGACGTACATTTTCAACATGTTTATCATAAGAAGTTCTCGGTGTTCATCTGGAGTCCTCAAAAAATGCGCAGAGTTTTATCGTCGTCGATGTTAAACTCATTATAACAAGTAACCTCTTGCAGAGTAAAAAAATATGAATATCTTTCGGTTACTTTTATATTAACCATCAGTTTTCTCATACTCATTTTTTAACATAACAACGAAACCAATCTATCGTATTCCATTGTAATTGGCAACTTAACAATATAATATGAAGAACAACTATAGTGTAATGAGTTATTCTCTGCTACAACATCACCCCCTCCCTTCCCCCAATATAATTCAACCCTAATTTTTTGCTTTTCGGACATTATGACTAAATACAAAATAAGTTAAGCAAACAAATATTATGGATGACTAGGAGGATCCTGAATGGACATTTAGCGAAATCCTAAAACTCCTTAATCAGCAAAAAACCAGTCCGGAGGTACAGAGGTTATAGCGCATGCATGATACGTTCTACATATATAGTGCGTATTATGCATTCTTTATACTCTCAATTATTGGTGGATCAGTAAAATTCAAATAAATTATTAGTGGGCCAATAAAGTTTTAATATAGCGCATGGGTTGCATGTACTATATATATCTTAATGGAAAAATGTGTCATTTAGATATACCGCATTCAACATGCATTATATATAAATTGATCATCAATTGTTTTTATTTATTTTTGTGCTTTGAATCCAAAAAAGCAACACTTTGATACCGGGGGTGGTTTTCCTTTTATTTTTGTGTGCATATGATCTTATATCTTGTAGCAAAGAACTCAATTACATATATGATTGTTGAGCCATGCAGTTAACGAACGTTATCTAAAGAGTACCTCACCTCAAAAAAATCTTACTTACAATTAGGGTGTCAATGGTTTGATTCGGCTGATTTTTTCTATAAAATTTGTACCATACAAATTTTTCAGTTATTCTATTATGTATAAAAAATTATACTTTTCGAAACTGTCCCAATTATGTCGATTTCTCTTTGGTATTGATGACGTTCGGTTAAATTTTGGTATTTATTTTAAATATCATGTAAAAGTCACCAGTTAAAGTAGCATGCAATAATATACGTTCTTTTATAGGACTTAGCAAAATTCTCTAGACATTTTTACTGTTTAAATGCTGATGAATTAAAAAAAATGAAAGATAGCTAGAGTATAGATCCATCAACTATTCTACAACAACGTAAAAGAAATATAAATCATACAAGTAGAAAGATATTAGCCAAGCTAGGACTCAAGAATAAAGTCAATAAAAGACTAAATATTTAAAAAGATAAATCTAAATTGTATGAAAGGAAACATATTCAATACATTGTAGTTTGCTACTCATAAGCGCTAGAATATTGTGTCTTACTAGTAAAGATACTTGAAATAACTTTGTTAAAGTAGAAGTAGCATAGTACATTTTAAGAAGTAGTATTTTGAGTTTAATTACTTGTTTTCTTGTTATTGTTTTCATAATTTCAAGGCCCAAAGAAAATTTTAATGCATATTATTTTTAAACTTACTAGATAAATATATCTTGCATATGTAAAATTTATTCGGTATGGTTCGGTATTTTGTAAGTTTATTCTTATAAAATAAAAAATTTACCGTAATTATCGGTGTGGTTATAGATTTATATAAAAGCCTACGATTTCTTAAAAAGAAACCTAAAATGAGGTACGATTCAGCCGGTTTAATCTGTTTTCGAATATCCATTGACAGCCCTACTTACAAGTTACAATTGTTACTTGGACACTTAGTACTTTTACCTCAAAAAGTTTCCTCTTTGTACTTTCTATGACAATAACAAGAGAAGAGAATGCCTATATTTTCACTACAACCCCCACAGTGAATGTCAAACATAATACCACCAAAACCACCCGACATACAACAACATTTATGAAATCCCCTACCCAATGAAATTGTGTCTACCATCAAAATTGCTTCCTATAAGGAGGAATTAGCACAAGAACAACTATTCTCTATGGACCACACTTCATATGGTCGGACACATTGTTCACCAATGGATACACAAGTCCTATGAGAATGAAGAGACCTCATTGGAGCCAATATGCAAGAACTTGAGGCAAATCACTCTAAGTCAATAAGACAAACAACGATTGTACAATCCTTGGAGGTACTCGTTAATAATTAAGCTATTGGGAAAAAGGATAATGCATCAATACCTAAAAAGGAAAACACAAGATCTTTTGGAAAATTGATGAAAATTACCCCCTAATTGACCTAGGGGAAGACTACTATACGGTGAAGTTAATGAAGGAGGAAAGAGTTTGCAAAATCCTCCATAATGGTCCATGGTTTATCAATGGCCATTTCCTACCAATCCAAAAATGGGTCCCAAATTTTATTGCAACTAAGGATTCCAAAGTAGCATAACAGTTTGGATTAGATTACCTCAACTTCCTATGAAATTCTATGATGGGATAATTCTTACAAAAATTGGAAATTGTGTTGGCAAGCTTCTCAAGGTGGATGCATGTACATTAGTCACCCTAAGAGGAAGATATGCTCGTCTTTGTGTGGAATTGCCTCTAGACCACCCAGTCCAAACCTCCATTCTTATTGTCGAACATACTCAACCTATCCTATATAAAAAATAGGGATTCCTATGCGAGAATTATGGACGGTTGGGGCATGAAACAATTGAATGCCAATACAAAAATAGACTAAACGGACGACATAAAGGCAAGACCAATGAGGAAGAAGAAATCACTGAAAAATTAGACCCAAATGAAAAAAAGAAAGTGCACTTTCCAAGAAGAGGGAAAGGCAAACTAGCCAATCCGCAACAAGGGATCACAATCAATCCAAAAGTTACAGGTAGCAATGCTTCTTTTTTGGTACATAGGCCAGGTAAATTGCCCATCTCCCCAGGTATGTATTTCTCCACTGCCTCTGGTAGTTCAAAGTCAGGTAATATTAATTCCAATATGGATACTCAATTGGAAATAGGGGAAAACATTTTCTTGGAATCACCTAAGTCAACCGGAAAACCACTCAACAATAGTGTTAGTAGTTTAGGTAAAAAATCACAAGAGTCCATTATTTTGAATAATCCAAAGGAAGAAATAATTAACAATGATAATATTTTGCATGGAACTAATGCCACAAACTCAATAAGTGGCCAAAATATGGCATCACATGATCTCAATAATGATGGAAACCTATTAACCAACAAAATAGATAAAAGCTTAACTAACAGACTAATGAAACTATTAAAAAACCCTAACTAACTTGGCAACCCCAATTTCCAATCACATAACACACAAAATCACAATCTTACTAATAACATGAAATCAACCTGCACTAACGACCAATCACTCATGCAACACCTGGATGAAGAATCTTTTTAAATACGTGACCAAATCAATGCAAGATATTGCAACAACGGATATAAACTACATGCAAGGCACTCACTCTTCTACCACTTTACACCACATAACTACCAACACTACTACCCAAATACTCCATTCCCCACCTATATCATCCCCTAAGTCCAACGATGGCAAGAACTCCATTGACAGTAAGGAGGAGATACATTCTACTTCAACTCTTCCATATCTTTAGAAATCCAACAATGAACAATGTTCAACAACTACCACCCCAAATTCAACCTCAACCAATAATCTATGCCCTACCTCCAAGCCCTACCAATCATGCACCCCAATCTTGGATGGAACTAGGGCTGCAGGGCCAAGCCATCTCCTTCAACATGGAGATTAATGGCCAAGACTCCATTCTCATTATCCAAATCACTCATTTCCTAGCACAACTTATTTCGGAGGGAACGACCCTAGCCATGAACAATTATGTCAACCAAATGTGGATGAGCTACATTCTCCAACCTCTTGCCCTATTAATGAACCAACAACTAGTCCAAAACATGCTAGATATGTGGCAAATTCCACACAATTCCAACCAACAACTTCCACAAAACCACCTGATCAACCTACTATTCTTTGCCCCGGAGGATCTAATGATGTTGAACCCCATCTTCACAACATGGACACCACAACAACACATGCAAGACCAACCACTAGGTCGACAACAAGAGCCAATGGAGGTGAACCCTCCAGTACCAAACATGCAAGGATAACAGGAAGCTGAAGAGGAGGAAGAGAAGGAGGACGAAGACCTAGAAATACTATTGGAGCCACCAGTGGCTCTTTCAAACCTAAGCGAGGTTAAAAACTAATATTCAAGAAAATGGTAGACAGGAAATGTATCTTCAGTTGCCCAATGACACTGTACGAGTGCTCATTGGATATCCGTCCTCCTCACGATCCCACAGTAGGCAAGAATATGGTAATCCTAGTCTCTTCCTTGAGGAGGATTCGAAACAAAAACCCCACTATGTGTCCAACGATACAACCTAGTCACATAATCGTTTGGAATATATGGGGTGCAAATAATGATAACTTTACTAAGCATTTTCGTGAGATAATGGACACACATAGACCTAGTCTAGTTGCCTTGTTAGAAACCAAAATGGATAGTCATATCTCCATATTGGAAGGTTACAACTTCAATGAAATGATAGAAGTCCCAGCTGAAGGCAATTCTGGTGGTATGGTACTACTCTGGAACACGGCCATAGTGAATGTTTAAAACTTCACAAGGAATGGTCAATCCATCCATGCAATGATAGAGGTAAAACCAAAGAACCTTACTTGGCTTTTCTCTACTATTTATGCTAGTAATAATATTAATAATAGGTTAGTGTTATGGGAAGATTTTTAATATATTTATGATAAGTACAAGGGACCTTGGTTAGGAACGAGTGATTTTAATGAGTTAATTAACTCCACGGATAAATTTGGAGGAAGACCTATTAATAAAAAAAGAGCTAGTTCACTTTTGAATTATTTTGAACATTGCCATCTAATGGATGTTGGGTACAAGGGCAAAATATACGTGGTAAAATCACCATAGGAAAAATAGGGGCTTAATTATGGAGAGATTAGATACAGTTTATGCAAAAAAAATATGGTTACATGAGTTCAGCAAAGTGACCATCACTCAACTACCTAAAGTACACTCTGACCAGAACCCCATACTTATTAATATTAACAATAAGTTGAACAACTATAACTATAGACCTTATAGAATGGAAACTTTTTGGTGTTCTCATCCTGATTTCCCTAGCCTAGTTCTACATAGTTAGGAAGATAATAATATTTTAGAAGGTACAGTGAAATTCAAAAAAGATTTGTTGAATTGGAAGAAGGAGGCATTTGGAAATATCTTCGCAAAAAAAAAAAGCGACCTTTTAAAACGTATTACAGGGATACAAAACTCCCCTAGCTACCAATATAGCACCTTCCTCAAAAACCTAGAAATCACTCTAATGTATGATTATAAATCTATTCTTAAGATAGAAGAGGATTACTGGAAATTGAGGTCTAGGATAAATAGGCTAAATGATGGTGATGGAAACACTAGTTACTTTCATACACAAGCTACCAACCGTAGAAGGAAAAATAATACTGTCTTTTTCATAGATAGTAATGGTAACTGGATTGAAAATCAAAAGGACATTATGGATCATGTGTCAAGTTACTTCCAAAACATCTTCACTACTTCTCATGAATTCACTACTTGGAATCAAGTAACCAATAATAGCTCTAATTTTAGCAAATTAGACTTATCATGTCTTGATAAACCTCTTAGGAACTATGAGGTACGAAGAATTATTTTTTCTTTTAAACCTACCAAGGCTTCTGGTCCTGACGGACTACACCCTTTCTTTTTTCAAATATTCTGGCCTACACTAGGTTATAAAGTAATCAATTTATGTCATCAAATCTTCAACTCAAGGCAGATTTGCAGTGCCCTTAACAAGCCTTATGTTTGTTTAATCCCTAAATTGAACAATGCGAATAAACTGCAAAATTTTATACCTATTATTCTTTGTAATACCCTTTACAAAGTAATCACCAAAATCATTGCAAACAGACTTAAGCCTTATCTTAGCAAAATGGTTAGTGAACACCAAACTAGCTTTGTAAAAAATAGACGTCCTAGTGATAATGCCATCATAATCCAGGAAGTCCTCGAGCATTTTAATAAAAAAAACAAAAAAAAAAAGAAATTGGCTTCTAAAGCTAGGCCTAGAAAAGACATTTGACAAAACTGGAATGGTCTTTTGTCTATCAAGCACTAAGATACCATAAATTACCTCCTAATATTTCCACTCATTCTATGAATTGTATTTCTTCATTGTCCATATCTATCCTTGTGAATGGCAATATGACCAGCTACTTATCCCCTTCTAGGGGCATAAGGAAAGAGGACCCTATATCACCCTATATTTTTATTTTATGCATGGACATGCTTTGAAAAAATATAGAACATCAAGTTGACACTCTACTATGGGATCCCATTCTTTTAAATCAGCAAAGACCCCCTTATCTTATCTACTTTTTTATGATGATCTTACACTAATGGGAAAGACAAATAAAAAGACGATAACTACCATGAAATAGAACTTGGATATCTTTTTCCAATTATCTGGCGTAAACATCAACAAGGCAAAGTCTATATTACTTCTATCTAGCAATTGCACAAAAGATATCAGTAATTTGATCACCACTCTGTTATATATTAAGGTCAGTAAGGTTTTTGGTAACTACCTAGGATTTCCTATGAGTGCAATTTCTCCTAAACACAAAGAGTACTTACCTCTAATAGAGAAAGTGAGAGCTAGGCTAAACGTTTAGAATGCAAATTGGGTAAATATAGCTGGTAGATGGACCCTTATTAAATTTACTCTTAACACAATTCCTAATCACCAAATGCAATTGTTAATGCTCCTTAGTAAAGCCTTAATAGAAATTGACAAAATTCAAAGGGACTTCCTATGGGGTTCTACCTCTGGAAAAAAAAAAGAAAATTCACCTTGTTAGTTGGGATAAAGTTACAATGCATAGGGAAATAGGAGGATTGTGAATAAGTAAAGCTAAACACAAAAACCTTTGCCCAACTTACAAGTCTAGCATGGAGTCTACTAAATAATCATTCTTCTCCATGGGTACATGTTATAAGTAGTTATTACAGTCTTACTAAATGTACTAACAATACCTCTCATACTTGGAAGAGCATTCTCAAGGGTTGGATTTTTTGAAAAGAAGGCATTAGATGTCCGGTATAAAATAATCCCAATTTGTCCATTTGGGATATAAATTGGATACCAAAGTTTGGTTCTCTAAGAAAAAATGTCATAGGCCCCATCAATAAAAAAGAAAGTGACCTCACTCTAAGAGACATTCATAGCCAGATGGAGTGGGATATTTATCATATTTCATTCAATCACCCTAGGAATATACTCAATAGCATTCACTCCCTTGCGACTTCTAAAATCCAGGGGAACACTATTATATGGTCTATTAATACTAGTGGAATATTTACAACCTCTTCTTGTTATAATCTCATTGACAACAGAATTTGTGACAACAAAAATTACAAGCTATAAATTTGATTGGATATGAAAATTATAATTTCCTAATAAAATCCAATTCTTGATATGGAAATGTTGTCACTCTAAGTTACCTACTAGAGAATACATAGGGAAAATAGGAGTTAACAAAAACAACAAAAACAACAACAACCCAGTATAATCCCACTTATTGGGGTCTGGGGAGGGTAGTGTGCACGCAGACCTTACCCCTATCCTTGGGTAGAGAGGCTGATTCCAAATAGACCCCCGGCATCCTTCCTTTCAAGAACTTCCCACCTTTCTCTTGGGGAGACTCGAACTCACAACCTCTCGGTTAGAAGTAGGGGTTGCTTACAATCAGAGCAACCCCTCTTGTCGAAAATAGGAGTAAACATTGACACAAAATTCCCTATTTGTAAAACAAACAAATCCCTTCTTCATATTATCCCGAGAATGTCAAATAGCTAAAGTTTTTTGGGATTCTATAGGAGTTCTCCTTATCAACCCTAGACCTCAAGAACATTGGGTTGATTTCCTAAAAGAAAAATATACTCAAGCTCAAAACAGTACTACAAGTTGGCAAAATGTCTTTCCATTTGTCTTATGGCCTATATGGAATAATAGAATGAAAACAACATCAACGACACTACTCACAAAATAAACACTAGCAAAAGTTTTCAAACTAGCACAAGAGTACCAGTTATTAACCACATCTAACAAAAATACTACCTCCCCTATCAAAATTCGAGTAAAATGGCACCCTCCTCCTAAAGGATGGTATAATAACTTTGATGGTGCTTTTTATGAAGAAAATATGCAGGGTGGCATTGATGGACTGATCTGTAATCACAATGGAGATTGGATACTGGGGTTCAATTCTTGTTATGAGAGTACCTCTCCAATACACTCAGAATTACTAGCCTTTCGACAAGCTTTACAATAATCATGCCAGGGAACTTCATCCCTTCTGAATCGAGACAGATGCTACGGAAGTAATCCGTTTTATTGAAGAAGACTAACAACCTTAAGAAAATTTGCTTGATGAATGCAGGTTGTTAATGGACAAGCTAGCAGAGAGGGGGAGATCAAAATGAAGCATAATTTTCGTAAAAGAAACAAAGTGGCACACCTCCTAGCCAAGGAAGCTTTAGTACAATGCACCTCCAGTATAACTAGTTTTATCAAGGAGCCTCCTAATTTTGTGGGGAAAATGTACCTTAAGGACAACGAGGGTAGTTGTAATATTAGGGAAAGTACTTTATCGGCATGTAATATTTTGGTATCACTGATATACCCTAGACGGCATAAGACAATTATGTAACTGTGCTGACCTTAAGGGGCATGTCCCTCAGGGCACTGCATGGGCTTAGTACTATAATATAATATCTCCTTTATCCTTAAAAAAAGACAATAACAAGAGAAGTGATTGAAGTATAATACTTGTTCTTTGATGTTTTTCACTTTCCCACGTCTATCAGTAACATACATGGATTGTGTGTCACACAAGAAGGTTTTCAAATACTTTGATACATTGGGGCATGGGTGTACATATGTCGGATTGATTCAGATTATTTAATTATCAAATTAAATCAATTATGTCGGGTTATTAAATCTAAAGACCAAACCAAAGCAATAAAAGCTGGATTGTTTAATCTCAGTTTTTCTGCGGCTTTTCTGGTTTTCAGGTTTTTTTTTTTCGTTTTTTCGTCATAAAGTCTTCGTAGCATAAAACATAGAATTTGTGCTCCAAGTATTTCTTTTATCCTAATAAGACAGAACTATATAAGATATTTTTCAAGAAAATTACATAAAATATGAGATCAGCCATAGCACTAAAATAGTCAACAATAAAGATAATAAAATCGCATAAATAAATATTTTTAATAAGATATAATGAAAATAAATATGATCTAAAATTAATAAGTTATTCAGCTAATAAGTACTATTATTTATATGACTAAACACAAAAAAAATTACACATTTTATCCAAAACATGAAAAAAATAAAATAGATATTGAAAACTATTCTCATTTCTAGTACAACCATATTGAATGTCTTTTGTTAGCATTAATATTTATTTGATTTTGTTTAGAATTTCCTTGAGTTACTAACATTTATGAACAATAAAATTTATTGGAGTATTCAAAAATTATAAATCCGGACTTGAAATAGTATGTTAAAAGATAAAAATATTAAAAAGTTTAAGAAATTTTAATAAACTACGCAACACTAAAATTTTTTTATGTTTTAAATATATTAAAAACTCGACTATATATATATATATATATATATATAAATATATATATATATATATATATATATATATATATATATATATATATATATATATATATATATATATATATATATATATATATATATATATATATATATATATATAAGTTTTTAATATTCTTTTAACCAAAAAAAGTTATTAAAAATTTATATATATCTAATGTTGAGTTGGTTTGGTTTCTGTTTGACCTTTTCAGTTAAAATCATACCTAATCAATTACGGTCGGATTTTTTTCCAACACAAAACCAAATTTAATAAACTATAGTCGGGTAATTTTTTCTCAATATGACCCGAATAATCGATTTGATGCAATTTATCATTTTTTTCGTACACCCCTAATTGTGGGTTACTTGAACTCCTCTGAAATATTAATGGGAAACTACACAAAAAAAAACTTACTTGGGACTAAAATATTACCCTATTTACCCATAATAAATTTGTTTGCGTTAAATACCTATTTGAGGTTAAAATATTACTCGCTTATCAATTTCTCCCATCCCATTAAATTGCTGTAGTGGTTGTATAAAGTATCACGTCCAACGACTCAAATACTTCCATTTTCATACGAAAACTCTTCATGGATAACATAAAATCCTCAAACTCAAGAAGTTTTCATGATTTGTTTATAGTACACATTATGAGTTTTGGAATCCCAAGAAATTGACATGATTCTTTTATGGATTCCTCGTAAGAGCTTCTCTAGGGGCGAAGGTATCTGAGTTGTCGCAAAAATTGATTTGGCGGAAAGAATCTTGATACTGAATATATATTTTTATTTTTTAATGTCAAGTATTATTTGAAATAAACCAGCAAATAGAAGAGTGTCAAAATGGTGAAGGTTGGCTCTAGTTATATGGAGATGCTCTACATTTCTTAAAACAATATTCAATGAAACTCAATATCGTAACAATTTGGACGGTCGTTTTGTATATTGTAGCCCCGTTTCCATATATATTGCTCCTTTTATTTTTATTTGGCTTATGTAACTTGCGAGGGTGGTTGAATTGGTTTCAGGAAGGTTTCAGAGTGAATTGGGACACTTAGTCACAAGGTTGGAATTTTAAATTGAAAGAGTTGGACGGAGTTTGACATTTGGATAGACGATTTCAGAATATAACTTTGATGGTCTCCATAGCTTCGTACGGTGATTTTGGACTAGGGCGTATGTTTGGATATTGATTTGGAAGTCCGTAGGTTGTTTTGGTTTAAATTAACGAAAATTGTAAAGTGGAAGATTTGGAAGTTTGAGAAGTTTGATCCAGAATTGACTTTGTTGGTATCAGGTTCAGATTTCGATTTCAGGAGTTGGAATAGGTCCGGTATATCATTTGGGATTAGTGTGCAACTTTTGAGGTCATTTGGAGTTGATTTGATATGGTTCAACATTGGTTTTAGAAGTTGGAAGTTCATTAGTTTCATTATGCTTGAGTTAGGGTGTGATTCGTGATTTCGATATTTTTTCATATGATTTGTGACTTTGACTATGTTTGCATTGCATTTTATCACGACCCCATAACCGACCCGGTCGCGATGGCGCCTATTGTGGAACTAGGCCAGCCAACACGTTTCCAAAATAGATCAACATTTCATTTAAAACTTAAATAATATCATTTTCAACTAAAACTCCATAAAAGATGTAAAGTCAAACAAAAATAAAAGCGAAAAAATAAGACGCCCGACTTCGGGTGTCACTAAATCATGAGCAATACTATATCTGTTTCGAAACGTAACAAGACCAAAATAGTCCGAAAATATCCAAAATATACTAGAGGGTAGATAAATAGGGAGAAAAGGCGGGACTGCGAGCGTTAGACAGCTACCTCTCTATCTTCAATGAAATCTACATCTGGAATAGTCAACAACCGCTATCGTGGACTGAGATACCTGGATATGCACACAAGGTGCAGGGGGTAACGTGAGTACACCAACTCAATATGTAACAAGTGTGAACTATAGACTGACATGTAGTGACGAACTAAACCCCAATAGGTAACGCAATTAAACTCTACAGTAAAGTAGCAGTTCAAGTATTTAGCTCAATAGTATGTAAATACAAATATGAATAGTGTGAAGTCTAAAACTTAGCAAATCTCTACATCACAATGCACATAAATCATGAAAATGTACTATGTACCTCCACTCTTATGTGCTCAACCACTCGGATCTATATATGGTCATCCAGCCCAGGGAAGATTCATCTCGGAATATATACTCATTACTGACAGCAGTCACCAGTACCGAGAAAGGCTATTCCAGCCCTATGTAGAAGATCCATCTCCAGGTGTAAGTACTTTAGACATGATCCATGTCCATGGAAGATCCATCACTCAATAATATCAACTGCGCTCACTGGGGGTGTATAGACTCCGGAGGGGCTCCTTTCAGCCCAAATGCTATAACAAGCCAACGAAGGCATAATCAATAAACCGATCCCATAGCTGTCACTCATAATCAAGCTTTTGGCCTCACTCAATCATCTCTCTCCAATATCACACACACGGGCTCACAATTCCATAATACTAGCCCGAAATAATGATATGATGTGCCAAATGATAACAACCGAGACGTAGATATAAAAGGGTATGCATGAACAAGACTGAGTGCAGAATATCAATGAAACTAATGAGACGACAGCAAGAAACGACCACTCTTGTCTCAACATTATTGGCATGAAGCCCTAACATGATAATTGTCATGATATATAGTTCTTTTACTTTATCACATAGTCACAACACACATATCTGGAAGAAAGAGTCACTAAGCGGTGCTATGGAATGAACCTGGCCATGATTTTTATGGTGCACATCCACACGTCTGTCACTTGGCATTTGCGTCATCTAGCAAAACTCTAACCAGCGATGCCATTGCCTCTCGATTCGGCCTCCAAATGCTCCAAATCTAACCAAAAATCAGTATTATTTCATTAGTATATGTTAAAGGAACAAAGCGCACATCAAAATTATGAAATTAAACCAAAATTCCCGAAATTGGCCAAACCCGACCCTCGGGCTCATTTCTCCGTACCGATTCGCGATTTAATTGTTCTTCGCGAGTGCGAGGAGTTGACCGCGTTCGCCATGAATGATTTCAGGCCTGGGCAGAAGATTTAAATAGCCGTCTTCTCCTCGATTTTGGGGTTTATTTCCACAATATTTTTATCCTTTTTGGATCTTTTTAAAGAGGATTGAAGAGGGATTCAAAGGGAATCACTTGGAGGTAATATTCATAGACTAAAAACTCGATTCTAATATGAAATGAACCAAATTAATCATGGAAATTAAGCCTATAAAAATGAAGAACTAGGGCTTGAAATTGGAGACCTAGAAATTTAGATTTGAGGGGTCGTTTTTTTTTTGGATTTTGATGCTTTTGGTATCAATGAACTTGTGGAAGGAAAATAATTCCATTGATGTGATTTTTATCGAGTTTCGAGCCATGGGATCAGGGGTCAGGTTTGGCCAATTTCAAGATTTTTGGTATTATTTGATTATTTTTGCTTGGGCTTCATTCCCTTAGCATATATTGACGTCGTGATTTTGATTTTGGATAGATTCGATGCGAGTGGAGGATAATTCCAGGGTCAAAGGTTTCGTGGAGTAGTATTTAATCGATTTGAGGTAAGTAACGATTGTAAATATGGAACAAAGGATATAAAACCTTGGTATTTGAATTCTTTTGATAAATGTGGCGATGCAAATGCTAGGTGACGAGCGTGTGGGTGTGCACCGGTAGGATCGTGACTTGGTCCATCCCATAGAGACTATTAAGTCGCGTATTGGATTTGAAACCTCTTGATATTCCGTACTTTTGTCATTATACTATATTATGGGTTGTATGCCATGTTTGTGACCTTGTGCCAACCTGTTGAGACCCTTAGGGGCATTCATACTTTTTTCCTCACTTTATTAGATTGAAAAGCATATCCTCAGTCATGTTTTACCTGCTTATTGTTTAAAACAGGTATTATCACAGTACTTCCTAAAATGAGAGAACTGTTCGGACTGAGTTCCCTGATTTCTACTGTTATGCCTGACAGGATGTGAGGTTAATGACCGAGAGAGATTAAGGACCGACAGAAAAGCATATCCTCAGTCATGTTTTACCTGCTATATATATATATATATATATATATATATATATATATATATATATATATATATATATATATATATATATATATATATATATATATATATATCTGCCTATATATTATGGATTGGGCTGCACATCGCAGCGATTCTTATAGTGATCAGGATGCACGCTACAGTGATATATATATTGGATCGGGCTGCGGGCCGCAGCAATATGATGATTGGGCTTTAAGAGCCCCTCCGAGATCTGTATACCCTAGTGAGCGTAGTCCAGTATAAATTATGGATCGGGTTGCACGGGGCAACGATTACTATGATTTTTGTTATTATGAGATATTAATGAGCCTGAGTGACAGGACTTGAGTCACGAGTGACTGAGATGCTGCTAGAGTGGCCAGTCTGAGTGATACCTTCCTGAGGGGCCCATTTATGATATTTTCACTGATTTCACTCTTCTTTTAAAAATAATCCTCTGTTGAAAAAAATTTCTAAGTGTATGATTTAAAGTATTCCAACTGAAACTAAGGATTGAATGCCTAGTAATGTCATAGGCGCCATCAAGATCGAGCATTTGGAGTCGTGAAAAGTTGTTATATGAGTCTAGGTTACATAGTCTCATGATTCTTGAGCCGGTTTAGTAGAGTCTCCCGGATCGGTACGGAGACGTCTGTGCTTATTCGGGAGGCTGCAGAACCTTTAGGAAAAACTTCATATTCTTGAAATTCTTGTCGTGCGAATCTGTTGTCCCGAGTACTAATCTTCTGTTATTCCATTCTATCACATATGGTGAGGACACGTGCTACGGGACAGGATGGCTGACCACCAGTACCACCTTTTGGGTCCACCAAAGGCCGAGGACGCGATAGAGGTCGTGGTAGAGGCAGAGCAGCTAGGGCAGCAGCTTCAGATCCACCAGCTACCCCAGTTCAAGATCAGGTCCTAGTTGTGGACGCTACAGAAGCACCAGCTCAGGCACCAGTTGTGCCTATTGTGATTCCAGGTTTTCAGGAGTCTTTATCTTAGATTTTATCAGTGTGTACCAGTTTGGCTCAGGCAGTCTCAGTTACTACAACCGCTGCTGCTTCTCAGGCCGGGAGAGGTAACTAGACTCTCATTGCTCGCATACCTGAGCAGGTTGTGCAGGGGATCCAGGCATGGGGTGCACCTCCAACCCATCCGGTTGCACCAGCTCAGGTTATGTGGTAATAGTTATGCCGGATGACGAGCAGCGTCGATTAGAGAGGTTTGGTAGACTCCATTCTCCGACTTCTAGTAGTTCGGATGGTGAGGCTGCCTAGGTCTTCTTGGATAATTTCTAAAGGATTCTTCATACAACGGGTATTCTAGAGACTAGTGGTGTAGCTTTTACTACCTTTTAGTTTTCTGGAGCTTCCTTTACTTGGTGGGTGCCTTATGAGATGCGTAGGCCTGTTGGTGCAGCACCCCTTACTCGACAGTAGTTCTCTGTTCTCTTCCTAGAGAAGTATGTGCCACAATCTCGCCGAGAGGAGCTGCGCAGGCAGTTTGAGTAGTTGCGGCAGGGACAGATGACTCTGATGCAGTATGAGATGCAGTTCTCAGAGATAGCTCATCATGCGGTTTGGTTGGTTCCAACTAAAGGAGTCTAACGGGTTGGCCGGGCCGGTTCAAATTTTTTTTGACACTTACGGGTTCCGAACCGGGCCGGTTCCGGGTTGAACCTTAACGGGTTTAAGGGGTTCGGGTTATAACCGGTAAAAATTGAATCATACGGGTTACGGGTTGAGATGGCCGGGCCAGGCCGGGTTTAGTGTAATTTTTTTTTCTTGGAATTTTATATAAATATTGTAAGTTATACTAATAAAAAGCACTAACATAAATAATATAAGGAAGATGGGAAAATATTGCACTTATAAATTACAAATGCTACATTTATTTTAAAATTACAAAATTAAAGTTTGCATTTAAAAAGTAAATTAACAAATAAATAGTAAACGAAAGTTTCATGCATAATAAATTAATAATACTTCAAAATAATTATTAATATAACAAACTAAAACATTAAGCATAAATACGTATAATAATTTAAAATAACACAATGTGTCTTAAAATCTTAAAATAACACATATATAGCATATTTTAAAAATAATACATTACCATCATATTCTATGATTTGAGAATTTATAGTTTTATACCCTAAATATATACACTATACGTTAAATTCCAACAATTTTAAATTATGTTAATTAGTATACAATAATTGGTATATTTATGCTATATTCATAGTATATTCATTGTATATTTAGAGTATATTTATAGTATATTTATTGTATATTCATGTTATACTCACGTTCCGGGCCGGGCCGGGCCAAGGCGATTAGCCGATTTAATAGTACTATTCATCCAATGGGTTTAAACGGGCCAGTTAACCCATTTCACATTGTAAACCGTCCAAACCCCCCAAACACCTACCCAGATCAGCCCAACCCCCTCTTTACCGGTCCAGGCCGGTTCCGGGTTCTACCAGTCTGGGCCAGTCCAGAACCGGGCCTAGTTCCAATAGATCGAGAGAGGATCATGAGGTTTCTTTATGGCCTCACTTATCAGCTTCGAATTCTCATGACTAGGGAGAGAGTGAAAGCTGCTACTTTCGAGGAAGTTCTTTACATCGCATGTGAGATTGACTCGGTTTGTCACAGAGAGCGAGAGGAGAGAAAGGCCAATAGGCCTCGGGGATCTGGTAGCTCTAGTAGTGATCCTTCGAGGTTCCAGCAGGGCAGAAATTGTCCATTCAGGCAGGCTCAGTCAGCTCGCCCACGATATTGTGGGCATAATCGGGTGATGGTTCTCAAAGTTCTTATCAGGACCGTTCATCACTCAGTGCCCTACCAGCCTAGTTTTGTCGACGCCCCTTTTTCCCTCCTAAAAGAAGGCAGAATCGGGTTTACAAGATTATGGGAAAAAAACTCTTATAACCTTTTGAGGAATCGGGTTATGGAACTTGAAGAGTCAGTACCTAATGATTATAGTGCATTAGGACACTTTTAGAGAAAAGAAGAAAATTTTGAAAGAAACCAGAGTTCGGGTAAGGGCTTGAGATTATCTCGAGGGGCAGGTGTTAAGAACCTCCCAAGATCCACTAGTGTGGTTCCTGAACATGCTTAATTGTGACTTTAAGAAGAGTAGGAGTAGACAAGCAAAGTTTGCACGTACGAAATATAAGCAAGTTGACCATTTTAAAAAAAGAAAGGCACAAGTGAAAAGAGAGCTTAGTTTGAAGAAAATATTAATTTAATTAAAGGGAAAAGCAAAGAAGAAGGGTCCTAAGGTTAGCTATAATATGGATCATTCGGTGGAATACCCCACATATATTCCTCAAAAGAGGGGTTGCCTATGGTATTAGCGCATGGTAATCATCTCCATATTCTACCCTTCCAACCCCGTCAAGGTGTTTAAACGCGATTAGTCTCTTTTACTTATTGCATGATAATACCCGTCCGGACCTTTCAGTCTCGGGGTATTTGGACTTCTAGTCCTAAAGGGGAGAAAGGGATGGAGGCATATATGTAGTTTAAAAGTATGAAATACTAAGGCATCAATCAAACACAAATAGCAAATAAGTGGGGATTTTAAACAAATACCAAAAGGCTCATACAAACCCCGTAGATCACACAAAAATTAGTTTAGCATGTCTCGCATATACTGGTTTGGTCTTTAACGTTAAGAAATTAAGAGGCGGACGAATCAGTTTAACTCATAAAGTTGGATAAAAAGTCAGCATCAAGCCCATCGGGTCTGATTGTTCGTTATTGAGGTCTTAATGCAGAAGCGTTTAGAAGAAAGTAAAGACTACAGTAAATTTGTAAATGAAATTGAAATCAGCACACTGTTTGAGTAGGAAAAAATACAGAAGAGTTACGAAAGATTTTTAGAGGCAGGAATATCTTAAGAAAAGAATGAGTTATAGGACTATTTTTTTAAAGACAATTTCCCTGGACTGAGTAAAAAGATTTAGGTAGAGTGCTTAAAAGAAAGAACTTTTTAGGAAAAAGATGCAGATTTGAAGAGTTTAAAAAAAAACAGCATACTGGTTTACAAGGGTTTTATTAAAAACAATACATTGGGACATTAAGGGCCAATTAATGGACTGTTGTTGCTTAAAATGAATCACACAAGTTGAGACGGACTTCTATAGGCATGATATCTATATTGGATATTAAAGCCTGTTAAAGAGTTGGTGAATATATGAACGTTCAGTTACCCTATAGTTTCCGTAGTGCGTATGCATTCACTATAAACATGGTTTCTATATGCAATTGATTAGGTGAATGTAAAGTCCTATAGGCAGGATATATAATGATTTGCAACATGATTAAACGTTAAACCCAATAGGCATGTTATCTAGGTGACTTGGAAGTATTAAACCTATAGGCATGGTAGCTAGTTGATTTTAAGTATCAAAACATCCTATGGGCATGATTTCTAGATAATTCCAAGCATAAAAGACCTATTGGCAGGATTTCTACACTTTGACTTATGCAAGAAAAATAAACCCATCCCACAACCTTTACTAATATTTTAACCGAGTTTTATTACATAGTTATTACAAAACTACAAAAGGAAAAGCGTGAAATAAGTACATCAAAATTAAAGTTAGACCCGAGGAGGCTCAATGTAACCTTCAACATCCAACACATGTGTTTCACCAAATCCGGATTCCAGATTCCAAGGCCTTCTCTTAGAGTGTTTCAAAGTTGCAAGGATTTTTCAAAAGCTCAGGCAATGCTTACACCCTAAGGATTCCATGTTGTAACAGAGTAGTGCAATGTGTGGAATTACCAGCCCTTAGGCATCCAAGTTTAGAGAGAACTCTATGGTTCCTAAGCATGGATTACCATAGAGGGGTAGAACATAAGAGCTACGAGTAGGTGTAAAGTGAGAGAGGAATCCCAGCAAGAGGTGGGCCTACCTAGTCATGGCATAGACTGGCACACCCCTAACCTCTCACTCAGATTCAGACAAATAAGAGCAGACTCTTAAAGAGTCAAACTCAGACCTGAATGATGATCAGGACATCAACAGACCCAACTTAGACCTCAGCACATTGGGGAAAAGGGAATGGAAAAGTAGACGAATAGAGAATCAAAAGTGTCTACTCCTGAATCACATACACCTATTCATAATGCTGTTAGGACCCAGGACAAACTCACATACAAAGGGAACAGAGGAAAGGGATTATCATGCTTGAAAGTAATTAAATAGTGCAAGAAGGCATAACCGAGCACACAGAGAATAGGGGTAGGAGCAGACAAATTGAATAAGGATGCTGATAGAGCATAGAAGGGCATACCAGTTATAATTCTAGGATAGCAGACTAACAACAGCAAACAAACAGCCAGAAATAAACAGGCACAAGTTCAAGAAACTCCAAATGTATAAGAGCAGGCAGTGTAGAATGCTCTGTAGAATGCAGAGAATAGAGCTTTGAGTGTGTGTGTGTATGTGTGTGCGCGATTTTGAACTCAGTTATACGTATGTTATAAAGAAAAGGAGTGGGGTATTAATAGTTGAAAATAGGCAGGTAAGCAAGGCAAGAAATTGTTCAATATCAATCATAATCAATCCGAGGAAGGGAACTCCTTTAATTAAGGAGTTCGACTTTGAATAGGAGAGGGCAGAGTTTTTATTTAAGGAAAGAAAATCAAGAACACATTGTGTAGTAAAGGGTAAATACATAAGGGAAATTTTTTTAGAAAATACACGGTTTAGGCAAATAAGGTAAGAATAAAATCAACTAACACATAGAAAATTAAGGAATTAAAGATTCGAACTTAATAATGAATTAAGCCAGAATATAGGTCTGAATTAGACAAGGAAAATTCAAATAGGCTCACATGATGGTGTTCTGAAATCATTCCCCAAAAATTAGGGTTATTTTGAGAGGAAAAGGTCTGACTATAAAGGATGCATAAATTTCAACATGCAGAGGCTAGAATTAAACAGAGCAAAGTAGTCATGCAGTCAAAAGTAGAAGAACACAGCTATGCGAGAAATCTGAATGTCTGGCAAAGCTTAGCAAGAATTAGAGAAAATGAGATGAATTTAGAGATTAGGGCTTTTGAAATCAAACAGGAAGCAAAACAATCGCACAAAAGTGGCTTGAAAACCCCCCAAAATCTAGGGTTTCCCCCGCAGCTTAAATGCAAAGATGAAAGCATAGTAAATCAGGCAAAATAAACTCAGGAAATCCCAAAGAACACAAACATTTCATGGAAGCAAACACAATAAAGGAACTCACTAGAAACCCTAGGAGGAAAATACAGTAAAGAAAATGCACAAAAACCATAGTGAGAACACTTAGGAAATATAGCAAAGTAAAATATAGTAAGAAATTGTAGTAGAACAAGTAAAACAAATCCAAGAAACCCTAGGTTCAAGAAGACGAACAATTTCAAAAGCAAAAACTTGAAATGGCATATATTTAGAGAGGAACAAGAAAACCTCTAAATGGCATAGGGTTTCAGATAAACCCTAAAAATGAGAAAGGCCTGGAAAGGGCTGGTCCGTGTCGGAGGTGAACTCGTAGGGCTAGGACACGTCGGAGATGAGTCGGAAATGGCCATAGAACCTGAATTGGAAGACCTCTGAGCTAGGGTCCTCAAGGTCGGACCTTGGATCTTCGAGTAAAAGGAGTCTAAGGGCACGTGGGGGGGTGAGTACCGGCCACCTAGGGCCTGAAATGCCATGGACTCCGGTGAGATAAGGCAGAAACCGATGAAAAGGGGATAGGGTTTCGGAGAGGAGTTGAGAGCATTTGATAGAACGAAGGGATTCAAAGGAGGATGCTTTGTGAGAATGATCAGGGTTACGGGGTTCGGCTGTGTTAAAAAAGGAAAGGGCAAACGTAGACCGTTGATTAAAACAATCAACGACCATGATTTAAAATGGAGTCTAGGCGTGTTCATTTAATTGGGTCTGGGTCAGGTAGGAAATGAAATTGGGTCGTTTGATTAGGGGGTGGATTGGGGGTGCAAATCAGGCTGTAATTGAAAGCAAATGAGACCAAAATTGAAATAGCCACTTTTTTCTTTTTGAATATATAAAAAAAAATATTTAAAAATCAAATTAAAAGTACTGGGTTAATAAAAAATATGCAAGTATTAATTTAAAAATATTTGGAATGATTTTGTGATTACAAATATTATTAAATCGAGAAATGTTAAAAATACCAAATGAACTTGTAAAATTATGTAAATTATATCGTTGTGTAAATGTGAGAATAAAATACATTATTCACCAAAATGACAAGTTTTGAGAATAATTATTGGATTTAATAGTGCAAAATAGGCCATAAATTGGTTTTAAAAATCATTTAAAAAAATTGGGAAAAAGTACCAAAACCTTTGGGTATGCTTATATATGCATATACATGCAATTTTGAAAGTATTTCGAGTATAAAATACATAGAGAAAAATTGGGTATCAACAAGTGTTCGTCCCGTGCTCCATCGTTTTAGGGTTCTTCCATGCCAGGTCCTTCTACTAGTCATTTCGATGCCAGGAGTTCCTTTCAGTCCCCTTCTCCAGCACCGAAGAGTTGTTATGAGTGTGGAGAGTTTTGGTATAAGAGGAGGCAGTGTCCTCGTCTTAATGATGGTCCGTCTTAGTAGAGGAGTAAGCTCTGGAATTCAGCTCCAGTTGCTTCATTACACGCCCACCTAGCTAGGGGTAGAGGTCAGTCAGCTAGGGGTCGCCCTATATGGGTAGGTCGATCAGGTGCTGGTCAGGCTCGTTTCGATGCGCTCTAAGGTAGACCAGATGCTACTGCTACAAATGTCGTGATTTCAGGTATTGTTTCAGTTTGCCACGGAGATGCCTCTGTATTATTTGATCTGGGTTCCACCCTTTTCTGAAGTGTCATCATATTTTGCCCGTTATTTGGATAAGCCTTGTGAGTCTCTTGTTTCACTTGTTCATGTATCTACTCCGGTGGGCGATATTGTTATTCTAGACCATATGTACCAGTAGTGTGTGGTAACTATTGGCGGTCTTGAGACCCGGATGGATCTTTTCTTATTGTGTATGGTAGTTTTCGATATCATTTTGGGCATGGATTGGCTATCTCCGTGTCGTGCTATTCCGGGATATCATGCCAAGACAGTCACATTGGCTATACCGAATGTTCCACAAATTAAGTGGCAAGGTGTGACTGATTATGTTCCCAGTAGGGTGATCTCATTCTTGAAGGCCAGGCGTATGGTTGGGAAGGGTTGTCTTTCGTATCTAGACTTTGTGAGGGATGTTGGTGTTGAGACTCCCAGTATTGATTCTATTCTAGTTGTGGGGGATTTTCCTGATGTGTTTACTGCAGACCTACCGGGCATGCCACCGGACAGGGATATTGATTTTGGTATTGACCTGGTGTTGTGCACTTAGCCCATTTCTATTCTGTCGTATCGTATGGCAGCAGCGGAGTTGAAGGAGTTAAAGGAGGAGATTTAGGAACTCCCTAATAAGGGTTCATTCAACCTAGTATGTCACATTGGGTGCGCTGGTTCTATTTGTGAAGAAAAAGGATGGCACTATGAGGATGTGCATTAATTATATGCATTTGAACAAAGTAACAATTAAGAACAAGTATCTTTTGCCCCGCATTGATGAGTTATCGACCAGCTTTAGGGAGCGAGAGTGTTCTCCAAGATTGATATCCGTTCGGGTTATCAGCAGTTAAAGATTACGGACTCAGATATCCATAAGACAACTTTTAGGACCCGTTATGGTCATTATGAGATCTTGGTGATGTCTTTTGGGTTGACCAATGTCCCAACAACATTCACGCATTTGATGAACAATGTGTTCTGGCCTTATCTTGACTCTTTTTTCATAGTCTTCATTGATGATATTCTGGTATATTCACGTGGTAAGTAGGAATCACGCGGAGAATTTGAGAGTTGTGTTGCAGAGATTGAGGGGGGAGAAACTTTATGCAAGATTCTCCCAATGTGAGTTTTGGCTCCGTTTAGTGGCTTTCTTAGGGCACGGGGTATGCAGTGAGAGTATTAAGGTTGATCCGAAGAAGATAGAGGCAATTCAAAGTTTGCCTAGACCATCCTCGGCCACAAAAATTTGCAGCTTTCTTAGTTTAGCAGGCTATTATCACTAGTTTGTTCAGGAATTCTCATCTATCGCATCGCCCTTGACCAAGAACATTCATAAGGGTGCTTCATTTGCATGGTCGGATGAATGTGAGGAAAGCTTTCAGAAGCCCAAGACAGCCTTTACCACAACTCCAGTGCTAGTTTTGCCATCATCTTCGGGTTTATATACCATGTATTGTGATACTTCGAGAGTTGGTATTGGTTGTGTATTGATGCAGGAGGATAGAGTTATCACTTATGCTTCTCATCAGTTGAAGACCCTTGAGAAGAATTACCACATTCATGATTTGGAGTTGGCTGCTATAGTTCACGCGTTGAAGATTTGGAGGAATTACTTGTATGGTGTGTCATATGAGGTGTGTACTGACCATCGTAGCCTCCATCACTTGTTCAAATAGAAGGATCTCAATTTGAGGCAGCGAAGGTGGTTGGAGTTGCGTAAGGATTTTAATACCACTATATTGTACCATCCGGGGAAGGCCAATGTGGTGGCCGATGCTTTGATCCAAAATGCGATGAGTATGGGGAGTTTGGCTTCTATTCGAGCTGGGGAGAGACCTCTTGTAGCTGATGTTTAGACTTTGACCAATCGATCCATGAAGTTAGATATTTCGAAGCCCAGTCGGGTATTGTCTTGTGTGATTTCTCAGTCTTCCTTATATGATCGCATTACAGAGCGCTAGTATGATGATATGCATTTTCTTGTCCTTAAAGACATATTTTAGCATGATGATGCCAGAGATATGACTATTGGTAATGATGGGTATTAAGGATGAAGAGCCAGATTTGTGTGCCCAATGAAGATGGGCTTCGGGAGTTGATACTGGAGGAGGCCCACAACTCGCGGTATTCCATCCATCCGGGTGTTGCGAAGATGTATCAGGATTGAGGCAACATTATTGGTGGAGGAGAATGAAGAAAGACATTCTGGGATTTGTAGCTCAGATTCTCAGTTGGCAGCATGAGAAATATGAGCATCACAGACCGGGTGACTTGCTTCAGAAAATGGATATTCCAAAGTGGAAGTGGGAGAGGATCTCTATGGACTTTGTTTTTGGACTTCCATGGACTTTGAGGAAGTCTGATGCTATTTTGGTGATTGTGGATTGGCTGACCAAGTCCGCGCACTTCATTCCTTTGTGTACCACCTATTTTTCAGAATGATTGGCAATGATCTATATCTGGGAGATTGTTCATTTGCATGGTGTCATAGTTTCCATCATTTCGGATAGGGGAACTCAGTTTACTTTGCATTTTTGGAGGTCTGTGCACCGAGTGTTGGTTACTCAGGTTGAGTTGAGCATCTCTTTTCACCCTCAGACGGACGGGCAGTCCGAGCGCACTATTGACATATTGGACGACATCTTGTGTGGTTGTTTCATTGATTTTGGAGGGTCATGGGATTAGTTTCTACCGCTTGTAAAGTTTGCTTATAACAACATCTACCAGTCGAGTATTTAGATGACTCCATATGAGGCTTAGTATGGGAGACGTTGTAGATCTCCAGTTGGTTGGTTTTAGCCGGGTGAGGTTAGGCTTTTGGGGATGGACTTGGCGTAGGATGCTTTGGAATAGGTGAAGGTAATTTACGAGAGGCTTCGTACAGCTCAGTCGAGACAAAAGAGTTATGCTGGAAGGAAGGTTCGAGATGTGCCTACATGGTTGGCGAGAAGGTTCTGTTTAATGTTTTGCCCATGAAGGTTGTCATGAGGTTTAGGAAGAAAGGCAAATTGATTCATCGGTTCATTGGGCCTTTTCAAGTGCTTCAGAGGATTGTGGAGGTGGCTTATGAGCTTGCTTTGCCACCAACTTTGTCAAGTGTGCATCCGGTATTTCATGTTTCTATGCTCCAGCAATATATTGGGGATCCGTATCATGCTCTCGATCTAAAAACGATTCAGTTAGAGGATGATTTGACCTATGATGTAGAGCTAGTAGCTATTTTGGGTCATCAAGGTTTGAAAGTTGAGGTCAAAGGATATAGATTAAGTGAAAGTGCGGTGAAGAATTCGGCTCGTAAAGGAGGCTACATAGGAGACTGAGCGGGAGATCGAAGCAGATATCCTCACAAGTTTTAGGCTTCAGGTATGCTTCTTGACTCATTCAAGGACGAACGTTTGTTTAAGTTGGGAGGATATGACTACCCGGGCAGTCGTCTCATGAGTTAACGCTCCATTTTCCCTATTTTTTCTTCGTATTGCTTTGTCTATTGGTTCTAGATATGATTCGGTTAGTTGGCTCGGGTTCGGAAGGATTTGGTAAGGTTTGAGATACTTAGTTTATTTTGAGAAAGTATAAGTTGGAAAATTCAATTGGATGTTTACTTAGGAGTTGAGTTCTGATGGTATGGACAGCTGTGAGGGGTGATTTGGGACTTAGGAGAATGATCAAAATGAGTTTTGGAAGTCCGGAGTAGATTTAGGCTTGAATTGGCAAAATTGGATTTTTGGATTTTTTCAGTTAATTGGTGATATTTTGATATAGGGGTCGGAATGGAATTCCGAAAGTTTCAGTAGTTCCATTGTGTCATTTGTGATGTGTGTGCAAAATTTAAGGTCATTTGGACGTGGTTCGACTGGTTTTTTTTATCAAAAGCATAATTTGGAAGATTTTAGAATTCTTAGGCTTGAATCCGATGCAAATTTGATGTTTTGATGTTGTTTCGAGAGTTCCGAAGGCTAGAACAAGTTTGAATAAGTTTATGGGATATGTTGGCATGTTTTGTTGAGGTTCCAAGGTCATCAGGTGAGTTTCAGGTGGTCAATCAGACCATTTCATGATGATTGGAAATGGAGAAATTACTGATCAGTGTTGCACAGAAAATGTCCTTTGCATTCACGAGTAGGTTCTCCCATTCGCGAATGGTTATTTGGTGAAGGCTGGAAGATTAGCCCTCGCGTTCTCGAGGAAGGATCCGCGTTCTTGAAAGGCTAAGGGATTGATAATCGCATTTGCGGGTGGAGCTCCGGGATCATGTAGAGAAATGTGGCCAGACGGGTTCGAGGTCAAGTTGTTCATCGTGTTCGCGAGTGAGGGGGTGCGATCATGAAGAGTAGTCTAATGAAAGTATCGTGTTCAGTATGGGAAGGTCAAAGTCATGAAAGAGGAAATTTAGGTCAAAGTTGAATTGTGTTTCACGAACGCAAGGCATTGACTGTGTTCGCGAAGAAGTATTTCAAGCCTAGGCAGAAGGTTTAAATAGTCATCTTGTCCGCATTTTTGGGGTTTATTTCCTCCAGTTTTAATTGTTTTTGGATCTTTTGGAGAGGATTCAAGAGGAATTACTTGGAGGTAAGATTCGTAGACTTAAAATTAGATTCTAATTTGAAATCTACAATATTAATCATGGAATTTAAGCCTAAAAATTTGAAGAACTAGGGCTTGAAATTGGAGATCTAGAAATTTGTATTTGAGGGGGTCGTATGTGGTTGGATTTAGATGCTTTTGGTATGATTAAACTCGTGGGAGGATAAGGATTCCGTTGATGTGATTTTTATCGAGTATCGAGATGTTGACGAGTTTGACCAATTTCGAGTTTTTTGGTATTATTTGATTATTTTCACTTGGACTTCGTTCCCTTAGCATATTTTGATGCGGTGATTTTGATTTTGGATAGATTCGACGCGAGTAGAGGCTTATTCGAGGGGAAAAGGATTCGGGGAGTAGTATTTTCACCAGTTTGAGGTAAGTAAACATTATAAATTTGGAACTGAGGGTGCAAAACCCCGGTATTTGAATTGTTTTGACAAATGTAGTGAAGCACATGCTAGGTGACGAGGTCGTGCATTGATAGGGATTGTGACTTGGTCCATCTCGTAGAGACAATTAAGCCGCGTATTGGATTCTAAACCTCATGATATTCCGTACTTTAGTCATTTATACTGTATTATGGGCTATATGCTATGTTTGGGACCTTGTGCCGACCTGATGAGACCCTTAAGGGAATTCCTACTATTTTTCTTCACTCTATTAGCTTGAAAAGAATATCCGCAATCATGTTTTACCTGCTTATTGATTAAAACTGGTTTTATCACTATACTTCCTAAACTGTGAGAGCTGTTCGGACTGAGTTCCCTGATTTCTACTATTATGCCTGAGAGGCTGTGAGGTTAATGACTGAGAGAGGTTGAGGACCTAATGGTGATGATATATATATAAATATATTTATATTTATATTGAAATGGGTTGTGCCCCAGTAAGAGTAGTCGACTATAAATTATGAATCGGTCTGCACGCCGGAGCGATTACTTGAGAGGCTACCCGAGAGGCCATAGTCTGAGTGATACCTTGCCGAGGGTCCCATTTATGATATTTTAATTGATTTCACTCTTTTTTTTAAAATAAGCTTCTGTTGAAAAAATTTGCTAAGTATGTGATTTCAAGTATCAAACTGAAAGTGAAGATTTCATGAAAAAATTGGTGTTAAACTGTGGAGTTTGTTATGTTATTTCTATTGTTTATTCATTCATATGATTTTTAGCTGCTCGTCACTGCATTCAGACCTTATTTACTTTTGTTACTTACTGAGTTGGCATACTCACGTTAGTCCCTACACATTTTGTGCAGATCCAGGTGCACGAGCGGTAGAGTGAGGGTCTTTAGCTTAACCAGAATTTGCCGGAGATTTCAAGGTAGCTAGATGTATGTCGTCCGTAGCCCTGCTTTTCTCCTTCCTATCTTGTTCTTTTACTTATTTTTTTAGACTTACGATGCAGTAGACAATTGGTTGCGTGTTAAAGGCTCTAGATTCGTCCCACCAGATGTTAGGGGTGTTTTGTCTTATGTTTTATTGACTTCCATATATTTTAGTTGTTTTAAACGCTTCTTATGAAAATTGGTATTCAAACCCGTGTTTGAAAAAGGATTTTATGAAAGCAAACTTGTTGTGGTTATATGGTTAGGTTGTCTTGCGTAGTAATGTGATAGGCATCACGATCGAGTATTTGGGGTCGTGACACTTTATTATTTGATGTTGTTTCCTACAGTATTATTTTTTGATATTGAGTTTTTTGTGACTAGATTCGAGTCATTTGGAGGTCGATACATGTGCTAAGGGCTTGTTGGATGTTTGATTTGTAGGTTTTGAGGTAAATAACAAATATAAACTTGGATTTGAAGGTATTTAACCTTGAGAGCCACGTTATATGAGAGATATTTGGGTGACGTACGTGCTAGGTGATGGGTGTGTGCGCGTGCACTGGTGTGTTCATGGTTTGGGGAGGCCTTTAGGTAATTACCGGGCTTGTTTTGCTGTCATATCATATTATCCTTGTTTTCCCTCTAGTTGTATGGTTGTTTGAGTTGTTATTCATGTTAGACATCATGTGTAGGCTAAATTCTAACTATTGAGACTTGTAGGGCTATAGTTGTTTCTGAGTTATATACCTTATTTGTATACATGTTCTCAGTCATGATACTATATCCGTGTATGATATCTCTGTCTCAGTACTTGTTATTTGATTCCTCACATGTTGTTGATACCGCTTCTGGGTAACTCTATGAAACTGAATATTTGAGATGTGTTTATCTGAGACTTAAATGGTAAATGACTGAGTTTGGGTCTTAGAGCCAATTTGGTATTGATTGAGGTGATGTGTATGCCAGGCCCATATTGGGCTAAGTGTTATTATCTTGGAGTTACGTATGCACTAGGCCTCACCATTGTGCTAAATGATTATGATTAGCGCTTGGGCAGGATCCACACCTTCGGAGTCTAACATGATTACAGCGGACTGAGCACAATATTTCATATACGTGCTTGATGATGGGCAGTTATGTAAGGCATCTGTATAGTGCTTAGAGTAAATATTTTGATGGATGGAGTACTATTGATTAACATGTATACTTGACATGTAGTCATAGAGATGTACTTTATCTATGCTAACTGATAATTGGCCATCTTTACCTGTGTGGGCTTTGACTATTATACTTGAAAGCATGTCCAAATTTCTAAAATGTGAACAAGTTGAACTTGATATCATTGAGCTACTATATCAACAATTTATCTTTTATATTCAGAACTGCTATCATTTTTTGGTATTGCTATTTAACTATTATTCTGAGCTCGTCCTTGTTTTCAGCCTATGTTTAGTGTTAATACTTATTGAGTACAAGTTTTTGGTTGTAGTCATAATACTCTCTGCACTTTGTGTGCAGATCTATGTACATTTGCTCGAGGTGATTTTCAAACTTGAGCTGTTGCTAACTTTTGGAAGACTAAGAGATAGTTGCCATATCGTCCGCAGTCCTTGTAGTAGAAAGTAGAAGAGGAGGGTGAATTGTGAATAATTTAAACTTAATCGTAAATAATTTGACATAAAACTTTATTAGTCGACTGAATGTGACAATACTGCAGAGGATGATATTTAAAGATAACTATGTAGAAAGTAATTGCAGAAATATAAAGACTCCTAGAATTTTATACTGGTTTGGATTAAATGTGAATTTTAATACAGTCCCCTTGGGTTGCAAGGGATTTCTCTTCAGATCAATGATTTTCATTTTAGTTCAGATATGATATTTTTCGCACAGTCTTCTTTTACTCGTTTGGTATAATGCCTCACCAATTGAGAACCATCTTTCTATCTTTGACTTGTTACATAGTTAATCTATCTAGACTACTATGCTTATTTGCACTAAATTATATATAGCTATTTGGTTTGAACAAAGTATATCTAAGCTAGGGTTTACAAGGCGGTATAAATACTTTGATGGATGTTAGAGGCTTGAATACCCAAGAGATTTGATCCTAGGAAAGAATTGATTATTTCTAAGAATAAGGAATGAGTCGTGTTTTTCTTGATTGCTCCTTGATTGTTGGTTTTTCCAAATGCGGTCGCGTGCCAAATATCCTGATTTGGCTACAGTGATTGAACATAGATTTTCTTTGATTGCAGACCTTCCAGTCTTGATTTTCGTCCATATCTTTCCATTATTATGAATCATCAGAGATTTGCATTGAATCTTTTGATGTATCTGGGTAGATATGATTTCCCACAATTATGGAAGACTTCCTGATTTGCTGATGAGATGCTGATCTTTTCCTTGAGCGTCGATAGATTCCTTTGAGGAAGATTTCATTTCTTATTTGCTACATCAATTTCGCTTCCTTGTTTGAACACAATGGCAGCTTCTCTTTCAGCTCTTTCCTTGTTTTCTACATCCATTCCTATAGTTCCGCTTCCTTTTTGAATGCCTGCACATGTATATTAATTGCATCAGTAAAATCTCATCTAACAATCTCCCAATTTTTGGTGATGGAAAAATTAATATACAAGAGAGTAAACAACAGTTGACTTCCCTATTTATGTGCAGTCGAATTGCTCCCCCTCAATTTATGGTCAACTGGACTATGTGCAATCGAATTGCTCCCCCTCATTATGTGCAGTCGACAGATACCTGTTAAGTATTATCTAATAGACACAAAGAGCATGAGGTATTGACTACAAAGTCAATTGAAATATATTTGTCCAGCAGTAGTCGACTTGTCCTGTTCAGATGCGATAGTAGCTATGCCACAGCATAGTCAGCTTAAACATATGTATCCTGCATAGTCGACTTGTCCTATACAATAACTATGTCATAAAAACTATGACATAGCATAGTCTACTTAACAAATATATCCTGCATAGTCAACTTAACAAATATATCCTGCACAAAAGAAAATATGGCATATATTTCTCCCTTTATTTGACATCAGCAAAGAGGGAGCTTAAGCAAAAATAATATCCACAGACAAAAAAAAAACATCCACGGGCATAGCCCAATAAAAATGGTAAAAAAACAAAAATAAATGTCTGTAAATCACAACCATCAACGACGCAAGAAATAGGTAAGGGTGTTGCAGATAGCCTCATTCATTTGGTCAAAGCTGGTGTTGGCAGCAATGCACATTCCATCGAGAAAGTCATGCACCTCTTTGAACACTTTGACTGCATTCTCTCGTACCCTTTGCACAGCTGCCCTGATCTTAGAGACATCAGATCCTTGGAAATGGCGTGAATGGAATCCACAATCAACTTGATATCAAAAATTTGAGATTCAAAGGACCGCAGCTTTTCACTATGGTATGTTGGAATAGGAGAGGGTGGAACGACAGAAGACGACTTGGTTTCCTCAGGAGTGGGTTTGGCATCACTTTCTCCCTTTTTGACCTAGACCCCTTTGATACTCACATACCTCATCCTAGAGAAGGCTCTAGAGTTGTAGCATTGTACACATATTCAAAGGGGTAGTCTAAAAGAGAAATTTAGTGGGCTTCCAGAATGTGGGTAATGGTCATACCATACAGAAGGATGGTGGGGTCTTCAGCACTCTCAATCATAAAGTTGATAACCTAGGAGGACAGCTTGATTTTGTGTTTAGAGATGAGACAATAGAGGAAAAAGGTGTCCCTTTGGGAGAGAGTTGAGAAGGAACCAGTTCTGGGAAGGAGAGTGGTTGCAATAATGCAAGAAAGAACCCTAGTTTCAAAGATCACATGACTAGGCCCTAATTGATTTGGAAGATTGTCGGAAGGGTTTTCTGAAATGATTTGTTTTTCATGATAAAACGAGATTTCAAAATCTTCGGGCCACACATTTTTAAACACATTAGGGAAGCCAGAACAACGGCAAAGAAAAAGGGAATCAAACAGGCTACAGTCAAGAATAATGTGTTTGCTAAGGACAAGGGTTTCAAGCCTATCATATTTGCTAGAGGGAAGCTTGGCATAGAACATATGGACCAGAGGCTTATTCACTCTAGGAGGAGAAATAGAGAGAAAGTTGTCCCACCCTTGATAAATAAAAATTTCTTTTACCTTACAGTTCAGGGATTCCATACTATCGATATCTACCAAGCGGACATGTGTTATGGGCTTGTCTTTAAGGGAAATAAAGAAGTCCCTATTTGGGGAGTCCCAAAAATTGAGATCGGATTCAAGAGAGGCAGAGAAATAAAACTTGGTTTTCTTGGGGGTGGAGGCAAGGAGTTCATCCATGGGATATTTACCAGCTGATTTGTCACCAAGAAACAAGGAATGCTCAGAATATGCACCTTGAGAAGAGGCACACTCCTCAGACCGGTCAGACCCTAGGTGTACTTGCTCAGGTGGAGCAGAGGAAGGTTTTGTTTTGGAACGAGTGGTTTTTCTTGTGGAGGAAGAGGGAGTTTTGGAGGTCTTAGCAATGGCAGAGAGAAGGGTTTGGAACAGGAAGTGTATGGGTTTGGTAGAGAGGATCAAAAAGAAGAGAGATGAAAAGGACTATCTAAATAAGTGGGATTTGACGGTTGAGTGGAGAAGGAAACGTTGTAAGTTGGACCGACGAAGTGATTGGCTTTCCATCTTTGGCTGCAACTGATGGGAAATTAGACAACAAAGGGAGGGAAAGAATGACGGCATAATTAATGAACTAAACAAAAAACTAAATATGACAAGTTTTTGAAAAATGATACTTTGACCTTAAGGGTTTTCTGTAACGAAAATAATTCCAAGAAGTTCCCTTAGAGAACAAAATCTTTCTTCCAACAAAGGTTTATTAAAAATATCGGCTAATTGAGCACAAGTGCCAACAAAAGCTAATCCTATATCACCTTTAAGAACATGATCTCTAATGAAATGATGTTTAATATCTATATGCTTAGCTCTATTGTGATGCACAGGATTTTTCGAAAGACAAATAGCACTAGAATTATCACAGAAAATTTGTATAGGCTTGAAAGAGAAATCATAGTCACCAAGTTGATGGGACATCCATAGCAATTGTGCACAACATTGTCCAACAACAATATACTCAGCTTCAACAGTCGAAAATGCAATTGATACTTGTTTTTTATTGTTCTAGGATATTAGAGCTTTTCCTAGTAGTTGACATGTGCCACTTGTGATTTTCCTGTCTTCTTTATCACCTGCTAAATCTGCATCTGAGAAACCTATGGTGAACCCATGATCAATAAGAAAGGTACTTAACCTGTCATACCAGGCACGTGGTGACTATTTTAACCAAAATAGGGCTTAGTAAGCTTGTACACATGATATGGGAATTTTGAATTCTCAAACCCCGGAGGTTGTTTCACAAATACTTCTTCTTCATGAATCCATTTAGAAAAGCACTTTTGACATCCATCTGAAATAATCTGAATCCTTTGAATGAAGTATAAGCTAAAAAGATTTGTATTGACTCTAATCGGGCTACTGGAACAAAGGTTTCATCGTAGTCGACTCCTTCCTGCTGTGAATAACATTGAGCGACTAGTCTGGCTTTATTACTTACAACTTGACGTTCTTCATTTAGCTTGTTCCTGAATACCCATTTAGTTCCGATAACTTAAGCATTTTCATGTAGAGGTATCAGGTCCCACACTTGATTTTTATTGAATTGATCTAGTTCCTCTTGCATATCATTTACCTAGCTTGAATACTTTAGAGATTCATCTACCTTCTTTGGCTCTATTTGGGAGATTAGTGCAATATTCACCTTCTTTTTAGACCTGCTCTGGTCTTCATCCCTTCATTTTGATCTCCAATAATGAATTTCTGTGGATGTTCAGTTTCATTTCTCCACTCATTTAGTCTAACAATGTTTGTAGTTGACTCTACACATTGCTCTGGAGTCTAATCACTTGCTTATTCAGTCGACTCTACCGTTCATGTGGGAATAGTTGACTCCTATGATTTTCCCATGTCCTGAGCCTCTTGAGCTGGATCTTCGTCACCTACATTAGATCTTTTCTCGAACAAGGGATTATTTTCATTGAACATAACGTGAACTGATTCTTCTACACAAAAAGTTTGTTTATTAAAAACTCTAAAAGATCTGCTATTTAATGAGCAACCGAGAAAAATAACTCCATCGCTTCTTGGATAAAAATTTTCAAGATTATCCTTACCATTGTTATGAATGAAGCATTTGCTTCCAAAAGGATGAAAGTTGCTGATGTTAGGACGTTTACCTTTCCAGAGTTCATATGGAGTCTTTTTCAGAATGGGCCTTATAAGGCAACGATTGAGAATATGGCAAGCAGTACTAACTACTTCAACCTAGAAGTGATTTGTTAATGAGTGTTCCAAAAGCATAGTTTTGGCCATGTCTTGCAACGTTCTATTCTTTCTTTCAACCACTCCGTTTTGTTGAGAGACTGGGGAGCAAAGAAATTCTAGGTATAGCCTTGATTATTACACAAATCTTCGAATGCCTTGCTTTCAAATTCGCCTCTATGATCACTTTGAATTATGGATATTTAATAGCCCTTCTCTCGTTCAATTTTCTTATAGAAGATCTCAAAGTTTCTCAAGGCTTCATCTTTGTGAGATAGAAAAACCACCCAAGTGAAACGTGAAAATTCTTCAAGAATAACAAATGCATATTTCTTGCCACCTATGCTAGCAATTCTAGTTGGGCCAAATAAATCCATATGAAGTAGTAGCAATGGTTTTGACATAGAGACTATGTCTTTGTTTTTGAAAGAGTTTCTAGTTTTCTAACCCATCTGACATGCATCACAGATATGAGTCCTAGAGAAGTTCAGTTTAGGTAACCCGATAACTAAATCATGTTTGGACAGTTTTTCGATTAAATTCATGCTAACATGTCCTAATCTTCTGTGCCAAAACAAAGGATCATCAGAAATAGATGTTAAGTATATATGACCATCTATATTTTCAAAGCAATCATAAACGTTTTCATACCTTTTTCCTGGAAGAATTATTTTACCTGAGTCGTCTTCGATGGCACATGCAGTTCTCTTGAATTTTACCTCATATCCTAAGTCGCAAAGTTGACTTATGCTAAGGAGATTGTAGTTTAGTGCATCGACTAGATACACTTCAGTAATATCACAGTTGTTGTTGAACGGAATAGTTCCAGTGCCAACTATTTTGCCTTTTGATTCATCTCCAAATTTGACACTTCCTCCATCAATTTCTTTGATTTCTTTAAATAGGTATTTGTTACCTGTCATGTGACTGGAACACGCACTATCTAGATACCATTTTCCTTTGCATTTTACTCTATGGTGTTCCTTCAAAACAAAATTATTACTTTCTTTTAGGTGCCCAAGTTTTCTTGGGTCCTAGTGAGTTAGTGTTGCTAGATTCAGAATTCTTAGGTTTCCAAATCCATATGGACATATGAGATTTACGAAAGTGACAGCCAGAATATTTATGTCCGTTTTATTGCAGTAATGACATTTAACACTAAACCCTTTTTTAGATCTCTCATGAGAGTTAGAGTTAGCAGTTCTAGGATTCGCTGACTCCTTTCCAGTTGACTTGTAAGTCGACTGGTTTGATCGACTAGTCGATCTAGTTCTGATTTGTTCATTTCCAGTTGACTTGTAAATTGACTGGTTAGACCTAACAGAATTGTGACTGGTGGATTTGCGCAAGCTGTTAAACTGCATTTGCAATTTCTTTAACTCATCTTGAAGTACTTCTTTTTTAATTTCACATACTTCATGTTTGAGTTTCCAGTCTTTGACTTCCCTAGTGATTTTTTTAAGCGCGATCATCAAATTTTGAGGTTCTTTAAAGGTAGAGTCAAGAATGTCGTGCAATTTATTGCATCTTTCACAGTCATAAGATCTTACCTCGCTAGTTTCTCCATTTGCCATGAAGCAATTTTCATAGTCTGAATCGTCTTCATCCTTCCAGCATCCTGAAGTTTTATTGATCTTGTTTTCTAGAATCGTTGTGAAGCAAAGATTTGCTATCTCTTCATGGTCTGAACCGTTCTCATAACTCCAGTTTCCAAACGATCTGTTCTTGTTGAATCCTCTAGAGATCTTTTTCATTAGTTCTGGGCACTCCACTTGGATGTGTCCAAACTTTCCACATTCATAGAATTTTCCATCATTCTTGTTTTGATCGTTGTATTGTTTAGATCTTCTTAGTGGAAATCTTCCTTTCTTTGTATTTCTGTATCTTCTCATTAGTCCATCCATGTTTCTAGACATCACAGGATCATCAGTTTCAACTTCAACTGTCTCAGTGGTAACTTTGAATACAAATGTTTTCTTTTTCTCTTCTTCAAATGTGTTATTTGAAAAGAAATGAGTTCTCCTCGCAGTTCATCATAAGATAGTTTATTCAGATCTTGAGATTCCAACGTAAAAACTTAAGTCTGCCAAGTGGTTGGTAGACTCCTGAGAATTTTCCTGACTTGATCGCCACCGGTATAGGGTTTGCCAAAAGCTTTAAGTCACTGATTATCTTGCTAAAGCTGGAAAACATTTCTTCAATAGATTCTCCTTCTTTCATGGAGAAAAGTTCATAGTCATGAACGAGAATGTTTATGTGAGTTTCTTTTACTTTGCTGGTACCTTCGTAGGTGACTTCGTGTTTGTCCCACATTTCTTTTGTTGTATCACGACTGGAAATCTTTCATATTCTTCACCACTTATTGCATTGTGAAGTAGATTCCTTGCCTTGTGGTTTATTTGAACAGCTTAAAATTGCTCCTTTGACTATGAATCAATGTCATCAGGGTCAGCGAGCGGAGGAGTGCTGGCAGGTAATGGATAATTCCCTTTCTTGATAACTCTCCATACTTTGACATCATACGTTTTGGTGAAGATTACCATGCGAATTTTTCAGTGGGAGAAGTGTTATATATTGAAGTAGGGTGGTCTTACTTGAGAGGTTCCCTCTTGAAACAAATCTCCAACAATAACTTGATTTGTCATGATCTTTTTTCTCACAAGCTGTTAAGCAAAAATAAAAAGTGTGAGCCTTGCTCTGATACCAATTGAAAGTACAAGAGGGGAGTGAATTTTGAATAATTTAAGCTTAATCGCAAATAAGTTGACTTAAAACTTTATTAGTCGACTGAATGTGACGATATTGTAAATGAATATATTTAAAGATAATTATGCAGAAAGTAAGTGCAGAAAAATAAAGATTCCCGGAATTTTATATTCAAATTCAATGTGAATCCTAATCTAGTCCCCTTGGGTTGCAAGGGATTTCTCTTCATATCAATGATTTTCTTTTGAGTACAGATATGATATTGTCGCACAGTCTTCTTTCACTCGTTTGATACAATGCCTCACCAATTGAGAACCTTCTTTCTATCTCTGACTTGTTACACAGTTAATCTATCTAGACTACTATGCTTGTTTGCAGTAAATTGAAGAGAGCTATTTAGTTTGATCAAAGTATATCTAAGCTAGGGTTTATAAGGCGATATAAGTACATTGATGGATGGTAGAGGCTTGACAACCCAAGAGATTTTATCCTTGAAAATAATTGATTCTTTCCAAGAATAAGGAATGAGTTGTGATTTTCTTGATTGCTCCTTGATTGTTGGTTTTTCCAGATGCGGTCGCATACCAGATCTCCTCCTTTGGCTAGAGATATGATTGAACATTGATTGTCCTTGATTGTGGACCTTCCAATCTTGATTTCCGTCCATATTTTCTATTATTATGAATCATCGGAGATTTGCGTTTAATCTTTTGTTGTATCTGTGTAGATATGATTTCCCCACAATTATGGAAGACTTCCTGATTTGCTGATGAGATGCTTATCTTTTCCTAGAGCGTCGATAGCTTCCTTTAAGTAAGATTTTCTTCCTTATTTGCTATAGCAATTTTACTTCCTTGTTTGAACACAACGACAGCTTCTCTTTTAGCTCATTCCTTGTTTCTACATTAGTTTCAATAATTTCGCTTCCTTTTCGAATGCCTACACATGTATATTAATTGCATTATTAAAATTTGATCTACTAGTAGTTCTTTTTCTATTATCTCTATTTTTATTGTTCTTTTATTCAGACGGTTGCATTAGAGGATTTTGCTTGTTTATTGTTATTAAGTAGTGCTCGTGTACTCGTTGATACCAGGTTTTAGGGTTAGCTTTAGTGGCATCTTGATTTAATTCTCAAGTACTTTTTGACATTCTTCTGATATTGAGTTATTAGATCATGTTTATTCGATTTTATTGTTATTATATGACTATTGGCTTACCTAGTGGGTTGGGTTAAGTTCCATCACGACTTATGGATTTTGGGTTGTGACAAGTATATAGTAATGTAAAATAGTTTTTTATAAACAACTTGGAATACACAACCATTACACCAAATTTGTGGTGTTAAGAAAAAGCAGATTCACCATTGAAGGACCAAATAGCTTGAAACTCAAAAACTGAATTTGTTGAGTTTGTAGTTATTTTGATCCGATTTCAAATGTACAGCGCTCAAAACATATATATTAGAAGCTCTACCTATTTTTAAGTCAAGTTGATGGAGATTTTGGAGTAGAGTTTTGGATTTGGGTAAAGATTGAATTAGGAGAGATGACGAATTGTATATTGTATACTAAAATAATATACAATATATAGTTTTGGCAGCTAATATGTAATTTAATAGTATACAATAAACATCAAATGCAGCTTTCGAGAGTGTTTTTTTTGTGGTGGAAAGTTTCAAATTGGAGACCATAGATATTCATTGGCGGGAGGCTCCCCAAGATATATCACACAAAAATGGATCACCTATGGTATTGTCTGGATTATTAGTCTATATATAGTTCAAAAAAATTGAGAAGTTAGAAGAGATTACTTGTGCAATAATAAGAATTTGGTAACATATTAGTTAACACTTACATAATCTCTAAACCTTTCTGAAAACTTTGGATAAGAAACATATTGGCCAAAAATACAAACAAAGTAACTGTCTGACACATTTATAGAGTATATTAGTTAAAACAAGATATATCATGCAAGTGGGTCAATAACAGAATTTCAAGCCTATTTGTAAAGATATTGAACTTCGGAGCAATTGAGAAATAAATGTGTTATAACCGGCTTTTTCTCCATCCTAATCAAACTTCTTTATTGATACTTTTTAGAACCTCTACCTGGTTGATTGAATATGGAAATAGGCAGTGCCAAAGGAACATTGTCACCTTCATTGTCATGATGATTCAACATATTTCTCAAATATGCCACGTAATTCTAAAATAATGAACAGAAAAATGAAGTTTCTCCAACTAGATACGCTTCACGTATTGATCCCTCAATCTTGAATTTTTATTTTACGGTCCGTTTACATTGGCCAATAGTCCTGTGTAGTGCAATGGACCGACCGGTTGTGTTGATTTTTAGATCTTTGTTTCACCTAATCAAGAGTCTCCATATGTATTTTTACTATTTTATGACTTGCGGAGATGGTTGATTTGGGTTTGGAAGGGTTCGGGTTGATATAAAAATAATCTATTCCTTGATAGTGGCCTAATATGGCCAAGTTTGACTTGAGCAAATATTTTGAGTAAATAACCTCGAAATCGGGATTTGATGGTTCCAATAGGTTCGTAAGATGATTTTGGAATAAGACGTGTGTTCAGATCGAGTTTCGGGTGATTCAAGATTGTTTTAGCACTGAATGTTGAAAGTTGGCGTATTGAAGGTTTTCAAATTCTTTAAACTTGATTTGAAATAGACTTCGTTTTATCGAGGTTTGGCTGGGATTTCAAGCCTGGGAAATTTAGTGATTTATAATTTGTATGCAAAATTAAATTTGGTGTCATATGAGTTGTCTATGTAAGATTCGATACGTTTGGAGATAGTTAAAATGTTTGAAATTCATAAATTTATTCAATTTGGTTATGACGTACGATTCTCAATATCTATGTTGTTTTACATCTTCCGAGATTTCAAATAGGATCCTATTATGTTTATGGACTTTTGGTGCAATTGGAGGGGGCTCAGGTAGCTAGGGAGAATTTTGGACCACTTGGAGCTAAGTTTAAAAATCTGCTATTGCTGGTCCTGGTTTCCTTCTTCGCGAACGCGGAGGTGGAGTCGCGTTCGCGAGAAGGAATTTGGGTTACTGGTTATTTTCTCTTCGTGGCTGCGATCCCTAGTCTGCCTTCGTGAAGGTTTGGGACATGTGGTCTTCACATTCGTGTGAAAGGGACCGCGTTCGTGTAAAGTAAAAGGGGAATAAGAGGTGTCAGCATCATTACGCTTTGCGTTTAGGAAGATACCACCGCATTCGGATAGCTCAAGCGAGACAAGCCTTCGTGATTGGGAGACAACCCTCTCATTCGTGATGAAGGTTCTCTGGGCCCAGGCTAGCTTTGCCTTCATGATCGCGAGGCTTCTTCCGTGATTGTGAAGAAGGATCAATTGGGCAGTGACTTTCTAAATGGGGGATTGGGTTCATTTACTCCAATATTACTTTGGTTTAGCCGAGTTTGGAATTATTGAATAGGTATACTTCACCTATCCTTGTAAGATAAGTAATTGCTACTTAATGTGAGTTTAATACATAAATTTTGGGCAGATTTTAACATACAAACTGTGAAAATTACATGATTTAGTTGAAAAACCTAGGTTGTGATAAAAATGGGATTACACCACAAAAATAATTATGGAATTGAGTAAAAATTATATATTTGTGTTCGTAAAGTTATAGGTAATACTTATCTACAAAAATTTCCAAAATTGGGGAACGTAGGCACGGGGATGAATTTTAGGAATCTTCCAATTTGGTTATTTATTACCCTCATAGTTAAATTATAAGCTTTTGAGCATATATTAATTAATTTATATAATATTTGGCTAGTTCTGGATTGCGTGGCACTGACTTGAGGCTTTTAGTATGGATTGTGGACTGAGAAGAGGACTTGGAAACGAGGTAAGTCTGTTGCCTAACCTTGTAAGAGGGAATTATCCTCGTGGGTGCTATAAATGATTGTTTGCCAATTATTTTGGGTGTATGTGTGAACGATGTGACGAGAGTCCACATGTAGCTATAATTATGCTTATGTCCGGTAGTTTTAGGATTCTACCATGTATTACTTGTATTATTTGCACCCAACTTGTTAGTTTAGTTACTTAAATTTAAATTAAAATTTGATAAAGGATTTGTAAAGTTTGAACTTCATTACTTTAGTTTTCGGCGGGTTACTTGACTGTTAGTAGAAATTATGCCTTCCTTGAATATTATTCTTTTGTGGTAGCCATTATGTGGAGTTCGTATAGTATTCTCTCCTCCTATGAATCAGGCCACATGCCTCAAGAGTATACCAGATGCATTTATGGTTAACGTCGGTCGACCATCAACAATGTTCACATTATTCTGGATTGTACCATACGATCTCCTCATAAATAGTGCATGATATTGCTTGGATACCGATTATTCCTGATATTTCTTCCATGACTTGAGAATTTACAATTACTTGATGGATTTTATTTATTTAAATTAGTACGTGATAGCTGGAGATTTTTAATCAACCTTTAGTTAAAGAGCCACTTATATATTGTTCCTTATTAGAAAGTTACTGATGTATTCCATGCCTAATTATAATTTCTACACTTTATTTATTGACTCTTAGTAAGCGCCAATATTGACCATCAACACTACTTCTTTGAGGTTATACTAGATATTTACTAGGTATATATTTTTTATGTATTCACGCTATACTTTTGTACTAATCGTGCAGGATCTGAGGTAGGCGCATCTCGCGGCCATTCAGGAGCGTACCCCTGCTACCTAATGACTTAGTGGTAGTTTTTCCATATGCCCCGCTCTGCAGCACCTGGAGCCTCTACTTTGTTGTATTTATTTTATGTCTATCTTACTCTAGACTGTAATATAAGAGGTGTTGTATGCTCTGCTAGTTTACTCATGCACTTGTGAGACCTGGTTTTTGGAGATTCTAGTAGACATTTCATGATTTTTGATTAAAAAGAACAAATGCATAGATAGTTCACCATTAGCTTGCCTAGCAGCAACGTTGGGTGCATTCATGGCCTATAGTGAGAATTGGGTCGTAACAGCTTAGTATCAGAGCTATTGGCTCACATAGATCTCACAAGTCATGAGCGGGACTAATATAGTTTTGCGGATATGTGCAAAGATGTTTGTACTTATCTTTAAGTGACTATAGGGTGTTAGGAAATTTCTCTTTATTCATCTCCTATCGTGAAGTTGATGTTGTGCTAAGTAACTTCGGAGGGAAGTGGATCGATTCTTGCCTTTAGTCGAGTTTTCTTTTAACAACAGTTATCAGTTCAGCTTCGAGATGGCTACATTTGAAGCTTTATATGGTCGGTGGTGTTGTTTGACCATCGGATGGTTTGATCCTGGTGAGGCTAGGTTGAATGGTACTGATATAGTGATGAATGCCTTAGAGATGATAAAGTTGATTCAGGAGCGACTTCGTACATCACATTCTAGACAGAAGAGTTATGTAGATCAGAAGGAGTGTGATTTATGATTTATAGTGAGCGAGAAGGTTCTCTTCAAAGTCTCGCCGATAAAGGTAATAATGAGGTTCAACAAGAAGGGCAAGCTAAGCCGAAGGTTTGTTGGCCCAATTAAAGCGTTAAGGTATTTTGAGGAGGTTTTGCATGAGCTTGCTTTGCCTCCCAGTCTATCGGGAGTTCACTTGGTTTTTCATGTGTCTATGCTCAAAAAATATCATGCCAACAGGCCGCATGTATTAGATTACAACACAATTAAGCTAGATGAGTGCTTAGGTTTTAAAGAGGAGCCAGTTGCCATTGATGACTGGTAGGTTCTCTAGTTGAGTTCTAAGAATATTTCTGCGGTAATGGTCCTATGCAGGGGTCATCTAGTCGAGTAGTCAAATTAGGAGACCGAGGAGTACATGCAAATCATATATCCACACCTACTCAACACTCCAGGTATGATTTTTGACCCGTTCGAGAACGAACGTTGATTTAAGAGGTAGAGACCGAACCTGCTGTTTTGCTTTATATATCCCCATTCTCCTAGTTAAGACTCCCCATATGCGCCTTTATTGTTTTATGACTTGCGAGGAAGATTGGTTTGGATTTATAAGAGTTTGGGTTGAGATCGGAACACTTGGTTCCTTAATAGTGGCCTATGATGGCCAAGTTTGACTTGAGCTAACATTTTGAGTAAATGACATCGAAACCAGGAATTGATGGTTCCAATAGGTTCATAGGATGTATTTGGACCTGGGAGTGTGTTCGGATTGAGTTTCGATCATCTGGGAGCGTTTCAGCACTTAATGTTGAAAGTTGACTCATCAATGATTTTCAAGTTCTTTAAATTTTGTTTGAAGTAGAATTTGGTGTTATCGAGGTTTTCTTGGGATTCCAAACATGGGAAGAGGTCCATATGGTCATTTATGTCTTATACTCTAAATTTTTTGTCATTCTAAGTTCTCTAAGTAATATTCAACGCGTTCGGCTATAGTTGAAAAGTTTAAAGTTCGTAAGTTGATTCAATTATACGATTCTTAGTTTTGATATTGTTATACGTGTTCCAAGGGTTCGAGCAGGTTCCTATTATGTTCATGCACTTGTTCATGTAATTGGAAGGGTGGCTCAGGTTGCTCGGGTGAATTTCAGACCACTCGGAGTTAGGTCTAAAATCTGCTACTGTTGGTTCTTAATTCCTTCTTCGCAAATGCAGAGGTAGAGTCGCATTTGAAGAGAAGGAATTTGGGGGACTAGGTATTTTGTCTTCACGATCGTGATGCCCATTCCCCATTCGCGAAGGTCTGGGACCTATGGCCTTCGCATTCACGCGAATGGGCTTGTGTTTGTGTAGGTGAAAAGGGGCTTGGGAGGGGTCATCGTTATTACTCTTTACGTTGGTGAAGGTACCGCCGCGTTCACGAAGCTCAGGCAAGATGAAGGTTCTCAAGGCCTGGACCATCTTTTCCTTCCTGATTGCGAGGCTTCTTCCGCGATCGTGAAAAATGGTCATTTCGGCAGTGACTTGTTTTAAATAAGGGCTTGGGTTCATTTTCTTTCATTTCACTTTGAGCTAGCTGATTTTGGAGCTCTAGGAGAGGGAGTTTTCACCTATCATTGTAAGGTAAGTAATTACTACGTAATGTTAATTTAATCATGGATTTTGGGTAGATTTTACCATATAAATTGTGAAAATTACAGGATTTAGTTGAAAACCTAGGTTTGATAAAAATACAATTAGATCACGAAAATGATAACGGCACTGAGCTAATACTATATATCTATGTTCGTGTATTTACAAAAAAATTTGGAATCCGGGCATATGGGCCTAGGGATGAATTTTAGGAATCTTCAAATTTGGGTTGGCTAATTAGACTAATAGTTAAATTATAAACTTTTGAGCATACATTTATATGTTTATACAATATTTCTCTAGTTTAGGATTGCGTGGAACTGATTTGAGGCTTTTAGTGTGGATTGTGGACCACGAAGAAGACTTGGAAAGGAGGTAAGTCTCTTTCCTAACCTTGTAAGAGGAAAATATCCCGTATGTGATATAAAGGATTATTTGCTAGTAATTGTGGGTAATACGTCAGCACGATATGGTGAGAGTCCCCATGTAGCTATAATCACACTTATGTCCAGGTTGTTTTAGGACTCTACAATGTATTACTTGTATTATTTGCTTGTTAGTTTAATTAATTAATTTATAATTGAAATTTGATAAAGGGTTTGTGAAGATTGAGCTTCATTACTTGGATTTTTGGCGGTTTACTTGATCCTTATTGGAAATTATGCCTTCATTGAGTATTATTCTTATATAGTAGCCGTTATTCAAAGTTCGCAGAGTGTTCTATCTTCTAATGGATCGAGCCGCATGCATCGGCAGTATACCAGATGCATTTATGGTTATCTGCGGTCGATCCTCTACAATGTACATACTATTTTGGATCAAGCCATACGACCTCAGCATAATTCGTGCATGATTATAATGACCCCATCGGTCATTTTTCTTTCTAAGTCCCCACACCCCTAATTAACACTCCCGATATATGCCTTTACTATCTTATGACTTTTGGGGATGGTTGACTTGGGTTTGTAAGGTTTCAGATTGTAATCGGAACACTTAGTTCCGTAATAGTGGCCTAAGATGGAAAAGTCTGACTTGATGCAATTTTTTTAGTAAACGACCTCGAAATCGGAATTTCTTAATATCAATACGTTCGTATGATGATTTTGGAATTGGGCTTGCGTTCAGATCAGGTTTCGAATAATCTAGGAGTGTTTCACCGCTTAATGTTGAAAGATGGCGCATTGAAGGTTTTCAAGTTTTTAAAATTTGATTTGGAGTATACTTTGGTAATATAGAGGTCCGTTTGGGATATAGATCCTGGCAATAGTTCTGTATGGTGATTTATGACTTGTACGCAAAATTTGGTCTCATTCCTAGTAGTATAAGTATGATTCGATGCGTTCCGAGTTAGTTGAAAAGCTTGAAGTTTATAATTTGATTCAATCTGTCTTTGGGGTGTGACTTTTAGTTTTGATGTTGTCTTACATGTTCTGAAGATCCGATCAGGTCCGTATTATGTTTATGGATATGTTAGTGCAATTGGACAGGGTCCCGAGTGGCTCAGGTAAGTTCCGAACCACCCGGAGATAAGTCCAAAAATCTATGGTTGCTAGTTCTGGTTTCCTTCTTCATGATCGTGTGGGTTGGGTCGCATTCGCAGAGAAGGAAAATAAGGGACCGGGTATTTTCTCTTCACGTTCGCTAAGGTCTAGGACTTTTGGCTTTCATGTTCGCGTGAGAGGGCCCGCGTTCACATAGGGAAAAAGGGGCCTGTGAGGGGTCAACTTCGTTACTCTTCGCATTTGCGAAGGAGACCACGCATTTGTGAAGCTATGGCGAGTCAAGACTTCGCGCTTACGAGAGATACCTCACGTTCGCGATGATGGATCTCAAGGCCTGGGAAGTTTGCCTTCGTGATCATGAGGAATCTTCAGCGGTTTTGAAGAAGGATCACTAGGCGGAGACTTGATTTAAATCAGAGTTGGGCTTTTTTTTCTCTCATTTCCCTTTGGGTTGGCGATTTTGGAGCTCTTGGAGAGTAACTTTTCACCTATCATTGTATGGTCAATAATTACTACTTAATGTGACTTTAATATACGGATTTTGGGTAGATTTTAACATATATATTGTGAAAATTTTAAGATTTTGTTGGAAAACCTAGGTTTTGATAAAAATGGGATTATACCACATTGATTATGGAATTGAGTAGAAATTATATATTTGGGTTCGTGAGTCTATTAGTACTTTTATTTACAAAATATTCTTAAATTCGAGCACGTGAGCCTGAGGGCTGAAATTTAGAAATCTTCCAATTTATGTTGGGTAATTACTCTAGTAGTTAAATTATAATGCTTTTGAGCATCTATTTATTAATTCAAAAAATATTTGGCTAGTTTCATATTGTGTGGAACCGATTTGAGGCTTTGTGAAAATTGTGGCCATGAAAGAGAATTTAAAAATGAGATAAGTCTGCCTAACCTTGTCAGAAGGAATTTTCACTATAGGATCTATAAATGATTGTTTGCTAATAACCGTGGGTGCTATGTGCGCATGATATGACGAGAGTCACTGTGCAGTAAAAAATCGTGCTTTTATCTAGGTAGTTTGAGGACTCTACCATGTGTTACGTCTATTATTTGCATCCAACTTGTTAGCTTAATTACTTCAACTATATTTGAAATTTGGTAAAGAATTTATAAAGACTGAGCTTCACTACTTTGAGTCTTGGAGGGTTACTTGACTGTGGTGAAAATTATACCTTCCATGAGTATTATTCTTATCTGGTAGCCATTAATTTGAGTTAGTATAGTATTCTCTTTTCTTGTGGAATGGACTGAACGTCTCGGCATTATAATAGATGCATCTACTTTTTGCGTTGGTCCACCCTCGGTAATGTACACATTATTCTAGAATGAGTCACATGATCTCGGCATAAATCGTGTGTGGTATTGCTCGGAGTCCGATTATACTTGATATTTCTTCCATGATTTGATAGAATTTATAGTTACTTGATTGCTCTTATTTGTTGAATTAGTATGTGAATGTTGGAGATTTTAATTGATATTTAGTTAAAGAACTACATACGTATTGTTCATTATTTCGTTATTACCGATGTATTCCATGCCTATCTTATTTATGTACTTTATTTATTGACCCTTAGTAAGTGTCAATGTGGATCCCTAGACTAGATACTTACTGGGAATATATTGTTTATGTACTCATGCTATACTTCTGCACTAATCGTGCAGGATCAGAGGCAGGGCATCTGGCGGCCATTCTTCCGCGTACCCCCCCTGCCAAAAAATTTAGTGGTGAGCTACTCTCTATGCATGTTCCGCTGCGCTCGAATTGTCTTCTTCTTATATTTATTCTTCTATCTATCTTACTCCAAACAGTAGTATAGGTGGTATTATATATTCTACTAGTTGATCATGCACTTGTGATACCAGGTTTTGGCAGATTCTAGTAGATATTTTATGGTTTTGATTATTAGATTCACTATGTCACTCTTTCACTTATTTCATGCTTTACATTGTTGCAAGCCCTATTAAAAATTCTCTTATTAAATAAAATCAATGAATTTAAAAATATTAAATTGAATAATTACATGAATAATTCACCGTTGGCTTGTCTAGCAGCGATGTTGGACGCCATCACGGCCTATTGTGGGAATTGGGGTCCTGACATCCAAGTATTAGAGCACTAGGTTCACATACCTCTCACAAGTCATGAGAGGGCCTAATAGAGTCTTGCGGATCAGTTCGGGGACGTCCGTAGTTAACATCAAGAGGCTATAGGGTGTTAGGAAACTCCTCTTTCTTCATATCTTGTCATAAAGTTGATGTTGTTCTATGTATCTTTCTCTTAGTTGCATCGGCTATAACAGAGCCTAGACCAGCCACGGCCAGCGAGCTGCATAAGCTATTGGGTATATGGACCAGGCTACATCCTCCTCCCTTTGGCAGTGAGCGACATTGGGACCCCTGGGATTTTATTGATCGTTGCAGGGACAAACTGCACAAAATGAGAGTATTGAAGTCCCATAGGGTGGACTTTACCACATTTCAGCTGGAGGGCAGGACCGTAGATGGTGGCAATTCTATCTTCTCAGCAAACTAGCATGTTCTCCTTCCTTCACTTGGGACCACTTCACAAGTCTCTTTCTGGAGAGATAGAGTTTCGGGATCAGTTTGAGCGGCTCTACCAGGGTCAGATGTTTGTGACCGATAACGACGTTGGTCCTCAAACATGCCAAGAACCATTCCAAAGTCATCAAAATAGTGAATGTACTCAACATACATATGTTCGCGGGTGACCCCACGTCACCCCAATCCACTTAAGCCCGACAACATCATCTCAAATCAAGAATTTTCCTTTCACCATCACTAATAAACCTTAGAACAAAAAATTTCACTATCCCATCATTTCCTACCGACCTGATTCCCGCATCAACAGACGAAATCAGCCTCAAACACCTGCAGAAACTCATACCTACACCTATGAGGTACAACCACATGATGGAACACATCGTACATATGCCCATAACAACATCTCTGACCTCTATAGCAGCCCATAATTAAATGCAGCGCCGACAAATAATCTCATCTCAGGTAAAACCTCATCCTAAATCTTCAAAAGTTGAACACTGATGCAAGAATCGTGAGGACCTCATAACTATTCACCCGAATCAACAAGTCACCTCTAATTAAACCTAGGCACCCACCTCGCAAGATAAAACCCAATAAATGCAACGCAAAAGGGACTGTACATGCCAAGATAAACACACGAGAAAACTATTAAACAAGACCGATAGTCACAACTCCCTATTAGTACCACACTTCGAATCAATTACACAAGGGAGGATCAAAACATATGAACTGATCACAAGGATCTCATCCTAGTATAACTTTACCGCGGCTAGCAGCCCGGTTCAAACATATCAAACTACATAAAAATGCGAGGATCCCATCCACAGCTATTAATAACAAGGAGTATACCCATCATACCAGCACAAACCTTCCATAAACAAAATCACAACACATATTGAACCCCCATAAACATACCCAACCACCCAAAAATCACATTAAAACCTACCGTAATGGGTAACAGAAAGTTACTTCTAGTCTCAAAGCTCTTAATAATGAATAAAATGAAACAATAGACATGGGCTACCATGATAGAATCTCCTAACATGGGTAAACACATAAGTAGAGTACAAAATCACAAAACGCATCCATATATGAAGCAAGATAAGAGGACTCACCCCGATAAACAGAACCCAATTAAAATAAGTACGATGTTTCTCTATAACAATGGAAACTATACCTGTAACGACACCATCTGGTGCAGCAGTCTCAGTCCTACCGTTGAAAGCACATCAACAGGACGGGCCTCCCCTCATACGTGCCCTCCACCCGCCAGACCTAAACCCCTAGCTGGCGGTATAGGGATAACATCAACTATAGCAGAACTCATGGCCTGAATACCCTGATGTGGCACATCTATCAAAAATATGGGACAATCTCTTATTATGTGGGTGGTATCTCTACACTCAAAGCAACCCCTCCACTGACGTGGAAGTGGAAGTTGTCCCGTGCAGGTATCTGAGCTGCATAGGTATCTAATATATCGCACAAATACTGAGGTGCAAACTGAACTGGCTAATCCACATAAACTCTACCATGTCTTACCCTACCTCCAAAATAGGGACCAACAGATCCTCCTAGTCTATGAGGCCTCTTATCCTCCCTGATCACTCCCTCTTAATCCCACATGACCTCTAATCTTCGAACATTCTCTACCATCTACTGGAATGGAACAATCGTTTCCAACTCCCAACCATGCTGAATCGGATACCATTACTGAGCCCCTCAATGAACCTGCAGACTAGCTCTCTAATTGTAGAAACCAAATTAGGTGTACGCCTGGATAAATCACTTAATCTAACAACATACTCTGATAGTGACATTGTGCCCTAATGCAGTTTCTCAAATTCCACGCGTCATGTATCCGAAAGGGTCTGGGGAACAAATCTCTCTCAAGAATATTTCTGAAAATAAGTCCATTAAAGTTAAGCTTCATCTATCAGGGCCCAACTCGTACGCTTGCCACCACTGATATGTCGCTCCCTTATATTGGAACGTAGTAAAAGTAACCCCACTTGTATCTACAACACCCATAGTGCGAAGAATACGATGGCACTCATCTAGAAAACCATGTGACTTCTCATAAGCCAAACCACTCAACGTAGGAGGGTAATACTTCTTAAACCTCGAAAGTCAAAGTTGTTCCTCCTTAGATGTTGATACCTTAAATACGCGGTGAACTGGAACTACGAGCCGTGTCGATGTGACACATAGAACCTGACCAACATGGACTCACTGCTCTGGAGTATGAGTGGCGAGAGTATGTACTCCCTCCCAATCTGTGAGGTGGCTGATGCAATCGGAATGAACCCTGATTGAGCAGATGTATCATACATGCTCAAGAATCGTGCTAATGTCGCATGAACTTCTGCGGTAACAACATACACCTCTGGTACCTATCCCTCAACCGGAGCTACTAGTCGCTCCTCAACTGCTACCCTAATAAATGCTCTAGCCACAGCGCGTACTCCTCCTTGGCCTCTGCCTCTTCCTATACCCTGGCCCTTAGCAAGAACAGCTCCGGGAAATATCATTTGTAACTGCAGCTCGTGTCCTCACCATTTGTGAGAGAATAGAATGACAAAGGATAAAATACCAAGATTAATAAACTCGCACTATAGGAATGAAAGAAGTGAAACTATCCTAAACGTTCTATAGCCTCTCAAAGATAAGTACAGATGTCTCCGTATCGATTTGTAAGACTCTACTAAACTCACAAGTCTCAGTCCTACCATTGAAAGAACATCAATAGGACGAGCCTCCCCCTATTACGTGCCCTCCACCCGCCAGACCTAAACCCCTAGCTGGCGGTATAGGGATAACATCAACTATAGCATAACTCATGGCCTGAAAACCCTGATGTGGCACATCTATCAAGTATTTGGGACAATATCTTACTATGTGGCTGGTATCTCTACATTCAAAGCAACCCCTCCATTGACGTGGATATGGAAGTTGTCCGGTGCAGGTAATCTGAGATGCATAGGTATCTAAAATACCGCACAAAGACTGAGGTGCAAACTGAACTAGCTAATCCACAAACCTCTACCATGTCTTACCCTACCTCCAAAATAGGGTCCAGCATATCCTCCTAGTCTATGAGGCCTCTTATCCTCCGTGATCACTCCCTCTTAATCCCACATGACCTCTAATCTACGAACATTCTATACCACCTACTTGAATGGAACAATCGTTTCTAACTCCCAAGCCATGCTGAATCGGATAACAATACTGAGCCCCTCAATGAACCTGCAGACTAGCTCTCTGATTATAGAAACCAAATTAGGTGTATGCTTGGATAAATCACTTAATCTAACGGTATACTCTGATAGTGACATTGTGCCCTGGCGTAGTTTCTCAAATTACACGCGTCATGCATCCGAAAGGGTCTGGAGAACAAAACTCTCTCAAGAATATTTCTGAAAAATAAGTCCACTAATGTTAAGCTTCATCTATCAGGGCCCAACTCGTACGCTCGCCACCACTGATATGTCTCTCCCTTATGTTGCAACGTAGTAAAAGTAACCCCACTTGTATCTACAACACCCATAGTACGAAGAATACGATGGCACTCATCTAGAAAACCATGTGTATTCTCTGAATCAAAACCACTCAACGTAGGAGGGTGATACTTCTTGAACCTCAAAGTCTAAGTTGTTCCTCCTTAGATGTTGTTACCTTAACCACGGGGTGAACTGGAACTACAGTCTGTGTCGGTGTGACATGTAGAACCTGACCAACGTGGACTCGCTGCTCTGGACTATGAGTGGCGAGAGTCTGTACTCCCTCCCAGTCTGTGAGGTAGCTGATGCAATCGGAATCAACCCTGGCTGAGCAAATGTATCATACATGCTCAGGAATCGTGCTAAAGTCTCATGAACTCCCGCGGTAACAACATACGCCTCTGGTACCAGTCACTCAACCGGAGCTGCTGGCTGCTCCTCAACTGCTACCCTAATAGATTCTCTAGTCGCAGCGCGTAATCCTCTTTGGCTTCTGCCTCTTCCTATACACTGGCCCTTAGCAAGACCAGCTCCGAGAAATATCATTAGTAACTACAGCTCTTGTCTTCACCATTTGTGAGAGAATAGAATGACAAAGGATAAAATTCCAAGATCAATAAACTCGCACTATAGGAATGAAAGAAGTGAAACTATCCTAATAGTTATATAGCCTCTCAAAGATAACTACAGACATCTCCGTATTGATTCGCAAGACTCTACTAAACTCGCTTATGACTCATAGAACCTATAAATTTAGAGCTTTAATACCAACTTGTCACGACCCCAACTTCCCTTCGAAGGATGTCGTGATGGCACCTAATAACTAAGACTAGGTAAGCCTAACATTTACTAAACTAAAAGATAGAATTCAACTAAAAACAACTATCAAGCATGGAAGTGAATTTTATATCGTAAACCAATAATACCGAGTGTAATACAATACTCAAAATTTGTAGTACAAGTCATAAGCTCTACTGAGGTTACTAGGACAAATCTTCTAAGTGCAACTGTTGTAGAATAGTAGTAGACGGCACAAATACAAAATCAGAAGGTGACTCTGCAGCCTATGAACGCAACGATAGGTAAACCTTGAAGTCTCCAGAGAAACATTCAAAAAGCTAGCTAGTGATCAACAAAATCCGAAGTACCCGGATCTGCAAAAATATTGCAGAAAGAGTAGCATGAGTACACCACAGCGGTACCTAGTAAGTATCAAGACTAAGCTAGACGGAGTAGTGATTAGGGACAGTCACGACACCACTAGACTTATCAACCTGTGCAAGTATGAATGTGAAACTAACAACCAACAAAGTCAATATAAAAGTAAGCATGGTAACGATAACAAAGTTATAATCGCAATAGGACACTAGAAACAACAACTAGCAATAGGGAGCAACATGTAGTACTGCCGTGAAGTAAGCTGAACAATGTTTAAGTCTGGTGAAGCCAAGTAAAGAAAATAAGTAACAATTCAATAAGAGAAACCACTTCCACATAAGATTTGTTCAAGGATTTTTCCAAGGTACTTCACCTCATAATATTATTTCATGGGTCCCAATTTATGAACCCTAATCACGTTGACATCAAGTGAACCACATTACAATTCATATCCGCACAAATGACTCAAGTTCCAATGGAGTGACAATACCTTGTGCCTGCACGGATAACTTATGTGCTAAGGGAACAACTCCCACATAGATGGCAAGTAAATGTGAGTACATGTAAAGGGTAAATAACATCGGTATTCATCTTCTTAAGCTGATATGAGTGATTAAAAACATAAGCGTGGAAGTGTTCTATCACAACTCTATCTACAAGTAAGAGTAGTTACAATGGAGGCACATAGGAAATAATCACCACGAAGTGTACAATGTCTGACTTACAAAAGGTAGGCATAACACTATACAATATCATCAATAACAATGCCGCCAGTTCATTACAAGTCATCAAAAATTATTCCTGGTAGAGCCCATCTTATCTCGCCACGTGCGCAACAATAAAATAAGTGCATGTTTGTCTCACCGCACGCGCGTAATAATATTCCCACCTTGTCTCGCCAGATGCGCCAACTCACATATATAGCCTTCCTTGTCATGCCGCATGTGCAATTAACAATTATAACAATAGCACGGACAACTCACGTGCGAACACCCCGACAATCCTCTCAACAAAAACATGTGTGCAAAAACTATAACAACACAATATAAGGTCTTTCAACACATGTGCCCCATATACCACAATGTTTTCTCAAAACAATCTAAATACCGACACCACACATAGCCCCCGGATCAACAATACCGAGTACATCAGCAACAGTAATAATAACACCTGACTATAGCAAGTAAATCAACACAAGACTACATAACACAAAGAAACAGAAGAATGAGCTCACAATTAAAGACACAACAAGTAATAATTGGTTCAGCAAGAATTGCTCAACCATGAGAGAGATAATATATAATAATGATTCCACACAAGTAAAACTTGACGATAAGAGAGATAGCATGAATCAATGATTCCAAATAAGGATAAGTCAACAATGAAAGGGATACCAAAACATCAATTAAGGTTAAGAAATTACGGAAGAGATAGTAATAACTTGAATTAAGTTTAAGCAATTATAAAAAGGTAATAATAACTTCAATTAAGGGTAAGAAATTACGAAAAAGATAACAATTACTTCAATTAAGGTTAAGTAATTACAGAAAATACAGCATGACAATAAAAGAGGTGACAACTTCAATTAAGGCACATAAACGTTTATTGACAACAAGGGTAGAGCATGAATCAATCAACACCAAATACGACACCTAATGTTGAATTTAGTTGGGGGGAGGGGGGAGATTTAACATGATAAGACAACTTTATTTCTAATGAACATGAGACCTTAACAGCCTAAAATGGTCAAATTCCCACAATTACCGAGTACATACTAGCCATCTCGCGTACACGACCTTCACATGATACAGTTAGCACAAATGACTCAAACCTTAAGGGCTAGTTTCATCCACACAAAGTTGGGCAAGATAACCTCAAAGTAAGCTACACAAATACTCTAAAATGACCTTCTCGTGTGGAACAACATCCGGATAGCTCAAATCTAGCCAAAATAACTTTTTGACATAAATAAAACTCATAGAAAACGATTTCAGATAGTAAAGCTTCAATCTTTCAATAAAACTAACAAGTCAACCTAAAAAGTCAATCCCGAGTCCGCACCTCGAAATCCAATTAAGTTTATAAAATTCGAATATCTATTGTAGTACGGGTCCAACCATACTAAATTTATCCAATTCCGATATCAATTCATCCTTTAAATCATCATTTTACATTTTTATAAGTTTTCACAAAATTTCAATTTTCCCAAAACTCAAACCACTAATTTAGTGATAAAATAAAGATAAAATCAAATGCAGATACAGAACACTTAACCCAATCCAACACGTGAAGAACCCCTAAAAGATGCTCAAACTGAGGTCTACAACTCAAGATATGATAAAAATTGCCAAATCATCAAAATAGAGTTCTTTATATTCTGCACAATGAATTATACATAGCGATCAAGGAATATCCATCGCGTTCACGAAGAGCAAAATCTCCAATGGCCACACCGTGCTTCGCGAACGCGATGGAAGTTTCGCGAATGCGGTGACCTAGACCTTCAGACACTATGCTAATGTGTCTGTGTACTCGCGAACGCGAAGAGAAACAATGCTTGGTGCCTTTCCGCCTTATCTCTGTGCAATCGCGGATAACTGTATGCAAACTCGAAGATAAAAGTCTTCCAACCATCGTGAACGCGAGCTTCTATTCGCGAACGCGAAGAACAATACTGCATGCCTCCAAATTACACTATGCAAACGCGATGTCATTGATGTGAATGCGATGAAGAAAAACCAGATGACATAACCAGCATTTCAAAACATGAGAAAATGTTCTGATGCCCATCCCAACACACCCGGGGTCCCCAGGATCCCGCGTCAAAATATACCAACAAGTTTCAGAATATAATGCGGACCAGCTCGGGGCCTCAAATTATATCAAACAACATCAAAACTACAAATCATACCTCAAATCCAACTTGATGAACTTTCAATTTCTACAACTCACGAAAAATCATATCAAATCAATCCGGAATGACGTCAAATTTTGCATGCAAGTTACAAATGACATAAAGAAGTTATACCCACTCCCGGAATCGAAATCTGGACCTGATATCACCAAAGTCAATGCTCGGTCAAACCTCTTAACCTTCCAAGCCTTCAAACATTCAATTTTCGCCAAAATGCATCAAGTTAACCTACAGACCTCCAAATCCATATTCGTACATAAGCTTTGTCCCAAAATTACCATATGAAGTTACTGGAATCATGAAATACCATTCTGGAGTCTACTGTACAAAAGTCAAATTCCGGTTTAACTCTTACCGCTTAAGCTTCTAAAGCAAGAATCCCACTTCCAAATCAATCACGAATCATCCGAATTCGACCACACGCGCAAGTTATAATACAAAATATGAAGTTATTCAAAACCTTAATCTACCGAATCGGCCGCTAATTTTCAAAGCTACCAATCAAATCGTTACAATTATGGTTCGATGAACCAAAACAGGAATGCTTCAAGACACTAAAAGCACATGAAAATTACTTTTCGAGGAAGAGCATATTAAATTCATTTTTCGTCCAAATATTATACACATCAAGTACCTCAACTACTGAAAATCAGATTCTCTCACCTTCAACCACTAAAAACCCAAACACCTATAAACAATGAAAATCAAATGGAAATGTTAAGCAAAGACAAGAACTCAAATAATAAAATCATCCTCGAATAGACACATTCAAGCACCTAATGAAATAAGCCATGAACTCACTAATTTCTCCTTTTTAATTCTTCAAAGTATTAGTAACAATTTTTTTTTTCTTTTTTAATTCAAGGAAAAGCTATATTTTTAGATTGCTGTGGACAAACCCAAATAAACCCTCACTTCTAAAAGAATCTGAAAAACTTTCTACAAAGATATTCCAATATAAATTTAGACATTCTAAAACGATATTCCATTATAAACATAGACATTCTAAAAAAATATTCCAACATTCAAAGCATATGTTTTAAGACTTAAACAGTTTAAGAACAACAGCATAAGATATCACTCATAAGATGTATTTACTATCTCTAATTACTTGAAAGGCCCTAACACGGAATAAGAAAGTACATGAAAAACATCATCAGAATTCACAAACTAGTCAACATGAAGATGCTAGAACATTATGTTGCCAATCAATGTTGGCTAGTAAATTTTAGCTGCTGTTCTACATCTTTCCCCAATTTTTAAACAAATTCCTCATATCTACATACACTCGGAGTATTAAGATTAAGCAAGAAAATTGTCTAAATGAAATATTCCAAACAAAGTAAATTAAAGAATTCGTAGTTATGCAACTACCAAATAAACTCCAAAAGACGAGAAGTTTAAAGGGTCAAACTTTAAAGAATCTAATTTCTTGAATATGCAATAAGAATATTATGACGGATTTCATTAAGTTGGAGAAAGAAATCATTTTGGGGGAAATAACAGATCTGATTATCAATTTGCATTTCATGTTTGTAATGAAATGCGAAGTAAATGTGACTAAGCTGTGAGTAACATCAACGTGATAAGAATTCAGACAAAATAATTAACGAATCCATACTTTATCCACTACCAATCTGTAAAACATATAAAACCCAAAAAGTGTAAAGGGTCAAAAGTTTCAAGAACCATGAATTCACGCTACAATTCCAAATTTCCATATCAAAAATAAATATATACAGAACTGAAAAATAGACCAAACAAACAAGAATAAACCTAACCTAGTATTGTCATGACCCAAAATTCTTCTTTATGAGTCGTGATGACACCTAATCTCTAAGACTAGCTAAGCTTAAAATTTACTAAATTAATAATAGAATATAACCAATCAACTATTAAACATGAACCAGAAATTTTATATAAAGCCAATAATCGCAGGTAGATATACAACATCTTCAAATCTGTAGTACAATGCATAAGCTCTACTGAGTTTACTAGAAAGTCTTTAAGTAAAACTTTTCCTGAATACAAATAAACAATACAAAGTAAACTATAGAAAGGTGATAATGAGGCTTGCAAATGCGACAACAGTTATACCTGGAAGCCTCCACCGCAACTCACAATTAGCTAACTAATGACCAACATGCGCCGAGATACTTGGATCTATACAAAAATATGCAGTAAGTATAGCATGAGTAGACAACAACAGTACCCAGTAAATACCAAGACTAACCTCTGTAGAGTAGTGATAAGGAACAGTCAAGACGCCTACTAGACATAATAACACGTACAAGTATGAATATAAAACTAGCATGAAAATATATAGCAAAACATGATAAAAACGATACTTGCAATATTACCTAGAAACAAAAACTATCAACAAGGAGCAAATAGGTAACAATGTCGTATAGTAAGCAGAATACAATTAAAGTTCGGTGAAAGCAAACAGGGGAAAACAAGTAACAACCCAATAAAACAACCGCTTTCACTCAAGGTTTATACAAGAATCTCTCCGAGGTACCATAACTCATGATCACAATCACGGTCCCAAATCACGAACCCTAATTACTTGGCATCTAATACTCACATTACAAATCATAACCGCACCGAAAACCCACGTTCCGTGAGGACAACTCATGTGTCAATAATATTAATACCTCATATCTGTACCAAAACTCACGTGCTAAGAGATTAGCAATATCCCATATTCACACGGACAACTCACGTGTTAGCAATAACAATATCTCATACCTGCACGGGGAACTCACATGTTAATAATAACAATATCTCATACTCGCATGAACAACTCACATGCTAATGGTGCAACTCACGCACAGAAAGAAAGTATACAAAATAACATGTAAATAATCAATAAACGTCGAGGTTCTTCTTCTTGGACTGATATGAGTGACTAATTATGATGTATGCTTGTGCAAGTATTCAATCAAAGTTCAAATCAACAAGTAAGATGAGAGACAAAGAATGGAACATAGGAAAAAACACAACAAACCGTAATATACATGACTCAAATAAGGTAGGTACACCACTACACAAATACTATCAATAACAATGCCCGTAGACTATCACAATTCATCACAAATCCTCTCCGACATAGCCCGTTTGTCTCGCCACACGCGCATAATGATATTCTCACCTTATCTTACCACATTCTCAAATTCACATATATATGGCCCGCATTGTCACACAACATGTGTAAATATCAATAATAACAATAGCACAAATATCTCATGTGCGAACACCCCGACAGTCCTCTTAACAATACTATATGTGCCAAAAACCTAATAACATAATATAACAACTCGCACCATATGTTCCCATACACCACAACGTTCTCACAATAATATTTCCAATACATCAACTACATATAGCCCATGACTCAATAATATCAAGTACAACACGAACAACAATAACACTGTCACACCTCCTTTTCCACTACACTCGCGGGGGTATAAAGGAGTTTTTTCACTTAAAAGACAATCAGAATGGAATTTATTGTTAATATTTTAGAGTCGCCATTTGGGAGATTATTGGTGTCCCAAGTCACCGGTTAAATCCCGAACCGAGGAAAATATGACTATGTAAATAATCTGGAACCACAAATCCAAGTAAGGAATTCCGTTAACCTGGGAGAAGGTGTTAGGCATTCCCGGCTTGTGTGGTTCTAGAACGGTCGCTCAAATATCGTGTTTCGCTTATTTATCTAATTTTATTACATGATAAACGTATGTTCTAATTTTAGCTTTTAACCGCTTTTTATATAAATTTTAACGAAAGTTGCACGTCCTTTGAAACGTGACTTTGGATCGCGTCACATGAAATGCATCCGTAATTCTAAACTCATTTTATTCAACATTTTGGGATTTAATTTGGGTTACATGAAGTGCACAACTGAGTTTAGGAAGGTAGTTTTATTAAAACTGCACCTAAAGAGACTAACGCGTTATTATTTTGTGGAGAGCCATGAAATTCGCTAAACGGTTCATCCCAAATTCTAAATATTTTAATAAGAATTTAATAAGGGCCCCGCAATTTTTGTGTGTTTTTATTTGGCGAGGCTCGTCTCATTTATTATTTTTAAAAGGGCGAACTAAAAGTAATGTATAGTTTTCTACCTAATTTTGTCTCTAAAATAAAGGAACGACCCTAATTAATTAATTTGGGAGTGGATGCAACCCATATAAAAAACCGAGTCAAGATATCCACAAAAGGGAGGCAAGTCACAATCTTGGCCCAGGCCTGCACGAATACACCAATCGAGCATGCACCTGGGTCTTTCATTAGGGCATTGAAGCCTCAATTGCCTGAAACTGGACTGTCCAGTCTTGGGTAAACTAAGCCCATATTTTGACTCAATCAGTCCAAACATCACTAAAGTTCATTAAAGTTATGTCAAGTGCATTCACAATCTGTGACAAGGAAAGATAACATGCATTTACTCAAATTAATCTGATACTACTTATTTTGATTTCAGAATCACAAACGTTGGTACTAAGCTGGGATTTTGAAGATGACATGAATGCAAATATATATATATATATATATATATATATATATATGTTCCCCTCAAAGTTGACTCCAAATTCTATATTACTCGAACTGACACCTTCAATTCACATTTAACTTTGTTTTTCTTTCAATCTATGCAATACTACTTTATTTTACAATTAATGTAAGAATCAACATCCCAAATTTCTAAACCTTTAAACACTTCATATTTCCATTCCATGCTTCAAACACCAAATTTAACCAAAGTGAGACTAACTAAATTCCTATTTATCCTAATTTATCAGTCTACATCGCAACATTAATCCTACTAAACTAACTAAATCTCCTCTTGATAACAAACCTATTAGTTTATTAAGCTACTGATCATATGATTGCATTAATGTTCAAGGGCTTCCCAGAGGTAACACTAGCCAGATTAGCAGTTGTTTTAGTTTATCAAAATCTAATTAGTGAGCAGGCCCAGACTGATGTTTATTCTCAGCTTTCAATTTTAATAAACAACTAACACAAGAAACAAAACTACAACACATTAGAAGAACAAATTTAGTTCAACGTTAACAGTCCAGTACAAATCATGCACTTCACATCAGTTGGCAATAGTTCTAATTAAACGAGTCATTGTCTAATACAACATCCAACATATTAAAACCAAACAACTACAACATTTAACTGACTATAACTACAAGTATTTTAATGAACTTAGATCTGGCGTAGAACTTCATTTCACTCCAATGTTGAACTTATATCAGGGGAATTCGAGGCATGTACCTGGAATACAATAAAAATGCAGGAGAAGAAGTCAGTTGACACAATAAGACGAGCAACCATAACAAATGTAATTTCCAGCAGTATAGAATAATAGGAATAGTCCAGGTGAAATTCAGAGATCCCGAAATGTTCAGAAAACCAATAGAGCTAATCAATCAACTCAATCAACATTCTTGCCTACTGTAAAATGCCCATAACACCCATGTTTCCATCCTGAATTGCTAATTCATTATTATCCAAAACTAATTAAGCTATAACCAATCTCCTAAGACTAATTGAAAACAAACACTGATCAAAGAGATTAATTCAACTACTAACTAATTCAATTAACTAGAAATTATTGAATAACTACTAAACAAATACTGATTTGGAACACAAAATTAATCAATAAGAACTTAACTAATCCTAACCACAATGCCGTCAAATGAACGCATGTATTATCATAATGAAAACAGCCATATAGAAACTAAATTGAATCCAATTAAACTAACAATTAATCAATTAACCTAATGAAATTATCGTCTGAACATTCAAACTAACAGATAAGAAGCAAGACTAATATCATAATTAACCACTAAGAAAATCAGAAATAGCACAAAAGAATAGAGAACAAATTCAAAACACCTAATTAATTAAAAGAAACATTAAAAGCTAAAGAGATTCACCGGCCATCTTTCATATTTGAAATTGACTCTTAACCAGTGATATTTGAGAGTTAATGACAGCTAATTCTTCATGAGGGGGTCCCAAGGACTATGTGGCATCAATTTCGGGTGAGTTGGTGCAACTGAGGTTTTGACCGGAAAATGTTCAAACTGAAATTCGAACAATTTTGGCAAAATTCGAGGGACATGGCTTTGGGGATTTGATAGAGGGGGTCAAGACGATCTTTTGGTGTTAATTTGGATTGATTTAGGAGAAGTGGCATCTTGGACGGAAAAGCTTCAAAATAACAATTTAACGTTTTTTGGGTGTGTTTGAAGTAAATGAATTACAAATTCGGATATAGAATGAGACGGAGAGTGTAGGGTGTTATTTTGGGGCGGACTGGAAGTGGTGCAGCCATCACCGGCGGTGGGAATCAGTGACGTCAGAATTAGGGTTCTTGAGGGGGTTTCTCTGGTTTGAAGGATTGAAGAGACAAGAAAAGGAGGGTGGGGATTAATTCAGACATTCTTATACTAATTGTACCCCATCTCTCAACCGTTGATCTGAATAACCTCGATGGCCCAGATTCATTGAAGGAAAAATGGAGTCGTTTAGGGAACTAGGGAATTGGGTCGGGTGATAGGGTACTTGGGCCGGTCCGGATTCATTCAAAAAGGCCCAAATTGGGCTGCCCTTAAGCTCACTAGTTAATTCCTTTGGTTTATTTTCTTTGCCTTTTTATTTTATGTTCATTTTACATTTTTTATATTTTCTGATTTTATAAAAATGCACAAATTAAAATGAGGCCTACTTTATTTCCAATTTAAGCTAATTATTTCCTAAAAATTAATTAAGTCCTTTTCAAAAATAAACTCATGAAAAAATTAACAATTAACAATTAAAAATGTAAAAATGGATTATTTTTGTTATTTGTTTTGAACTTTTTTTCTAAAAATAACTTAACCACTAATTAATACTAAAATATCAAGTTATATCCTAAATATAGATATATTTTTGTATTTTCCATGTGAATAAAGATGCATTGACAAAATGCAACAATTACCAAAAAAATAACACAAAAATTAAAAAATAATAAATAAATTGTTTTATTTGAATTACTGGGAATAATTTGCTTAGTGCAAAAATCACATTCTCACAGCTGCCCCTCTTTGCGCGGAAACACAAAGAGTTTTCTACAAAGATAAGTGAGCGGAAATGAGCGATTTTTGCCCGTTAGAATATTCCGTGTGAAGCATTTTTGAAAGAGTTGGCCGCACCCTGCTTCAGAGGTTGGCTACATATCCTTGGCTAAAAAAGTATCAGGTTAGTGTAGTTCGGGAGTTTCTGGTAGTTGGGACTACCATGAGCTGTGATTTCACTGCAATTGTTGCTACTACTGCTTACTGACCTCCCTTTTCACACCATGTCAAAATAAAAGAAGCTAGCCGAAGCTATGAACTGTGAATTACAAAGTCCTATCTAAATTCTTAAAGCTTGCTTGTGTTTTTCCTATTGCCTTGTTTTCTTGTATTCTTTTGGTGAGATCCATTGTTGCCACTTCAAATTACAAACTAAGATGTTGTTCATTTTCTTCAAATTGCTGAACTTGAATGTATTCCCTTGTTGTACTGGTGGGCTCCCGACTTCTAAAATTGGACTTTAATGTATTCCCTTGTTGTACGAGCAGGCTCCCTACTTCAAAACTTGAATTGTATTTCTCTGTTCTCCAAACAGGCTCCTGACTTCACAAACACACACAATAAAAAAAATATTTCTGCCCCTCTTTGAAAACTGGGTACGTGTTACCGGATTTTAATAAGAATTAAAATTAACACTTGAATTGTAATACCTCTGTTCTCCAGGCGGGCTCCTGACTTCAAAACTTGGATGTATTCCTCTGTTCTCTAGGTGGCTCCTGACTTCAGCAACTTGAAATGTATTCCTCTGTTCTCCAGGCGGGCTCCTGACTTTACAAAATAAACAAAACAATGAAAACTTTCTGCCATAGTTTGGAAAACTGGGTACATGTTATCATATATTAATAAGAATTAAAACTAAAACATGAATTGCAATACCTCTGTTCTCCAGGCAGGCATCCTGATTGCTGTGTTTGAAGTATTCCCATGCTCTCCAAGTGGGCTCCTGACAGCAAAATAGACAAAACAAAGAATTTGGAAACTAAAACTTAAATTGTACTCCCTTATTATCCAGACGGGCTCCTGACTGTTGCTCTTAAATGTATTCACATGCTCTCCAGGTGGGCTCCTGACTTCAAACTTGAATGTATTCCCATGCTATCCAGGTGGACTCTTGACTTCAAAATAGACAAAACAAATAATTTGAAAGCTAAAATTTAAATTATACTCCCTTGTTCTCCAGGCGGGCTCCTGACTGCTGCGCTTGAATGTATTCCCATGCTATCCAGGCGGGCTCCTAACTTCAAACTTGAAGTATATTCACATGTTATCCAGGGGGTCTCCTGACTTCAAAGATATACAAAACAAAGAATTTGAAAGTTAAAACTTAAATTGTACTCCATTGTTCTCCAGCCGGGTTCTTGACTGCTGCGCTTGAATGTATTCTCCTGCTATCCATGCGGGCTCCTGACTTCAAACTTGAAATGTATTCCCATTTTGGTAACTGGGCACATGGATGAGTGTTAATGAATCATAAACCAATTATTACTAAGAATTTGAAAGATAAGTCTTATTATCCAGGGAGGTCCTGACAACTCCTAATAACTACGAGCCTACCGTATTACTCTCACTACATTATGTTATTTACGAGGATTTTTGAACTATGTCATATTATCCAGGAAGGTCCTGGCGACTTCTAACAATTATGAAACTAAGGCATTACTCTCATTACCTCAAGCTATCTACAAGGATTTTTAAACTACCTCCAATTATCCAGGAAGGTCCTGACAACTCCTAACAAATACAAACCTAAGGTATTACTCTCACTACATCATGTTATCTACAAAGGTTTTTAAACTACATCCTATTATCTAGGAAGGTCCTGACCACTCATACTTGAATTTTATCCTCAACATGCAAACTTTCATTCTCGTATGTTACTCATGAATGTCTTGTATTATAATCATACCACACTTTGCGGTTAAACCTGATTACTGCTTATTTTTCCCTCATGGAGATTTCCCCCAAAACAATCAACTTTCCCTGCCCCTGTTTTAATCAAAGAAAATTTTGTTAGCTTAAAATGGTGGTTAGTTGATGGCATTCTTGGTGAAATTCGTTCCGCCGCATTGCGCTGTTTTGACCGCCTTCCTCGAACTGGCTCTGAATTGCTTGACTTTCTGACTGACTTTCAAATTCTGATTTTTAACAACCCGAATGTTCTATACCCATGTTGTTGTTTCACACCTCTGACCCCTATATCCAAACCTTTGTATTTTCCACGACGTTTCCCCAATCATTCCACTGATGAATCTTTCGGTGATTCCCTGTATTCCACCTTACATCACATTGTCTTCGAGATACTCTGACCACATTGTGCTTTACATTTTTCCGGAAGCTGGTAGTAAATCTGAAATCCTTTCCCATTTTCTTTGAACAAGACCGACACTGAAACATCTTAGACTGATAAAACCACAAAAGATAATCAAATGCAATAATTTTACGAGTTAAGGATAAAAATAATCCAAAACTGGATGACTGCTAAAAAGAAAAGGGAAAGAAACTTATATGACCGTAACAGCTGGTACCAATGGTCATGACATGCATTTTGGACTAATTGGCCCAATCCGTAACTAACTAGCTCTTGGTCGCCACACTTTATTGCCCCATAATTTTCATCACTTGATTACTTTACCCAAACCTTGGCCTTGTTCGTCATGCGGTGCCTCAAAACAATTTTCCACCAGCAGACCTCTCTCATTTGTTCATTTCATAACTCACTTTCGCCTCAAGGTGCCCATGAGGATTTTCACCAATAAGACTCCCTCATTTTATTTTTCTCAACTCTCATCGCCTTACGGTGCCCGTGAGGGTTTTCACCAATAAAACTCTCATTTATTAATTTTTCCTGCTTGAACCAAAGTGTTTCCCCAAACATGAATTACCTTTACCTGCTTGACTTGGCATTTCTCAAAGACTGATCAGAAGGTCTTTCTTTGGACCACAATGTGGGCTTTGGAAGGGTTTAGAAAGAAAGGGTATGAAAGGCTCAAAAAAATTTCAAAATGGGTTAAAATTACAACTTTCAGAATCGGATTTTTCCAAAAACCACAACATCTGCCCCAGTTTCTTGGTTGGGGACTTTTAGATTTTTATCTGGTATTATTGAACCTCAGAAAGGCTGCCTACGTACCCTTTCGAAATCAAGTCAAACGTAGTTCATGTCATCGAAATTAAATTTGTTGTGATTCTTCTTTCTCTTTTCTTTCTTTTTCATTTTTCTTTTCTTTCCTTTTCCTTTTATTTTCCTTTTTCTTTTCTTTTTCTTTTCTTTTCTTTTCTGTATCATTTCTTCTTTTTTTCTTCTTCTTTCTTCCTGTGTCATTAACTTATATGTGGCACTTGCATTTCTTAATTGTGCCGCTGATTCCGAAAGAAGGGTATAAAAAAAAATAAGTAAGGCTCAAAGGGGATGACAAGGGATAAAAGTGTTTGGATAGCAGAACAAAACGCCTTCATTATTTCCATCTTCAAAATATGCCAAATATAAACAAGTACAAACAAAACATAGAAATCATACATAGTATCTCTTGACCACATTGGAATTGATGGAAATTTATAGATATTTTCCTTCCACGTCTGTTAGATATAATGCACCATTAGACAACACTCTAGTTAAGACAAGTGTGCCCTGCAAATTTGGAGCGAAATTTCCTTTTGCTTCGGCACAATGGGGCAAAATACGTCTCAACACTAACTGTCCCACTTCAAACTTCCTCGGACGCACTTTCTTGTTGTATGCTCTTGTCATTCATTGCTTGTACAACTGAGCATGACACACTGATGCCAATCTATTTTCGTCAATCAAACTCAACTGCTCAAGGCGGCTTTTCACCCATTCATCATCATCAATTTTAGCCTCCGCAATGATTCGAAAGGACGGGATTTCAACTTCTGTGGGTATTACCGCCTCGGTTCCATACACTAATAAATAAGGAGTCGCCCCCACTAAAGTATAAATAGTGGTGAGGTATCCCAACAATGCAAAAGGAAACTTTTCATACCACTATATCGAACCTTCTACCATTTTTTGGAGTATTTTCTTTATATTCTTATTGGCTGCCTCAACTACACCATTTGCCTTAAGGCGGTATGGAGTAGAATGACGATGAGTAATCTTGAACTGCTCACATGTCTCCTTCATCAAATGACTGCTGAGATTAGCTCCATTGTATGTAATGATCACCTTTGGTAACCCAAACCGACACATAATGTTCGAATGCACAAAATCCACTACAGCTTTATTGGTCACGGACTTGAATGCTTTAGCCTCTACCCACTTGGTAAAATAATCTATAGCCACAAAAATGAACCTGTGTCCATTTGACGCTTCTGGCTCAGTTGGCCCTATAACATCCATTCCCCATGCAATAAAAGGCCACGGTGCAGGCATCGTGTGTAACTCCGAGGGAGGAGAATGAATCAAATCTCTATGCACCTGGCACTGATGATATTTGTGTACATAGTTGATGCAATCCCTCTCCATCGTGAGCCAATAGTATCCTACTTGAAGAATTTTCTTTGCTAAAACATACCCACTCATATGAGGTCCACAAACTCTGGCGTGTACCTCAGTCAATGATAGATGTGGCATGTCTCTCATCAATGCATCTTAGCAACCCGGGCTCTAGAGTTCTCTTGTACAACACTCCTCCACTAAGGAAAAACCAGCTTGCCAACCGTCGAATTATTCTTTTCTGGTCACCTGCGGCTTGTACCGGATACACCCCCATCCTGATATATTCCTTGATGTCATGAAACCAGGGCCCGTAAAGTTTTTCTTCCATCGTATTACAATAGGCATGTTGATCGTGGACCTAAATCTGCAAAGGGTCCACATAAGCCTTATCAGGATGGTGCAACATTGATGCCAAAGTAGCCAATGCATTGGCAACCTTATTATGAATCCTTGGAATGTACTTGAAATCTATTGACTAAAACCGTTGACAAAGATCATGCAATCATTTTCGGTACGGTATAAGTTTTAAGTCTTGTGTTTCCCATTCTCCTTGAATTTGGTGTACTAGTAGGTCCGAGTCTCCCATGACTAAGACTTCCTAGACACCATATATCTACAGCTAACCTTAGGCCCAAGATACATGCCTCATACTCTGCCATGTTTTTAGTACAATAGAAACGAAGTTGAGCTATAACTAGGTAGTCTTGCCCTATTTCAGAAATGAGTACCGCTCATATTCCCACGCCTTTCATATTTGCAGCCCCATCGAAGAAAAGTTTCCACCCCGGCTTCTCAACTTGTTCCAACTCCTCAGCATGTATCACCTCTTCATCAAGGAAATAAGTTTTCAAAGGTTCATATTCTTCATCAATTGGATTCTCGTCCAAATGATGCGCCAAGGCTTGTGCCTTCATTGTAGTCCGAGTCACGTAGACAATGTCGAACTCTGTCAACAAAATCTGCCACTTTGCAAGCCTCCCCGTTGGCATAGGCTTCTCAAAAATATACTTCAATAGATCCAAACGAGATATGAGGTAAGTAGTATAAGATGACATATTATGTTTCAACTTCTGTGCCACCCAAGTTAGGGTGTAACATGTCCTCTCAAGATGAGTATACTTGACCTCGTAAGATATGAACTTCTTGTTGAGAATAGATAGCATGCTCCTTCCTTCCAGTAACATCATGCTGCCCTAGTACACAGCCAAATGAACTATCCAAAACCGTCAAATACAGAATCAAAGGCCTTCCTAGTTCTGGCGAGACCAGTACAGGTGGATTTGAAAAATATCCCTTTATCTTGTTAAAATCCTCCTGACACTCGTCTATCCACTTGACTGCAGCATCTTTCTTTATCAATTTGACGATCGGCTCACAAGTTGTCGTGAGCTGAGCAATGAACCTACTGATGTAATTCAATCTCCCCAACAAACTCATTACCTCAGTTTGTTTCTCGTAGGTAGCAGTTCTTGAATAGCTTTGATATTCGATGGGTCAAATTTAATACCCTGACGGCTGACTATACCCAACAACTTCACAGATGGCACCCCAAAAGAACATTTTGCAGGATTGAGCTTAAGATTGTACCTGCAAAGCCTTTGAAAGGACTTCCTCGGATCCCTGACATGGTCAGACTACTGTCTAGACTTCACGATCACATCATCCACGTACACCTCGATTTCCTTGTGTATCATATCATGGAATATTATTGGTATTGCCCTCATATAAGTTGCCCCAGCATTTTACAAACCAAACGGCATGACCCGATAATAGTATGTTCCCCAAGGCATGATGAATGCCGTCTATTCTGCATCCTCCTCATCCATTAAGATCTGATGATAACATGCGTAACAATACATAAAAGAACCAATCTCATGTTTGGCATAATTGTCAATTAATATGTGGATGTTCGGTAGTGGGAAATTGTCTTTTGGACTCGCCTTGTTAAGATTCTAATAATCGACACACACCCTGGTCTTGCCATATTTCTTCGGCATAGGCATAACATTAGATAACCAGATAGGATACCGTGTAACTCGAATGACCTTCGCATCAAACTGCTTGGTAGTCTCTTCTTTGATCTTTACACTTTTATCCATTTTGAACTTTCTTTGCTTCTGCTTGACAGGAGGGAGTGTCGGATCAGTGGGAAATTTTTGAACCACTAAATCAGTACTTAGACCCGGCATATCATCATACGACCATGAAAAAATATCCTTGTACTCGAAAAAAAACTTTGATTATCTCCTCCTTTAGTTGTGGCTCCAGATGAACGCTTATTTTAGTTTCACGGACATTGTCTTGATCCCCTAAATTAACTGCTTCTGTGTCATTCATGTTAGGTTTAGGTTTTTCCTCAAAGTTGCTTAATTCTTTACTAATTTCCTCATAGGCCTCGTGATCATCACATTCTACCTCATCATCACACTTAATTTCTTGTATTATAATTTCTTAATTAGATTGGCTTTTAAAATTAGGCCAAAGATTCCTCATACATGTCATGCCATTGATATCAGCATAAAAAGAATGGTACAAAACAGAAAATAAAAATGGAAGCAAAATTAGGAATGAAGAAAGAAGAAAAATTGCATTTCATTGAATGTAAGATAACGGGGTTTGAACTCATCCAAACGGACAGAACATAGCAACTGAATTACAAACCCTGGAATAATCCAGGTGAACAAAATGAAAACAAAACCCAATACCACGACTTCCTCTAGGTAGGAAGAGGAGTGGTTTCCCAATTGTTGACATTAGCACGTGGTCTGATGTACTGTATATCTACTTTGCTCGAACCTTTACCAGCTTCAACCATGTTCACCTCAGCAAATACACTCTCAAGCCTTTTCTCCAAGTTCCTATCTGCACCAATCGGTGGTCCATACATCTTTGCCAATAGTTTCCCGATACTTGGCCTGACGGAGGACCTTGACAGACGTGGAATTGGTTTGGGAAGAACCCAAACTCTTTTCTTCATCTTGCGGGCCCGTCTCACATCCACTGTTGTAGGCTTAAACCCCAACCCAAAAGTGTATAAATTCTTAGGCAAAGAAACCGGATGAACAATACCTTGCAAATCAGCACCCAACCATTCTCTTGGTAAAAACCCATTTTTAAATATTTCCGAGGCTACCATGACAGTTGCAGCCGTTATTCTGGGGATTGGGATGATTTTTCCTTCAGGAACATTTTCTACCAAGACCGTATCGAAACCGTAGTAAACCTATGGCCTCTTATCTTCATCGGCCTCTATAAATGGCACAATTGCATCACTCACAGTGCACATATTATCTTCGACATGTACTACGATCTCTTGTCGATCCTATTCAAACTTGACCATTTGATGTAGTGTAGAAGGCACCGCCTTGGCGGCGTGGATACATGGTCACCCTAACAGAAGGTTATAGGAAACCTCCACATCCAATACCTAAAACTCTATAGTAAATTCCACCAGCCCAATCGTCAGTTCTAAGATTATGTCACCCACTGTGTTTGTACCACCACTATCAAACCCTCGAATGCAGATGTTATTCTTATGAATTCTGTCATCGTCAACCTTTAGCTTGTTCAATGTAGACAAAGGACAAATATTGGAACTGGACCTATTATCAATCAGTACACGAGTGACTACCGAATCTTCATATTTCACGGTCAAATAAAAAGCTCTATTATGATTTGTACCCTCCACGGGCAATTCATCATCAGAAAATTTCACTCCTTTTACCTTAGAGATTTTGTTCGTGATTTTCTCCAGGTGATTCACTAAAATTTTATCAGGGACATGAGCTTCGTTCGATAACTTCATCAGAGCCGGCGATATTCAGCCGAGTGGATAAGCAACGAAAGCAACGAGATTTGGGCTGGTGTTTTCCGTAAATGTTCAACACTGGAATAGTCTTGTACTTTCATATTTTTCAAAAACTCTTCTACCTCTTCCTCTGTAATAGCTTTCTTAACTAGCACCGGATTTTCCTTGGGAGCCCTGGATTTCTTTAACTCTTCGGGGGCAAATCACCTCCCTGACCGAGTTAAACCTTGTGCTTCATAGATTTTCGTTTTGATTTCCTTCCCCTTGTAGGTCACAACGACATGTTCATACTTCCACGGAATGGCTTTACTATCAGCCACTGATAACTGGGTCATCGACTTTATGACAACCGGCTCTGTGTGAGCTCCCTTTACAACCACCACAGGTTTGTCTACTACCCCTTGAACCACCACTTTAACAAGCTCTGATTTTGTTGTAACAATTCTTGTAGACTCTTTCCCAATCACCACGACTGGCTTACCATCAACCCCTTTTGACTAATCTGCTTGCTTCACACTAGCTACCTTCTTATTCACCTTGGCTTTACAAGAATAGATCAGCATGACCGCTTGTGAGGGTTTCATAGCTTCTGCTCCCTTATGTATCAATTCAATCATGTTAGCCTCATGATGCTCTGGCAACGAGTTCTGGTTGATATTCGGTGCCTCCGGGGCCTGAACCTCTATCATGTTTGTGTCAATAAGTTCTTGCACATTAGTTTTCAATCTCCAACATTTCTCAGTATCATGTCCAAGAGCCCTCGAACAGTATTCACAACTTACTGAATGGTCCGAATTTTGAGGAAGGTAATTTTTCACTTTAGGCTCGATTGGATTCAACTGGCCCACCTGCCTTAATTTGTGAAAAAAACTGGTATATGACTCCCCCAGTGGAGTCAATGTTTTCTGCTTCTGTACCCTTTCATTCCGGAAGGCTTGATTCCCACGGAAACCATATCCTAGAGGATTTCTGTAAGCCCTTGGGTTGGATATGTGTTTTGTTGAGATGGATATGTATTTTGGGGAGTAGGATATGTGTTTTGGGGAGCCGGTTCATTCCAATACGTGTGAGCCGGAGGCTGTGTATAAGTTTGGGCATGGTGAACGGAAACGTGTGGCTCTGGTGATGGGTAGTAGTGTTGAGGATGGCCATATAGGGTGTATGGGTAATTTGGGTGGTGGGTTATGGGTTGGTTGTAATAGGGTGAAGGGCTTCTAGACCTGGACCATGCCCCGGATTCGACAGTTGCAACCTCTTCTTTCTTCTTCTTCTTTCCAAGCACACACACCCAGTGCCGCTTTAGATGGCCTGAGTCGTTGCTTTAATCGCTGAATAGCTCATAATTTTATTGGACTTCAAAACTTCCTCGACCATAGCTCCCATCTTCACCACTTCATTAAAAGATTTACCGATTGTTGTCACCAAGTGACCAAAGTAAGTTGGCTCCAAATCCTACAAAGAGTAGTTCACCATTTCACTTTCCCTCATTGGAGGATCGACCCTCGCAACCAGTTCTCTCCAGCGGTACCCATACTCCCTGAAACTTTCCCCTGGCTTCTTCTCAAGTTTTATCAATGACAGGCGGTCTGGGACGATCTCATGATTATATTCGAAATGGCCAGTGAATGCATCTGCTAGATCATCCCAAGTATACCAGCTACTAGGATCCTGGAGCGTATACCATTCTAGTGTAGACCATTCTAACTTTGCCCAAAGTATTCCATCAACAGTTTATCTTTCGGCCCCTCTCATCTTAGTACAGAAACCTCTTAAATGTGCCACTATTTCTCCATTACCATCATACAGATTGAACTTTGGCATCCTGAACCCCGCAGGTAGCTGAACATCGGAGAACAGACATAGATCTTTATAGGTCACACTAACTTGATTACCCAATCCATGCATATTCATGAAGGAATGCTCCAGGCTTTTCATTTTTCAAAGCACTTCTTCCTGTTCTGGGTTCTTAGACTGCATTTCAGTCTATGCCGGGAGCTCAAAGTGAGGTGTATAAGAGTATGGCTCAGGGGCTCTCAAAGTAGGTTTAGGGGGATAGTATTGGTTGTCGTGAGTTTGAAACAAAGGCTCACTGCATGATCTCTACAGTGTGGCGGGATGAGGTGCCACAACGACAGTAGTAATTGGTGGAGGTGGGTTTTGTTTGGGTGGTGGAGGTTGAGGAGCGTACGAGGTAGTGCCATAGCCCTGTATGTAGTAAAGGAAGGCTGGAGATGAATTGAAAATGAGAGACTCCTAAACCTGAACCAAAGGCGGGATATATGATGGATTGGCGGGATACACTGGCGCTGGATGCCCCTGAGAGAGGCCTGATGCATTTCAGCCATTTGTTATTTCAGTTTATGCCTCTCCTCTTTCATGGCATTCACATCTGTCAGCTCAACCTCTTTTGACGGGACCACAATACCGGTATCAGATTCCTGTCCAGTCAATTTCAGCTTATTTTTTATGAGGTGTTGTAGGAATGGGTTACCAGAATGCCAAACAACTAACCACCTTCCCGGACTCAACATCAACAACCACTTTGTTGGCAATTGGGCTTTAGCATATTGGATAACCGCACATTGGCATGAATGCACCTATACAGTTAACCGTTTGTATTATGCATTTGCTCGACCGCATGCGTCATTCCGGCTTTTCTTATTTCAGACTCCAAACTTTCCACTTTTCTTTTGTTTTTCTTTCATTTTGATTTCTCTTGCCAAACTTCCTCTCGATTTTTTCTCATATTTCCGCTCTCTTGTTTTTTCTTTTTTTCTTTTTTTCTTTTATTTCCTTATCCTTTTTTTGCTTTTTCTCTTAAGATTACGGTCGAATTAGACCAGGCGTAGTTCATGGAAATAAGTGCGAAAAGTAAAGAGACAATTTTTGGAAATTTTTGATTTCTTATTAATAAAACATTCTATTAAAAACTAGACGCTTTCGGAAATGGAAATAACAGACTCAAAACCAAACCAAATACAAACTCAAGAACTTCTAAGAGACTCTGATGCGAAAGGAAAAATCGACTCTAACAGACAACAGACTCTAAGGAAAAAGAAAATACATACCCAAACTATAAATACATTAAAGTTTTAAAGGGTGACACAACAACTTCAAATGGTGCAGGTGCTTTTGGGGATCCAATATCAACTTCAATTGGTCATGTCATCTTTGCAGAAGAGGGTGCTTCAAACCCAAGTGGTATGGACATGTTCACTTCCGTGTCTCTAGAAGGCTGGATCTGGACTATGATCAGATTAAGTGTGACTGTTGGTTTCTTTGGCTCGTCACCTTCAATAATCAATCTGATCGACCCTTTGGGGCCCTAATCATCTTCTATCTCGATCATGTGAATGCCTCCACCCATATGTTATGGCAGAGGGTTGTTGCAAAAATTAGGAGGGGGCTCCTTGGCCTCAATAATCTTGTTGTCAATCAAAGCTTGGATCTTATCCTTCAGCGAGCGGCAATCGTCAACGGTATGCCCCTTCATACCGGAATGGTATGAACAGTTTTTATTTGGGTTGATCCATTGGGAAGGGTTTTCTGCATTTATGGCAGGGATAGGGGTGACGTAACTAGCAGCTTTGAGCCTTTCATACAGTTGGCCGATTGGTTCGGCAATGGCGGTGTATTGTTTGGGAGGTCTGCACTCGAAATTAGGTCGAGGTCTAGGGAAGTTTTGGCGAGTGGGAGGTTATTGATAATGAGAAGGATAAGTATTATATGCTTGGTAAATAGGTTCAGGTTAACAGTATCTAGGTGAAGTTGGCGGATATGTGGGAGACGGAGACGATTGGTAAGCAGGTGGTGGATCTTAGTAGGAGGGCAAGGATGCTTGGCAGTTTGGAGTAGGTTGATAAATGAGTGAGGGTAATGGATAGCTATGGTATTATATTGGGGATTTTGTTCTCTATGCAACCATCACGGCACTCACATCCTTTTTATTGGATGCGCCACCAAACTGTAGAGCCTTGTTGGTAGCCTGTAATGCTTCAAAGTTAGTACCATACCACTTTTAATGCCTTCCTTGATCCTTTCTCCTAGCTTGATGATGTCGGAAAATTTTTGGCCTTCAATCAGCATCAACTTCTCATAATATTGTAGGTCCTGAGCTCGGATAGAAGGGAAAAAACCTATTCATGTGTTCTTCTTCAAAGGCCGGCATAATGTTAGCAACCTCTAATCTCCAACGATTAGCATACTCGTGGAATGTCTCTGTAGGTTTTGTCTATGTGTTCTGGATGTAGAATACATCTGGCGCATTCTTTGTATTGAATCTAAACTTTTCCATGAAAGCGGATGCCATGCCTACCAGTTCGTCCACTTCTTGGGGTCTTGGCTAATGTACCAAGATAGAGCATCCCTTTTCACACTTCTCATAAAGAGCTTCATGTGAATCTTTTCATCCTTTCCTACCCCGACCAGCTTATCATAGTAGGTTCTCCAATGAATTATGGGATCCCCTATGCCATAAAACATCTCGAATTTGAGAGGTTTGTACCTCTCGGGAAGTTCGACATCTGGCTGAATGCAAAGGTCCTCATAATTCAGCCCTTCAATACCTTTGTTTCCTTCAACACCCTAGACTCGGCTAGTCAGCTTCTTGAGTTCTGCGGCCAAGTTCCTGATAAGAGAGTCTTTGTTATCAGACTTTGGTGTGCTTGAAATAGGTTGAGTATAGTGTGGTATGGTTTCCACATAGATGGGGGTGTTGTATGGATGATAATTGTGGAGTTTAGTATTTAAGGAATGAGTAGTGGGGTGTTGTTTGAAGTGTGACATCTATTGCAGTGTTGGTGGGGAGTGGGTTGTTTTTGTGGTTTCAGGATGTTTTGTGTAGTGTAGGATTTTGAGCATTGGGAAAGTTGACATCTAGGGTAGTGAGGAAAAATGATAAGTTTGCAAAGTTCCGAACTTGGTCAAGTTCTTCCTGAAATTTCAATAACTTCTGCTCAAGTTGGGCGGCACTTTCCTTGGAAACCTGAATACCCTGAGTAACCTCTATCCATTCACCCGAGTTCTCCTTTTTATTGCTCAAGTATTCCATTTTTTCCTTGTTCTTGTTTCTAATAGACTCGGAGAAAGAAGAGGAGGTGGAGAGCACTTGGATCTTGTGGAGTAGGATAACGATGCCAGAGTGCACGAACTAACCTTTTGGAGAGGGGAATAAAACAAAAGTAAAACAAAAAGGTAACAAGTTAGTGAGGATCATGAAGGGTAAACGTTGCAATATTTAAACACATAGTACAAGAATATAAATTATGTCCTAATTTGGGAGCCTCGTTATGCCCGAGGTAGGCCTAACAACAACTTAATTTGGATAACTTATAATGCTAAATGCCTCATTTTATTGATAAACATAAGACAAATCCAAAATGATACTAAAATTAGATAAAAATAAAATGTCACTAATGGACATTGGCCTTATTACATTTAAAGCAGAAAGAATAGATCCTAACTACTTGGTCCCAGAAGGTTCTTCCCCAGACTCGGCATCTTTAGCTCAATCAAATAGCTTCACCAGCTAACATAGTCCCAGCAGCAAAAAGGATCTAGCTAAGTTTCCTCCTTCATTTCCCTCAGCGTTCTGGCAGTTTTCAATTCTCTGGATGAACTTTCTTTCCAACTCTACTAAACCCTGCTCCAAATACCCCAGTCGCTTGTTGGCGCTAACAGCCATATCTTTCCATTCTTTAATCAACTTCTGATGCGCTTCTTGAATTTCCCGATGTTCTCTTTGGCACTCTCTAATATTCTTGCGCAATTAGTTGTACTTAACCTATACCTCGGCCTTTTCGTCGATGATCCTATGACCTCGAACGGACCCGGCTTGTTCTAACCCACCATGATCGTCTTCCAACCAACTGGGATAGTATAGGGTATAACCAGCATTGTATCTATCTGGTTCTATGGAATCCTTTCCCAAGATAATTTTATAGTGCCACATGTGTTGGGCCTGGCACTTGTGAGGGATATCATCGTCTTTAAAGTCGGCCCTAAAGTGACTCATCTTATCGACCCCTGCTTTCTCCCTGCCTGCCTCATGACTCGGAGAGGAACATAAGGATAAGTTCCCATCAGACCAATGAGAATGAGAAATGGTACATCCCGAGATCGCAAAATGAACTCTTCAGTAGGGAACCATTCGAACATCCACTACACTTGGTCTTCCTTTAGATTTTCAAACAACTCTACCCACCCTTTAGCACCTTGTGGTTGAGAAAACATGTTAGGCATATAGTTTATTCGCCTTGCCTAATTGAAGGAGATATGATCACCCCAGTCTCTGCGCAAAATCTCTTGCCGATATTCACCCTTTCAGATGTTCTCAATGAGACAAAGTTTGAGTAGTAAGTTACAACCCTCAAAGTGATTGGCCCCTTGTTGAGAGTTTTTCAGGGCTCGGTATATCTCTACGACAATCATTGGTACTATGCTGAAAGGCTAAGCGCCAATCCATTCCATTAGAGTCTTGGCAACCATGGCTAGTATGGTATAGATCCTAGCCTTCTTCATAGGAAATACTATCATCCCCAAAAAGGAGAACATAAAGACGAAGACCCTTATGTGGATATGCCCCGATGAGGTGAGGGCAAATTCATCTGGGTAAGTGCGGTAGGACTTGCTATGGCCGTACCTCTCGTACAGATAGTCAAAAGGAATGTAAGAGTCCTTCAAACAGGTTAATCTGGGTTTTTTCTTTAGTCTCATCATCTTGAGGAAACCCCTACCCTTGCGATTTGTTGGCATAAGCAAACCCGGAGTGTCCAAGGAATACCAGCTAACCCTCCTATTTCTTCGAGCAAAGGTGTTATTTCAAGGTTCCCGAAGTGGAACACAAATCTGTTGCTATCCCAGAATATAGTTGTAGCCTCTATGATTTTGTTGTCGGGTTGGATTTCCAAAAGAGAAGGCAAATTTCCCAAATATTTGCGAATGAGAGTCTGATCACTGGAGTGAAGGTCTTCCCAATAGCTTAGCAACCTTGGGTGAATGTTGGTTACCATGCCTAATCTGAGGACGTCATGCCTCATTTTCTACAAAACAAAGTGGTAGGCCTTTACCCGCTAGAGTCGACTATTTAAATCAATAATTAGCATTTCAGCATTTAGTTCTCCAAATAAATGCATAGACGTGGTAGTGTCCTTTCGGGTTCCAAGGAAACCAGTGGACTTTGGACAAGGCTATCTTAAAGAGTCATTATGTGGACAACAAAATTGACTCGTCTAGGTTTGACCATGATGCATGCACAGTTAAACAGAGTAAGGTATGGGGTATTAGACTGGTACCCTTGAGCGGACAACTCAAGAGGGAAAGGCACGAAATCATTGACTGCATTGCTGATCGACTAGTTTTACCGTAAATATGCCTTTGCCAAATTTAGGGGGTAATAATGTCGGAAGAGTGCAACCTCTCATTATAAGCGTTGCTATGGTAATTTTTTTTGGCACGAGTGTAATATGATGTTGAACATGCAATTATAAGAATGAAATAATTTGTCACGTATTCTCACGTTCATAAAGTAATGATTACATTAATTTCTCAAAATTACAATAGTATTGAAGGAAAGTGGTAAAAGAAAGCATTAAAGAAAAAGAAACAAACCGATCAAGTCAGCTTCGAAGTAGAAGAGGGATAAAGATATTAAATAAAATCAATAATGAAGCAGTAAAGTCACAAGTAACATAAAATGGTAAAATCCTAAAGATATTCCCCAATGGAGTCGCCATGCTGTCGATGCCCCTTTTTCTAAGGCGAAATCGGGTTTATGACATTTGGGAGGATAACTCGTTCCATTTTGGGAATTGGATTTTTTGAAGATTCTCCACCTAATAATTAAATGTATTAGGACATTATAAAGGGTTTGAGTTTGAAGAACCAACGTTTGGGTAAGGGCTAAAAATTATCTCGAGGGAAGGTGTTAGGCACCCTTCAAGATCCACTAGTGTGGTTCCCAGCAATGCTACAATTGTGACTTTAAGATAACAACTAAGAAAATGGAGGTCTCAAATAAAAGGGGATTTTCACATATTATTGCAAGTAAATTGAAAGTTTAAAGAAATATAAAGAAAGCATAAATTTTAAAGAAGTAGTTTGAACAGTTCTAAAAAAATAAACAAGTAAATGGGGAAGGGGTCCTAGGTTTACAAAATCATGGATCACATCAATGCAATACCCGATAATCGCTCCTCAGAAGAGGGGTTACATGTGGTATTAGCGCACCGGTCATCATATTCATATCTACCATATTCCACCTCGTTATGGTATTAAAGCGCAGAATGGTTTCGTTACTTATTGCATGTTACTACCCGCCCCAATTATATCAGTCGTAGAGGCATTTGGGACTACTAGTCCTAAAGGGAAGGGAGATTTGGGTTTTTGGTTTTTAAAATGAAAACTCTAAGGCGACAATCAAGACACGTAGAGCAGATATAGGGAAACACGTAACAATTAAAGGCCCAAGAAAGCCTCCTCAATGTAAATACAGATTGTTTAGCATGACTTACAAATACTTGTTACGGTCTAAATTAAATTAAAAGCATTAAGGCATGCTGATTTATCACATATTTCTCAGATAAGAAGTCCAAATTAGGCGTACCCCTGGTTGTAATTATCAAAGACTGATGCGGCTAACCAATTACCTAATGGCTTGCCTAGGTGACACCTATAGGCATGATCTCTAACAATGTGGGAGTATGGTGATTTTAAAAGAAGGCTTGCTTATTATAGAAAAACATAAGTTCTGCAAACATTAAAGTATGTTACTATTGTTAAGTTCAGAAACCTGTAAATAACAACACATATAAGCATGTCGTTTACCCATTGCATACATAAGTGACCCTCCCATTTTCACTAAAACCCCATAAGTTATTACAAGTTATTGCAGCCCAGAATGAATAAGAAAAGCAAATTTACATCATAACTTAAACTGCAACCAAAGAGCCTAATTCAGACTTAAGGTCTAAAATATGAGATGACCCAACTCCAAAGATTAGGATTTCCAAAGCCTTTATCTAATTTGGGATATGTTAGAGTTCCCAAAGAATCTCAAATGGACTCGGGGCAGTGATTACACCCAAATATATTGCAGAATTGAATTATAGTGCAGTGTGGAAGGGTCATCCCTCAAATGTCCAAGTTCAGAGGGAATTTCAAGGTTCCCAAGGAAAGGATCATAGGAGGGGGCAGAACTTAGAGTCTAAGAGTAAGTGTAAGTGCAATAGAGGGGAAATTAGGAAAGTTCATGGAAGACTGGTGGTCATGCTCAGAAATTGGGGTGCTGGCCCACGCCTGACCAGCCTGTCAGCTTTAAATTGGGGAGTTAGGACCTGTTGAAGTTCAAGTTCACCCCTGGACAGCCATTTGGATGCTGCTAAGCCATGAACTTTAACTCAGCACGCGTAGGAGAATGGGGCATGGGAATTCATAATAGAAGCAGCATACAAGGAAAGAGCAGACAAATGGCATACCCACCAATGAGATATACTAGTACACCTTCCAACCTACTTAGTGGTTAGGGATCAAAAACTCAGTTCATGGACAACAATTCTTGTTGCCATGCTTTGAGTTCCCCACGTACAAACACACAGGGGTAATAGGATAGGGAGCAAGTGTTTGCAAGAAAGAGAAGCAAGCAGTAGCATATAAGCATATTAAGTTCAATGTTAAAATTTATTAATAATAGACATGTATACAAATATTGTAAGTAAACACATTGGGGTGATGCTGAGAATTGAGTTGGGACATACCAGTTTCAAAGAGACAAGTAAAGAGAAAGCAGTAATCTTGTGAAAGCCAAAGTGCAGGCGAGAATATTTTTAAGTGAAAATTCAGAAGAGATTGTGAAATTATAGTTTTAAGTGTGTTGAATCGTGTATGTCTTATGAAAAATAGGGGTCGTATATTTATAGTGTGAAAGTCATGAGAAAATAAAGTAAGAAAATAATAGAAGCCTAATTGTCAATCAATTACATAAGACTCCCCTTAATTAAGGGATTCAGATTCAAAAGGAACAAACTAATTAAGGGAAAAAATTAAACAAGTCCGTGTGCAAAGTAGCAAATCAAAAGCAAGTACATGGAAGTTATTTAAACACATGGTCTTGAAAGTACACGGTTTATGCAAATAAGGAAGGAGAATCATTTGACAACCAGTAAATGACAAAGGTCTTAAATTTGGTATGAGTAAACCATGTCGCAAAAATAAAGAATAGTTCTACCTAAGCCAAATCATCTAGGGAATTAATAAAAGATGGAAAGGAAAATTAATCAAGCTATATTCAGAAGGAGGTTTGCGCTAACTACAAATTTAAAAACCAATTAGAGGGAAATTCATCATATACAAGGAGCATGTGAGTATGAAAGAAGATTGTCGTGTAAATTAGCATAAAATCCAGTAGCAGAGTTTAGAAGAGTTTACCAAAAGTCAGAATCATATGAAACTCTGAAATTATCCTAAAAGAGTTGGGGGGGTTTGAAATAAGAATCCTAGTTCAGGCAAATCCCAAAAGAGAGTAATCAATTAGGTCAAGACATGTATAGCAAAGCAACATGAAATAACAGTAGAAGGATTCAAAGCACTTAATACTCATAAGAACAACGGGAGAAACGTGCTTAGAAGAACCTTATACAAAGCTTAGTAGAAGGCAGGCAAAGAACCACAAGAACTTAGCAAGGAAAATATAGTAGAAAACACAAGAATCGCAAGAAAAGATATAGCAGAAAAGCATATAGGCAAAAACAGTACGACAAACATATAAGAACATGCTAAAATATAGTAGAAAAATCTACAAGACACTAGTATAGAAAACACAGTAAGGGAAGCATGCGAAATATGATACGAAATACAAGACACTAGTATAGAAAACACACTAAGGAAATCATGGGAAAGATGATACCAGAGGAAAACAAAGAGAAGTAAAATCATTAAAAAAAACTCTTTAAACATTTTCCAGAAAACCCTAAATCGGAAAAGAAGGGTTTTGAAAGTAATTTTCAAAGGAAAATTAAGGGAAATCATTTGAAAATTCAAGTATAGCATAGATACACAACGGATCTAAAAAGAATCACACAAAACCTCGTAAAGTTAGGGTCTCAGAGGAACCCTAGGATGAGAAAGGCTTGGAAAAGGTCTGATCTAAGTCGGATAAGGTCGGAATCAGACTCAGGAGGCTAAGATATCCCGAAGCAGGGCCGGAGATGAATGAAAACCTTGAACAAGGTCTAGGTGAAGGCATTCAAAGTTTGACCTCGAACCTTCAAATATCAAGCATGTGAGGGTAATAGGAGGTGAGTATAGGTCGTCCATGGCATGAGACACCATGGATTGCGGTGAGTCGGAGGTTGAAGATGGTGGAGGTGATTAGAGTTTGAGGAACATTAGAGAGCGTTTGAGAAGAGGGAGGGCATTCAGAGGCGGCGGCTGGTGAGAAATGAGATAGGGTTAGGGGTGTTTGTGAATTTAAAAAGGAAAGGGAGAGTTTTGTCCGTTGATCATTTGGACTAAAGGGAAGCAAAGCGGGTATAACTAAACGGGTTAAGGGCGGGTTATTTTATAAATTTGGCTGGTCCGTTGGAAATTGCAATTGGGTTTAATTGGGGGGTTGATTTGGGCAACAATTGAAATGAAATAGGACTATTATTTAAATAGCCACTTTTTCCATCTTTTATTTTATAAAAATAGTAAAATGATTTTTGAAAACAAAATTAAACGTACTAAATTAATTAATAATATATAAATAATAAATTAAAAATGTTGGACTCAATTTTGTAATTATAAATACAATTAAATCTTAAAATAGGTTAGAATTGCAATTATACGCAACTTAGCTTTAAAAATACTAACTAAATTTGTAAAATTGTGACAAATTTTTCTTAGTTATATTTTGAAATATAAGAATATAATAAATTATGCACCAAAAGGATAATTTTGAGAACAACTATTGGCTTTGTACTACTAAAATAGGGCAATAAATTGTTTAAAATCCTTTAAAAAATAGAAGCAAAATACTAAAACATTTGGACACACTTGCTATGCATATATATACTATTTTGAAAGTGTTTTGCATATAAAAATATACAGATAAAAAATTGGGTATCAACATCTATGAACTCATTGAAACGTGTCTGAAACTCACACGAGCCATCGGGGCTCCACATCAAACATCAACACAAGCTTGAAAACACAACACGGACTCTCTCTCCCGATATACTTATCAAAATAGCATCCGAAACCATGAATCAAACCTCCAAAACACATGGAATTCATATGAAACTCAAGAATTTCTACAAATACAATTGTCCATCCTATTCCTATCTAATCAACTCGGAATCATGATAACTTTGCAAAGAAGTTCCAAATAAAAAAATGGACCTATTCAATTCCTGAAATAGAAATCCAAACATGATAGCAATGAAGTCAACATACGGTCAAACTTATCTAAATTCTAAACCTTTAAATTGCTAACTTTCGTTAAAACAACACAAATCAACCTACAGTCCTTCGAATTCGATTCTAGGCATACACCCAAGTATAAAATCATGATACGAACCTATTGGAGCCATCTAAATACCGTTTTAGGGTCACCTTCACATAAGTCAAACCTCGGTCAATATCTTAAGCTTAAACCTCTATAATGAGAATCACTCATCCAAAGACATCAGGAGACATTAGAAAATCAAGTCCGACAATGCACACAAGTCATAATACACAATATGAATCCACTCAAAACCTTGAACCACTGAATGAAACCTAAAGGCTCAAAATTACCGGCATTGATACATAATTTTTCCCTCATATATTATAAAATATGCATGCATACTTTCACAATATTGTGCATACATTTACATATATGCACAAATATCTTTACAATTTTTCTATAATTTTTAAAGGTCTTAAATCAATTTATTTCTGCATTTATAATTATATAAATATTCAATAATTATTTCTCATATTACTTTACAATTATTTAGTCATCTAAATTCATCATTTATGCTCATATAAGTGTTCAAATATTTTAATTATATTTTTTTACAATTACATTTGTATTTGTAAGACTATAAATGCATCTTTTGCAATAATGGCCCATACATACCTGCTCTATCTACACAAAAAAATGATTTTTTATATTTTTATAATGTTAGGTAATTATTTTAAATCACCTTCATGCATAAAAATCATTTGTATCATTTAATTAGATATTTTTGTAAATTATGTTATTAATTAATTAGGTATTTAATAAATAGCCTTTAATTAGGTCCAAATTCGGACTCTTCCCAGCCCAATTTAAATTAACCTAAGCCCAAACCACCCTAGTCCAAAACCAAATGACCTCTACCCGACCTAAATCCCTTCTAATCGTGGTTTTTGTATCTAAGATCAACAGTTCACAATCACCCTTTCCTTTTTTAACCCAAAAGACCCCCTAACCCTAGTCATTTTTTATACCCATCACCCTTGAATCCCTTTTCTTTTATGTTCTCTCTGAAACCATCCAAACTCTAGACGCGCCGTCACCCCTAAACCTCCCAAACCCATTCGACCCCTCACCATGTATGGGGTTATTTAGCGTTTTGCTACCTATCTAACCTATTACTTCTGCTAGTTGTTTGATTCTAGCTATTTTTTTTAGGTAACCTCGAAGAGGTTTGACTCAGAGTCGACCTGGGATTTTCATTTCCTTATGAACACCTTCTTGTGTTCATCAACATTTGTGAGTATCGTTGGTTTTGTGGTTGTGGTTAGATTTTTTCCTTTACCCCTCTCTTTATCTCAAAACCCTCACCTTTTCAACATGAATCTATTCATATCTTTGAAGATCTGGGGTGATTTTGAGTATCACTAATTTTCTTTTAACAAATCTCTTGTTCTCTTCATTGTTAATTAGTATCGCTCTGGATTAGGGGTTTTCTTCCTTGTTATTCGATGTTCATATCTCTTTGAATCATATAAGATTTCGATTTCCTATGGTATGTTCCTTAAAGATCTTCTATTTTTCTCATTATTAGCCGACCCTAATGTTTTCTAAGAACTAGGGTTTCACTTCATTTTGCTTCTGCAAAACGTTTTTAAAGTTCCTATGTGTTTGATTATCTTTTCTACTGATTCTTTCATGACTATATTACAGTCTTTAGCTTGTTTGATTATCTCATTATTCACTTTAGTATTTTCCCATTATTCTTTGAGTAATTGATTGATTATCTGACTGTCTAGGGTTCGAAATTTGCTTTGCTTTTGCTGAGATGATTACTTCCTATAATTTTTGTCTACTTTTCTTATTTTAGGACTCCTAATTGACACTACTTGCCTTAATTACTCTTACTAAGCCTAATTTAGGGGAATTGATTGTTTTACCAACCCCATATGATCACTAATTTACCTATTTACTTTATTTGTGTGACTAATTGTCCTTGCTACTAGCTGGAGTTTTGGTGTTCTGACTCTAATTGATTACCTATCTTATTTGGACCTCAATTCCGAGTTATTGTTGGATATAATCCCATGATTTTTGCTTATTGATTGGCCCTGTCATGCCTAATTAATGGACTGATTTCTTTCTTTGCCTTATAACCTTTAAACTGCTATTTACTCCATTCTACTGAATGCTAAGATTTACTCTTTTCCTTTAACATACACGCACACAGGCATAGAAATAAACACAAACTTCTTTCTCTCATTCTCTATCACAACCTTCTATTTTTTTTATTGCACTGTCTAGCCGGCTGGAAGCCAAGGTTAGACCTTTGGACCCTGTTTGCTTCACTCTTCTATTGCTATCTCTTAAATGGTATGCCTCCACTACTGCTATGCAATTAAACTATGTGTCCTATTATCAGCATGTCTACTTTTATTTTATTAGATCCCAGTGCTTTATGATTATTGTTCCTAATCACCATGTCTACTGCTATTAAACTAAACCTATTTGTTTCCTTGTGATCAGTATGTCTACTTTGTTTAACCTATGTGTTTCCAGTAATCAACATGTCTACTTCTATTTAACCTATGTGTTTCCTTCTTTTAGCATGTCTACATGTTTGCTTATATGTAAATTAAACGTGTGTCTACTTATTTCTCAACTAGCATGTTCTTTCTATCCTGTTTTAGGTATTCACCCCTAACAGGCTAATAATTTCCATGCTCCCAATCCCTACTACCCCTTTGTATATGACCGCCTAATTGATCTCACCATGTCATGTCTTTGTTTAGTGTCTGTCCATATACCCACCTAGTAACGGCTAATAAACTAAGTTAAAACTTTTCAGTAGGTGATCCTGTTTCTGCCTACTGTTTGATTGATGGGATCTTTGTTTGAATATCAAATGTTGAAATGACTCTGTTTGGTCCTTACCTCCTAAAAATTACAAAACTATTTTCTTAAGACTATCTTCTACTTTCAACTCTTAGTCTTAGACCACCTAAGCTCATGCCCCTCCAGTGTGAGCATTGCCTAGGAGTCCATGAGACTCCTCTGAACTTTGACACACTGGGCTAGCTCTCCAAACCTTTCTCGCAAAAGGTTTCTTTAAAAGTTTTCTGGTGTGAGCATTGCCCGAGGTCCCTCAGGCCCTTGGGAACTTTGACACACTAGCACACTATTGGGTGCACTATGAGAATATTAGCATGTTCAGCTTAGTTGAAGGCATGGCTTTACTATCTGGGCCTATTTAGGCTCCTATTGTTTAGCAGTCTCATTTCTATAATTTTTTCATTTTTGGGTCTGTAATAATAATTCTTATAAAACAGATATTGGGGATATTAGCAAAATGGGAGAGACTTATATATATATATATATATATTTTGTGGGAAAATCGGGTAGAAATCATGCTCTTAGGATTGTTATGATTATCTACGTGCATTTGAAACAATGCTTGTAGGTTGTTGTGTGCATTAGAAAATATGCTTATAGGTTCATCATGTTACTTGCTTTAAATTTTATTTATGCATGTTCACACCCGCGCTAGAAATTCTGTCTCTAGGTTGTTAACTCGGCCTTACCAATCATGTTCATAAATTCTCCTATGTGCTTTAGAAACATTCTTCTAGGACTTTAATATCATACCCGCAGTAAAATTGTATAAACCCAGTTTTTCCAGTAGCAATCACTCCTATTGGAAATAAGTATAAAAGAAATCCCAATACATAGATTTCAGACATATATAAAATTACTTTTGTAACACTTGTGATTATTTTTAGCACCTAGACAGCATGCCTATAGGACCCAATGAACCAAAATGTCTGCTTAAAAGCGTTTACTGGTTTATTGCGGTTCTGATTAACGATTAAATATCATGTTTAAAGGACATCTCTGATCCACGCCTAGGCAAGCATGTATGGTTATTAAAATCTTGAAATTATAAAACTATGCTTTGTTTAATTGTTCGTGAATTTCTCAGATTCAACTAGTCCTAAAATCAGTAGGCAACTGATTTAGTACCTTCTGCCTCGCTTTAATAAAATACTGCATATGTTCTGCTTTGTGCTCACCTAGATATCCTGGTATAGGACTTTTAAAGTGGCTGAAATATTGTTGTTTGAGACATGTAATTTCCTGCTTATTTGTGGAGGTATAAGGTGAGCCTTTAATCGTTCTTTTATCTGACAGTCCTATTTGTTTTTCCTGTGGCTAAGACTTTCTCCATTTAAACATTGTAGGAGAGTCTATATCCACCTGAACTACAAGTCCTAAACACCTCAGGGCCATAAGTAAGGGACGGGTAATGCACGCATAGAGTACGTTAAGTTAGAATCGCTTATATAACCGCTAAGGGGAGGGTAATTGGGTAGTAAATGATATGATGACCTGTGCGCTACTGCTATGTGTAGCACCCTGAATTGGGGCCGATTACCAAGTATTACGTAGAAGTGACCTCGAGGGGTGCCTAACACCTTCTCCTCAAGGTCATTTTGAGCCCTTACCCAATCTCTGGTAATGCAAACCGGTTTATGAGTTATTTTCTTTAGGTTCCCTAACGCAACTTAAATCCGTTAGTGGCGACTCTTCAAATTGCATACCCAATTCCCAAAAGGAAATGAGTTGTCCCAAAGAGATGTCGAAACCCTGACTCCGCGAGAAAAAAGGGGGCGACAACCGGTCAGGTCGTTATATTGTCCCCATCTTAAATAAACGTTCGTCCTCGAACATGCCAAGGGTCTTTCCTAAGCCATCAAATCATCGCACAAACTCACCATATACGTAACCACAAGAGATCCTATATCACCCCAATCCATTTTGGTCCAATAATACCATCTCAACCAAAGATTATTCCTTGTACTCATGCCGCTAATCCTTTGAATCAAATTTCCACATCCAATAACCGCCCTATTATCGCACAAACACTCTGTAAAATCCTCAACTAGCTATAATATCTCATGCGACCAAACAATATAACACATCACCCATATGCCCATAACAACAATTCTGACCATAATAGCTTCCCATGACTAAGCCTGGTGCCGACCAACAGACTCATATTGATGAGAACCTTGGTCTACACCTTCACAACACTGACAGCAATGCAAGAAACATATGGAAATCATGAATACTCATTCGAGCAAAAAGCCACATCAATGACACCCGAGCACTTACACTGCAATCTAATCCCCAACAAACACAACCCGAATACAACTGAATATGAAAAGAGGAACACGTGAGAGAACTATAAAACAAGTTCAACAGCCAGAACTCTCCATGATACCCTACTATTGACCATTCCACAAGGAAGAAGCAAGACCCACGCAATGACCACAACAAACTCACCCTAACATAACCCTATTGTGGTGCATAGCCCGGTACAAACATGCATAACAACAAAGAACACCAAACTCTATCCTCCTCTCCGAATCACAAGCAAGATAACATCTAAAACACTATACTAACTAAATCATGTAGAACCAAAACCACAACACGTAACAACTTTCCATACATTTTCTTAGCACCAAAACCACAAGTCAGGCCAAACTATCCAGGGATCACATCAAATCCTACTGTCTTTAACTAACAGAAAGTCCACTCAAACCTTATGACCATGAATAGAAACCAAACTAGAATGATAGACACATGCTATCAAAATAGAATTCCCCAACTAGCATGAACACATGAACATAAAACAAGAATCTCAAAACACAACCATATATGAAGAAGGTAGGATGTATCTTACCAATCAATGGGACCAGATAAAAATAATACAAATCCATCTCTATAATCAATCAAAATCATGCAAGTAATGATATCATCTGGTGTATCAGCCTCTTCCCAACCAGGAAGAGCGCAAAAATAGGTCCTGCCTCCCCCCTCTAGTACAACCGCTACCCGCCAAACCTCCACACCAAGATGGCGGTGTAAGTATAGCAACAATTGAAGCGGAACTAATATCGTGAATACCTCGTAGTGACACAATTGTCCAGAGCCTGGGACAATCTCTCACCGATTGTCTGGCATACTCACACTCTAAGAAACCTCTCCGGTGATGTGGCTGTGAAAGTTGTTTGGTACGGGCACTCTGGGACAAATGGATATCTGAAGCACCTGAATCCTGAAGTGCAAACTGAACTGGCTGACCCATAAAACCTCTACCATGACGCACCCTGCCTCCAAAATAGGGATTGGTAATCCTTCTGGTCCGTACAGTCTATAAGCCTCCCTATCCTCGCTCTTTTGGCCCCACAAACCCTCTCATCTACGAGCAATCTCTACCAAACATCCATCTCTAACTCTCGAGCCATGCTAAATCGGAAACTATAACCGTGCCCTTCAATGAACCTGCAGACTCAATCTCTAACTTTAGAAATTGAAACAAGTGTGTAACAGGACAAATCATTGAATCTAATGGCGTACTCTAACACTATCATAGTGCCCTGATGCAACTGCTCAAACTTTGTAGGCCATGCATCCTGAGGGGTCAAACTCCCCCAAAAACATCTCCGAAAATTGAGTTCAAATTAATGGTGCTGCATCTGCTAGCCTACCCTGCTTATAAGCTTGCCGACTAATATGGTGCTCCAGACAACTGAAATGCTATTAAATCAACTCCGTTTATCTCCACAATACCCATGGTGCCAAAAATACAGTGGCACTTATCTGGAAAAGTGTGTGCATATCGGTAGCTTGGCCACTATAAGTAGGAAGATGATACTTCTTGAACCTCACAAGTCTCAGTTTCTCCTCCTAAGATGCCCCTAGCCTAACATCAGGCTGAACTAGAATAACAGGATATGCTGTCATAACACTCGGAACCCGAACAATATGGACTCGCTATTTTAGAACACGAGCAGCGGCAATCCCAGTTCCTCCCTCGGTCTCTGATGTGGCTGGTGTAGCTAGAATAAATCCCACCTGAGCCACTGTACCAAACATGCTCAGGAACTGCACTGGCGTCTCCTAAATTTTCGGGGTAACAAATGTGCCCCTACCAAAGCTAATGGCGGCTCCTCGGCTACCACTTTAGCAAGCACTCTATCTATAGCACGTGATCTTCCTCAGCCTCGGCCTCTCCGTCTTCCATGATCCTTAGTAACACCGGCTCCGAGTTCAGCATTATTAGTAACAGCAGCTCGTATTCTCACCATTTATGAGAGAATAGAATGACAAAGGCTTAAACTCCAAAATCAATAAACTTGCACGATAAGAATGAAGGAAGTGCATTTTCTTAATAGTTTTGTATCCTTTCGAAAATAAGTTTAGACGTTTCTGTACTGATCCGCAAGACTCTACTAAACTTGCTTATGACTCGTAGCACCTATGAACTTAGAACTCTGATACCAACTTGTCATAACCTAAAATCCCTTCTTACGAGTCATGATGGCACCTAATATCTAATACTAGGTAAGCCTAACACTTACTTAATTAATAATAGAATTTAACCAATCAACTACTAAATATGAACCATAAATTTCTAACATAAAGCAAACAATCCCACGTATATATACAATATCCCAAAATCGATAGTATAAGTCATAAGCTCTACTGAGTTCTCTAGAAAATATCTAAGTACAATTGTACTCTTATAGAAATAAACAGTAAAAAGTAAACTTCAGAAGGTAACTTCGAGGCCTGCAAATGCGGCGGCAACTATATCTTGAAGTCTCTGCCACAACTCACAATCAGTTAACTAATGACCAACATGCCCCGAGGTACCTAGATGTGCACAAAAATGTGTGTGAAGTATAGCATAAATATACCATAGCGATGCCCAGTAAGTATCAAGACTAACTTCGATAGAGCAATGACGAAGAACAGCCAAGACACCTACTAGACATAATAATAACTTGTACAAGTATGAATGTAAAACTAATAGGGAATAATATAAATCTAAACATGGTAAAAGTGATGTTAGGACATTTGCAATAAGAACTAGAAATAACAATTAACAACAAGGAGCGAACATGTAATAACGCCGTTGTTGATACTCAATTTTTTTCTAGGTATTTTTATATTCAAAATACATTCAAAATAACATATATGTGCATATATAAGCACACCCAAGAATTTTGGTACTTTTCCAAAATTTTGAAGATTTGTAATCAATTTATTGTTTGTTTTAATGCTACAAAATTCAATAATTATTTCCTAAAAATTATCATTTTGTGAGTGATTCACTTTTTATTCTCATATTTACATCAAAATATAATTAGTGTGATTTTTGCATATTTTTACAAATTTATTTGGTATTTTAAAGCTAAATTGTATATAATTAAAATTATAGCCTATATTACGATTAATAGCGTTTTACAATGATAAAATTACTCTCAGCATTTTTAGGTTAATGTATATATATTATTAATTAATTCAGTGATTTTCATTTATTAATTGATATTATTTTAACTATTTTAATTAAATTAAAAGGGAAGAAATTGGCTATTTAAATACTAGCCCCATCTATTTCAATTTTAGCCTCAAATTAGGCCCAATCTCAACCCCAAATTCCCAACCCAATTCCATTTAAACTTAACACATGACCGAATTTCAAACCCGACCCAGACCCCTTTTCATCCTGGCTGTTGATCTCAAGTATCAACGGCCTCTATTCGCCCCTTCCTTTTTTAACCCAAATGACAACCCTAATTCCCTCATTTCTCCTAACCCATCACCCTTGAATCCCCTATCTATTCTGATTCTCTCTAAGACCTGAGACCTAACCCTAGCCGCCTCCCTCTGGTTACTACCCGAAAGCCGCCTGAATCCATGGCTTCCAAAGCCATTGACGGCCTGTACTTGCCTCCTATGGCTCCTGCATGCCCCTTGTTTGAAGAATCGAGGTCAGAACTCGAGGGTCTTCACTCTGACCTTCACGTATTCGAATATCCCAGCCATCTTCGATGGCACTTGGTCTTTTGAGCCTGATTGTGATATCCTCTGATTTAGATCATGACTTTCTAGGCTTTCTCGCTTCTAGGGTTCTTCTGAAACCCTAGCCTTTCGAGGTTCTCCTAATTTCACTAGATATGTTCTATATATATGTTTATTTTAAGGTTTCAAATTATTTCCCAAAGTTTCTTTCAAAGTTTGCTTTCAAACCTTTCATCTTCTCCGACTTAGGGTTTATCTAATTTTACACGCTTTACTGTGATTCTTATGTGTTTTCTTCTATCGTGTTCTCTTATACCTTCTTCTTATGATTTCCCCTACTATATTTTGCATGATTTTTCTTCTATTGGTTTTCATGAAGTTTTCTGGGAAATACATGTTTAATGTCTCAGTCCATTTAAGTGTTTTGAACTTATTTCGTTAGTATTTTTGCCTGACTTGCTTGTCTTCGTCTCTAGACTCGATTAATGGTAAAAACCTTGGAATTTGGGGTTTCATTCTAGTTTTGAGGCCACTTGTTACGTGATTTATGTGCTTCTTATCTCTAAACTTGCTTGGTTTCAAAACCCTAATCTCTGAGTTCCTGAAGTTGTTTAAATTTTTTTCTCCATGTGGTTTTGACTTCTTTTACTTGACCTCTTTGGCATGATGCTGCCCCCCTTTCTCCCTATCACTAGGCTAGCCTATATGACTATCATGTTTTGTTAGCACTACCATTTTTCTTTGCCACGATTCGATCTCACACGCACAATGTTATGCATTCTTTATATACACTAGTTGTTCCTCTAGAATAGTATTGAATTTTGGGGCTGATTTCAGACTTCCTTGTGTAATCATAATTGATTCTTTCCTTGTTTAAATTTGAAAATTATCTTAAACCTTTCGATTTCCCTATTGCTGGTTTGGTTCATTAGTGACTTTGAATCCGTGATTCCTTGATTTATTATGTACTAATTGATTTACTTTGTTCTTACCTTATTTACTTAACCGTGTGTTTCAAACTTTCTTCCCTTAATTATAACCCCTATGTATTTGTTCCTTTATTTGTGTGCTATGCATAATATGTTTACTTTATCTCCTTCCTTAAATAATTTTTGCCCTTTGCCGTTCAAATTTGAACTCATTAATTAAAGAGAGTTCTACTACTGGCTGATTCTAATTGATACATGATTATTTTTTTGCCTTGTACCTTGCCTGCTTTCAAACTATAAATGCTTGCTCTTTCTTCCCATATTGATCTTTGCCCCTAGCTGGGAACCTCTGAACTCTCCAAAGAATCTAGCTCTCGTATCCTGTTATATCTGATCTGTACCCCTATGGCAATACCCCTCAATCTGGCAAGCAATCTCGACCACAAACTGATACTATGTACCCATATCTACCTGTCGGACCATACCCGATCGAAAATTGGGCTGCAACCCAGCGATAAACCTCCGCACTCTCTCTGCATATGTAAAGAGTATCATAAGTGAATGGCAGGATAACTCAGAAAACCTCGCCTCATAGTCGGTCACACACATCTGACCCTACTCCAGGTGCTCAAACTGGTACCGCAGCTCTTACCTCTCAGAGGGTGGAATATACATGTCCAAGAACAACTGTACGAACTGGCTCTAGGTTATAGAAAGAGAACTGGTGGGCCTGCCAAGAACACTGCCACCATCTACAGTCCCTGACTTCAACCTGAAAAGTAGTGAAGCCGACTCCATGAGACTCCAATATCCTTATGGCTTGTTAGTATTTCCCTGCACCTGCCGATGAAGTGCTAACCATCCTCATGACTCTCACCCACAAAGATTAGAGGGTGAAGTCTAGTCCATCTTTCTAGTAATTTATGCGGATCGCCATCCACAGCTAGCCTGGGCTGGGGCGTCACTGCGGTAACTGGCTGAACCCCATTTGCGGGTAGTGCACCCGAAGTCTGATATACTGTAGCTGCATGACTTGGAGCCGGAGAAGTAGGGGTCTGGGCTCCCCTCCCCTGGCCTCTACCTCGGCCTCTAGCAACTGGGGGAGCAGCCCCTCCCGAGTCTGGAATGTCGGCGGTACGAGTTCTCACCATCTCTAAGAGAATAGAAGAGGAAATTAAGTACATTGACCATTGGACGATAGAAATGAATAAAGAGTAGTCTTTCCAAATACCTTATAGCCTGTCGAAGATAAATACAGACGTCTCCGTACCGATCTACAAGACTCTATCAGGATTGCCATTAACTTTGTGAGACCTATGTGAGCCTAGTGATGTGATACCATGTTGTCACGATCCATTTTCTATAATAGGTCATGATGGCGCCTGACACCATTTTCAGGCCAGCTAACACGGAAATATAACTAAGTTCTCATTTTACTTTTACCAATAACTAAGTATAACAGATTTTCAAATTAAAGTTAATGCAAGAAGTGATCAATAATGTATAAAAATGATTATACTACCCAAAAATAAGTGTCTACTAAGGTGTGTGCCAGAACCTGGTGTCACAAGCTACAGACAACTAGTAGATGATACACAAAAAAATATTATATACTATCGTACAGTCTGAATCAGGATAGATAGAAAATAAAGTACAAAGAAAGACTTCTTCGGCTACGGATCGGCATAAAAGAGAAGCATCTCACCGTAGAAGTCCCAAATGTTCTCACTGATGCGCACCAGAATGATTTCCAGATCCACTTGCCTCAAATCCTGTAAATATAAGTACATAAGCATAGCATGAGTACATAGACAAAATGTACCCAGTAAGTATCCCATCTAATCACAAAGAAGTAGAGACAAGAAGTCGACTCGATACTTACTAAGGTCAAATAATATATATATATATATATATATATATATATATATATATATATATATATATATATATATATATATATATATATATATATATATATATATATATATATATATATATATATATATATATATATATAATGTTTTTCTAATCATGGAAGTTACAAGTATTAATATTTTATGGGAAGTGACATAAGTCATGTACTTCAGTACATCAAATTTACAATTTTCATTTTCGGGACAATAGCAAAACAAGGCAAGTATAAGTTTTCACACAATTAAACATACGCACGTAGTGCCGAGGCGACGGCTCGAACCAACAAAAAGAAACTGTGCACTTGCCGAGGGTTGATGGCGAGCCTATATATGCATCTATTCATACCGAGGCGATCGGCCCGATCCACAAATATCAAGCAAAGTCACGAATACGCACATAGGCACATTTAGAGTCAATTATACCATACAATGTTCAACAAGTGTGCAAGTTTCTTTTATTTTCTTTCAAGTCTCTAACACATCATAAGTGATCTCACTAGAAAAATAATATGGATATTCTCATAAATAAATCATGATAAGGGTCCTAAACTACCCGGACAATCAATATAGTAGTGGCTACACACGGACTCTCGTCTCTTGGTGCGTACGTAGCCCCCGCATTTAGCAATAATTACTCATTCATTAATCCTATGAAGACAATTCCCTCATACAAGGTTAGACAGGAGACTCACCTCGCTCGGAAGCGCACTTTCAGTATCAAGAATAATCCCAAACCCTCAATTCGGAGCCAAACATTCACAAACTAGTTAAAGAAAATAAGAACTAGTCAATATAAGTTTACAAGATCGTATCCTAGCTATTTAACCCATTTCCCAACCCTTTTCTTAAGTTTCCTAAATTTCGACCACGGGCCCAGATTCCGAGATTTTTCGAAGAAAGTTGTTCTTTATCGCCTAAGGATCACTAATATATGATTTCTAGTTCATTACATAGCAAATTACATGATTAAATCTTGGTTTTATTAAAACCCTAGGTCTAGCTCTAACCCTTGACTTTTAAATAGTTTTTAGTGTATAATCTACCTAATATACATGTATTTAAGCTAAGGAAGAAGGGGAATTACTTACCTTACAAAGTTGTGCTGAAACCCTCTTTTTGGAAGCACCCAAATAGCCTAAGTGTAGAGTGAAATATGATAAAATGGTGTTTGAGTTCGTATTAATTGAAGGTTCTGCTCCCAGCTATTTCTTCTTCTGTGGTGCATTTACCGCTTGTGCAGGAACCGCTTCTCCAATTTTGGGCCGCTACTAATGCTGCATTTTGGGCTGGGGCCGGGCCTAAATGGGCTTAATGGGCCGGGGCTTAGCGGACCTAGGCTCTGATTGTCCCGGGCCTGACGGTCCTGGGCTTTGTGGGCTCAACGGGTGAGACCAACCCATGACGGGCCTAAGCCCATATGGTCTGGGCTTAGCAGGCTGGCCCCGTGGGCTTAGCGGGATTTTTTTTGTTTTTTTTTGTTTAAGGCAATATCTTGTAAACCATATCATGGCTATATAAAATAGTACAAATCTAATTATTAAAAGTACTTGACGAAAAAGTAATATATATATATATATATATATATATATATATATATATATATATAGTATACTATATTGAATGTTATGTATATATATTTCATTGTATATTTTCTTGTAGTATATATTGTATGTTATGTATAAATATTCCCTTATATATTTTCTTGTAGTATATATTGTATGTTATGTATATATATTTTCTTGTAGTATATAGATTGTATGTTATGTATATATATATTCCCTTATATATTTTCTTGGATTATATATTGTATGTTATGTATATATATTCCCTTATATATTTTCTTGTAGTATATATTGTATGTTATAGATATATATAGTATAGCTTATACTTCCGGGCGAATCTTCCGCAAGTTCTGCCATCATTTCTTCATAAGCTTCATCTATCGCCAGTTGTGATTCCACAATTCCAAAGTTTCTTCTTTCCGAGCGGATCCAATCTCTGAACAGTACTGATTTTTCCAAGCTCTCCCTCATAGACGCTCTATGATCACCTAATTGAAGTCTTGCTTGACTGAAAGCTCTTTCTGATGCAACAGTTGAAGCTTGAATAGATAAAATATACCGAGCTATCCTTGCAAGAACCGGAAAATATTTTTCCCTTGCCTTCCACCATTCCAAAAGTTCAAAAGAGTCGTCTGGATTCTCCTTTTCAAGTCCCTGAGACAAATAAATTTGAAGCTCATTTAGATGTGAAGTTTCATCATAATTATCACCTTGAGAATCCCTGAACTCCGTCCAAGATTTAAGAGCTTTTAAGCCCACAGATTCTATAGACGATTGTGAACTAGACGAAGTAGAGGTTGGAATATTTGGCGTAGTATGCTCTAAGGCAAGTTGATAAGCATTATAAACTGTTTGAGCATTAATTTTAATTGAGGCTTTTGCATCTGCAAGTGTAGCAAGTTCCTCATTCGAAAGATCTAAAGCCTTATAAATATTTGAATACCAAAAATGAGGATCTCCCAATTTCATTGTAGGATTTAACATTGCAGCACAACTTAAGAGTTGAAAAGAGTTACCGGATTGCCGAACAACTTCTTGAAAATTGAAAATCGTTGAAGACTTGAAGACCTCAATTCACCAACTTCACAATTTTTCATGAAATTTTAACAATACAATAAGCAATTCTAATAGAGAGATTGATAAATTGGTGAGTAAAAATGAAAGAATTAGAGGGTATTTATAGTTGAGAAATGGAGAAAAGTATAATTATATAAAGTTTGGGGGAAAATGGTTATTTTATAAACTATCAAACGGTAAAAAAAGCCCCAAACGTTTACTTTTTAAAAATGGTCATTGGGCTGTTTTTATAAAAAAAAAAATTTAAAATTATAGCCGTTAGGCCTGTTGGGCCCGGACGAGGCCCCCCAGCCGGTTCCTGGCTCGTGGGCTTAACGTTGAAGACCAGCCCACCTCGGGCTTTAAGGGACCTTTAGGACCGGCCCACCAAGACCGATCCATCAGGCCCGTTAGGCCCGTTCAGACTGCAGGCCCAGTCCGGTTCAGGCCCGACCCGAAGTGCAGCATTAGTCGCTACTGCGATCTTGGCCAAATTGGCTGGACCGCTTCTGCGGTCTCAAGATCGCACCTGCAATTTTGCCTGGCTGCCGTTGACCGCTTCTGCGGATCCCTGACCGAATACGTGGTACCGCTTCTACGGACCTAGAACAGCAGATGCGGTTATGATAGAAGCAGCAAAACTCGGCCTTTTCTTCCACTTTTAACTTCACGCGAGATCGTTTGACGCTCGGGGCTCCCGTACCCCGCCCGAACATACCGACAAGTCTGAAATCACGAGGCGGACCTACTCGAACCCTCAGATCACTCAAATAATTATTAAATCTAGGAATCACGTCCTAAACCAATTGAACCAATGTATTGAACTCCAAGTTCTTCATTTCCTTCTAACGGGTCAAAACGCTCTTAAACTAAGCGGATTGACACCAAATTTTACGGGTAAGTCTTAACTGATATTTTGAACCTGTACCAAGTTTTGTAACTAAATCAAGCCCGATACCTAAGAATTCAAGGAATACTTAGTTTATTCAATTCTTTAAAACATCAGTTTAACAATTTCACCTAAAAATTTATTACTCGGGCTAGGGACCTCTGAATTCAATTTCGGACATAACCCTGGGTCCAATATTTTCCCACGGATCCTTCGGGATCTTCAAACCAAAAATACGGGTCTGTTTCCCAAGAAAGTTGACTGAAGTCAAACTTGACCTTTTAAGGAAATCCTAAAGAAGCAAATGGACATATTCTTACTCAAAACTCTTCCAACTTCCGAAACAACCGCCCTTGCAAGTCATAAATTAGCTAATGTAAGTGCGAAAAGTTTTATTTAAGGGAACGAGGTTCTAAGCAGTAAAACGACCAGTTGGGTCGTTACATCGTGGGCCTTAAGTATAGTTTTTTTTTTAAAACGTCTAGTTTTTTTTAAAAATGACTAAGTTTTTAAAATTTGCAACGGCTTGTTTTTTTACTTATTTAACAAACTTAAATGTTAAAACAAAATTTAGAAAACTAAGTAAAGAATTATAAAATATTAAAATAAAAGACTTGTAATGAAATATTCTAGTAATTATAAACTTATAATAGAGTTATAGTTTATTTAATATAATTTCAAAGTAGTAAGTAACTAAGACAATTCATAAAAGAAAGAAATCAATGCTTAGAGCCTTTTATTTTATTAATAAAACTCTCAAATCTCAAATACAAATATAATTCTTTTGAAGAGCACCTAATCTATGCAGACACCTTCTAGGAAATGTTCTGTTTGAACTAGGCCTCTTAGTAGCCAATTACAAATTATCAAACTAATATTTGTAAGTTCCTATATATCTTCTTTGTAACTTATCAATAATATCTCTCGGACATCATTTTATTAATAGCAGGTGAATAAGTTGGATTTATTTTATACTTACCAAATACAACAAAAATTTCACAAAAATACCATAAAATTTTGCGGGACATGCGGGACGGGACGGGACGATACGGAATAGCCGGGACAGGAAGGACATACGGGACGGGACGGGACAAAACGAGACGAAATGGGACGGGACGAAATGATCGTCCTGTCCCATCCCTTAGTCCCGTTTATCATTGGCCCATCCCGTTGAAAATGAAGTGGGACGGGACGGGGTATAGCCATAGTTTTAATATATTACAATAAAATACATAAAATAAGGACAATATTTCATTCATTAAAAGTCAATACTCAAGACAAACTACTCCAAAATATTTTTAAGATATTAGGGCATATCCAACACCAACGGATCATCTTCATCAAGTACATTTGAATCATTTTGTGAAACAAGATATCTTAACATCTTTATTTTTATCTAAATATATAATTATATGCAATGTTAATTAGTTAAACATTAAAAAATAATTAAAATTTTAAGAACAAAAATATTTATATTTGCATAAAAAATATTATCAGTGTGAGATTATTTTTAATTAATATATTATTAAGCCCACGAATCGGTTCAGCCCAACCTTGGACAAACTTTACATATCACGAACTTACTTAAGCCGGAATTAAAAATCTCATTTTTATATGGACTCCAAATATCTTAGCCAGCCCTATTAAATTAGGGGTAGGGTTGGACTAGCCAAGCGGGCCGGTCCTATATTTTTGGCTAACTTACAAAGTACCATGCGTATTGTTATAAATGTATAGTTTATGTTTTTAACATAACATCATCACTTAATTATAGTTAATTAATGGAATTTTTGGCAAAAATCATCCCTTAACTATAACTCAAACTTAAGGTACATCCTTGGGTTACCTCAGTAAACAAAAAACATCCCTATATTATCTAAAAGGTAGCAAAACTCATCCCTCCGTTAACTTTTGTAAGAAAAAAATAACACCATCAGCAAAAAAGCATGTCAAACACGTTCCTCTCCCCCTCAGCATACTGATGTTGTTAGCAAATTGTTGCTGACTGTGTATTGTTGTCAGGTTCACGCAACATACCTTATATTACATGAGCAATTTCTGGTTCCTCCAAAGTTACCCCTTGTACATTTGGGGGCAAATGACGTAGGTTTGGGTGCTCAGAAGCCTCTGCTTCACTGAAGGTAGAAGGTGGAAGGGACATAATGGGAAAATTTAGGAGGAGAGTCACGTGTTTGACATGTTTTTTTTTTTCTGACGGTGTTAGTTTTTATGACAAAAGTGGACGGAGGGATGATTTTTGCCACCTTTTATATAATATAGGGATGTTTTTTGTTTACTGAGGTAACTCAAGGATGTACCTTAGGTTTGAGCTATAGTTAAGGGATGATTTTTGCCAAAAACTCTACTTAATGCGTGCTCGTATCCTAATTTACCATTTAAAATATACTAAATTTTCATTGGTTGATGTATGCATTGGATTCAACTAACAGGAAAATGTGTTGGTCAAGTTTATTAAAAAAAATTGGAATTGGGCATAAACAAATTGAAAAGCTATGCTTAAGAGGATATTTCGAAAGTAAGGCATAATTTGAAGGGTTATCTCAGTTCTGCTCTGGGACCCAGACCCGGATAAAGTCGGGCCCCACATTTCTTTTTCTCTCTTTTTCCGCGTGTATACCAAAGTTCTGGAGAAATCTAGAGAAAACAACCAGAAGCTTCCATCACTTTCCCTATAATTGAATTCCCCACATTCACACTTCCTTTCACTTCAATTCGTATAATATACGTACCAAGCTCTCCAATTCTCTACTCCGAGTGAAGCATAGCATTCTCGTTGGCGCTTTGATCGATTGAGAGGGAACACAAATTTATAGAAATTGATTTTGGAGATTTTAGGGTTTGTTTTGGACGCTGTTGTTAAGAGAGAAACATGGAGACGTATTATTCATTGAAGATGAAGAGGAAGGATTTGGATGACGTCTATGACGAATTCTCCGATTTCTCCCTTTCCTCTCCCGCCAGAAAAATTCGTCGACTGGTAAATATCTACGCTTTGGATACTCTTTTATTTGTTTTATTTTCTGAATTTCTCCTGCTTTTTTTTTCTGTAAGTATATGAAACTCTGTTGAAGTAGTGATCGATATGCTGGTTTTTCTATTAAGTTTTGTAATTTTTGTTTTACTAATGCAGTGTTCAACTTAATTTATTGAGTATTAGAATGAAATGAACTCAAAATAGAGTAGAATTCACATAGAGGATTCATATAGTCGTTTACAGAGCGTAAAATACGGATTTGTAGCTTTGGCTCAGACCAGACCCTGTGTATATGTTAAGAAATCCACTAAATGTGTACATATATTAAATTCTTAACCTAGTTATTAGCACTTGAGGTTTTTGTTTTAGTATTCCAAACCCATAAAGTTCAAATCGTTTGGCCATGTGGGACTGAATTTAGTTGTTGTTGAAGCAATTGTTATTGTTGTTGTTGTTGTTGCTTCAACTTTGGACCAGAATGGCTACAGACGAATCAAAAGCTGACATCAACTAATTGGGATTGAGGCATAGTCGTGTTGTTTCAACTTACTTTATAGCCCAATTTGTTGATTGAACTGTGAACAACTCAAAAATGTACTAAAATTGCTTTCATCACATTCAGTTTGGTTGTGAAGTATTCCTGATAACAATTTTCGCTATTTGCTCTTATGTTTAGGACGCAGAGTTGCCTCCCATAATAGAAGAGGTTGAAGAACCAGAGATTCCTATACCTTTTGCACAAGCAGCCACTGATCCAAGCTTTGGAATTGGGGTAAATAGGGGTGCAGTGATTGAAGAACTGCCAAGTGTGCCTGAGAATGATGAGAGGGCAATAGTTCTTTTCAAGCCCACGAGCACACATCTTGTCCATTCCCCTTCTAATTTCTCTGTTAAGGTGGATCCCCAGTTTATTACTTGTTTCAAAAGTAAGTATCCGATCCCTGTTCTCTTAGTTGTTGATTTAGTCCATCCATGAGATGGTATTTGGCCATTATGTTGAAACATCAAATGCTAAAAATGAAGACATAGCTGTAGTCATTAGGTTTAATTAGATTATGATAATATTGCGTAAATTAGCTTGAGGTCAACGGGATGTAGTATCAAGTTGGTGGTGAGAAAGTGTTCTTTAGTGTGTTTCTTGTTATGAAAACATGTTGCGTCCCACAACTTAGAAAGTAATTGTGAAGCTCTGTCCAAAATTGGAAGAAAGGTTATGAGAGAGAAAATTCAGCTTTTTCTCTGTCAGTTCTGCTGATGGATCAACCTTATTAAGGGTTGTTTGGTGTAAATACTCATATGGTGATACATCAATTCAAGATGAGCTAGTTGGATGTACTGGTAATATTTAAGTCAGCTTGGTATGTTAAGGCAAACTTTAGGACTTCCTAAATTCAAACATAACTCTTGTCAATGTAAGTGGAGGCCAAGTAGCTCAGTTTCTTCGTATCTGACTAATTTTTTGTCCGAAGAGGTTAGGGATCACTATTCTTTTTGTAGCTTGTTTACTTAATGAACTAATTCTGGAGCTAAGCTAACAAACATTCAGAATCCTATATTATCAGATTTATTTGGAGGAAAGAGTCGACTGAAATGGGCTTGATGAGAAGCACTGATAACACATTTGAAAGAACTAATTGTCTTTTTTAGAATTCAATTGTTGGTTTCTCTTTTTAGTGAAAATGAATCTGATGGCGATATTGCTTAAAGTTAGAATTTGAGTGGGAACGTGGATCCGAGCCCGAGACGTTGGTTCTCGACTTCTCATTGTCTATTCCTTGGTTTGATTAGGTGTTAGTGTTTTCAGTTTTTTTAGTACCTATGTGGGACTTTGCTCTAGTTTGTATTATTCTTATGATCTTCTAAGTTCTTTATTCTTTCCAAGTTAGGGTTAGTTGGCGGAAAATATATATTTTGCTGTGCTCTTTTTTGATTAGGCATTAGAAGTTGCAAAACTCAATAACCTGTTTCTGTATGTTGTGCAGGTCAAGCCTTTTGGGGAAACCAAGCAAATGCTTTTAGACCAGCTCACAATGAAGAAATGTCAGAGGAGGGCTCTGGTTCTACAAAAGAGTGTCTAGCAGTTGTTCCATGGGTTCCATCTCAGCTTCCTTCTGCACAAGGAGCTCAAGTCCTTGGTCAAGCTGACACTTCAGATATGATGGATGCTGAAGAGATGGAGGGAGTAATGATGGATGTCGAAGATAGCAGTGTAAATGCTGTGCCAAGAACTGCAGTCGAGGCTGGTGCAGTTAGTTTAAATGAAGGTTTGCATCCATGGCAACAACAACATTGTATGACTACCCAGCTGCCTCATAACACATCAACACCTATTGTTTGGTACCGCTAATTGATAAAAGGATTAGGATGTTGTTGTAACCATGGGATACTCTCATAAACTTCTTACATTTCTCCTCTTGCAAGGAGAAATTGGCTAGGTAGAAGAGGGAGAAGTAAATAGTAGAAAAATGTAGTGGTATGCTGCTTGAATTTTTTGTCAAGGTAGGAAGGCCGAAGGTAGTTGTTTGAAAGTCTGCTTTGATGGACTCTAATACCTCAAGCAAAAAGCTGCTTGTAGTCTAATGTCTCAGCCCAAGATGGAAATGCAAAATCTTCGATTGATTTACCTTAGTTGCAATGCTGTTGGATTAGTCAGCTCACAGGAGCTTATCATTCTCTTTCAGTTTCAACGCCAGCGTCCAAAGAGCAAAATTTCTTATAGTATGTAATGTATGTCTTTATGAAATAAGAAAATGAACTGTCCTGCGGTCCAGGGTTTGGATTGGACCCGGCTGGGATGGGGCAGAGGCAGAGGCGCACCCAGGATTTTACATAAATAGATTCAATTTAAAATGATACAGATCGATAGTAAAAGCGGCATCGAACATGGCGAACAGAATTTGGTCGCATCTTTGTTAATTCTTTTCCTTTTTCGTCTCTTTTTTTTTTTATTGAACATTTGTATCCATTAATAACGAAAATATACAAGGTAGAGCTCTAGTAGTAGCTTTGATTTGCTACTACTCCTTTATATCCCAATCATCTCTACTAAGTATCTAACTACTCTATCACTAATTACAATTAAGTATAGTAGTTAGCTATTACAAACTATATCTATGGAAAACTGTTAATTTGCTGCAAGTCATCGACTACAATTCCTGCCTCGAATATGGATATGTAAAACAATTTCTCTGCAAATCTGATTCTCCTCATAGGCTTTCTTTTCAATCTGATGTTGTTCCTCTCCCTCCAGATTAGTGCAATAGTAAGGATAAACACACAAGCTGTTATAGCATTGATCCCCATTCTGCTCTTTGCTTTACTGTTTATCCATTTCTGTTCAGTTTCCCAGTCTCCAACAGTTCTTTGATGCTCCAGCCATAAACAAAGTCTAGACCACAGATTTCTTGTGATTGAATAATCAAAAAATAAGTGGTTAAAGGATTCTACACTCTGTTTACTTTAAAACACATGTTGCAGGCACTTGAATGCCAATTTTCTGCAATCTGTCCACTGTTAGTAGCCTCTGTTGTGCACTTAGCCACATAGTGAATCGATACCTAGGATGAACATTGGCAAGCAACATCAAGCTCTTCCATTCAACTTTGCTGAAGTTAGGAATCAGAGTTAGATACATCTTTTTGATCTGAAAGTGATCCAGGTTGCACATTCCTTGCAGTCTGCTAAGCAAATTCCCCTGAAGCAACTAATTCCACATGATAGCATCTCTATTGTCAAGAATTTTCCTCACAACCCAAGAGGTAGCCTTAGGAGTGGTCATTGTTTCAATATCTTCTTGCTTAATATAATAGCTGTGCACCCATTTTATCCATAGGCAGTCCTTCTTTCTGGTTAGGTCCCAAAGATGTTTACTGATTGCTGCTTTGTTCCATGCCTTCATGTCCAGGATATTCAGTCCACCAGCTGTTATTGGCCTGCATACTCTTTCCCATGCAACTAGTGCCTTCCTAGATAGATTAGCACTTTCAGTCCACAAAAAGGTTCTGCAGATAGTTTCAATAACTTTCAACACTTTCTTTGGCATAATGAAAATTTGAGCCCAGTAGGTTCGGATTTCAAATATGACTGCTTTGATCAGTTGACATCTTCTTGCATAAGAGAGCATTTTTGCAGACCAGCATGTTATCTTTGCTGTTATCTTCTCAATCATAGGCATGTGGTGACAGTATCAAGCTTCTTGGAGTCTAAGGGTATCCCCAGATATTGAAATGGCAGTTCTCCTTCAGTAAAACCCAGTGTTCCCAGAATTCCCTCTCTGACATTCTGCTTTATTCCAGCCATGTATATTGCACTCTTGTTAACATTAGCTTGCAGACCAGATACTTCAGAGAATTTGTGGAAAGCCTCCTTTAAAATTCTAATAGAAATAGGATCAACTCTTCAGAACATTAATCATCAGCAAAGCATACATGAATACTATTAAGCTTCCTGCATTTATGATGAAAATTGAAGTCACCATTCTTATGCAGCTGTCCCAGTTCCCTATTCAAATACTCCATAGCAATCACAAATAGATAAGGTGACATAGGGTCACCTTGTCTAATACCCCTCTTAGCTTTGAAAGGTTTTGTTAAGCCACCATTCAGAACTAGAGAATAAGAGACTGTTGTGACACATGCCATTATCCATTGCACAAACTTAGCAGGGAAACCTAGATGAATAAGAACCTGTTTAAGGAAACTCCATTCCAAAGAATCATAAGTCTTTCTCAGATCCACTTTCAAAACACATCTGGGAGACACTCCTTTCCTTGAATATCCTTTGAAGATTTCATGGCTAAGTAGAATGTTATCAACTATGCTTCTTTCCTTTAATGAAAGCTGATTGAGCCTGCCCAATTAGATCTCCAATCACACTCTTCATTCTTTTAGTAATGACTTTGGATATGATCTTATACAAGGTAGTGAAGCAAGCTATGGGCCTATAATCTTTAACTGTTGCAGGAGCTTTAACTTTGGGAACAAGTGCAATAGATGTTGTATTAATCATTTGAGGCATTCTGTTGGTGGAGAAGACTTCTTTTGCAGCAGCAAGTATATCAGCTTTTTCTATTTCCCAGTTCTTAGTAAAAAATTCCACAGGGAATCCATCCACTCCTGGTGCTTTATCCTTTGGCATATCCATTATTGCTTCTGTGATCTATCTCATTGTAATCTCCTGTATCAGCATTCTTTGTTGTGGTAAAGTTAAACAAGTTCCTTCCTTGATAGTAGCTGCGTTGACAGAAGGTAGTTCCCCAGCACAATCTCCCATAAATGATTGGAAAACACTGATAAACTCATGTTCCACTGCCTTGGGATCTGTCAGCTTCATTCCTGTATCAGTATATATGGAGGTTATGCTGTTTTGACTGGTTCTGATTTTCCACTGAGCATGGAAGTACTTTGTGTTGGCATCACCACATTCAATCCAGCAAGTCTTGGATTTCTGCCTCGTTATTTGTTCCTCCACAATACTCCATTTCTGAATTTCTTCAAGTGCTGCTTTTTTTTCATTAAACAGAGGATGCGGTAATGGAGATTGCTGCAACTGGTTCTGGATAATATCTAATTTCTCTCTAGCCTGTACAAGTTTTTGCCTATATGAAGCCATATAAGCATTTATCTCCTTCAGCTGTTGTTTCATAGTTGTTAATTTACTCCATATCTGCTGCATAGGTGCACCCACAAAATTTTGTCTCCAGACATGTTGTATAATATTTTGGAACTGAGGAAATTCCATAACATTGATATATACAATCTAAAAGGCTTTGGGTGAAGCAACTTATGGCCATCACATTTGATAAGGATAGGAGAGTGGTCAGATATTGATGGATTCATAAAGTCAGCTTCAGTATGTCCATACTATTGTATCCACTGGTAGTTACCTAATGCCCAGTCAATCTTACTATATACCCTTGATGAAACATCCTGCTTGTTTGTCCAAGTGAAATGCCAACCTTTTGCTCTGAGAGGAGTAAGTTGTATGTCATCAATGACACTTCTAAAGCCTTTAACTTCAGCATCAGTTACAGGTAAACCAATTCTATCTTCAGAACTTAAGACATTATTAAAGTCACCACTCAGCAGCCAATTGTCTTGACTGGGTATATGTATTTGCCTCAGATCACTCCACAACTGCTCTCTTTGGTTACCATCATTCTGTGCATAAATGATACTAAAGTCAGTTTTGAAATGACTGTTGGAATATTCTATAAAGAACTGAATGAATTGATCAGTCACTTGGAAAACTTGAAGATGGATATGAGTTTTCCAAAGAAGCCAAATTCTCCCATTAACAACCTTTGAATAATTGCAATAGACATTCCATCCTTTTGCAATCTTTCCTTGTATTTTCTTTGCTTTATGTTCCTTTACTCTAGTCTCTATACATCCCAGAATATCTACTTTATTTACAGTAAGAAAGGTCTTCAACTCTTTCTGCTTATGGGCTAGGTTTAGCCCCCTAATATTCCAAGTGACAATAATCATATCAACTTGGGATTAAGGTACTGAGAAGGCCCAGGATCAATATGCTGTCCCCTTCTTCTAGCATCTATCACTTCAACAATTGCCTTGCCCTTTCTGCAATTATCTTCCATTACACCAATGCTGCAAATAGGTTCACTATTTACTGTTTCATTCTGGTCCTGAATGTCAGTACTTTACTTTGCATCCTATTGAGTACTCACCATTGTAATTATGGTTTCCTCCAACCCCCCCCCCCCCCCTAGTTTCCTTATTGTCTGATTGTTCTTGCAATTTCTCATGTGCATTTAGTTCTGTTCTATCTCGATCCTTTTTAACCAGCCATTCTTGTTTTACAGGTTTTACCTGTTTTTTCATTCTGATCCTCTGTCTCTTTGGCTTACCCCCTTCTTCCAGCTCATGTTCTTCATCGAAGTTAGTATTATACCAACAATCTATAGAATCATGGCCAAATTTCAGACAATGATTGGAATAGATAGGCTTCCACTCATAGTCAATCATCTGAATTTTAAGTCCAAAAAGAGTCTCTATCTCTATCTGATCAGGTAGAGGGTATGCAGCATCAACCTCCACTAGCACTCTAGCATAAGATATTTTCTCATAATGAGCTATAAACTTATATGTATACAAGGGTTTTCCTACTGCACTAGCCAACTTACTCAATGCATCAGTTGACCAATAGCCTACAGGTAGTCCCGGAAAAATAATCCACACAGGAACTGTACTCAGTATGTCCTTCTGGAAAGAGAAATCAATTTCCCATGGTTTCAATACCATTGGCTTATTCCTGTAAGAATAAGGACCTAATTGAATAACTTGATCTCTGTCCTCTATAGTATTAAATCTGAAAATGCAGTAACCCTCCGAATGAATCAGAATCTGAGGCTTAGAGAAAAAATTCCACACATGCAACACAAAATTGTCCATAGCTTTCTCATAAGGCGTCTCACCAATAATGTACCCAATTAAGGAAGTTTTCTAGTAATCAACCTATGATTTCAAGTCATCTTCACTTAATTTGACAATTTTCTTACCATCTCTATCAGTTGGAGGAACAAACGAAAGTGGTTTGCCCATTTGTGAGCTACGATTACCTCGAACAATATCAACAGCAGATGGAGTAGGTTTCTCAGATCCACTAGTTTCTGATTATTGTTATCTTCGCACAGCTGAATTTGAGTTACCTTCCATTTTACCCAATTGGTTATGCATGTCATCCTCAGCACAACCATCTTCATGAATCTCCTCAATCAATTGGAACTTCTGTGGGAGAAAGCTACCAAAAGTGAGCGGTTCTAATTCCTTAGTAACACCATTAGCAGGAGTAATGATCTGAGTAGAAGCGGATGTTACATTTTTCCGGCGGCGAGCCATATTTTCCGGCACAATCGCAACCTTGCTATCGTGCACCGAGAGCAAACAGTGCTCATTTTTTTTTTCGTCTCTTTTGTTTATAGCGTGATGTTAAAACTAAGTCATTTAAAAGTAAGTGCATTATATTTTACAAAATTTGGCATTTTTACAGTACAAAAACTATTTCCTTCTAATTTTTTGAATTATTATATTTCTTTTTTTTTTTCAACAAACACCCTTATCTATTTAGTTTAACAAATTTTAGTTTTTCAGAATTTTGTTAAGATTTAAAAAGAAAATTATTTATTAACTCAAAGAAATTCGGTGGAGTATTAAATCCTTTTGTGTTTATAACTAAGAAGGTATTATCTACGAATAGAGGACAATAACGAAGGGTTACAATCTAAACGAAATTAATACCAATAATTAAAGAAAGAGGACTAATACACTACACTAGAAATTTTAATGCAAAACAAAAAAAAATTCAACATAAACTAACAAATTATAAATAATTTTATCAAATATACTTGTATGATATAGCAAAATTTATGAAATGAAGAATTAAAGATCATTTCGTAGAAAGGTGTAATTTTTTGAAGTAAAATAAAGGTGATTTCTATTGAATTAAGTTAAAAAGAAGTAAAATAGAGAAAAGAAGAAGTAGAAGACATTGGAATAATAATTTTACAAGGTAAGTGGTGGTTACTGGCTAGATTGACCTGCAAAGTTGCACATTCTATGTCGCAATAGATACAGAAAAGGTAAAATTACAAAAGGAAATATTACAAAATCAGTAGAAGGGCGAAGGAACTCGTACACACGACCTCACCGTAACTTGACCCCGCATGACCATGTTTGCAGACGTAACATTCACTTCAAGTGTAACGACTCGGCTGATCGTTTCGAAAGTTATAGCCTTGTTTCCTTTATTTCTGCTTTTGTTGTGGTTTACCGCTGTATAATATCTTATCGGGTTGGTTGGTTCGGGTCCGGAGCTAAATTGAGACACTTAGTCTCTTTATTAGAATCTTAAGTTGGAAAAGTCAATCAGATATTGACTTGTGTGTAAACAACCTCGGATTTGAATTTTTATGGTTCTGTTAGCTTCGTTAGGTGATTTTGAACTTAGGAGCGCGTCCGGAATGTGATTTGGAGGTCCGTGTTGGAATTAGGCTTGAATTGACTAAAGTCAGAATTTTGGCGAATTTGGTCGACAGTGGAAATTTCGATATCGGTGTCGGAATGAAATTATGGAAATTATAGTAGGTTCATGATGTCATTTTTTACTTGTGTGCAAAATTTGAGATCATTCTGACATGGTTTGATAGGTTTCGGTATCGTTTGTGGAATTTGGAAGTTTAGAAGTTCTTAGGCTTGAATCAGAGTGTAATTGGGCGATTTGATTTTTTTTGGGTGATTCGAAGGTTTGACTAAGTCGTATGGGGTTATATGATATGTTGGTATGTTTGGTTGAGGTTCCGAGGGCCTCAGAGTGATTCCGGGTAGGTATCGGAGTGTTTGGAGTTGGAAAAATGCAGCTGAAGCTGATGCTGCTTCCGCTGCCGGTGTTTTCCCCACCTAAGGAGTGGGAAACGCAGGTGCAAGGCCGCGGAACGACGGAAAAGCCGCAGGTGCGGCTAAGGAAGGCTTGGGCTCAGACCGCAGTTGCTATGGAAATCCCGCATCTCCGCCGGTCGTAGAAGCGGATTGAGAGGCGCATATACGTAGTTGGATCGCAGGTGCGGCTTGGTTCCCGCATCTGCAATGGCCGCAGATGCGGTCGGGTGATCACAGAAGGGAGCAAGTCTTTTAATGAATTTGTGCAGAACCGGAGCCCAGTTCGTAGATGCGGTTCCGTAGGTACAGTTTGTGCTGGGTAGAAAACCCCAGCTCGAGGTTTTGTTCTCCATTTTCAATTTTGGACTTGAGAAACTCGGGAGGGAGGCGGTTTTTTGAAGGTTTTCAAGGAGCAACGTTGGGGTAAGTGATTTTAACCCATAATGGTTGTCACACCTCTTTTTTACTACATCCCAAAAGGGCATAAAGGAGATTTTTCACTTAAAGGATAATCGGAACGAGATTTATTATTAAGGATTTAGAGTCGCCACTTGGGAGATTAATGGTGTCCTAAGTCACCGATTGAATCCCGAATCGAGGAAAATATGACTCTGCTAACAGTTCGCGAACCAAAAATCCGAGTAAGGAATTCTGTTAACTTGGGAGAAGGTGTTAGGCATTCCTGGGTTCCGTGGTTCTAGCATGGTCGCTCAACTGTCATGTTTAACTTATTTATCTCATTTTATTTATTGCATGCGACTGTATTTATGTTCTTATGTTTACATAATTATTTACGTTATTTTTGCGGGATTTACTAATGCTTTATTGTTTTGTTTTGTCTTGTTTTTATTTCTAATTTTGTCTTTGTTTTTGCTTTTTGTTTTTGTTTTTATTTTTGTTTTAATGCAGCTTTTCATTCTATCCTATACGCCGAGGGTCGAATGGAAACAGCCTCTCTACCCTTTCGGGTAGGGGTAAGGCTTGTCTACATATTACCCTCCCCAGACCCCACCTGGTGGGAATATACTGGGTAGTTGTTGTTGTTGTTTATTATATGTTTCAACTTATATGCTTTTTAGCTTTGAACCGCTTTTATCATCATTTTCAAAGAGAATTGCAACGTCGTAAAAACATGTCTTGAACCACGTCACATAATCGTAGTTTTTGACACATTTCGACTTCGTTGGAATTTGGATTTGAGTCACATAAATGCACACCCGAATTTAAGAAGGTAATATTGTTAAAATACGTGCCTAAAAAGACTAACGCGTTACTATCTTTAGGGAGGGCCGTGAAAGTTGCTAAACACCCCATCCCAAAATCAAAGTATTGTAATACAATATTTATTGGGGGCCCCGTAATTTATGTATTTTATTTAGCGAGGCTCATCTCTTTTTATTAATTAAAGGGCAGACCTAAAGAAACTATGATTTTCTATTTTTATTTATCTCTAATAATAAAGAAAAAGTCCTAATTAATTAATTAACCAATCAATTTTTATTAAGAGCATTCAAAGAGGCTTAAACCTCGAATCTATTATTTTCAGTTTGCTAGGCCCCAAAACAATCCAATACACGAGAATACAACTAAATTGGGCTTCAGGCCCAAATGTATGCCAGTCTTCATTTTGTTGGAAACGAAATGACCAACGATTGTTCTGGCAAAGCTTCATGCCATCGGGCTAACGTGGCCCCAGCAACAATGCTTAGATTGAGATGCAATTTTGTACTGATGATGGAACAGAAATTGAATTCAAATCATTACCATGCCACAACCATTTCACACTATTTGATCAAAACCTATATTACATCAACTTGACACTCAAAATCGTTCAAGAGGACAACTACGCCATTCTGATTTCAGAAGATAAACAACAGTGTTAATACTCCAGTTTAATTCCAACATCCAAAATAACAAGTTTATATATGCTTGCAGTTATATACACTTCCTAATTAACATTCTTTTAAACATATTTATGAACCAACTGACAAGAAATCAACTAAACTAACATGAACTATTCTATTGATTTGGCATGAAGTTAACTACGATTAGTATTTAACAGGTATATGAATCAACTAACAGGGAACTAACTACAACTAATGCTTAACTCGAAAAGATAAATTCATATGAACCTGAGTCATAGCAATTCGCAGTCCAGTTAATACAATAATGAACTTCCAATTAAAGTATAGACAAACTATCTAAAACATAATAGGAGTATTAAAGTGCAACTCCACGGCAGAGAATAAGCTTCAACTTCATTTTATGTTCAATAGGTGAAGCTATATCAACACAGTCTAAGAGTGTGACCTGGAGAGTAGAATGTAAACAAATGAGGAATCACAACAGAAATCAAAGAATCAGCAGCAACTCAAAATCGAAATCACAGCTCAAGCAAATGTCGTCAATCTCAGTACATGAATGAACATCATCAAAATAAACCAAACAAACTGGAAAATGAACCCAGAATACCCTTGAAGCTTTCAAGAGACCCCAAACTCAACCAGATTAACTCAGTTATACCCAAAACCACTCGAAATCAGCCACAGTTCCTTGCACTCAAACTAAACCAGATTTAAGAGATGCTCAAACCATTTCTAATCTTCTGTTGACTATAATCTGATCTGGAGATAGATTTCAAACTTCAATTCTGAGAAATTTCCAATGAAACTGTGCTATATTGGGTTTTTGAAGCTTTTTGTTGTTTTTGTTTTTGTTTTTTTTTTTTTATTTTTTAAAGATTTTCTATTGTTTTTTTATTTTTGAATTTTGAATCTCAAATCTTAGATCTGAAAAATTGGAGAACACTTTTGGGGGGAATTTTGGAGGCTCCAAATCTTGTGTGTGAAGGTACTATTCATGCCCTTTTATATGCAAAATGAGGGCAACCTTTCATATTTCAGTTTATATCACTTTAGCCCTCTCTTATTTATAGTTTTGCATATTTTATCCTTTGTTTTGTGACTTGTTTTACTCAAATAAGTACCCTAAATTTACTGAAACCTAAACTAAAGCCCTATCCTAGAAGGTTCAAGGTGGTTCTAGTCTCAACTACAATATTCTTTCTCTTTGAAGCATCCAAATTACCCATGGACACCCTTGAATTTACTGCTACTAATTAACTAAATCCAAACCCATGACTAACTAAAGTCGGATTTATTCAGCTATAACCAGATTAACTAAACCAATCCTAATAACTACTTGAAAACAAACACTAAGTTTAAAAACAAAATCATACGTCAAAGAGTTTAATTCAATTACTTACTAATTCAAACAGCTACTAATTACTGAACATCTACTTAAACAACTACTGATTTGGAACACGAAATCAATTAATAAAAGTCTAACTAATCCTAATCAAATTGCAACCAAATGGACACATTGTTATTATCAGAATAAAAGCAGCCATATCAAAACTGAATTGAGTCCAATTAAACTAACAATTAATCATTTGACCTAATCGAGCTGTCATCTGAACATTCAAACTAATAGAGAAACGAAGATTCATATCAGATTTGACCTAATTAAAAATCAGAAAGTACAGAAGCATAGAAAACAAGTAAAAACTAGACTCAAAACAACTAATTATTTAAAACAAATACTAAGAAACCTAAGGAGACTCACCGGACATTTTTATAGATTTAAAGTATTAGACAACTCCGGTGAGATTTGAGCGTTATTGACCATGGATTCTTCATGAGGAAAGTGCGGAGGCCATATAGTATCGATTTGGTGTAGTTTGGAGAAGCTAGGGTTTTATCGAAAAACTTCAACTTATTATTTGAAGGGCTCCAGTCAGATTCGAGGGATGGGGCTTTGGGGGTTTGATAGAGGAGGTTGTGGTGGTCCTATGGTGTTAATTTGGTAGTATTTGAATGACTTTAGGTTTTGGCTGGAAAACTTTGGCCAAGGATTCGACGGGTTTGGCTATGATTCGAGGTTGTGGATTTAGAGAAAGGGTAAGGAAAGGAGTAAAAGGTATATTTTTGGGGTGATTTGGAGATGGGCCGCCGGCAGAGACGATTTTTGGCCGGCGGCATGGGGCAGCGTTACACAGGGTTAATTGGGAGAGACGAGAGGGGTGAGGGGGATCCGGCAAATTTATATTTTTTTCTCCTAGGCTTCTGGACCGTTAGATCTGGTAACCTCGACGGTCCAGATCTAACACCAACAAACGGTGTCATTAGGTTATCCAATGAGGCGGACCGGATTAGACATTTGGGCCTGGGCATGGGAACGGGTTAAAAGAATTGGGCTAGGGGAATAGATAAAATGAGCCCAATTGTGGGTCTATTACCAAGAGCCCTTTTTAAATTATTTTCTTTTTATTTGTTTTCTTCTTTTATTTATTTGTGTTTGCATTTTGTATTGTTTTTATATTTTTCTGGTTTTATAAAAATAAAAAATTAAAATAAAGACCTAATTTATTTCCAAAACTAAGCTAATTAATTTCTAAAAATTGATTAAGTCCTATTTAAAACTAAACTTAAGACAAATTCAATAATTAACAATTAAAATGCAAAATGGACTATTTTTGTTATTTTCTTTATATTTTATTTTAAAAGAAACTTAACTACTAATTAATCCTAAAATATGAAATTAAATGCAAATGCAAATTTTAAGTATTTTTTTTTTATTTTTTTCATATGAATTAAAAATGCCCAAATAAAAATGTAGACAATTAACATAAAATGTCACAAAAAATTCACAAAATTATAAAATAATGAAAGAAATCATTTTGTTTGAATTTTTGGAAATAATTCACATAGGGCAAAAATTACGTGCTCACAATGGTATACATTTCGTAAATCGGTGGCTTTATTCATCACTAATAAGGGATTTGAGATAGAAATTTGGAGGTTTAGGACTTGAGAATTGGAGAGTGGATTTTGAGGATTTGGGTGACCAAGTGAGGTCAGATTTTTATGAATTTGGTACAGCTGGACTCGTGAGTGAATGTTCTTTCGAGTTTTGTGACTTTTGTCGGATTTCAAGACGTAGGACCGTTGGTCGAATTTGAGTCGATTTTGTATTTTTGTATTTGGTAATTTTCTTGTGGAATTTGTTCATTTAGCCTATATTGATTGTATTGCATTACTTGTGGCTAGATTCGAGATGTTTGGAGACCGATTAGAGAGGCAAAGGCATCGCCGGAGTAGGATTTTGGCTTGGTTTGAGGTAAGTAACGCTTCCAAACTTGGTTCTGAGGGTTCCAAACTCCAAACCACGTTTTATGTGATTAATAATAAGGAGACGCACATGCCAAGTGACGGGCATGCAGGCGTGACCATGATAATTGTGACCTGGGTGATTCCATGGCACAATTTAGTGGCTCTATCCTGTTGATATCCGGGTTTTAATCGTGTAATAGAGTAGTTGAGTTGTAAATCATGCATGTTTAGGCTTTGTGCCGGTATTGTTTGGACCCTTAGCGGTCGTTTCTTGCTATCATCTCACTATTTTTCATTTAATATTCCATAGTCAGCCATGATCATGCATTTTTATATGATATATCAGTCTCAGTTATTTATTGATTCATCATATCATTGTTCCGAGTTGTTTTCATGACATTGTGAGCACGTGGTGAGACTGGAAAGGTTGAGAGCTTGGTTATGAGTGACAGTATAGGATCGGGTTGTATCCGTAACGGTTATATTGATTATTATGATAGTGCTTGGGCTGTAGGAGCCTCTCTGGAGTTTGTAACACACCTCTAGTGAGCCCGGATGATATTATTGAGGGATGAATTTCCTTGGATACAGCTTGGCAAAGTTGAGCCAATGTGCCACAGGGTGACCCCACTATCATCCACTTGCACAAAGGACTCCATGATTATGGCCAGGCAATAGCAGAATTAACTACAACAATGAACCAGTTGGCAAAAGCTCAATTGCAAAAAGTTCAAGCTCCTAGACAAGTAAATGACATGGAAGGTGTCAACATGTTGGTTAAAAAGAGGCGACAAAGAGGTCAAAAAGGTCAAGGTAGTATGGATCACTATGACCAAGGTAGTGGGGTTCAATCAAGATGAGAGCTATGTTGAGCAAAATGAAGAAGTGCAGTATGTGAACAATTACCAAAGGCAAATGGCCAATGCTCCTAACCAGCAACAACAGTGGAGATCCCAAGGAAATTAGGGGAATCAAAACCAACAAGGCAATATCAATTGGGAGAAAAACAATCAAAATTGGGGTAACCAAAACAATCAGGGCAACTGGAGTGGCAACAACAACAATTGGGGGTGAAACAACAACCAAGGGGTTGGAATAAGACAATCAAGGGAATCTGGGGCAATGCTTCCAAAGGCCACTAATGTATCAACAACCAAAAAACCCACATCCATTTCCATCCCAAGGTCCTGGATCATCAAACAATGAGATGGGAAGGATCGAGATGATGTTTGAACAAATGATGAAGAAGAACGCCGACTCCGATGCCCAGTTGGCATCCCACAATACTTCAATCCGGAATTTGGAGGTTCAACTTGGCCAAATTTCACAGTCTTTGGGTACTCACCCTAAGAGGGCTCTACCTAGTAATACGATAGTAAACCCAAAGGGTGGGAACAACACCGGGCATGCAATGGCGGTGATTATTAGGAACGATCGAGGTGGTGATGTGAATATGTCCAAGTAAAAGGAAATTGTGAGTGATGAGATTCAAGTGCAAGATGATGGTGTTCCTTTAGATGATGAGCAAGTGAGAGAAGAGAATATGAATGCGGAAGTGAGGATTGATGTTCATGATGATGAGGTGGACACCCAAGATGACGTGAACCCTTCTACGAAACACGTAATAGACATACCGGAAATTGTAGTGTCCAAGGCTAAGGCTCCCTTGCCAAGGCATCCTCTACCTTACCTTCAAAGGCTTGTGAAACAAAATAATGAGAACCAAATTAGGAAATTTATTGACATGATGAAGAGATTATCAATCAATGTCCCTTTGGTGGAAGCTCTTGAGCAAATGTTAGGTTATACCAAGTTCATGAAAGACTTGGTGTCTAAAAAGAGATCCATAGATTGTGAGATCATCAAAATGACTCACCAAGTAAGTGCAATTATGCAGTTGATGGCTCCAAATCTTGAAGATCCCAGCACTTTCACAATCCCGTGTACTATTGGGACCGAGGATTCTGCAAAGGAATTGTGCGATTTGGGTACAAGTGTCAATTTGATGCCTTACTCCATGTTCAAAATATTAGTTATTGGTAAACCTAGGTATAGTTCAATAAGGCTTCAAATGGAGGATAGAATAATAAAGAGGTCGCTCGGTATTATTGATGATGTTCTTGTTCGTGTGGACAAGTTTATTTTTCCTGTTGGCTTTGTGATCTTGGAATGCGAGGTTGATTATGAGGTTCTAATCATATTGGGAAGACCTTTACTTGCAAATGGGAAGGCCTTAGTTGATGTGGAAGTAGGGGAACTCATCTTCTGGGTGGGAGAAGAAAAAGTAAGCAGCCCAACAATACTTAAGTGTGCTCTTTCGTGGATTTTGTCATGGAAGTGATAGTTTATGATACTCGTGCAATGATTAATGTAGAGGACCCTCTAGAAGCGATATTTTTGAACCTTGATGTCAATGAGGATGAAGTCCGAAAGATCACTTTGGATCATGAGAATAGAAAGACTCCACCAACAAAGCCCTCAATCGAGGAACCTCCCGCGTTGGAGTTGAAGCATTTTCCTCCACACCTCAGGTGTGAATTCTTAGGCCCTAGTTCAACTTTTCTGGTTATTCTTTCCTCTTCTACTAACATGTAGGTAGATGCCACATTGGCAGTGCTCCAAAAGTATAATAAGGAAATTGGCTGGACTCTAGCTGATATATGGGGGATAAGCCCTGCCTTTTGCATGAACAAGATTATTCTTGAAGATGATGCCAAGCCCTCCGTGGAACATCAAAGGAGGTTGAACGAGGCTATGTAAGAGGTTGTCAAAAAGGAGGTGACCAAGTAGTTAGATGCAGGGGTTGTCTACCCCATCTTGGATAGCTCTTAGACTTCACCCGTGCAATGTGTGCCGAAGAAGGATGGAATGAATGTGGTTACCAATGCGCAAAATGAGTTGATTCCCACCAGGACTATCACTGGATGGAGAGTGTGCATGGACTACCGCAAACTAAATCAAGTGACCCGCAAGGATCACTTGCCATTGCCCTTTCTTGACCAGATGCTAGATAGACTTGTTGGGTGGCAATTGTTTCTTGGATGGGTACTCTGGGTACAACTAGATTTTGATTGCTCGGAAGATCAGGAGAAAACCAACTTCACGTGTCCATATGGCACTTTTTTCTTTTCTAGGATGCCATTTGGATTGTGTAATGCAGCGGCTACATTCCAGCGGTGTATGGTGGCCATATTTATCGACATGGTGGAGGATATTGTGGAAGTATACATGAACTACTTCAATGTTGTGGGTGACTCATTTGATGAATGTTTGAAGAATATTGACAAGGTGTTGGCCCGGTGTGAAGAGCCAATCTTGTGCTTAACTGGAAAAAGTGCCACTTTATGGTCGAGGAGTGCATTGTCCTCGGCTATAAGATCTCAAAGCATGTAATAGAGGTGGACAATGATAAAATTGAAGTGATCTCAAAGCTCCCTCCTCCTACTTTAGTTAATGGGGTAGGAGTTTTCTTGGGCATGCGGCATTGTACCGAAGATTCATCAAAGACTTTTCTAGGTAGTGAATTCCTTGTGTTTGTTATTGGAATATGATGCCAAGTTTGTGTTCAATGAGGAATGTATGAAATCTTTTGAACTTTTAAAGTACAAGTTGACAACCACTCACATTATTACCGCACTCAATTGGAGCCTACCTTTTGAGCTCATGTATGATGCAAGCGATGTTGTGGTAGGATCAGTCTTGGTTCAAGGAGTGAATAAGATGTTTCACTCATTGTATAATGCGAGCAAACCAATGAATGATGCTCAAGTCAAATACATGGTGATGGAAAGAGTTGTTGGCAATTGTTTTCGCACTGGAGAAGTTTAGGCCTTATCTCATGGGTGCCAAGGTGATAGTTCATACCGACCATGCAACACTCCGCTACTTGAGGATGAAGAAGGATTCCGAAGCTTAGTTGATGAGATGGGTCTTATTTCTTCAAGAGTTTGATCTAGAGATTGTGGACCAAAAAGGGTGTGAAAATCAAGTGTCGGACCACTTGTCCCGCTTGGAGGAGGAGGGGAAGCCTTGTGATTGCCTCAAAATTAATGATTCATTTCCTAATGAGCAACACCTCTCTGTATTTTGTGAATAACATGCCTTGGTTTGCGGATGTTGGCAATTTTCTTATGACCGATGTTGTTCCGTGTGAGCTCTCTTCTAACAAAAGAAAAATGCCTAAATGGATAGTTTGGAAAACTACTAGGATGAGCCGCACTTGTTCAAAATCTGTAATGATGGTGTGATTCGGAAATGTGTTCGGAAGGATTATCAATAGAGTATTCTGTATGCTTTTCATTCTTCTCCCTACAATAGTCATCATGGTGGGGCAAGGACAGCTTCAAAGGTGCAGAGTTGTAGCTTTCACTGGCCTACATTGTACAAGGATGCAAGTGAACTTGTGAAGAGATGTGATGGGTATCAAAGAGCAGGTGAAATTTCAAAGAATGGTGAGATGCCTCTCACAGCCATTCTTGAGGTGGACACATTTGATGTGTGGGGCATTGATTTGATGGGTCCGTTTGTAAGTTCTTACAGCAACAAGTACATTTTGGTGGCCGTTGATTACGTTTCAAAGTGGGTTGAGGCCGTGGCTTTACCCAACAATGAGGTCCGGAGTGTTGTGGCTTACTGACATACCAGTGCCTCATGCGTCCCAGCATATGGAATGAACCAACCACCAGCGTGATGAACGTGATTCCCAATGAAAAGTTAGGTAATGTTGCGGTACCAGCCCATATAATCATGCTCACCATTAGTACGCTCAGGTGGAGGGGGTGGCGGAATCAAGTCATACCGCTGGTCCCAAATCTTGATCTACGCTTCTAGTTATGCCAAATATGTCTGGTCAACCCTAGAACGACCATCCCGCTGGAAATGTGTCCTAATCCAAGCGGGTGGTAGAGGTACAAGTTGCGGTCGACCAAACTAGCAACGGACTCGCTCGGTGGCATGATGCTCGACAATATCAAGACACATCAACGGGACGGAAGAGCGCCATATAAATCATCTACTCGAGCAATATTCGAGCAAACCTGCTATTGGCTCATTGTTGTATGGTCTCCTAATGAACTATTAAGTAAATAGACGAACTGTTAGTATACGAAACTCATATAAAGCCAGACCAAGTAAACATTTACTTGCGCGGCCTCCAGCAAATCCAACAAATCCCTTCAATAGGGGAGAGAATTATGTCGAACCCCATACTGGCATCTGTATCCTCGTCTATTTAGCCTCCTCCTAGCTAAAGGGAGACACGATAAAGGTGATGCACCCGGAGCGATAGGTAGTAGAGGTGGCTGCAACTGCAAGAACTGCTCCCAGGCCCAAACCTAATATATATTTTGGACATACAATTTAAGGCATATTTTTACTATTTATGTTATAATCATGAACACATTTGACTATTTTAACCTACAACAGCGGAAAAAAACCAGCAACGTCGTGCTTGGTGCCTATGCTAGCCCGACACATCTACTGGTACAAGTAACCAAGAACAGATAAACCCAGCTGTAAAGAGGTAAATCATCTAGCAGCTCAAGATGATAAAGAAATCTCAAGCTGACTAGGTTTCTCAAAGTATTCAAGAACAATACCCCTCCAAACATGAGCAACATCAACAATCTCATGTACCGATTAATATGATGATCCGATGTATCCTCTGTAATGTTCACATGCATCACCTATGGATGCATTCAAATGGGCACCAACTACAAATGACTAGTCCCAATCTATACAGCATCACCCGCTGGCTGGAAACATGTGAGCCGCTTCAACATCTCCCGGTACTCCACTCCTGTATAATCTCTGATAGCATGCAGTAAAGATATATGATGAACATCAACTGTCATCCCATACAGAACCTCCACATCTAGAAGCGTGATATTAGCCTCGCCAATGGATAAATAAAATATGAGCGTCTTTGGTCGCCACCGCTCTATCAAAACCGTGATCAACGAATAATCCAATTGCAACTAGCCTATCTCAATAATCCTATAAAACCCATATCCTGAAGGCAGACGCGAACCCAAGATTTGAATATGAGGGGGACACCACTGCTATTAGAATGACTTACCCTAAAACTTTATTAGCCAATAAAATGATATATATAAACTCTAGGATATACCAGTAAATAAGCAACATAATCCACTATATAATATAAACTTGCTGAGAAAAAAAAAGTAAGTTCTAATTTCATCAGACTTCCCAATTGACCTGCGAATACAAATTTTACAATAATATTTCCAATAAAAAAAGTGATCCTGCACATCCTTGCGCACACATGGACTAAACTAGAATAAACTTTAAAATGTAAAACTAGCTTAGTGGCCTTAATAGCAATTCGCGACATACAATAATATCTACGGTTTTCCCTAAAAGAGAATTAAAGAAGGCATAACTTACATCAAACTACAAACTTTAATGTTATAAAATACCCAATTTGATACTAATGTTACCTATACGCTATATTCTAAAAGTTAATCACATTACCGACAATAAAACTTTTTAAAAAGTTATCTAATTTTTTAAACATGTTGTAACTTATAATCCATAAAAAGAATATAGCATGTGCATCAAGAGACCACTTAGTTTCAGAAAAAATGGGAGCTCAATTTATACAAAATTATTTGGATAATAGATTTGTGGTTTACCAAGAATGCCTTTACTGGCGATTGTTCAACTAAAAAATTGAAAGCTAAATAAAATCATATAACCTCCATCTCCAATTTTCCACACTCTTTATAAATAAAAAATAGAAAAAATGGTATCCATAACAACACATAATAGGAATTGGTAATTTTTTAGTCTTATATTAGGTTTGGCAAAGATAGCCCCAAACAATTGGCATTATATAGCCAAATCTTAAAAAAACTACTCTTTTTAATATTCTCTCTCAAGAAAAATTACACGCTTATTTTGGCTTTCCTCACCATTTCTCTCATTGTATTTTTTCTTCTATCTCTTCTCTTTTGCTCTCATAGTTTAGCAAAAATTCTTGCAAATTATGCAAAAACAATTAGTGGGATGAAAATGTAAGGTTGATCTCACATCAGGAAAAATCTGAATCAAAAACTAAGAGAGAAAAAATATACTTCAACTTTATTTTTCTTCTCTCTTCTTTTTATTTTGGTTGGATTGAATGAGCGGGTGTGATTGAAAATATTTAAACGAGGCTATATACAATTTGAGCAAGATTAGTAAAAACTAAGAGAGAAAAAATATATTTCAACTTCATTTTTCTCCTCTCTTCCTTTTTTTGGTTAGATTTAATGAGTGGGTGTGACTGAAATGGTTAAAAATATCTAAATAAGGCTATATATAAAATTTGAGCAAGATTAGAATTGATTTAGATTGGTTTCAAGTAAAAAATCAGACCTAAAAAATCCAATTACGACACGTGTATATCACATTGTATATCGTGCACATCAGTGTATATCACACACAGATTTTTTAAGGACGTATTTGTATATCGTGTATACAACATAATTTTTTTATGGACGCCCATGTATATCACATTGTATATCATATATATAACACAAATCTTCGTGGATATACACAGATACATATAATATACATGAGATATCACTGATGTACTAGCGATATACATGGATTACTATTTTGGTATACACATGTTCGATGTGCTATACACTGTGATGTACAAATAATATAATATTTTTATTGTGATATACATTAATATAAAGGCAGTAATAACTATATATATAATTCTATATTATTGATATACAAAGAATAATATTATTTATATACAAAGAATAAAAATAAAATTTTAATATACATGTTGAAATAGACAAAAAAGAAAAACAAGTTGTGATATACATATTATTATTGTGATATATATTTATTGGCAATTTGATGCAAATATCAATAACTAGGGCTATTTTTTAACAATTGTATAAGTATGTTGTTATACCATGCCAAAATTCCTAAAAAATATATTTCAAAGTAAAAGTTGCACTAACCAGAGATTTGGTGCCTGCTACTTTTTCCAAGTAATGAGAGAAATTTGTATTAACTTCTCTATTTTGGAATTTGGAGTAAGGAGCGACAGGTTTGGGTTTGGGCTTTTGGGGTTTTTGATTTTTGGGGTAGGACTTTGAAGAAGAATAAAATAGTAATGTTGAGCATTATGTATAACTATTACAACAACAATAACAACTACCCAATATACTCCCACCAGGTGGGGTTTGGGGAGGGTAATATGAAGACGAGCCTTCCCTATCCGAAAGGGCAGAGAGGCTGTTTTCAATCGACCCTCGGCGCATAGGATAAAAGGAAAAACACTTTGCTGAGGAACGAAGCTTCGTGTTTGTTTTTCTTCAAACCCCCAATCCGCTCTCGCTCGCCACTACTAACGGGGTCTCGGTTGATTTCCCTTCCTTTAGCTACTAAGATATTTCAGTTCGCTAAGTTTGAAAAGTCCAAAGAGCGCAGACTAGCCACGGAGCTTGGATACGGTTTCCCGATCGGAGATCCATGGATCACAAACGGTATCTCCCCATGGCCTTTCGCCTCTGAAAGCGTCCTTCCTTCTCAATGCCCAGGCATCCATCCAATGCATTCTTTTCGATCTTGTACCAAAGCATAGGCGTCACAAGCGGTACACAGAACACCATCACAATCTCGACGAAAAAAAGGAAAAGCAAGTACATCCTTAACGGCCTCTATTCCTGACGTGAACAGCCGCTTTCTTGGATAATTCATAGGCACTTTCCATTAGTTAGACTTCACACACTATATAAACAAATAGTTGAAGCGTGCGATAGAAAGCGAAAAAACGAATTGATTGACTATTGAGTGCAAGCCCGTAAACGACCCTTGGCGCATATGTATAACTATTACAATATAATTAAATTCAGAAAAGGAAAAGTAACAAATATAAATAAGTCAACTTTTTATTATTGATTAATAATTTGTACTATTGTACAGTAGTTCCAGTACATAATTCTCGTAATATAAGGTAAAACAAAAAGTATAGTAGAAAAAAATGAATTTGGAGGAGGCATGCTTCGAAGCCGGATAATCAATAGAGTGAGAGAGCTCACAAAATATTCCGGACCATCGCTCCAGCCCAACTTTTGTTTATGGGGGGCCAAGAAAATTATTTAAGGATTACTAAAGTATATACAACTCTCTCTATATATATATATAGCATTTGTGGAGACTAACGGGTTCCCGTGACTCCCCAAGTCCCTATGTAGGTACGCCTCTGCCTAAAGGCATCAGACTATATGGGGATGGAGATGGTGGGCCGTAAGAAAGCTCCACATATCGTATGCCCGTCTGGCACAAAACGTTTGGGCCAATAACTTCCCCTCCTATTGTACGAAGATCTATGCTCGACTTATCACAACAGTAGCTCTAGTAAGACAGGTCTGGGATGCACATGCGGAACCTCCATGACGACTGCTATAAATTAAACAATATTAATTAAAGTATTTTTTTATTGCTTAACATCTTTAAATATATTATAGCATCTTTAATATTCAATATTTATTCGTTATTTTTACTATATTGGTAATTAGGTTGATATATTTTCTATATTAGTTTATTATTTTATATGTTTGTTTGTTACTCGCCTATTTTTTACTATAATAAAATTAAATAATTAAGTTTTATAACAATACAAGATTTAATTATTAAATATTCATAGAACAATACTTAGGTTGAGTCTAAATAAATCATGTTTTGGTTCCAGACTCGATAGTTGAGGGCCTATTAGCACCAAGGATTCCAATGTTCTTGTGCTCATGATGAGAAAATTTCCCCAATTTATCACTCAACATGTTTGTTATTCTATATGTCAGTTTATTATTTTATATGTTAGTTTATTATTTAATATATTTGTTTATTATCCACATGTTGTTTGACAATAATAAAATAAAATATATGATTAATTATTTAACTATTAAATATTAATATAACAATACATAGTTTTACTAATATTGTTGTTTTCTCATATTATTCTTTTTTATTTTTTTACTATAATTCGAAAGAGTTTGTGCTTGAGCTATCAGCTTTTTTCAGATATTTTTAGATCTAACATATAATTAAATAATTAATTTTAATAACTACAAAGATACTATGCTACATGGCACTATATTTTACTAAGGCCTCATTCGTTTTTTAGATTAAGACGTCTTAATCTGAATACACATATGAATATATTAAGATGTGTATTAAGATCTAAATACTAAAAATGAAGGCCATTTAATTTTTAACATATGAATGCATAAAATTTACTTTAAAATTTTAAAAATAATAAACATAAAATTCAAATGAAATACTAAATAATATAATATTTTATCAATAAAATATATATTGTTTTTTAGAATATGATAGTTGTTGGTGGTGATGGCTAATGTTTGAATGCCGATTAGAGACGGTGGTTGGTGGTAGTTTTAGTTGATGATAGTGGTTCATGCTAGTAGTGATTGGTAGTGGTGTCGATTATAATTGAGGATGGTGGTGGTGGATGGTGATAGTTAATAATGGCGGGTGGTGGTTTGTGATTGAGCCAGGTAGTGGTAAGTTATAATGATGCGCAGTGTCGGCGTTGTTAATGGCAATTGGGTGATTGGTTATGGTAGTTGAGGTAAATAAGTGTTGACTGTGGATGAGAATGATGGTGGTCGGAGTGGTGGGGATGATGGACGGTGATGGTCGATAATGGTGATGATTATGATTGAGGATGATGGTGGTGGTGGTGGTTGAGTATGGTGGTGGTAGTGGCAGTTGATAATGGTAGGCGGTGACGGCAGTTAATAATGAATCTGTGATAGCATTTTAATGAAATTAATTCTCTGTTTAAGGTCTCGATCATATAGCCTTATTCAGACCCATATGAAGTAAAAAAAACAAACACACTTAATGATTAAGATCTGAATAATTAAGATTCAGACTTTAAAAACAAACGCACTTAATGTCTGAGATCTGAATGATTAAGATTCAAACCTCCACTAAGTGCAAAAAAATGAGGCCTTAATGATTAAGATCTGAATAATTAAAATTCAGACTTTAACAAATGCACTTAATGTCTGAGATCTGAATGATTAAGATACAGACCTCCATTAAGTGCAAACAAATGAGGCCTAAAGGACACAATATTTTACTACTCTAAAAGGGCACTACATTTCAAATACCAACACTCCATTAGGTCACAAGATACCACTACAGGGAACTAAAATAATAATATTTCTATTTTACCAGTCTTTTAGCAAATAGTTAATCTAAACTGGATAAAAATAATAAATTAATTTAATCATAAAACAATCAAAAAATAACATATACTACAGTAAAAAGTAACTAATTAATATTTTTTTAACAGCTAACAATCTAATTTTTTAGCACACTAATAACGTAACTCGGATAAAAAATAATAAATTAATTATATCGCAAAATAATCACTAAATAACATAGAACACATTAAAAAAAAGTAATGAGTATTTTTTATACATGAATTTTAACAAAAAATAGGTCGGAATACTTCGATTTGAAATTTTTGGAAAGCTAAAGGTTTGATGATTTGGATCCGAAACAAGCACTCCACTACGAGATAATGCCTCAAATACGATGTAAGACCGAAAATCTACACTTTTTGTGGGACCGGTGTATTCTACTCAACTTTTTTTGAGTAAAAAATTGGGGGGATGGAGGGGGGGGGGACCGTTCTGTTCGATGAGAAGGGGACGACATTATATGTTAGTATAGATCCTTAAAGAAAGGTGTTATACTATAGCGCCTTTTGTTAGGACGCTATACTTTCCTTCCCATTTGAGTCCAAATATAGCGTTTTTAGCTAAGGCGCTATACTTAACTGGGCAAACAGTCATTAAGGTATAGGGCCTTTAACTAAGGCGTTATACACATTTTGGTCACAAGTTTTCTTCCCCATACATTTTGGTTCTTTGAGTCAAAGAACCACATTTTAGTTTCGGACTCCTAATTATATCCCATTCCTTTTCATTAACATAACATTATTTTCTTATTAATCTCTCCCTATATATATATATATATATATATATATATATATATATATATATATATATATATATATATATATATATTGGTCCAAAATATACAAATAATTTTTCTAGTTTTTAAAAATAAAATTTATATATTAAAAACTCCATAAAAGCACTATAAACTATATAAATTAAATTATATTTTTAACATTGAAAAATCGTAATAAAGCTTATTTAATTCTGTAAATATTAATAATGAGGAAGAGGGAACATATATCTATACTAAAGTGAAGGAGTGACGGAGAGAAGAGGAGATGCCTTTGCTTGGTTTATTAAAGTATTGTTTGAGGGGATTTTTACATATATATCCCATATAACAAGCCTTATAACCACTTATGTTTAAGGTTAGTATTTATTACATTTAAGTATACCATATTTCAATATATGTACCAAAATTGACTTTTAAGGTTTAATTACCAATGATTTATTAGGGGCTTTATTTGTGGAACAAAATATTTCCATATTTTCTTTCCCCACTTTTTTCTCTTTCTTCCACCAAATTTTTAACCTTGTTAATCACCTTATTAATTAACCCCACGTTTTTTTTTGTTAATTTTATCTTTTTTCCATAAACCGATAACCTTTCCCAATAAAAACTACACCCCACCCCCCGTGTATTTTCATTTACCTTTACCTCTTTCTCTGGTCTCACCATTGTCATCTTCTTCAGTTTCAGCATTCAATCGCCAAAAAATCTTCTTCAGTTTCAGCATTCAATCGCCAAAAAATCTTCAAAGTTCTGTAAAGAAAACACATTTTCAGTGAAAAAAAACTTATCCATAGTAAAAATGGTGAAAAAATATATTACTCCACAACGTAAAAAAATAGGCGAAATTCCATCATTTGATTTGGGTGTTTTAACACCTAAATCTCCAGTAAAAAGACAACAATCTGTCCATGCAAGTGGAAAAGAAAGTGTTCCTGCATCGCCGAGACAAATACGAGCTGAAACTCGAACAAAGCACTTGCAGGAGGTTGATGCAACCGGTGTAGAAATTGAAGCCGACAAACAACGCAAGCGAAAGGGGAAAAGCTTGTGGGTGGATGATGATGATTTTGTGGACGATTCACCCAAAGTTCAAAAAACAAAAATACAGAAGGTGTCTCATTCACCCTCAAAGCAAAAAAAGTTGAAACCCTCTAAAAAAAACCACAAAATTGATTCCACAACAAGTTTCGGTTAAGGTAAACAACTTTTTTTTTCTCGACAATGTTTTGTAGTTTAATATGTTTTTGCCAAAAAATTAGAATTCAATTTTTTTTGGCGTCTAAGTGTTTTTTGTAAAATTTAATGTATTATTGCATATTAGGGTTGCTTATACAAGTTGTAGTTAATTGTTATTATTCGGAGTTAATGTGTTTTTTTTTGGCAGAATATAGTGTTGAAACAAATTTGTAGTCAATTGTAGGTTTTTGTAGTTTAATGTAGTGTTATGAATGTGTTATGTAATATTTTATTTGACAATGCATATGTTGAAGACAATGTTCCACAGTCACCAATTCATTGTGTAACTGTGACTGAAATTGCCTAAGAATGCATTGAAAAAGAAGAGGAGATTGGAACAAATTTCTGTTCTTTTATATAGTGTTGAAACATGTTTGTAGTCAATTGTAGGTTTTTGTAGTTTAATGTAGTGTTATGTAATGTTTTATTTGACAATGTCACAGCTGAATCAAAATTGTATATTTTTGTCGTTTTTGTAGTTTAATGTAGTTTAATGCAATGATTATTTGGAACTGTTTTAGTTGACCTAAATTTCATTGACAAATTATACTGTGGAATCAAATATGTAGCTGTTAACTGTAGTTTTTTGTAGTTTAATGTAGTTTCATGTGTATCTTGTAGCTGTTATACACAGGCAAACTGTTATACACAGACTTCCTGTTTTCTTTCCTCTTGTATGCTCTGTTAATTATTGATATTGAACAACTGGTATCCAAAATCTTATTCTATCTAAAAATCTTTAAGTATGTCTTATTATATACAAATGTAGTTCTTATTGACTACAATTGATTACAGATTGCAGTAACTACAATTGTATTAACTACAGATTGCATTAACAAAATTTAAAAACAAGTGACTACATTTAACTACAATTGAATAAAATCTGTATGTATGTGAACACTACAGATTGCATTTAAACTACACAATGCATTAGTGTACAGAAACCTATAACTACATTACATATAACTACATTTTGATATAGGTAAATTGAAATATACAGAATTGAAATACATACTGTGTAGCTGTTATTTGTATTTTGTAGCTGGCTCACTGTTCTTTTATATAGTGTTGAAACATGTTTGTAGTCAATTGTAGGTTTTTGTAGTTTAATGTAGTGTTATGTAATGTTTTATTTGACAATGTCACAGCTGAATCAAAATTGTATATTTTTGTCGTTTTTGTAGTTTAATGTAGTTTAATGCAATGATTATTTGGAACTGTTTTAGTTGACCTAAATTTCATTGACAAATTATACTGTGGAATCAAATATGTAGCTGTTAACTGTAGTTTTTTGTAGTTTAATGTAGTTTCATGTGTATCTTGTAGCTGTTATACACAGGCAAACTGTTATACACAGACTTCCTGTTTTCTTTCCTCTTGTATGCTCTGTTAATTATTGATATTGAACAACTGGTATCCAAAATCTTATTCTATCTAAAAATCTTTAAGTATGTCTTATTATATACAAATGTAGTTCTTATTGACTACAATTGATTACAGATTGTAGTAACTACAATTGTATTAACTACAGATTGCATTAACAAAATTTAAAAACAAGTGACTACATTTAACTACAATTGAATAAAATTTGTATGTATGTGAACACTACAGATTGCATTTAAACTACACATTGCATTAGTGTACAGAAACCTATAACCACATTACATATAACTACATTTGGATATAGGTAAATTGAAATATACAGAATTGAAATACATACTGTGTAGCTGTTATTTGTATTTTGTAGCTGGCTCACTGTTTCAATATACAGAAAAATGTAGGAAAAATGTAGTTTGTATGTAAAAAATGTAGTTTGTATGTTAAAAATGTAGTTATATGATATGTTACATTATATATTGTAATGCTGAAATCTAGCTTCATTCTAACGACAATTAATATACTTTTTTTGCAGAATGGACCTTACTATGCTCAACATAATGTTGATTATGGTGTGATACGGTTCCATAGCTTGTGCGATGCAACGATACCATCCCAGATAAAGTCTTTATTATCCCCAACCCAATTAAGTGCTTTCAAGAACACTTGTTTTGGTTATTTACTAGATATGCCCCCTATCTGCATGCAGAACCAATCAATTCATCTTCTAATGAAGTATGAATTATCAAAGTCTATTGGCGACTATTTTTCTGTTCTTTTAAATGGACAAAAATTGATTTTTTCTTTGAGGGATTTTTGTTTGATAACTGGGTTTAACTGTGTTGATAGTTTATCGGACTATGGTTACAATTCTAGTTATGTTAGCCATTTAATGACTAAATACTTCCCTAACAAATCTCGGGTAGAGAAATCACTTTTGAGAAATGTAGTGACATCCAAATCCTGGACAAATGATTTGGATGCTGTACAGTTGTGTGTCTTGTATATGTTGGAATTCTTTGTTTGTCCTTCTGATAAGGACAATGTTAGTTTGATAGACAAATTTACGTTTTTTCTTATAGAGAGTGGTCATTTTGATTCGTACCCATGGGGTACAAAATCTTTCAAGCAAGTTGTTGAGTATGTCAGACATCGTCTAAGTCCCGACGTCCATTCTTATCTTATACGGGGATGCTCATTAGCCTTACAAGTGTGGCTGTACGAGTGCTGTTCTTCTATCAGCACCTAGCTTGCTACACGGTGCTCTGACTCCATTCCTCGTATTTTAAGATGGTCGGCTACAAAAGGACATATTTGGTTAAGTGATCTTGGAGAAAAAATCATCAAGCCTGAGTGGCTCAAGGTATTCTTGTTAACCTTTGTGTAATTCTTCAATAACTACTATAGTAACTACATGACATCTACAATTTCTTTCAAATTTACTTAACTGTCTTCATCCATCTTTCAGTTCTCAAACTTGGTTGCATCCGTGGAAGAGATTGGAGCGCTCAACCTCCCAGGAAAGCTTAATTATGAAGATGAAGAGGTTACTCAACCATCAATAGTCCCATCTGCTGCTTCTCCGACAGTTCAACATGAAGAGGCTAATTCCCCAAATGATATGGAATCTGTAAGAAGCCAGATCATGAAGTTGGAACAGAAGCTTGAGCAGGTACTGTTAGAATTTACAGTTGTGTAGTCATTGTTTAGTACCAATTGAAATCATTCCTTCGACATTGTAGTTTCTTTTTTATTTTAGTGTAACAAATCGAATATTCTTACCAACTCACATACATATTTAATTTTTAGGTTGATGGAAAGTTAGATCAGTTGAAGAATGATGTTTTTGATGAACTCTCAAAACTTCGAGAGTTCATAGATGAATCTTTGAAAAGCTTAGTGAATGCTGTCAACAAGAGAAATGAATTGGATGAGTCCAAGGTAAGATTTTGATATTGAACAAGTGGTATCCAAAAGCTTCTATTATCTAAACATCTTTAAGTATGTGTTATTATATCCAAATGTAGTCCTTACTGACTACAATTGACTACAGATTGCATTAACTACAATTGCAGTAACTACAGATTGCATTAACAAAATTTAAAAACAAGTGACTACATTTAACTACAATTGAATAAAATCTGTATGTATGTGAACACTACAGATTGCATTTAAAATACACATTGCATTAGTGTACAGAAATCTATAACTACATTACATATAACTACATTTGGATATAGGTAAATTGAAATATACAGACTTGAAATACATATTGTGTAGCTGTTATTTGTATTTTGTAGCTGGCTCACTGTTTCAATATACAGACTTGAACTTCATATGACTTAGCTGGCTCACTGTTATTTGTAACTAACACTATATAATATTTATGATAATTTATTCTAATACTAAAACATTCCTCTCACAATGTAGTTTGCTGCTAGTTCAAAAAAATATAACAAACATAATCAAGCAGAGAAAAACAAAGAATTTCAGTTCAATTTTGGCCCTCAACTCCGTGCAGGCCCCAGTACAACAGGTATCTAGATAATTCCTACATACATATATACTTCCATCTTGAATTGCTAATAAATAATAAATTTACATGTTCAGCTCCTTCTTCTCCTCAACAACTTGAACAACAAGTTGATTTGTATGATGACCTATAACAAGCAGCTGATGTATCAAAAGAAGGTTTTGTTTATTAATGTAGTTTTTAATATAAAATAGTTTATTATACACTGCTATAATGCTTTAAAGCATATGTATTATTTTTGTAGCATATGTTGAAGACAATGTTCCACAGTCACCAATTCATGGTGTAACTGTGACTGAAATTGTCGAAGAATGCATTGAAAAAGAAGAGGAGATTGGAATGATGTGTGGAGGAACTGAAAAGAAAGGTGTGACACTAGACGATTTTGAAATTCCAGAAAACCTATCACAAATGGTCATGTATGGTGACCCAATTCAAGTTGATTCAACGCCTCTTCATCAAGGAAGAACAAGGTTACCTGGAAAACATGCACGTTCACCATTCACTCCACTCTACAGTACTGAAGGCAGCACGTCTTTTGGACCAAAGTTTTTTTTACATAAAGCACCCATTCACAAGTCCCATTGGTGAAGATGTTGATCCTGAACTAATAGATAGTTTTACTACCTGGTTATACCATCGAAGTGACAAATCATCTAGGAGGTATGGTGCTTAAATGTCTTATGTTGTATGTACTTGTTTTATTTTTTTTTTTTCTCTCAAATTTAGACTTTAAAGTTGTAAATGTTTTTGTTTTTTGTAGTTGTTTGTTTAATTATATTATTATTACAGGAGGAAGTACTTCTATTCGAAGAAGGATAACCATCTGAATCCTTTGTTGGATTTGGGTTGCGAAAAAATTGATAAGAAGGACTGGTTCTACGCCCTTGCTCACCCCGGACAATTAATCAATTGTATAGTAAGTATATGGATTATCATTGCAGTTTTGTCTTTATCTGGTAGCTGGCTCACTGTTATGTAGTTATTGAACACTACAGTTAACTACAAACGACTACATTTAAAATACTGATTGCCTTGATATGTACAGACTTATAACTAGATTACACATAACTAGAATTGGTTATAAGTAAATTGAAATACACAGACTTGAACTACATATTTTGTAGCTGTTATTTGTATCTTGTAGCTGTTATTTTCACTTTTGTAGCTGTCAAACTGTTATACACAGCCATTATTTGTTTTCTTTCCTCTTGTATGCTCTGTTAATTGTTGATATTGAACAATTGGTATACAATAGCTTATTCTATCTAAACATCTTTAAGTATGTCTTGTTATATGCAAATGTAGTTATTATTGACTACAATTGACTACAATTGATTACATTTGCATTAACTACAATTGCATTAACTACAGATTGCATTAACTACATTTAAAAACAATTGACTACTTTTAACTACAATTCACTACAATATGTAGTTTCTTGAACACTGCAGCTTGCATTTAAAGTACAGATTGCCTTAATGTACAGACTTGAACTACATATTATAAATTGAACTTTTACTTTTTTTAGCACATTGATGTTATAATGTACTATTTGAGAAAAAAGGGGAAATATGGCCCCAACAACAACTGTAGATTTACAACAACCGATTGCTTGTTCAAGACAAAAATTGAAAGTATCTATGAGAAGTTCTCTGCTGCTCCAATGAATCAAAGGAATTCTGTTGTAAAAGTCGATGACGATATTGGAGAATACATTATGGGCTATCGAATTCTTGCTAATGTAGCATGGGATCTTGTGGATTATGTGGTAATGCCTGTTAATCTTGTAGAGAACTTTCATTGGTTGTTGTTAGTGTTTGACATAAAGGACCGGCAACTGTATGTTTATGATTCATTGGTGAGGGCAAAACGTAACAAAACTGTTCAAACTTTGGCTAAAAAATTTTCAACCATTATTCCTCTTTATTTGTCATGCACTGGTTTCTACGGTAAACGCAAGGACATTGACTTCATGATTACAAAGTCATACGTAGAGAAGCCAGTTATGGACCCTCTAGACATACAATGGATGGTTGCCGAGATTCCACAGCAAAAGGAAGGCTCACTGTAAAAAACTAAACTCCCTTTCTATATGTTTAATTAAATTTTTTTTGTTTTTGGTATTTAATGAAAATTACTCATATTCTGCAGGGATTGCGGTGTATTTGTGGTTGCCTTTGCGGAATATATTAGCAATGGTGATTTGTCTATACCAAAGGAAGATCTTACTGATATTGACAAACACCGTAGACGCTATGGAGCTCTGTTGTGGGACTACGCCACAAAGAAGCTAAATGATGGTTCAATCAGTGAGAGCGAGGTTACAGACAGGCTTGCAAGGAGGAAGGGTCCACCGCCAAAGAATGAGAGAACTAAAGTGGAACGAAAGAGGAAATACTGTGTACTGTTGTAATGAACTTTGATTGTAACCCACAATGTTTCATGAATACTGAACAATTATGTAGTTAGTGGAGAATTATGTCAGTTTGGTTGTACTGAACAATAGCTTCATGAATACATTAGACATTATCATGCCAGTGCTTGCATTATCCAACTTCATGGATTGGAATCCAAGGTGTTCTTTCAGGTCTGAACTCAAAAATATCAAATAAAATTTGAAGCCAGTTCAATCAATTCGACGATATAGAATTGCTTCAATACAGAATTTAACTCTATTTGATAATGATAACATTATTAAAGGTAACTACAATTACCTACACTTACAGTACATTATAACTATAATCTGCAAACAGTTTACATTACTCAAGTATATTAGTAAACTTCTTTATTATCATTAACTCTCTGAAAATATTTCATAAAACATTAACTACATTTAACTACAATCGTCTACATTTTAAAAACTCTCTGGAAACACTTCATATAACATTAACTACATTTAACTACATTTGACTACATTTTTAAAACTCTCTGGAAATACTTCATATAACAGTAACTACATTTAACTACAATTATCTACATTTTTAAAACTCTCTGGAAATACTTCATAAAACAATAACTACATTTAACTACAATTGTCTACATTTTTAAAACTCTCTGGAAACACTTTATATAACATTAACTACATTTAACTACAATTATCTACATTTTTAAAACTCTCTGGAAATACTTCATAAAACATTAACTACATTTAACTACAATCGTCTACATTTTTAAAACTCTCTGGAAACACTTCATATAACATTAACTACATTTAACTACATTTGACTACATTTTTAAAATTCTCTGGAAATACTTCATATAACATTAACTACATTTAACTACAATTATCTACATTTTTATAACTCTCTGGAAATACTTCATAAAACATTAACTACATTTAACTACAATTGTCTACAAAGGATTGCACTGTTGCAGTACATTTGCGCTATATGTTTTCGGATAAAACTTCTTGTCTTGAACAATGAAGAATAAAGAATTGACGTTGCATAGCAATGCCATTTGCAGTTTTCAGCAACTCTTACCATCCAGTAGAAATCACTTACAGTACATTATAACTACAATCTGCAAACAGTTTAAATTACTCAAGTATATTAGTAAACTTCTTTATTATCCTCAAAACGTATTACAGTTACATATTAAATTCCGATAATCTGGGATAACTAACATTTATTTTGAATAACTATTGTAGCTACATTATATTCATGCCTTTTTCGGCGCATTCTTGCAACTTCTTTTGTTATGCCCTTCGCCTCCACAATTGCCACATGACACCTTGTACTTCTTTGAGTTTATTTCATCAAATTTTTTATATCTTTCCTTGTGAGGTCTTCCTGGCTGCCTTTTATCTCCAGCCGGTGGCTTTATTACATCATCGAAAATATGTTGTGGAACATCCCATTTCGCTTCATCAGGAAGAGGATTAACTGGCAATTCATATGTAAGTAGTAGGCTCTTAGTTGTGTAATACGGTGAGCAATAGTTGTCTGGCCTTTCATTCCTATGCCTTAATGATGCCAAAGCATGTGCACATGGAAGTTCATCAAGTTGGAATTGTCCACAGCTACATTTCTTATTTTCTAAACATACAATCTACCGCTTCACGCCATCTAACACAGTGTGTATATGATCTGTTGAAGCTCTCACCTACAATTCAAGATTAAAAAGAAATTAATAAGGTGTCAATAAGTTAACTATGTTAGCAACAATCAGTTAAATACAAATCAGGTACAAACAAACGGCATATAAACATTAACTACATTTAACTACATTTGACAACATTTTTAAAACTCTCTGGAAATACTTCATATAACATTAACTACATTTAACTACAATTATCTACATTTTTAAAACTCTCTGGAAATACTTCATAAAACATTAACTACATTTAACTACAATCGTCTATATTTTTAAAACTCTCTGGAAACAACTTCAACAGCTACTACTTTTTTTGTTTATTTTTTCCTGCACCAAACAAGAATATATTACCTTTAGTTTATGGGATAATGTATTGTTATCTTCCAATTCTTTGTTGAATTTGTGCCCAAGTAATGTGAAAGTACCCTTTGCCTTCAATAACTTATCTTTTGTCCAACGTTCTATAATAGTCCTCATATACTCCAATAGATCAAATATTGGCAGCTCTCTTGCCTCTTTTGTAACAGCGTTCAACGACTCTGCAATGTTTGATGTCATAGCAAAAGTTCTATTTGCCGTTGCATGTACTCTTGACCATCTATGATAGCCAATATCATATAGGTAAGACGAAACACGTGGGTCTACCTCCTGAATCTTCATCATTCTTTCATTGAAATCATCCAGAGTATATGACCGTGCTGTATCAAAGTACAATTCATGTAATTGTAGATGTGCCTTCTTGAATTTTGACCTTATATTTGTCCATATATGCCACATGCAAAAATAGTGTGCCATTCCAGGATAGACAACTGATGTTGCCTTCGATATACTCTCATGCATATCTGAGACAACACACATAGAAGGTCTTTCACCATATGCCTCCTTGAATTATTCAAAGAACCACCTCCAAGACGCGTCGTTTTCAGAATCAACAACAGCATATGCCAAGGGCAAAATATAACCTACAATTTGTAGACATAGCTTGAGACTAACTATTAAATACAAATATATATGGATAATTTAGGCAATTTAAAATACATTGATTTATATAAATACAAAGTAACTACATTGTAACTACAATATTATTACATCTGTTACCTGCTGCATCCATGGTGCTTGCTGTCAGCATAATACCCCTATATGCTGATTTTAAGAAAGTCCCATCAACCACTACTACCGGCCTACAATGTTGCCAACCATTTATTGATGTACAAAGAGCAACAAATGCAAAAAAGAAGCAATCATCTGCTGCCTTCTTCAATTTAACAACAGAACCGGGATAATTCTTCTCAAGAATATAAAAATATTTTTGTAATCTGTTGTACGAGTCACACGGATTCCCTCGCAGAAACCGTAATGCTTTTTCCTTTGCTCTCCATGCTTGCATGTAGCTTAGGTTGACTCCATGTTCGGATAACATGTCAGTTTGTATGTCCTTTGGCGTGTAAACAGTCTTAGGATCACAAAATTTTGGAACGACAATGCTACCAACTACTGTTGCAATACACTTGCGCTTTATGCATGTTTCGTCCATTCGGCAACATGTGTGTTGTCGGCTAAAACTTCTTATACTGAACAATGATGAATCATGAATAGATGTTGCCTTGAAGTGCCATTTGCAGTTCTCCGCAACACATACAAGCCAGTAGCTACAAAAAAACCCAATTTTCAGACATATTTATTAAATACTACAATTAAGTACAATGTGTTTCCAATGAACTACAATTGACTACATTTAACTACAACTAACTACAAATACCGACAAACTGGTTTTCCGAAACTATATTTGACTACAAACAACTACAATTGACTACAATGAACTACAATTGACTACATTTAACTACATCTAACTACAAATACCGACAAACTGGTTTTCCGTAACTACATTTGACTACAAACAACTACAATTGACTACATTTAACTACAACTAACTACAATTAACTACAATTGACTACATTTAAATACAATTAACTACAACTGGGTAAATAAAAATAATACTGTAATTTTGAAAATGAATAACTAACTACAAACCTTCTACAACTTGATCTTTTAACTCTGAACTGGAACTTCTGCATAACTGCGTAATTCTTCATTGCTGCAACAATCGTCTTCTTGTCCTTGTATACTTGACCTTCTTCAATACATGTTTGAGAACATTCAATTATTATTTCACTTTGATATTCCTCAATAGCTGGTGAAGATGGAATTTCTATTAACCTTAATGATCCTGAAGAACCTGCAGACAATACATTGACATTGTATATTCATTATAGATAATTGGCGTCAAATTGTAGTTGATTAGAGAACACAAAAATCTCATAATTCAGTTTCGACGCAAACTTACCTATACTGATGGGGCATTCATTGGTGATTGCCAATTCCATATTGAAATCTCTTATGCTAATACATAACGGATATGAACCTAAGTTTTTATTCTCTTTTTTCGTTTCCATATATACACGAACGCCCATATCGTTTCTAATCTGCAACGGAGGACAATTATCATTCACAATGTATTTTATTTCTACAATTTTATCAGATGTATCAATCGATAATTGTTCTGCAATTGTAGACTGGAGCATTCCGTAGCTTGCAGTCTCATCAACCAAAATGGCGTCAACTTCAAAGTATCTGAAACTGCCATAGTTATCCCAATAACCATTAAATTTAAGCATTATCGGAATTTTTGACATTGTAGAATCTCCTTACTGGCAATCACGGAAGAACTACAAAATATGAGAAAATCAGAGAGAATCTGGAGGAATTGGAGGGAAGAACTACGAAACTGGCTATCACTGAATAACAAGAAAATCTGATTTTCAATGGAGGAATGAGAGTAGTCAATTTCGGTTCAGTTTAGAGGAGAGAATCGGTTCAGTTTAGAGGCGAGATTAGGAGCATTTAATATGTTACCTTAAATGATTTAGCATTTATTTGGTAGAAAATCAAAGATTAATTAGAAGCCATAAAGATAGGCGTTATTTTAGGCTACACTTTATTAAGAATCGTTTTTAGCCTTAATTATCTAGCGTTAATTTATGATGGAAAATCAGCAAATATTCCGTTTGGTATATATTATGTAACAAAAACATGGGATATGAGGGTAATAAACAAACAAGGCACAATAGTGATAGTAAGGTTTGTTATATGGGATGTATAGGTAAAAATCCCTTGTTTGAGTTTGATTAAAGCAAATCGTTAGTTGTCACATTCCTTGGCAGCTGCAACGTTCGTTAAAAAGCGAATAGATATTGGTAATATTAATATAAACAAAATATTCTATATAGATAAAATGCCACTGTTTAGCACTAACTGAACTGAATGATCGAGTAACCTTTCCCAAAACAAAGACCTATTAGTATAATATTTGTATTTCTTAGGACTACTTCAAGTAATGGCTGATTAAACTTTTCATAATTATAAAAAAGTAGAGAAAAATGTCGTCTTTAGTCCCATCACCATAAGTGATTATGCTAATGAGGTATCACGACCAGGATTTTCTATCGTCGGGCCGTAATAATGCCTAATATCACACTCGCTAAGCAAGCCGACGTTAGAATAATATTCACCTTTTCCTTTACATTTTCATAGTTAAAACTAATAAAGCTAAATCAAATAAAAATAAATGCGAAAGTACATAATAAACCAATTACCTATATACTATTAACAATATCGAAACTGTTACTATCCAGAAATCGGTGTCACAATCATGAACATACTACAAATTTCTACAAATACTGGTATGAAAGAAAATACATCTATCTCAAAAGAAAAAAAACAGGAAAGAAGAAACATAGGAGGGGACGCCAGGGCCTGCGGATGCCAACATGACTACCTTGGGTCTCCTAAATGAAGTATCTGCAACCGACCTCTCAATGAGCCACTGCCAGCTCCGAAATCTGCACAGAAAGTGCAGAGTGCAGTATTAAGTGTCGAGCCTAACCTCGGCAATGTAGTGACGAGGCTACGGCGGGACATTTACAATATAACCGGCATACAGTTTATAATAAAGCAAAAAGGAAGTATGGAACGAGATGGAACAATAACTTGCGGTAAAATAAATACGGAACTCAATTATCTTGCATGTACTTAGCTATAACCAATCCTTAAGCCCTTAAGAGAGTTACAATGCTACATAATAGAATCGCGCCAGAGGAAGAATACATAAACAACTAAATGATGCGGCGCACACCCCGATCCCACCATATCATCAGTAACAGTATGAAAATTTAATACTCATGTTGTGGCGTGCAACCCGATCCTTTAAGACAATCACATTCACCCTTATTACTCCTAAATATATCACCCTTATTTCTCATGTTGCAGCGTGCAATCCGATCCCACCAATCCACCATTATTACTTATGTAGAGGCGCGCAACCCGATCCTATAAGACAATCACATTTCACCATTATTCCTCCTTAATATATCACCTTTATTCCTCCTGTTGTGGCGTGCAACCCGATCCCACCATATTAATATCAATGATATATTAAGAACAAGTGTTTCACAGTTTAGCTTAAAACCCTCGATAATATTTATGCCTCAAACCAAAGCAAATAGAAGGCTATACACTTATGAAACTTTGTTGAACAACTACTACACAGCGAGACCAACCGAAATATACCGTGATACACCAATAAACCAGATTGAACCAATGATTTAACACAATGAGACTACGGAATAATTACTACCTTCAATAAATAAAACAACATCTAACAAGAAGCAATTAAACATGGAAGCACCAATAATCATGTAGCAGTTAAGACAGGAATACAATATAATAAGAATGGGGAAGGGAACATGCTACACAAATAATTTGACGTCTCATAGGTACTCGTCACTACACCTATGAGCCACACACATGAAATTTCACATAGCAATTAATTCGGGGATCCCTAATCCCTCAAGTCAAAGTCATACCAAACACATACCTCAATCTAACGGCCAACTCAAAGCTCAATTACCGCATTTCCTCTAGATTTCGCCTGCAATACAATACATGTTCGCGTAAGGCCGGTAATGTTCGCGAAGAGCTAACCCCTCAATGCTCCGCGTTCATGACTGAAGTCACGCATTCGCATAGAAGAAATCCCTCCCCAGCCCCGATCGCGAATCACAAAATATCAGCATACCAGAAGCAGCAAACACATCAGATTTTCTAAGTGCAAATCATCTTGTAGCCCATCTGAAACTCACCCCAAGCACTCGAGGCTCCAAACCAAACATGTACACAAGTCTTAAAATATCATACGAACTTGCTCGTGTGAACAAATCACCAAAATAATACCTATAATTACGAATTTCACACCAAATTGCATGGAATTTTTAAGAAAGTTTAAAACTTCTATTTTCTCAACCAAAGGTCTGAATTACGTCAAATCAGTCATGTTTCTCATTAAATTTTATAGATAAGGTATACATATAATAATGAACTTGTACCGAGCTCCAAAATCATAATACAGACTCAGAATCAACAAGATCAATTATTAACCAAATTCTAAAAACCTTTATAAATTTCAGATTTATAATTTTCATCAAAAAATTCAGTTCTCGGGCAAGGGACCTCGAAACTTGATTTCGTGCATACACCCAGGCCCCACATTTTACTATGGACCCACCGGGACCGTTAAAACTTGGTCCGTTTACTCAAAGCGTTGACTGAAGTCAACTAAAATCAACCTTTTTTGAGCAAAAATTGTTATTTCATAAATTTTACACATAAACGCTTTCCGAAATTATGCCGAACTGCACACACATTGAGGAGAGATAAAATGAGGTTTCTAAGGCTTCGGAATACGGAATAAGGTTCTAAGCAGAAGATGACTTGTTGGGTCATCACATGAGGACTAAGAAAGGGGATATTTACGTGGAAATAATACCAGATAGAAAATTTTAAGCATGTTGTTAACATATATATACAATTTATTTAGCATTTAAAGATTAATCAATTTCACTCAAACTTCAGGATACGTCGTCGTAGAGTTTAAACCTAAGTTCAAACTTCAGGACATCGCGTCTTAAAGTTTGAAAATTGTTTCCAGAAATTCAAATCTTATGTCCTGAATTTGAAATTAGTAAACCAGAAATTCATGACACTTACTCTTGAATTTCAAATTAGCTGCTCAAAAATTCAGGACACTGAGTCCTAAATTTCTAAATTCTGGATACTTAATCCTGAAATTTGTGTGATGCTAATATTTAAATACATTATAAATTATGAACATATTTTAAATACCATATTTAAAAGTAGTTATTGCTGCACTTCGCCCTATATTTTCACAAGTCGAAGGGGTTTTTTATGGCTGATCAGTGAATATTCGTGGGTGATTTTCACAAATAAGATATTTCAATGCCACCATTTAATTTTTGATCCCATTTAAAAAGGTTTTAAAAAATAGATATGCGACCAACATTAAGTAGCAAAATGTCACGACCCCGACTTCCCACCGTCGGGATCGTGATGGCGCCTAACATTTCACTTGCTAGGCAAGACAACATTAGAACAGTTTTTTTCTTTTATGGGATAAATAACAAAATTAAGAAAGAACTGATATAACGGAAACGATTTAAGTGTGAATCCGAAAATTTAACCAGCCAAACATCTATGCCAACGCCCTGAATCTAGTGTCACAAGTGCACAAGCTTCTAGAGTAATACATATAAGGGTCTAAAAAGAATACAAAGTTGTTTGAATGGAAATACACAACTAAATAGTAAGAGGATGGGGGCTCTAGGAGCTGCGGGCGTTGAACAGCCTCACCTCAAGTCTCCGCGAATGTCCAATCCTAGCCTGCTAATAACTAACGCTGGAACCGACTCCATAATCTACACAGTGTGCCGAGTTTAGTATCAGTACAACCGACCCCATGTACAAGTAAGTTCCGAGCCTAACCTCGACGAAGAAGTGACGAGGCTAATGCGGGTCACCTACACTAAAACCTAAACGAAGTATATATAAAATGATAGAATAATAGAAATACTGAATAGAATTAAGCAGTTAACTAAAAATAATAGCTATAGCCTCGAGAATAAGCAAGTGTCGCCCAGAATTACCAATCTTTAGTAGTCAAAATACTAATACCAAAAAAACAACACAAGATAAGAAATATAAAACAAATAGGTTGTTGCGGCGCACAACCCAATCCCATCAAACAACACAAAATCCTCCATTATTAGTAATGGAATGCTTTCATTATCTAAAATAAAGAACATCTCCCACCAAAAGAGCAGTCCAATAATACCACTCACTGGTAAATAGCGCAATACTTCTTCGTGAATTTTATATTAGTAAAGGGCCTTTAGGCTTGACTTTAGAAGACTAGATTGTCAGACTCGGAGGTAGCAGTAAGATCTCTGTCTCCAGAGAAGGCATGAGGTTTTTCTAAAAGTCTCCTCTCATTACTTATGGATAAAGCTCTTAAGCTTAAGCTTTTACGAACTGAAGGATCTTCCCATTCTAAATAAGAATGAGAGTCTTTCAACTATATATATATATATATATATATATATATATATATATATATATATATATATATATATATATATATATATATATATATATATATATATATATTACGGCTCGCAACCCGATCCCACCATATATCAATGCTATTATTATAATTCACCCTTATTTTACCATATCAATCTACTCTTATTTCACCTGTTGAAGTGTGATACCCGATCCCGACGTATAATATGAATTCACCCTTATACCCAATCCCGATAATTTAATTTGTTTCAAAATCCGACCCCAATTCGAGGTCTAAATTTCAATTTCTAGAAATTCCTAATTCTACCCAAAGCCCTATTTCCACTATGAAAATCCTAGATTTTAGGTTAAAGTTTTGGGGAATGTAATGGTTTGAATCAATTTGTTTTGGGGAAGAAATGGTCTTGGAAAAATTGCCTCTAGGATTCTAGGATTTCAAAATTTGATAAATGGGAGAAAAATCCCGTCTAACTTAAGTTTTAATCAGTTGCAGGTGTTGCATTTGCGACACGCAAATGTGAACTTTTCTTCACAAATGTGAAGATTTCCTGAGCCTGTTGGCATCGCAAATGCAACACAATATTCGCAGATGCAAACTGCCAGGATCACAAATACGATTAAGACTTCACAAATGCAAAGGTGTACCTCCCAACCCACTACTCACAAATGCGATGGCCTCTTCGCAAATGCGAAGCTTGCATTTGCGAGCCAGACCTCGCAATTGCGAAGTCTTCAAATCTAGTGTATCAACTTATGGTTTTTTCAAAGTTCAAACACTCCAATGCCTATCCGAAACTCACCCGAGCCATTGGGGCTCCAAACTAAACATGCACACAAGTCCTAAAACATCATACGAACTTGCCCGGGCGTTCGAATCACGTCAAACTAATTCTGTTTCTCACCAAATTTCACAGACAAGTCATAAATATTATAATGGACCTTGGACTCCGGAACCAAAATACGGACCCGATATTAACAACACCAAATATCAATCAATTTATAGAAACCATTAAATTTTCTGAATTTTAGTTTTCAACAAGAATTCATATCTCGAGCTAGGGACCTCGGAATTTGATTCTTGGCAAACGCCAAGTCCCATATTTTAATATGGACCCATCGACACAGTAAACATATAGGTCTGGTCCTCTTAGTCAAAACATTGACCGAAGTCAACTAAAATTAAATTTTATGACAAAAATTCTTGTTTTCATCAGTTTTTAACATATCAGCCTTACGGGTCATTACTCGGACTTCGCACATAAAACAAGGAATGCTAGAATAAGGTGTTAAAGGATTTAAAAGACAAAGTTTGGTTCTAAAACATAGGATGACCTATCAGATAATCAAATTCTCCACCTCTAAAACAATCGTTCGTCCTCGAACGAACATAGAAAAGTACCTGGACTGGTGAAAAGGTAGGGATATATACTCCGAATATCTATCTCGAACTCACTGGTAGCTGCTTCAACGGGCTAACCTCTCCACTGCACTCAAACTGAAGGATAACTCTTTGATTCCAACTGACGAGCCTGCCGGGCTAGAATAGCCACTGGTTCCTCCTCATAAGCCAAATCCTTGTCCAACTGGACCGTGATGAAATCTAACACGTGCGATGGATGGTTGTGATACTCAAAAGTTCAAGAATCTCAAAAAGTCTAATGTACCTAGCACTCAACTTGCCCTTCTTTTCGAGCCTCATCACACCCTTCATGGGTGATACCCGGAGCAGCACTCTCTCTCCGACCATAAATGCAACATCATGAACTCTATGGTTGGCATAACTCTTTTGCCTAGACTAAGCTGTGCAAAGTCAATCCCTAATAATTTTGACCGTATCCAAGGTATCTTACAATAGATCTGTACCCAACAACCGAGCCTCCCCTGGCTCAAACCATCCGACTAGCGATCGACATCGCCTACCATATAATGGCTCATAGGAAGCAATTTGAATGCTCTACTGGTAGCTGTTGTTGTAGGAATACTCTCCAAGCGACAGGAAATAATCCTAAGAAACTCTGAAGTCTATAACACAAGCGCGAAGAATATCCTCCAGTATCTGAATAGTGCGCTCAGACTCTTCGTCCGTTAGAGGATGAAATGTTGTGCTCAGCTCAACCTGCATGCCCAACTCACGTTGTACTGTCCTCCAAAAATGTGAGGTCAATTGCTTACCTTGATAAAAAATGATAGACACGGTCATACCGCGAAGACGGATGATCTCGCTGATATAAATCTCTGCCAACCGATCTGAAGAATAAGAAACTGCCACATGAACGAAATGCGGTGGCATGGTCAGTCTGTCCACAATGACCCAAACTGCATCAAATTCCTCGGAGTCCGTGGGAGCCCAACAATGAAAACCATAGTGAACGCTCCCACTTCCACTCAGGAATCTCTAACTCATGAGGTCATTGATGCTCACATTTTACCTGCTGATAGTTTAGACACCGAGCTACATATGCAACTATATATTTCCTTATCCTCCTCCACCAATAATGCTTCCGCAAGTCCTGATACATCTTAGCGGTGCCTGGGTGAATAGAATACCGAGAACTATGGGACTCCACAAGAATCAACTCACGAAGTCCATCCACATTCGGCACACAAAAATGACCATGCATCCTCAAAACTCCATCATATCCAATGGTAACCTACTTGGCACCACCTGACTCATAGTTTCCCTAAGGACGAGCAAATGGGGGTCATCATACTATCAATCTCTGGTACGCTCAAATAAAGAAGATCGAGCGACTATACAATCTAGAAAAGGGGTGGGGCTCAGAATCATCCAACCTCAAGAATTGATTGGCCAAGTCCTAGACATCTAATGTAAGCGGTCTCTCGCCAACTGGAATGTATGGAAGGCTGCCCATACTAGCTGACTTTCTACTCAAAGTGTCGGCCACCATATTGTCCTTCCCCGAATGATACAATATGGTGATATCATAGTCTTTCAATAGCTCCAACTATCTCCTCTTCCTCAAATTGAGCTTCTTCTACTTGAACAAATACTGCAAACTCTGATGATTTGTGAATACCTCACATGGCACATCGTAAAGATAGTGCCTCCAAATTTTTAGCGCGTGAACAATGGCTGCCAGCTCTAGATTATCAACAGGGTAATTCTTCGTGTGAACCTTCAGCTGCCATGAAGCATATGCAATCACCTTGCCATTTTACATCAACACTGCACCACGTCCAACCCAAGATGCATCACAATATACTATATACGAACCTGAACCTGTTGGCAACACCAACGCTGATGCCATAGTCAAAGCTGTGTTGAGGTTATGAAAGATTGCCTCACACTCATCTGACCATCTGAATGGGGCACCTTTCAGGGTCAATCCGGTCAGCGGGGCTGCTATAGATGAAAACCCCTCCACTAACTAACGGTAATAACCCGCCAATCCCAAGAAACTATGAATCTCTATGGCTGAAGTAGGTCTAGGCCAGTTCTGAATTGCATCAATATTCTTAGGATCCACCTAAATACCCTCAGCTAATACAACGTGCCACAAGAAGGAGGCTGAGCCAAACCAAAACTCGTATTTTGAATACTTGGCATATAACTGGCTATCTCTCAGAGTTAGAAGTATGATCCGGAGATGCTGATCGTGCTCCTCTCGACTTCAGGAGTATATCAAGATATCATCAATAAACACAATCACAAAGGAATCCAAATACGGCTAGAACACCCGGTTCATCAAGTCCATAAATGTCGTTGGGGCATTTGTCAGCCCATACGGCATCACCAGAAACTCATAATGCCCATATCGAGTGCGAAAAGCTGTCATAGGGACATTAAATGCCCTAATCCTTAGCTGATTGTAGCTAAACATCAAATTGATCGTTGGAAACACTTTGGAACTTGAAAGTGATCAAATAAATCATCAATCCTTGGCAATGTATACTTGTTCTTGATGGTGACTTTGTTCAAGTGTCGATAATATATGCACATCATCATCGACCCATCTTTCTTCTTCACAAACAATATGGGCGCACCCAGGGCGAGACACTAGGTATAATGAAGCCCTTATCAAGCAAAACTTGCAACTACTCCATCAATTCTTTCAACTTTAGAGGGGCCATGTAGTGTAGCGGGATAGAAATAGGCTTAGTGCCCAGAACCATGTTAATACAGAATTTGATATCCCTATCGGGTGGCATCCCCGGCAGGTCCACAGGAAATACCTCTAGAATCTCTCGGAAAATTGGTACAGAATACATGGGAGGAACCTCCGCACAAGAATCGCGGATATAAGCCAAATAAGCTAGACATCCCTTCTCGCCCATACGTCGAACCTTCATATAAGAGATAACCCAACTAGTAGAATGGAAATGAGTCCCTCTCCGCTCTAATCGAGGCAACTCCGGCAAGGCTAAGGTCAGCGTCTTGGCATGACAATCCAATATAGTGTGATAAGGTGAAAGCCAGTCCATTTCCAAAATGATATCAAAATCAACCATGTCAAGAAGTAGACAATCTACGCTAGTCTCAAGACCACCAATAATAACCACACACGAATAATAGAAATTATCTACAACAATATAATCTCCCACAAGTGTGGACATGTATATAGGAGCACTCAAAGAATCAAGAGGCATAACCAGATAGAACTAAAGTATCTCTACTACAAACTGAAACAATACATGCAATAACAGTATCAGTCGACTCTGCCTCAAGCCTGACTGGGAAAGAATAACACAGGGGCTAGGCCCCACCACTCTGAACCAAATTTTTAAGATGCCCCCTGCTAGCTGTCCTCTACCTCTAACGGCATGTCCTTCACCTCTAATAGCCTAACCTCCACCTCTAGCGGTCTGAACTCAGCCTATGGCTGCTTGACCCCTACCTCTAGGTGGATGGCGGTCTTACCTTTGCCTCTAGCTGGCCTCTACCTCTAGTAGCTCACTCTCTGAGTGATAGGAATGAACTTCTGAAGAAAGATCTGAAAGAACGGGTCCCAAGTAAGAGTAGGCAACCCAGCAGGTCTGGTCAATACAAATTTATTCCACCATCTATTGGCGGAACCTGTCATAAAAAATATAGCAAAATTGATCACATTGGTCTCCACTATCCCCATGTTCCGTAGAACCTCATGGAAGTGGTCAAGATAATCATGTGGGTCCTCAAAAGATGCCCGACTGTAGTGATCTAGAAATAGCTTGGTGAACTTTTCCAATCTAAATAAACCCTCATGAGTCATAGCATGTCCACCACTGACCTGTGCTGCAACAACTAGCTGAGCTACTGGAGTCTGATCCTAGGGAGCCAACTACTCTGGGGTGTGAGCAGCAGGAGTTAATGCAGCCTAAAAGATGCTGGTGCCATGGGAAAAGTTCCGCCCTAGGCCACACATCCAAAAGTCCCACCAAATAGGCCAAAGAATCTTATAGAACTAGGGTGGAGATGAACCCCTCCGGGACTTGACCTGGTCCTACTGGAATAGTCTAGGCTAGCCTCCTCATCAAACTCCACCTGAGGCTCTGCCGCTAGTGTTATTGCTCGAGCTCTGGATGAACCCTACCCTTGTCTGAGACTTTGGCACGGCTTCAGCCTCGACCTTTGCCGCTGGTAGGAGCTTCCACTAGGGGCTCTAATTGTTGCTCTGTTGAGGATGTGGTATGTGTTCTCGCCATCTGTGAGAGAACAGAATAGAAGGTTTCAATCAGCAACGATAGAATAAAAATTGCATGACAGAGAACAATAGAAGTGGAATTGTTCTTAACTCTACTGACTCTAGAAGATAAGTACAGACATCTCTGTACCGATCCTCTAGACTCTACTAATTTTGGTCGTGTCTCGTGAGACATATATAACCTAGTGCTCTGATATCAACTTGTCACGACCCAAAATTCCTACCGTCGGGACCATGATGGCACCTAAAATTTTACTTGCTAGGCAAGACAACATTAGAACAGTTTATTTCCTATAATAGATAAACAAAATTAAGAGAGAACTGATATAACTAAAATGATCTAAGTGTAAATGCGGTTTAACCAGCCAAACATATATTACAAAGCCCTGAATCAGGCGTCACAAGTGCATGAGCTTCTAGAGTAATACATATAAGGATCTGAAATAAATACAAAACTTTTCAAATGAAAATACACATCTAAATAGAAAGAGGATGGGGACTCCAGGAGCTGCGGGCGCTTAATAGTTGTACCTCAAGTCTCTGCGTATGTCCAATCTGAGAACGCTAATAACCTCCGATAGGATCGAATCCTAAATCTGTACAGTGTATAGAGTGTAGAATCAGTACAACCGACCTCATATACTGGTAAGTGCCGAGCCTAACCTCGGCAAAGTAGTGAAGAGGTTAAGGCGGGTCACCTACACTGAAACCAGAATGTAATATATATAATAATGACATATAATAGAAATATTGAACAAAATAAATAGTTAACTGAAAATAATAGCAACGGCCTTGAGAATAAGCCATTTTTGACTAGAATTACCAATCTTTAAAAGTCCAAATACCAATACTGGAAAAACCAACACGGCACAAGAAATGAAAAACAAATAGGTTGTTGCAAGGCTCAAACCACAAAAGCTTTTACGACTAATAAATGTCAAACTTAACCGAAAAGGAAACCTTGTACAATATAAGAATCTACACAAGTAGTACTATGCAGCGAGACCAATCCAACAATGTACCATTACAAGGTCCCAACAAGTCAATTTAAGCATATAGAAGCCATTCGTAAAACTATGAAAAAGCTAACATTATTAACAAGAGAAGATATGGATTAACAAGTAACAGTTAAGCATGGAAAGAATTTTGAGCATATAACAGTTAGAACAAGAGAGGAATTGATGAAAGAAAAGCAGTAAATCAGGGAAAACAGATAATTCGGCTACATATAAGCACCTATCACCTTGCATATAAGCAACTCACATGATATTCACATAACACATAGGCCGAGGGTTCCTATTTTTCTCAAGTCAAGATTAGACACAATACTTACCTCACTCCACAGTTAATTCAAAGCTCTACCGGGGCCTTTCCCCTAGAATACGCCTCCAAACCACTCGTATCTAGCCAAAATTAACTCAATAACATCAAATATTTCTTAGGGAGTCAACAACAATGCATAAATTTAGATTTCTCAAACATTCCCCCAACACGTTAAAAATTGGCCCCGAGCCCGCTTGATCGAAACCCGAGATCAGGCCAAAATCCATTTACCCATTCATCCCCGAGCCCGATTATATAATTTATTTCAAAATCTGACCTCTATTCGAGGTCTAAATTCTAATTTCTAAAAAAATTCTTAATTCTACCCGAACCCTCAATTTCCACCATGAAAATCGTATATTTTAGGTTAAAAATTTGTGAAATATAATGAAAGATTGAAAGAAAATGTCACGACCCAAACCCTGCTCCGGTCGTGATGGCGCCTCTCGTGAAGACAAGGCCAGCCAACTAACCCAATTAGACCCCTTCCAAATAATTAGGCATAAATGAAAAGCAAAATACTAATTAATGACATTAATTAATGAAATTTACAACTCAACGCAGCCCGACCGGGGTTTCACAAGTCACGAGCATCTAGGAGGATTTTGATAGAACTACACGGTCTAAAATACATGGATATAATCTGGAATCAAAGGGAAGAAATCCGGTGCCGCGAATGCTGGCGGTCACCTTGCTCAGCTAAGATAGCAAATCCTCAACCAGCTCAACCCGCTACTGGGTAATCAATACCTGCATCTGCACGCGAGGTGCAGGGAGTAAAGTGAGTACTCAAACTCAGTGAGTAATAAAGGTAAATAATAACTGAGCAGAAAGAAACCACGTAAAACAAGTCATCATGCTATATAGTACAGTGTAACCCTTTGAGAAAACAGTGAAAACATGAAAATCCTTCAGAAAATATCTTGACTCAGTTCAAAACCTCTTTTGAAAATATCTTTTTCCAATAGTTAAGTAAATGAATGCGGAACAGGCAGTGCATGTCAGCACAAAAGTCAGCCCCTCGGGCACAGCACTCCATTAACAAATAACGCCAGGTATCAAGTACACAGTGTAAGAAATAACATGGAACCCTTGAACTGCGAGTGTTGGAATGTCATGAAAATTAATACAAATAGGAACAAATGCATGAGTGCAATGCAATGCATATGATAGTACATCCCAATACCCACTACGGTGTGCATCCCGAGCCATACCTATTTATTTATCATCGACGACGCTCACTCGGGTGTGTACAGACTTCATAGGGGCTCCTACAGCAAGCGCAATATCAAACCATATGGTGGCATCAATTAATTCTTGGTCAGTCATTGTTACCTGACTGGTCAGTCATTGTTACCTAACTAATTTACATCATACAGTTTCATTCTTACCACTGCTTCAAGTCACATCATATAGTGTCATTGTTATCAATGTTTCAAGTCACATCATATAGTATCATTGTTACCACTATTTCAAAATCAGTGTTGCGGCGCACAGCCCGATCCATGCTTAGTTCACAAATCAACATAAGCCCCTTGGGCATTATTAAAGCAGTAGTTCTCAGCCCGAAATATCATTTGAAATATTATTTGAGTTTTCAAAACTTATAAGTATGGTTGAGTTTGCAAAACAGTATTTAAAACCTTGGACTGAAACCAAATGATATGCAAGATATGCTAAAATAGTAATATCAATCCCCCAAGGATTCACATAGTTGGCACAAATCCAAAACATGGCAATCAGCCCAAATTATGATGACAACAAGTAGTTTCAGTCAAATACGCAGTAAAAATCAATAATCGGGACGGACCAAGTCACAATCCCTAATAGTTCTCTACCCCACGCTCATATCCGGCGTGCAAGTCACATGAATATGGCACTATAATGTGCAAATCCGGAGTTTGAAACCCTCAACATATCATTTACAAGTATTACTCACCTCGAACCGGTAAAATCTCTAGCCCTCGACACCTTTTCCCCTCAAATCGGCCTCCACGTGCATCGTATCTAACCAAAATCAGAGTGAATACATTACTATATGATCCCCGAGCCTGCTTCCCAAAAAATCACAGAACTCACATTACCGAATTCTTCGTTTCGCCACGAGATCATACATACCAAGAACTACCACATCTGAGCTCAAATGATCTGTCAAATCCCAATTTGAAATATCAAAAACTCAAGCCCTAGTTCATCAATTTTGGCTTAATTTCCATGAATTTACAGACGAATTCCACAACAAGAACGAGTTTCAGATTAAAAAATCTTACCTCTAATCGATTGTGCTTGAATTCCTTTTCAATTTCCTTCAAAAGGCTCCCAAAAAGTTCAACAATGGGGAAAAATGACCCAAAATCGCGGATGAAATTATATAAAACATTTTTCCCAGGTCTGAAGCCCCTTCTATGCAATCGCAAACGACCCTCTCCGATCGCAATGCACAAATTTTTCTCATCTATAATTTAATTCTATGTGAACGTATCAACCACCATGCGATCACAATTCACTGACAAAACACACGATGCGATCGCAGCCTCATATGTGGGAACGCAGTGCACAACAGCACAGCCCACAAAACCCTCTTATGCGGTCGCAATGCCATTTATGCAATCGCAAAGACAAAATTTCATGCAACTCTGAACCTGAAATTTCTGCTATCTTTTAAGGCATAAAGTGGTCCGATTGACCATCCGAAACTCACCCGAGGCTCTCGGGATATCAACCAAACATCCCAACATATCCCATAACATCTTTCAAAATTGTTCCAATTACCACAATACATCAAACAACACTAAAACCATCAATCTCATCGGTTTCAAGCCTAAGTTCTTTAAAAACATCCGAAAAACATATTCGACAAAAAACCCAACCAAACGGTGTCCGAATCACCTGAAATTTTGCACACACATCACAAATCACATATAGAAGCTACAGCAACTCTCGGAATTCCATACCGACCCTCGGATCAAAATCTCACCTATCAACCAGAATTCGCTCGTTCTCGAGCGTACTTAGAGTTGTACTAGAAGCAACCCAATAGATGAATGACCTTACCAACTATATACCCGGGGTGATCCCTCGTCGCCCTATCTTGCATAGGTCTGATAACACAATATAGCTTGAATTTCACAGTCCATCTAAACCATAACCCGTAGGACCGCATTACACTTTCCAAAGTCATACCCAAGTTCAAAACTTCACATCTACACAGAATAAGCCCGAAACAACTGTAATAACCCATACCTGCAACCTTAGGTGGAATCATATGATATACCACATAATCCAAACACTCGGATGGTAGCCTTTATTCACAACAGTTGCCCAAAACAAACAAATACCGATAGAAAACCTTTTATTAGCTAAAGTCTTATTCCAGCACTTTCATATACTGCCAACAACAAGTGAAACACGCGATAAACTGTAATTATTATTCAGATCAACCATTCATGAAGCCACTTCCCTCTAACTAATATCACAACAGATTTCCGGGCCAAACCTCGATATTATCCTTCTGACAAGCTGAGATCAAATATGTTCGTATTCATTAATGACTCCAACGATCACCTCAAAACCAACACACCACTCTGGTGATATGACACCTCAACACATTCCTAAGCCACAACTTGCATAATACATGCACCAACGAGAAATGGTCTAAACATACTCAAATCATGACAAATGACTCAAATATTATTTGTAACTCAAATTCCTCAGTACCATCACAACGCAAGGCTGGGACCCCGTCCCACATCATAGAAATAGAATACTTGAATCTACCCCGAAGATAACTCCACTTCGCCTCGCTACAATGCGCAATCCTATCCAAATATTGTTACGCATGAAGCACCTCAAGTTACTATGATAAAAATCGACAGCCACGCACATTTGATGTCTGAAACCAAAGCAATTCATTACACCCACGGTGAAACAAATAACATATGACATGCAACCCGATAGGCCATAACCAATACTCCATTTACCGAGTAACACTCAATACTCTTCCCACTCGACTTTCTCTATGAATCCTCAATAGAACCGCACCACATGTGCCTATATCCAAAAAATCATGCCGTCTCAAAACACCAAAACGCAACTCACAACTCTCCTTAGATCACTAGCAAGCTCAATAACTATCGAATCAACCTATCCCTCATCAACTCAATTCGGGGCCAACCAAGCTAACTCAATCCAAATACATAGCCACATCGGCCTGCCCACGAACTTCATACCAAGAAGCCTGGAGCTGCTCCTCTCACTACTATAACTAATGTCGAAGTCGTATTATACGGTTCCCCGCACTAAATAAATACCGAAATCCACAATCCCGCCTGATGACATGCCCCGCCAAAAGAAACGCATCCAAAAAAGTCCCTCAATACCGAAAGTGCATCAGTGGTAGAAACCTCTACACTAACATCCTCCAAGAAGGCCCGATTAAGAAAAACAATCCTTCCCAACCGTCCTGGTCTTTAGAATACAAACCACTATGCTAGAACATAATCAGATGCACCTTTCCATGCAACCTGTGCCATTTTCCGACAGAGCCCATAGCAGAATAGTGTAGAATAACCCAAAACTGAGACATCCAGTCTACACTCCAACATCATGACCAAAATCTAATATAACAAGCAAAGAAAGATCCACTGGGGCCTCCAAATCTCAATAGCCGCTAACGGTACCAATACACACAATCCTCAACCACTACATAGTCTGTACCTGAGAACTCCTAGTCTCCAACTCCATATAGCACGCAAATCACTGTACCTAATCCCAAATTCCACAGTACGAAAACATATTACACCTCAAGTACCCAATCATTCCACGAGAGATATTCTAAAATTCCCCTATGCCATCAAACACACTCAGATATCAGCAGTCGATCTAGCAAGAAAGCACCGAAATACCAACATAGTATCATCAGTCTAATCACATTACCCTTTTTCTGAGATATTTACTCTCGTCAAATCACTTCCGTTTAGCAGTACCATTTCCTTGATTACCTGAGGCTACCCGTTGCCTATGAATTTTATGAACTACTTTTTAGAACTAAACTGTAACTCATCTAACTAAGAACTTCCGCTGATCCCATTAGGAGGAAGAATCATTACATATTCCATGATTTGCATACCCATAGAAAGTTATATACACATCCAAACCATAGTAAACCCAACAAGGGCTCTCTCCCAGTTCTATTTGCACAAGCTAAACTGCAAGGATTGAATCCTTCTATCCCAACCAAGCCAAGCAAGCTGTCAAGATTCAAAGCCTTGCTACATAATACCTGTAAGGGCTCACTACCTCGAACACATACAAGGAATTAATCATATCTTTACCATACCGTTTCGGTCTACAAGCAAGCTATTCTATCTATTTAATTTACCTTCTGGTTCATCACCGACTTGATATTCCCTCTTGCGGTAGCACCACCATGCCTCAACCCGGGTTTGCCACACGAGACTCGAACATAAGACCACACTATCGAAGACCCAAGGCCATTGAATACTCTCTCCAGTGTTCCCATAAATACCATATTCCATAACACTTTACCTTGAAGAACTTCCCGCGAATATGAATTCGTTTCCATTACTTTCCAAATACAGATACATAGGATCCCATAATCAACATAAAACTACCACAAGTCTTGACCTTTTCCAATGAAAACACACTCTCTACCCACATACACAACCTGAAGACACCTGATTTTTACGTGTAGAATCTTGAACACAATAAAACCATTCTCGAGAGTCATTCACTCTTACTCAAACTGCACTCTTTACCTTTAGGGAGTTATTTTGAACTTTTGCTGAAATATTAACCCGTCGTTGTTCGATCAAGGTCAAACTCTTTTCTTTGGAAAAGTCCCTTCGCCTTAAGGGTGTTATTTTTAACTTTCGTGAAAATATTATCCCGTTATTATTCGATCAAGGTCGAACTCTTTTCATTGGCGTAGGCCCTTGGCCTTCACGATGTTATTTCGAACTTTAGTCAAAATGTTAACCCGTCGTTGTTCGATCAAGATCGAACTCTTTTCTTTCGCCAAGGCCTTGGCCTTTAGGGTGTTATTTCAAACTTCCGTCAAAATGTCAACCCGTCGTTGTTCTATCAAGGTCAATCTCTTTTCTTTAGCGAAGACCCTTAGCCTTAAGGAAGATATTTCAAACTTTTGCCAAAATATTCACCCGTTGTTGTTCGATCAAGGTCGAACTCTTTTATTTGGCGAAGTCTCTTTACCTAACGGGTGTTATTTCAAACTTTCACCGAAATATTAACCCGTCGTTGTTCGATCATGGTCAAACTCTTTTCTTTGCCATAGGCCCTTCGCCTTAAGGGTGTTATTTTGAACTTTTGCCAAAATATTAACCCGTCGTTGTTCGATCAAGGTCTAACTCTTTTCTTTGCCGAAGGCCCATGGACTTAAGGGTGTTATTTCATACTTTCGCTTAAATATTAACCTGTCGTTGTCGAACATGGTCGATATCTTTTTTTTGGCGAAGGCCCTGACCTTAAGGGTGTTATTTTAAACTTTCATTGAGATGTTAACCCATCGTTGCTCGATCAAGATCGAACTCTTCTCTTTGGTGAAGGCTCTTGGCTTTAAATGTGTTATTTCGAATTTTTGTTGAAATATTAACCCATCATTTTTCAATCAAGGTCAAAGTATTTTATTTGGCGAAGGCCCTTGGACTTAAGGGTGTTATTTCGAACCTTTACTGAAATATTAATGTCGTTGTTCGATCAAGGTCGAACCCTTTTCATTAGCGAAGGCCCTTGGCGTTAAGGGTGTTAATTCGAAATTTCGTCGAAATGATAAACCGTCGTTGTTTGATCAAGGTCGAACTCTTCTCTTTGGTGAAGGCCCTTGGCCTTAAGGGTGTTATTTTGAACAGTTGTCGAAATATTAACCTGTCATTGTTCGATAAAGGTCGAACTCTTTTCTTTGGCGAAGGCCCTTGACTTTAAGGGTGTTATTTCAAACTTTCACTGAAATATTAACCCGTCAATGTTCGATCAAGGTCGAACTATTTTCTTTGGCGAAGGAACTTGGCATTAAATCAGTTATTTCAAACTTTTGCCGAAATATTGACGCGTCGTTGTTCGATCAAGGTCAAACTCTTTTCTTTGGCGAAGGCCCATAGCCTTAACATTGTTATTTTGAACTTTCATAGAAATGTTAGCCCGTCGTTGTTCGATCAAGATCGAACTCTTTTCTTTGGCGAAGGCCCTTGGCCTTAAGGGTGTTATTTCGAACTTTCGCTGAAATATTAACCCATCGTTGTTCTATCAAGGTTGAACTCTTTTCTTTGGCAAAGGACCTTGTCCTTAAGAGTGTTATTTAGAACTTTCGCCGAAATATTATCCCGTCGTTGTTCGATCAAGATCGAGCTCTTTTCTTTGGCGAAGGCCCTAGGCTTTAAAGGTATTATTTTGATATTTCGCCGAAACATTAACCAGTCGTGAGTCCCCACTTCTTTGGAGAGTTTGGTATCTTCTGTGGGAGTTGTAAGGCCCCGGAAAATTTCGCTAAGTAATTTAGGATTTTGTAGTGTCACACATGCTTATTATTATATTTTGTGTATTATTATCATGGTGGACATCAATTAGACTTGGTAAATGTGTGTATAAGTCTTATTGTAACTGCTGTGAGGTCCAAATGGAAGCCTAAGTGTATGCCAAATCGGAATGTTTTCGTAATAGGCCAAAATTCCAATTGGATTCGCACAAGGCTCCAATTTAAACGAGAATATATAATTATGTATAAGTTTTTGTGTGGTTAATAACATATCCAATGAAAGCTATTTGAGTCTAGTTTCCAACGCTTTAAACCGTTTGTCATTTGGACATTCCTACACAATGTTATGATCAAATTACCAAAGGCTGGAAAACGCGATCCTGTGTCATGTGAGATCTGCGATCCGCATTATCATTCCGCGGTCCGCCTTTTCATTCTGCGGTCCGCATTTTGACCGCAGATTGAACCATTGTAGCTCATTTTGGGCACCGATTTTGTGGTGCATTCTGCGGACCCGCATGTTCATTCTGCGGTGCATTCTGCTACAACAGAATTGACATCGGAGGGGTAAATTTCTAGTTTTGATATCCCGACCCCATTTTGACATATAACCTTTGGGGTAATTTCCTACTAATTTTAGAGAGATGTGAGAGTATTTTAGAGAGAGAAGGAGGAACCCAATATTTAAATCATCCAAATCTTGCATCGATCTTCAAGAATCAAAGAACTCAATCACAAGATCTTCATCTAGGAGGTAAGATTCTATACCCTAGGTTTTTAATTTCGAGTTTGGAGTATAAGATGGGTTATTGAAGTATGATTCTTAGGGATATTAGTATTTGTGTATACATGCATGTACAACTTAGGCTTATTGGAAGATTTTTTAACATAGATAAGTAAAGATTGAGTTAGGGGATGAAGGAAATCTTTAAAAGGGGATTTGAAATCAAGATGCTCATCTAGTATTTGATAAAATGCTCAAATCAGCTGAAATCATGAATATCTTTCTAATTTTTTCTCAATTATTCTATTTTGCAAAGTAGATTGAAGTTTCTAGAATTTTCGGAATGTTGTAGTAACTTAAGGAAAAGCTCTTCGAGGTATGTATGGCTAATCTTGATCCTTGTGAAACCACCTTGTTTGGTAGTTGATATCTATGTCGGTTATTTGTGAGCTTTTTGTGACTGGTATGATTGTGAATGCATCTTGTGGTAAAAGTCGAAGAGTAAGTGATTACAAGGATTCATAAATGGTGAAATCAGAACAACTGTGGTAACAATGTACTTGAAATGTTGTGGGCATTTGTTGTGGTGACTTGAATTGCGTACGAACTGTTGAATATAATGAAATTGGTACTATTAGCTATGGAAACACTTGTAAAATTGTTGTGGTTATGTCTTGAGAAGTATTGTACTTTGTGATTTGTTTATTGTGGTTGTGATTGTTTGTGAATTGAAACTATACGGCGGGGTCGGGTTGCGCGCTGCAACACAAAGTTATAAGGTGTGGGTTGTGGTGATAAGGGTGGCCGATGTAATAAGGATGGAAATGTGATCGTAATAACTGTTGAAATAATTTTTGATTAAACATGCGAAACCAATGTTGTGGAAATTGTGGGAAGGGGAAAAACATGAGAGTGTGCAAACTTGTTTGGCTTCATTGTACTTTTTGTGTGTGTGTTTGGTTGTTGCTTCTATTATTTTTCTCTACTTGTGTACGGCTTGAGTTTAACTGGGAAAAAGTTAGAGATTTAATACTTGTTTGGCTTGATTGTTCCTTTTCTTGTGCATTTGATTATTGCTTCTATTACTGTTATCTACTTGTGTATGGTTTGAGTTTTCTTGGGACAAAGTTTGTTCATACATACCAGTACAATTCAAATGTACTAACGTCCCTTTTTCCGGGGGCGCTACATTCGTGTTATGATTGTAGGTTGATCCATAGAAGGTACTCCAGTCCATCGACCGTAGCTCCTCATCACTTCCCGTCAGCTGATTCGGCGAGCCCCTTTCCATTCGGGGCCCTATGAGGCTCACGCCACTTTCTGTTTGGGATCTTATTTTAATGTTTGTATAAGGTATAGCTGGAGCCTTGTTGCTGACATTTCCATATTATTCTTCAATTTTATTTAGAGGCTCCATAGACAGGTTGTGGGTAATGTCGCGCATGATAATTTAAAAGATAAATATTGATGTGTGACAATGACGTATAAAAATTGCAATACCTTTATTATGGTGAATGAAGTTGCTAATGAAAATAAAATGAAAACTTTTATTGTTATGTTTATAAAATTTTGTTAATGGAGTCCATACCCTACAAATGGCTATTTCACTTGGTTGTTAAGTAATGAAAATGAGGGGTAACACGTGGGATATGAAAGGAACCCACGTCCACTTGACTGGGATACCCGGTCGAGTGGCGGTCATGTCCCTCGAATTTGGGGCGTGACAAACTTGGTATCAGAGCATAAAGTTTTAAAGTTTCCTAGGATGTCTCGGAGCCGTGTCTAGTAGAGTCCTACTTATCGGTGTGTTGTCGACCACATTTATAAGTTGGAGGCTATTTGGAAATTTAAGAATTTTACCCTTCTTTGATAATCCAGATCGTGCGATATAGCTCAAGATAGGGAGTTGATTTCCTCTCTAAGTCTTATTCTCAATATTGGTAATTTTGATACCATAATCCGCGAATTTGAAGCTTGTAGGGAGGGATTGATCCCACCATTGAGTCCGAGTGGATTACCCAAGCACTTGTTTGAGGAATATGTTGAGCCATGGAGGGATTGGTAGAACTTGTTGTTAAGGGGAGTACCCTTGATCCTACTAATGTCACTGCACAACCAGATCATGTAGTATATTATCAGTATGTACAGCTAAAATCCCACCTTTTATGAATTAAGCTTCCATGGTGCCCGCGTAAATTTTGTAAGTTCTAAATATAATTAATACAGTACTCGTTTTGTTATGTTGAGCAAATTATTGTTGTAAAAATATATGTAGGAGGTACTTCTTAATGAGTTTAATATATTATTCTTGGTAAATTAGGATATGTAAAGAATGTGAACTATGTGTTAAAATGCCTAGACTTCAAGTCAAGTTTAAATTTATATTTTGATGCCAAATTTTGTGAGAAAACTTGTTATGGTTGATTCCTCCAAAATGTTCTTATGTGTACCAAAGGTATTTTATTGATTGCGTCTAGTTTTTGGCAATGTATAAAGATGTTTGGAAGTGAAGCAAGTGACTGTGTAAATGTGGTGAGACTAAATGTTGGATTCTAGCTGTGGTTGATACTTTACATGAATTGGTGTTGTGACCCGATGTTTGTGAAAAATGCATTCCCATATGATCAATGTGCTATTATTGACAACTTAAAATGGGTGCGATAAATATGAATCATGTATTGAAATGCGAAGGCCTTAAATTGAAATTGTAGCAGCATATATTAAATAAACCTATGTGAAATCCTATGTGTATAGAGATGTTGAAATAAGTCAAATGATTTTGAGAAATAGAGTATGGACAATGTGTCGAGAACTCGAAATGAAATTGTACCTGGAGATACTTATGACATGAGGGAATATGTAACAGATTATGATATTGATGTGAAATATGCAGAAGTGATGTGAAATGAGTGGAAGAAGAGACTGTATTATGAAATGTGGCATGGTGCCAAGTCTGATGTGATAATTGTGGCCCCAAGAGCCAATGGACTAATATACATAAAAATGTCATGATTCTTTTATTTGATAATGTGGTGATCATTTAAAGTGGTTGATTTGTACTTGTTATTTCCTTATTATTGTATGAAGTGCATAGGCATATAATTTGATATGTGAACCCTATGGAAGGGCTATGAAATGCTGCCTAGAGGTATGAAAATTATGTGAAAACGATGTGATCCATTTTATTTGGTCATGTGGTGATTGTTTAAACTTTTTATTAAACCCATATAACTTCCTTGTTCTTGCATAGACTTGTTCTTAAAAAGAATCTAAATTACAAAACATTTCATGCACCTTATCTTTGAATGAGACGTATTATTTACAAAGTCTCCCGATCACAGTTCTAGTATTTACAACCTCATATGGAATTGAGCTCTATAAGTATGTTCCTGAATTGAGTTATAACACTAATGATACTTTTCACTTGTTTTTCCTAAATTTTCATCAAGGTACTATTCCTAATGAAATCCTTACAGAAATGTTTCATTTAAATGGACAACATATGCTCACGTATGCCTATACATGCACCATCGTAGAGTTTTACATGTGGTGTCAAGTTCCATGAAAAGTATCCAAGATTTGTGATCCTTCTCGAGTCACTCTTTTACTCAGTTGTGTATATGGCTTATATGGCTTGAACAGCCAATCCACTCTCTTGCAAGTAACATCATGAAAACATTCTTACTATCGTAACATGAGAGCATGCGTCAAAACTTATCCTACAAGTACATATAAATTGAACTGGTCACTGTGTACATAAAGTTTTTCTGAAAATTGGGATCCTCGCATCCCCATCATAGGAAGATCTTGTGTTGCCATAATTTCCGCGCCCTCTTGAGATATCCCGTAGTAAGTAGCTCACTTGGTTTCTAGTATTGTGGTTGCCCGTGATGTGGAATTGTATTGCAGTTTGGAAGTTAGTATAGTATAAGTATGTCCAACTCATAACTAATGATTATTTTGTCTTTATGTCTCCACAATGTGTTGATTGTATTCCTTATTTAGTGAATTCGTTGTGCTAGTACCCAACACTTGTACGATAACCATGAGAGAACATACCCCTCTATGTGTCACTATGACACCTCCTTTTTTCTTCAAGTCAAAACCTATGGAGATCCCATCATGAACATCTGCAAACCTTCAGTGGTTATTGTGCACTGTCTCATTGAGTTTTGTTTTCTTTACACCCTCAACTTCTGAAATCATTGACTATGTCATTTTCATGTGCGGGGAGTTATACCCTTGGCATTTCACCTTTTTGGCTGTATAGGAGTGTTATATTCCTTATCTCCGGAGTGTCGTGTTAACTATTAGAATCATCTAACCAATTCATGATTTTGTCCCAATATCAAGATTTCCTAGCTATGGAGTTTCACTCGTGAAAGGTAGAGATTAGATGGCTTCAGATTTTTGTACATATCATGAACATGTTGATTTGAATGACAAATGGTCGTATTATTAGTTCCCTCATGTATGATCAATTACCAAGAAGTGTTAAGTTGTCTAAAATATGGTAATCTCATAAGCATTCAATTCTTTTCATCCATAAAGGCTTGTGGCATAGATTCTGTGCGTCAAGTAATGTTAAAAGTATAATTCAACTTCATGTACTTTTGAAACCCATATCACATTTAAGGTGCTAGAGTATTCTTATTTTGGATAGACGGATTTTCCCTACACTCTAGAAAATGAGTGGTTCATGTACTTGAGTATTCCTCCTTAATGATTCTTATTTCCCATGTACTACGTACTTCTATGCCTCATTTGTGTAATAATTGAGGTAGTCACAATGATTAACCATGTAGTATTGTTAGTAGTAACCTTTTGTGTCTCTTATCATATGACATCATAAAGTACTCTACTCAGCGCATTAATAGATTCTTGAATAACTCCAGCCTGATCTTGAACTCTGTTGTTCCTTATTGTATTAGATCCATTAGGTATTGTAAGTTCACACAAGTCAAATATAAAGCTTCATAGAGTGATTATATATATATATATATACATATATATATATATATATATACATATATATATATACATATATATATATATATATACATATATATATATATATACATATATATATATATATATATATACATATATATATATATATATATATACATATATATATATATATACATATATATATATATATATATATATATATATATATATATATATATATTGGATAGGTAATTTTATGGTCAGTTTATGGTATCACATCTTAGAGTAACTGTTAAAGGTCATCAAGGGTCTAGTGCGAGCGTTCCCCTAGAGATTTAGAGTTTGGAGGGTGAGCAGGCTATTCTTCATATTTTCTCATAAAAATGTTATGTGAGTTGATAATAAAGGTAACATGACTGTATTACACATTAGGTTGCAATAGGTGTATGATATTCCCCGTAACTGTTCCTCGTGTACTTTGTGTTTCCATATGTTTATGTCTAAGAAGATAGTGATAAAAAAAGGTTAATATGAATTGATTTGATTGAACTATATGATCATGATAATATACTATTGGATGCACTACTAGCAAGAATCATGATGGCTTGACTTCATATGGATTGTTGATTGGAAAAAAATTATATTCTTGTTGATGAACACCTTTGTGATTACATTAATGGCTGGTACGGACTATTATAAGCACATGATTGTTTGTTTACTATGAAATGACATCCTTGATGGTATAATTCCATGTTATGGAATTGTGGGTTATTGTTGTTATCATGAATTGAAATATCCAGTGGAATGTAAATTGTATAGAGGAAAGGTAAAGTCAATGGATAGGTATCTTATGCAAGTTGTTTATCTTTCATCCTTGTTATGTATGTTTGGGAGTTGATATTATTTCTGAGAGTATGTCATGACAATGTTTATAAGTTGATAATGTCATCTGGAAAGCTGAAAGTGTCATGAAAGGAAAATATTTTTGCTTGATTGAATACCAGTTAGTTTTGACTTGGAATGTACCATATAGGCGATTTGATCTAAAACTGTGCAGTTCATGTTCTGGTATCCCTATGATAATGTAGTGCTTGTAATACTGGTATTAGTATTGTTGATATATACATTGTGGTGCTATGTATAGTTGTGGATGTGTTGCTGAAACAAACTTCGTGATTCTCTGGCAGGTGGATAGGCCTAGTAAAAAAGGAGACTTTGCCGAAATTTCTGAAAAATTGGGAGTTAGTAAAAAATTTAGGGACTTGAGGTAGGTTAAAAAGAGATGTGTGATGTTAAAGTGTTAGGGGAATACACTACTCCTCATTCGAGGATGAATGATCCTAAGGGGGTAGAATGAAAGGCCCCTGAAAATTTCACTAAGTAATTTAGGATTTCGTAGTGTCACACTGGCTTATTATTATATTGTATGTGCTATTATCATGGTAGACATCAATTAGACTTGGTAAATATGAGTATAAGTCTTATGGTAAGTGATTTGAGGTCCAAATGGAAGCCTAAGTTTATGCCAAATGGGACAATTTTCGTGATAGGCCAAAATTCCAAATGGATTCGTACAAGGCTCCATTTTAAACCAGCATATATAATTATGTATAACTTTTTATGTGGTGACTAGCATATCAAACGAAAGCTCTTTGAGTCTAGTTTTCAACTCTTCAAACCGTTTGTCATTTGGACATTCCTACCCAAATTTATGATCACATTACCAATGGCTGGAAAATGTGATCCTGTGTCACGTGAGATCTGTGGTCCGCATATTCATTCCGCGGTCCGCATTTCCGTTCTGCGGACCGCATTTTGACCGTAGATTGAACCAGTGTAGCTCATTTTTGGGCAACAATTTTGCGGTGCATTCTGTGGCCCGCATGTTCATTTTGCGGTGCATTCTGCTATAGCAGAATTGACATCGGAGGGTTAAGTTTATAATTTTTATAACCCGACCCCATTTTGATATAAAAACTTTGGGCTTCATTTGGGGTCATACCTACTGATTTTGGAGAGAGGTGAGATTATTTTAGAGATAGAGAAGGAGGAACCCAATATTTAAATCATCCAAATCTTGCATCGATCTTCAAGAATCAAAGAACTCAATCACAAGATCTTCATCTAAGAGGTAAGATTCTATACCCCAGGTTTTTAATTTCGATTTTGGAGTATAATATGGGTTATTGAAGTATGATTCTTGGGGGTATTAGTATTGTGTATACATGCATGTACAACTTAGGCTTATTGGAAGATTTTTTAACATAGATAAGTAAAGATTGGGTTAGGGAATGAAGGAAATCTTGAAAAGGAGATTTGAAATCAAGATGCGCATCTAGTATTTGATAAAATTCTCAAATGAGCCGAAACCATGAATATCTTTCTAATTTTTTCTCAATTTTTCTATGTCTCAAAATAGATTGAAGTTGCTAGAATTTTCGGAATGTTGTAGTAACTTAAGGAAAAGTTCTTCGAGGTATGTATGGCTAACCTTGATCTTTATGGAATTGCCTTGTTTTGTATGTGAATTGTTTGGTAGTTGATATCTACGTGGGTTATTTGTGAGCTTTTTGTGACTGGTATGAATGTGAATGCATCTTGTGGTAAAAGTCGAAAAATAAGTGATTAAAAGGATTCATAATTGGTGAAATCAGAACAACTGTGGTAACTATGTACTTGAAATATTGTGGGAATTTTTTGTGGTGACTTGAATTGCGTCCGAACTGTTGTGTATAATGAAATTGGTACTATTAGCTATGGAAACACTTGTAACATTGTTGTGGTTATGTCTTGAGAAGTATTATTGTTTACCTTTGTGATTTGTTTATTGTGGTTGTGATTGTTTTTGAATTGAAACTGTACGGCAGGGTCGGGTTGTGTGCCGCAACACGAAGTTATAAGGTGTGGGTTGTGTGATAAGGGTGGCCGAGGTTATAAGTGTGGCCAAGGTAATAAGGGTGGAAAAGTGATCAAAATCACTATTGAAATAAATAATTGAGTAAACTTGTGAAACCAATGTTGTGGAAATTGTGGAAAGGGGAAAAAAGGAGAGTGTGCAAACTTGGTTGGCTTGATTGTACTTTTCGTGTGTGCGTTTGGTTGTTGCTTCTATTGCTGTTTTCTACTTGTGTACGTCTTGGGTTTACTTGGGACAAAGTTAGAGATTGAAAACTTGTTTGGCTTGATTGTACCTTTTCTTGTGCATTTGATTGTTGCTTCTATTACTGTTATTTACTTGTGTATGGTTTGAGTTTACTTGGGACAAAGTTTGTTCATACATACCAGTACAATTCAAATATGCTGACGTACCTTTTGCCGGGGGCGCTATATTCGTGTTATGATTGTAGGTAGATCCACAGAAGGTACTCTCGTCCGCCGACCGTAGCTCCTTATCACTTCCCGTCAGCTGATTCAATGAGCCCCTTTCCATTCGGGGCCCTAATGGCTCACGCCACTTTCTGTTTGGGATCTTGTTTTAATGTTTACATAAGGTATAGCCGGAGCCTTGTTGCCGGCATTTCCACATTATTCTTCAATTGTATTTAGAGGCTCTGTAAAAAGGTTGTAGGTAGTGTCGGGCATGGTAATTTAAAAGATAAACATTGATGTGTGGCAATGATATGTAAAAATTGGAATACCTTTATTATGGTGAATGAAGTTGCTAATGAAAATGAAATGAAAATTGTTATTATTATGTTTATAAAATTTGGTTAATGGAGTTCATACCCTATTATTGGCTATTTCACTTGGTTGTTATGTAATGAAAATGAGGGGTAACACGTGGGATAGGAAAGGCACCAGGTCCGCTTGACTGGGGATACCCCGGTCGAGTGCCGGTCATGTCCCTCGAATTTGTGGCGTGACAAGATTCCTAGTTTGCCTGATTCTATTTACATCGGGAGTGCGATGTTGGGGGCAGGGAACTCTGTTGTGCTCGAACTAGTTTCGCGCTCATGTTAGAGTTTCCATGTTTGACTTTTTATCTTCTGGATTAGAAATATCAATGTTGGGCGGGGCAATGAATTATACATTGACTTAGTGGATTTCCCCCTCGTCGGCCCAGCTTTTAGGTCCCCGGGAGAGCTCTTTTGGTACGCCTTCTTGGTGAGGAAGAGGGAGTACCACTCAATGGGTATCATTTCCTAGGAGTTGGATTTGTCTGGTGGATGATGCTTTGGTTGTTTTTTAGGAATTTACCCTTCTATAGTTAAGTTGTTTGCTTGCTTGCTCGCCCCCGTAGCGCCTGCGTAGTGTTAGAGAAATCGGCAGAAGGTGGGTGTCGACGCCCCCCCTTTTTCCTAAAGAGAGAAATCGGGTTTACGATGTTATGGGAAAACAACTCTTATTCCCTTGGGGGAATCGGGTTATAGAATTTGAAGAGTTGCCACCTAATGATTATAGTGCATTAGGATACTTTAAAGAGAAGAAGCGATTTTGAAAGAAAACCAAAGTTCGGGTAAGGGCTTGAAATTATATCAAGGGGAAGGTGTTAGACACCCCTCAAGATCCACTTTCCCGACCATGCTTTAATTGTGACTTTAAAAGGAAGTGAGAGAAAACAAGTAACGCTTTGCACATAAGAATTACAAATAAGTTTTAAGTTTTGAAAACGGTAAAGAAGATAGAAAGAGACAGTTTTTTAGAAAAAGGAGTTAATTTGAAGAAGAGAATTAAAGAAGACATTGCAAATAAAAGGAAAAGAAAGGGGGTCCTAGGTTTATACAAAATATGGATCACATCAATATAATATAACAATCACTCCTCAAAAGAGGGGTCGCATGAGATATTAGCGCATCAGTCATCATATCCATATTCTACCCTTCCCACCCCGTTAAGGTATTGAAACGCAATTAGTCTCGTTTACTTATTGCATGCTAGTACCCGTCCCAACCGATCAGTCCCGGGGTATTAGGATTTCTAATCGTAAAGGGGAAGAAAGGGGTAACGGCATATATGGGGTTTAAAAGGAAAAACTACTAGGAGCGACAACCAAAACAAATAGCAAATAAGGGGATTGACAAACAAACATGCAAGGCTCACATAAAACCCCGTAAATCAGATAACACTTCGTTTAGCATGCCTTGCACATACTGGTTTGGTCTTAAAATTAAAACATAAGCGGAGGACGGACATGTTTAACACATAGAACTAGATAAAAAGTATGCTTTAGGAAACTCGTATCCAATTGTTAGAAATTAAAGTATTTTAAACGAGTTATTTAGAAAGCACTGATTTCAGACAAGAGCCTAATGCTTAAGAATTTAAACAGGAAGTTGAATGCAGAAGTTCAGAAATGACTTTGAAATCTACAGATTTGTTTGAGTGAAAATACAGGAGATTTGTAAAAAAAATGCAAAATACCTTAAAAGAGTGAATTAAAGGACTGTTTTGAAAGATAGCTTCAAGAGATGAGCAGAAAATTTAAAAGAATTGCTTCGGACCGATTTGCAGATATTTTAATAGCATTGCAGGCTCATAAGAGTTTTATATTGAAAACGTGACACTGAAATGTTAAAAGCAGTTATTCAGTTATTAATACTTAAACTGTCTTGTTCCGAATTTTAGAACTTATTACAGAGTTGGTATATAGACGGCAGGTTTGGTTATCCTACAGTTTTTCCATGCGCATATGCATTTCCTATAGACATGGTTTATCTATGCAACTTCTCACATGAATATTAAGTCCTATAGGCAGGGTTTCTAATGATTTTCAAGATGATAAAACATTAAACCCTATATGCAGATTTTCTAGATGACTGGATTATGCGTATTATGCATTAAATTCTATAGACATGGTATCTAGTCGATCGAGTTAAAACGTTAAACTTATAGACATGATATCTATGTGTTTAAAACATTAACACTATAGGCATGGTATCTAGGTGACTGAATTAAAACATTAATCATATAGGCATGTTATCTAGGTGACTGAATTACAACATTGAACCTATAGGCATGGTATCTAAGTGACTGAATTACGATATTAATCCTATAGGCATGATATCTACCATTTATTACATGCAATAAAGTAAACCCCTCCCACACCCTTTCACTAATACTTCCCTGAGTTTTATACATAGAATTATTACATAACCAGAAGAAAGAAAGTAATTAAAGTACATCACAGCCTACAGCAAGATCCGAGCAACCTAATTCAATCTTAATGTCCAATAACATGTGTTTCACTAGTTCCAGATTCCAGATTTCCGAGGCCTTCCTCATCCAAAGTGTTTCAGAGTTCCAAGGGCCTCAAGGGCTCCAGACAGTGCTTACACTCTGGATAATAATACAGAATAGTACAGTGTGGAATAGCCATCCCCCAGGCATCCAAGTTCAGAGGGAACTCCAAGGTCCCAAAGCATGGCTTATCAGGGGGGGGGGGGGAGAACTTAGAACTTGGAATAAGTGCAAAGTGAGTGAGAGAGAGAGAGAGAGAGAGAGAGAGAGAGAGAGAGATTAGAGAACCATAGAAATGGTGGTCATGCCCAGACATGGATATAGAATGGAACACCCCTGACCAGTTACTTGGTTCGAACAAATTAAGAGCATACCTTAGAGGTCAGACTTGAGTCTCGATGGTGATTAGGACACCACCAGGCTTGAGTCAAGGCTCATCACATAAAAGGGAAAGGGGAGTAGGAATTGATTTGAGTAGAGGTTCAAGAGAACCTGGTTCTAAGTCATGGGTGGCAACAATAGGATGCTACCATGACTCGGAACTGCATTCACACACAAGAGGGGGCCAAAAGGAAGGGGCTCACATAGACAAGCATCAACAGAAACACAAGGAGAGCAAGAAAACATAACAAACTAAGGGTGCAGAAGCATAAGGAAGGAGAGCATAACAAACTAGGATGAACACACAGTGCAAGAGAGCATGGCATAAAATAAACACATAGTTTAGAGTGTATTATTTAACTAGAGGGCCATACCAGTTGCAAGTTTAGAACAACAAACAACAAAAGCAAACAAATAGTCAACAGTCAGCAAGATCAATTCCTATGCAAGTATTGTGAGTTCAAGAGGAACTCAAGAATTCTCCAAACAGTAAATAGAAAAGGAGCAGGGTGCTCAGTAGAGAAAGTAATAGTAGAGAAGGTATTTGAAAGTGATAAGTATTCGAAAACGTGTTCTTAATTCTGAAGTATGTGTATGTTATTGCAAAGGGTCCTCAAGTGGAGAAGGAGTAGTGTCTTTTACAGTGAAAACAATGAGTAATCTGTTAGAAACTACGCTTTACGCTAGAGGGGGGGTGAATAGCGTATTAATAGAATTTAGCGTTTTCTTGCGGAATTTAAACTTTGCAGGAAGTAAAATAAATGCAGAAAAATAAACTTACACAAAGATGTATACTGGTTGGCCACCAACGTGGTTAGTCCAGTCCCCGAGAGACTCTCTCGAGATTTTTCACTATCTTGTTAAGCTTAAGGGTGCTCAACAAACCGTTACACACTTGAGGACAAAAGCCTCAAACAGTTGCTCGGAGATCACAATCTCAAAGACTTCACCCAAGGAAACGCAAGTTCCTTGAAACAAGAGAATCGCAATTCTCTTACAAGTATATCAAATACTTGGACACTCACTTAACTAAAGTACTCCTTATTGAGCAGATATGAGTAAAAGAATATGTTCAAGATCACAACAACTTTAAGCAATAATATGGCTCTCAAAAGCTTTATGAAATGAGTAGAAAATGAAGAACAATTGAATGAAAGCTTATAGCAATGTAATGATCAGTTTGTGTATGTTGTTGTATTTAAAACACTGAAATGAAGCTGTATTTATAGTTAAAAAAGTTGGTTCAACCGTTGTCTAATTGCCAATTAAGAGTTGCTGAAATTACTCAGTGATAATCGATTATTAAGACCAATCGATTATCTGCCAGTCAGTTTAAAAATCAATCCCAGATTTAACGCTTCACAATCGATTATACATAATCTATAATCGATTACTGGCAATATTCAAAATCAGATAATCGATTACACTAAGTTCATAATCGATTACTTTAGCAACGTTCTAAAAATCATTTCCGGATTTTAAGCAAAACATCGATTATATAAAATCTATAATCGATTACTTCAGCAACGTTCTAAAAATCATTTCCAGATTTTAAGCAAAACATCGATTATATAAAATCAATAATCGATTACTTCAGCAACGTTCTAAAAATCATTTCCAGATTTTAAGCAGAACATCGATTATCTAGAATCAATAATCGATTACCTTATGGTATTTGAAAATCATTTGACAACGGACAGCTTCAACAATCGATTGTCCTTTGCAACAATCGATTACTTGTTATTTTCTGAAAATCATAAAACTTACTGTCTCAGTGATAATCGATTATCTAAAGACATAATCGATTACTTAATTAAATTTAAAATCACTGGAAGACATCAACTCAACACAATCGATCACCATTAGTTCATAATCGATTATTTTGAGTATTGAAAAACTTTACCTCAACAACAATCGATTGTCATTAGTTCACAATCGATTATCATGCAGATTTGGAAAAACCTGATGTTCACTGTCTTACTCACAATCGATTACCATTAATTCATAATCGATTGTTATGCAGTCTTGGCTCAGAAACAATCGATTATCATAAGTACATAATCGATTATTTTAGCCCAGATTTTTGAGGCATGTTTAGAAAACATTTTGTCTAATGTAAATATGCATGATTTAAAATCTTTTTGACACAGAATTAAATATGCATGATTTTGGAAAATAGTTTTATGAGAGAGGCCATACTATGAGTCAAGTTATAGGATCGAGATTACAATTTAGAACAACTCAATAACAATTAAAAGCTATATCTTGAACTTCAATCTTATTCGCAACCATTGTACGCTTGTACTTGAATTCCGTCATATATCAATTTTTGCTTCGTTTGTCATTCATCAAAACCTACAAAAGAGTACACGTTTAGTATATTGCATTGAGAACGTGTTTCTAACAATTTCCCCCTTTTTGATAATGGCAAACATTAAGCGGGATATGCAATTTAGGCAAAAGATATTGACAATTCAAGACAAGTAACAATTATGCAATTTTGTTCTTGTTCCCCCTCAATTTTAGAGTTCCCCCTCAATTTTAGCTTATAAGCAATCAATGAATTAAGAGGTGGTGCATACCCGATATCCCGTTTTCTTCCCCCTTTTGCCATTAGCAAAAAAATAGTAAGGAAAGATGCAAAAAGATGAAATAAACAAGGTTTATTTATTGGAAAAAAAGGGTACATCAATGGGAACCAAAGAGAACAACGGCAAAAACCACACAAAACACAAAAAAAATTTATTCATTTCCGTTGTTGTCCGCCTCGTTATCCGGCGCTGCTTCAAAAGGAACGAGAGCTGCATATGGATAATTGACATGATCAAAGTATCCATGGATCTCATGAGTGAGTTGAGCAAGCTGGTCGAATATGGTTTGGAGAGTAGGCTCTTGGGATGAACGAGCACGACGGGGTGGACGACTTGAAGAAGGAGCTGGAGCATGATCACCATCATGATGGAAAGAAGACTCCGAGATTTCCCAAATTTTGGTACTCCTTTTGAGAGGACCATTTTCCGTGACAAATCCGGATGCTTCAAGGAAGTTCATAATGAGGAGGGCATAAGGAAGAGGCATGTCATCACCGATGGCATCGAGCATATGAATTTTGATGAGCCGACACCAATTTATTTTGGCTCCGGTGACAATGGCATGCAGAAGTTTGGTATCCTCCTGGGAGATGGTGGTGTGATTGTGCCGTCTAGGCTTGAGGACTCGGGTGATGAAGTAAAGAATCAACCGGTAGTTTGGATCCATTCCCGTTATAGTAGGACGACGGGTAGAGATAGATGGATCATAGGAGGTTATACCGGCTTGGTGGAGAAGGATGGTTTCATCAAAGAGAGCCCCGACCTTATCAATATACCGGTAAAGGTCTTCACCTTCATTTGGAAGGCGGGCAATGGTGTGGAGATTCTCTTCAAAGAGAAGAATTTGAACCCCATTAATGGAGGTGACAAGTTCGCCATCTTCATCTTTATGGAGGTTTGAGTAAAAAGCTTGAACGAGAGTTGTGTTTATGTGAGGATGAGTGAGAAGCAAGAAGTCATATAGTTGACACACCTTTAACATATTTGCGGCAGGGGTGAAAGGCTCAAGGAGTTTACTATTTGAGAACCGAGGAGGAAGAATGGTGCGTTTCTCAAATTTTGATAGGAACCTTGTGAGTTTATTTTCAGTTTCAAAGAACAAGACGGAACCGTCTTGGTATGGAAAATTTAAAGGAGGAGGGGCGGTTGAGGCTGATGCGCCATGTTTGGATCGGGAACGTTTTGAAGATCGTCCAGACATGTTAGGAGAAAGACTGCTGGAATTTGGCAAAGAAAATAGAAGAGATTTAGCTTTTGAATACTAGAGATAGTGCTTGAGTGGGTGAATGTGAGCTCTTATGATGCCTATTTATAGAGGAAAGGATTATCAAGCATTGAATGGAGACATTTGCTGAGATTTTGGTTTAGGAGCAGTCAGAAAACGGTAAGAATTAAAATTACTGACCGTTAGATAATCGATTATTGAACTGAAATAATCGATTGTATTTACTGTTTGATTGAGATTTTGAATCTGACAAATCGATTCTTGAGTCAAACGGTAAAAAATTTGAATGAAATAATCGATTGTTAAATTTTGGTAATCGATTATGGAGCATTTAAGACCTGACAGGAACCGATTGAGGAGCCAAACGGTAACAAAAAAAATTAATATGAAGTAATCGATTGTCAATTCTTGGTAATCGATTATTTAGGGAACTAATTTGATACAGTGAACTTGGAGAATATCAGAATTTGTCAAATAATCGATTGTATGAAAAAATAATCGATTGTTGTAGAAAGCATTGCTGAATGACTGAGGCGGAAATCGATTATGCAATTTAGGAAGTAAAAAATTAAACACAGATGCATAATAGTAATAATCAGTCATAAACAATCGATTATTGATACTGATAATCGATGTACTGCACAGAAAATAATCGATTAGTGGCTTGAAATAGTCGATTATTTTGTGCTAAAACTTCATAATTCCCCCTACCTTTGGGGTGGTACCTGCAAAATAGATTTAAACGTCTCCGACGCTCAAGTTAGTAATTTATAGCGAAATTAATAAATTACACTAGTGTTAACAAGTAATGCCGTGAATTCTTAAGAATTATGTCCTAGAGTGTTCTTAAGAGAGTTTCGGGTACTTACCTTTTCTCCAACATCGCCAATTACCTGTTCGAGAGGATGATCCTTGATCGTTCTCCACTCGTTAGGCGTATTTATTCCTTTTTCTAATTGTGGCGCTTCTTCCGTTGGTTGTTCCCCAATTTCATTTTTGTTTTCCTTTGAAGGTTCTTCTTGGATTTTATCTTTCAAGCTATCCAAGATACCTGCAAGATCAAAACCGGATTCCTTTCTCGCCAAGCGAGTATTATCTTCGGAAAACACAACATGAGGGGATTCCTCCACAATTTGGGTTCTTTTGTTAAAGATCCTATATGCTTTGCTACGTGAGGAATAACCAATGAAAATACCTTCATCTGATTTAGCATCAAACTTACCCAATTGGTCCTTCCCATTATTATGAACAAAACATTTACAACCAAAAACACGTAAATGAGAAATGTTGGGTTTTCTACCCTTATAAAGTTCATATGGGGTTTTCATGAGTATCGGCCGAATTGCTACTCTATTTAAAACATAGCAAGCGGTACTCACGGCGTCCGCCCAAAAATATTTGGGAATCTTAGCTTCGTCGAGCATGGTTCTTGCCATCTCTTCGAGACACCTATTTTTCCTTTCCACCACCCCATTTTGTTGTGGTGTCCGTGGAGCGGAAAAGGTGTGTTCGATTCCGAGTTCGTCACAAAAATCCGCAAAGAGATTGTGATCAAACTCTCCCCCATGATCACTTCTAATCGAAGTGACGGTCGATTCCTTTTCGTTTTGAACATGCTTAAGGAAATACTTGAAATTTTGAAAAGCATCACTTTTATTTGCAAGAAATAGAGTCCAAGTAAATCTAGAAAAGTCATCAACAATTACAAAAACATATTTATTTTTACCAAGACTTTCAATACGAGAGGGACCAAATAAATCCATGTGAAGTAATTGCAAAGGTCTAGACGTTGAAACAATATTCTTGGATTTAAAAGATGCTTTGGTTTGCTTCCCTTTTTGACAAGAATCGCAAATAGAATCATTTTCAAACTTTAAACTGGGAAGACCAACTACTAAGTTTTGAGAAAGAAGCTTGTTCAAAAGATGCATGTTCATGTGTGCTACTCTACGATGCCATAGCCAAGAGTTATCCTCTTTGCTTACTAAACAATCAACATATTCGGGTGAGGAGTTTGCAAGATCAACCATATAGATATTATCAATTCTAAAACCACGAAGTATGATCTTGAAATCACTACGTCTAAATACAAGACATTCATCCGAATTAAATAGAGCAGGATTTCCCTTGTCACATAATTGGCTTATGCTCAAGAGATTATGCTTCAAACCTTTCACAAGTAGTATATGTTTAATAGAGGAGTTTTCGTCCTTACCGACCGAACCAATGCCGATGATTTTTCCTTTATTGTTATCACCAAATGTGACACTTCCTCCTTCTTTGTGCTCTAGTTGAAGGAATTTGGATTCATCTCCTGTCATGTGTTTGGAGCATCCACTATCAAGGTACCATAGTACACTTGATCCCTTCAAGCACACCTACAAAACAAATTAATGTTCTTTAGGTACCTATGCCATCTTGGGTCCTTGAGGGTTAGGCATGTTATAATGATGCAATTGATTTATATGTCTATGACGAGTAAAGCAAGCGGGAGCAATATGACCAATACGTCTACAATAATGAGAAGTCACGTTGGGATTATGCATTTTTCTAGGTACATAGTAACTAGATGAATGAAGGTTGCTTACTCTACTTTGAACACCATTGTTTCTCCTATTATGAGCTCTAGGAGGTTCACAAGTTTGTCTAAAATATGCATCATTTCTAGAATATCTATTTCTAGGTGGAGGGTCATTTCTTGGTCTTCTAAATTGTTCAAGGTTTGGCCTAAAATATGCATCATTTCTAGGTCTGCTAGCATTTTCACTATTTGGTCTAACATGCAAGTTATTTCTAGGATTTCTACTTCTAGGATAAGCATTTTGGTTATTAGTCCTAGGTTGAGCTCTAGGTTGTTGTGGTTTAGCACCAACCTTTTCTTCATTCTTGAATCCTATTCCATGTTTAGTTGATTTTAGATTAACAAGCACATCATTCAAGTTTTTATGCGAAGAATTAAACTTATCTAATGTGCCTTTAAGTCTAGCTACTTCATTCTTAAGAAGCACACAAGAAGAACAGTTTCTTAGTAGAACCTTCAGGTTTATCAGCACTTCTTTTTCCATAAAACTTGTTTTCCTCTTTTAGCTTCTCATTTTCGAAAACCAGTTTTTCTAATTCTTTTTCTTTTAATGAAAGCTGTGTTTGAAAATCTTTTTCTTTTAGAGGAGCGCTTTCTTTAACACTCTTGACAGTTTTTGAAGCTTTGATAAATTCAGCATATAGTTCATCAAAAGCATTTCTCATTTCATCAAGAGTAAAGAAATTTTGAGAAGAGATTTGACTTACCTCGTCTTTGCCGTCTTCTTGAGCCATGAGACATAAATTTGCTGCTTCATCGTCTTCTTCTTCGCTTGCTTCATCTCCGGAATCTCCTCCCCAAGAGATATATGCACGTTGCTTTTTGAAGGGTTTCTTCTCCTTTTTGATGTTAGGGCAATTTGATTTTATGTGCCCGGTTTCTCCGCATTCATAGCATTTTAGTTGATCGCCTTGCTTTTTGTTCTTGCGCTCATACTCTTTGCGCATGAATTTTTGAAACCTTTTGATAACGAGTCCAAACTCGTTGTCACCTTCCTCATCAATTTGTGGTTGGCTAGCCTTTAGAGCAATCCTTTGCCTTCTTTGATCATCAACAAATGGGTTAAGTATAGTTGATTCATAGGTTTTGAGATTACCTCTTAATGCGTCAATTGTGACATTTGTGATGCCAATGGATTCTTGGATTGCATCGGCCTTTGATCGCCATGCCGGAGTGAGACTTCTGAGGATCTTTCGGACAAGTTCTCTATCCGTAAACGTCTTTTTGAGGGCGTGTAGATCATTCACGATCATTGAGAATCGCTCAAACATTTCGTCTACTTTCTCTCCTTCCTTCATGTGGAATAGTTCATAAGAGTGAGTTAAGAAATCAATTTTAGCTTCTCGTACCTGGTCGGTTCCTTCGTATGTCACTTCAAGCTTATCCCACATTTCTTTTGCTGTTTTGCAACATGATATCTTCCTGTAGTCGTTAGCATTAACAGCACAATATAATAAATTTATAGCTTTGGCATTATTTTGAACCTTACGAATATCCTCTGCGGTATATTCCTCTTCGGTCTTTGGAACCCATTCGTCTTCCACCTTCTTGGTTGGAATTTGGTTTCCATTGGTGAATACTTTCCACAAATGAAAGCTATTTGATTGCACAAAGATTTGCATCCTCTCCTTCCAGTATGAGTAGTTTGTGCCGTTGAATAGAGGAGGTCGTGTAGAGCATTGTCCTTCTTCAATTCCTGCAAAAGAGTCAAGAGTAGAAGCCATGGATGGTTCTCTCAAACGGTTAAGTTTTCAGAGAGTTGGGCTCTGACACCAATTGTTAGAAACTACGCTTTACGCTAGAGGGGGGGTGAATAGCGTATTAATAGAATTTAGCGTTTTCTTGCGGAATTTAAACTTTGCAGGAAGTAAAATAAATGCAGAAAAATAAACTTACACAAAGATGTATACTGGTTGGCCCACCAACGTGGTTAGTCCAGTCCCCGAGAGACTCTCTCGAGATTTTTCACTATCTTGTTAAGCTTAAGGGTGCTCAACAAACCGTTACACACTTGAGGACACAAGCCTCAAACAGTTGCTCGGAGATCGCAATCTCAAAGACTTCACCCAAGGAAACGCAAGTTCCTTGAAACAAGAGAATCGCAATTCTCTTACAAGTATATCAAATACTTGGACACTCACTTAACTAAAGTACTCCTTATTGAGTAGATATGAGTAAAAGAATATGTTCAAGATCACAACAACTTTAAGCAATAATATGGCTCTCAAAACCTTTATGAAATGAGTAGAAAATGAAGAACAATTGAATGAAAGCTTATAGCAATGTAATGATCAGTTTGTGTATGTTGTTGTATTTAAAACACTGAAATGAAGCTGTATTTATAGTTGAAAAAGTTGGTTCAACCGTTGTCTAATTGCCAATTAAGAGTTGCTGAAATTACTCAGTGATAATCGATTATTAAGACCAAACAATCGATTATCTGCCAGTCAGTTTAAAAATCAATCCCAGATTTAACGCTTCACAATCGATTATACATAATCTATAATCGATTACTGGCAATATTCAAAATCAGATAATCGATTACACTAAGTTCATAATCGATTACTTTAGCACCGTTCTAAAAATCATTTCCGGATTTTAAGCAAAACATCGATTATATAAAATCTATAATCGATTACTTCAGCAACGTTCTAAAAATCATTTCCAGATTTTAAGCAAAACATCGATTATATAAAATCAATAATCGATTACTTCAGCAATGTTCTAAAAATCATTTCCAGATTTTACGCAGAACATCGATTATCTAGAATCAATAATCGATTACCTTATGGTATTTGAAAATCATTTGACAACGGACAGCTTCAACAATCGATTGTCCTTTGCAACAATCGATTACTTGTTATTTTCTGAAAATCATAAAACTTACTGTCTCAGTGATAATCGATTATCTAAAGACATAATCGATTACTTAATTAAATTTAAAATCACTGGAAGACATCAACTCAACACAATCGATCACCATTAGTTCATAATCGATTATTTTGAGTATTGAAAAACTTTACCTCAACAACAATCGATTGTCATTAGTTCACAATCGATTATCATGCAGATTTGGAAAAACCTGATGTTCACTGTCTTACTCACAATCGATTACCATTAATTCATAATCGATTGTTATGCAGTCTTGGCTCAGAAACAATCGATTATCATAAGTACATAATCGATTATTTTAGCCCAGATTTTTGAGGCATGTTTAGAAAACATTTTGTCTAATGTAAATATGCATGATTTAAAATCTTTTTGACACAGAATTAAATATGCATGATTTTGGAAAATAGTTTTATGAGAGAGGCCATACTATGAGTCAAGTTATAGGATCGAGATTACAATTTAGAACAACTCAATAACAATTAAAAGCTATATCTTGAACTTCAATCTTATTCGCAACCATTGTGCGCTTGTACTTGAATTCCGTCATATATCAATTTTTGCTTCGTTTGTCATTCATCAAAACCTACAAAAGAGTACACGTTTAGTATATTGCATTGAGAACGTGTTTCTAACATAATCAAGGCAAGAAAATAACTTTCAGTCAATCACATAAGGGTCTCCCTAGGTTAAGGGATTTGATTTCAAACACGCATGGTACAATTAAGGAAAGAAGAATAATTAGAAATCTTTCCAAAGTAGCATAACAAGGTTAAGTACACAGAGTTTATTCAAGGCAAGAATCCTATAGTACACGGTCTGAGCAATAAGGAAAGAGAATCAATCAGACATCTAGAAATAAATCCTTGTTCGCATGAATTGGGTCATAAAAGGAGGAGGAAAAGGTTTAATTGGAAAATCAGTAACAATCAATCGAGCCTTAGTAAAAGAAAATTGGAATCAATCAGAAGTTGGCAGAACCATTTTGAAAGAAAGGCTCTCATATATAAAGCATACGATTATCAAACAAGAAAGAAAAGACTGGCATATAAAGTTTTCAAATCACAAATAAAAGGATTCCAATTTAGTCATAGACTCACCATGAGTTTGAGAGAACCCAGGGTTCTAGAGTAGAACCCTAGTCCAGTCACAAAGACCAAAACTTGCAAAAATCCAAAACCTAGGGTTTCCGTTCGAGTAGGATACAGAAAGGCGAAGGCAAGTCCTCAAAACAGACTCAGAGAACTCTTTCAGAGTCTTGTGAGAAAGCATACATATACACAAAGCATGTTCGAAGCAGTAGAGAGGAAATCATAAAGAACAGGTTTGAGAGAAAACTCATAACTCAAGCAAGTTTAGGAGAGAAAGGTGGACACATAGAACTTAGGAGACAGTAGAAAAACAGTTTTAGAACCCAAATAAAGATCCAGTAAATGCAATCAAAACTCATTAAGAAACATAGTAAAGGAACACGTAAGATAGACATGTAAAGCATGCTGTAGAAAACCAGTAGAAGGAATAACAGAGCACAAATAGATATGTATTAACGGCAAAACATAAGAACAAGCAAGAACACATAAGACACGGCATGAACAAATAGATTCACATAAAGAAAGAAGAAGAAGAAGAATCGATTTTGAGATTTTTAAAACCCCTAAATTGAACCGACTAATTATGAGAAGGAAAATTGGGGAAAAGCATTAAAACATCGAGTATAACACAGATCTAAGAAACTAAAGGAAGAAAGAACCTTGAACAAGCTTTTAGGATTTCTCATAAAACCCTAGAAATGAGAAAGCTTGGAAAGGATCTAGTCTCGAATAGGTCTGGACCATGGCTAGGCCAAGGCACGAACACGTCGGAACGGAGCCGGAAAAGCCACAGGAACTCAGATAGGTGCAGGATATGAACAAGCATGATGGAGGTTGGACCTCGAAAACCTTGAACAAACTCAATTATGGGTGAAGGAAAGAGAGCAGAGGCCGTCCATGGCCTGAGAAGCCATGGACGCCGGCGGACTTTGGTCGGAGAAGACGATAGTGGTGACTATGGTTTCGAGTGTTAGAGAGAGTTTTGAGAGAAGGGATTGGGGGGATTGAGGGCGGTGGCTGAAATGAAAATGAGAGTAGGGTTAGGGTGTTTTGAAATTAAAACGGAAAGAGAGGTAGTGGGCCGTTGATCAAAATTATCAACAGTCATGATTAAAAGATAAAACGGACGGGTTTAATTAAACGGTAAAGGCCCAGATTAAAATGGAGTTGGGTCATCGATTTGGGCTGGATTTGGGGTCAAAATTGAGGTGCCCAAATAGGCTATAATTGAAAGTAATTGAGGCTATAATTGAAATAGCCAGCTTTTTCTTTTGATTATATAAAAATAGTAAATAAATCAAATTAAAAACACTGAGTTAGTAAATAATATGTAAATATTAAATTAAAAAATTGGGATTAATATTGTAGTTAAATTGCTACTAAATCTGAAAGTTGGCTAAAATTAAAATTTCATGCAATTTAATTTTGAAATACCAAATGGACATGTAAAATTATACAAAAATCATGTAAATTATGTTTTGATGTAAATATGAGAATAAAATAAACTATTTTCCAAAATGGCAAGTTTTTGGAATAATTATTGGAATTTATGGTGTAAAAATATGTCATAAACTAGTTTAAAAATCCTTTAAAAATGTCAAAATCTTTTGGGATGCTCATATATGCATACGCATGTTATTTTGAAAGTATTTTGAGTATAAAAAAAATATATAGGGAAAAATTGGATATCAACAGTGGGCATGGATGACCTTCTCCTTATTCTGATTCAATGCGTTGGGGAATGAAGGTGGATATGTATCGTTGCTCGTTTTTACTTGATGCTTTAATGATTGATGGGGTGATTTTTTCTGAATTTGGTAACCGAAGTCAGCTCTCTTTCCCTCCATTTGGTCACGGGGTGCTTAATTCTTGTTTTCCGTCACCTCTATTTTCTTTGTAACAGTTGCAAGCGTATCCTTACCGTTCTCTTTGGTGGGAGGCCATATTTTTGGTTTTGATCAGGAGAAGATTAGGAAGTTTTCACTAAGAAATCCCCACAGACGGCGCCAAATTGTTTGACCCAAAAGAAATTGAATCTTTTTTGGTTAAATCAATTTACAAAGTTGACGGGGTAAATCTTAATCAAACATGGTAAATTTCATATCTATAAACAAACCAAAAAATGATATATATAATGAAGTAGAAGCGGTAAATTATCAAAGCCTTTCATTTCTCCTCTCACCAATCGATAAAGATGACTGTTGTATAAAATATATTGGAAGATTGTTTTCCTTCCTTTTTCTTAATAAGGAAATTACAGAGGAGAAGGAGAGAAAAGAGCCCCCCTTTCTAGGTAGGCCTTATTCCTATATTTAGTCATGGAGGCATTGACATGTATTCGGGCCATAGCCCTCCTTACTTCGTGCCCGCCTTTATCGTTCGGTGAATACGTGAGCCGGTGTAAACAGTGTCATCTTTCTTTATCCCATTATTTGGATGTGATCTCAATTGGGTCGACCACAACGATCAAATTTTGACCAATACCAAAAGAACTATTGTTTGGTTGAAAAGAAAATTTGTACTTCAACCAGTATCAATGTACATCAATTGTTCTTTGGGACTATAGAACAAATCTAAAAAATTGATCAACTAGCTACTTTACAACTATTGTTGTTTAACTAACTCCTAACATACAAAAAAGTGTGAATATAGTCAAGGATTACATTGAGGGTAGCGATTTATATTCTGCAAGATAGGCTGCCATTTTGGCTTCTTCAGTCCAGTGATGTGCACTTGGATTGCGATCTTCCTTGCTCTGTATGTAGCTTCTTTGCTCGACTGTCGAAATCTTCTTTCATTTCTTTCCATCCAAATATTGTATACAACTGCTGCAAACACCACTCCTATGATGGTTTTCCTTGGCTTTCTGTTGTTTACTCAAGCAGAAACCCATTGCACCTCTAGTTCCCAGTTTTTTATCAATCTGTTGAAGTTCAGACACATTAACAATCCTTGCCACAGTTTTTGGGAATAAGAACATTCAAAGAACATGTGGTCGTGTGTCTCTACAATGTCTCTCCCACATAGTGTGCATGACTGATCAGTGTGGATACCCCACTTTTCTAACCTGTCAACTGTAGCCAAACGTCTATGCAATGCCATCCATAATATGAACTTCTATTTTGGCAGCAGCCCAGGCACCAGCTCTAATTTTTTCCAGTGAACTCTGGGATACTGTGGAATAGAGTATATATATATGCTTTCCTAATGTTGTAGCTTCCATTCTGGCAGCATGCTTGCATTGCTATACTATCATTTGTCCACCATTCTCTTGCTCCAAATAACTTTCTTACCAGCCAGCTAGCTTGTTTTGGTGCTTCCATGTATCAATTGCTTTTTTCTTTATATAGTGACCGTGGATCCATTTGATCCAGAGCTTGTCTTTCTTTAACATTAAAGCTCATAGCAGTATCAACACTGCCTTATGGCCAATTTTGACTGAACTTGAGAACTCTTTTCACCGGACAACACACAACCAACTTTTGCCACCAACGCACACTACCATCACCAACCGCTTTCGCTAACCACGACCACCACTACGCACCACAACGACCAGTTATCACGACCACTAGATTTTAGAATTGCAGTTCATCAAAAAAGATAATTTAAACAATATCATAGCATCAATTAGTATTCTTTCTAATATTTTATGCATTAATATAATATTTGTATTAATTTAATATATTAAGTTTTAAATTAAAAATTAATTGTACACGTTTAGATTTAGAGAAAACAAATAATTTTAATTAATAATTCAATGACCAGATCCGCATATAACATTATAACAATCAGATGCTATTCAAATTTGACATCTTAATCTTAATAAGAACAAATATCATGATCTATCTTTATTCTCTAGTCTAAAAATATCATGATCTATAGATCTGTAAATATATTAAAAGGTCGAGCTGGTTTGTTAATTGAACTATGTTTTGTTAATTGCTATATTTAACCTACTTACTCTTTCTTTTTCTGTCACGTTTTCATTATTTCATTAATATCAAAATATGGATAGTTGCTAGCTATCAACCTATCACAATATTGGATGTTGAGATGTCAAACAGAATCAATCAATTTAATAAATCCAAACAAGTGGGAATTGTTGAAAAACAGAAAAAGACAGCAAGTACAGATGAAAATTCTCTTTCTTGTTGCTTAAATCAAATCAAATAATTCTATACTGAGGTGGAACATAATTTACAGTACATTTTATTATAATGTAAATCAAATTTAGTAGCACTAATTGAGAGAGCATTCAGGAGGAAATCCTTGAGGGAAGCGTTTAGTATCAGTGCAATAATTATAAATCATGTAATTACTTTGCACCCATTTAATCCTAGATTGGCCTGTGCTGTCCAATGATTCACTTAGCCAAGAATTTTCTGTGGAGTTGTTGGAGGTGCAGGAAGAAGAAGAAGTTGAAGACCATACACAAGCTTGGGCATTAAAATTTCTATAGGAAGCTATAAATGGGGCTTTGGTCCAATCAGTCTTAACTAATCCTCCTCTTGTTGCCCAATCATCTGCATTCCATAGGCTTGAGTATATCCACATTGGTTGCTTCTTTGGATAAGGTATCCCACTTGCTTCTAAATTCTTGAATTGCCTAATTGGTGTCCCATCTACTGAAAAGCTGATTTATTTTAATATATTGGAAAAAAAAGAGTAGTAATTAGTAATCATCATATATGATAGAAATTGAAGGAAAAAAATACTTAAAGTGGTTTCTTTTATACTTATAATATATCTGCCGACCTAAAGGACACCTTTAATTTCTTTTTAAAATTTAAATAGCACAAGGTATTTAAGAAAATTAAACGAAACAAAAAAAGAAGTTTTAATTAACCATAAGTTAAATGGGATATCGATTCTACTTAGGTCATTATTATGACGCTTTACATAATATATATATATATATATATATATATATATATATATATATATATATATATATATATATATATATGTGTGTGTGTGTATGTGTGTGTGTGTATGCATAATAATAATAATAATAATAATTGAAGTCTTTTACCAAGTTTAAAACCTATTCCAAACTATTAAGTGTTACCTATGAATTTTTCTCTTTCATTGTGTCTCATTTTTAGCTAAATCTGCATTGACTCCACGGATTTATCGTAGGTCTTTTGAGAAAACTTCCTTTTATATAATTTATTATTGTAAAATCATTCAAAATATTTTTTTTGTTTAATTTTGAATAATCAACAAAGGTAAGTTCTTTTAGGTGAAAGAAAGAATGTCTGATCACTCAATGTTACGTGGAATCATTAATATTAATAACCACAAGTCATTGACTATTAACAAAATAAGACAGGTAACTAAATAAACATCAAAGTAAGCAAGCATATCAAAATAGAGTATAGCAAATTAGACGCAAGTGAAATGTAATAATACACTTAGATAAATATTCTTATAATATATGAATTGGATTCTGTTTTTCACTTTTAGCCTGCGCTAAAAATTATTCATATTCGAGAGCCGAAAAAGTATATAAAATTTATATAATATTGTATAATACATAAAACATATATATATATATACGAAAATATATAATCAATTATTATTTTAAAAGTGACTATACAGTACAATATCATTTTCCCAAACATATACACGTACAATATAGTAGACGAAGTACGTGAGAGAGAGACGCTTACATGATGCTCTGAGGATTCCAAAGAATAGAATAAGTATGAAAGTCCTTAGTAGGGTCGAACCAAAGATAAAACTGCTGCTCTCTATTTCCTTTCCCTTGTGTGAATACATTTGTGTGAAGAATATAGGGATCTCCACTTAGATTTCCAAGAAACTCGAAGTCAATCTCGTCATGACTTGATCCTATTGAAGATAACTGCATTTTATTTACACAACTAAAGATCAACATAGGTATAATATACCATATTCAATCAATAAAATATAAAAAAAATAACCATTTAACAATAGTTGCTCTATAGTAAAAAAGGGCTTACATAGTATGTAGTAACGGTGCCAGCAGAATTACCAGGGACAAGTTTAATTTTCAAATCAATCTTTCCAAACAAATACTGATTTTTGGACCGAAACCCAGAGCCAGAGGTTCTATCGAGGGAAAGGGTGAGAAGTTGTCCGTTTTCCAGTATTTTAGCTCGGCCATCACCCCATGTAATATCAAAATCTTGGTTGAAATTTCCAGCCAAAGCCACCACCAAAAACATCATCACAAACAAGAAAGATTTCTTCATGGTGTAAACTGGAAATTCTTTATATATTCAAAGACAGATTGCTTGTGAATATGTTTCAAGGAATTATTTTGTGTTTTCGAATTGCATGGACGCGATTAGCCTTTATATAGTTGTAGGGACTGAGAGATATACGAGCCACGAGGTGGGGACTGGTTTGGGCGTGGGTTTGCTTTCCTTTTCTATGTTTGATTTATTGGCCCCTGCAGCAAGAGAATACTAGGTTTTTTTTCGCGGGAAAATTACACTATAGGACAGCCCAGTGCATTAATCTTTTATTATGCACGGGATACGAGAAGAATCGGGTCATAAGGGTCTATTATACACAGTCTTATCCTGCATTTCTGCAAGAACCTGTTTCCACTGTTCGATCCCTTGATCTCCTAGTCACATGTCAACAACTTTGCCAATGATACGGCAAAATTTTTATACACTTTTGCTACTACCGGATAAAAATAATTTCGGCCCGGGCTAAAAGTAATATTTTTACCTAAGAAAATTTCCATAAAACGTATATATTGGCCCCTGCAGCAAGAGAATACTAGGGTTTTTTCGCGGGAAAATTACACTGTAGGACCGCCCAGTGCATTAATCATAAGGGCCTATTATACACAGTCTTATCCTGCATTTCTGCAAGAACCTGTTTCCACTGCATGATCCCTTGATCTCCTAGTCACATGTCAATAACTTTACCAATTATACGGCAAATTTTTTATACACTTTTGCTACTACCGGATAAAAATAATTTCGGCCCGGGCTAAAAGTAATATTTTCCCCTTTTTTACCTAAGAAAATTTCCATTATGTAACACTGGTTAAAATCCACGCGTTCATTGCACTATATATACAAAATTCACACAATTATAAAACTTATTATCATTTGTTTAAACCAACATCATTGTTGGAATTCACCAAAGCTCATCCTGCCAGTAGTAAGGATAAAAAATAAATAGAGATTACTACATAACAATCATATTTTATTATTTCTCGATTTCAATATACGATAAATTTAGACCTTTACAAGCGACATCCATGTTGACAACATTTTATATCCAACTAAAATCAATTTGTTGAGAGCTCAGTAATTTCGAGGTGTTAAAATGTTTAATGAAGCTTTAAATTAAGGATTGAGGTTGACATCTTTGAATTCAGATCTTATCTCCACGCATGACTTACGTATCAACATTAAAAAGATGAGCTTGATTGAACCGCGTGTCATCATAATCTTTTACTCATTATGATACAATTATTACATGTGAATCGTTATTTATCAAAGTAACATTTTCGATAGTACTTACGACATAATCAATTTTGTATGAACGTGCATATGTACATTCTGCAAAACTTTTGATCAATGCATTTTTTCAGGGCAACTCAGTACATAAAGCACTTCATGTTTATGCAATATTCGATGAAGGGCCGCATCCGAAAAATATTATCACTGGAAATGGATATTAAAAGAAAATTGGATGGTACGGTTAGGAAACGCATGCTTATTAGGTAGATATTTTAAGTTGACTGGGGTTTGAAGAAATAAAAGGAATGGGACCATTTAGACAGCTAATGTTGCTATAATGTTGATAGTAACCAATTTTCTGTTGCATGTATGGAACCATAAAAGTGATGCGTTTAGTATTTTTCCTATATAGGAGATGAGCGTGTAGGAAGAATTAGATGGTTGGCAGACCTTCCCCGTCCACAGCTGTCTGATGTCTACAATTTTTTAGTAAATATATACTATTTGAACTCTTCCATTTGCAACAATTTAAGATTTTTTTTCTAATTTTTTATAATAAAAAAAAGATATGTCATTTTTTGTGGAAGTTTCTTTTCTAATTGGTTAAGTATGATATTGGATTAATTCAACCACAAATTGGTGACGACCTCACACCAAGTGGAGGCTCGATTTAATTGTAGTTGCTATACAGCAAGTTCATTGGTAATTTCAGGGTACCTGGTGCACCAAAATTGTGGTCATTTTGGTAATTTCAAATGAGAGAAGGTTGGAAACTTGGTGCACCAAAATTATATCGGACACTTTCACTAAGAAAATATTTGCCTTTCTTCTTCTTCTTCTTTTAAGATACAAATATTTAACTCGTCTTCGATAACTGCTTTGAGGCCGGACTAATTTAGATTCTCACAATTTCATTTTAATTTGGAGATAAAAAGCAACAACGCAAAAAACTTATGCTATCAATGTGCTGTAACATGCATGTAATTTTACGTTAATTCCTTCTTAGATTACCAAGAGTTATTATAATTGGTTTTTAATTATAAGTAATTCGACATGTTGATATTTTTTGGACGGTATATAAATATTAGTATTATATATGGCGTAAAACCTAAAATCTTTTCGTAATAGGGAAAGAAAAGAATTTGAATTGGCTTTCCTTTTTAGCACATCATCCATCCTTTCCTAATCCAGCTGGAAACAACCATGCAAATTCCCGTATAAAGGTGAATAAAGATTTTTCCCTCTCTTTACGACATTCTAAGGTCTTTTGGCTCCTTTCTAACAATTGGATCTATTTGGTAGGAACTGAGGGAAGGGGAAAGTAGATTCCTATCTAATGATTGGCTTTCTCGGTTCTTTCTCTTTGGCAGCCAGAAGGGAAAAGACTTCCTTTTACAATTTCATTGAAAGGAAAATTTCACTGACCCCTTTAGATACTTGATATTTAGAAGAAGATTCCTCAAATCTTAATGAATTGCAGAGAAATCCTCTTATGTATGGGGTCAAGTTCTGAACTTTGAACTTTATTTCACTCTTGTCACGACCAGAAATTTCCACCGTCAGAATCGTGATGACGCTTAATAATTTACTTGTTAAGCAAATCAATATTAGAGTTCATTAATCAAATTCTTAAACCTTTCGGTGAACTAACAATGTTTAAACCATAACAAATTAAAAGAGCGCGGAAATTTATATCAACCTCATTACATAATATTACCCAGAATTTGGAGTCATAATTCATGAACTTATAAGATTTAACTACAAAAAAATATCTGAAAGAAATACAATTGTCTTCAAACAAAAGAAACAGTAAAGAGAATGTATACAAGGGGACGCCAGGGCCTACGGACGCCAGCATATCTACCATGGGTCTCCAATCAAATGAAGTCATCAAATATCTCTAGAGTCACAGTACCGAAATCTGCACAGAAAGTGCAGAGTGCAGTATCAATACAACTAACACCATGTAGTGGTAAGTGTCGAGCCTAACCTCGGCGAAGTAGTGACGAGGCTAAGACAAGACACCCACAAAATCAACATGTGCAGCATAATAATATATAGACCAATAACATCGATAAAAGAAACAAGATAAGTAATAATGAGAGGGGGGGCATGCTGAGGGGATTATAAGATAAAAGGATCACAGCAGAATTAAGAACTTTGGTCAACCGACATGATTAGAACAGATAAAGACCGATAAGCACATCAAAAGAAAGTACATGGTATTACCATTCGTGCTTTTACTCTCAAGCTCATCATATGAATCAAATATAAACGGCACGGCATCACCCTTTGTGCGTTAACTCTCTCATAACATGGCACGTCATCACCCCTAGTGTGTATCACCCTACGTGCATTAACATTCACATAACATGACACGACATCACCCTTCGTGCACTAGCACTCACAATATAGCATGACATCACACTTCGTGCATTAACACGCACCAAACATGGTATGACATCACCCTTCGTCCATTAACATTCTCCCACACCAAAACAACGAACTATATTATCAGGGAGATAGAAATATCGAGAACAAGCCTTACTTCAGCATTTGATTCCACAATATCAACCTCAATTTGAATCAATATCAAAATACGTAAATATGATAAGAACGATTAACATAATGATAAACAAATCTAAGCATGAGTAAATTGATCACAGAAAGCTACAATTTCATGAATAAGATTCACTCGCATGCTATGACTCGATAATAACGGATAGGTACTTGTCACTTCACCTATACGTTGCACTCAACATTCGCAAATAGGCAAATAAGACCTAATCCCTCAAGTCAAGGTTAACTACTACACTTACCTCGCTCCAACGACCAATCTCAAAGCTCAACCATAGCTTTTCCCATCAAACAAGCCTCCAGACCAATAGGATATAGTAAATTACCAACCAAACAATTCAATTTAAGCCTAAGGAACTACCCATGATTCCAGATCCTAAATGTTTCAGACTTTGGTTTTTATAATATGTCACAAATTTTGTCTAGCTTCTGTTTAGTTAATTAATTTTTGTTGTTAAATTGGGTGAAGTTGATTTGAGAATTCTCTAGTGTTGGCTTACCTAGCAATTGAAATGTTAGGCGCCATCACGATCCCGAAGGTAAAAATTTGGAGTCGTAGCATGTAAAGAAGTAAAATATAAGTTAAAAAATAGGTTATAAAGAATAGTTGGCTTTTTCAATAAACAGTTGTTATATAGAAATGTTGTTGGAGAGAGATAGCAGGATGAAGTAATACAAAACATAAGTCATCAATAGCTTTTGGCATCTACCCGGTGTGAACATAAAACAAAGAAAAATTGAAAATATTTAGTATATTAAAACTGTAAATATAATGGGTCAACACATTTGTTATAAAGTAGCAATTGGGCTTAACAAATATCTACTTTTTATCTAAAGAGACAAACCAATAACCTTCCCTCGTATTCTTACGACTAGTGAGGTTATGCCCGGGCTAAGTCCAGGCCCAATACTTAGATAAAGCTTCGCGTTAGCAAATTTATGATCACTTATATTTTTGTCGAAATTATCAAAACGAATAGCAGAAGCAATAACTACATCAAATATTTTTGTTACTATTCTTGCTAAAGAAATATAGAATGTTTGCTTCACTATTAGTTAAGCCCGAACCAAAATATGACAATATTAAAATCTATTAGAAGGTATTTGTTAGCTTAACACATAATTCAAACTACAAAAAACTTATAATGTTTTTAATTTTAGCTACAATGAAATATCTTGTAGGTGTTTATCTTTCTTCTGAATCAAGTATTTGAGAAGACATGTGATTTAAAGTGTTCTGCAAAAGCATAGTGGTTAATGTCATTATCACCGAAGATAAACTTTAACTATCCACAAGAGATCACCAGCAAAATCTTTATTCCTATATATCATAGAACTGTCTGAAATTTCAAGCCAGCTACTGAACAACTTTGGTTTTCTTTATTTCCCTGCGCACTATCAAGATTTTCTTCGCATCCTTATCTAAGAGTGAAATAGTATTCAAGTAGCATTAGCGTTAAACTTGTATTGACGTAATCTTATACTCAACGGGTTTAATGACCTTGAAATTAAAGCAAGGCTCTAAGAAACTACAGCTATATTTGAGATAAATGTACCAAAATAAAATCAAATTAAAATAATGAACAACTTGGAATTTGGGTCTGCATTAATTTCTTTTTTAAAGCAACTGCTAATCAAAGAGGCACTTATGTTGCTATTTGTGGACAGAAGGGCCCAAAATCTCCCTGTCAATTTGTATATTCAAAAGCACAAAAACTACAAAGCTTACATGAAAAAAGGAGGAAAATAATACAGATACAAGATTGAGAGGTTCCATTCTCATGTTTGCCACAATTTCAGTCGCTTCATCTTTTGCAAATACTCCAACTACACAAGTGAGAAACAAGAAATTAAAACTCACTGCTTCGGTATTACTTAAGAGCATGAAAACATCAAAAATAAAGTGAAATTACAAAAAGGTTATTTGTATTGAAAATAGAGGTAGGTCTTGGATTTTTAAGTTAGTGCATATAAATTACCTGTTGCACCCACTACTCTTTTATCTTTAGTGAAAAAAGAGCATCTACAGTTGAAGTTTTCAGGTAGATGCTCTTTTTTAAAAATTTTTTTTTAATGTATGCAGATACTTGAGGCAAAGAGAAAGTTACTGATGCAATTGAACAAAACTCAAGATCCATTCATCCCTCTTCAGTTATTCATCCAATGCAATTTTGGGTGATGTAAAGTTACATTCTTCTGTCTTTATATGCTTTTTGCTCATGAAAATATGAAGTTTTTACCCTTTTTTATGTCTGTTTGAGGAGCAACTTTTAGTTTTTGATTCATTAAATTAATTATCTCAGCTTCCGATTTTGGTGAGCAAACATGTTCGTTCTTTTGTTTAGAATTCATTAGTCCTATAAAAATGTAATTATAAGAATAAAAACACAAGAAATATGCAAAAATAGCTAACTAAAGTGGTACCAGTAGGAGAAAATATCAACAGGATTAATCACATTTAATGATTTCTACAAACGAAACCCATCCTCGGAGTCTAGCTGGCTCACAAATTGGCTATTTTGAAGCACTAATACCTATATGTTGACAGTTTTTATTATTCCCTCTTCATCTCGTTCGATTCGGATCATCCTAATCTCAATAAGTCTTCCTATTTCAATAGGACAGTAGAAATATAATGATCAGTAAGTACCATAATGCACCAGAACATAGTCAAATTATGAAGAAGAGAATAGTGGAGAGAATTTGTTATATATTGAGTGCGTAATAACATCTAAGAAATAGGCCTTTATATATGTCACGACCCCAATAACAGTTAACAAGAATTAATAATTCCGATAATAGATAGAATAAAGCGGAAAGTCATAGTAAAACCAATTTTACTCCCCAAAGATCTGGGATCACGAGTTTAGAGCCACTAAATACAAAAACAAATACCCAATACAGTCCCACAAAGTGGGGTTTGGGGAGGGTAACATGTAAACGGGCCTTACCCCTACCCGAAAGGGCAGAGAGGTTGTTTCCAATCGACCCTCGGCTGAGTGAAGGAAAGGAAAAAATAAAAACAAAAGAGCATTAGTAACTCCAGCAGAAATAGCATAAATAATTATCTAAACATAAGAACCACAAATAAAATAGCATGCAATAATATCAGACAGTAACTACCATAAATAACCACCATAAGGGAGACACAATCCAATACACAAATCATCTATGGATAGCCCTGTCAAGCCTCACCCAACCCCGGGTTTGGAGTACGAAAAACTCTAAGAGCCCCTACCCTATAACCCTAATACTAGACCTCCAAACTTTCCTATCAAGAGCCATGTCCTCGAAAACCCGCATTCTAGCTATGTCATGCCTAATCACCTCTCCCCAATACCTCTTAGGTCTCCCTCTGCCTCGCCGTACGCCGACAATCGCCACCCACTCACAATTCCTCACCGGGCATCAGGACTTCTCCTCCGCACATGCCCGAACCACCTTAGCCTCGCTTCTCGCATCTTCTCATCCACCGGGGCCACCCCCACCTTCTCTCGAACAACTTCATTCTAAATCTTATCTAACCCGGTGAGGCCGCACATCCATTTGAGTATCCCCATCGCCGCAACCTTCATTCTCTGAACATGAGAGTTCTTCACAAGGCCAGCACTCCGCCCCGTACAACATGGCAGGTCTAACCACAGCTCTATAAAATTTTCCCTTGAGTTTCTAAATACATCCGAAAAATAAATCCTCAGAATACATAAGTCTAGGATGCAGAAATATAAATGGATAAGGGGGAGAAGTGGGTCCTGCGAACGTTAGACAACTACCTCGAAAACTCCAATGTAACTCTGGAAGACAGCAAACCGCTCAACTAAACTCCTGTCGCACCTGAATCTGCATACATGGTGCAAGGAGTAAAGTGAGTCCTTCAAACTCAGAGAGTAATAAACATATATAATGACTGAAGATGAGAATCCACGAAAATACCACAATGTAAAGCTATAACTAACAGTTTAGCATAATTATGGTGAAATGAAAACAAACAGAGTCAGATAGATCAGATAAACATTAAAGCATGAATGTAATGCAATGCATATAACCGCTGCGGCGTGCATCCCGATCTATTTGGGTACCCGCGCTTCCGGAGGGGCTCCTACAACCCAAGCGCAATATCATCGTAACATCACTGCGGCGTGCAACCCGATGCACACTCAGTCCAAAATATGCATGTGAGTTATACAGCAAAGTCTGATTTTAGTTCTCAATTCCAATTATTAGGAAATTATCGTTTATGTCTTTAAAACCTTAGGAATATGACTAAGTATTTCGAAACAATGTTTAAAACACAGGACTGAAATCATATAACATGCTAATCATCATGGAAGTAGTGATAATAATCACAAAGGGATTCAAATAGTCAGCACACAGCCCAAATATATCATAACAATCCGAGTAGGATGTTTACTAATCAGTTAGTCAGAAGCACAGCTTGGACACCACTCGGGGCGGACTAAGCCAAAATTCCCAATCACAAACGACCCCGCACTCATCATGGAGTGCGTGTCTCACCTCAATATAGCGTCACAGTGTGATAAACCGGGGTTTCAAACTCTCAGGTCATCATCTACATCTACTACTCACCTCTAGTAGGCCGAAGACTAGCTCGCAATGCCCTTTCCTCTCGAATCAACCTCCTCGCGCGTCGAATCTGGCCAAAACTACAATGAATGCGTTACAATGTGCCAAAGAAACATAACCCAATGAAAAATACTCTAAATCAAAAATCACGAAGTCGGCAAAACTCGAGCCCCGGGCCCACTTCTCGAAATCCAAAATGTTTCAAATCAATATGATCCTTATCTCTCCACGAGTCCATACGTATCAAATTTATCAAAATCGGAGTTTAAATGCCCTTTCAAATCCCAAATTTTCATTTCAAAAACCAAACCCTAGTTCTTCAATTTTTCACCCAATTCTTCAAGAATTAAAGGTTGATTCTTCAATAAAATAGCGTTTCTCGGTCACGAGACTTACCTCCAATCAATTCCCGTCATAACCCTCTTTAATTTCTACCAAAAAGCTCTCAAGGTGGTCAACAATAGAGGCAATTATGAATGGGATCGCGGATGAAATAATATAAAAACCCCTCTAGACGCCCAGATTTTCTTCTATGCGAACGCGAGACCACTCTCGCGTTCGTGATGCATAACTTTTCCTCTAACAAAAATTGCCCATCGCGAATGCGTCTGCTCCCCCGCAAACGCGAAGGCTAGGCCCCCATACCTACGCGAACGCGATCGCATAAACGCAAACACGAAGCACACATAGGTTGGTCCTCTACTTACCTCTACGCGAATGCGATGCTCCCTAACGCAAACGCGAAACACCAGGAACTCACCTACGCCAACGGGTGCCCCCAACACGAACGCGCTGAAAATTTTCTAGGCCTCCCCACCTTTCCATACACGTTCACGACACACACACGCGAACGCGAAGAAGGGACTTTCTGCAACACCACAACTGGAAAAACTAGCATTTCCTCAAGACCAAAATGATCCATTTAACCACCTGGAATCACCCCGAGGCCCCCGGGACCAAAACCAAAAGCACCAACATAACCCAAAACATCATACGAACTTATTCCAATTGTCAAAACAAGTCAAACAACACCAAAATCGTCAATTCACATCGGATTCAAGCCTAAGTTTCTTCAAAACTTCCGAAATGCACATTTGATCAAAAACCCGACCTAAACACCTCCGAATGACCTAAAAATTTGCACAATTATACAAAATTAATTAACGGAGCTACTGCAACTATCGAAAATCCATTTCGACCCTTGGATCAAATCTCACAAACCAACCAGAATTCGCCAAAATTCTAACTTCGTAATTTCAAGCCTACACCGACCTCCAATTCAATTCCGATCGCACTCATAAGTCACAAATCATCCGCCAAAGCTGACCAAATCACCAGAATTCACATTCGATCCCTCTAACTAAATAGTCAACTTTTGGTTGGCTCTTCCGAAATAAGCTTTCCTTTAAGCGACTAAGTGCCTCATTATCATCTAAAACAATTCAATTCTACTCGATCACCTCAAATACCGATAATGAAGCATAGAGAAACATAATATCAGGAAAATAGGGCGGTAACTCACGTGACGATGGTCCGGATCGTCACATCCTCCCCAACTAAAATAAATGTTCGTCCTCGAGTGGGTCAAGAAACATACCTGAAGCCTCAAAATAGGTGAGAATATATGTTCCGCATCTTCTGCTCAATCTCCCAGGTAGTCTCCTCTACCGGTCGACCTCTCCATTGTACCTTAACGAGGCTATATCCTTAGATCTTAACGTCGGAACCTGACGACCCAAAATAGTTAGTGGCTCCACATCATAGGTCAAATCTTCATCCAACTGAGCCGTGCAACATATGAGACGGGTCCCCAACATACTTTCGGAGCATAGAAACATGAAATACCGGATGAACCCCCGATAAGCTGGGTGGCAAAGCAAGCATATAGGCCACATCCCCAATCCTCCTAAGAATCTCAAAAGGTCCAACGAACCGTAGACTCAACTTACCTTTATTCCCAATCCTCATAACGCCTTACATAGGCGAAACCTTTAACAAGACCTTCTTGCCCGCCATATAAAATATATCTCGAACCTTCCGGTCCGCATAACTCTTCTGACACGACTGAGCCGCGCGAAGTCTCTCCTGGACCACTTTCACCTTCTTTAAGGCATCCTGGACTAACTCTGTCCCCAATACTTTAGCCTTGCCGGGCTCAAACCAACCAACCAGAGATCTACACTATCTCCCATATAAGGTCTCAAATGGCTCCATCTGAATACTGGATTGGTAGTTGTTGTTGTAAGCCAACTCTGCAAGTGGCAAGAACTCAACCCAAGAACCTCCAAAATTAATAACATAGGCACACAACATGCCCTCCAATATCTGAATAGTATGCTCAAACTGTCCGTCCATCTGAGAATGAAATGCTTTGCTCAACTATACCTATGTATCCAACTCTCGATGAAAAGTCCTCCAGAACTGGAAAGTAAACTGAGTACCCCTATCTGAGACAATGGAAACTGGGACCCCATGCAACCGTACAATCTTCTAGATGAAAATCTCCGTCGCTCTGAAAAATAGGTAGTACACACCGGAATGAAGTGGGCTGACTTGGTCAGCCTATCTATAATCACCCAAATAGAATCAAACTTCTTCAAGGTACAGGGGAGACCACTCACAAAATCTATAATAATCCTCTCCCATCTCCACTATAGAATATCCATCCATTGAAATACACCATCGGGCCTCTGATGCTCATATTTGACCTGTTGACAGTTGAGACACCGAGCTACATAACTCACAATATCCTTTTTTATTCTCCTCCACCAGTAGTGCTGCCTCAAATCCTGATACATCTTCGCGTAACCTGGATGAATAGAATACCGCGAGCTATGGGCCTCCTCTAATATCAACTCCCCAAGCCCATCCACATTCGGCACACAAATCCGACCCTGCATCCACAACACACCATCATCACCAATAGTTACATCTTTGGCATCATCATGGTGGACCCTGTCCTTTGGGATAAGCAAATGAGGGTCATCATACTAGCACTCTCTAATGCGGTCAAGCAAGGAAGATCAAGAAACCACACAAGTCAACACCTGACTAGGCTCAGGAATATCTAATCTCACCATCTGGTTGGCCAAAGCCAAGACATTAACTGCAAATGGAGTCTCCCTAATTGTAATGTACGCCAAACTACCCATACTAACCACCTTTCGGCTCAAAGCATCAGCCACCACATTAGCCTTCCCCGGGTGATACAAAATGGTAATATCATAGTCCTTAAGTAATTCAAGCCACCATCGCTGCCTCAAATTGAGATCCTTCTGCTTGAACAAGTGCTGAAGACTGCGATGGTCCGTGAACACCTCCCGAAATACGCCATATAAATAGTGCCTCCAAATCTTCAAAGCATGAACTATAGCAGCCAACTCTAAATCATGAACAAGGTAGTTCTTCTCATGGGGCTTCAACTGACGAGAAGCATAAGCAACAACTCTACCTTCCTGCATCAACACACATCTGATCCCAACTCTCGAAGCATCGCAATACATTGCGTAAGAACCTGAAGCTGATGGCAATATTAATACCGTAGTTGTTGTCAAAGCTGTCTTGAGCTTCTGAAACTCTCCTCGCACACATCCGACAACACAAATGGAGCATTCTTCTGTGTCAACTTGGTCAAAGGCGAAGCAATAGATGAAAAACCCCTGAATGAACATGCGATAACCTGCCAAATCAAGGAAACTCCGAATCTCACTGGCTGAGGACAGTCTAGGCCAACTCTGCACCGTCTCAGTTTTCTTTGGATCCACCTGAATACCATCACTGGACACCACGTGTCCCAGAAAAGCCATAGAACCAAGCTAGAACTCACACTTGGAGAACTTTGTATAGAGCTTCTCCTCTCTCAGTCTCTACAATACCACCTTCAAATGCTATGCGTGCTCCTCCTAGCTATGCGAGTACACCAGGATATCATCAATAAACACAATCACAAATGAATCCAAATACGGCCAAAATACACTGTTTATCAAGTGCATGAACGCGGTTGGGACATTAGTCAGCCCTAATGACAAAACCTGAAACTCATAGTGCCTATATCTCGTCCTGAAAGCCGTCTTCATATTGTATGAATCCCTAATCTTCAACTGGTGATAGACTGAACGGAGATCAATCTTGGAACACATTTACCCCCTGAAGTTGGTCAAACAAATCCTCAATATGGGATAGTGGATACTTGTTCCTCACTGTCACCTTGTTCAACTGTATGTAGTAAATGCACATTCGAATCGTTCCATCCTTCTTCTTTACAAATAAGACCGGTGCACCCTACGATGACACACTCGGGCTAATGAACCCCTTATCTAGACTTCCTGAAGCTGGTCCTTCAATTCCTTTAACTCAGCTGGCGCCATACGATAGGGAGGAATAGGATGGGCTGAGTGCCTGACACAAATCAATATCCCTGTCTGGCGGCATGCTCGACAAGTCTGCTGGAAAAACATCAAGGAAATCCCTCACAGCGGGAACCAAATCAAGACTAGGAGTCTTAGCTCCGACATCTCTCACGGAAGCCAAATACGATAAACAATCCTTCCCAACCATCTGCGACGCCTTCAAGAAAGAAATCACCCCGCTGGGCACATAATCATACACCGCCACTCGATCCTCGAAACACCCGAAATATCCAACGTAACTGTCTTGGCATGATAGTCCATAATAGCATGGTATGGGAATAGCCAATCTATACCTAGAATCACATCAAAATCTACCATGCCCAACAATAACAAGTCAACTCGGGTCTTTAGACCCCCAATAGTCACCAGACATGATCGATATACACCACGAGTCGTACCCAGATGATGGGCAAAATATGAAGACACATAAGAATATGTAAATCCTGGATCAAATAAGACAGAAACATCCATGCGGCAGACTGAGATAATACATGTAATAATAGCATCTGATGCAATAGCGTCCCTCCTATCTGGAAGAGCATAGAATTGAGCCTGACCACTGCCAGTACGACCTCCACCCCTAGCTGACTGAGTGGGTGCTGATGAAGCAGGAGCAGAAGATGAGGGTTGATCCCTCTTCTAAAACTGACCACCACGAAGCCGAGGAAACTGTCTCCTCATGTGACCAAACTTGCTGCACTCGTAGCAACTACCCGGAGCTGAAGAAGAGGACTGAAGGGAACCCCTCCCTGCAGATGAACCCTGGGCTAAAGAGGCATGAGTAGAGCTCTCAGCTGGAAGAGCGCTAAGTGAAGACTGGCCCTGCTGATATCCCTGATGACTATGCCTGAAAAAGCCCCATTGTACTCTGTATGACCTAACTAAGGAGGCCTGAAGGAACGACCTCTCCCACGCTTGAACTGACCTTAGACGGAGCACCACTAAAGCTACCTAAACCTCGAGGCCTTTTGGCCCCCTTCTCCTCACGCTCCCGACGGCGATCTATCTCAATCTGTAGAGCCATATCAACTACCTCCTCAAATGAGGCGGCCACAACCCTCTCTCTAGTCATCAAAATGCGGACCGAATAGTTGAGACCATCCACAAACCTCCTAATCCTCTCCCGATCTATCGGGATCATCCAAGTAGCATGCCGAGATAGTTGCATAAACCTCAACTCATACTGGGTCACAATCATGTCACCATAAACCAACCACTCAAACCGACGACGCAGCTCCTCTCTGCGAGACTACGGTACATACTTCTCCAGAAACAGAGTGGACAATTGCTGCCAAGTAACGAGCGCTGCACCAAAGAGCCTACGCCTCTCAAACTCCTCCCACCATGTAAATGCAGGCCCTAAGAACTGGAAAGTAGTAAAAGCCAATTCACTCGACTCTTAAATCCCTGCAGTGTGAAACATACGCTGCCACTTGTCTAGAAATCCCTAGGCATCCTCGCCCTCAGTACCACCGAACGTCGGAGGATGGAGTCTACCGAACCTCTCTAGTCAACGCTACTCGTTGTCTGGCATAGTTGGAACCACAAAGTCCGGAGCTGGTGCGACTGGCGCAACTAGGGCTGCTCCTAGTGTCTGCAATTCCTGAACACCCTGCTCGGGTGTGCGAGCAGCGGGGGTCTGTTGACCATTACCGGTCTGAGAAGTAGCTGCTGCAGTAGTGGCTAAGACTGCCTGATCCAGAACAGTGCATACGGATAAATCTGAGCTAAAGCCCCCTGGAGATCATGAATCACAATGGGCACTGTCGGTGCTTGGACAGGTGTTGCTGGAGCATCTACAGCTGGAGGCGGGTCCTAAACCTAGGCAGCTAGTGGATCTGCAGATGCTACCCTCGTTGGTCTGCCTCGACCACGGCCTCTAGCGAGTGATAAAGGTGGTCGTCCATCACGTCCGGTAGCACGGGTTCTCACCATCTGCGAGATAAAAGAATACAAAAATTTAGTTCTCAGATCAACAAAGTCGCACGACAAGAATTTCAAGAATGTGAAGTGTTTCCTAAAGGTTCTGCAGCCTCTCGAGGATAAATATAGACGTCTCCGTACTGATCTGCGAGTCTCTACGAAACCGGCTCATAACTCGCAAAGCCTAGTAACCTAGGCTCTGATACAAACTTGTCACAACACCAATCCCGCTCGTGATAGCATCCAACATAATTTTCTAGGAAAGCCCGACCATTTCATCACTCACAACCCAAGTATGAAAGTCATTGACAGTTACTGAGTTATTATAACAGTTAACAAGATTTTATAATTTCGGTAGTAGATAGAATAAAGCAGAAAACCATAGTAAAACCAATTTAACTCCCAAAAGATCCGGGGTCACGAGTTTAGAGCCTCTAAATACATACGAATAAAAAATCCTCAAAATACATAAGTCTAAGATGTGAAAATATAAATGGATAAGGGGGACAATTCGGTTCCCGCGGACGTCAAGCAGCTACCTCAACAACTCTGAAGTAACTCTAAAGATAGCAAACCGCTCAACTAAGCTCATGTCGCACCTCAATCTAGGGGTGTGCAATCGATTTATCGATTCGATTTTGACCCTTTTCGATAATTACTTATCGATTTACGATTTGTACATATGCTTATCGTTATCGTTTCAATAAGGTTTCGATTTTTTCGATTTCGATTTATTGATTTTGGGGGCTTATCGATTCGATTTATCGATTTTCAATAAGGCAGATTATACTGGTCAGTAGTAGTAGTTGCCCAACCGAGATTCACATTCAAATTCAGTGAAGTTTGATTCCTATTTAATCTTCACTGCCCCCAAACCCCACCCAAAGCAAGAAACTCCAAAAAGCAAGCACGTATAGAGCCTAACAATGAAGAATTATGCTTTTCATAAGTTTCAAAGCATCCCGAGAACAAGTACCTTTCCAGGTTCGGGAGTGAATTTTAGTGTAACTGCTGCCCAATCGGATAACTCTTCCTCCTTGCCAGCATTAGTAGATCCATTGGCTTTAGCAAAAAGTCCAGACTTAAACTTCTCCAGTTTTGCCAGCACCTAACAGACATACAAAAATAATGAGCAAACTGCAGAAACGCATAGAATAGAAAAAGCTGCCAGCAAGAACACATACCCATTTCATATAAGTCCAAACTTAAATCAGCCTGAATCCATAGTTAATGTCTTTTAACTATTACCGAGAAAACTCAACAAAAAATTGAATGCACACCCCTAATAAACTCAATAAAATTGACTTAGGAAAATAAATGATCAACAGGACAATCCATTCGAGTAGAAAACGCATATTTTTCTATCATCAGGAGGAAGCAAAATGAGAATATTCAAATTAACACAAAGTCATTCGTTCAGTTTGGACTTTGGAAGGCAGCCACCTCATATGTAATGCTACCACGAAATATACGGTTGTGCTTAAACCACTTGCAACTCGATTTCATTAGTACGACCCTCCTCTTTCTTCCCTTTTTATCCCTTTTCATCTCCCTGATCATATCCCAAGGGAAAAGGAAAAATAGCATGTTTACAACTTGTATCTTGTGATGCCATAGAGATCAGAAGGTTCAGGAACAAAAAAGGGCAAAAGAACCCCATGCACTATATAAATCACTATATGCCACAGGGTGATATAGCCTCTGAATCACTCAAATTGTTACCTACACTGAGTGAGATATACATCTTAGATCAGTTCTGAGTTCACAAAGAGAAACTCAAAGTTTTTTTTTTAACAGGTAAAGATGTAATTCTATTAAAATCAGAAAGCTGGCACTAAGATGGTGCCAGGGAATTACAATGTTTGGAACCTTCCTCAGCAAAAACAAAAAAGAGAATGTTCCACCTATTACATATTCCTGTAGTGAGGAATGTAGAGTGGAGCAAGCTACTTCTTTTATTTATATCCTGAATATTAGCCCAAAATGTCAAAAGCCATAAGAGAAATTCTAAGTTTTATGTTATTCGAGAATGGGATCTATAGAAAACAATTCCTTCATACACTAAGCAGACAAGTTGTGAATACAAATATTATGCCAACACGTATATCAACCACTGCTTCTATATATAACATCCTTACTGCCCACCAATTAGGATCTTTGAAAATCAAGCTTTGCAATCACATTCAACAATGGTATCTCATACACATTATATCATTTGAAAAAGGCCTAGTAGTATGGGTGCTGCATAATCAGTATTGGATTTCCTTACACTTAGCATCAAGATCATACAGTACCAAAAGGAGAACCGTCAATTAAATGAGCTACATCCTAACACCAGCATTCAATTTTCGCATTAAATTTGAAGGCTCATAAGTACGAACGTCTTAAGTCATTTGAAAAATAGATACAATTAATTAAATACATTTTACATTTCAATCAAGCAGAGCTAGTTCTTCGTTAGTACCTTATAATATGCTTGTTCACAGGCCTCTTTGTCTTCAAACTCTGCCAAAATAGAAGTTATACAATCAATACAAAAGGAAACACAAAAGAAAGAAAGCATTCACTTGCACTATGATTAATTGGGGTTAAAAGAAGAAAGGAAGAAAACAACATAGCTAAACACTATCCAGTTTAGCAGTTACGCAAACCGATAAAAGGAAACAAAAGTGAAGAGTTATACCCCAACATTCCGTTGTTTTTCTTTTGATGAGCAGCAAAGGTATTGCTATTGTAGCACGCCTAGACTTGCTGGAAAGCATGGGTAACTCGCATCACTTCCTTAGAGTTTAAGATTATGGAGAAAAACACATTACCGGGTGAAGAACCAGCAAGAAGGTGCACATATTTTTGTGAGGGGAGGCTGTGTGTTGCGCCACAAGCAGCGAAGATGGAGATGGTGCGAGAGGGGTAGGAATTAGGGTTTTGTGGAATACATACTGCGTGTGAATGTTGTGAATGTTGTGGGCCGTTGATTTTGTTGAAAGTGCTAATCTGGCCGTCATTTAAGTGAAGGATACGGTAGTAATATTATTATAAAATAAGGGTATATTTGTCTTTTTAATATACTTTATCGATTTATCGATAAACCGAATGGCCAAAATCGAAATCGAATCGATAAACCGAGGAAAATTTTTGAAATCGAAATCGAATCGATAAATCGATAAACCGATAACAAAATAATCGATTCGATTTATCGATAAACCGATTTGAATGCACACCCCTACCTCAATCTGCACACATGGTGCATGGAGTACTTCCAACTCAATGAGTAATAAGTATATATAGTAACTGAAGATGAGAATCCACGAAAATACCACAATGTAAAGCTATAACTAACAGTTTAGCATAATTACGGTGAAATGACAACAATCAGAATCAGATAGATCAGATAAACATCAAAGCATGAATGCAATGTAATGGACATGACCACTACGGCGTGCAACCCAATCTATTTGGGTACCCGCGCTTATTAAGGGGGTTCAAACTCCGGAGCGGCTCCTACAACCCAAGCGCAATATCATCGTAACATCACTGCGGCGTGCAGCCCGAGCAACATTCAGTCCAGAATATGCATGTGAGTTATACAGCAGTTCCAATTATTAGGAAAATTATCGTTTGAGTCTTTAAAACGTTAGGAAGGTGACTAAGTATTTTGAAACAGTGTTTAAAACAGAGGACTGAAATCATATATCATGCTAATCATCATGGAAGCAGTGATAATAATCCCAATAGATTCAAATAGTCATCACACAGCCCAAATATATCATAACAATCCAAGTAGGACGTTTACTAACCAGTCTATAGACTAAAGCACAACTTGGACACCACTCGGGGCGGACTAAGCCAAAATCCTCAATCACAAACGACTCCCCACTCGTCATGAAGTGTGTGTCTCGCCTCAATATAGTGTCACAGTGTGATAAACCGGGGATTCAAACTCTCAGGTCATCATCTACATCTATTACTCACCTCTAGCCGGTCGAAGACTAGCTCGCAATGCCCTTTCCTCTCGAATCGGCCTCCTCGCGCATCTAATCTGGCCAAAATCACAACGAAGACGTTACAATATGCCAAAGAAACATAACCCAATCGAAAATACTCGAAAAACACCAAAAACCAAAAAGTAGGCAAAATCCGAGCCCCGGACTCACTTCTCGAAATCCAAAAAATTTTACATCAATAATCCTTATCTTCCACGAGTCCAAACATATCAAATTTACCAAAATCGGAGTTCAAATGCCCTTTCAAATCCTAAATTTTTATTTTAAAAACCAAGCCCTAATTTTTCAATTTTTCACCCAATTTTCCAAGAATGAAACGTTGGTTCTTCACTAAAATAGCGTTTCTAGGTCACGAGACTTGCTTCCAATCAATTCCCGTAAAAGCCCTCTTCAATTTCTACCAAAGAGCTCTCAAGGTGGTCAACAGTATGAATGGGCTCGCGGATGAAATAATATAAAAATCCCTCTGGACACCCAGATTTTCTTCTATGTGAACGCGAGACAACTCTTGCGTTCGCGATGCATAACTTTTCCTCTGACCAAAATTGCCCATCGTGAATGCGTCTGCTCCCGTAAGAATGTGACGACTTGGGCCCCAGACCTACGCGAACGCGACTGCATAAACGCGAAGCACACATAGGCTGGTCCTCTACTTTCCTCTACGCGAACATGATGCTCTCAAATGCGAACACCAGGAACTCAACCTACGTGAACGTATGGCCCCAACGCGAACGCGATAAACACTTTCCGGGCCTGCGTACCTTGCCCTATGCATTCGCGACACACACACGCGAACGCGAAGAAAGGACTTTCTGCAACACCACAGCCAGAAAAACCAGCATTTTCTCAAGTTCAAAATGTTCCGTTTAGTCCCCGAAATTATCCCGAGGCCCCCGGAACCTTAACCAAAAGCAGCAACATAACCTAAAACATCATACGAAATTATTCCAAACATCAAAACACGTCAAACAATACTAAAATCATCAATTCACATCGCATTCAAGCCTAAGTTTCTTCAAAACTTGTGAAATGCACTTATGATCAAAAATCCGACCTAATCATCTCTAAATGAACTGAAACTTTGCACACATATCCAAAATCACCTAACGGAGCTACTGCAACACTCTAAATTTTATTCCGACCCTCGGATCAAAATCTCACCTACCAACCGAAATTCGCCAAAATCCTAACTTCGCCATTTCAAGCCTAATTCTACACCGGACCTCCAAATTCAATTCTGATCGCACTCCTAAGTCACAAATCATCCCTCGAATCTAACCAAATCACCAGAATTCACATCCGAGCCCTCTAACTAAATAATCAACTTCCAGTTGACTCTTCCAAAACAAGCTTTCCTTTAAGAGACTAAGTGTCTCATTACCATCTAAAACCAATCCAATTCTACTCTATTACCTCAAATACCGATAATGAAGCATAGAGAAACATAATATGAGGGAAACGGGACGGTAACTCACATGACGACGGGTTGGGTCATTAATACATGTGTCTTAAACTAACTCAATATAGTAATTAGTTATTCTCTGATTGCGATAAGGTAGATAAATATTCTATTACTATATTAAAAAAGTTTCAAGAATAAGCATAGAAGAAGAATTATAGCATTCCAAAAAAGTGCCAATTGGCTAATTAATGTCGATGTGTTACATTGTTTAAATCAAGTTATAATTTTACATATTCAAGGCAAATCAGCACGAACCATTTTAAATAAATTATAAATCTTTCAACAATACTAAAAGACAAAAAGAAGAAAAGGAAGGGCATACCTGATACACTAATAGAAGCGAGTCTCAACAGCTGAATTCACGATCCCTGGTAAATAAGCAAAAGTAGATAACTTTATAGGCAAAATTAGTCAATGATTAGAACGGAAGAAAAGGTACAAAGTTGCAATAAGATCCTTAAACCACAATCTTAGTAATAATAACAATACTAAACTTCTATTACTAATTCTATTTGAATACTTAATATACTGCCATTACACCTTAATGTGATACTTCCCATCCTTATTATAGCACTTTTTTTGTATATAACTGCCTGACTCAATTAGCTTTTTATCCTTCTAATTCTATGCATCTCTATTGTCAAAAAGTTTGGAAGCTTTAGCAATTCCATCACCCATATATTAGACAACAAGAGCATGCATAAGAATTCTAATAGAAAACCTGATTGAAGAATTTTGTTAAGTACCTAGAGAACAAAATTTATTAACATTAACACTTTCTCTGCAGGAATCACCTGACTATTCGGAGGAAAGCGCAAATACCTAGCATATCGTCAAGGACTTAAATAAACCAATACAAGAAGCACAAATATAACAAAGAAGATGTGATCTCACCCTTAAAATGGGAGAGAAAGTAAAAAATCTACAGACGGCTTCCAAAGAAATAAAGTAGAGGATAAATGGCAGCATAAGCAAAACAAATAAGGCACTAATTGTGAGTAGTAACTGAAAAAGGCATAAAGAAACACAAGAAAATAATTTGAATTAATTTTCAAAATATGAGGTAAGATCAGAAATGTAATTCCTGTTGATGTTTCTTTCAATATCTTAGATGGAGGCGAGAAACGGAAGCTTTTAGATCTGGCTTCAATCAGGTTTGCTGCTGTCGTAAGCCTTATAGCGTGAGGATATTTTTTTCTGGAGAATTTAAACGACTAAGCTTTTAGTTCCTCTTGCATACGGATTCTGAAGACCCAGTGGAAAATAACAGTGGAGGGAGGGGAGGAATGAGAGAAGAGGAATAGAAAAAGGAATAGCAGAAGCAACAATTACATGCGAAGTTTGAGTCAGAATGTGATAACATTAAAATCTATTAGGACGTATTTGTTAGCTTAACACATAATTTAAATTGCAAAGAACTTGTTAAGTCTTTAAATTTTAGCTACAATGAAATTTATTGTAGTTGCTTTATCTTTCTTATGAATCAAATGTCTGAGAAGACGTGATTTAAAGTGTGCTGCAGAAGCATAGTGCTTAACATCATTGTCACTGAACCTTAACTTTAACTATGCACAAGTGATCACCAACAAAATCTTTGTTCCTATACATCATATAACTTTAACTATGCATAAAGATCACCATTCACCAACAAAATCTTTGTTCCTATACATCATAGAACTGCTTGAAATTTCTCTCTGCGTGTCAAGCCAGCTACTAAACAACTTCGGTTTTCTTCATTTGCTTGCTCGTGTTAGAGCAGATAGGCTTTTGTTGAATTTTGCACATTCTTATGTAAGAATGAAACAAAAATAAAGGAGCATTAGCGTTACTATGTTTTAAGCAGGAAAACTTGAAACTTCTTAGTAATTTGAACAAAGGCTGAAATAGAACAATGAGTAATATTGTGGATCCACAGCGTCAATTCAATAAGCGTAACATAATGCCAAAAAGAAAGGATCTTTTTCTATGTGATTTTGGGTGCAATTAATATCGTCCACTGTTGTGACAAAACTGACGTATTTAAATTATATACTGAAATCCAAAACACAATCAACAGAAAACTAAAATAAAAAAACAAACAAACCAATATATGAATTGCCCAAATAAAAGAGTAGCAAGCAGATGAAAAAGAACCGTTTCTGAAGATTTCAGGACTCTGAAAGAATTAAAAAAGCAAGGCTTATGGTGTGTGAACACAATCTCATGCTTTCTATATCTTCTCTAAAACTTTGAAATTCACTCTTACCTATCAAGAAAAAGGTTTTTCTGGTCCATCTCTTTAGTTAAGCCAAAGCTGATACATTCACTATTATCTTTTTAAGTTCGATTGTTATTTTAGCAATTTACTCGTCACAATCTCATTTTATATTAAGTCAAAATGTCAACCTAATTATTAATACTAAATAACGACATAGAAAAATTAGTTCACATTTAGAAGGTACAATCAACAAAGAAGTACAAAAAGAATTCTATTGTTAGAGAATGCTTCAATTTTTAACTTACCCCTTTTTGAGCTTCTTCAAATCATTATCCATAAAATAAGGTACCACGAGATCTCTATTTCAACGGAAAAGCAAACTTCTAAAAGGCAAGACATGTAGAAGCATTTTTCTTTCGCTAATCTTTTTTCTTCTTTTCCAATTCATACTGAATCAAAACCAAGAAATAACCTTTTTCTTGATCAACTTAGCATAAACTTCAGCCATTTCCCCACGGGATACCTCAGGCAGTAAAGAAGTACATGAAAGCCCTAACTCAAAATACAACTAAAGAATGAAACCAAGGAAAACAATAGACAGGAACATGTATAACAAATCTAGTAGAGATCCTGAGTGAAGAATTTTGTCAAACGCCTTGAGAACAAAATTTATCAACATATTTCACTTTGCCTGAATGAATCCCCTCGCTATTCAGGGAAAACACAAATACCTATCATATTATCAAGTATTGAAACAAAACCAATACAAAAAACACAAGATGAGAAGAAGATTACCCAGTAGAAAATTCCAATAGATCAGGGGGGAGGAGCAAGAGAGCGCAGATATGAAGCAAAGGGGCATTTCAAGGAAAGGACTTTGCAGATAAAGCTTGAAAAGTGTCGGATATAGCAAGAGAAATCAAACGGCGAGTTGATAGCTATTAAAATTCGACTACACGTGTTGCACTGCAAATATAGCCGTGAAATAATTTTGGGCCAGGCACACATGTTCACCATTAGCTGCCTATTTATTCTCATTTATAGGATAGGAATAAACCTGAGGGGTTGTTGTGATTGTGAGTTCGAGTTTCCCAAGAGTAATATGGGAAATTTTTGGAGGGAAGGATGACGAGGGTCTATTTGAAAACACCCTCTCTACCCAAGGGTATGGATAAGGTCTGCGTACATACTATTCTCAATAGACCTCCACTAACCTCCACTAAGTGATGTTATACTGGATTGTTATTGTTGTTATGTATAGTAGTAGAAGTAAAATTCAGATTTTACCTCTCTTGCCAATATGAGAATTAATTCAAACCTATTATAAAATAAAGACTATAAAGTAAAGACAAGTATAGAGAGAAACTAATATGTTATTCGACTTCAAACTTATGTACATAATGAACTAAAATCTCCTCAATTTATAGAAGAAAAAAAGCTGCTATTGCAAGCGGCTACTGTACCAGATATAGATAATCTTCTACCGAGAGTAATGTTTATCCATAACGGAGTACCGAAAGTATAAGCTCATTGTACCAGGTATGGATAATCTTCTACCGAAAGTAATGTTTATCCACAACGGAGTACCGAAATAATAAGCTTATTGTACTAGGTATGAATAATCTTCTACTGGTAGATGTTTATCTAACAATGGAGTACTGAAAGTATAAGCCTATTGTACTAGGTATGGATAATCTTTCACTGAGGGTATTGTTTATCCATAACGGAGTATCGAAAGGATAAACTTCTTCAGGAGGCTTATTTCCAATAGAGTACTAAATAGATAAACATATTTATGGCGGAGTCCCATATGGATAAGCTTCTTTGGGAAGCTTATTTTGAACGGAGTACCAGATAAATATCCATAATATAATATATTTATAACACTCCCTCTTGGATGTTTAAGCGATAATGTACTTCATTAAAACCTTACTAGGAAAAACCTAGGGGAAAAAATCCTAGTGAAGGAAAATTGGGTTCACATTTTTAATAATAAACATTGCTAGGTGCCTCACTAAAACTTTAAAAGGAAAACTCTGTGGGAAAAAACCTTAGTAAGGAAAAAAGAGTGCATCATGTATTTTACTCCCCCTGATGAAAACCTTGTTTCAAATATTTGAATCTCCGCATTCCAGTCTTATATACCATTTTTTCAAATGTTGAAGTTAGCAAAGATTTAGTCAATAAATTGGATTATCACTTAAACGAATTTGCTGCACACCAATGTCACCATTTTTCTAAAGATCATATGAGTAGAATAATTTTGGTAAAATGTGATTCATTCTATCTTCTTTGATAAATCCTCCCTTCAATTGGGCTATGCATGCAGAATTGTCTTCTTATTAAATTATGAGTCTTTTTTCACATTCCAAACCATATTTTTCTCGAATAAAATGAATTATTGATCTCAACCATATACATTCCTTACTTGCTTCATGAATAGCTATTATCTCGGCATGATTTGAAGAAGTAGCAACAATAGATTGCTTTGTGGAGCGTCATGATATGACAGTACCTCCATATGCAAACACGCACCGGTATGAGATTGAGATTTATGGGGATCAAATAAATAACTTTCATCCATATAACCAACAAAATTTGCACTATTTTTCTTAGTATAAAATAAATCCATATCAAGAGTTCTCTTAAATATCACAATATATGTTTAATCTCGTTTCAATATGTCCGTGTAGGAGAAGAACTATATCTTGCTAGTAAATTAACAGAAAATGTTATGCCAGGCCTTGTAGCATTACCAAGATACTTTAGTGCACCAATTGCACTGAGATAGGGTACTTCAGGATTAAGGAGTTCCTTATCCTCTTCTGGAGGTCAGAACAAATCTTTATTCACTTCAAGTGATCGAACAAGCATTTGTGTACTCAATGGATGCGCTTTGTCCATGTAAAAGCATTTTAAGAGTCTTTTCTGTTGTCACGACCCAAACTGGAGGGCCATGACTAGCACCCAACCATACTTACCGAGCATCAACGTACATTTTATCTAACCTTCTTTATTATATTTTATGGCTGACGAAATCAATATAAATGGTAGACATGGATTATGGAAAACCAACTACAAAATATGAAGGTATAAACATACATAACATGGGATGGCCAGACAATCAAGAAACTATATATAAGGTATGAGTTACCACATTACCATGAAAGACTATAGAACAGTAACCAGCCGACAAGGCCGACCAAACTATACATGAGTTGACACTTGTATATGAGCCTCTAAAGGAACATAAGTGTTGCAACATAGCCAGAATAGGGCCCCGACATACCCATAATGTCTATAACAAAAATGCATACCAAGATTACAGCAAGTTCGGAGAATGGATCTCGCCAATCACCGCTGAAGTGGACAACCTACTGTGGTGGGGGAGTTGCACATGCCTGTCTATTAGGACCTGCAGCACGACATGCAGCATCCACAAATGAAAGGACGTCAGTATGAATAAAGTACTGAGTATGTAAGGAAGAGAACCATAAATACGAACAGTAATATAAGCAGGGATAGAGAATATACATCCTGTAACATCTGAGTACCTCTGAGGGTTACTGACATGAAATGTATGATGCATATGTATAAATACATAAAACTTTTAAAACATACGCTTCTGCGGGAATCATCATTTTCATATCGAACTGACCGTAATAGGCTCGGTAAAAAATATGCCCGACCATCATATGTCTTGGTAGTATCATACCTGGCTATGCGGAGCTCGGTAAAACACAATTGATCAGTGGTTGCACAATAAATGTCGTACCCGGCCGACTATAGTGCAGCTCGGTAGAGTAAAATAGATACATATACATAATGCATTCTCGACTCATGGATCATATTCTAAACCTTTTGAAGTGATGTAAGGTCGATATCCTCTGTACACGTTATTAGGACTAACTCTTCACTGTGAACCTTATAAGAATCAGGAAGTACCAACAACATTGATAACATAAGAATAAAAGAAGCAACATTAACATTAATCGTTTCATAAGAGGGGAAACAATGTAAGTACTGCTAGCTTCTAAGAGTAGAGTATCTTTGAAAGCTCATTTATTACATTATGTACAAATGGAGTCGTGCAAAAGAAGGAAAGGGATAGCCTCACATACCTTGTAAATACTGCCCCAATCTCAAGCTATGCAATTGTCACGACTCCTTAGTCTACAATAAGAGAAATAATACTATCATTATCATTCAAGCATCATTACTATTATGTATCGTCCACAACCTATTTTACGATGAAATAATTGAGTTTATAATCCCTTACAATTCCTCTCTTGGCCGACTTTGGGACTTTTAGTTTTGTCCTCTCATTTTGGCAAGTAGGTGATACACCTACTTGTCACCTACCAATCTGCAGGCTTGCGAAAATATAAATACCTCTATACTTCGAGATTGTATTGGTAAACGGTTTAATGCGTTGAAAACTACACTCCTAGATCTTTAATTTAGTGGGTATATCACCTTGTAATTCCTTGTTAATTAGGAGAAACGGTTAGAACTATTTTACCTAATATTTAGGTAAAATTATGAACCTAAGTTGCGACAACTTTTGTCGACTTTTGTCTCATAACTCGTTTGAGTTCAAGACTTATGATACGGATATTATATGATTAAATACCTTAAATCACTACCTCATGAGTTTATTAAGCACCTCTAGGTTTACCCAAAAATACGGCTGACAATATCCTTGTTTCGCTTAACTTCTAATACTTGTTAACCGTTGTTATACACCCTTGTATCATTTAAGACTAATATGATTAACTTCTTATCATCTTAAAGATAATATCTTCATGGATTTACATTGACTACCTTATGTCATGAGCTAACATACGTGAATATAAGTTGTAACATCTGCATTGGCAGATTGATAGATAAAGATCTTGTCTGCTAAATGTTCAATTTGTAGACCAAGACAATATTTTGTCTTTCCTAGATCTTTTATCTCAAATTCTTTCTTAAGATATTCAATTGCCTTTTGGAGCTCTTCTGGAGTTCCAACAAGATTTATGTCATCAACATATACTGCAATTTAAACAAATTCTGATGTCATTTTCTTTATAGAAATACATGGACACATAACATCATTTATGTAACCCTCTTCCAACAAATATTCACTAAGACGATTATACCACATGCGCCCAGATTGCTTTAAACCGTACAATGATCTTTGTCATTGATTGAATTCATTTCTTGAGATTTTGAATTTTTTTCAGGGACTTTCATATATATTTCTTTATCAAGTGAACCGTAAAGATAAGTTGTAATTGCATCCATTAGATGTAATTCAAGCTTTTCATATAATGCTAAACTGATGAGATATCGAAATGTTATATCATCCATAACAGGTGAATATGTTTCAACAAAATCGACTCCATGTCGTTGTGAGAATCCTTGTTCAACAAGGCGAGCTTTGTATCTTTCAACTTTATTTTTATCATTCCTTTTTTCACACAAAATCCCATTTATGACCAACTAGATTTATACCAGAAGGTGGTTGGACTACTGATCCAAAGACCTCTCTTTTAGCAAGTGACTTCAATTTCGATTAAATTGCCTCTTGCCATTTTGGCCAATCAGATCGTTATCGACATTCTTCGACAGATCGGGATTCAAGATCCTTACTATCTTGCATAATATTAAGTGCAATATTATATGCAAAAATATTATCCACCACTACTTCAAATCGATTTAAATTAATCCAATTACTGGTAGAACAAATTAAAAGTTCCTCACTCACTTGAGCTTTAGGTTCATTGATTTGTTAAGGAATCTCAGAACTAATCAGATCTTGGGTTTCTTCAGGAGATCCCTTCGTGCATTGTTTTGATCATTTGTCGATTTTTTTTCAAGAATTTTGATCGTTAGAACCCAAAGGCCTACCACGCTTCGGACGTGCTTTAGGTTTACTAGCTCTCATACTAGTAGATGGCCTTACTGGGACATCAATTCGGATAGGCACGTTCTCTGCAGGGATATGTAACTTAGTTATCCTTTTCAAATCAGTAAATGTGTCTATCATTTGATTTGCTATATTCTGTAAATGGATAATATTCTAAACGTGTTTCTAAATAATTTTAACTATTTCACTTTCAACTAGATGTAATTTGCATACTCCCTCATTCGAAGTCAACAAGGTTTTTGAAATTCTTGTTTTTTCAATACTTTCATTATTTTAGAAATATTCTAGTAAGCTTTCAATACTTTTATTCTTTAAAGACATCATTTTTACATTTTGGGACAATCTTTAGGCATGAGCTTGTTCAAAGAATCACTTTAATATTTGTGATTGACAACAAAATCACGGTCACATGTACAACTTTGTAACTTATTTTAATCAACCGTATATACACAAATAAGACCTTTTTTATGTACATAAATAAATGTGTTCACATATTTTTTTTCCGACCATAAACCCCTTTACAAAAGATAATTCGTTAATACATAATTTCTTTGACATAATTGAAGCTCTTTCCACCAGTATTTTCTAAGCTAATTATAACGACTCGGCTAGTCGTCTCATGAGTTACCGCTTTGTTTCTCTCATTCCTGCTTCTTATGCTTTGTTATTTGTATTATGTGGTATCGGATTAGTCGAATCGAATCCGAAATAATTTGGTATGGTTTGAGATACTTAGTCTCTTTGGAGTGAGTTTAGGTTGGAAAAGTCAATCAGTTGTTGAGTTGTAAGTTAGAGGGCTCATATGTGATTTCTCATGGTTCGGTTAGCTTCGGAAATGATTTTGGACTTAGGAGTGTGATCCGAATGAGTTTTGGAGGTTCGGAGTAGATTTAGGCTTGAATTGGCGAAGTTGATATTTTGGCGATTTTCGGTTGATAGGTGAGATTTTGATATAGGGGTCGGAATCGAATTCTGACAGTTGAAATAGTTCTGCTGTATCATTTGGAATGTCCGTGCAAAATTTCAGATTATTCAGACATGGTTTGGTTGGGTTTTTGATCAACATTAGGAAGATATTAGAAACTTTTGGCTTGATCTGATGTGTTTTGGTGGATTTGATGTTGTTTGAGGTGTTTTGAAGATTGGTGCGAATTTGAATAAGGTTATGGGAGAGGTTGGTGCTTTTGGTTGAGGTCCCAGGGGCCTCGGGTGAGTTTCGGGTGGTCAATCAGGCCATTATATGAAGTTTTGAGTTGCAGATTTGGAGGTTCAGCTGTTGCAGAGATTCCTCTTTGCGATGGCGTAGGGATATCGCGATCAGGTAGAAGCTTATAAGAGGGAAACCTAGTTTTTTCTTTGCGTTCGCGAAGGTGGAATTGCGATCGCATAAGATGGAGAAGTTGTTGATCGTGAACACATAGTGAGGGTCGCGTTCGCGTAGAGTTAAGTGGACCAGGGGTTTTGGCTTTAAGTTTGTTCTTCACGTACATTGTAGCTTGTCTGCAATCGCGTAGTGTAAGAGGTTTGAGTATCGCATTCTATTGGAATTTTATGCGATCTCATAGGGTTAATTTTGGGTGCTGAGAATTTGTGCTTCGCAATCGCGATGAAGGATATCAGGCCTTGGCAGAAGGTTTAAATAGTCGTCTTGTCCGAGATTTTGGTGTTTATTTCTTCCATTGTTGGATGTTTTTGGAGCATTTTGAAGAGGATTGAAGAGGGATTCACTTGGAGGTAAGGTTCTTGGACTTAAGACTCGATTCTAATATGAATTCCACCAAAATAATCATGGAAATGAAGCCAAAAATTGAAGAACTAGGACTTGGAAACATACACCTTTGATTGAGAATTTGAAGGACCATTTGAGGTCGGATTTTAGAACTTTTGATGTGCATGAACTCATGGGGCAATAAAGAATCCATTTATGTTAAAATTATTGAATTCCGAGATGTGGGCCTAGGGGTCAGGTTTTGGTAATTTCGGGATTTGTGTCTTATTTTGATTATTTTCACTTGGGCTTCATTCCTTTAGCATATTTTGACGTCCTAATTTTGATTTTGGATAGATTTGATGTGAGTGGAGGCCAATTCAAGAGTCAAAGGCATCGTGAGCTAGAGATTTGACCGGTTCGAGGTGAGTAATGATTGTAAATTATGTTCTGAGGGGATGAAAACCTGGATTCGCACATCGTTGTGCTATATTGAGGTGAAGCATACACTTGATGATGAGCATGGGATCGTCCACTATTGGGGATTGTGACTTAGTCTATGCCGAATGACTATTTTACCGCATACTTGACTGAAATCTATTTGCTATCATAATTATTTGGGCTTAATTCCATATTTGGGCCGCCTGCCAACTATTTGAACCCTTCGAGGATTTATATTGATATTTTCTCACTATTTTAACTTTATACTTGAACTCAGTCATGTTATTTTCTACTATTTTTCATACTCAGCCATGTTCAATAAGTTCTATTAATTATATGATCTTTTAAATGATAGTTGCTCTGAGAAATCCCGTTTTACTACTTCCGAGTGGCTTGTGAGGACCTTTGACCGAGTAAGGCCGAGGGCCTATTTTGTGAGGAAACTTTGTTCATGATTTGAGGCCGAGGGCTTGAGATATGTATGCCAAGACATGGCTTGATTGATATGAGGCCGAGAGCCTAGTGATATACACCACGATATTGCTTGATATTGCGCTTGGGCTGTAAGGGGCCTGTCTAGGAGTCTGCACACCTCTCGTGAGCGCGGGTACCCATTGTGATGCGAGATTGAGCCCGAGGGTGGTATGGTTCTGAGATATTTCCCGAGGGGCGGATTTGTTGATATTATGTCCCAGGGGAGAACCTTTATGTGTTTATTTTCCTTTAATTACCTTTCAATTACCTGCTTAATTGTTAAAAGGCTTTTCATGAAGTTTAAGTTGAATTAAAATGACTTTCTCATATTTTACCGAGGTACTATATTTACCTGTTTTTTACTGCTTCATTATAGCATGCTTTGTGACTTACATGATTTCTTTTTCAGCCCTTTTTTATGATTATTTATCACTGAGTTGGAGTACTCATTTTACTCCCTGCACCCTGTGTGCAGATTTAGGTGTATCTGGTTCTGCTCCCGAGTGCTGATCATTTTCGGCTCAGGCGGATCCGAAGAGTCTCTTGGTAGTTGTTGGCGTTCGCAACCCTAATCTCTTCCCTATCTTATTTCTTCATGTTCTTAGTTTTCTGTATTAAACTCTGTAGTTTTCCTGAGTATTCTGGATTGTTTAGATGCTCATGACTAGTGTCACCCCGTATAAGACTGTGTTGGGTTATTTCCTGTGTATTATGCTATTAACTTCTTAAAACTTGGTTTATTTGATCATGTTTTATACTTTTTCTTAATGTTTAACTGTTAAATATTGAAATGGGAAGTGTCGGTTGGCCTTGCCTTCACGAGAGGCGCCATCACAATCGGGTCCGGGTTTAGGGTCGCGAAAGTTGGTATTAGCCTAGGTTACATAGGTCTCACGAGTCATGAGCAGGTTTAGTAGAGTCTTACAGATCGGTACAGAGACGTTTGTAATTATACTTGAGAAGCTGCAGAACCTTTAGAAAACTTCAAATTTTTGAAATTCTTCTCTTGCGAATTTGCTGATTCGGAGTACTAAACTTATGTTATTCTACATATAATGAGGACACGCGCTACCGGTCAGGATGGACGACCACCTGTACAACCAGTTATGGCCACCAAAGGCCGAGGATACGGTCGTGGTTGTGGTAGGGGCAGAGGTGTGGCCTGTACAACAGCTAGGGTAGTGCCTTCATATCCACCAGCCGCCCTAGTTCAGGATCAGGTCCTAGTTATGGATGCACCAATAGCACCAACTCAGGAACCAGTTGTGCCCATTGTGATTCCGGGTCTTCAAGAGGCCTTGTATCAGATCTTATCAGTTTGCACTGCCTAGCTCAGGTGGTTTCAACCACTACATCCACAACTACTTCTTAGGCCAGGGGAGGCAATCAGAATCCCACCGCTTGCACACCGAAGCAGGTCGTGCATGGACTTCAGATGCCCGGGGCACATCTAGCCCATCCGAGTGCACCTGCTCAGGACTCTGTAGTTCCTTCCATGCTTGAGGGCCAGTAATCGTAAGTTGGAGAGGTTTGGTAGACTTCAGCCTCCGACCTTCAATGGTGTAGAGGGCGAAGATTCCTAGGGCTTGTTGGATAAATGTAAGAGGATGCTTCGTACATCGGGTATTATGGAGATCAGCGGGGTCTCTTTTACTACTTATTTGTTTTCTGGAGCTGCCTTCAATTGTGGGAGGATTTTGAGAGGCGTACGATTGTTGTTGTTGCACCCCTTACCTGGCACCAGTTCTCCATTCTCTTTCTGGAGAAGTATGTGCCTCACTCTCGTAGAGAAAAACTGCATAGGTAGTTTGAGTGGTTGTGTCAGGAGGAGATGACCATGGCGCAGTATTGGTTGAGATTCTCCGAGTTAGCAAGTCATGCTACTTGGTTAGTTTTGACAGATAGAGAGAGGATTAGGAGGTCTGCTAATGGCCTCACTTATCAGCTTTGTATTCTCATGACCAGGGAGAGGGTGACTGGTGCTACTTTCGAGGAGGTTGTGGATATCGCCTGTGAGATAGAGTCTATCCACCACCAGGAGCGAGAGGAGAGGGAGGAAAAGAGATCTCGAGGATCTGGCAGTTACAATGGTACTCCTTTGAGGGGTCAGTCTCAACACGGCAGAGGTCGTCTTTTCAGGCATGCTGAGCCAGCTAGCCTAGATTATCGTAGGGCATCATCAGGTCATGATTCTCATCGTTTGTATTAGGGTCAGTCATCACTCTGGTGTGAGGAGTTCTCTTCAGTCTCCTTCTCTAGCCCCTGAGAATTGTCATGAGTGTGGAGATATGGGTCATATGTCGAGGCAGTACCCTCGTCATCTTGCGAGTTTATCTCAGCAAAGGGGTCTGTCATTGACTTCAGCACTAGTTGCTTCATCCTCACCTGCCCAGCTAGCTAGGGGGGAGGTTAGTCAGAGGGGTCACCCCAGAGGGAGAGGTCGATCAAGTGGCAGTCAGACCTGTTTTTACACACTTCTAGTTAGACCCGATGCTATTGCTTCAGATGGTATTTTTATAGGTATTGTTTCATCCTGCCACAGAGATGCCCCTATATTATTTGATCCTGGTTCCACCTTTTCTTATGTGACATCATAAGTTGCTCGTTATTTGGGTATGCCCCCGTGAGTCTCTTGCTTCACATGTTTATATATCTACCCCGGTGGGGGATACTGTTATTGTAGACCAAGTGTACTAATCGTGTGTGGTGACTATTAGGGTCTGGAGACCCGAGTGGATCTTTTATTATTGTGTATGGTGGATTTCAATGTCATTTTGGCATGGATTGGCTATCTCCATGTCATGCTATTCTGGACTTCCATGCTAAGAAAGTCACATTGGCTATACTAGGTATACCACAGATTGAGTGGTGAGGTGTGATGAATTATGTCCTAGTAGAATGATCTCATTCTTGAAGGCCCAGCGTATGGTTGGGAAGGGTTGTCTTTCGTATCTAGTGTTTGTGAGGGATAGCGGTGTTATGACTCCCAGTATTGATTCTGTTCTAGTTGTGAGAGATTTTCCAGATGTGTTTCCTGCAGACCTGCTGGGCATGCCACCGGACATGGATATTAATTTTGATATTGATCTGGTGTGGGGCACTCATCCCATTTCTATTTCGCTGTATCGTGTGGCACAACGGAGTTGAAGGATTGAAGGAGCAGCTTTAGGAACTCCTTCAAAAGGGGTTCTTCGGTCTGGTGTGTCACTTTGGGGCGCGCTAGTTCTATTTGTGAAGAAAAAGGATGACACATTGAGGATGTGCATTGATTATAGGTATTTGAACAAGGTAACGGTTAAGAACAAGTATCCTTTGCCCCGCATTCATGATTTATTCGACCAGCTTTAGGGAGCGAGAGTGTTTTCCAAGATTGATCTGCGTTCAAGTTATCACCAGTTGAAAATCAGGGACTTAGGTATTCTTAGGATGGCTTTTACGACCCGATATAGTCCTTATAATATCGTGATAATGTCTTTTGGACTGACCAATGCTCCATCAACATTCATGCATTTGATGAACAACGTATTATGGCCTTATCTCGACTCGTTTGTCATAGTTTTCATTGATGATATTCTAGTGTATTCGCGTAGTCAGGAGGAGCACGCATAGCATTTGATAGTTGTGTTGCCGAGATTGTGGGTGGAGAAGCTTTATGCAAAATTCTCTAAGTGTGAGTTTTGAATCAGTCTAGAGGCTTTCTTGGGACACGTGGTGTCCAGTGAGGGTATTAAGGTTGATCCGAAGAAGATAGAGGTGGTTCAGAGTTGGCTCGGACCGTCCTCAGCTATGGCGATTCACAACTTTCTTGGTTTGGCAGGCTTTTATCAACGGTTTTTTCAGGGATTCTCATATATTGTATCGCACTTGACCAAGTTGACTCAGAAGGGCGCTTCATTTGTATGGTTGGATGAGTGTAACGAGAGCTTTTAGAAGCTCAAGACAACTTTGACCACAACTCCAGTGTTAGTTTTGTCATCAGCTTCAGGTTCATATACCGTGTATTGTGATGCTTCAAGAGTTGGTATTGGTTGTGTATTGATGCATAAGGGTATAGTTTTTGCTTATTCTTCCCGTCAGTTGAAGCCCCATGAAAAGAACTACCTCGTTCATGATTTGGAGTTGGCTGCCATAGTTCACATTGAATATTTGGAGGCATTATTTTTATGGTGTGTCTTGGGAGGTGTTTACTGATCATCATAGCCTCCAACACTTGTTCAAACAGAAAGATCTCAATTTGAGGGAGTGGAGGGGGTTGGAGTTGCTTAAGGATTATGATATTACCATATTGTACCATCCGGGAAAGGGCAACTTGGTGGCCGATGCTTTCAGCTGAAAGGAGGTGAGTATGGGAAGTTTGGAATATATTTCAGTAGGGGAGAGACCTTTTTCAGTTGAGGTTCAGGCCTTGGACAATCGGTTCGTGAGGTTAGACATTTCGGAGCCCAGTTGGGTATGATCAAATTAGAGAGCGCCAGTATGCTGATCCACATTTGCTTGTCAAGGAAAAAGTTTAGCATGATGATGCCAGAGATGTGACCATTGGTGATGATGGGGTGTTGAGGATGCAGGGCCATATTTGTGTGCCTAATGTGGATGGGCTTCGGGAGTTGATTCTGGAAGAGGCCCATAGCTCGCGGTATTCCATTCATGCGGGTGCCACAAAGATGTATCAGGATTTGGGGCATCACTATTGGTGGAGAAGAATGAAGAAAGATATTGTGGAATTGTAGCTCGGTGTCTCAATTGTCAGTAGGTGAAATATGAGCATCAGAGACCGGGTGGCTTGCTTCAGTGGATGGATATTCCACAGTGGAAGGGGGAGATCATCACTATGAACTATATAGTTGGACTCCCACAGACTTTGAAGAAGTTCGATGCTATTTGGGTGATTGTGGATCGGCAGACTAAGTCCGTGCACTTCATTCATGTGTGTACTACCTATTATTCAGAGCGACTTGCAGAGATCTATATTCGGGAGATTGTTCATTTGCATGGTTTCCCAGTTTCCATCATTTCAGATAGGGGCACTCAGTTTACTTCGCAGCTTTGGAGGTCTGGGAAGCGAGAGTAGGGTACTGAGGTTGAGTTGAGCACAACTTTTTACCTTTAGACGGATGGGCAGTGTGAGCGCACTGTTCAGATATTGGAGGACCTGTTGTGTTCTTGTGTCATTGATTTTGGAGGGTCGTGGGATCATTTTCTACCGCTTGCAAAATTTGCTTATAACAACAGCTACCAGTCGAGTATTCAGATGGCTCCATATAAGGCTTTGTATGGGAGGCTGTGTAGATCTCTAGTTGGTTGGTTTGATCCTAGTGAGGCTAGGCATTGGGGACATATTTGGTGCAATATGTGGTAGAAAAGGTCAAGGTGAATCAGGAGAGGCTTCATACAGCGCAGCTGAGGCAAAAGAGTTATGTTGACAAGAAGGTTAGAGATTTGTCCTACATGGTTGGTGAGAAGGTTCTATTGAAGTTTTCACCTATGAAGAGTGTTATGAGATATGGGAAGAAAGGTAAATTGATTCCGCAGTTCATTGGGCCTTTTGAGGTGCTTCGAAGGATTAGGGATGTGGCTTACTTGCCGCCCAGCTTGTCAAGCGTGTATCCGGTGTTTCATGTTTCTATGCTCGGAAGTATATTCGGGATCCATCTCATATTCTTTATTTCAGCACGGTCAGTTGGATGATGATTTGAGCTATGATGTGGAGCCAGTAGCTATTTTGGGTCGGCAAGTTCGAAAGTTGAGGTCAAAGGATATAGCCTCAGTGAAAGTGCAGTGGAGATATCGGTCCATGGAGGAGGCTACCTGGGAGACCAAGCGGGAGATGCAGAGCTGATATCCTCACTTGTTTGAGGATTCAGATATGTTTCTTGACTCATTCAAGGATGAACGTTTATTTAAGCTGGGGAGGATATGACGACCCAGCCAGTCGTCTCATGAGTTACCTCTCCGGTTATCCCCTTCCTACTTCTTTATGCTTTGTTATCTGTGTTGTATGATATCGGGTTGGTCGGATCGAATCCGGAATGATTTTGGTAAGGCTTGAGACACTTAGTCTCTTTAGGGTGAGTTTAGGTTAGAAAAGTCAACCGAATATTGACTTGTGTGTTAGAGGGATCGGATGTGAGTTTCGATGGTTCAATTAGCTTTGTGAGGTTATTTGGGACTTAGGAGTGTGATTGGAACGCATTTTGGAGGTTCGGAATAGATTTAGACCTGAATTGGTGAAGTTGATATTTTGGCAATTTCTGATTGGTAGACGAGATTTTGATATAGAGGTCGGAATGGAATTTCGAGAGTTGCAATAGTTCCATTGTATTATTTGGGATGTGTGTGCAAAATTTCAGGTTATTCGGGCATGGTTTTGGTTGGTTTTTTTATCAAAAGTGGAATTCGGAAGATTTTAGAAAGTTTGGCTTGAATCCGATGTATTTTGGAAGATTTAATGTTGTTGGAGGTGTTTTGAAGATTGGTGCAAGTTTGAATAAGGTTATGGGATAGCTTGGTGCTTTTGATTGAGGTCCCGGGGTCCTCGAGTGAGTTTCGGGTGGTCAATCGGGCCATTTCATGAAGTTTATTGTTGCAGATTTCGAGGTCCAGCTCGTGATCGCGTAAGGAGTCTCGCGATCGCGTATAAGCTTTTGAGGTGGCGGTCACGTTTTTCTCCGCATTCGCAAAGGTAGAGTTTCAATCGCAAAAGGTGGAGAAGTTGTTGATTGCGACCACATGGTAAGGTTCGCGTTCACGTAGAGTTCAGTGGACCAAGGGTTTTGGCTTGAAGTTTGTTCTTTGCAGACGCAGTACCCCATCCACGATCGTGTAGTATAAGAGGTTTGAGCATCGCGTTCATGTGGGATTTTATGCGATCGCATAGGGTTAGTTTTGGGTGCTGAAAATTTGTGCTTCGCGATCACGGTGTATGTCCCACGACAGAGATGAAGGATTTCAGGCCTAGGCAGAAGGTTTAAATAGTCCTCTTGTTCGCGATTTTAGGATTTATTTCTTCCATTGTAAGTCGATTTTTGAAGATGATTGAAGATGGATTCAAGGGGAATTAGTGGAGGTAAGATTCTTGGACTTAAAACACGATTTTAATGTGAATTCCATCTAAATAATCATGGAAATTAAGCGAAAAATAGAAGAACTAGGGCTTGGAAGCTTAGACCTTTGATTGAGGATTTGAAGGACCATTTGAGATCAGATTTCAGAACTTTTGATATGTATGAACTCGTGGGGTGATAAGGAATCCACTGATGTAAAAGTTATTGAATTCCGAGACATAGTACTGGGGGTCAGGTTTTGGTAATTTCGGGATTTGTGTCGTGTTTTGAATATTTTCACTTGGGCTTCGTTCCCTTAGCATATTTTGACGTCCTCATTCTGATTTTGGATAGATTCAATGTGTGTGGAGGCCGATTCGAGGGGCAAAGGTGTCGCAAGCTAGAGATTTGACCGGTTCGAGGTGAGTAATGATTGTAAATGATGTTCTGAGAGTTTGAAACACTAGATTCGCACATTGTTATGCTATATTGAGGTTGCCCACACGCTTGGAGACAAGCGTGGGGTCGTGCACTATTGGGGATTATGACTTAGTCCGTCCTGAATGACTATTTTACCGCGTATTTGACTTAAATCTATTTGCTATTATCATTATTTAGGTTGAATGCCATATTTGGGCCTCGTGCCAACTATTTGAACCCTTTGAGAATTTACGCAAATTATGCTATTAACTTCTTAAACCTTGGTTTATTTGATGATTCTTTATCCTTTTTTAATGTTTAACTGTTAAATACTGAAATGGGAAGTGTCTGTTAGCCTTGTCTTCACGAGAGGTACCATCACGACCGGGTCTGTGTTTAGGGTCATGACACTAATAAAAATTTTGGTAAGTGAATTCTTTCGAAGGGATTTTCTTCTCTTTTCTTTGGATGGTTGATACATATCGTTTCTTAATGTATTTTATTATATCATTTGATAAAAATAATATTTGGATAGATTGTGTCGTTTGCTGTCGTTTTATGATATCACACACCAGCAGTATGAAAAATAAACTTGTAAATATTATATTAAACAAATTTATGATACGGTATATAAAAAGGTAAGGTAAATGATAAAATAAAGTTATTTATTAATAATAAAGGGTGATTGAGAGAAAAAGACAAGGTAATGGCGCAACCACATTAAATCGGTCGTTACATAAAGTGGCATATTTCTTCATTACGTAGTGACGGATTTAATAATACGATACATTAAAATTTAAGTAACAATAAAAACAAACATCGCATTTAAAGTATAAATACGATACAATACAATAGGGAACAACCATCCAAACAAGCAATAAAACTCATTCATTATGCAAATCACCTTAAATTACTATAAAGAAATTTTTACCTCCTATAGCAAAGGTTAACATCTTATTTATTTTAAATAAATACCATTTAAGAAAATTATATTCTATGTATACCTTTTAAGATTTATAGCAAAATATTTAATTTTAGTTACCTCCTAGCCCAAAACCACTAAATACGCTATTTAGTTACACTATTTTCTTTCTCTCTCTACTTTGATACACCTCATTCTCTTCTCTCATTCTCTGAAAACACGATGCTCAATCTCAAAATTCCTTTCACCCATACTATTTTCTTTTCTTCTCGGAACCAAACAAAAAATCGCTCCCGCTGGCGGATATGCATGAATTAGGCCGGAAAGCATTTTTTGTCTTCCATATGCCAGTTTGCATTTGTTTATTATCACGCAAGTCAAATCAACATTTTGAACTAAAATATTTTCCTTCGTTACCCACTTTTGTCCATCTCTGTTGGTCCCTAACTACTTTTTCTTTTTCTTTCTTTTATCTTAATACTAGTAAAGAGAAGTGACCTGAATCTTAGAATATTATCTCCATTTTTTTAACGGCCGCTGATTCGTCGGAAATTAGAATTTGTTCTTGAATAAAGACGACGGAGTTTTGACTGAGCAAGTTGAATTTTCTGTTAGTATATTTCAATGTATCACATTATATTTTTAAATATTTCATTATATTCATTGTCTTTTTTTCATTGTAATTAAATTTATCTCATTGTATGTCATATATTTCATGTATTTCACTGTATCCACTATCTTTTTTTCTATTGTATTTTAATGTATCCCGCAGTATTTTATGTATTTCATTGCATTCAGTGTCTCTCTATATGACATGAATGCATTCATATGTTTTTTTAATTAATATAATTTATAATTTCTCTGATGTTTTTGGGGGTATTTTTCGGTTGACAGTCATTATATTGAAAATATAAAAAATTATGTGTTACAATTGAGTTTGTTGAGTTATATTAGGAGTCTATTATGTTAATTGATCACTTTCCATTTTAAAAATAGTGTAATTCCCTATTTCACACCCTGGATACAGTCGAATAGGGTCAATTACAATAATCTGTCCAGCTGTACTTCCATGTTCCACTCCATGAATACAATCGAATACAACAACTGATTAGCTGGACTTTCCTGATTCATGCCTATTTTTGCTCAGCTTAAATACATCAAATACATCTTATTACTACAAAAAAGATATCTATAATTCGTAATATAGCCAATACTATCTATAGATGGCTAATTACTACTAAAAGATAGTATTTTATGAAAATTTCTCTACTATAAATCAAACCAAACATCACTAATGGGAAAAAGAAAAAGGACTGCTGGAGAAAAAAATAGGACTAGAGTATTTAAATGGACGTTTCTTGAGAAAAACTTTCCCAAAGTAATATCTTCCACTTTTTTGCAAAAAGAGAAGTTGTTTTTAAAAAAAAATAAATTCATCGCTATTTTCGGGGTAAAGCTGATATTTAAATCCACACTCCAAAATAACGTTCCCTCTCTATCACCCCCCCCCCCCCCCCTTATAGGTCCCAACTAGGAGTGGCGAGCGGGCGGGTCGGTCGGAGTCGAAAACGGATAATGAAAAATGGATAAATTATCCGATCCGATCCATATTTAATACGGATAAAAAACGGGTTAATCGACGGATAATATGACCCATATTATCCATCATTTCTTACATATGATCAGTTCTAGGAGAATTCCTAGTCTCTCTAACTTGAGGAACCCCCAATTTTTTAGGCTATACAAATGTAAAAATTAGACCTATTAGTTATCCACTTTTTTAAATGGATAATATGGTTCTTATCCATATTTGGCCCTTTTAAAAAAGTTCATTATCCAACACATTTTTAGTGGATAATATGGGTGGTTAACTGTGTCTTTTAATCATTTTGCCACCCCTAGTCCAAACCATCCCCCAACACTTTCTCTAAATAGCCAAAAGTCACTCTCCTTTCTACGGTGTATCTATCTCAAAATTAAGGTTGCGAGCATGTGATTATTAGTTGTGCATGGATCGGATCAGATCAGATCGTATTTAGCACATTTCGGATTTGTCATAACCCAAACCCGATCTTGATGGCACCCAACCCGAAAGCTAGGCCAGCCTGGCCAACAATCGCTCTGAATTCAATAATAAATTTTTAAAACCGACAATTTAAGATAAAATAATATAGTTTTAGAATAACAATCCAATTCTTATAATAAAATAATACGGAGAGATACGAAATATGATAAAATATTCCCAAAAAATCTGGGGTCACGAGTCTAGAACCTCTAAAATAAACTGGATAATAATATCTGAACGAAAATACACAAGTCTAGAAATGTATTTATAGATAACTGAAATAGGAAGAGTAGTTAGGTCTTGCGAACATCAAGCAACTACCTCAACAACTCTGATAATCTCTGGAGACAACGATTGCTCAGATAAGCTTCCGGTATACCTGAATCTGCACACAAGGTGCAGGGAGTAGGGGTGAGTACTACCGACTCACTTAGTAATAAGCATATAAAATGTCTGAAGATAATAAATCCACGAAATGCCACAAAGTAATGCTAATACTAACAGTCCGACACCTTAACTGCGCACCAAGAACAAAACAATATCAAGTATATCAGACATGTCACGACCCAAACCCCGGTTATGATGGCGCCAAACACCTTGTTAGGAAAGCCCGGCCATTTAAACATTTCCAGCCAAATCATTAACTTAAATACCATTTTTAGCTTAAAATTCTCAATTTGATAACAATATAAATACTACGGATAACGTAATCAACAGTAATAACAGCCTAAAGGATCCGGCGTCACAAGTCAGAGCCTCTAGATACAATAGAACAGTATCCTATACAAAGGAAATCTAGATGCAAAAATAAAAGATAGATAAGAGGAGAGATCAGGTCCTGCGGACGCCACCAGCTACCTTGAAAACTCTGGTATTGAACCAGGCAACAGCAGATAAGCACAGCTAAGCCTCCGGGATTATCTGCACACAAGGTGCAGGGAGTAGAGTGAATAGTTCCAGCTAAGGGAGTAATAGCAATAAATAACAACTGAGTGTAAGAAATCTGGTAAGAAAATTATACAGTCCTAATATCAACAGTAGCGACAGTGAATAATGCTAAACAGGGGAGAGAATCTGATAAATACTTCTCTTTCCGTCTGACTAGTTACTAACACTACTGCGGCGTGCAGCCCGATCCAATACCATGTATATAATGTTGTGGCATGCAGCCCGATCCAGTATAATATATATAATGCTGCGGCGCACAGCCCGATCCAATATAATATATATAATGCTTCGACGTGCAGCCCAATCCAATATATAGTCGACTGCGCTCACTATGGGTGTGTACAAACTCCGGAGGGGTTCCTTCAGCCCAAGCGCTATAATACTGCGGCGTGCAGTCCGATCTATATAATATATATAAGGCTATATCCACCGCCTCCTCAAAAGTGTGACTCAGGACCTTTTTACGAGTCATCAGAATACAGATGGGATAAATGAGTCTGTCCACAAATCGTCTAATCCTCTCCTGATCACTCGGAACCATCCACAGAGCATAATGAGCTAACTCTGCAAATCTAACCTCATACTGCGTCACAGACATACCCCCCAGACGAAGCCACTCAAACTGCCTGCGTAACTCCTCCCTCTGCGACCGAGGTATCCACTTCTGCAGAAAGATAGTGGAGAACTTCTTCCAAGATTACGGTGTTGCACCTGCCGGCCTACACTGCTCATATGCCTCCCACCATGTAAAGGTTGTTCCTGAAAACAGAAAAGTGGTAAAAGATACCCCACTAGTCTCCAGGATCTCTGCTGTCGGGAACATGCGTCGATACATTTCGAGAAACCCCTGGGCATCCTCGCCCGGAACAGCGCTGAAAGTAGGAGGTGAAAGCCTGTTAAACCTCTCAAGATGACGCTGCTCGTCATATGGAATCACTGGTACCCCATCACCCTGAATTGGAACAACTGGCTGAACAGGGCCAACTGGCTGAACTGGTGGTGTCTCTGGGGTCCGCAAACCCTGTACACCTTGCTCTGGAGTGCGAGATGCGGCATTCTGATGACCACCCCCGGTCTGAGATGTAGTTGCGGTAGCCAAGACTGCCTGAGCCAGGCCAGTGCAAACCCATAAAATCTGAGCCAGGGCCTCCTGAAGATCTGGTATTAGAATAACCACTGCTGGTATCGGAGCAGGTGCTAGTGGAACCTCTACAGCTAGAGGCTGATCCTGAATGGGGGCAACTGGTAGGTCAACTGGTGCTGCCCCTGCTGCTCTGCCTCGACCACGGCCGCGTCCCCAGCCTCTAGTGTGTGGCAATGGTGGTCGTCCAGTTCGCCCGGTAGCACACGTTCTCACCATCTGCGAGAGTATAGAATACAAAAGTTTAGTTCTCGGATCACCAAAGTCGCACGACAAGAATTTCAAGAATATGAAGTTTTTCCTAAAGGTTCTGCAGCCTCTCGAGGTTGAGTACAGACGCCTCCGTACCGATCCATGATACTCTACTAAACCGTCTCATGACTCGCGAGGCCTGGTAACCTAGGCTCTGATACCAACTTGTCATGACCCAAACCCCGGTCCTGATGGCGCCAAACACCTTGTTAGACAAGCCCGTCCATTTAATCATTCCCAGCCAAACATTAACTTAAATACCATTTTTAGCTTAAAATTCTCAATTTGATAACAATAGAAATACTACGGAGAACGTAATCAACAGTAATAATAGCCCAAAGGATCCAGCAACAGAAGTCAGAGCCTCCAGATAAAACAGAACAGTATCCTATACAACGAAAATCTAGATGCAGAAATAAAAGGTAGATAAGAGGAGAGATCAGGTCCTGCGAACGCCAGCAGCTACCTTGATAACTCCGGTACTGAACCAGGCAACAACAGATAAGCACAGTTAAGCCTCCGGGATCCCTGTATCTGCACACAAGGTGCAGGGAGTAGAGTGAGTTCTTCCAACTCAGTGAGTAATAGCAATAAATAACAACTGATAGTAAGAAATCTAGTAAGAACACTATACATTCCTAATATAAACATTAATGACATTGAATAATGCTAAACATGGGAGATTATCTGATAAATACTTCTCTTTCCGTCCAACTATTACTAACACTGCTGCGGCGTGCAGCCCGATCAAATACCAAATATATAATGCTATGGTGCGCATCCCGATCCAGTAAAATATATATAATTCTGCAGCGCATAGCCCGATCCAATATAATATATATATATATAGTCGACTGGGCTCACTGGGGGTGTGTGGAGACTCCGGAGGGGAATACTCCGGCGTGCAGTCCGATCCATATAATATATATAATGTTGCGGCGTGCAGCCCGATCCAATATAATATATATAATGCTGCGGCGTACAACCTGATCCAATAAAATATATACAATGCAGCGGCGTGCAGCTGGATCCAATATAATATATATATATAATGCTGTGGCGTGCAGCCCGATCCGGTATATATATATATATATATATATTTATTAAATACCCTCACTACGGTGTCCTTGACTTCTCTCAGTCAATATAGACTTGGCCTCTCGGGCCCACTCAGTTAAGACAGGGTATTCAACCCTAGTATTGCCCATTTAGGGTGCAAGTTTCTACGTCCAGTTTATTTCATGATTTACAGTCAAGTCAGGACATACGGTATGTATTCAATAGGTAAAGTGAGGTCAATCAGCTCAACATTCTCCCTACGAGTTCTACAGATCCGCACAAAGCCCCAAACATGGCAACTAGCCCCAAATATACGGGTACAAGCTCAGTCTCAGTCAAAAAGTGTAGTAAGTCATCAATTGAGATGGGCCAAGTCTGATTCCTCAGCAGAAACATCACCATGCTCATCATACGATGCGTGTTTATCTCAACATAGCACCGCATAGTGCAAATACGGGGTTTCAAACCCTCAGTATATCAGTCATAACCATTACTCACCTCAAACCGGCCAAAATCCTAGCTCGCCTTGCGCTTTCCTTGCAAATCGACCTCCTCGGGTGCAAAATCTGACCAAAACCACAAGGAATATGCTATAATAGACTAATGGGACATAACCAATTGGAAAGAACTCGAAAAGCACCCAAAAACATGAAGTTGGCTAAACCTGAGCCCATGTCCCATTTCTCAAAAAATTACAAATATCACATCATCAGAATCTTCGTCTCGCCACGAGTCCATACATATAAAGTTCATCGAAATCGGAGTTCAAATGGGCCATCAAATCCCCAATTATGTAGTAAAAACCAAGCCCTAATTTCTTCAATTTTATGCCCAAATTAAGAGAATTAATGGATGATTATTCGATTAAATGATGTGTCTAGGCCACGAGACTTACCTCCAATCACTTTCCGTCGAAATCCCCTTCAACATCTACCAACAAGCTCCCGAGGTGGTGCAAAAATCGTGGAAAAATTAACCCAAGTCACGGATGAAATGTCATTAAAACAGGTCTGACTGCCCAGTTATTACTCTATGCGATCGCATCCACGACCCTGCAATCGCAAAACACAAATTCCACAGGCTCCAAAATCGTCTTACGCAATCGCATGATATCCTCTGCGATCGCAGAGCTTCAGCCCCTCTTACTACGTGATCGCACACCACACCACGCGACCACACTCAACCATTTCCCAAACCTATGCGATCGCAAGCCCCCTTACGGGATCGCATAGCACAAAATCAAGCCCCTCTCATAGCCTTCTATGCGATCGGAATGACACATATGCGATCGCATAGCGGAAACCTTCTGCAATATTTTCTGCTGAATTCTGCAACTTCAAAAAGCCAAACACTCTCCAGTTAACCACTCAAAACCACCCTGAGGCCCTCGGGGCTCAACCAAAAGCACTAACATACCCTAAATCTTCATACAAACTTGTTCCAATCATAAAAACACGCCCAACAACGCAAAAATCATCAATTCACGACGGACTCAAGCCTAAATCAAACTCAAACTTCTGAATCTCACATTCGATAAAAAACCCAACCAAATGACGTCCAAATGACCCACATTTTGCGGACATATCCAAAATCACCTAACAAAGCTACGGCAACTCTCGAAATCCAATTCCAACCCCCAGATCAAAATCTCACCTATCAACCGGAATTAGCCAAAATTAAAACTTAGCCAATTTAAGTCTAATTCTACACTGGACCTCCAAATTCAGTTCCGATTTCACCCCTAAGTCATAGATTACCACCCGAATTTAGCCGAATCGTCAGAAATCCATTCCAAGTCCTATAACTCATAAGTGAGCATCCGGTTAACTTTTCCAAACTAGCCTTCTCTTATAGAGACTAATTGCCCTAATTCCAACAAAACTCTGTCCGAATCACTTCAAACTCTACAAACACATATAGAAGCATAAAACGGGCCGGTAACTCTTGTGACGACAGACCGGGCCGTCACATCCTCCCCAACTAAAACAAACGCTTATCCTCGAGCAGGTCAAGAAACATACCTGGATCCTAAGACAAATGAGGATATCTACTCCGCATCTCCTGCTCGACTCCCAAGTGGCCTCCTCCACGGGCCGACCTCTCCACTGCACCTTCACCGAAGCTATGTCCTTGGATCTCAACTTTCGAACCTGACGCCCCAAAAATAGCCACTGGCTCCTCTCATAGGTCAAGTCCTCATCCAACTGGATTGTGCTGAAGTCTAATACATGAGACGGGTCCACAACATATTTCCTGAGCATAGAAACATGGAACACCAGGTGAACCCCGACAAGCTGGGTGGCAAAGCAAGCATATAGGCCACCTCCCCAATCCTCCTGAGTATTTCAAAAGGTCCAATGAACCGCGGACTTAGCTTCCCTTTCTTTCCAAACCTCATCGCGCCTTTCATAGGTGAAACCTTCAACAAAACCTTCTCGCCCACCATATAAGATACATCCCGAACCTTCCGATCCGCATAACTCTTCTGATGCGACTGAGCCGTACGAAGTCTCTCCTGGATAACTTTCACTTTCTCTAAGGAATCCTAAGCTAACTCTGTCCCCAATAGTCTAGCCTCGCCGGGCTGAAACCAGCCAACTGGAGATCTAAACCGTCTCCCATATAAAGCCACATACGGCACAATCTGAATACTGGACTGATAACTGTTGTTATGAGAAAAATCTGCAAGTGGCAAGAACTCAACCCAAGAACCTCTAAAATCAATAACACAGGCACGCAATATGTCCTCCAATATCTGGATAGTACGCTCGGACTGCCCGTCTGTTGGAGGATGAAAAGTCGTGCTCATTTGTATCTGAGAGCCCCTACTCCCGATGAAAAGACCTCCAGAACTGGGAAGAAAACTGAGTACCCTTGTCTAAGACAATAGAAACTGGAACCCCATGTAACCGCACAATCTCACGGATGAAAATCTCTGCTAATCGCTCCAATGAATAGGTGGTACACACCGGAATTAAGTGTGCAGACTTGGTCAGCCTAACCACAATCACCCAAATAGAATTAAAGTTCCTCGAGGTACGAGGGAGACCACTCGCAAAGCCCATAGTAATCCTCTCCATTTCCACTTTGGAATATCCATCTGCTGTAGTACACCACCGGGCCTCTGATGTTCATATTTGACCTGCTGACAATTGAGACACCGAGCCACATATCTCACAATATCCTTTTTCATTCTCCTCCACCAATAATGCTGTTTCAAGTCCTGCTATATCGACGCGGCACGGATGAATAGAATACCACGAGCTGTGGGCCTCCTCTAATATCAAATCTCGGAGCCCATCCACATTGGGCACGCAAATTCAGCCTTGCATCAGCAACACACCATCACTACCAATAGTCACATCTCTGGCATCATCATGCTGGACCCTGTCCTTTAGGACAAACAAATGTGGGTCATCATACTGGCGCTCCCTGATGCGATCATACAATGAAGACTGGGAAACCACACAAGCCAACACCCGACTAGGTTCAAAAAAATCCAACCTCACCATCTGATTAGCCAAGGCCTGAACATCAACTGCAATGGGCCTCTCCCCAACTGGAATGTATGCCAAGCTCCATACTCACCGTCTTCCGGATCAAAGCATCGGCCACTACATTGGCCTTCCCCGGATGATACAATATGGTAATATCATAATCCTTGAGTAACTCAAGTCTCCTCCGCTGTCTCAAATGGAGGTCCTTCTGCTTAAACAAGTGCTGAAGACTGCGACGGTCCGTGAACACCTCACAGGATACGCCATATAGATAGTGCCTCCAAATCTTCAAAGCATGAACTATAGCAGCCAACTCCAAGTCATGAAAAGGGTAGTTCTTCTCATGAGGCTTTAGATGATGCGAAGCATACGCAATAACTCTACCCTCCTGCATCAATACACATCCGATCCTAACTCTCGAAGCATCACAATATACCGAGTAAGAGCTTGAAGCTGATGGCCATACTAATATCGGAGCTGTAGTCAAAGCTGACTTGAGCTTTTGGAAGCTCTCCTCACACTCATACGACCACACAAATGGAGCATTATTCTGCATCAACTTCATCAAAGGCGAAGCAATAGATGAAAAGGCCTGAACAAACATGTGGTAATAACCCGCCAAATCGAGGAAACTCCGAATCTCAGTAGCTGAGGACGGTCTGAGACAATTCTGCACCGCCTCGATCTTCTTTGGGTCGACCTGAATACTATCCCTAGACACCACATGTCCCAGAAAAGCCACGGAACTGAGCCAGAACTCACACTTGGAGAACTTTGCATAAAGCTTCTCCTCTCTCAACCTCTGCAATACCACCCTCAAGTGCTGCACGTGCTCCTCTTGGCTACGCGAGTACACCAGTATATCATCAATAAACATGATCACAAAAGAATCCAGATATGGCCGAAATACATTGTTCATCAAATGCATGAATGAGGCTGGGGCATTAGTAATCCCAAGTGACATAACCAGAAACTCATAATGCCCATATCTCGTCCTGAAAGTTGTCTTCATGTTATTAGAATCCCTAATCTTCAGTTGGTGATAGCCTGAACAGAGATCAATCTTAGAGAATACCTTTGCTCTCTGAAGCTGGTCAAAGAAATCCTTAATACGGGGTAGTGGATACTTGTTCTTTACTGTCACTTTGTTCAACTGTCTGTAATCAATGCACATTCTCATTGTACCATCCTTCTTCTTTACAAATAACACCGGTGCGCCCCACGACGACACACTCGGGCGAATGAACCCCTTATCTAGGAGTTCCTACAGCTGCTCCTTCAATTCCTTTAACTCTGCTGGTGCCATACGATAGGTAGGAATAGAGTTGGTCTGAGTGCCCGGCACCAAATAATTGCCGAAGTCAATATCCCTATCCGGCGGCATGCCCGACAGGTCTGCTGGAAACATATTAGGAAATTCCCTGACCACGGGGACCAAATCAAGACTAGGAGCCTCGGCTCCAACATCACTCACAAATGCTAAATATGATAAACATCCCTTCCTAACCATCCGCTAGGCCTTTAAGAAAGAGATTACCATGCTGGGTACATAATCAATCGTACCACGCCACACGATCCTCGGAATACCCGGCATAGCCAATGTGCCTGTCTTGGCGTGACAGTCTAGAATAGCATGGGACGGTGATAGCCAATCCATGCCCAGAATAACATCAAAATTAACCATGATCAATATAGCAAGTCAACTCAAGTCTCCAGACCCCCAATAGTAACAAGACAAGACCGATACACGTGGTCCACAATAATAGTATCACCCACCGGAGTAGATACATGCACAGGTAACGCTAGACACCCTCGGGTAGACCATAAAAGATGAGCAAAGTAAGAGAATACATAAGAATATGTGGATCTGGGATCAAATAAAACTAAGGAATCCATGTGGAAAACTGAAATAATATCTGTAATAACAGCATCCGAAGCAACAACATCTGACTTGCCCTAAATAGCGTAGCAACGGGCCTGACCACCACCGGATCGGCCTCCCCCTGGGGCGACCCCTAACTTCCTGACCCTCTCCCTTAACTGTCTGGGCGGGTGCTAAAGACACCGGGCCAGAAGATGAAGGCTGGCCCATCTGCTAAGATGAACTGGATGCACGACGGGGACAATCCTTCTGTATATGTCCAAACTCACCACAGTCATAAAAACTCCCTGGCACTGGGGGCTAGGACTGAAGAGAACCCCTCGCACTGGAGTAGATGGTTGAAGAACTCGACCGAGATGAACCCTGAATAGATGGGGTATGAGACAAACTCTGCGCTAGAAGTGCACTCAGAGATGGCTGACCCTACTGAGACCCCTGATAACCCTGACCAAAAGATGAACCACGGTACTCTGACCGAGCTGACTATGGAGGCCTAAAAGAACGACCCATGCTGTGCTGAAACTGTCCCCTACACGGAGCACCACTGGAGCCACCTGATCCTCGAGGCCTCTTGGCCTTCCTCTCCTCTCTCTCCTAACAGCGAGTCATCTCAATATCATGAGCTATATCCACCGCCTCCTAAAAAGTGTGACTCAGGACCATTTCATGAGTCATCAAAATATGGATAGGATAAATAAGTTCGTCCACAAATCGTCTAATCATCTCCTGATCCGTCGGAACCATCCACGGAGCATAACGAGCTAACTCTACAAATCTTACCTCATTCTAGGTCACATACATATCCCCCAGATGAACCCACTCAAACTGCCTGCGTAACTCCTCCCTCTACGACCGAGGTATCCAGTTCTCCAGAAGATAGTGGAGAACTCTTGCCAAGTAACGGCATTGCACCTACCGGCCTACGCAACTCATATGCCTCCCACCATGTAAAGGCTGCTCCTAAAAACTGGAAAGTGGTAAAAAGATACCCCACTAGTCTCCAAGATCCCTACTGTCCGGAGCATGCGCCGACACTTGTCGAGAAACCCCTGGGCATCCTCGCCCGGAACACCGCTGAAAGTAGGAGGTGAAAGCCTGCTGAACCTCTCAAGACGACGTTGCTTGTCATCTGGCATCACCGACAACCTATCACCCTAAACTGGAACAACTAGCTGAATAGGGGCAATTGGCTAAATTGGTGGTGCCTCTGAGGTCTGCAAATGATGTACAACCTGCTCTGGAGTGCGAGCTGCAGGGGTCTGATGACCACCCCCGGTATGAGATGTAGCTGCGGTAGCCAAGACTTCCTGATCCAGGCCAGTGCAAACCGATAAAATCTGAGCCAGGGCCTCCTGAAGACCCGGTAACACAATAGGCACTGCTGGTGCCAGAGCAGGTGCTCCTGCAACCTCCACAGCTGGAGGCTGATCCTGAATGGGGGCAACTGGTAGGTCAACTGGTGTTGCCCCTGCTGCTTTGCCTTGACCACGACCACGGTTGCGTCCCCGGCCTCTAGCGTGTGGCAATGGTGGTTGTCCGTCTCACCTGGTAGCACGCATTCTCACCATCGCAGGAAAAGAATTTCAAGAATATGAAGTTTTTCCTAAAGGTTCTGCAGCCTCTCGAGGATAAGTACAGACGTCTCCATACCGATTCGCGAGACTCTACTATGTCGGCTTATGACTCTTGAGGCCTGGTAACCTAGGTTCTGATACCAACTTGTCACGACCCAAACCCCGGACGTGATGGCGCCAAACACATTTTTAGGCAAGCCCGACTATTTAATCATTCACAGCCAAATCATTAACTTAAATACCATTTTAGCTTAAAATTCTCAGTTTGATAACAATAGAAATATTGCGGAGAAAGTAATCAACAGTAATAACAGCCCAAAGGATCAGGCGTCACAAGTCAGAGCATCCAGATACAATAGAACAGTATCATATACAAAGGAAATCTAGATGCGAAAATAAAATATAAGTAAGAGGAGAGATCAGGTCCTGCGGACGCCAACAACTACCTTGATAACTCTGGTACTGAACCAGGCAACAGCAGATAAGCACAGCTAAGCCTCCGGGACCCCTGTATCTACACATAAGGTGCATGGAGTAGAGTGAGTACTTCCAACTTAGTGAGTAATAGCAATAAGAAATAAGTAACATCTGGATGTAAGAAATATGGTAGGAACACTATACAGTCCTAATATCAACAGTATCGACAGTGAATAATGCTAAAAACGGGAGATAATCTGATAAATACTTCTCTTTCCGTCCGACTAGTTACTAACACTGCTGCAACGCGTAGCCCGATCCAATCCAATATATATAATGCTGTGGCACGCAGCCCGATCCAGTATAATATATATAATGCTGCGGCGTGCAGCCCGATCCAGTATAATATATATAATGCTGCGGCACACAGCCCGATCAGATAATATAGTTGACTGTGCTCACTGGGGTATGTGCAGACTCCGGAGGGGCTCCTTCAGCCCAAGCACTGTAATACTGCAGTGTGCAGTACGATCCATATAATATATATATATATATATATATATATATATATATATATATATATATATATATATATATATATATATATATATATATATATATATATATATATATATATACAGCATGCAGCCCAATCCAATATAATATATATAATGATGCGGCGTGCAGCCCGATCCAATATAATATATATAATGCTGCAGCACGCAGCCCGATCCGATATATATATATATATATATATATATATATATATATATATATATATATATATATGTATATATATCAAATACCCTCACTACAGGGTCCTTGACCCCTCTCAGTCAATATAGACTTGGCCTCTCGGGCCCACTCAGCTAAGACAGGGTATGCAACCCTAGGTATTGCCCATTTAGGGTGCAAGTTTCTACGTCCAGTTTATTTCATGATTTACGGTCCAGTCAGGACAGATGGTATGTTTTAAATAGATAAAGTAAGGTCAATCAGCTCAACATGCTCCCTAGGAGTTCTATAGATCGGCACAAGGCCCCAAACATGGCAACTAGCCCCAAATATACGGGTACAATCTCAGTCTCAGTCAAAAAGTGCAGTAAGTCGTCAATCGGGATTGACCAAGTCCGAGTCCTCAGCAGAAACATCACCATGCTCATCATACAACGCGTGTTTTATCTCAATATAGCACTGCATAGTGAAAATACGAGGTTTGAAAACCTCAGTATATAATTCATAACCATTACTCACATCAAACCAGCCAAAATCCTAGCTTGCCTTGCGCTTTCCTTGCAAATCAACCTCCTCGGGTGCAGAATCTGACTAAAACCACAAGAAATATGTTATAATAGGCTAATAGGACACAACCCAATGGAAAGAACTCGAAAAACACCCAAAAATACAAAGTTGGCAAAACCCGAGCTCTGGGCGCACTTCTCAAAAAATTACGAAAATCGCATCATCGGAATCCTCGTCTCGCCATGAGTCCGTACACATAAAGCTCATCAAAATCGGAGTTCAAATGGGCCATCAAATCCCTAATTTGCATAGTAAAAACCAAGCCCTAATTTCTTCAATTTTATGCTCAAATTCAGAGAATTAATGGATGATTCTTCGATTAAATGACGTATCTAGGCCACAAGCCTCCAATCACTTCCCGTTGAAATACCCTTCAAAATCTACCAACAAGCTCTCAAGGTGGTGCAAAAATGGTGGAAAAATGAACCCAAGTCGCAGATGAAATGTCATTAATACAGGTCTGACTTCCCAGTTATTACTCTATGTGATCGCATCCAAGACCCTGCGATCGCCTAGCACAAATTCCCCAGGGCCCATAATCCTCTTACGCAATCGCATGATACCTTCTGCGATCGCAGAGCTTCAGCCCCTCCTACTACGAGATGGCGCACCACACTACGCGACCGCACTGGACCATTTCCCAAACCTATGCGATCGCAAGCCCCCTTACGCGATCACATAGCATAAAATCAGGACCCTCTCCCAGCCTTCTATGCTATCGCAATGCCACCTATGTGATCGCATAGAAGAAACCTTTTGCAACATTTTTTGCTGAATTCTGCAACTTCAAAAAGCCAAACACTCTCCGTTTAACCACTTGAAATGACCCCAAGGCCCTCGTGGCCTCAACCAAAAGCACCAACATACCCCAAGTCTTCATACGAACTTGTTCCAATCATAAAAACACGTCCAACAATGCAAAAATCATCAATTCACGACGGATTCAAGCCTAAGTCAATCTCACATTCGATCAAAACCCAACCAAACGACATCCAAATGACATGGACGTTTGCGGACATATCCAAAATTACCTAACGAAGCTACTGCAACTCTCAGAATCCCATTCCGACCCCCTGATCAAAATCTCACCTATCAACCGGAATTCGCCAAAATTGAAACTTAGCCAATTCAAGCCTAATTCTACACCGAACCTCCAAATTCAGTTCTGATTTCACCCCTAAGTCATATATCACCACCCGAAACTAGTCGAATAGTCAGAAATCCAGCCTGAGCCCTATAATTCATAAGTCAACATCCGGTTGACTTTTCCAAACTAGCCTTCTCTTAAAGAGACTAATTGCCCCAATATCAACAAAACTCTGTCCGAATCACTTCAAACTCTACAAACACATATAATGAAACATATAGAAGCATAAAACAGGGAAACTGGGGTGGTAAGTCACGTGACGATGGGCCGAGTCATCACAAGACAAGTATAATACAACCATGCAATGCAATGCACATGACCCACTGCGGCGTACAACCCGATCCGTTTAACGTCGATGGCGCTCACTGGGGTTGTGTACAGACGCCGGAGGGGCTCCTACAGCCCAAGCGGAATATCATCTTATCACTGCTGTGGCGTGCAGCCCGACCCATACTCAGTCGACAGTATGCGTATGAGTCACATAACAGATTCAATTAACAGTTTCTAATAATCAAGAAGAATATAATTTGATTATTTAATTTCAGGAAAAATGATTTAGCATTTCATAACAGTGATTAGACACAGGACTGAGATCAATGATTATAAAAATCAAGCTATCACAATGATATTCATCTTAGAAGGATGCTACAAATCGGCACAAGGCCCCAGATATGGCAATAAGCCCAATTTTCAACAATACAATATGCGTATCATCCACCAATAAGTTATATTTAGCACTCAGGATGCACCAAGTCACAGTCCCCAATAATATACGATCCCGCACCTGCCATGGGGTGCGAGTCACACCCTAACATAATGTTACAATGTGATAAACAGGGGTTTCAAACCCTCGGGCCATCATCTATTCAAACTACTCACCTCTAGCCGGCCGTAAACTGATCCGCAATGCCTTTTCCTCTTGTATCGACCTTCTCGCGTGTCGAATCTAGTCAAAATCACAATGAATATATAAATATGGGTTAAAAAACATAACCCAATTAAAAATACTCGAAAAGTTGTAAAATTCACGAAGTTGGTAAAACTAGAGCCCCGGGCCCACTTCTCGAAAAATTCCAAAAATTACATCAACGTATTCCTCGTCTTGCCACGAGTTCATACATATAAAGTTTACCAAAAACGGAATTCAAATGGCCTTTCAAATCCCCAAAAATTTGTTTCCAAAAACTAAGCCCCTGTTCTTTACAATTTCAACATATTTTCATGGATTTACGGGTTGATTCTTCATAAAAATCGTGTTTTTAAATCAAGAGACTTACCTCCAATCAATACCCATTGAAAATACACTTCAAATAGCTCAAAAAGCTCTTTTGGTTGCTTAACAATGGTGGAAAATAGGCTTGGCTCGCGGATGAATTTTATTAAAAACCCTTCTGTCTGCCCAGTTATTACCCTACGTGATCGCATCCAAGCCCCTGCGATCGCATAGCACAAAATCCGTGGACCCTCAAATCCTCTTATGCGATCGCAGGAAACCCCTTGCGATCGCAGAGCTTTGTCTCCCCCTCATACGCGATCCCATAACCTCTCACGCGACTGCACTGCCCAACGCCTTCAACCTATGCGATCGCAGGCCTCACTACGCGATCGCATAGAGAAAAATCTTCACCCCTCTCAGGCCTTCTATGCGATCGTAGACCTACCTATGTGATCACATATAGCAAATTCTCTGTTGCATTTTCTTCTTCAAAAATCCCCGTTAGCCATTTGAAATCACCCCGAGGCCCAAGGGACCTCAACCAAAACCACAAATATATTATATTACTTCATTCAAACTTGCTCGTAACATAAAAACACTATCTTAAACACCAAAATCATCGAATTACCAAGAATTCAAGCCTAAGTTAAACTAGAACTTCCGAAACTTGCATTTGATTCAAACCCCGACCTAAACACCTCCGAATTACTTGAAACTTTGCACGCATATCCAAAATTACCTAACGGAGCTACTGTAACTGTCGGAATTCCATTCTGACCCTCGGATCAAAATCTTACCTATCAACCGGAATTTTCCAAAATTTAAACTTAGCCAATTCAAGCCTAATTCTATATCGGACCTCCAAATTCAATTCCGATTGCGCTCCTTTGTCAAAAATCATCACCCGAAACTAGCCGAATCATCGGAAATCCATCCTGAACCCTCCAACTCATAAGTCAACATCTAGTTGACTTTTCCAAACTAACCTTCTCTTAAAAAGACTAATTGTCTCATTCCTTACCGAACTCTGTCCGAATTGCTCCAAATTCACCAAACACATAAAAATTAAACATATAAAAGCGTAAAACGAGGAAAACAGGGCGGAGATACCTGAGATGATGGGTTGGGTCATTACATCCTCCCCAACTTAAACAAACGCTCGTCCTCAAGCGTTCCTAGAGTTGTACTAGGAGCCAACCGATATCCGAATGAACTTACTAATCATATACCTGGGGTGATCCCACGTTACCCTAACTCATATATGCCCGATAATACAACACAACTAATATTTCACAGGCCATCTAGACCATAACCGTAGAACCACATTGCACATACGAAACCATACACCAAATCAGAACATCACATTTATACCCAGGAAAAGCCTGAACCGGCTGTAATACCTCATAGTTACAACCTCAAGTGCGCTCATATGATTTACCGCATAATCCGAACACTCAAAACAGCAATTTATATCCATAGTAGTTATCCACAACAACCATGTACCGATAGAAACCCCTTATTAGCTGGAGTCTTATTCCAACACTGCTATACTCTATCAATGATAATGAACACACAGAAGACCACAACCATTTCAAAGATCAACCATTCACGAAGACATTTCTTCCCTTTTGACTATTACCACAACAGATCTCCGAGACGAAACTCGATATTAACCTTCCAACAAGCTGAAACAAAATCCGTTCGTATCCATTGAAGACCCCAAAGGTCTCTTCTGACCAATCACACCATCCTGGTGACATGACACATCAATACGGCCTAAGCCACAACTTACATAACACCCATACCAATAAGCTACGGTCTGAACATACTCAAATGGCTCAAACGAAAGAGTTGTACCTTAAGCACATCAATACCATTACAACACAAGGTTGGGACCCCGTCTACATCATAGAAATAGAATACCTGAATCTTTCTCGAAGGGTATAATCTCCACGTAGCCTCGCTATAATGCACGATCTCATCCAAATACTATTTCACATGAAGCACCTCAAGTCGCTATACTCGAACTTGACAACCACGCATAGATTAATGACTGAAACCAAGAAATCGATCACACCTACGGTGAAGCAAGTTATATATACCATTCAATCCTAAAAGGACACAACTGATGCACTATTCGCCGAGAAACTCCCAAAAAATGGACTTTCCTCAAAAACCAGGAAGCAAGGCATACAAAGTATCATATGGAAACTATCCTCAACATCACATTGTTGTGGCCTACAACCTGATCCAGATAACATACCCTGTGGCGGTGCCACCCGATCAACATAAATATCTCACATATGGAGATGCACATCGAGAATTTGCTTATTATAACAAAATACTGAGCATCGGTCGTAAGCACACTGAATGAATAATCATATCTACTTATGGAGTTGTAAACACGTATTCAATCAACTTACCAATAAACTCATTACCAAGAAGCCTGAAGCTGCCTCTTCCACTATAATAACGCATGCCAAAGCCGTACGATGAGGTGCCCGACACCAAATAAATACTGTAGTCCCCCATCTCGCCCGGTGACATGCCTGGCCATGAGGAACGCATCTGAAAAGGTCCCTCAATATCGGAACTGAATCAATGGTACAAACCTCTGCACTGACATTTTCCATGAAGGCTCAAACAAGACAAGCAATCCTTCTCAACCGTCCTCTGGTCTTTGGGATGAAACCCATTCTCGTTATAACACCACCCGATGCACCACGCCACGCAACCTGTGGCATCCTCCAGCATAGCCCATAACACAATAGTCTACATTAACCCAACACTGAGGCAATCGATCTACACCTAATCTCATATCTAAAATCTATCGTATCAACAGATAAAGATCCACAACCATGACATAGACGGTGTCGGAGAAATCCTAGTCTCCCCCTCCATATTAACACAGAAATCACCATACCTGATCCCACATTCCACAGTATGAATACAGATTGCACATCGAGTACCAAATCATTCCACAAAAGATATTCTAATAATTCTCTGTGCCATTAACAAACTCAACTGTCAATAGTCGGTCCAACAGTAAACTGCCGAAATCCCACAGAAGCATTATCAGTGTACATCACCTTCCCTCTTACTGAATGTATACTCCTGTCAAATCACTAGAATAGTAATACCATTTTCCTTAATAATCTGAGGGTCGATTCTTAAACCACCTGCAGCTGCCCATGCTGCTTAGGAATTTAATGACTTTCCATTCGGAACTGAACTGTACCTTACACACACAAATCCCAATCCTCCACAACAGACTATGCATACCATACCATACTAGGATAACCTGAGAACTCCATCTCTTTTTTCCTAACCACAAGCTAAACCGCCATGACTAAATCCTTCTATCCACACCAGTCTAAGCAAGTTGTCTGAACTCAAAAGCTCTACCTCCCAATACCCGTAGGGGCTCATTACCTCGAACACAAACAAGGAATTGATCATACCTTTACCACACCGATTTGGTCCACTAACAAGCTACTTCATTTGTCTAGATTCCCTTCTGATTCATTATCAACTTGATATACTACCTTGTTGTAGCACCACAATGCCTCAACCCAGGCTTACCACAGGAGACTCGAATGTAAGACCCATAGGCCACTAAATACTCTCTCAGACGTTACCAAAAAAAAATACCACCTTCTAAAATACCCTACTTTGAAGAACTTCCCACGAGTGTAAGTCCGCTTCCTTTACTTCCCAGATACTGATACATAGAATCCCATAACTAACATAAAAATACCACAACTCTTGACCTATTCTAATGAAAACACTGACTTGCTCACCTACTCAACCTTAAAACACCTGAGTACTACATATAGAATCTTGAACACATCAAAACCATTCTCAAGAGTCATCCACTCTTATACACTCTGCAAATTACTCGACTTAACGAATCGAACTGCTCGTGCCTTATCATCACTCTGACACCGCAGGACATGATCTCATTCTGATACAACCAAACCAATTCCTTCTCTTTACAATAAGAATTCTTTATCAACAAACCTAGACATACTATTATTTTTTCACATCTACTAATCACCAAATAAACTTTGTCAAAATTTTGCTTCACTCATGCCACTCTCGGATCAATTTCTGCAACCACAGCTGATTCACCCACATGCATCAAATCGGAACTAACATAGTACATAACCGTACAATCAGCTAAACAACAGCAACCTCCCCAACTTAGCTCGAAGCCATATATATCACAACACATATACTCTATTGCTATCATAATATCATGGTGAGAATAAACCCACTCTTTTATAAGCTTTTGGAAACACGAATCATCAGAAATTTTTATCTCTTCTGCAATTCTTGGATTCATTCACACAACAGTAAAGCCCACTCTGTAGGCAACAAATTTTTTTTACTAAGTCCTAAATTTTTTAAAAGGTTCGGCAGAGTTTCCTTTGTAATTGAGCCTATCCACCTGCGAGAGAATCACCAATACCACGCTAACAACACGTCCACAACTTGACAAAGCATCACAATGTATATCAACAAGATTAATCTCAATATTACATGTATTCTATTATCAAAATTAATACATGGATATGCGTTGCACCTATTCGAATCATAATACATAGAAATTACCTTTCAATTACACATGAGATCTTCAAACATACACATATAAGAATCGCATCACTTCAGATCACTCCGCAGGAGATAATCCACGTGCTTCGCCTCAATATAACATTTTTGTATACCTTCCACCATCATAAACATTACACAACTACTTAGTCTTCCTGAGTCTGAACTCATATCGTATCATGCAATTTACTTCACTCCCACGAGGAGACTCTAAAAGATTCTCCACGCGTCTATAACTCGGGCTACTTATCGGACAACAATAGGAAACAAATCACTTCGCAGTTCGTCTATTATCCATCAGACTTCTTCGTCGCTACCAAGTCATATAATTGCATCTCGCAGCACTAACATACTCAATCACACGAATACCAAACTGCCATTCTGGCTAATAGCGACGATACCGAAAATATGAGTTCGTAACACCATCTCGTAGAATTAGCACTCTGGTGATCAAGCCATATGCGGAGACTCGGCCTCAAGTCCTCCATTGGCTCAACATCAACTCATAGGAATCACCTCTCGCCCCTCGATTGGGGAATCACAAGCCATCAAGGAACATTTGCTACCGTGCTCTCATGCGCGCATGTGAACATGTGGAAGGAATTTCAAGAGTTACTCTTTCAAGCTGAATCAAGGACGCATGATAAGATTTCAAGAAAGTGGAGTGTTTCTTAAAGGTTATGTAGCCTCCCGAGGATAGGTACAGACGTCTACGTACCGATCCAAGAGACAATATTAAACCGGCTTATGAATCGCGAGGCCTAGTAACCTAGGCTTTGATACCAACTTGTCACGACCCAAACCCGGTCGTAATGGCACCCAACCCGAAAGCTAAGCCAGCCTGACCAACAATCGTTCTCAATTCAACAATAAATTTTTAAAACCGACAATTTAAGAAAAAATGTAATAGTTTTAGAACAATAATCCAATTCTTATAGTAAAATAATACGGAGAGATATGAAATCTGATAAAACACTCCCAAAAGATCTAGGGCCACGATTCTAGAGCCTCTAAAAAAACTGGATAACAATATCTGAACAAGAATATACAAGTCTGGAAATGTATATATAGATAATTGAAACCGGAAGAGTAGATAGCTCCTACGAACATCAAGCAGCTACCTCAACAACTCTGATAATCTTTACAGATAACGACTACTCAGCTAAGCCTCCGGTACACCTGAATCGGCATACAAGGTGCAGGGAGTAGGGGTGAGTACTACCGACTCAGTGAGTAATAAGCATATAAAATGTCTGCAATAAGAGATCCACGAAATGCCACAAAGTAAAGCTAAAACTAACAGTCCGCCACCTTAACTACGAACCAACAACAAAACAACATCAAGTATATCAGACAAGCATAATGAAACCATGAAATGCAAAGCACATGACCTGATGTGGCGTACAGCCTGATCCATTTAACATCGACGGCGCTCACTGGGGGTATGTACAGACTCCGGAGGGGGCTCCTACAGCCCAAGCACAATATCATCATATCACTGCTGCGACATGCAGACCGACCCATACTCAGTCCACAGTATGCATATGAGTCGCATAATAGATTCAATTAAATTTCCAGTTTCCAATTGTCAAGAAGAATATAATTTGATTATTTAATTTCAAGAAAAGTGACTTATCATTTCATAACAGTGATTACACACAGGACTGAGATTAATGATTATACAAATCATGCTATCACAATGATATTCATCCTAGATGGATGCTACAAATTGACAAGAGGCCCCAGATATGGAAATAAGCCCAATTTTCAATAATACAACGTGCGTATCAGCCGCCAATAAATTATATTTAGCTCTCGAGATGGACCAAGTCACAGTCCCAAATCATATAAGATCCCGCACCTGCCATGGGGTGAGAGTCATTCCCTAACATAGCGTCACGATATGATAAACCGGGGTTTCAAACCTTCAGGCCATCATCTATACAAACTACTCACCTTTTGCCGGCCGTAGACTAGTCTGCAATGCCTTTTCCTCTTGTATCGACCTCCTCATGCGTCAAATTTAGTCAAAATCACAACGAATACATAAATATGGGTTAAAGAAACATAACCCAATCAAAAATACTCGAAAAGTATTAAAATTCACGAAGTTGGTAAAACATGAGCCCCGGGTCCACTTCTCAAAAAATTTCGAAAATTACATCAACGGATTCCTCGTCTTGCCATGAGTCTGTACATATAAAGTTTACCAAAAACGGGATTCAAATGGATTTCAAATTCGCAAAAATTTGTTTCCAAAACCTAAGCGCTAGTTCTTCACAATTTCAACATATATTCATGGATTTGAGGGTTGACTCTTCATAAAAATGGTGTTGTATAGTCAAGAGACTTACCTCCAATCAATAACCGTTGAAAACACGCTTCAAATAGCTCAAAAAGCTCTCTTGATTGCTTAACAATGGTGGAAAATAGGCTTGGTTTGCGGATGAAATGTTATTAAAAAGCCTTCTGTCTACCCAGTTGTTACCCTATGCGATCGCATCCAAGCCGCTTCGATAGCATAGCACAAAATTCTTGGGCCGTCAAATCCTCTTATGCGATCGCAAGAAACCCCTTGCGATTGCAGAGCTTTGTCTCCCCCTCATACGCGATCGCATAACCTCTCACGCGATCGCACTGCCCAACACCATCAACCTATGCGATCGCAGGCCTCACTACGCGATCGCATAGAGAAAAATATTCACCCCTCTCAGGCCTTCTATGTGATCGCAAGCCTACCTATGCGATCACATAGAGTAAATTCTCTGCTGCAATTTCTTCTTCATATATCCATGTTAGCTATCCGAAATCACCCCGAGGCCTTCGGGACCTCAACCAAAAGCACAAATATGTTCTATTACTTCATTAAAACTTGCTTGTAACATAAAAACGCTATCTTAAACACTAAAATCATCGAATTACCACGAATTCAAGCCTGAGTTAAACTAAAACTTCCGAAATTTGCATTTAATCAAAAACCCGACCTAAACACCTCCGAATGAGCTGAAACTTCGCATGCATATCCAAAATTACCTAACAGAGTTAGTGCAACTGTCGTAATTCCATTCTAACCCCCGGATCAAAATCTCACCTATCAACCCGAATTCGCCAAAATTCAAACTTAGCCAATTCAAGCTAATTCTACACCGGACCTCCAAATTAAATTATGATTGCGCTCCTAAGTCGCAAATTATCACCCAAAACTAGTCGAATCATTGGAAATACATTCCAAGCCCTCTAACTCATAAGTCAACATCCGGTTGAATTTTCCAAACTGACCTTCTCTTAAAGAGACTAATTGTCTCATTCCTAATCGAACTCTTCCCGAATTGCTCCAACTTTACCAAACACATATAAATGAAATATATAAAAGCATAAATCGGGAAAAACGGTGCGGAGATACCTGAACGATGGGTCGGGTCGTTACAGGATTCTAAAAAATGCATCTAAATCTGATCTGAATTAATATCGGATCATATCGAATTTTAAGTTCAGATCGGATCAGACTATTATGCCTCAAAGTTGCATATATATATATATATATATATATATATATATATATATATATATATATATATATATATATATATATATATATATATATATATATATATATATATATATATATATATAAAGGAGGCAATATAGTAAGAAATATTTGTGTTTATGCAATTATAAGAGTACTATGGTGTCAATATAGCTAAATTCAGCAATTGTAAAGGTAATAACTTGGAGGAACATGTAAACGAAGTACCGACCATCCGAAATTAAAGTTTAGTATTTATAGTTGACCTAATAATTTCAAATTTTGGATCAGATCGGATCTAAAATTGAATGAGTCAATTCAAATTTCGGGTATTTAATCCAAATGAACAGCCCTAATTACTAAGGACCTTAATATTAGCAATTCAATTTGTTCCTTAAACTCCCACCACTTGTCATAACTAAGAAAGATCACCCTCCCCTCTCTTAGGGTGATGGGAGGGGGATGGGTAATGATGTTGTGAAAAGTATCTACAATGATGAGATAAAATCTATGATTTGAAAATTCAATGATGTTAGAGAGAAGGAAGAGCCTCTCTCTCTAAAAACGAAGAGTTCATCACATGCTTGCTAACACAGTCCCTGCAAAATCCCCTACATTTACTATACTACAGCATTAAACTCCTAGAACCCAGCAATGAACAATAACAGGTTCCAAGAAGAACCCTCCCCCCCAAACCACCTGATCTTACACATGACCTATCAACTACTCCTCCATCCTTTAAGGAAACTTTGCTTTCCAATCAACACGAAAAAAACCTTTCATTATCCCCCACACCATCTCACCTGCAACAAACGACAATTGACTCTAATGAGATGGAACTAGAAGATCTATCACCGGAACAAGATAATAACAATATAGTACTGATAAGTGGAGAAGACAACAACGCATCTATTACCCATGGAGATTCTCTATAATAATCAAGCTACAAGAAAAGAAAATCCTCCACCATGTGCTAAAACGCAAGATAACAGAACTATGGAAACCCTCTGAGGCCTTCCCCCTCATCGATCTAGGAGAAGGATATTACATTGTAAAATTCAACAAAGAGGAAAACATGATATATGCCTTACAAAAAGGCCCATGGTTCATATTTGGCAATTTCCTATTTGTTCAAAGGTGGGAGCCTAACTTCGTTCCATCTAGAGCCAAACAAACTTATACTGCTCTGTGGGTGCAACTGCCTGAACTGCCCACTCAGTTCTATGATAAACAAATCCTCTCCAAAGTGGGAAACAAAATAGGTTGTCTCCTTAAAGTGGATGCATGCACCTCTGCAGCTCCCAGAGGCAGATATGCAAGGATCTGCATTGAACTACCCCTTAACAAACAAGTCAAATCATTTGTTTGGATTGGCTCTCACAAGCAACAGATCCTTTACGAAGGAGAAAAACTCCTCTGTCGAAGTTGTGGCTACCTAGGTCACTTTCCAAGCCAATGCATATAAATCAACCCTAACCTATAAGCCCAAGCAATAAAAGAGAAAAAGCTACAGGTGGATAGTTTCTTGCAGGAACAAACAATACTAGTTCAACCCCCCATGCCGGAGAATCACTAGCCATAGTCTTGGGTGGAACTGGGCTTGATGGTCCAAGCCCTCTCCTTCACCATCATGCTGAACGGGAGAGAAACGATCATAGTTCTACATAATTCACACTACCATGCTCAGCTAATGTCAGAAGGAATCCGCCTCTCGATGAGCAACTACATGAACCACATCTGGCTGAACAACATCTTGAAACCAATTTCTCCAAACCTACCATCACATGCAAGCCAAACGATGATGGGGGAATGGCTCATGCCCCCTCACTTTGTTCCTCTTCAGTCATCCATGCCACCAGCCAACATTCCATTCTTTATGCCAGAGATTGCAACCTCCCTGAACTCAGTATTCACCCCTTGGGACACCCATGCACCAAAAAACCCAACCCACAATGCCCACAATATGACCAACACTGTTCACCAAACCACTCCCCTATCAAATGCACAACTAGGTTCTCACCAGCAAGAAGCCATGGGAGAAGAAGAAGCGGAACCCTTGAACAGTTGAACCTAGTACCAGAACTAATAATAGACAGTTCAAATCTATAAGACGTAAAAGTCTTCATCTTCTTGGAGAGGCAGCAACAGAGGCAAATACGAAAGTGCCCATTAGCTATCTACAAATGCAAGATGGACATTCGTCCACCCGTAGATCCAACCGTAGGAAAACACGCAATGATTCTCGTTCCATTCCAAATTAAATGAGAAATCTTGAAAAACAATAAAAAATAGCCTCTCCCTTTTTTGTAGACTATCAGGACAGAACATCAATCTTAAAAAATAAAAAATTATAGTCTCCAAGAACTGTCACCCAAATAATGCTCGAGAGGTTGCTTCATACTTTAATATTAAAATTGACAGTTCCTTTGGAAAGTACCTGGAATACCCAATCCTCAACAACCATCAATCACCAAAAGATTTTCAATACATCATTGATAACATGCAAAGGAAACTGGCCTCCTGGAAAGGTAAATTCCTTGATATAGCAGGAAGAACTACCCTAGCTATCACTACTCTAAACTCCATTCTTAGTCATGCCATGCACTACACACTACTACCAAAAAAAATATTGAAAAAAATAAATCGCATCCAACGAAACTTTATATGGGGCTCCAATAATGATACAAGGAAAATTCACTATGTAAATTGGAATAATATTGCTAGGCCTAAAGAAGAAGGTGGCCTTGGTTTAACTAAGGCCATCGACAAAAACTTAATAACTCTATCCAACGTTTCTTGGAGACTTCATACCAATACCACTTTCCCTTGGGCTAGAAATCCTATCCATAAGTACATACAACGAGCCAACACTATAAATGGCTCCTTTGTTTGGAAAAGCATTCTCAAAGGTTGGTCTATCTGCTCCAAAGGTATCACCTGGATACCTAGCGAAAATTCTAACCTCAATATCTGGACCTCTAACTGGATTCCAAAGAGCAACTCTCTTCGGCTATAATGGGCCCACTCTGCCAGGTAGAGGCTAATATGACTATAAAAGAAATTCTTGTTCAGAAGCAATGGGATCTCTCAAAAATTTCCTTCAACATCCCTCAGGACATTATCAATAAGATCAAGGAAATTCCTCTTCCACTTGACATGAAAGTGGACACCCAAACTTGGTCCCTTTCATCCAATGGCATCTTCAACTCAAAATCTTGTAAAAAGAATTCTTCAAGAAGAAACCATGCAGCCAACACACTTCAAATGGATCTGGAAACTCAATTGCCCCAATAAGATCGGATACTTTTTCTTGCAATGTTTACAAGACAGATTACCATGTCATCAATACCTTAACCACATAGGTATCAACATAGACAATATGTGTCATATGTGCCACGCAGAGGAAGAATCTCCAAGGCATATCTTCATCGAGTGCTTCATTGTTAAAAATATATGAACTCTACTAGGCATCACGACAAACCCTAACTCTGACATGCATTCGCTGCTAACCCTAAAAAACCAACACTCAAGCTTTACAAATGCATTCATCACATGGAAGCACCTATTTCGATTGATTGTCTGGGGAATCTGGCTTAACAGAAATACCAACAATACCAATAATACCACCCATTGTCCCTCCATGAAAAGTATCATAAACCATGCCACAAAACATTATTTTTTAGCTTCCAACCACAACCCTATAACTCAAACAATTCCCATTACTATTTCATGGCATCCCCTTCACAAAGGTTGGACTAAGCTGAACATCGATGGAGCTTATGACGATCAAAATAGCGGGGTAGGAGGAGTCTTCAGAAACTGAAAAGGAAACTGGATACTTGGGTTCCAAAAAAATATCAATGCCATATGCTCTCTTTACAAGGAGATTCTATCCTTATATGAAGGCCTAATAATAGCTCAAAAGTTCAAACTATATCCTTTGGAAATAGAAACTGACTCTACTGAAGTCATCAAAGCTATTAACAACGGCCGTGCCACACTAAACAACATTATTTCATCTTGCAGGTCATTAATGCACCAGGAGAAGGGCCTAGTACTGAGGCGTAACTTCAGGGAAGGAAACAAGGTGGCAGACGCATTAGCAAAAGAGGCAAAGACCCAAGATATCAACCAGTATATGCATCAAGAAGCAAGAATATTAGTATCAGCGCCTATTTTTGTGGAAGAACTTCTTAGCTATGACATGAACGGAGAACATATTTTGTCAAAAAAACTATCAAAGGCAGCTTGTAATATGTTAGTTTGCCTAGGGAACCAAAATATAAAGATGGAAAGGATACCGCCATCCTCACCAAATTATCATTTCATCATAGGTGAAGCTAGCTGTAATATGCATGACAATGCTTAAGTTTATATATATATAACTCCTATTAACATTAAAAAAAGAAGAAGATAGAATCTATGATTTGGAATAAAGGGGTCTTTAATAGAATCTTTTCTTGAATTTTTGGACAAACATGGATGATATTTAATTACTAACAAACAGTTTTTAAACTTGTTTTCTCTTTTGACTTTAAATATGGATCTAGTAATGTAGTATCGATCCACATTGGTATTGTTTCATGCTTGCTGATGATTAAGGCTCATAAAATATTTTGTGAGTTCCTTGTTTCTTCTATTCTTTTTTATTTTTCATCGGGATTTTCCCTGTTTTATGATTATTAAATCATAGATATTTTCTTTTTCTTGTTTATGATGCATAGAAGGAGAAAATTTCGCGCTTGCATAGAGCAATTGCCTTTGTTTTTGTGTTTTATAGGGGGCTTTTTTGGATAAAGGTGGTGACCAAACCAACTTGCATGCAACTTGATTATTTTATCGGGTACCTCCTACTGTCCTACATCCCACTCGTCTACGCAAAAATAATCTATACTATTTGTCTTTGTTTCCTTAGGGCCCTTTTCTGTTTAACCTGTAATCTGTATTTTTCTGGGGTTAGGGTTGGGGGGAGGGGGGGATGTTACATAATTGGACCTTGAACCCGTTTCATATGATGGGAGTTGCCGGTGTACTGGGCGCTTCCGGAGGAGGGGGAGGGGGGTTGTGGGTTTGGGTTCTGCCGAACTCACTAGCTTTGGTTAGAATCATGTATTTATCTTAAAAAATCTATTGAATATGTATAAATTATTAATTTAGAACTCAGTAACGTAAAACAATTAAAATTCCAAACCCATATGTTTCAAATCCTAGCTCCGCCTTCATGATGGGGTTGTTTTTGTTCTTTGTAATTTTTTGAGTATAAGCTGACTGGATATGATTTTTCACAGGTCATGTTTGTAAATTAAAATACATCTTCTGTGGTGCTTATAATCAGTAAGTTCATTAGCCTATTCAACATTGCTTATTGAAGTACAAATTTTAATTTCCTTGTGTTTGTTTGTCTCCTTTTGTCTTTTTGTCTTCTTGAGTCGAGGTCTTTTTAGAAACAGTCTCTTTACCCCTTCGGGTAGTGGTAAGATCTACGTACATACTACCCCCAGAACCCACTAGTGAGTTCTAGGGTACATCAACATTAAGCTTTTAAAATCTTCCAAATTACTTCCATGCTTTGTTAATCATCCGCTACCTTATTAACTTCCCTTAGAATATGCTTTAAATCCGAACTTCCTGTCTCAAGCATTAACCACCTGCAATCCATTGAATTCTTGATATTGGGATTAGTTATATTTTCCTTGAATCAAGACCAGGAAAGCACAAGTGGAAAGAAAAAAAATCTTATTATGTTTCTTTGTGATTTGATATGATTTGGATAATTTAGAACTGCTAAGAGAATCATTATGATTGCAGTACATACCTCAGAAAACAAAGCTGTAGTTTTTGCACAGAAGAAAATCACTTCCTCAGTTTCTGTTCAAGGTGACATAAGTTGTATTCCATAGAAGTGCGTGACTTGTTTCTTTTTTCTTCTGATTCTGATGGATTATCTTCTTGAAAATACTTGTTGTAGACCTCATGTCGTTCGAGATGGAAAATGAGAAACATGCTGATTCTTCTCCTAGAGGAATTATTGAAGCGTGCATCAGAAACCGGGAGAATGGCTCCGATTCTCCTAAAACTAAACCCTCAGGTTCTCACTTCTGCTTGTCAAATCCACGGATTCCCACTCGATGACATAAGTTCTTCAAAATGTGGAAGAGAAGTTCCATCAAGAGACTACCTACCTTTCCACCTTTAGCCGTTCTGAGGATATCAAGAAGGAAAAGCAAAAGTATAAGGGAGAATGTAACAACAAGTTTCTATCACTTCAAATCTTCCTGGAAGAACTTCAGCCTATCTGACCTGAAAAATGCTACCAATAATTTTAGCGAAGGTTTATAATCTGGTTTAACATCTCTCTATTTTTCGCATCCAGGCTAATACAATTTTATATGATTATACTTAATACTCTTTCGCTAAAATTATGGGTAGCATTCTTCAGATCAAATGGGTGAAGTTCCTCCACGATTATTTGAGTGGATAGAAACCTATTGGTACATTTTCCCTTACACTTCTTCTTTCCCTTCTTGATATCCTGGGAACGACTAAAAGTGGGAAGGAAGCTAGTCTTTTGATGGAACCGCTTCCACATTTTGAAGAACTTATGTCAGGGATAGGGAATAGTGAATTCGACATGCAGATTTGAGAATCAAAGGGTTAGTTTTAGGTGAATTGGAACCATTAGTCAGCTTCTTATGCATGTTCCAATAACTCCTCTTGGAAGAATATATTCTCCGTTTATATATGGTCAAAAGCACTTAACTTTAAGACTGACAATTAAGTACTACACAGTAAATTTCTTAACTTTGTAGGTTAGGAGACCTTGGCTAATAAATGGTTGAATGTGATTGTTGGTTTGTGGTGGGACTTTGAGTTGTTGATATAGGCAATAGTTGGAAGAAAGTAAAAAAAGAAAGAACACAAGATGTTTTTAAGACAAGCAAAAGTCAGTCAAGAGGATTAAGATTGTAGCTTGGTATGTCACTTCTCATGTGGAATATACAAATGAGGTAGAAACATTACTTGAATTTATAGAGTCCCTTTAAGTTTAGAAGAGGATATACTTTTAGATTTTTTCTTACATGTATAATGTTCATGTGATCACAAGTATAACGTTCAAATGATACCTCACGTGTATAACGTTAATGTGACACCTCAGGTGTAGATGTTCACATAATATCTCACATTTATTATCAATCTTTTATGACTGTAATTATTACCGGTTAAGAAAGAAACAAATTTATGTGATATCTCACATGTATAATCTATCCTTTATGAATATTATTATTACCGGCTAAGGAGAAAAAAAAATATTTGATATCTCACATGTATAACGTTCAAAGTGTAGATAATATTCCAGAACTATTTTTATGTCTTTTATGAATATAATTATTACTATTTGAGAAAAGATAAACTCACGTGATTTCTCACATGTATAACGTTCAAAACATATATTTTCAAAGCATTATTTTGAATAAATTTGAATAAAAGATACACTTTCAGAAAAGAGATTCCTTTGCTGGAGATTAGCAAGACAGATAGAGAGGTAGTGTATCAGTGAGAACAGGGAAATGGATAAAAACAAAGATTTCATGAGTTAAAAATGGATTAACATTCAAAACAAACGAGACGTGACAAAGAGGGGTAGTGCATTCGTGGGGAAGGAAAATAGATAAGTACAATGATAGTAGGAACTAAAAATATACGAGCACAAACTTATGTGAGACACATTATTTTTGGACGAAAAATAGTTTTCATTAAAGAGATTAGCATGAGAGGTGGCTGATAGAGGTAGTATATTAGTGGAAAAAGGGAAATAAAGAAGAACAAAGATAGCAAGAATCAGGGGCGCACACAGGAATTTTTCATAAACGATGTCGATATTGAAGAATTGAACAAATAATCAAATAATTGAAACAATATCATGTTTTAGAAAACATAATTCAAATTATATTAATAAAACATAATTCAAAATATATTACTACAACACTCCTCAACAAATTCTCTTTTTTTTAGAATGTATTCATAATAACCTATGATACACTTATCTTAGACATTTTTTGTGAAGAGTTAGTTTGACAAATAGATCACTATATTCTTCTAAAGTTTCCCGAGTTCGGAGAGCTTGCCCTATTCTGATTAAAATATTAAAAGTACATCTATTTACAAGGAAATCAGACTAACTATGCTGGAAGTCACTTTTAAGTCGCTGAAGTTCGATCTAAAAACAATTGAGATTCTTTGTTACTATTACGACCTAATTCCCACCACAAGTCGTGATTGCACCAACGCTGCCGTTAAAAAAGCCAACTGTGAACCACCAACACAATAATTCGTTCGTAGAATTTTTAAATCAAGAATCACATTAATAAAGTGGAATTAAGTTTAGAAGCCATGTTAAAATACTTCCATTCTTACTAACTCACAAAGTATAAGCAAACATAGAGCAAAATAATGGTAATATTAGGTACAACCATGAACATATACCAAAAATTTCTAAACTCGATGTCACAAGTGTTTGAACATCTAATAAATATACAAAATCACTATAACTACTTTCTGGGATGAAAATAGACAACACAAAAAATAAACATAAGGGGGAGGAGACTCTGGGTGCTGCGGGTCAAGGCACGGAAAGTAGCTCACCACTAAGTCTCCAACATATGCGACTACATGCCCATTGACCACCCAATGTACATCTCTCAATACATGTACATTTAGTGCAGAAGTGTAGTATGAGTACTTAAATCAATGCGTACTTAGTAAGTATCTACCATAACCTCAAAGAAGTAGTGAAGATGGATCAATATCTACACTTACTAGTGGTCCAATAACAAAATACATAAAAGTAGATAGGTATGAGACACAACAAGTAGCAACAAAACAGGTAAATATAAATATCATGATTTTCAACATAAAAATAGTATGAAACCATCAAATACCATACGCTATCTCGAACGAACAAGGATAATCAAGACAATGTCAAATCTAGAGCCAGGAAAAGCTCATGTGTACTCTGACCCCTATCGAATTTTACACTCGAATTCTGCTGAGGTCGTATGACCCGATCTATAGTAATAGTGTATACTACTGAGGTCGTATGACTCGATCCATATAGGCATCTCATAATGTTGTCAAGTTCGTACGACCCAATTCGTAATACTATTTCATAGCACTGCCGATCCCATATAAATAGAAAAACTTACTCACCCGCGAACATACTTACTAGACAAGGAGACACAAAACTGCTGTTCACATAAACACAACATGAGGATATGAATGCAAGGGAAAACATAATCGTTACCGATATTCGAATATCTCACGAAAGCTCAAGGTAAAGAGGCTCGGTCGACACTTAAATTTTTATATAAATGTCAATTAAATTTCAAGTAATCAACAATCAAATTTAATTCAAATAGTATTGTTAAGGTATGATGTAGGTCTAAGTCTACCCGTACATAAACATAAATCTAGATTACGCACATATGCTCATCACTCGTACGTACATAGCATCCATAACATGTAGCACATAATAAATAAGATATATACGGGATAGTTCCCTTTTACAAGATTAGACAAGAGACTTACATTGCTTTAAAATCCACTACTCGGCTCCCACACCTCACTAATCACCTTAAAAAAATGACGCCAAGAAATCAGAGTACATACAAACCAATAAATATATTCTCAAAAATTTATAATTCAAATATTAGAGTTAATTCCCAACACCAACTCAGAAATTACACAAAAGTCAACTTGGGGCACATGTTGTTACACCCCATACTTGTGTGATATCGTATATTGTGTAAATGACTTGCTAAGAATTATTTAAATGAGATTAAAACCATAGTATGACTACATATAATTTTGGATATAGAATATAAATTTTGGGAAAAGGATTTAAATTGTGGAAAAACTGATTAAGAATTTGCCTTGTAAAAATCTTTTTGAGCAATTAATTTCTTGTGTTATATCAGGTCTTTTAGGGATATATTATATAGCAAGTTAAAGTTCTTGGAATTATGTTTTCAGCACTCTTGACCGTTCATTCAAACAACGTCCACATAAAGAGATATGAGTGTCGGAAAAAGGGTCGGTGAAGCACACGTGTGGTTGACTTTTCAACCTCACTAAAAATAGAAGACTTAGTCTACTTTTTCCTCATTTTTCAGAAAAATCACGCACAAGCAGAGCTTCTATATCTGTCCAAGAAGTTCCTTAGTATTTTGAAGCAAGTCCATCAGCCGCCACTCAAAATCAAGAAGCGAACACTTCAATGCGATCCTTACGACACATGTAAGACTTCGTCGTCCTCCTTTCTCCTTATAACTTGAGTTTAGGAAAGATCTTCGTGGCTAAAAATGCTTGTCACCTTTTTATTTTAGCTGTAAAATTATAAGGAAGGTTGTTGATAAAATGGAACAAGTTTTGGAATAAAAAACACAAGAGGTATGCAGTGTTTTCAATTCGTTTTCGGCATGATTTCTTTTAGGTATGTTCTAGCCACTCTTCTTGATCTTTTACGAGTTTTTCAAGGAAATTTCAGTATTTATCGTACCCTTGTATAGTATTCAATTCTATGTGTGAAATATGAAAAAAACTAGTTTAGTTTGGAACTTTAAAACACAACAAAAATACGAAGGGCGAATCACCAATTTGGTCTATGCCATATAGACTTCTGTTTGTTTCGTTCCTTTGATGTTTTAGTGTATACCTAACCCCCAGATGGTCCTAATAGCTTAATTTAATAATATATAAGCTTAATTATCATATTTTTATGCTTATATTATTTTTAATCATATTTAGATTTTTATGTCACAAGGTAGCCATTATAAGCCGATATTACGTTCATAATCTTGTTTTGTCGATCATTTGACAATGATGAATAACTGGATATCCTTTATTTTGATATTATCATCTCAACCAGGTATCCATTCCCGTGTATATTGTGGTGCTTGCTATTTTTTTTGGGATCATCCAGTTTTAAGGAAAACTTTACCAAAATTTATGAAAATTTGATGAGTTTGACAAATTTTGAGTTCCTTTGTTCTAAATTAATTCTAGAGAGATAATGATGAGTTAATTAGATTTATTATCTCATGTAAATACTCATTTTCTCCCTAAAATGGGGACTGGCTTCCGTCCAACATATGGAAGATGAGCGTCAGATTATGTTTGTGGTTCTATTTATAGTTTCCTTTATGATCTCTTGAGTTCATATGATGTTGCCACATGTGTTATGCCTCATACGCACTTTCATTGATTATTCTGTAGGGATATATCCCATAACGCCAAAGAGGCCTACTGATTATATGCTGGGGGAAAATAGCCCATAACATCAGTCGGGCCTATAATTATATATTTACCTGTTGGGAGAATATATCCCATAACTACAGTCAGGCATTGTTATATACGCGTATACAGCTATAGTTTGTATTGCATGACTATACATAATGCTAGTTCAGATGTACAGTTACATGATTGGGGAGATATAGGCCATAACGCCAGATAGGTCACGATTATAGTAGTTCAGTTTCAGCTTAAACTTTGATTTAGTTCCAGATCAGTTTCTAGTTCAGACTCTTGTTTAGCTTTCAGCTTATTGAGATTTCCATCTTACAGTCATACTTTAGTATTCTTTACATATTCTTCCACCCTACATACTTTGTACATATCTAATGTTACAAACGTCAATACCACATAAGAGGGGGAGGGTGATTTGTGTGGTACCTAATTTTCGCGTTAGAAGAACCTGGTTCTTTTAATTGTTCGAACTATAGCAATTTGCCGAATAATAAATACTGAAAGTGAAGTGCACATATTTTTATGTGGAAAATACCTGGCTCAAAAGGTTCAAAAAACCACGACCTACTACTCAGTTGAATTTTTCCAAACTCCACTAAAATAACTGAGCTAAAAACTGCATTTACAAAACTCTTTGTCAACCTAAGAATTAACTCTAATCCTAGTGTGGCACACAGCCTCAACTGTTGCGACACTTTCAAGTTAACTCTAACTTGAACACTCAGAGTACCTAATACAATTGCTTCTAAGAAATATGATAGGTACAATATGAAAACCTACTATAATTGAACTAGACTTAGAAAAAACACAATGATAAAATTGGTTCTTCTATCTTAGTTCTTGTAGATTCATACATGCACACTTGTATCTCGCATATGTTGCTTGCAAATCAGACTTGCTCTTTTTCTCTCAAATATGCTTAACTTCCGTGTATGTGTATTTCCTGTAAAAAAAGAGCACTTAGGTTATTTAATAGATTAGCAGATAGAGTTAGATCGAGACTCCAATGCTTATCCTTAGTCGATTTGAGTCCTTAACCAATACAAACTCTCATACTTATCCTAGCTTAGGATTGTGTTCTCTTATCATAAGGAGACTGTCCTCCTTAGAACTCAGTGCAATCTTTTCGATTCCGTTCATAAGATATTTGCTGCGTAATCTTCAATATATATCTTGCTCACGTGCCTTCCATGTATAATGGTTATGACTAACTGTGTCTCTCAAGATGGACCAGGTCCTTCCCTGAGTTCATCTGTCAATCTTCAAAACTTCAACTGAACTTGGGCCAACAATATCGTACTCACATCCCTTCCGAGGTGCTGCGTTTCATGTCGTACAGGTACAGATAGATCATCGCTTGATCCATATAGTAGGCCATCCACTAGCTGTTAGAGTCACTCCGCTTACTCCCGGAGTTACTTATCTTTTGGTATGAGTATAGTCGGCTGGTTTGGGGATGGTGGGACCCTATCACATCCAGTACTTCTTCAGTTCAGCACTCCTAAAGGCCTATAGATATGCAATTGTGCAGTTAGTATGTTTTCATATGTCAGCATGTGTTAGCCTTGTCGTCTTTCCAGATTGTACAATTCTTATAAGATATGCTTACGCTTGTTTAGTTTATCATGATTAGTAGATTATCATCAGGTTTAGTGATGATCAACACGTAATTTCAGTTAACCATTACGACCCTAGGCTGAGTTGTGACACACATGCCAAGATTTAAAAAAATTTAAAGATAAATTTTATCATGGCATTAGGAACTCAAATATGTAACTTATACCCAATTTCATATTCAATTTTGTGGTTAAATCTTATTTTTACTAGATTCTAGGTTTTTCAATAAAATCCCAAAATTTTGCTAATTGTCATGTTAAAATCCACACATAATCCATGTATTTAACTCAGAATAGGTATAAAATCACTTACCCTATGATACTCGATGAAAATCTCAATTCAAAAAATTCCCAAATCACTCAAGCCAAGAGAAAATGGGGTGAAATGAGCCTAAGTCTCGTATTAAAATTCACATTCTGCCCAGACATCTTTCATCAAGATAATGGAAAGATCCTCGCGATCGCGAAAGCCAAACTGCCTATAACAACTAGATCAACCATTTTTGTGTATTTGATCTTCATTTCCTTTTAAAGTTTTTCATAAGTGCATTTGCAATTTTATGACTTGTGGGAATGGTTAATTCCATTTCGGAGAAGTTTTGAAATGATTTGGATTCCTTATTTCTTGGTTTATAATCTTAAGTTGAAAATATATATCAAGGTTTGACTATTATAAAAATGACCCCAAAACGGTATTTTGATGGCTCCAAAAAGTGTGTATTGTGATTATGAACTTGGGAATATGCCCGCAATTAAATTTGGAGGTCCCTAGATTGATTTGACTTATTTTACCGAAAGTTGGCAATTTGTATGCTAAGAAGTTCATTACGTTTGACCGTAGGTTGACTTTATGGCTAGGTTCGGATTTTAGTTTCGGGACTTGGAATAGGTCCATTTTGTTATTTGGAACCTGTTTGTAAATTTGGTGTCATTCCGATTTAGTTTGATAGGAATCGGATGCTTGGTCGTGATTCTAGCTATTCTTGAGTTTTCTTTTGAATTTCATGCATTTTAATGTCTGATTCGTGGTTCAGGATGTTATTTTGGTGTATTGATCACACGAGCAAGTTTGTATGATATGTTAGACTTGTATGAATATTTGGTTTGGATCCCCGAGGGCTCGGATGAGTTTCAGACGTGTTTCAGATTGGTTTGAACTCGTTCTAAGTTGTTGGTGCTTCAGTTATCGCAATTGTGAGCACTAGCATCACAATTACGAAGTTGGCAAGGGGTCTCGGGTATTGCATTTGCGACACCTTGGTCACAACTGCAAAGGGTGGCATTTGCTGGGTAGTTCGCATTTACGGCTATTGATATCTAATTTTTCTCTATATATTTTATTATACAAAATAGTTACAAAAAAGCATATGTATGCATATATAAGTATGATCCAATATTTTATTATTATTTTTAAATTTTAAAATATTTTTTTAACAAATTTATTCCTCTATTTTATTCATAAAAACCCAATAATAATTTCCAAAATTATCATTTTGGTGATTGATTTATTGAATTCTCATATTTATACTAAAATACAGCTAATATATTTTTGTCATATTTTTATAAATTTATTTAGTATTTTTAAAGCTAAATTGCATGTAATTACAATATTAACCCCTTTTACGATTTAATTGTGTTATATTTATAAAAAAATTAAGTTCCGTATTTCAAAATTTATAATTATATATTAAAAATTATTTTAGTATTTTTAATTTATTTCCAATAATTAATTTACTATATTTTATCAAATGAAAGGGGAAAATTGGCTATTTAAAATCTAGCCCAATTACATTTTTAATTATAGCCTGAATTGAACCCCCAATTTAAACCCAATTACCCTAGCCTAATTCCTACTCATACCCAACCCCAACTCAATTAAACCGACCCATACTAAAATCCCCACCTAACCTTTTAAATCCCAGTCGTTGATCATTTAGATCTACCGGCTACCAGCTACCCTTTCCTTTTTTAGCCCAAAATAACCCCTAAACCTAAATCATTTCTTACCTACCTCTACCCTTGAATCCCCTTTTCTCTCAATTCTCTCTGAAACTCCTACAAACCCTAGCCATCGCCACACTAATCTGCCCTAATCCATGGCCTTCCAAAGTCATCAGAGACCTGTATCAACCTCTCATAGCTTCTGTGTGTTTGTTTCTGTGGTCTCATGACCAAGTTCTAAAGAGGCTTTGTTCAGTCTTGCTCGATGACTGTTCTCCGGTCGTCTGTTACCTTTTTCTGGCCAGCCATGGTCATTCGAGTCAGACCTTTGACTCTCCTACTTAGATCAATAGTTTTCAAGGCCTTCCTCATCACTTGGGATTCTTCTAAAACCTTAATCTCTAAGTTCCTTTCGATTTCTTTATGGTCTATTTTAAATCTATGTTTTCTTTTAACTTCTAAGAACTTTTCTCGAAGTTTCTTTTAAAACTTTTCTTTCAAAACTCCTTATCTTTTCCTATTAAGGTTCTTATTGAGTTATTTCAAAAAACTTCTCTGATTTTTTGACATGTTTTTGCTAGGTTTGCTCATATCATCCTTCTAAATAAGTTTGCATGTTAAAAGCCCCAATTTCGTTTGACTGTTTAGTAGGCGAATGCTTGTTTGCTTGAGTTTTTGTCCGATTTGTTTGTTTATCCTCTTTTAAAACTCTACTGTGGTTGAAGATCCTATGGCTTGGAGTCTGAGACTGTTTGTATAAGTATATGACTCGATTTGAAGTACTTTAATTCGAGAACTTTTATTCCTTTGTGTGATTCTTCTGGTTCTGGGTTTCTATCTTCTCTAAAGCTCGATTATGCTCGAAACCCTTATTTTTCAAAAGGGGTTTTCCTCACCTGCTACTGTGAGATCTTCACATGCTTTTGATATCTATGTTTTCCTCACTACTGATTCGATGTGACTTGACCTATTGGACTACCATGCTGGGCTAATAATTCATGCTATTTCCTTTTGCCCACAGGCTTAGCCTCGCATATATAGTGTTTGTGTACCCTATTTATATGTTGAGTTTCCTTCTTTGACTGATCTTCAAACTTGTGACTAGTTTCAAACTATGCCTTTGTGAAATTCTGACTTCACTCGCCAGTTAAGGTTAATTGATTTCTTTTCCTGTTTTTCCTTACTAAATCCTTTCTAAAATTAGAGTATTTCCGTACCTAGACTCAACTGCTTACTTAATATTTTACTACTTCTTTTATGGCAACTTTTAGCCTGCTTAAAAGTTAATCTCTTTCCTTATTTTGAACATGTCACTTCCTGTTAAGCAAGTGGTCCCTTAATTAAAGACAATCACTTGTATAATTGATTCTGAATTGTGATTGTTCCATGTTTGTAACTTATTAATTCTCTTTTATTCGTTTTCAAAAACTATAAATACCCTGTACTTTTTTTCTTTCAAAGACACGAGGACAAGGCAAAAAAACCTAAGTTCAAAAACACACTCCACCAAATCTCTCTGTTATTCTGTTACTACTATATTGCTACCTTACCTAGCCGCTGAAAGCCAAGGCTAGGCTGTGGGAAACGTGCTTATTTTTTGTGCATTTACATTTCTTACCGGTATGTTCTAATTAGGCTTCTGCACCAGTAACAACATGCTTATTTACTGTTTCTTGATTCTTGTTGTCTACTATTTGTATTTAACCCAGTTCCATTATTAAACATGTTGTAATTTCCCCTTTTCCTATTCTGAATTAATGTATTATGACTTGTAAATGCTAAATCCCTACCCCCAACGTATTTAATACGTGTGTTTGGTTTGGGGTATGATAGCATTGGACATTGTTGGGCATGACCCAAACCAAATTCCCCTAGGATCATAATAACCTCTGTGTTTCTCTCACATGGTGTGTGTTCTGATTGGTTTACAGGCATGTCAGCACTTTTTATTGATGTGTATGCCCAAACCTAACCCATGCCTAAGTGTATGGGCTCCTTACTATAGATTCCCAATCCTTGGGCCTCTTTGTATGAAGTTATTAACTCTATGAAATGCTAATGGTTGTCCCCTTACCACTCTTTCCCCTCTCCTTTATTCCCTGAATTTTTAAATTTCTGTTTCTACACTTTCACTATCTTCTTAGACATAAGTTCTACCCCCTTATGTGAGCCTTGCCTTGGGACCCATGAGCTCCCTCTTAACTTGGAAACATAAGGAATGGTATTTCCACACTACATTCATCTCTATTCTGGTTATGTATCTTGGGTGTGAGTACTGTCCGGGGTCCTTTTGAGACCCTTAGGGAATTCTGACACGCTCAAGTCTGAGAAAGGCTTTGGATCAATGGCATTTGAGGTGGTTTATTCTATAACTCAAAGAGGAAGTCAAGAATCACGCTTCCTCTGGTTGTAAATTTTCTTTGTACTTCTCCGGTGTAATTCACTTATAATAAACATTTGAGGCTGGCTAGTGAAAAGGAGTTGGGTAACTATGTATGCTCAAGGGCAGAAAGGATGCCTATAGGACTGTTTTTAAATTCTGCATTTTTTAGATACCATGTTTATAGGGTTTATCTCAATTTCTTCATGATCAATTTCACACCTAGATAACTTGCCTATAGGACTTACGTAAATTCAGCATTCCACTTAGATATCATGCTTTAGGTTCTAATTCCTAAAGCATGTCGTTTAGAAATCATGCTTTAGGTTATGACTGATATCATGTTCATAATGGCGAAATCAGTAATGTATAGAAATCATGCCTATAGTGAACCAGATTTATATAACCTAATTCCCATACTTAACGGGGTTTAGCAATCATGCCTATAAGATCTCAGACAATTTATTTTGAGTTGTTACTGTTTCACCACATTCTGAATTAATTAGATATCATGCATATAAGCCCTCACCTAAACACTCAGGCAAGCCTTAGAGTAATAAAAATAAAATGGAATCAGCTTTTGTTAATTGCTAAAACCAGCAGGCAGGCCTGATTCAGACTTCTTATCTTAATTATGTAATAAACTGATCTACCTTAATAATTAAACCCCCATCGTCTTTAGTATTTAATCAGACTTAAAATGCATGTGCAAATCATGCTAGTTATGTGCTTTTTTTAAGGAGGTGTACGTGTGCCTTTATCTGTTCATATGCTTTCCCTAACATGCAGTATGTGTTTTGTATGTCACTTCAGATTTTTACCCTTCGAAACCAATCAGCACTTAATATCCCTTCCCTTTAGGAATAGTACTCCTAAGCTCCTCCGAGACTAATAGAAATGAGATGAATAATAGCATGAAATAGTAATTAGGACGAATCTGTGCTTTAATACCTTGATGGGGTGGGAAGGGTAGATATGGATATGATGACCAGTGCGCTAATGTCACGTGTAACCCCCCTTTTGAGGAGTGACTACCGGGTATTGCATTGATGTGATCCATATTAAATATAAACCTAGGACCCCTTTTCCCTTTTATTTGCAAACCTCTTTTCAAAAATTCTTCTTTTATTATTCTTTCGAACTCTTATGTGCTTTAGTTTAAGTCCCCTACTATTTGAGCTCACACTTGTCTATTTGCTAAATTCACTATAAACTGTCTCGTCGGGAACCACACTAGCGGATCTTGAGGGGTGCCTAACACCTTCCCCTTGGGATAATTTTAAGCCCTTGCCCTAGCTCTGGTTATTCAACAAACTTAGATTTGAACCCCATTGGTGTACTAATGCATCTTAAATCATTAGATGTCGACTCTTCAAATGCAAAAACCCATTTCCCAAAAGGAACGAGTTATCTTATATCAAATGTCATAAACCTGATTTCGCGAGAAAAAGAGGGCGCAACAGCAACCGTTTGGCCACAATTGCAAAAGGGGCTGACTTCGTAAATGCGAAATCAGTGTTGCATTTGCGACATTTCCCTGGGTTTTCAAGCATCGCATTTGTGAGGGTTTGCAAGGGTCGTATTTTCGATTTCTGTGCCTAAACAAAACGTCTAGAAAATGAGAATTAGCTTTAGTTTATCATATTTTTTAACCCTGGAATCGGCAGGAGGCGATTTTGAGGAGGAATTTTCACATGTGACTATTGGGTAAGTGATTTCGATCAATTTTTATGAGATTTAACCTCTAATCCATGGAATTTTTAGAGAATGTTCTGGGGAATTTTATCTATATTTCGAAAAATAAAAATTTGAGATTTGATAGTCGAATTGGACTCGAATTTGAAAATATAATACATATATAAACTCGTAGGGTTATGAGTAATCGAGATCTACCATTATACTTTGGTTTTGACCGGACGAGCCCGAAGTTGGCTTGTTGACTTTTAGGAAATTATGTAAAGATCTTAGCTTTATTAATCGAAATTGACTTCTCTTGCATTGTTTGATGATATTAGGTCATTTTTTGTTAGATTTGAGCTATGCGGAGGTGAATTTTGAGGAAAAGTCATTTTTGAGCTTTGATTTGGCTTAGTGAGGTAAATATCGTGCCTAACCTTGTGTGGGGGAACTATCCTATAGGATTGAGCTTAGTGCACTGTTTAAATCATGTGGAAGACGTGTACATGAGGTGACGAGTATGTACACGGACATATATGTGGACATGACTAGTTTAGACTCGTAGATTACTTATAAATATTTAATTGTAGTTGTTATTACATGTTATCTCTTTCATTGTTGAGTTTACTCTTATATATTTACTTGTAATTGTTATTACATGTTACCTCTTTCACTGTTGAGTTATTCTTATTCATTTAATCGTAGTTGCTATTACAAACAATATCTTTCATTGTAGAGCTCATTCTTTGCATTTAAATGAAGTTGTAGTTATTGAGAGCTATTCACGAAGTTGTTGTTTTATGGCATACCTTTGCATTTTTGAGTTATTTTCTATTTCCTTTTGTTGTTATTAAAATTCTTGTACACATTGTGGTTGAGCCATGGGCTATGTGTAGTGGTGATATTGGTAATATTGTGAAAATGTTATGACATATGGGCACTTGTGGTGGAGTTGATTATTGTATTGTGATGTGATGCAAATGCGACGGTATAAGGGTGGTGATATTGATGCGCATGCGGCGAGATAAAGGGTGATTTATGTACTTGTTGCTAGTAAGAGAAATTACTTTATTTGAAGCATACGCGGCAAGATAAGGGGGCAAAAGCTCGTGAAGCTATTTTGGGAATTTTTATTTTACAAAAATGCAAGGCTCACATGGCGATATAAGGAAGATTGTGATTGTGACTTGTGAAATGTGAATATGAGGTATAGCACCTCGAGGATTCTTGTTGTACATTCTATGTTAGAACGGCTTGTTAATTTGAAGCATTATTGTTTTCCTTTAATTCATTTCACCTGCATTTTGATTGTATTTGATCATTTGTTGTTTTTTCATATGTTCACTCTTTGTTGTCATTTATTGCTTTTACTTCCGTTCTTAGCCCATTATTAGCATTCTGGTTTGTTGTCGTTTATCTGTCTATGGGATCCCCTTAAAGGCGGATACCGTGCAGTTGAGGATAATGAAGTCGAGTCTATGGTTGGACTATATTTGGAGGTATGATCAAGCTTGCTCTTTCATAGAAGACGTTTAGGTGCGCTTTGCATGGCTATAGTCCTATACTTGGGGATATTGGCAAACATATTCCTTGTCAGCTCCAGCAAGGTGAAAAAGCGATCTGTAGCAGATAACTCCCTGAAATGCAACACTTGCTAAAGGAGAAGAAGGATTAAAACCTGAAACGGCAACAATAAATTGATCGATGACAGTTTCTGGGTGCTTAAAAAGAAAGTCAGCATAGAGATACTGTATTATTTTTCTACATTACATATACATTAGACACCAGGCATCATGAGCAAGCCTAAAAATTACATTCTTAAAAAATTCAGGAAAGGATATATATACACCCACACACACATCAAATAGCAAATAGACACAAGGTATCTGATGTACAAAATCAATCAAATGATGTGAGTGCTTGTGTGCCCTACAGCTCAAGATAATAGAATAAAATGTAGTATTATTATCCAGTAAAAGCTAGCTGATAATTGGCATGATCAGGAAAGTAGGAAAATCTCATGAGAGCAATGAGCAAACGGTAATGGATCCATAAACTTCTACATTTGAAGGCTATTCAATAGAGCAATCCTCCAAAGTAACAAATTAGAAAACAGGAGAAGGGTACTGACCAAATAGAAGGTCAGAAGTATCCTTGTTTTCAGGAAATAGGAAACAGCAGCTCATTTGGTGCAAAGCATATTTGAGATTAACCTCAAAGGTGCATATCACTATCATGGAGAGTAGGACGACTAAACATCCACAATATTATCAGTTTCGGGAACTTGACAAATTAAATTTTTAGCAGGACTACCTGTGTAAATCGGGGGAAACAGGATACATAAGGACATGAGCAATACAATATGTAGAACTTCCATACTTAAAAGTAGATGCACGTAAAGGGAAGTACCTCGAGGTATCTAAAGCAGCTGAAAAATCATAAGTTTTTTTTGATAGATGCCGAAAACTTCATCATTGAGGTTGTCTCTTTCCGTACAATTTTCATGCTTAGGTACTTTTGTTCAGTCTTCATTCAAAGAAATGAGACTCTGCATAGCATCATTTCATCAATTATCAAGATAGGAATGGAAATTTTAAATTTTGGACAATATATGAAATCTGCAGCTTTGCAACAAATACAGAAAATGGACAACTCTTTTTCTTTTAATCTCACTTCTTTTTATGAAAATATAATGCACACTTTTTTAAAAAGTTCAAATTTAATATCTTTTGAACTTATTAACAGGCAAAAGGTTGCAAACAATAAAATCCATACAAACTCCAACTACCAACATGAAAATTAATATTTTAAGAAGTGGATCCTTCCTGAGAAACACTTTCTCGGCACCCACTTCTACCCCTAGGATAAAAAGCAACATACGTAAAACAGGCAATTTCGCTTCACTGGCTCATTGGTGAACTTCATGTACTTTGTATAAACCAAGCTACTCCTAAGAATTGTCTCTTGAGTCAACCACTACCCAACAAGCATTAAAAAATTAAAAATATTCAGGAGACTTGGAAACAAGAGCTAATTCCCTGAATAACTCAAACAGAGTGGTAAATGGATTACTCGTCATTCTGATCGCCTACCATCAAACGGACCAATTGTCCTCTGCTATGGCAATCACGTCATGCAATTGCCAAGTTCAAGGCATAGATTCATAGAGTGGTTTACACAGTGCAAGAATTTCCTTAAGATTCGCACAAGAAAAACTTTTCTGTCAGCAAGCTATTCCAGAATGAGACATCATCAAATAATTTATAACATGCAAAGAAGACAGGGCGAAGCAGGGAAAGATAGCTCGCTGGTGGAGTAGGCTAGCAACTCACTGTGGCTTGTGAGAAATGTAGTATGCCTGACAGAACTGAAGCGCGAAATGTAGGACCAAATGTACCTTTTACCCTTAGATGGATTAGAAAAGTTTCTAAGCTTCATTTCCATTGTTAATCTAAACTTTTAAGACATAATACCTTTCTTCCACAAAGAGCAATCTCCTGGTTGATGGGTAAGCTTGAGCTTAGTAACCAATCACATCAAGACATCTAGCATTAACTAAAATGAGCTTTAGGATCCTATCCAACTACTTCCTGGTTGCTTTAGCACTCCACATTTATTCATCAATTTCCTCACATTAGCAGAGTCCTCCCAGTTCTCTGCACTGGCATAAATATTGGATAAAAGAACATAAACTGTGGGGTTATTCTTTTCGGTCTCAAGCAGAAATCCGGCAGCAATTCTGCCTAGTCTAACATTGCCATAAGCAGCACATGAACTGAATAATGTCCACCAAACAGTGGAATCTACATCAACATGTCTATCTTTTACCAGTTTTTCAGCCTCATCAAGATACCCAGCCCGACCTAGAAGATTGACAATGCAAGAGAAGTGGTCTGCTGTAGGCTCTATACCGTATGTATGAATCATAGAGGTAAAAATTTCAATTCCTCTATCAATTAAGCCTGAATGGCTGCAAGCTGACAGAACTGCATTAAAGGTGGTGTTATCTGGTTTGACCCCGCCTAATTCTTGCATCATCTCAAAGCAATGTACAGCTTCCTTACCCCTCCCATGCTGTGCATAGGCAGTAATAATTGAATTCCAAGAAACTATGTCTTTTTCTGTCATTATCTGGAACACCTTTAGAGACCAGTGCAACATTCCACATTTTGCATACAATGTAATGAGAGCATTTCCTAAGGATATTTCTGAAAACAATCCACATTTGAGAATGTAAGTGTGAATCTCCTTCCCTTGTTGTAGAGCTGAAATGCTGGCACAAACACTCAAAACAATGCTGAGAGTAAAAGGATTAGGCATTAAACCTTCACTAACTATCTCGGAAAAGAGGTGCAAGCACTCCATGGGTAGTCCATTTAGATGACAACCGGAAATCAATGTATTCCAAGAGATCAAGTTTCTGGGAAACATGTCATGAAAAACTTGATAAGCCTGCTTTATTCCACCATGCTTACAGAATGCAGAGAGCAGTGCATTAGATACTTCAGTTTTCAAGATAAGTGCCTTCTTCAATGCGACACCCAAAATTATTTCAACAACTACTAGAGATTCTGAGCTTGCTAGTACGCTGCCCATTGTAAACTCGTCTGGCTCTATTCCTTCCCTCTGCATCTGAAGGTATGTGAAAATTGCCGCTCTGTTCAAACTATTTTGGGCATAGCTTGTAATCATGGCATTCCACGACACAATATCCTTCTCCTTTAGACATTCAAAAACTGAAGAGACTGCATTCAAGTCCCCGCAACTGGCATACATTGTTATTGTTGAATTAGCAATGGATGTGTAGTTTTCTAAACCTATTCTCACAACTTGAGCATGCAGTTGAGAAGCGATCCTAGTGTATGAACACGAACTCATTATGCTCACAAAAGTCAGCTCAGTGGGTCTCAAGGAAAACTTCTGCATATCATTGAACATTATTAATGCCTCCTCAGCTCTTTCCATACTCACTAAACCAGCAATCATTGCATTATATGTTACAGGATCAGGCACTTCATCCCCAGCTTCCTCAAATAGTAAAAAAGCATCAAAACCATTCTTACAGTTAAAATACATGGTAACCAAAGCATTAAGCACTGAAGCTCTGGCCAAAAACCCGGTCTTACTGACCATTGAATGCACTTGTCTTCCAAAATCCAATAGCTCCATATTACAAAAACTTAAAACACTAGCAAAAGCATAATTATCATATCTAACACCCAAAAAATGCATTCTTTGAAACAAATTCAAAGCAATCTCGCGATGCCCACTTTCAGCACACCCGGTAATCATTGCATTCCAAACCGCTAAATTCCTTTTCGGCATTTCATCAAACAACTGACAAGCATAATCAACTTCACCCAACTTAGTGCAAGCAGACAACAACGTTGTCCAAGAATAAACATCTGGGTTTTCAATTTCACTAAAAACCCTTTTCATTGAACTCAAATCTTTTGACTTGGCGTAGAATGAAAGGAGAGAATTTGATACATGAGAGTATTCTTTAAGCCCTGCATTAATGGCGAAGGCGTGGAGCTGGGTGCCGAAGCTAGCGTTTGTGATGTTGGCGCAGGCGGTGAGGGTGGTCGAAATGGTGTAATGGTCTGGTCTGAGATGATTGGAAGAGTGAATTTGGTTGAAGAGGCGAAGAGCATCCAAGAATTGGTGGGAACGAGTACGGTTTGAAAGAAGGCAATTGAGCTTGAAGAGTTGTTTTGTGGAGCTTTCAGTCAAGGTTTTATTGTAACGGGTGAACTTCATTCTAAATGACTACATCTCAACTGTTCATCTTCATAGATTAACTGGTCGTCTCGTCAATTTGCTATTCTGCTCGTTCCTTTCCAATTGCAGATTAAAGGAAGGCATAGTTTGAGCGGAAACCGATTTACTCCTTTGGCTTTCATCCGTTCTATAATGGCGCCGAGCCAAAGTCATGGTTTAAAATTCAGTGAGGACGAAGTTCAGTTGCATCAACTTTATTATTCAGGAGTCTTTCTATACCACGATAAAAGACAACTTTTTTGAAATAGGCCAAAGAAACCTCCATGCCTTAATTTAAAAAGACTCTTTGATCACGTTTTTTTTTCGAAAAAAAAAAACGTGATAAATGGAAACTGAAGTATAATTTTCAAAACTCGGTTAAATTTTGTAAAAGATAGTTGTGGATTCTAAATCGTAAAATGAACTCTTAGTTTTTGAATTAGTGGAGTCCCAATTAATAGTTATATGTGTTTGATTAATGTCTTAACAATTATACTTAGTATAAGCAAAAGCTATTAGTTTTTTGTCCCAACCGTAACTTATTCTCAAGTTCCTCCCCTGTCCATGTCGATTTCGTTCCTCCTTTTCTCTTTCTGCTATTTTTTGTCTAATTCAAACCCTGGTCATTTCTATTCACTTCTAACAACGATGCACGTCAAGGATTGACCATCTCGCAAGTCGCATTACTGAGGTAAGATTATTTATTTATTTATTTATTAAACTACCGATGCCCGTGAACAACACGAGTCCAAGCTCATTATGGAATTTTGAAAATAATTTTATGGTGGTGTGTTATGAATTCGAGCAGAATCAGATTGTTAGAATGCCAACTTGGCTAGTGTTCAACATTATTAGCAATTGGTGTTGGGGTTTTAAGGTATTTAATTAATGTATTAAATACTTAAAAGAGGGTGAACGGAAAATTGAGGGAAATGAAATTTTTGAGCGAAATTTTAAGTTTCCCATTTTACATATGGACTTTGTCCCTCATTAGAATAGGAAGAGAATTTTATGAGTATATAAGCAATTTCTCTCCTTCTAGCTCTCAAAGAATTGAGAAGAAAGCAAGGCTCGCGCCGTCGCCGTCGTCGCTTGATTAACTTTTTGAACCAAATTATCTGTTAATAGTAAAATATTAATAAAAATGTGTTATTAAATATTTATTTTAAGAAGAGAATATTAATATTAAAATAAATATTAATATTAAATTCAAATCTATTATCCAGATTTCAGTTTTCTGTTTTTGTAACAGAAAATTAACTACCCATCAATTTTTCCTCTTTATTATTGAGTAAATAGCCATTTATGTAATGACATTTATGCTGTGGCAGTTTTGCAGACACGACCTCCTGAAGAGTTGCACCTCTTCAGATTCAGCCCAAATTTTGGCTATAAATACAACACTGTTCTGCTAAGAATTTCACTACGAATTTTTGAGTTTTGTCTCCTTCTTTTGCATTAATTTAACATACAAACAAAACAAAAAGTAAATATGATTTGCTACTGATCTTTGTGTTCGCTGAAACACTAGCGTTTGAAGTACCACTACACCACTATGTAAATCGTTCTATCCTGGGAGGAAATAATCCATAACCTTAGGTGCTAGAAGGGGATTAAATTCCTTACGGAAACACTGTGAATTCATTGGGCTCGAATTTTTTATTTCATTTCTGTTTATGATAATTTTTATTCATATTCATTAATATTTTAAAAATTGTTTTACGAATACAGTTTAACAACAAGTTTAAGGAATTTAATTTATATTTTCTTATTTGTATTATTGTTTCTGGATAGTAAAACCTTTGTGGTTTTATACTTTATTAAAATCTACATGATTTTAACGTTGGTGTCATTCTTTTACAGAAATGACTAATGAAAATGAGAACCAAACTGTTCTTATGGTGACTACCAATGCTTCAACGAGCCGAACACCGACAGTATTGACACCGACGGGGAAACCCGAAAAAATTTTCGAGATTGATTTCAAGCGCTTGCAGCAAAAGATGCTCTTCTATTTAACTACTTTAAGTCTTCAGAAGTTCATCAAGGAAGATGTTCCTGTGCTGGCCGATGAAACTCCTGATAATAAATGCTTTCTGGTGACTGAGGCGTTGTGACGTTACGGACCGTTGTCACGTGAGCTACCATCCAGTTTCCCTCATATTATGCTTCATTATGTCTCCATATCAGTATTTGAGTTGATCGGGTATAATTGGATTGGTTTTAGTTGGAAATGAGACACTTAGTCTCTTAAATGGGAGCTTGTTTTGGAAAAGTCAACTGGAAGTTGACTATTTAGTTAGAGGACCTGGATGTCAATTCTGATAATTCGGTTAGCTTCGGTGGATGATTTATGACTTAGCAGTGAAATGGAAATTTAATTTGGAGGTCCGATGTAGAATTAGACTTGAATTGGCTAAGTTTGAATTTTGGCGAATTCCGATTGATAGGTGAGATTTTGATCCGAGGGTCGGAATGGGATTTTGATAGTATCAGCAGCTCCTTTAGGTGGTTTTCGATATGCATGCAAAGTTTCAGGTCATTCGGAGGTGATTAGGTTTGGTTTTTGATCGAATATGCAATTAAGAAGTTTTAGGAAATTTAGGCTTTGATTTGGTCATAATTGAGGATTTTGATGTTAACGTTAGCATTTTGATGATTCGAGCAAGTTTGAATGAAGTATTATATCATGTTTGTGTTTTTGGTTTGGGTCCCGGGGGCCTCAGGGTGAATTCGAGTGGTTGAACGAAGGTTTTTTTGGAGTTGTCGCATGAAATTGAGTTCTGGTGTCTCTTGTTTCTGCATCTGCGGAAGAGGGGCCGCATAGGCGGTTCTGCAGATGCAGCTGTTGGACCACATATGCAGCATGAGGAGGGCCGGCTTAGACCGCAAAAGTGGAAGGGGGATTGCATAAGCAGTGACCGGATGAAGCGGTCCCTGCCGTTTAAATGAAACCGCATAAGGTCTTTTTGACGCAAAATTGGGTCCCGCATAGGATGTAGCTGGACCGCAGAAGCGAAACCTGGCAGGGGTTTTTAGTGAACAGTACTTCATGATTTCGAAAAGAAGAGAAACATTTGGGGACTTCGACTAGGGCTGTTCTTGGGCGATTTTGAGGAGAAATCGAAGGAGTCTCATCAGGTATGAAATATTCGCCTCGGAATATGTTATTATAGTGTAAAAACATTGATTAATCACTGAATTTCAAGGATTGAAAGATTAAAATGGAGGTTAGCGCTTGAAACTGAATAGAGTTTAAACGAGAGTTTGAAAGGGCTAACGAACTGCGATTTTAGTAAATTTGATATGTATAGACTCGTGGCGGGACGAGGGGTCCGAAGATGTAAATTTTGTAATTTTTTGAGAAGTGGGCTCGGGGCTCTAGTTTTGCCAACTTTGTGATTTTAGTATTTTTTGAGTAATTTCGATTGGGTTATGTTTCTTTAGCATATAGTAATGTATTCGTTGTGGTTTTGACTAGTTTCGACGTGTGAGGAGGTCGATTCAAGAGGAAAGGGCATTGCAGACTAGTTTACGGCCGGCTTGAGGTGAGTAATAGATGTAGATGATGACCTGAGGGTTTGAAACCCCGGTATATCATACTATGATGTTGTATTGAGGTGAGGCACATACTCTACGATGAGCGCGTGGTCGTTTGTGGACGAGACTATGGCTTAATCCGTCCGAGTGATGTCCATACTGTTTTATTGACAAGAAATTGGCTGGTAAACATCCTACTTGGATTGTTATGAGCATATTTGGGCTGTGTGCCTATTATTTGGATCCCTTAGGGATTTTTATCACTGTCTCCACGATATTGAGCATGTTTCCATGATATCCGTCCTCAGTTAAATACTTTCTAGAAATGATTCGTAAACTTCTATGGTTTTTAAACACTTAAGCTTTAATACCTGACAAATGGAACTAAAAATGGTAAACTTTTTTGTGCACGTGTGGCTTGCACGCATATAATTGGACTGATTGTGGATCGGCCTGCACATCGCAGCGAATGCTATGATGATATTACGCTTGGGCTGTAGGAGCTCCTCCGGAGTCTAAATCCCCACAGTGAGCGCGGGTACTCAAATGGATTGGGCTGTTCGCCACAGCGGTCATGTGCATTGCATTGCATTCATGTATTGATACCTATTTGTCTACCTATCACTGATTGGCTGTTGTTTCATCGTTAAATGTGCTATGTTGTTAGTTTCAGCTTTACATTATGGTATTATCGGGATTTCTTACTTTTAGTCATTATACATGTCTATTACCACTGAGTTGGAAGTACTCACTTTACTCCCTACAGCATGTGTGCAGATTCAGGTACCTTAGGAGCATAGTTGAGCTTTTGCTGTTTCAGAGTTTCTCAGGAGTTGTCGAGGTAGCTGCCTGACGTTCGCAGGGCTCGACTCTTCCCCTATCCCATTACTATTTCTGCATTTGTGAACATCAATATTACTGAGGATTTATTATTTTCTTATTTTAGAGGCTCTAGACTAATGACCCCAGTTCTTTGGGAGTTTTATTGGTAGTTGTTATGACTTTCTTAATACCTCTGTCTACTATCTGGTTGGAACTATATTATTTTGATAATTTAATACTATAAATTGGTAATGGGTTGAGTAGTTGAGTTTTGAATATTAATTGGTCGGGCTTGCCTAGCATTTGTGTTGGGCGCCATCACGACCAGGATTGGGGTCGTGACAAGTTGGTATCAGAGGCTAGGTTACTAGGCCTCATGAGTCATGAACCGGTTAGTAGAGTCTCGCGGATCGGTACGGAGACGTTTGTATTTATCCTCGAGAGGCTACAGAACCTTTAGGAAACACTTGATATTCTTGAACTCTTGTCGTGCGGCTTTGTTGTTCTAAGACCTAAACTTCTGTATTCTATTCTCTCGTAGATGGCGAGAACCCGTGCTGCAGGACGTGGCGGACGACCACCATTGGCACCCGTGAGAGGCAGTGGTCACGATCGTGGTCGAGGCAAACTAGCAAGGTCAGCACTTGCAGATCCACCAGCTGCCCAGGTGCAGGACCAGCCTCCATATGTAGATTCTCCAGCAACACCTGTTCATGCACCGATATTGCCCATTGTGATTCCTGGCCTTTAGGAGGCTTTAGCTATGATTTTTTCCGTCTGCACTGGCCTAGCTCAAGCTGTCTTAGTCACTACTGTAGCAGCTACTCCTCAGACCGGGGGTGGTTAGTAGACCCCCGCTGCTTGCACACCCGAGCTGGGTGTTCAAGGATTGCAGACACCAGGAGCAGCCCCAATTCACCCAGTTGCCCCAGTTGCTCCAGTCGCACCAGCTCCATACTTTGTGATTCCAGCTATGCCAGATGATGAGCAGTGTTGTCTGGAGAGGTTCGGTAGGCTCCAGCCGCCGACGTTTAGTGGTACTGAGGGCGAGGATGCCCAGGTATTTCTTGACAAGTGTCAGTGTATGCTTCGCACTGCATGGATATTGGAGTCGAGTGGAGTGGATTTTACTGCTTTCCAGTTTTCAGGGCCTGCATTTACATGGTTGGAGGAGTTTGAGAGGCGTAGGCATGTTGGAGCAGCGCCCCTTACTTGGCAACTGTTCTCCACTCTCTTTCTGGAGAAGTATGTACCGCAGTCTCGCACGGAGGAGCTGCATCATCAGTTTGAGTGGTTGGTTCGGGGGGAGATGACTGTGATCTAGTTTGACTTGAGGTCTACGCAGGTAGCTTGGCATGCTACTTGGATTATCCCGGCAGATCGGGAGAGGATCAGGAGGTTCGTGGATGGCCTCAACTATCCTATTTGCATTTTGATGACTAGAGAGAGGGTTTTGGCCGCCTTGTATAAGGAGGTAGTGGATATGGCTTGTCAGATTGAGACAGATCGTTGCCGGGAGCATGAGGAGAGGGAGGCCAAGAGGCCTCGAGGTACAGGTAGCTTCAGTGGTGCTCCGTCTTGGGCCAGTTCCAACACAGCAGAGGTCATTCCTTCAGACCTCCTCAGTCAGGTCGTACAGACTCCAGTGGGGTTTCTTCAGGCCGTGGTCATCAGGGTTATCAGCAAGGCCAGTCTTCACTTAACGCTCTTCCAGCTCAAAGTGCTACTCATGCCTCTTCAGACCAGGGTTTATCTACAACGAGGGGTTCCCTTCAGTCCCATTCTCTAGCTCCAGGTCATTGCTACGAGTGTGATGAGTTGGGTCATATGAGGAGATAGTTCCCTTGGCTCTATGGTAGACAGTTTCAGTAGAGGGATGAACCCTCATTTTCTACTCCTATTTCTTCAGTGCCCACTCAGTCAGCTAGGGGAGGAGGCCAGGTAGCCATAGGTAGCCCCAGGGGTGAGGACCGGACTGGCGATGGTCAGGCTTGATTCTTTGCTCTCCTAGGGGAGACGACGCCATTGCATCAGATGTTGTTATCACAGGTATTATCTCAGTCTGCCACAGGGATGCTTCTGTCTTATTTGATCTCGGATCTACCTATTCCTATGTATCTTTACATTTTGCTCATCATTTAGGTACGACCCGTGGTTGTCTTTCCTTGCGTGTTCACATATCTACCCCGGTGGGTGATACAATTATTGTGGATCATGTATATCGATCATGTATGGTGATTATTGGGGGTCTGGACACTTGAATCGACTTGCTAATATTGGGTATGGTAGATTTCGATGTGATTATGGGTATGGATTGGCTATCCCCGTACCATGCTATTTTGGACTGTCATGCCAATATAGTTACCTTGTCTATTTCGGGTATTCCGAGGATCGAGTGGCGAGGTGTGACTGATTATGTGCCCAGCAGGATGATTTCTTTCTTAAAGGCCCAGCGGATGGTTGCGAAGGATTGTTTATCGTACTTGGATTTTGTTAGGGATGTTGGAGTTGAGACTCCTAGTCTTGATTCAGTTCTTGTAGTGAGGGATTTCCCTCATGCGTTTCCAGTAGACCTGCCGGGCATGCCACCGGATAGGGATATTGATTTCTGTATTGATCTGGTGCTGGGAACTCAACCCATCTCTATTCCTCCCTATCGTATGGCACCAACAGAGCTAAAGGAGTTGAAGTTTCAGCTTCAGTAACTCCTTGATAAGGGGTTCATTTGTTCGAGTGTGTCATCGTGGGGTGCACCGGTTATATTTGTAAAGAAGAAGGATGGCCCAATGAGAATTTGCACTGACTACAGATAGTTGAACGAGGTGACAGTGAAGAACAAGTATCCACTACCCCGTATTGAGGATTTTTTTGACCAGCTTCAGGGAGCAAAGATATTCTCTAAGATTGATCTCCGATCAGACTATCACTAGTTGAATATTAGGGATTCAGACATTATGAAGATGGCTTTCAAGAAGAGATATGGGCACTATGAGTTTCTGGTTATGTTATTTGGGCTGACTAATGCCCCCGCCGCGTTCATGCACTTAATGAACAGTGTATTTCGACCGTATTTGGATTATTTGTGATTGTGTTTATTGATAACATCCTGGTGTACTCGCGTAGCCAAGAGGAGCACGCGCAGCACTTGGGGGTGGTATTGCAAAGACTGAGAGAGGAGAAGCTCTATACAAAGTTCTCCAAGTGTGAGTTCTGGCTTAGTTCTGTGGCTTTTCTGTGACACGTGGTGTCCAATAATGGTATTCAGGTCAATCCAAAGAGGATTGAGGCGATACAGAGTTGGCCTAGACCATCCTCAGCTACTAAGATCGGTTTGGCGGGTTATTACCGCAGGTTCGTTTAGGGTTTTTATCTATTGCTTCACCTTTGACAAAGTTGACGTAGAAGAATGCTCCATTTTTGTGGTCATATGAGTGCGAGGAGAGATTCCAGAAGCTCAAGTCATCTTTGACCATAGCTCCGGTACTAGTATTACCATCGGCTTCAGGTTCTTACACAGTGTATTATGATACTTCGAGAGTTGGGATTGGTTGTGTATTAATGCAGGAGGTTAGAGTTATTGCTTATGATTCTCGTTAGTTAAATCCCCATGAGAATAACTACCATGTTCATGACTTAAAGTTGGTTGCTATAGTTCATGCCTTGAAGATTTGGAGGCACTATCTATATGGCATATCTTGTGATGTGTTCACGGACCATCGTAGTCTTCAGCACTTATTCAAGCAGAAGGATCTTAATTTGAGGCAACGGAGGTTGCTTGAGTTACTCAAGGACTATTACATTACTATTCTGTATCATCCGGGGGAAGGCCAATGTAGTGGCCGATGATTTGAGTCGAAAGGCAGTTAGTATGGGCAGTTTGGCGTACATTCCAGTTGGGGAGAGGCCCTTTGCAGTTGATGTCCAGGCTTTGGCCAATCGGATGGTGAGATTAGATATTTCTGAGCCTTGTCGGGTATTGGATTTTGTGGTTTCTCGATCATCCTTGTATGATCGTATTAGAGAGCGCCAGTATGATGACCCGCATTTGCTTGTCCTGAAGGACACGGTCCATCATGATGATGCCAGAGATATGACTATTGGTGATGATGGTGTTACAGATGTAAGGCTAAATTTGCGTGCCCAATGTGAATGGGCTCCGAGAGTCGATATTAGAGGAGTCCCACAGCTCGTGGTATTCCATTCATCCGGGTGCTGCGAAGATGTACCAGAATTTGAGACAGCATTATTGGAAAGGAGAATGAAAAAGGATATTATGAGTTATGTATCTTGGTGTCTCAACTGTCATCAGGTCAAATATAAACATCAGAGACCCGGTGGTGTACTCCAGCAGATGGATATTCTGGAGTGGAAATGGGAGAGGATTACTATGGATTTTGTGAGTGGTCTCCCTTATACCTCGAAGAAATTTGATTCGATGTGGGTGATTGTGGATAGGCTGACCAAGTTAGCCCACTTTATTCTGGTGTGTACTACCTCTTATTCGGAGCGGTTAGTGGAGATTTTCATCCGAGAGATTGTACGGTTGCATGGGGTCCCAGTTTCTATTGTCTTTGATAGGGGTACTCAGTTTATTTCCCAGTTCTATAGGACTTTCCATCGGGAGTTGGGTACACAGGTAGAGTTGAGCACAATGTTTCATCCTCATACGGACGGGCAGTCCGAGCGTACTATCCAGATATTGGAGGACACGTTGCATGCATGTGTTATTGATTTTGGAGGTTCTTGGGCTGAGTTCTTGCCTCTTGCAGAGTTTGCTTACTATAACAGGTACAAATCCAGTATTTAGATGGCGCCGTATGAGGCCTTATGTGGGAGGCGGTGTAGATCTCCGGTTGGTTGGTTTGAGCATGGCGAGGCTAGAGTATTGGGGACAGAATTAGTGCAGGATGACTTAGAGAAGGTGAAAGTGATCCAGGAGAGACTTCGTACAGCTTAGTCGCGTCAGAAGAGTTATGCGGATCGGAAGGTTCGAGATGTATCTTATATGGTGGGCGAGAAGGTTTTGTTGAAGGTTTCGCCTATTAAAGGCGTTATGAGGTTTGGGAAGAAAGGGAAGCTGAGTCCACAATTCACTGGACCTTTTGAGATACTTAGGAGGATTAGGGAGGTGGTCTATATGCTTGCTTTGCCACCCAGCCTGTCGGGAGTTCATCCGATGTTTCATGTTTCTATGTTGCGGAAGTATGTTGGGGACGTGTCACATGTGTTAGACTTCAGCACGATTCAGTTGGATAAGTAATTGACCTACGATGTGGAGCCAGTGGCTATTTTGGGTCATCAAGTTCGGAAGTTGATATCTAAGGACATAGCTTCGATGTAGGTGCAGTGGAGAGGTCGGCCCGTAGAGGAGGCCACTTGGGAGATCGAGTAGGAGATGTGGAGAAGATATCCGCACTTATTTGAGACTCCAGGTATGTTTCTTGACCCGCTCGAGGATGAGCGTTTATTGTAGTTGGGGAGGATGTGACGAACAGGCCCATCGTCACGTGAGTTACCGCCCCGTTTCCCTCATATTATGCTTTACTATGTCTCAATATCAGTATTTGAGCTGATTGGGTATAATTGGATTGACTTTAGATGGAATTGAGATACTTAGTCTCTTAAAAGGGAGCTTGTTTTGGAAAAGTCAATTGGAAGTTGACTATTTAGTTAAAGGGCTCGGATGTGAATTCTGATGATTTGGTTAGCTTCGGGGGATGATTTGTGACTTAGGAGTGAAATAGAAATTTAATTTGGAGGTCCGGTGTAGCATTAGGCTTGAATTGACTAAGTTTGAATTTTGGCGAATTCCAGTTGATAGGTGAGATTTTGATCCGAGGGTCGAAATGGAATTCTGACAGTATCAACAGCTCCATTAGGTGATTTTGGATATGGGTGAAAAATTTCAGGTCATTCTGAGGTGTTTAGGTCGGGTTTTTGATCGAATATGCAATTCGGAAGTTCTAAGAAATTTAGGCTTTGATTTGGTCATAATTAAGGATTTTGATGTTAACGTTAGCGTTTTGATGATTCAAGGAAGTTTGAATGAAGTATTATATCATGTCTGTGTTTTTGGTTGGGGTCCTGGGGGTCTCAGGGTGAATTCGAGTGGTTGAACGGAGGTTTTTTTGATGTTGTTGCATGAAATTGAGTTCTAGTCTCTGTTGTTTCCGCATCTGCGGAAAAAGAGCCGCATAGACGGTCTCTGTTGCTTCTGCATCTGCGGGAAAAGGGCCGCATAGGCGGTTCCGTAGATGCGGCTATTGGATGGCATAAGCGGCATGAGGAGGGGCCGGCTTGGACCGCAGAAGTGGAAGGGGGATCGCATACGCGGTGACCGCATAAGCGGTCTTGGACCGCAAAAGCGGTCCCTGGCGTTTAAGTGAAACCGCATAAGCGGTCTTTTGGACATAAAAGCGGGTCCTGCATAGGCAGTAGCGGGACCATAGAAGCGAAACCTGGTAGGGGTTTTTAGTGAACAATAGTTCACGATTTTGAAAAGAAGAGAAACATTTTGTGACTTTGACTAGGGCTTTTCTTGGGCGATTTTGTGGAGAAATTGAAGGAGTCTCATCAGATACGAATTATTAGCCTCGGAATATGTTATTATGGTGTAAAAACATTGATTAATCACTAAATTTCATTTAAAAATGGAGGTTAGGGCTAGAAACTCAAGAGAGTTTAAATGTGAGTTTGAAGGGGCTAACGAACTCCGATTTTAGTAAATTTGATATGTATAGACTCGTGGCGAGACAAGGAGTTGAGATGTAAATTTTGTAATTCTTTGAGAAGTGGGTCTGGCGCTCGGGTTTTGCCAACTTTGTGATTATTAGTATTTTTCGAGTAATTTTGATAGGTTTATGTTTCTTAAGCATATAGTAATGTATTCGTTGTGGTTTTGACTAATTCGATGCGCGAGGAGGTCAATTCAAGAGGAAAGGGCTTTGCGGACTAATCTACGACCGACTATATGTGAGTAATAGATATAGATGATGACTTGAGGGTTTGAACCTCCGGCATATCACACCGTGACGCTGTATTGAGGCAAGACACGTACTCTACGGTGAGTGTGGGGTCGTTTGTGGACGGGGACTATGGCTTAGTCCGTCCGAGTGATATCCATACTACGTTATTGACTAGAAATTGGCCATTAAATATCCTACATGGATTGTTATGAGCATATTTGGGCTGTGTGCCGATTATTTGGATCCGTTAGGGATTATTATCATTGTTTTCATGATATTGAGCATGTTTCCATGATATCAGTCCTGAGTTAAATACTGTTTAGAAATGATTAGTAAACTTCTAAGGTTTTTAATCACTTAAGCTATAATACTTGACAAATGGAACTAAAAATGGTAAACTTGATTCTGCCCGTGTGGCTTGTATGCATATAATTGGACTGATTGTGGATCGGGTTGCACGCCGTAGCGAATGCTACAATGATATTGCGATTGGGCTATAGGAGCCCCTCCGGGGTCTCAACCAGTGAGTGCGGGTACCCAAATGGATCAGGCTTTACACTGCAATGGTCATGTGCATTGCATTGCATTCATGCATTGATACCTATTTGTCTACCTGTCACTGATTGGCTGTTGTTTCACCGTTAAATGTGCTAAGTTGTTAGTTCAGCTTTACATTTTGGTATTATCGGTATTTCTTATTTTCAGTCATTATACATGTCTATGACCACTAAGTTGGAAGTACTCACTTTACTCCATGCACCATGTGTGCAGGTTCAGGTACCTCGGGAGCATAGTTGAGCTTTTGCCGTTTCAGAGTTTCTCAGGAGTTGTCGAGGTAGTTGCCTGACGTTCGCAGGGCCCAACTCCTCCCCTATCCCATTACTATTTCCGCATTTGTGAACATCAGTATTACTGAGGATTCATTATTTTGTTATCTTAGAGGCTCTAGACTCATAACCCCAGTTCTTTGAGAGTTTTATTGGTAGTTGATATGACATTCTTCATACCTCTGTCTACTATCTGGTTGGAACTATATTATTTTGATAATTTAATACTATAAATTGGTAATGGGTTGAGTAGATGAGTTGTGAATGTTAATTGGCCGGGCTTGCCTAGCATTTGTGTTGGGCGCCATCACGACCGGGATTGGGGTAGTGACAGGCGTGGAAGCATTCAGGTTTCTTGTGAAAGAATTACATTCTCAGCGGATTGGAGGATGCGTTGTATAATGTTTACAGTGGCGTGGAAACGTCAAAAGAACTGTGGAATGAAGTTGAAAATAAATACAAAACTGAAGATGTCAGGTTGAGAAAGTTCGCGGCTGCAAAGGTTTTGACTATTAAATAGTAGATAGCAAATCTGTTATTACCCAAGTCCAAGAACTGCAAGTGATTATTCATGATCTCCTTGCTGAAGGTATGAATCAAATTAATATTGATGTTGAAAGTAGTAATCTTAGTATTCTTGCTAACATAAATTTCATTGAAGGTCTTGTCATCAATGAATCATTCCAAGTAGAAGAAATGATTGAGAAGTTTCCTCCTTTGTGGAAGGACTTCAAAAACTACTTGAAACACAAACGCAAGGACATGTCCCTTGAAGATCTCATTGTTAGTTGAGAATTGAAGAGGACAACAAAGCTGCTGAAAAGAGAGGCCGTGAAGTTCAACAATAATGGGAGAAAATATTGTTGAAGAGAACAAGAAGAGGAAGAAGGTTCTAGTCTGAAATACAACCCAAGTAAGAAGCAGTTCAACGGAAACTGCTACAATTGTGAAAAAATCGGACACAAATGTATGGAGTGACGTGCTCCGAAGAAAAATAAGAAGAAGGGTCAAGCAAACATAATAGAAAAGCATGATGGTGTTGATGACCTATGCACCGTGCTTTTCGAATGCAACTTGTTGGGAAATCCTAAAGAGTGGTGGATTGATTTTGGATCCACTCGCCATGTTTGTGCTGTCAAGGAAGCTTTTGTTACTTATGCTCCTATTGGATCCGACGAGACAATTTCCATGGGAAATGTTGCAAAGGCCAAGATTGAAGGATGTGAGAAATTTTTTTCTCAAAATGACTTCCAGCAAAGTGGTGACTTTGAACAATGTCTTTCATGTTCCCGAAATTAGGAAACATTTAGTCTCTACTGGACTTCTCTTTAAGAATGGATTTAAGTGTGTTTTTGTTTTTGATAAAGTTGTAATAAGTAAGAATGAAATGTTTGTAGGAGAAGGTTACCATACTGAGGGCCTTTTCAAGCTGAATATAATGGTTGTGGAAAATAATAATAAAGTTTCAGCTTTGTCTTACTTACTTGAGTCAAATTAATTGTGGCATATACGTTTGGGTCATGTAAATTATAAAATCTTGCGAAAAATGATTAATTTGGAAGTATTGCCTAAATTTGAATGTGAAAAATCAAAATGTCAAGTATGTGAGGAATCTAAGTATGTTAAACATCGTTATAAGTCAGTTAAAAGGAATTCAAATCCTTTAGACTTAATTCACACAGATATTTGTGACGTGAAGTCAATACCATCTCGCAGTGGAAAGAAGTATTTCATAACTTTTATTGACGATAGTACTAGATATTGCTATGTTTACTTACTTAATATAAGACGCATTCAAGCAATACAAAAATGAAGTTGAAAAACAACTTAACAAGAAAATCAAAATGATAAAAAGTGATATGGGTGGTGAATATGAATCTCCTTTTGAATAAATATATTTAGAATGTAAAATTATTCATCAAACAACGGCCCCTTACACGCCCCAATCAATTGGGATTGTAGAAAGAAAGAATCATTCATTAAAGAAGATAATGAATGCATTATTGATAAGTTCTGGTTTGCCATAGAACTTGTGGGGGAAGTCGTTTTAGAGGCTAGCCGAATACTAAATCGAGTATCCCATAGCAAAATACAATCAATTCCATACGAAAAACGGAAAGGAAGGAAGCCTAACTTGAATTATTTTAAAGTGGCGGGTGTTTAGCAAAAGTGCAAGTTCCTAAACCCAAAAGGGTAAAATTGGGACCGAAAACTGTTGATTGTGTTTTCATAGGATATGCGACTAATAGTAAAGCATATCGATTTCAGGTTCATAAATCATAAAATCCCGTCATTCATAATAATACGATTATAGAATCAGATAGTGCTGAGTTCTTTGAAAATATATATCTGTATAAAAAGGAATGTGAGTCAGTTGGGTAAGGATCTAAACGACCTTGGGAAGACACAAAAGAAAGTTCACATAACTAGGAGGATCCAAGACATAGTAATTGTCAAAGAACATCTACTTTATTTGGACCAGATTTTGTGACTTTCTTATTAGAAAATGAGCCTCAAACATTTAATGAAGCTATGTCTTCTTCGGAGTCATTGTTATGGAAAGAGGCAGTCAATAGTGAAATTTAATCCATACTGAACAACCATACGTGGGAATTGGTTGATCTTCTTCCTGGAAATATACCGTTGGATTCTAAATGGATCTTTAAGAGGAAAATTAAAGATGATGGCACTATTGACAAATATAAGGCAAGCCTTGTGGTCAAAGGGCATAGACAACGAGAAGGTCTTGACTATTTTGATACATAGTCTACAGTTACAAGAATTACGTCCATACGAACGTTGGTAGCGTTAGCTGCAATTTATTGCATTGAAATACATCAAATGGATCTTAAGACGGCCTAAATGGAGAGTTAGAGGAAAAAATTTACATGGAACAACCTGAAGGGTTTGTGGTTCTAGGTAATGAAAAGAAGGTCTGTAGACTTGTTAAGTCCCTATAAGGACTAAAACACGCACTCATACAATGGCATGCGAAATAGACCAAACAATGTTGTCAAATGGGTTTAAGATAAATAAATGTGATAAATGTGTGTACATTAAAAATGTTCCAAATTACATAGGCATTGTTTGCTTGTATGTGGATGATACGCTCATAATGAGTAATGGCATTACCAACATAAATGCTACTAAGCGTATGCTAACTAGCAAATTTGATATGAAAGACTTGGGAGTTACTGATTTAATTCTGGAAATTAAGATACATAAGACTTCTCAAGGTCTGGTATTGTCACAATCTCATTATATTAAGACAGTACTTGAAACATTCAAGCACTTGGGCTTTAAAGTTGCAAAGACTCCAATTGACATGAATCTTGCATTAGCAAAGAACAAAGGCCAAAGCATATCACAATTGGATTATGCTCGTGTGTTGAGATACTTAATATACATCATGAATTGTACATGACCAGATATAGCTTGTGATATAAGTAAATTGAGTCGATATATATACGAGCAATTCAGGTCAATCTCATTGGATGGCCATGAAACGAGTTTGGGGTATTTAGTACATACCCAGGAATTTGCTTTGCACTATAGTAAATATCCTGCAGTCATTGAGGGATACTGTGATTCAAATTGGATCACCGGATCAACTGATTCTAAGTCCACAAGTGGATGTGTAATCACTATTTGTGGAGGAGCGGTATCTTGGAAGTCGTCCAAACAAACTTGTATTGCCCGCTCTACAATGGAGGCTGAGTTCATAGCCTTAGATAAAGATGGTAAAAAGCTGAATGGCTCTAGAATTTCTTAGAAGATATTACATTTGGCCAACGGTAAATCTCGTCATATACAACAAAGACATAAAACCGTTAGACAATTACTATCTAGAGGAATTATCACGATTGACTATGTAAAGTCAAGTGATAATGTATCGGATCCACTTACAAAAGGCCTAACTAGAGATGTAGTTGAGAAGTCATCATGGGGAATGGGACTATGGCCAAGAACAATTCATAGTGGCAGTAACTCTACCTAGAAGACTGGAGTTCCCAAGATCTAGGTTCAAGGAGATCACACAAAGTTATTTATGACGGTTCAACATTGTAAATTAAACTTTTGGTCCATTCTCGTGATGAGACAATGTTCAGTACAAAGGATAAAGCATTAAGGCTTTTTAATAATTTCTAAGTTTGATACAGGGTATATCAAATAATGTATCTACGGGATGACACATTTAGGAATCACCTATGTATGTGTGAAATGTTAGCCGCTTCAAGGAGAGTTTTGTTAGGCCGGTTCTCTACGCACTTATGAAACCAGGCGGTGTTCATGGCTGAAACAAACACAACAATGAGAACCAAAGATAGTTAAGGGTTGGTTGTGTGACTTATAGTTGTCTAGGTATACACCAAAGTTAGACGGTTCAAAGGTATCAAATCTACTGATTGATCGAGTATATCCGACATAAGTTCACTACAAAAAGTTCAAAGGGAAACCTAGTTATCCAGATACAATTAATCCTTACTTGAGAATCACACAGTTTTTCATACATACTTCCGTAATATATCCATTCCCCATTCATATGGGAGATTTTTGGGGTTTTAAGGTATTTAATTAATATGTTAAATACTTAAAAGATTGTGAATGGAAAATGGAGGGAAATAAAACTTTTGAATGAAATTTCAAGTTCCCCCCTTTTGCATATGGACTTTGTCCCTCATTGGAAGAGGAAGAGATTTTTTATGGATCAATTGCTCTCCTTCTAGCTCTTAAAGAGTTGAGAAGAAAGCAAGCCTCGCACTACCGTAGTCGCTTGCTCGCTCAGCTCGGCTTCGGCTTCGGCTTCGGCTTCAGATTCGATTGATTGATTAACTCTTTGGACCAAATTTAACTGTTAATAGTAAAATAACAGAATATTAATAGCATACAAACAAAGCAAAAAGTAAGTGTGATTTGCTACTGATCTTTGTGTTAGCTGAATTCAGCTTCGGCTTCAGATTCGATTGATTGATTAACTCTATGGACCAAATTTATCTGTTAATAGTAAAATATTAACAGAAATATATTATTAAATATTTATTTTAATAACAAAATATTAATATTTAAATAAATATTAATATTAAATTCAAGTCAGTTATCCAGGTTTAAGTTTTCTATTTTTGTAACAGAAAATTAACTACCCATCAATTGTTTCTCTTTATTTTTCCTCTTATTATTGAGTAAATAACAATTTATGTAATGACATTTATACTGTGGAAGTTTTGCAAACAGCCATTCTGAAGAGTTGCACCTCTTTAGATTTCAGCCCAGATTTTGGCTATTAATACAACATTATTCTGCTTAGAATTTCACTACGGATTTCTGAGTTTTCTCTCCTTCTCCTGCATACTTTTAGCATACAAACAAAGCAAAAAGTAAGTGTGATTTGCTACTGATCTTTGTGTTCGTTAAAACACTAGCGTTTGAAGTACCACTACAGCAGTGTGTAATTCATTCTATCCTAATGGTAAGATTAATCACAAAATATTTTGTATATGAAAGCTACCATGTTTCCTCTATCACACTATTATTAGATGCATATCAAGTTGTATTTCAATCCTTCTATCAGGTAGAAATTTTCAATTAAGTGAGAATCAAATTTACCTACCTTCCCAACTCCAATGATCTCACTTTTCTTTTCATTTACAAAGGACACAATACGTCCATTAAAGACCACAAGTGAAAGGAACCTTTTCTTATTTACTATCATGTGCTTTGAGCAACCACCATCCATGTATCGTAGTTAGTTACCCTTATTTACTTGGACCTACAAAAAGAAAGCATGGGTTAGTCTTAGGAATCCAAACTAGTTTTGGTCCCTTTATATAAGCAAAAGGATAAATCACATTCTTCTTTGCCCAACTTGGTAGCATGTTCTTCCCTAATATAAAACTTTTGTTCCTTAGACTTGCTTTTTCTTTTTCTATACAATCACTCCTATAATATCTAGTTACTCTCAGGAAGTATGAGGTACTTGCTTTTGGGATCCCATTTAGTTGTATAGTTCCCAAAGCCATGTCCCCTTCTGTTGCTACTATGGTGTTCTTATAGTCATGAAAGTGCATCAGGGAACCTGTTTAATTTACAGGTTCTATCTAGCTCATGCTTAAACATAGTCAAAACCTCTTTCAAAGTTCTTATATGTTCATCCTTTTTATATAACTCATCTTTTACCTTTCCTAAATCTTCTGCTAGTGTGAGTTGTGTGAAACTAGTTATTGATTTACCTGTTCCTAACTTCAATTTCAGATTTTTAGATCTAAGTTCTAAGACAGCTATGTCAAGTGCATGAACCTGATCTTCAAAGCAGTATATTATTTTCAGTTTCACAAGCTCTAATTTCTAGGTTTTTGCATTCTACTTTTAAAAGGTTACACTATTTTGACAAATGTTCTTTTTCGGAACTTATATTCTTAGATTCATAAATTAAAATTAACAATAATTCTGATAGTCTATCTTAAGAAAGTAATTTATTTTTTTTACCTTAATATCCATAAAACTTATCTCAGATTCTTCATCAGGTTCAACTTTAGATTCTCTAATTGCCATAAGAGTTTGCTCAACACTTTCATCGTCAATGTCCTCATGTGAACTATCTTCCCAAGCAGCAAGCATTTCTTTGGATGGCCCTTTGTCGTAGTTCTTCTTATCAAGAACTCTTTTATTCTTTCTGGTCCTTATATTAGATTTCCCTTTTCCACTTGACTTTCCACATCGGACAGTTCTTGATCATGTGGTCGTTTTTACCACATTTGAAGTATACATCAGCCATCTACAAGTTATCTCTCCTCAAATCCTTCCATAGAGGATAGTAGTGATTATTAGATAGTGCTGTCCTAGTGGTGGATTGCTCTTTACAGTTTTCTTGTAGTGCACACATATTGATCTTTTTTCAAGGTGTAAGCCTCCCCAAGGATAACCGCTCTGATGACAATTGATGTTTTATGTTTCAATACCACACGGGGGGGGGGGGGGGGTGTTTGTATGGTGTCCAATTTTCACATGCACTAAATTATCAAAGGACCTGGTTCTTCTATGCGTTCCTAACACTATAGTTGTGGAACAAATAATACAGAAAGTAAAAAGCACAATGATTTTTACGTAAAAAATACCTGACTCAAAAGGCAAAAACAATCACGACCTACTACTGGTAGGATTTTTCCCAAACACATCATAACTCTGAGCCAACAATAAAGTTTACAAATTCTTGCAAACATAAAGATTAATTCTAACCCATTGTAGCAACACACCACATGTTATTGCGACTACTTCAACGTAACTCTAACTTGAAAGATAAAACTTGAGTATACATCCTCTTGCAAACCTAAAGATTAACTCTAGCCTTTGTAGCAATACACTACATGTTATTGCAACTACTTCAAGTTAACTCTAACTTGAATGATACAACTTAGGTACCTAGTACAATTTGCTTCTAAGAAAGTTGAAGGTACATTTTAAAATGCCTACACTTTGAATTAGAAATAGAGAAAGCCACATAAAACACTTTATGAAACTGTTCTTCAATTTGGTTCGTGTAGCTTTAGGATCACACTCTTGAATCTCGCAGGATTTACTCACAAAATGCCTTGCTATTTTGCTTTGAGTTCGTGCTTTCACTTCTCCATATGTGTGTCACCTGTAAAAAAATACACAACTGATATATATATAGAGTTTGTAAATAAAGAGTAACTAGAAGTCTAATGTTACTCTTCCTTGATAGAAGAGTTCTAGTTATCTTCAACTCTAATTCTTTCCTTATCTTGGATAGAGTTCTCTTAAAGTTAGGAGTCCTTCTCCTTATTAAATATGCAACTTTTTCATTCAGAGAATATTACAAAAAAAACCACTTATATTTATCCCTTGCACGTGCATGCCTTTTGCTTGAATCTGCCCGTAACCTATGTACAGTGTCCATTAAGGCTGTATTGTGGTCCGGGCCCAGTCCAGGACCAGCCTGGGACTACGAGACCATGGGCTAAACAGGCTAAATGGGATGGACTAAATGGTCTGGTCCCAAGCGATCTTAGGAGCCCATTGTGGGCCAGTCCTCCACGTTGAGACCGCGAATCGGGACCGGCTAGCGGGCCTGGGCCAGTTCAACCAGGCCTATGGGCTCAATTTATTTATTTATTTTAATTGGCCAATGGTTGAAAGTTTAAAAGCTAGTCGTTGGCCTGCCAATTTAGCCATTTAGATTTTTAAAAAATATTCATTTGACCCCTAAAATATTTATAATAATACTTTTTTCCTATTCTCAACTATAAATACACCCTTATTCTTTCATTTTTACTCACAAAATTATCAATATCTTTCTAATTTCCTTCTATAGTTGCTTACTTTATTATTGCAACTTGTGAAAAATTATGAAGTTGGTGAATTGGAGTATTCAAGTCTTCAACGATATACAATTTTCAAGAAGTTGTTCGTCAATTCGGTAAACTCGTTCCAACTCTAAAATTTTAATATTATAGGTTATTTTTTTTAGTTTTTATAATTATAATTAATATGGACTTTTCTTTGAAAAAACTATTTGGTGGGAAGGAAAAATTTAAAATTGGTGAATCTAGTCGCCAAGCAACTACTCTTTCCCCGGCTCCCCGATGCAAACCTATTACCCGTCCTCCGCCACCTATTATTTTTGATAGTGATAACGCTTATTTTAATTTACCGATAGTCAATTTTGCCATGATATCATACTAGGTCAAAATTTAAATGATGATTATATGAATGCTCTTTATCCTAATCAAACTATCGATGAAAATGATGAGGAAAATGAAACGCAACCGGATTTAGATGATACACCTACTAGTTCTGTTGTTAACCTAAATAATAATAATCCAAGTGATGTCCCGCCTGACCCTCCTATAGTAACCTTTACTTTTAATGGACAATCTTCTAGACGGCTCGAAACATCTCTTGTTTGGCACTTTTTTACTCAATTAAGAGCTAAAACTAAGGCTAAGTATAAAACTTGTGGGTCTTTGATAGCTCATAAATATGCTGGAGACCGTAGCGGTACGGATACTCTGACTAGACACATAAAGACACACCTTAGAGATAAATCTAGATATCTTCAAATGAAAGCTGCGCAAGAGGGACAAATATAGGTACTGAGTTTAGATAAATAAAATCAATAAATCCTACATAAGGCAATAACCTATATATGGCCATCTTTTTTGTAAATTATCTAAATTATAAATTTGTATTTATATGTATATATATATATATATATATATATAGAGAGAGAGAGAGAGTCCGAAACACTTAGGCTCGTCCTATTTAGCCTGGGACCATATGGGCTTAGGCACGCAGTGGGCCGGTTCCACCCTCCAAGACCGTTAAGACAACCTCCAGATACTGGCCCGCTAGAGCCCGGGATCATTTGGCCCATCTTGTTTAGCCCATTTAAGCCCTGGACCAGACCACTATACAACATTAGTGTCCATGGGTCTAGTTGATTCCTATGTTCCTATGTTCCTATGTCAATTATCAAAATCGAAACCACTTGGATCAACAGACCGTTAAGCCCAAGACCACCAGAGATCGACCCGCTAGAGCCCGGGACTGTTTGGCCTGACCCGTTTAGCCCATTTAAGCCCTGGACCGGACCACAATACAGCATTAGTGTCCATGGGTCTGGTTCATGCCTATGTTCCTATGTCAATTATCAAAATCAAAACCACTTGGGGCAACATACATTAAATAGCTTAGTAAGCCATATTACTCCAACTTTATCAATACACTATTTCAAACCTCTATAATATCTATCCATACCATAAGCCTTTCTTAACTTCATATTTTTCATGGCATCCTTTGCCTTTATAGGTCTAATCTACATATAGCTAAAGTTTCTATCGTGCACTAAATAATATGTGTATTTACCCGTAAAATTGTACAATATAATTTATACGTGGTTTCTAGACAAGTGAATTAATTCGATCCTGAAATAGCAAAAGAATTGAACAATGTAGGCTGTATACATTACATAAGGGACGATTCAGCCATTAATGCTTGAATTAGGTAGGTCGCATACATCACATCTCTTAGGAAACAGATTTTTCCCCGATGACCATGCAAGGATGCTTTTATGATGTCATATAAGTCATGAAATTAGATGGCACAACAACATACTATCAAGCACTTCTGGATCTCTGGCTTTTAAGAGGCAGAAAATAGACTGCTTTAATTGAAAAGGAAGCATCTCAAAGTTATTGTTTTATTGGGAATAACAATAAACACTAAATCAATATTTGTAAATAAAAATAATTCAATAAAAGAAAACAATAATCTTAGCTTTCATACTGCAACTAACTATCAAATCATCAATAATGTCAGGATCCATTTTGGGTAAAGGCAGACGCTCTGTGAGTTTCTTTTTTCACATGCAATATTTACACCAACCTAATAAATACATAACATAAATTAAAAAGTACTACTAATAGCAATATTTTTATTTAGTGTGGGGGTAGGGGTGGGGGATGAGCGGGTGAGTTGGTAAGGGTTGGTGGAGATAAAAAATAGGGTGGTAAAGGCCGAAAAAGAGTTTTGAAAAATATTTTTTTTCTTAATAGGGAAAATATTTTCATGAGAAAATATTTCTAAAATGTTTAAGTCAATCAAACATAGGAAAATTGAATCTCCGTACCAAAGACACCCTAAAAGTTGTGTTTTTTTGTCCTTCTATATACTAACAAGGCATTTGAATTTAACAAAATCTTGGTGATTCAATTATCTTGCTATGAGGTAGAGAAATTCCTAGAGAGAGAAAACTCTCTACCTTCTTTCTAAATCCCCTTCTCTTTCCCTACATCTGCTACTTATTACAGCTCATAATTATGCACTGATCCATATACCACTACAATTTCCGGAACGAATCCTAACATCCCTCCCAAGCCCCCCAATCAGCAATGCCATCAAAACTCTACAAACGGGAAAAGCATAGAAAACTCAAACGATTGTCATTTATTAGACTTGAAAAAAATGCTTCTCAGAAATGGAAACTTTTCATCTTCTTCCTCCTACAATGTCGAGTCTAACTCCTTCCCAATGGACACTACTGAATACACAAACCTACCTAGTAATGAAGGGACAATGGAAGAAAAGTTACTATCAATTTCTTTCTCAAACGAGGATAAGAAGAGGATTTACCAACCATGTAAGTATTCAGTCATCATAAAACTCCATGGCAAAAGAATCCTTCATCAACTACTAAAACAAAGAATCCGGACCCTATGGAAACTAAATGAAAATTTCCCTTAATAGACTTAGGGAATGACTATTACATTGTTAAACTCTAACTGGAGGAAAGTGTGAATCATATTCTACAAGATGGACCTTGGTTCATCTTTGGACACTTTCTGTCAACTCAAAGATGGATCCCAAATTTTGTTGCAAAGTCGGAAAAACATAGTCATACAGCAGTCTGGATAAGATTGCCACAGTTACCTACGGAATTCTACGACGAACAAAATCTCCAAAGAGTGGGTAAAACCATCGATAAACTTCTTAGAGTAGATACTTGCACTGCCTTTTCCTTAGAGGACGTTATGCCCGACTATGTAAAGAAGTTCCAATGAATGAAGCAGTCAAGCAATACATTCTAATTGGGCATCACAAACAAAAGATCCAATATGAAGCAAGTAACTATCTCTGTAAGAAATGTGGCTTATTAGGTCACAAGGAGCCAGTTTGTGTGATGCAGTCCGTAAAGGAAAGGCCTCCAGGCCAATCAAAACAACAAATCACTGAAGTTTCATCTATTCCAACAGATGATGGTGCCTGGCAAACATTTAATTTACCCCCCGTGGCAAAGGCCATATAACCAATGGTAAAGAGGTATCAAAAGCAAATATCCAAACTCTAGGTAATGTTAACAACTCTTTGAGGCAATATACAGGTAAGTTCTCCAACCCAAGAAATATTAAGTTTGTTCCAAAAAAATTCTCCTACTAACTCTGATGAAAATAACCTAGCCAGTTCTCATATCACTACTACCAACAACACTAATACTGGTATCACTCTAGAAGAACCTACAGTTTCGAACAAAACCATAATGTAGAAGGAAATCCAGATCGAGCTGCCAAGGACCTAAACCCGGTCCAATCCCCCGAAAAAGACAAACTAAATCTAGGGCCACTACAGGACAAAAAGTGTGATATAATTAATACCCCATTAATAAACCCTCCTATCACTACTAATTTATCATAAGGAGGAGCTACTAAAAACCTAATCTCGTCCATAATCCCAAAAGACCCACCCCTCATGCACGCCAATACTGTCACAACCAATAACAACATCTACACCACCCAAATGGCCCAATCTAATTTCCACGTGCCAATTTCTTCCCATGCAAAATCCCTTATAACTTTACACACGCTAACCCAAATGGAGAGCATGCATATAGACCTAATAATACCCTCTCTCCCTACCCCCATCTCTCAATATATCTCTTCTCCTCCAACTGAAAATTCCAAGAATTCATCAATACAACCGGAGAAGATATCGATTAATTAGAGTTCTGAGGAACCTCCACTCTCTTCCCATGGCCAACTTACCACCATTACCCCAAAAAATTCCCCCACTACTAGTGATATATGCCAGCGTCCCCTCCCACAAAACCACCACCTTACGAGCTGGATAGAACTAGGCTTAACGGGGAGGGGGATATCACTTGAAGTGATAATCAACGGGCAGGATAGCATAAGTCTCATCAACAATCCACTGTTCCTAGTCCAAGTAGTTCCAGAGGGACTTCATCTCTCAATGATCAACTACCTAAATCACATTTGGTTAAACAACATTATGCAACCACTCGCTTTGGAGATGAACAACAATCTCATCCAATCAATGAGAGCCCAGTGGAACTTACCCCACGCTAAGCTCAAAACACATACCTACCACAAAATATGGGCTTGGAGCTGTCCTTTTTCCCACCACAGGAAATGATGGCTCTGAACCCTATCCTAATGAACTGGGAGTTAGCCCAGAACCACATGCAACAAGAGGTTACACTGAACCAAGCTCCAATGAATCAACCATTTCAAGAACCTCTAGTAGCCCAAAACCTAGGAAATCTAGGGGGGAGGAAATAGAAGGAAAGATAGATCTTGTAAGGGAGTACATAGTCGAAGTTTCAAACCTAGACGAGGTAAAAGTATATCTATTCGAGAAGATGGGGGAGAAGAGGCTTATTCGTACATGTCCAGTCTCATTGTTCAAATGCACAGTGGACATGAGGCCTCCTCAGGATCCAACTATAGGGAAACTAGCAATGATCCTTGTCCCCTCTCTAAGAAGGAACCCCTTATTCCCCAACCAGTTCAAGCTAATTGTCCTACCCTCCAAAATCCCTATCAAATGAATCGTGCAAAAAATATTGTTATTTGGAACATAAGAGGTGGTGACAACAATGACTTTAAGCATAATTCCATGACCTAATATCTACTCATCACCCGTGTATGGTCTCTCTACTAGAAACTAGAATGACTAACCATGGTAGCCTAATGAATGAATTTGGGTTCACTGACATGATTGAAGTACCGGGTGAGGGTCAATCTGGTGGCATGGCCTTTATGTGGGATACTAATGTGATTAATGTAAGAAACTTTGTTAGGTGTAACGACGAAATTCATGTTCTTATTGAGGTAATTCCTACTCACAAAACTTAGCTTTTTACTTCTATTTATGCTAGCACTATCATGTCTAAAAGAGATATCATGTGGGATAACATTACTAATATTTTTTATAATTATACAGGTGCATGGTTATTAGGTGGTGATCTTAATGATGTATTGGAAGCCGAAGATAAATAATGTGGTAACCCTATAAATAGAAGAAGAGCTCAAAAATTTTGGAATAAGATCAATTATTGCAATCTTCTAGACCTGGTTTGAAAGGTGGAAAATTCACGTGGTGTAATAATAATAAGTGTTCCAATACTAGAATTAAATAAAGACTGGATAGGGTATTAGCAAATGAAGACTGGATTTAAATCTTTCCTAATAGTAGCGCTATACACCTCCCTAGGACTCACTCTGATCATAATCCAATCCTGATCAATATTATTCCTAAACCAGTAATTCCCTTACCCAAACCGTTTAGAATGGAAACCTACTGGTGTAGACATCCTTAATTTAAAAATATAGTCAGCTCTTACTGGAGCAATTGAGATTTTGTTCAAGCCTCTAAACTATTTAAAACTAGCATTATTGAATGGAAAAATTATACCTTCGGGGATTTAGTAAAAAAGGAAAATTCTCTTAGCTAGATTAAATGGTATTTAAAAATGACCCTCGTATGGTCAGAGAAATTTTCTCCATAATCTTGAATCTGCCCTAAAAATGATTATAACAACCTTCTGAAAATAGATGAAGATTACTGGAAACTCCGTTCCAGAGTTAACTGGCTTAACGAAGGTGACTCAAACTCCAAGTTCTTCCATATCTGTGCCACTAATAACAAAAGAATAAAATTGTGTGTTTCAAAAACTCTTATGGTAGTTGGGTTGATGACCATCGTAGTATTATGGACTATGTTTATAAATTTTTCAATAATTCCTTCACTACCAATCACAACTCTTCCAGTTGGTCTTTGATAAAAGACAAATCTACTAGCTGTTTCGATGCCGACCTTCAAATTCTAGACACTACTTTTTCAAAAACAAAAGAGTTAAAAAGTGCAGTTTTTAGCTTTAAACCTTTTTAATTACCCGACCCTGATGGTCTTCACCCTTATTTCTTTCGCAACACTGGGACTTGGTGGAAAATCCTGTGAAAAATCTTTGTCAGACTACTATCAAAACTGGAAAGTTCCCTAAAGGAATAAATGATACTTATTTGTGTCTTATTCTATAAATTCCAAATGCCATTTCTCTAAAAAAAATTATAGGACAATTGGTTTATGTAAACACTATTTATAAAATTATCACTAAAACTCTTGCCAATAGACTTAAACCTTTTCTACAAACTATTATTAATCCCCACCAATCCAGTTTTTTAAAGGGCAGACATACTAGTGATAACACTATTATTATTCAGGAACTAATTAGCAAACTGCATAGATAAAAGCATGGGAAATCCTCTCTTGTCCTGAAAATCGATCTAGAAAAGCTGTGGACCGTCTTGAATGGTAATTCATTTTCAGAACTCTAAATTATTTCAAATTCCCTAGTAAATTTATCACACTGGTCATGGAGTGTATCACCTCAAGCAGTATAGCAGTCCTGGCCAACAGGAGTAGAAATAACTTCTTCTACCCAAGTAGGGGAATTAGGCAAGGAGATCCCATCTCCCCATATATTTTTATTCTATGCCTGGAGATGCTCTCTATTAACATTAACCATCAAGTTGATGTCGGTAATTGGTCACCAATTAGCCTAGGAAAGAAGAGTACACGCTATCACATCTTTTTTATGCCGACGATCTTACTCTTATGTGCCAAATTGATAATATATCTCATAAAACTGTCCTCAAGTGTCTTGATGATTTTTGCAAACTCTCTGGCCAAAAAATCAATAAGGACAAGTCAAAAATCATTACATCAAAAAACTGTCCTCTCAGTATTAGAAAGGAATTTTCCAAATATTTTGATATTAAATGTAGCACCTCATTTGGAAAATACCTTGGTTTTCGTATAAAGAACACAAAACCTAGGCCATCCGACTACAATTCATCCTAGATAAAATGAACTCCAAATTGACAACTTGAAAATCAAAATTCCTTAACATAGCTGGAAGAGTGACCATGGCAAATGCTTCTATCAATAGTATTCCAAACCATGTTATGCAAGATAACCTTCTTTTTAGCAAGATCCTCAAAAGTGTTGACAAGATTCAAAAAATTTTTATCTGGGGCTCATCAACAACCTGTAGAAAATTTCATCTCATACCCTGGGATAGTTTAATCAAGGATAAATCTAATGGGTGTATTGGAATTCATGCGGCCAAAGAAAAAGACTAAGTATCGCTAGCCAGCCTCGATTGGAGAATGCTTCAAAATCCTCTTCTTCCGTGGTCTCAGACCCTAGCATCCCTCTATGGCTCCTCCGAAAACATTAATTATACCTCTTTCATTTGGAAGAGTATTATTAAAGGATGAGATTTATGCAATAAAGGTTTAAATTGGATCCCCCATAAAAATTCGTCTATGAATATCTGAAATTCAAACTGGATCCCTAAGGCCATTACTCTTAGATAAAGTATAGAGGGTCCTCTTCCGTTAACGACCCTTAATCTCAATATAAAACATCTTTGGGTTAATAACAGGTGGAATCTCTCAAAAAATTCGTTCGAGCTTTCCTATTACACAAAAAATGCCATCCACTCTCTCGAACCAAATAACTCCGATTATGATACCTACTACTGGAAATTAAATTCGAATGGAAATTTCTCTACAAAATCGCGTTATAGTCTGTTTAATGATGGTATTAATAATTCACACTCTTTTGATTGGATTTGGAGCTCTAGCTGCCGAAACAAAATCAAATTTCTTTTATGGAAATGCATTCACAAAAGGCTCCTAACCCGTACATATCTTAGTCATATTGGTATTAACATTGACCACATTTCCCTATTTGTAAAAAAGGAGAAGAAACTATAGAGCACATCTTCTTGAAATGTGACGCCGTTAACTCCTTTTGGACCTCTCTTGGTATTAATTATTTCCAATTTAGAGATTATAATGACTGGATCAAGTTAACGAGGAACCTAAAAACCTCTACCTCAACAAATATCCCTCTTTGGGATTATTTGTTTCCGTTTGTTATTTGGTCCAATTGGTCCAATAGAAACAACAACAACCACAATAATCTTTAACTAAAATATAAGCAAACTCATGTTATTTCTCTAGCCCAAGAATTTTTCCATCTAACATCCAAAGAGGTGGTTATAGCTCATCCCATTACTATTAGGATTGCCTGGGCCAAATCATCTCATAATTACTTTTAGTTGAACATTGATGGGGCTTTCAAAAAAACTACAAACACTGTGGGATAGGAGGGTATTCAGGAACCATAGAGGAGATTGGATACTAGGTTTCCAGGACTCCAAACCGTCCACCTCCCCTCTTCAATCAGAACTAAAAACCCTACGCTTTGGGCTATGGACAACCCACCGACATGGTCTTTCTCCATTAATAGTCGAAATAGATGCAACAGATCTCATCATTGCAATATCCTCGAATAAATTATCTTACTCTTCAATTATTTTTTATTGCAGGTGGTTAATGCACCAGCTGAAGTACCCGAGAATCATCCATAGTTTCAGGGATGGGAACAAGGTAGCTCACAAAATGCTAAGGATAGTCTCAGGCATGGAAGGAAGAACAAGTATTTGCAAATCCATTGCCCTTAGTATTAAATTATTTAGCAATGAATAAGTATGGTTGTATCTATTTAACTAAGAAACTAAACTCTACTGCTTGTCTTAGTTTAACCGAAATGGAGAATGTAAATGTCCTCGAAGCTCTTGGTAATGTAGTAGTTAATGCTACAGGAACAATGTAACATGCTTTTTAAATAAAATCTTTTATTCTAAAAAAAAATAATCTTTTAGGCAACCAAGTTTTAAGTTAAGGCGTGAAAATACTAAAATATTTTTTTAATATAAAAAGAGACCATTATGTCATCATGACTCTGCTTTTATCTCATACTCCCTCCGTTCCAATTTATGTGAACCTGTTTGACTTGACACGGAGTTTAAAGAAAAAATGAAGACGTTTGAAACTTGTGGTCCTAAATAAGTCCAAATGGGGCCTAGAGTATTTTGTGTGGTTATAAAAGTTTTTCATTAAGAATAGAGTAGTAACTTTAAGTTAAAATTGTTACCAAATTTAGAAAGAATTCTTTTTGGAACGTACCAAAAAGAAAATATGTTCACATAATTTGATGCTTTTAGGCCTCCGGTCAGTCAGGGGTTGACATGAGACCGGATACTTCTAATCGGTTCGAAGAGAAAAGAAAACAATAAAGGTTCATTTTATTGGTGCTTCCCCCTACACGTATATTAGAGCGAGAGCGGGCACTGAGGGAGTATTACTTTTACCTGATTGCGAAATCAGATAATTTATCTTTAACCATACCGTAACTATCTGGTTACTTTTAAAGGAAATTTTTGACGGATCAAAATCAAATCAAAGTACTCCAACATTGAATATGTTTGTCAATTATTAAATAGAATTAGATCTGCTATTAACTAAAATACCAGAAATGTTAATTATCCCTTACCAAAATATTTATGGATCAGCAATTATTCTAATCCAAAATCCACGTCATCACTCATTAGTTCCTTATCCCGTTTACATTATCAACCCCCGTCACTTTCTCTCCCTGCATGCTGTATATATACCTTCTACAGCTGCGCGTCATTTTCTCATAATACACAACTGTATATAATATAGTACACACATCTTGTGAAATATATGAAGTTTCTGTCGGAACTGAGGACGTGTTGTGGCGGCGCCACCGTTACAAAGGTAGTGGAAGGGCTACAGCCGGAGGAGAAAGAGAAAGAACCGGAGCTAAGTCGCTCTGTTGCGACCGAAAGTGCACCTCCTCGGAAAAGGAAAGTGAAGAACAGAGGGAATTGGAAACCGGTGCTCCACGTCATCTCCGAAGACAAAACGATTAGCGACGTAGATCGTTACAGTTACAATGAAAAGAATGTTATAATTCCCGGCATTAAAGTAGCCTCAAAAGTGGGCGTCAAATCAGCGGCAAAAGGTCGAGCACCGAAGAAGCACGGCATGAGTTACTGGTATCAACTTGGTCCATCTTTTTTCTCATTTTCTTTTTCTTTTTCTTTTTCTCTAGTTATTTGTAAGTCTCCTTTCATCTTCCCTATTCCTCTATTTTATTTTGATTCCAAACAGAATTTTAGATGCTGAAAAAAAAAACTTTTAATCCTGTAGTATATCAAAATCCTTTCAATTTTGTAAATTTAAGCATGTCATATCACAAGTTAATATGATGAGAATGAGAATGTTGAAACGAAGACTTATAAAAATAAATATTTTTTTGAGAATAGATTAAAAAAGAAAATTAGACATATAAATTGATAATACAACTACTAGTAGTAGTTTATAAAGAGCTTTTTATATTTGTTTTGATGAATATAATTGGCGATTAGAGAAACTTGGAAAACAAAATGTGATTTGCATCATAAAATGTTTTTATAAATCGTATCAGAAGGCGGATCTGTGGATTGGAAGTATTTACCAACATTCGGTCGCATAAGATAAAGCGTTTATTATTTCCTTTTCATCCACCAATTTAAGCTAATTGAATTAGCTACGCTTATTGATAACAAAAGAATAAAATAGTATAATGGGCATTTAGTAATCTGATAATTAATAATTTTAAATACATATTAAAATGTTCTTAATGTTATAAATAGACTTCTATTTAAGGTGAATGTCTATAATTAGAGAGATTCTAGAGTTCTATTCTTGGTAGCTAAATCATCCCCCTCCCTATAAATAAAGGGGTCTTCTACCATTGTAACACATTCCTAACAATCTCTAAGTATCAATAAGAATACTTCTCTCTCTCTATTCTCTCTATTGCTCTTGTTCTTGCATTATTGTTCTTGTCTTTATATTATTTCATAACACGTTATCAGCACGAGTCTCTAACCAATTGAAATTTTCGATTGTCTTAACTTTTTGTTTGTGTAGGGTTTTGCTTCAAAAAAAAAAAAAAAGGAACGAAAAACAGAAAACAAAAGAAGGAGAAAAAACACTGGAAAGCAAAAGGAAAAGAAAACGTTGAAGAGGAAGAGAAAAAAAAATTGAAAACAAAGGAGAAGAAAGAAACAGAAAACAAAAATAGAAAACGTGAAAGAAAGATTGGAAACAGAAATTCGAGATTTCGACCTCGGTTCCGTGTTCGTGATTCTAAAAGGCACGAGACTCTACCGTCTCAAGAATCTTCTTGAGAAAATTAAGGTAAGTATTTTACTTTTCTCTTTCAAATTCTTGGAATTCTATAATTTGATTTTATATACAAACATAGACAACAAAGTTTGATTATAACTCTAATGGAGTGTGTAAGAAATTATAACCACATGAAGTGGTTAAATCTCTATGTCCTGCCATGATTAAATTCATGTATGATTGTGGGCAAAGAATTAAAAATCCGTCCCATTGAATTTGCTCCATTCCCTTTAGAGAATGTGGAAGCAGTATATGATAAGTCTGAAAGAAGACAAATTACCATGAAGGTATCAATGAATGTGGACGTGGCAAAGAATTCCGTCCAATTGAATTTGCTCCATTCCCTTTAGAGAATGTGGTAGCAGTATGTGATAAGTCTGAAAGAAGACAAAATTATTACCGTAAAGGTATCAATGAATCTGGACGTGGCAATAGACGAAATTATAATCGTCATTATTGTGATAATGAGAATAATAAAGATTCTCAAAATAATCTTTCACTTTATGAAAGTAATATTTGACATGAGATTGTGTAAAGCACATGATTATGATCCATTCCCTGAAGTGAATGTGATAATTGTAATAGAGCCCGTAAGTATGAACACGCTCTTGATGTAAATTTGTTTTATGTCTGACATTATGAAAAGAAAGTTCGTTGCCCTTGAAATTTCGGGCAAGAACTATATGACATGGGTGTTGGATGCTGAAATCCACTTAGATGCTATGGGTCTTGGAGACGCCATTAAAGACAGAAATAATGCATCCACCCAAAACTATGCTAAGGCCTTGATTTTCTTGCGCCATCACCTTGATGAAGGTTTGAAACTGTGCTAAGGCCTTGATTTACTTGCGCCATCACCTTGATGAAGGTTTGAAAATTGAATATATCACAGTCAAAGATCCACCTATCTTGTGGAATGGCTTAAAGAAGAGATATGACAACCTGAAGTTGGTCACTCTGCCACAAGCACGATACGATAAGAACCCAAAAGCAAATAGTTTATAAACTATATATTATCGTTGCGGTGAAAACGGGCACAGGTCAAAGACTTGCCGTATACCATGACTTTTGGTTGACCTTTATCAAGCATCTCGAAAGAGTAAACGCCCTGAAACGAATTTTGTCTCTGACGACAACTTTGATATCACCCACTTGGATGTGGCAGACTTCTTTGAGCAACCCGAGGGGAAGATAGACCACCTAATCGGTGATGGATCCGTGATGAAAGAAGATGGAGCTATTTGATTTTATTTTACTTGTTTGTATTAGTGAATGAATAAACTAATAGCCATTAGTATTAGCTCGTATTAGTTAGTTCATGATATAATGTTAGTATTAGTTCTTTAGAATGTATCAATATGCTCAAATATCAATAATATTTTTACTTTCCAGTAGAGGTAATCGACTAACCTGAAAAACTAGTCGGTTATCTCATATTTCGCATAAAAACTGCAAAACAATCGATTGTCAATGATCAACAATCGATTGTCTTTAAAAAGTGTGATCTGGAATTTTACAAAAACAGTCAACAATCGATTGTCTATGATTAACAATCGATTGTCTTTAAAACAGTGTGTTCTGGAATTTTTCAAAAACAGTCAACAATCGATTGTCAATGTTTAACAATCGATTGTCCTTTGACAGTGTAATCTGGAATTTTTCAAAAATCATCCACAGTCGATTGTCTATGTCTAACAATCGATTGTCATTAGACAGTGTAATCTGGAATTTTTCAAAATAGTCAACAATCGATTGTCTATGCTTAACAATCGATTGTCTTAAGACAGTGTGCTCTGGAATTTTTCAAAATAGCCAACAATCGATTGTCTATATTTAACAATCGATTGTCTTAAAACAGTGTGATCTGGAATTTTTCAAAAATTGTCAACAATCGATTGTGTGTGTTTAACAATCGATTGTTTTATGCAAATGCTTAAGCTGAAATTTTCAAACTGCATAGTAATCGATTATGGAAAACATATAATCGACTATCTGATTTATTTTAGTCAACTGACATCAGCAGATTTTGATAATATTATGTGACACAAACGGATTGAAGTTGTTTATTCTCATGTTCGTATATTTTCTTTTATATGTCAAACCATGGGAAGTAAATTGATTGAAGGCTCCGGAAGAGCAACTGTAACTCTGCCCAAAGGCACGACGTTTATCTTAGAGAATGCAATATTCTCCTCCAAGTCTAAGAAGAACTTGTTGAGTTTTAAAGATATCATTCAAAATGGATATCATATTGAGACAATAGATGAGAATAATCTTGAATTCTTCATGAAAACGAGGCTGCCCATTTCGGTTTGGGTTCACGTCATTTTGCATGCAGCAATGCTAGTTCGTCGGCTGCCCACTTTGGTTTGGGTTCACGCCATTTTGCATGCAGCAATACTAGTTCGTCTGCTGCCCACTTCGGTTTGGGGTCACGCCATTTTGCATACAGCAATGCTAGTTTGTCTCTGACTGACGAATTGACACAAATATTCCCCGTTGCAATTGGTTTTGGGTCATGGACCCAATATATCCCATTTAAGAATCTTTGGATGCGCAGTATATGTGCCTGTAGCACCGCCATCCCGCACCAAAATGGGTCTGCAAAGAAGGTTAGGAATATATGTTGAGGTTGAATCGCCCTCCATTATTCGCTACCTCGAAACATTGACAGGAGATTTGTTCACTGCACAATTTGCAGACTGTCAATTTGATGAGACACTTTTCCCAAAATTAGGGGGAGAAGTTGGTGAAACCAAACGGGAAATTTTGTGGAAAAATGCATCATTATCTCATCTTGATCCACATACCTCTATTTGTGAAAGAGGCACAAAAGATTATCCATTTGCAAAGAATAGCAAATCAAATGCCTGACGCATTTATAGATTTGAAAATGATAACAAAACCACATATCCCCGAAGTGAATGTGACAACATCTGATTCACGAATACATATTCATTATTGGAAGAATATGAACATGAAATTGGTATTAAATATACCACACTCACCCCTAGAAGGAGGTTTGGGATGATACCATACTCACCCCTAGAAGGAGGTTTGGGATGATACCATACTCACCCCTAGTATTTTGGAAATATGACTATTAAAGGACAACGATAATGCAAGAAACATATCTTGCATATAAGTTTGACATGACCATAATGGTATAACTTTCTCTTTAAGAAAGATATTCACCACATGGATGTTGATGAATCTGTGGTAGTACAAAATTAATTAAGAGCTCTAGAAGAGCCAATTATTACTATGTTGGAGAAACACAATTGAGTATTGTGCTGTAGTAAGTCTCAAAGAAACTTATTCAGTTTCCAAAGTACACGCGAAAGCGATTGATTATATTGAGACTATAAATAAAGGAAGGCTTTGATATCTCCGATTACTACAACTTGTAGCGGGGTAATTTGCATGTGAAAAGCTACCCGCTTTGTTCTCCAGTTTGTACTACACAAAAGAAAGAATGCCACAATAAAGTGGATATATATTGGTATAAAAACCCATGTCATAATAAACCTGAAGTTTATTGATAAGTGCACATGTCATGGTGTAAATTTGAAGTTTACCAATATTGATAACTTATTCAGTTGGCATTCGTGTTAGCCATCTCATTTTAAGTATGATGTGCAAATTCACACAGGTGAATATCAAAGAACTAGAAAGTTCTTTACGAATTCTCTTGTATCACTTGTTCTCATTAATGAACTGACCAACTAAAGAGTTCGGGTTGAACCCCATAAATTCTGGAAATATCAAAGGTGAATATGGGCCCATTCACCTGCCATGTATTCCACATATGATGCATCTATGATATGGTTACATGCGCAATTGTTATTAACCCGCAGCCTGGCCGGTGCTTGCGAGGTAAATTGCTCAGTAATCTAACTTCGAGCATAATTTCCAGTTTTTCTACTCAAGATAGTTCATCTTGATAAGTTGGTTTAGCAAGATAATTATTGAGTGCTTCCACTTAATAGCTAAACTGTTTCTTATGAGAACAAAGTTATATATATTAGTTTGATATACGTTGTATACGAGAGTATATTATATTCTCCCCTCACAAATGGTTCAGGGTCAGGAACTAAATAATTTCATCTTATTATTAATGTGCCGTGTATATTGACATGATAATGCACAAAGATGATTTCCCAAAGTTGAGGAAACAAGTTAGCTTTACTAACATGAGGGGGAGACATGATAAACACTTGAGAAGAGGTTACATGGGATGAATTATCATTTGTATATGTAAATCCCCAAATATCATGATATGAACCTAAAGTTCATAAAAGGGATAATTCAATTGCAACATATTGCAAAGCATGCTATACGCATTTGCTGACCCAAAGAAAGTAACTAAATGGAAGAGATACAATTCAAGAAGAATTGATTCCATATGAAAGACATGTAGTTTTGAACCTATAGTTCAAATGCTTGAAAGTATAAAAGTCAAAGGTATGTATAGTCAGTTTTCGATATCTTATTTGTCTAGCATGACATGGAAAACTTGATATGCATCTAAAGTCTATTATATGGCTTATATGACTTAACTTGAAAGATTTAAGTTGCTTGAAGCATATGCAATTCGTGGTCCTGAAGTACCACATCCTTAGTACAATTTGTGTACATATGTATCTTGCTATAACTATAAGTATGATGGCATTGAGAATGCATCTATGGAGATATTGAAGAGTTATTCCACGACATTATATGAAGATGTTCATATCTATCAAGAATGATGATTTCAAGGTGCGGAATATTTATTCAAGTCAATATGGTTGATTTGTCAAACGTCTACCAAAGATCGTTTTGAAGATGATGCACAAGATTGGAATGCAAATGCTCAAGGATATAAATTGATGTACTCATTAGGGGGAGTTAATGCGCGTTGCACTCTTTTTCCCTTACAAGGTTTTGTCCCACTGGGTTTTCCTTGCGAGGTTTTTAACGAGGCAACCAATAGGCGCATATTCAAACATGTGTACTCTTTTTCCTTCTCTTTAATTTTTCCCATTGGGTTTTGGTTTTAAGATTTTAACGAGGCACATTGTTGAATAGACATTCAAGGGGGAGTGTTATAAATAGACTTCTATTTAAGGTGAATGTCTATTATTAGAGAGATTCTAGAGTTCTATTCTTGGTAGCTAAATCATCCCCCTCCCTATAAATAAAGGGGTCTTCTACCATTGTAACACATCCCTAACAATCTCTAAGTATCAATAAGAATACTTCTCTCTCTCTATTCTCTCTATTGCTCTTGTTCTTGCATTATTGTTCTTGTCTTTATATTATTTCATAACACTTAATATGTTTTTCATTTCTTTCTTTTGTAGAGCTAAACTCTTGTTTTTTTATATGCAGGGAAATGTCATATGCGATAGGCATGCCTGCTTTTTCAGGAACGCTATATTAGTCTTGCGTTTTGCTGTTCTCGTTCATTGTAAATAATTGCTCTTTTTTGCTTTTTTACTTTTATTTCTTCACTTTTTGTTCTTTTTTTTTAACATAAAAGATAGATATTTATATTAATTGGCAAAATGAGTTACAATCGTTCGACAAAGACTTAAGGGCATTATTATTGCCCATTGTAGCTAGAATATTATAAACATTAGTAGGAATACCTCTTAAACTTTTACTAGTACCAAGCTTGTCCATTTGGAGTTCGTTATGCACAAAATTAGGTGGGCAAGCTAGGTGAAAACACTTATCCTTGTAAGATAACTTCAGTGCATCCTTAGTTAGTTTATGAGCAACTTCATTTGCTTCTCTAAAATTGTGCTTCACTATTGGGAGCTTCAACTGGAGCACTAACCACCTGCATTCCATAATGACATTTTGGAAGTTAGTATCATCTTCATATAGTAATTTAACCGCATCTGCGGTATTCGTTTCAATTTTTATTTTGGTATTTATATAGTCTATTGACACTTTTAGAGCCTCCATGAGGGCTAAGAGCTCCGCATGTACAAATGAGACTGCGTGGGTATTCTTTTGATATCCAAGGATTCTGCGCCATTGCTATTTCTTAGGCATCCGCCAATACCTGCAGATTTGTTAGTAATAGATAAAACAACATCACAATTTAGTTTTAAGGAGTTTGTTGAAGGCTTGTTCCAGTAGGTTTCAACTGTGGCTAACTTATTCTTAAGTGGTTGTTTTTCTGTGAAGAATTGGTATTCCCAGGCAAAGTGTAGTGGGGTTTTGGAACACAATTAATTTTGAAGATTATTAATATTATTATTATTTCTATTTTTCCAAATTTTCCAGATGTGAAAAGGGAGAAGGGTCTTGCAGTGTATCCCAAAGGGGTTTTGATTAATGAAAGCATCCCTAATGGTGGTAAGCCAGTTACCATTGTTCATGCTTATTTGAAACGTAATGCCCATATTGTCCCAATAGATTTTTGAATAGTGGACACAAATATGGCAAATATCTTCCACATTCTCCCTACAATTAGTGCACGTATCATCTATGTTAATGCCAATTCTTTTGAGGAAAGTTCTACATGGTAGACGGTTGTGGTTACATTTCCAAAGGAAAACTTTTATTTTATTTGGACAGTGGAGGTCACAAATCCAAGTGAAGTTGTTATCAGGGGGTCGTGGCTTCTAACGGGGGGGGGGGGGTCGTTATGTTTCAATAATTGGTAGCAAGATTTGGTCGTGAAAATACCCGTGGACCATCTACCTTAGTGTTAATAGGAGGGGTAGGTGTCACCCTAATAATTTGAATAATGTGGGAGGGTTGATCAAAGGAAATATTTTCAACGTCCCAAGCCTTGTTGGTGTGAATATTACTTAAGGTGAGACTTAGGTCTGTTAAGTTTACTGGACCCTCTATGACATTTCTTAGTGGAAGAGAATTATAAATCCAGTTGCTATGTCAAATATTAAGATTGGATTGTGTGGATGGGTACGATATAATACCTTTATTGCAGAGCTTCCAACCATGAAGAATGGATTTCCAAAGGAAGGAGGTGTTTGTGAAATTTTTTGAAAAGGCGTATTTGGATGTAATAAGATTACCCCAAGGGGATGAAGGGTTTTTCAAAAGTCTCCATACAAGGCTTGCTAGAGAAATAATGTTTTTATCTTTTGCCTTCCTAATGCCTAGGCCATCTTCCCCTTTGAATTTGGTGACTGTATCCCACTTGATAAGGTGGAGTTTTTTTGAAGAATTTGTCGTGCCCCATATGAAATTTCGTTGAATTCTGTCAATACAGTTAAGGGTATTTTTGGGAGAAATGTATATTGCATCATATGGGAGGGGATTGCACCTAGGGTACTAGTAACTAGGGTGGTACGTTTTACCATATTAAGAGACGAACATTTCCAATGGTCCAGTCGATTTTATAATTTGTCAATAATGAATTGAAAGTCTTTTGCCCTTGGGTGTCTATTGAGGATGGGGAATCCTAGATAATTACCAAACTCTGTTGTACATTTCATTCCAAAGAGAGATTGGAGGTAGTTTAGGGTCTCCTTAGGGCAACGAGGAGGGATGATGAGTTTGGATTTAATCTTATTGATGGTTAGCACGGATTCTATAGAGAATAGGTCTAGACAACCCTTAATACACTGGGACGTTTTTTTGTTTGCCTTTCCTATGAGGGTAATGCCATTAGCAAAAAATAAGTGGAAAAAAGCAGGGCTTTTGGGGCCAGTCTGGATTGGGTCCCAACTTTTAGTATCAACTTGGTAGTTTATGAGTCTGGAGAGTAGTTTAGTGCAGAGAATAAAAATGTAATGCGAGAGAGGGTTACCTTGACGAATAACCCTACCGGGTTGGAAGTAATTTGTTTTGGTACCATTTACTAGAACCTCAATCGAGCTAGTGGTTATACAATGCATGATGAGTTTTGAAATCTTGGGAGGAAGTTCAAAATAGTGGAGAGTTTTATAGATAAAGGACCACTCTAATAAATCAAATGCTTTTTCCAGATCTAATTTAATGAGCATATTTAAGTTGGAGTTTTTTTGAACGTTTAAGAATACCCATTATTTCTTGGATAATAGTGGCATTATCACATGTTCGTCTATTTTTCATGAAACTAGATTGTAAAGGACTTATGTGGCTAGGGAGGAAGGATTTGAGTCTATTTGCAATAATTTTGGTGATAACCTTATAAGCGGTGTTGCAAATGCCAATATGCCTGAATTTTTTAAGATTGTTGGCATTGAGGAATTTTGGGATGAGTTATAGATAGGTGTTATTAATGCCACTAGGTAAAGTTTGAGTAGAAAAGACCTTTTCACAGAAAGCTATGAAAGAGTTTTTAATAATATGCCAATATTTTTGATAAAAGAATGGATGTATTCCATCCGGGCCAGGAGATTTGAATTTTTTAAAAGAAAAAATTGCCTTGATAATTTCATTTGTAGAAAGAGGGTTATCCATGCTATGAAGATTGATATTGTTCATCATCGAGGGATTATTTATCGAATTGTGCAAGGGAGAGCATACTTGGGCACTTTGAAATGCACAATTAAAAGAATTATAGGAATGTTCTAGAATTTTGTTTGGCTCAGTTATCCAATCCCCATTATCATTAGTAAAATACATAATGGCATTACAGCATTTATGATTGGAGGCTGTAATATGGAAAAACTTGGTATTGGCATCACCATCGTTAATCCAGTTATTTCTTGCCCGCAATTTCCAGAAATCATTTTCCATGTGGAGGATGTTATTATACTCAAGCTTAAGATTATCTTCAAGGTTTTGGAGGAAATCACTCTTAAAATAATGAGGAAAGTTTTGGATTCCATTCAATCTGGCTAGCAAGATTCGTTTTTTTGTCAAAATATCACCAAAGGTGGTCTTTTTCCAAATAAGGACATTTTTTTTTGTAAACACCTCTTGGTTAATAACAAGGTCGCTACTAGTCCAGTTGTTTCTAACTATATTAATAAAGTCCGGATGTCTACACCAAATAGTTCCAAGTCTAAAAGGTTTATCAAAACCATTAGCATGTTTAAGTTTCAAATTAAGAAGGAGAGGATTATGTTCCGAATGTATTTTAGGCAAGTGAACTACTACAACCTTAGGGCATAAATCAATCCACTCCTTATTTACAAAAATCCTATCTAGCTGTTCCATAATTAAACCTTTAGCTTTTTTTCCTATAGTTAGACCAAGTATGCTTGCAGCCCTTATAGCTAAGGTCTAGGGTTTACAATTATTTAAGCTATTCCAAATTTGTTTGCTAAGTCTACCGTTAATGGTGTTACCACCACGCTTATCATCACAGCTAATAACATCATTAAAATCACCCCCAAGGAGCCATGGGCCATTAACAGACTTAATAATATTGTTAATGCTATTCCACATTTCATTACGCTTGGACAATTTACTACTGGCATAAATGGAAGAAAATAACCAAGTTATTTTGGAAGGAATTACCTCAATAACAACATGGATTTCTTGGTTGTTTCTAATAAAGTCGTGAACCCTAATTGTGTCAGCATCCCAAAGAAGAACCATCGGTCCAGATTCCCCCTTGCTAGGGACTTCAATCATTTGGGAGAAATCAAATTCACTTAAAAGAGATAGGTGACTTTCCATCCTAGTTTCTAGAAGTGTCACCATGCATGGTTTGTGAGTGTCTAGCATTTTTCTGAAATTGCCTCGAACGTTATCATTGTTGCCACCACGGATGTTCCAGATTATAGTGTTGGATGGTCTATACATGTTTGGAGGATTAGAAAGATTCCCATTGCTTCTATGGGTAGGTGGAATTGGATTCCTCCTTAGTGAAGGACCAATATCATGGCATGCTTGCCCATTGTTGGGTCTTGTGGGGGACGTACATTTATGAGAATTTTTGGAGTGCACTGGGCAGCTTAGTACATATCTTTTTTTTCTTTGATCTTGAAATATTACCTCGTTCAGTCTTGAAAATTCTGGGACTGGTCCGGACCTCGGGAGGTTTACTTCCTCTTCCTCTTCCATTTCTACATTGTCTTGTTCTAGTGCATTGAGAAGGGGTTGGACCTGGTGATTCATGAGAGGGTTTTCTTGTTGGACATTTGGAGGTTGTTGTGCTGGCATGGGTGGTTGTGGTGGTGGTAAGTGGGATGGGGTGGATTGTTCTGTGGAGCCATTGTATCGAACGGGGTTGTCCAAGGAATGAAAATGAGGTTTGTGTTGTTGATCTCCCCTGGGTGAAAGAAGGGGAGATCCACTGGAATGTATTGTGATTGTATGGGGTTGTGGTGGGGTGGGAGATTCCAATGACCTCTCATGTTTTGGGCTTGGTTGATATTGAGAGATGGAGCTAAAGGGGGAAGGATATCGTTCAACCACTCATGGTTGGAGTAGTTCTTCATTGCCATGCTCATTCATTCTGAGACAAGTTGAGCTAGAAAATGAGAGTTTTGGAGGACTATGATCCTGTTCTGGCCATTGAGAGTTAGGCTAAACGTTATTGCATGGCCCATTAGGGATTGTTCCACCTATGAGAGGGGTTGTTGGTCTATTGGTAGTGGGGGTTGAATGAATCATGTCTGATTGTTTTGGACATGATTTGGAGGTAGTGGTGGATTGGACATGTTGAAGGCTCTTTGGTGTCTTAATATTTTTACTAACCTGGATCGTCTCCTTTGAGTGATTGGTAGTCTTGACAAGTTTGAGGGGGAAGGGAGAGTTTATATCAATACTATTTAGAGAGGAGGCTAGGTTTGGAGAAGAGGAATTGTGGAGTGAGTCAGTGGTAATATTGATATCAAAATTGATATTACCTAGGTTGCTTATGGTAGTGTGTTTAATGAGATTTCGTGAAGATTTTATTGGGGAAGAGTGGGGTTGGGTATTGGTCAATTGGGAAGGGGTGGAAGTTTCTATGGCCACATGTTTGCATGCTTCCTTTGTAGGAAAAATATTCGTGCAAGGGTTTGTGTTAGTAATAGGGTAAATGGGGGTCTTATTGGGCAGATTAGGCGTGGCCAAGTTTTGTGCTATGGGGGTATTAGACTGGTTAAGAGGGGCATTAGGGGTTGATATATAATGATTGGTTTGCATGTGATCTAATTGGGGTAATTTGGGGTTTGCCAAGTGGCCGTTTGTATGTTCTTTTCTTGCCACATCAATAACCATGCATTCATGGTCGTTATTTTCTATGTGACTTGTAGGATTATCATGGCTATTAGGCGGATTGGCCAAGGCAATAAAATGGTTACTAGTGTTAATATCTTTGCTGAATTGATCTCCATGATTAGTGATAGAAGAGACCTGGGAAGTAACGATTTTTTCTTTAGTGATGCTAGGTGGCTTGAGGTGTAAAGACGTACCTGGATTGGGAGTTGCCATATTGAGTATCTTACCATTATTGGTTGGAGGAGGTTTAGGCATGTACATAGTCTTCTTCACTGTGTGCCAGATTTCCTCCTTGGGCAGTGATGTGCCATTATGGCTATCATCTTTATTGGTGGCCATATTTTTTGTTTTGGCCAATGACTGGATCATCCTTAGGGCCTGTGTGATGACTCTTCTAAGTGGTATAGGTGCAAGAGACTACTGAAGGTCCTAATCTACCACAATTTTGACATAGTACCTTGTTGCCTTCATAATAACTTTCTTGTTTATGAGATCCAATATATACAAAGGGTGTCATGGGTGAATCTAGTGACACTTCTACACATAATCGAGCATATCGACCTCTTATTGTTGAAGAGGTTCATGCATCAATCTTTAACAGTTTACCAATTTTGTTTTCCACTTTTGAGTATTCGGCTATCATAGAACCCGATAGGTAGTTGGGGCAGTCGGATCCAAATAGCTATTACTGAGATCATTGCCCTTGATGCTATGAAGTTTGGGATCCATTTTTGTACAGAGAGGAAATGAACAAATACGAACCATGGACCTTGATGTAGCACTTTAATCATGTTATCTTCATTAGTGAACTTAGTAATATAATAATCATATCCAAGGTCAATCAGTGGAAAATTTTTCTTTAGTTTCCATAGGTCTTGGACTTTCCTTTTCAGAAGTTGATGTTCTATCCTCAATCCTTGTAGCTTGATTATTGTAAAAAATTTGCAAGGGGAGTAAATACGATTAAGGTCCTCTTGAGATAATTGTATATGACGATCATTGTTGGTTAAAGGCAAGGAATTGGGTAAATTATAGGGGATTTGGGGTGGGATTTGTTCATCAATAGCCATGGTGATTTCACCTTCCTCAATCCCTTTGACTAGTTTTGTCATGAAAGTTTGGCTTTGTGATATTAATGGAGTAGGGTTCATCGGCAAGCCTAAATCAGGAGGTTTGGGATGAGTACAGTTCGGGTTTGTTGTATTGATGAGTGAAGGTTTTTCTAGTGAGATGGAAGAGTGTCTCTCTCTAGTTTTCAGTTTATTTTAAAACTCTGCCTCTTCACTTTTTGTTCACCTTGGAAATCTAGCAAAAGCAGAAAATATACTTTTTTATTTCCTTTATGCAGTGTTATAGAAATGATCTAAAATTACATTGCTTCCTCCAATTTGTGTAGCTTGTATTCTTCCTATAGTACAATTTCTAATTTTCAATTGCAGTTAGCTTCATTGCCTGTCGAACAACTTCATAATTTATAAAATTGTAGGGAAGCTGACATAGTTCTCTTTGACAACGAAATATATTAGCTGACATATACTTTAGAGCTATTAAATTGACTAAAACAAAAAACAATAGAGAAAAGATGAAATTGTAGGCGAAATAAAAAATCGAAGAATGTTATTGCTTTTCGTGGAACTTTTATTTATGGCAGGATATGCAAAGCATATAAATAAGAATGAACCACTAATATTCAACTCCTAAAAAAGTTTTAACAACTAACAAAGAATTCTATCCAAATAAAGTAAAATAGTAAATAAAACATGTAAGATGCAGTAACTTTTAACATTCCCCCTTAATACAAGCTTACGATCAATAACTCCAAGAGCGGTTCTAAAATATTCAAACTTAGGCTTTACCAAAGCCTTTGTAAATGTATTTGTGACTTGCTCATTTGTAGAAATTCCTTTCAAAACAATTTCTTGATCTAACACTTTTTCTCGAATATAGTGATGACGAGCCTCGGGATGCTTCGTCTGACCATGGAAAATGGGATTCGACGCAAGCTTGATAGCACTTTCATTATCATATCTAAGTTTAACAGCATAATAAACTTTGTACAACATCTCTCCTATTAATATTTTCAACCACATACATTCTTGTGCAGCCATAGTTGCTGCGACATACTCAGTTTCGGTGCTAGATAATGACACCACTGATTGCTTTTTACTGCACTAAGATACCATGGTTGACCCAGTGCTGAAACAATATTCTAAAGTTTAATGTCTATTATTTGCATCTCTAGCCCAGTCTGCATCGGTAAATCCACTTAATACAAATTCTTCATGTCTTCTATACATAAGACCATGATCAAGTAAACCTTTCACATAACGAAGAATTCTTCTTGCTGCATCTAGGTGTGGACTTCTTGGACATCACATGAATTGAGAAACAATTCCAACATAATAAACAATCTCATGCCCTGTAATAGTTAAATAAATTAAACTACCAACAAGCCGTTAAAAACTTCTAGCATCTTTTAATTGTGTTCCTTCATCTTTCATCAATTTGAGATGTGGCTCCATTGGAGTAGCTTTGTCTTTCGACTCCCCCATGCCAAAACGCTATAGCAACTTTCCTGTATATGCCTTTTGAGAAATAAGATATCCTTGATATGTTTTTTCAATTTTAAGACCAAGAAAACAACTAACTTATCCCAAATTCTTCATCTCAAATCGAACAGAGAGTTTATTTTTTATCTTTTAAATCTCAGCTTCATTATTTCCAGTAATGATCATGTCATCCACTTATAATAATACCATCAAGTGCATATTTGACTCTATTTTAATAAACAAACTAGAACCTGCATCAGAAACTTTAAAGCCACAAATGATAAAGTATTGAGAAACTTTACCATACCAAGCATGTGGTGCTTGTTTAAGACTATGCAACGCCTTCTTTAACCGGCAAACATGATGAGGATATTGCGTACATACATAATATTTAGGTTGTTCCATAAAAATATCACAATCCAATTCTTTGTAAAGAAAAGCGTTTGTTATATCAAGTTGCCACAACTTCCAATTCTTAGATGTTTCAACAGAGAAAATGGTCCTTATTGTTACCATTTTTGCAACTGGGCCGAAAGTCTCCTCATAATATAGCCCATAAATTTGAGAAAAATCACGTGCAACAAGATGAGCTTTGTACTTATCAATGACCCCATATGAGTTTTTCTTCAACCGGTAAACCTATTTGCAAGTATAAGCTCACAATTCTCTTGCTTTAACACCAACTCCCACATCCGGTTTTTGTTCAAAGCATCAAATTCTTTCTTGCATAGCTGCTCCTCACTTTGGATGACCTTTGGATTCTTCAAAGCTTGTTGGTTCTTCATCCAATCCTCCTATAAAAAATATGAAGTAATTAAGCAGTTATTCAGTTGTACCTCATAGTATTTCAGGTAACTTGGTTGTTTTTTCTCACTTGTTGATCTCCTAGTAGTTTGTTGTTCAACACCATCTAAAATTGAGGTATTTGAAGTTGATATTTTATCATTGTCCCAAGCCTACGAGTTACCCTCTTGAATCAGCTACAAATGTTCTTGATCACCATCAAGAATGGTTTCTTGATTGCTTGTTTTCTCGACAGAATAGTATGATGATACTTCATCAAACACAACATCTCTAAAAGTGACAAACTGTTTTATTTCAGGATCCATACACACCCATCCTTTTCTATATGAATCATAGCCAATAAAGACACACCTTGTTGCTTTTGGGTCAAGTTTAGTTCGGTTAAATTTTGGTTTATGAACATAAAAAATTAAGCCAAACACCCGAAAGTAATTTACACTTGGCTTTTCATCATATAGAGTCTCAAAACGAGATTTTTCCATACCAAGCCAAGGAGGACAACTATTTATTATTGTGATGACCCAAAAGGTCATCACTTGTTTTAAAATGGAACTCTACGTTTCGAGGCCTTAAAAACCCCTCTTAGCATCACCTCGATTTGCATGCACAGTCCTAACGCATAGACGGAAAGCCTAAATGTAAAACTATGTAAAAAAATAATGCGTTTTGATTATAAAATAAATTAATTTAATTTTGGTCAATATTTTGGGTAAACGGATCCGGACCCGTAATTTGACGGTCCCGAGGGTCTGTTGGAAAATATGGAACTTGCGCGTATGCCGGGAATCTAATTTTGAGGTCCCAAGCCTGAGAAATGAATTTTTGAAAGAAATTGCTTATAAGATTTGGAAATGAATTTTGATTAGAACATGTTGGTTTCAGACCCGTATTTTGGTCCTGGTGCCCAATACAGGTCTTATATATGAGTTAAGATAATTCTATGAAGTTTGGTAAGAAAGGAATCCATTTGAAATAATTCGGACCTTAAATGCAAATTTGATATTTAAATAAGTTTTGAGAAATTTCATTGATCTTGAAGTTTAATTCGATGTTCATGATATTATTTTGGTGATTTGAGTACACGAATAAGTGCGTAGGATTTATTTAGGTTGCGTGTATATTTGGTTTGGAGCCCCGATGGCTCGAGTGAGTTTTGGATAGGCCACATGGTGAAATTTTGGACTTAAGGAATTGCAGGCCTGCAGGCTTCGCAATTCCCAAACCCATGTTCGCAATTCCATGCTTCGAAATTCCCAAACCCATGTTCTCAATTCCCATATCTGAGACTTGCGACTTTTATACTTAGACAATTTTAAACCCATTTTTCATATTCTCTCAAAACATAAACACACTTTGGCAATTTTTCAAAGATTTTTCTTCTCCAAATCAATTGTAAGTCATTTTTAACTAGCTTCCTTCAATTTTTAATATCTTTTAAGATGATTTTAACTTCAAATCAATGACTTTCATGGAGGAAATTAGGTATTTTGGGTAGAACCTAGTTTTTTCTAAAATTGGGGATTTGGACCTCGATTTGAGGTTTAATTTCAAAATAAATTATATATTTGTGTTCGTGGGGGAATAGATAATCGGGTTTTGGTTTGAACCTTGAATTTTGACCATGTGGGCCTGGGGCTATTTTTGAGTTTTTGGGCAAAACTTTGGAAAACTCATTTTCATACATTCAAATTGATTAATTTAGCATTTATTGATTTAATTAAGAAACTTGTGACTAGATACGAGTGAATTGATGATGAAATCAAGGTGTAAAGCTATAATTGAATCGTGAATTATGTTCGTGGCATCGAGGTAAGTGTTTGGTCTAACCTTAGATTGAGGGAGTAGGAGTTGATTCCTATTTTCTATGTGGTAATTGTTGAGCATGATGTATAGTCATGGTGATGAATATCTATACGTTGGTGCCTAGCATGCCCGTGAGTCTTTATATTGTGATTATCATGACTTCGTTGTATCTTTCACTCCTTGGTGATAGATTTTATTGGTGGTATAAGTTTGTGGAAAGAATTGTGACCTATGAACATTGAGGAGTATTTGGCTCAAGTTGTTAAATGAATTGTGAAAGTATAAGTGACAATTGAACTATTAGAGAATTGGCTCGAGTAGTGAAATGTGTTGTGAAGGTATAAGTGATAATTGAACCTCTAGAGCATTGGCTTGAGTTGTGAAGTAAAAGTGAGAAAGAGAAGAGATCATTATGTTTTTACCCTTGCTGAGCTATTTTTGATTTATTTGTTATCTCCAATGTCGGGATGTTGATGTTGTTAACGTTTATTTTCTTGTCGGGAATGTTGACTTGTTGCTCCCTTGCCGGGATTCTTATGGCAAATTTCCATTATTCCTTGCCCTATTGTATGTGATTTTTGTTTGGATGATGAAGAGAGTTAAAGCACGAAAGGTGATGCCGCGCATTGTTTGTTTTGGGAGGAAAGAGTGTAAACCACGAATGGTGATGTCGTGCCGCACAATGTACCATTCCGTGCCTATTCTATTGATTTCATGGTGAGGAAATAGTGTAAATCAAGAAGGGTGATGCCGTGTCACACGATGTACCATTCCGTTCCTATTGTATTGATTCTTATGGCTAGGACGAGAGTAAAAGCACGAAGGATGATGCCATGCACTTGCCATGATTTCCCTGATTCTTGCTGATAATTGAGTTATGTTGTCCTTGATGTTTATTTACTGATTTTTCTGTTGTTACTTGATTTTATTTCATGGACATAGATTCCCTTACCCTATTTGCCTTGTGATTGTTGTTTGGATGAGGAAGAGCGTAAACCACTAAGGGTGACACCATGTACTGTTTTGGTGAGAGAGAGTAAAAGCACGAAGAGTGATGTCGTGCACTTGTCTCGGATTACCTAATTTTATCGATAACCATGTTACAGTTTGTCTACACTTTTTTTGTTGGTTTCCTGTTGATACTTGTTGTACCCTGTAGCATGATTCCCCCTTCCTATTTTTAATTCATCTGTGGTGATCCTCATATTTATTTGTTGATTTTATGTTACTATTCGACGTTTCCCTGTAGCACGTTTCCCCCTCCCATACTTGACTATATATTACTGCTTATTTCTGTACTTCTTTTCCGCTGTACATAGTTAAATTGCACATGTTTATTTGGCAGTCTAGTCCTAGCCTCGTCACTACTTCGCCGAGGTTAGGCTAGACACTTACTAGCGCATGGGGTCGGTTGTGCTGATACTACACTCTGCACTCTTTTGTGCAGACCCTAGTGCTGCAGGCTTCGGACCACAGTGAGATTTCTGATTCTTGTTCACTAAGCAACCCGAGGTAGCCGTGTCGGCGTCCGCAGTCCTTGGCATCTCCTTCGACCTACTATTCATGTTTCTTTCATGCATTTCCAGAGACAGTGTTGTATTTATTTCTTTTAGAAATTTATTTGTAGTATTCTTAGACCGTCTGTGAAATTGTAACACCAGTTCTGGGTAGTCGAGGCTCAAATAGTTGTATTGGATTCATGTTTAGATATATTGTAGCTTTATCTTTCGATTATGTTAAATTTCGTTGTTTAAATATTATTACCAATTGTTAATGAATATAAAATGGGTAAAAAGGTAAAGTGTGCAAATAATTGGCTTGCGTAGCTCATATTAGTAGGTGCCATCATGATTCCCGAGGGTGGGAAATCTAGGTCGTGACAAGTTAGTATGAGAGATCTAGGTTACATGGGTCTCACAGCTCACAGAAAAGCTTAGTAGAGTCTAAGGGATCGGTACGAAGACGTCTGTATTTATCCCCAACGGCTACAGAGTTAGGAAAAACTTCACATCTATTCTTTCTTGTCATGCAATTTTGATCACCCAACACTAAATTAAAACCTCTACTCTTTTCCTTTCGTGAATGGCGAGGTCACATACCCCTTGTTCAGCTGAACAGCAACACAGACCAGTGATAGATCAGCTACATCTTTAGAGGCTTTGTAGAGGTTGGATAAGTTTTGCCAAGCTCTTCACTACTACTATCAGCGGTGCATCTTCTGAGGATACCCAGGATTATCTAGATAGTTGTCATGACATTCTCAGGAACATGGGGATAGTTGAGACCAATAGGGTTGATTCTGCTACTTTTCGCTTGTCTGAATCTGCCAAGACTCGATGGAGGGATTTTTGCTTAGCTAGGCCAGCCGGATCGTCAACTTTGACTTGGGAGTAGTTTACTCAGCTTTTCTGAAGAAGTTTCTCCCTATCACTCAAAGAAAGGCTATCGGAGGCAGCTTGAGCGTCTCCCACAGGGTTCTATGATTGTTACCTAGTACGAGATTAGATTCATCGACTTGGCTCGTCATGCTCTTATCATACTTCCCACTGAGAGAGAGAGTGAGGAGGTTCATTACAGGACTCGTCCAGCCCGCTCAGTTAGCTATAGGTGGAGGTAGATGTATTAGAGGTGTAGGTGTAGGTATTGTAATAGTTTGTAGTAGAGAAGCTTCAATTTGTTTTGCTCCGCATCTGGTCATGCCTAGTTATTCTTTGAGTGCCCCTGTTTATGTCTCTATGCCGGTGGGTGATTCTATTATGGTGGATTACGTCTATTGTTCATGTATAGTGGTTATTGGAGGTTTTGAGACTCGTGTAGATTTGCTTCTTCTGGACATGGATGATTTCGGTGTCATATTAGGGATGGACTGGTTATCACCTTACCACACTATCTTGGACTATCATGTCAATACTATGACCTTAGCTTTGCCAGTTTTGCCTAATTTAGAATGGAGATGGACCCCTGGTCATTGTACTGTAGTGTATCTCTTTTGTGAAGACTTGGCGTATGGTCGAGAATGGATGTTTGGCCTATTTGGCATATATTTGTGATTCTAGTGATGAGGTTCCTTCAATTGATTATGTGCTCGTTGTTTGTGAGTTTTTTGAGGTTTTTTCCTTCAGATCTACCGGGTAAGCCACCTGACAGGTATATTGACTTTTGCACTAATTTGGCCCCGGGCACTCAGCCCATATCTACCAGCCGTATTGTATGGCCCTGCATGAGTTGAAAGAGTTGAAGGAGCAGTTGCAAGGCTTTCTCGAGAAGGGTTTTTTAAGACCCAGTATTTTTCCTTAGGGTGCACCAGTGTTGTTTGTTAAGAAGAAGGATGGGTCGATGAGGATGTATATTGATTATCGACAGTTCAACAAGGTTACATTCAAGAATAAGTATCCATTGTCGAGGATTGATAATTTGTTTGATCAGCTTCAGGGTGCCAAGGTACTTTCAAAGATTGACTTGATATCTGTCTGCCATCAATTGAGGATTAGGGCATCCGATGTCCCTAAGACAACTTTCCGCACTCAATACATGCATTATGAGTTCTTGGTGATGTCGTTCGGGTTGGCCAATGCCCCAACAGCGTTTAAATATTTGATGGATCGAGTGTTCAGGAGTTACTTGGATTCGGTCATGATGATATTCATTGATAACATGTTGTTTTATTCTCGCAGCCGGGAGGAGCACGAGCAGCATCTCAAAGTAGTTCTTCAGACCTTGAGGGATATTCGGTTATATGCTAAGTTCTCGAAGTGTGAGTTTGGTTGAGTTCAACTGCATTTATGGTTCATATTGTATCAGTAGAGGTTATTCAGGTTAATTCAAAGAAGATTGAGGTAGTCAAGAGCTGGCCAATACCAACATCTGCTATAGAGATTCAAAGTTTCTTGGGATTGGCTGACTACTATCGTCGGTTCGTGGAGAGATTTTTATCTATCGCAGCCCCGATTACCAGGTTGACCCAGAAGGGTGTCCAGTTTAGATGGTCAAATGAATGTGAGGTGTTCATGTATCACAAAAGTCTTCAGTATTTGTGACCTATGAACATTGAGGAGCATTTGGCTCAAGTTGTATTACGAATTGTGAAAGTATAAGTGACAATTGAACTTTTAGAGCATTGGCTCGAGTTATGAAATGGGTTGTGAAGGTATGAGTGATAATTGAACCTCTAGAGCATTGGCTTGAGTTGTGAAGTAAAAGTCAGAAAGAGAAGAGATCATTATGTTGTCACCATTGCCGAGCTATTATTGATTTATTTGTTATCTCCCATGCCGGGATATTGATGTTGTTCCATTGCCAGGATTTATTTGTTGACTTGTTGCTCCCTTGCCAAAATTTTATTGTAAATTTCCTTTATTTTCTTGCCCTATTGTTTGTAATTGTTGTTTGGGTGAGGAAGAGAGATAAAGCACGAAAGGTGATGTCGTGCATTGTTTGTTTTGTGAGGAAAGAGTGTAAAGCACGAATGGTTATGCTGTGCCGCATGATGTATCAATCCGTGCCTATTATATTGATTTCATGTTTAGGAATGTACCATTCCGTGGATATTATATTTATTCTTATTGTGATGAGGATAGTAAAAGCACGAAGGATGATTCCATGCACTTGTCCTTGATTTCCCTAGTTTTTGCTGATAATTGTGTTATGTTGTCCTTTATGTTTATTTACTGATTTTCTATTGTTACTTGATTTTATTTCATGTTCATAGGTTCCCTAACCCTATTTACCTTTTGATTATTATTTGGGTGAGGAAGAGCATAAAGCACGAAGGATGTTTCCGTATACTATTTGTGTGAGAGAGTGGTAAAGCACGAAGGGTGATACGGTGTATTGTTTTGGTGAGAGAGAGTAAAAGCACGAATGGTGATATCGTGCACTTGTCTTGGATTTCCTAATTTTTATTAATAATTGTGTTACAGTTTCTCTACACTTAATTGCTGGTTTCCCCTTCCTATTTTCAATTGAACTATGGTGATCCTCATATTTATTTGTTGCTTTTCTGTTACTATTCGACGTTTCCCTGCAGCACGTTTCCCCCTCCCATACTTGACTGTTTATGACTGCTTCTTTCTATACTTCTTTTTTGTTGTATATAGTTAAATTTCACAGGTTTATTTGGTAGTCTGGTCCTTGCCTCATCACTACTTCGCTGAGGTTAGAATAGTCACTCACCAACACATGGAGTCGGTTGTGTTGATAATACATTCTACACTCTTTTGTGCAGACCCCAGTGTTGTACACTTCAGACCGCAGCGAGATTGCTAATTTGTGTTCATTTGGCGACCCGAGGTAGCCCTGCAGGCGTCCGCAGGCCTTGGCATCTCCTTCTACCAACTATTCCTATTTCTTCATGCATTTCCAAAGACAATAATGTATTTATTTTTTCAGATCTTTATTTGTTGTATTCTTAGATTGTTTGTTAAATGGTGACACCACTTCTAGGTAGTCGAGGCTGAAACACTTGTATTGGATTCATGTTCAGATAGCTTATTGCTTTTTCTTCCGCTTATATTAAATTCCGCTATTTAAATATTATTACTTTGCAATTGTTAATAAATATAAAATGCGTAAAAAGGTAATGTGTTCAAATAATTGGCTTGCCTAGCTTGTATTAGTAGGCTCCATCACGACTCCAGAGGGTGAAAAGTCTGGATGGTAACAATTACATGGCATGAACATTGAATAGCGTCAGCCCAAAGCTCTCGAGGGAGATTCGTATCGTGCAACTAAGAAAAGCTCATGGAAACAAGACGAGCTAATATCCTTTCCGAGACACTGTTCTGTTAGGGGGTACATGGAAATTTGTCATTTGTCTTCAAATACTGTTGTCATCATATTTTTTTTGAAGAAATAAATTAACATATACTCGCCTCCGTTGTCTCTTTGTAAACATTTAATCTTCACCCCAAATTCCTTTTCTACAGCAGTTTTAAACTTAGTAAATTTTGACCAAGCTTTGCTCTTCTCTTTCAAGAACTTCACCCATGTATATCTTAAAGAACCATCTATGAACACCATGGCATAGCGAAAAACAATATAACTTGTTGTTTCCGTTAGTCCTATCAAGTCGATATGAACCAGCTGAAATATAGTGGATCTCCGATTCAATGATATCTGAAATGGAAGAAGATGTGATTTGACAAATTTACAGCCTTAACAAACCACATCTTCATGAATATTCTGCGGACATGGTATGCCATCCACAAAATTCATTGAAAAAATTTGGTGCAACAATTGGTAGCCTAAGTGTCCCAGTCAAGCATAACAAATTGTTGGACTATCTGTTTGACTTGTCTTCTTCACATAGGCTTCCCCTACTTCCATGAAAAATAAGGAACCTTTCTTTTTACTAGCAAGAATAACATCAGCAACTATATTTTTATGTTATCAAGAACCTTTACACCATTAGGGCCGAACAAAACATATTTTCCAGAATTGGTAAGTTGAGAGACTGAAATTAATTTTCTCTTGAAACCTGGAACATGAAAGACGTTGTTTAACTGGAAAGCACGTGTATCTCCAATGTCAGTCTTCAAAACTTCTTCTTTAGCTACTGGATTTACCGAGTTATCAGTTGTAACAGTAACTCGTTCTCCATTATATTGATGTAGCCCTGAAAGTAGCGAATCATTATTGGTTACATGATGAGAGCAATCACAATCAATGATCCACCCTTGTCTGCAGCTATCGTGGTTGTAAAGAACTTGATATGGTATGGCACCATCGTTCCTCTCTTTAACTACCTCACCGGTGAATCATTGCTCCCCTTTGAGATACATGTTTCCTTCATTTTCACTGGAAACGCTTTCCTTTGAGATCTTCACTCTACAGTTCTTTATGTGCCCGATTTTAGCACATCTATGTAACCGTCTATTTTCAAAGTTTCCATCAGTACCTTTTCCGTTGTTTGATCCTTTCTCATTGTTCTTGTTTCCTGCTAATATATTTTTCTTTTTATTCTTGTCCTTTGAGAAGAGAATGACATCGGATTCAAAATTTTTTGCCATTTCCTTTGCTAAAGCCTCTTGGTTGGAAAGCAAATTTGTTAATTCTTAAACTGTAGGTTGCTTTGACCAACCTTGAATGGAGGTAACGAAAGGATTGTGCTCCTTATTCAATCCTCGATTAAGAAATCATCGCAATCTTGCTTCGCCGATCTTCTCATCCGGATCTAATTCTTGTTCATACTAATTTTTTCCCTATGTATTTTTTTTATACTCAAATACTTTGAAATAACATATGTATGCATATATAAACGTGCCCAGAAGTTTTGGTATTTTTCCCAATTTTTAAGATGTTCAAAAATCAATTTATTGTCTATTTTAACAGTAAAAAATCAAAAATTATTCCCAAAATTATCATTTTTAGTGAATAAATTATTTCATCCTCATATTTACACATAAATATAATTAAGGTAATTTTTTCTCATACTTTTACCAGTTTATCTGGTATTTTTTAAAATTAAATTGCACATAAGTGCAATTATGGACTATATTATGATTAACAAAGTTTTACAATTATATAATTATTCCTAATGTTTTAAGATTAATTTTTATATATTACTAACTAGTTCAGTGCTTTTAATATATTTTTCAATTATTTTTAGCTATTTTAATTAATTAAAAGGGGAGAAAGTGGCTATTTAAAATATGGCCCTATTTCATTACAATTTTAGCCAAATATGCAACCCTGATTAAACTGCAATTCCACCAAATTAAAAACGACCCAAGTATAATTTTAAACCCGCCCCTGACCCAATTTTATACCCACCCGGCCGTCCCTTTTAATCTAGGCCGTTGATCATTTTTATCAACAACCACAATTTTTTATTTCCTTTTTTAATTCCCAAACCACCTTAACCCTAATTAATTTACCCATAACATCCACCTCTAAACTCCCTTCATCTCTCTAACTCTCTCTAACCCTCCCCGAAACCCTAGCCCTATTCCACCTATTTCCACCCTTGTTTCACCGGAACCCATGGCGTCCCAAGTCCTGGCTGACCTGTACTCACCTCCATGTACTCTTGTGCACCTACTACTTGAAGATTCAAGGTCCGACTTTGAAAGCCTTTGCTTAGATCCCCGCCGATCCAAGTTTCACGGCCATCTCCGACTTGTCTTCGGCATATCCTAGTCCTGTTAGTCAATCTCTAACCCGTTTACCTCAGATAAGACCTTTTCCAGGCCTTTCTCGCTTTTGGGGTTCTTGTGAAACCCTAGCCTTTCAAGGTTCTCCTAACGTCTCTAGATCTGCTCTAGATCTATGTTTATTTTAAGGGTTTCAAACGATTTCTCTAAGTTTCTTTTAAAAACTTTGCCTTTAAAACTATTTGTTTTCTCCAACTCAGGGTTTCTTTAATTTTACTTGTTCTACTGTGACTCCTATGTGTTTCTAATGTGATTCCTATATGTTTTCTTCTACTATGCTTTCTTCCACCGTTTCCTTAAGATTTCTTTTACTATATTTTTTTTCATTATGTTTGCATGAAATATTTTTAGTTCCTTTGGGATATCTGAACTTATTCTTGCCTGATTTATTTGCTTTCGTCTCTACACTCCCTTAAGGGTAGAAACACTAGAATTTAGGGTTTCAGTCAAGTACCTGAGGCCACTTGTATGTGACTTGTTTGCTTCTTATCTCTGAACTAGTTTAGTTTCAAAGCCTTAATTTCTAAGTCCCTGAGTTGTTGGATTTTTATTTCAATTATGTTTCTCCTTGTGGCTCTGATTTTTTTGGTAAAACTCAATAGGAACTCTTTCCTGACCTCTCACATGCTTTCTGATATTCTTGCCTTGCTTATCTGCTTGATTTCAAGTATAAATACTTACTTCTTCTCTCAACACACACACACTTCAGATTACACACACTGACACTTCTGAATTTAAAATACTTCGAATACTTTTCTCTACACAATTTCAAATACCTTCTCTATTACTACCTCTATTTTTTATACTATGTACTCTGCTCCTCTATCCTCTATTGTCTGAAATACTCCTGGTTTCTTCTTGAACTATCAAAAACCATCTGAAGGATCTGAGTTTGCTCTGCTGACTTTCTGGCTGATTACTTACTTCTGCTTATTCTGCTGTACAAAAAAATGCAACTGGTATGTCCTTCTAATTAAATAATACCCTCCAAACTATGTATTTACTTCTCCTATTCTGTTATGCATTCTTCACTATGTGTTCATCCTAGTCTGTCATGCTCTCTTTCATTATGAATCTGTATCATTAAGTCTGTTATGCTTTCTTGCTTTCCTCATGTTTCTGTAAATGCTTTCTTATGTAATTCCGTGTCCCTTTGACCCCCTCTTGCGTGTGAGTGCAGTTCTGAGTCATGGTAGCATCCTATTATTGCCACCCATGACTTAGAACCTGGTTCTCTTGAACCTATACTCAAATAAATTCCCGCTCTCTTCTCCCCCTTGTGTGCTGAGCCTTGACTCAGGTCTGGTGGTGTCCTAATCACCATCCAGATGGAAGTCGGACTTCTAAAAGTCTGCTCTTAATTGTTTGGACCAAGCAGTGGGTTCGGGGTGTTCCAGTCTATGCCCATGGCTGTGTATAACCACCCTATGCTATGGCTCCCTAACCCCTCCCTCACTTTGTACTTATTTCTAGCTCTAAGTTTTGCCCCTCTCTTGTAAGCTTTGCTTTGGGACCCTGGAGTTCCCTATGAACTTGTATGACTGAGGGCTGGCTATTCCATATAGCACTATTCTGTTACAATCGTTATCCAGAGTGTAAGCACTGCTTGGAACCCTTGAGGCTCCTTGGAACTCTAAAACATTTGGATAAGAGAAGTCCTTGCAAATATGGAATCCATAATTGGTGAAACACATGCTATTGGATATTAAAGATTGCATTAGGCACTTTGGATATAGCTGTAGGCTATGATATATTTTTAATTTCTTTCTTTTTTCTGGATCTGTATATAAAACTCGGTGAATATTAGTGAAAGGGTGGGAAGGGTTTATTTTATTGTGAATGGTAGATGCTATGCCTATAGGGTTAATGTTGTAAATCAGTCACCTAGATATCATGCCTATAGGATTTTTTAAGTTTTCACTCGACCATCTAGCTACTATGCCTATAGACTTAATGCATAATACAAAATCTGATTTAATAAAAATTTTGCCTTTAAGGTATAACATTCAGTCATATTGCAAGTCATTAGAAAACCTACCTATAGGGCTTAATGTTCATGTAAATCAGTTGAATATAGAAACTATGCCTATAGGAAATGCTTACATTTTAGGCAAAATTGTAGGATTACCCAAACATGCCGCCCATTCATTAACTCTGTAATAAGCTCTAAAATCCAGAACAAGTCTGTCTCGCTTAATCTGTTTAAGTAGTAATAACTGGTTAACTTCTTTTTTCCAACGTCTTAATATAACATTCTTCATAAAACTTCTTATAATCCAGTAATACTTTCAAATTCTACAAATCTTTCTGAAATAATCCCTTTACATCTTCTGCCTGAATTATATTCGTACCTTTCAAAACACTCTTTTAACTCACTCTTTCTTTTCTAAAAGTATTTTTACCCTCTTAATACTCTTCTTTACAACTTTACTGAATTTTCATTCAAATGAACCTACTGATTTTAAAGTCATTTATGAACTTCTGCAATTTCCAATGTTCTGTTCAAATTCTTCTACATTAGGTTCTCGCCTGAAATCAGTGTGTGCTAAATAATTCATTTAAAATACTTCAGTTCCTGACAATTGGATCCGAGTTGCCTAATGCAAACTTTTTTTATCTAATTCTATGTGTTAAATTGGTCCGTCTGCCGCTTAAGTTTAAGGCATGCTAAACGAAGTGTTATATGATTTACGGGGTTTTATGTGAGTCTTACACGTTTGTTTGTCAATCCCTTTACTTTCTTTTTGTTTTTGTTGTCGAAGCTAGTATTTTTTCCTTTTAAACCCCATATATCCTATACCCATGTCTTCACCTTTAGGATTAGAAGTCCTAATACCCCGGGACTGATAGATTGAGACAGTTACTAGCATGCAATAAGTAAACGAGACTAGTTGCGTTTAATTACCTTGACGGAGTGGGAAGGGTAGAATATGGATATGATGAGCGGTGCGCTAATATCTCGACCGACCCCACTTTTGAGGAGTGATTGCTGGGTATTGCATTGATGTGATCCATATTTTGTGTACACCTAGGACCCCCTTTCTTTTGATTTTATTTGCAATGTCTTCTTTAATTATGTTCTTTAAATTAATTCCTTTTTTTCTAAAAAATTGTCTCTTTCTGTCTTCTTTCCCCTTTACAAAACTTGAAACTTATTCGTGATTCTTATGTGCAAAGCTTTACTAGTTTTCTCTCACTTCCTTTTTAAAGTCACAATTAAAGCATGACCGGGAACCACACTAGTGGATCTTGAGGGGTTCCTAACACCTTCCCCTCGAGATAATATCAAGCCCTTACCCGAACTCTGGTTTTCTTTCAAAATTGTTTCTTCTCTTTAAAGTGTGTTAATGCACTATAATCATTAGGTGGCGACTCTTCAAATTCTATAACCCAATTCCCCCAAAGGATATAAGAGTTGTATTTTGCCTATAGTGTCGTAAACCCAATTGCAATTTAGAAAAAGGGGGCATCAATAGCGTGGCGCCTCTGCTGGGGATTTCTTTAAGGCTTTTACCATTACATGAATTGTGTGACTTTATTGCTTCCCTAATTGCCTTTATTTTCTTGCCCTTTATTATTCATCATGAATACTAACTTGGCTCTTCTTGTTTTCCCTTTCTTCTAATTTCTTCATTTACTGCTTTATTAACTTTTCAAGGCCATTGTAACTTTTGAGCATTTATTGTAATCCTTTACTCTATGAACGTGAAAATACATGCAATTCGCTTCACTCTTGTAACTGCATTATTCAACATCATATTCCACTCGTGCCAAAAACAAATCCTATAGCAACGCTTATAATGAGTGGTTGCGCCTTTCTGATATTATAACCCCCTAAATGTGGCAAAAGCATATTTTCGGTAAAACCAGTCGACCAACGGTATAGTCGATGGTTCTGCGCCTTTCCCTGTTGAGTTATCCGCTCAAGGGTACCTTATCTAGCACTTCAAAAGTAGAAACCTTATTCCATTAAATAGTTCATGCATCATGATCAAACTTAGCTGAGTCAGTTATGTTGTCTACATAATGACTCATTAAGATAGCCTAAACCAAGGTTCATCGGGTTCCTCGAAACCCAAACGGACACCTCCACGTTATGTGCATTTATTTGGAGATATAAATGTCTTTATGCTAATTGTTAATTTAAATAGTCGAGTCTGGTTGGGTAAGGGTCTAACACTTTGTTTTGCAGAAATGAGGCACGAGGTCCCCGGCTTCGGTATGGTTAGTGTACACTCACTCTTGCTGACCTAGTGGAGAAATCTCCCATCAAACGACCAAATCAATGAACGGAAAGATAGAGTCACCAAGGCTAGTGAGAAGCTAGAATACTTGGAGTACAACTTGCTGGAATTAGAAAGGAAAGCGAGGAAAAGAGTCACCGACTGACAAAATGCCAAGGGAAGCGAAGGAGAGCGCCTGGCAAAGGCATTTTTACTGGAAAATCTGCGTGAGCTGGAGGATCTGATCAATGAAAACATTCAACCTGAGGAAGGTCCTTCTGGGACCAAGTAGTTAGGATCTTTATTTCCTGCTTTCATAATGTAATAAGGCCATCGGCCATTAGTGACGCCGTTATTTCCGTTATTTCAAATTGCATTTCTTAGACTCGTCTTATTTTTATCAATAAAATGAGGCATTTAGCATTATATGTCCTCCAAGTTTAATTTGTCGCTAGGCCTACCTCGGGCACACCGAGGTACCCAAGTTAGGAAATGACTTATACCTTTTCAAATTGCATTTTATATACCTTTTCTTTCTTAGAATCTGCACTAACTTTTTACGTTTTTCTTTTTCTTTTATTTTTATTTTCCTCCCAAAAGGTTAGTTCGTGCACTCTGGCACAATCAGCATACTCAATAAGATCCAAGGTCCCTGCACCTCTTCCTCCTCCAAGTCCTACCAGAAACAGAAATAAAAGCAAAATGAGAGATGGAAATGGTAGAAAGGAAATTGAGGAAACTTCTAAGGACACTCCAATTACCAAAGGAACTGTTGCTCATCTTGAGCAGACCTTGCTGAGATTTCGGGAAGAATTAGACCAAGTCCGGAGCCTAGAAATCCTATCAATCACCCTTGGTGCTGCTGGTACCAATACCCAGAACCCCGTACCTCTACAGCCACCAGTAGAACCTACAAATACCTAAGCCTGCAACACATGCAACAGCACTCCACTGCTCATTCTCAAACCACAAACGACCATAACACTCTTATCTTTGTGGATACTGTACCCCACTATAACTAGCCAATCTCAAGTGCACCCGAATCAGATGACAAGGACTCCCTTATCAGGAATTTAGCTATTGAATTCATGAAGTTAACTAGCCGGGTCCAAGGTGTCGAAGGTAGCAAAGGTGTTGAAGGGTTGAACTATGAAGATCTTTGTGTTCAGCCAGATGTTGAGCTTCCAGAGGGGTACAAACCTCCCAAGATCGAGATGTTTAATGGTACAGATGATCCCAGGGTCCATCTAAGAATGTATTGTGACTAGCTGGTAGGAGTTGGAAGGGACGAGAAAATCCGTAAGAAGCTGTTTATGAGGAGTCTGAAAGGCGGCGCCTTATCTTGAAACATATGTCAAGATTCTAAAAAATGGACAAGTTGGGTGAGCATGGCATCTGACTTTATGGACCTGTTTAGGTTAAACACTGAGAATGCACCGGATGTGTTCTATATCCAGAATATGAAAAATAAACCCACAGAGACCTTTCGCGAGTATGCAACTCGTTGGAGTTCAGAAGCCACCAAGGTCAGGCCAGACCTAGAAGAAGAGCTGATGAACAGGTTCTTTGTCCGGGCTCAATATCCGTAGTACTATGAGAGGCTAATGCTGATAGAAGGGCAGAAATTCTTTGACATCATCAAGTTGGGAGAGAGGATTGAAGAAGGTATCAAGAATGGTATGGTCACTTATCTCGAAGCATTGCAGGCCATCAACAAGGCCCTACAGTCTGGTGGCACGTCAAAGAAAAAGGACGCGAATTCTGTAATGGCTGCACAAAGAACCAAATCCCTTATGAAATACCAAACATATCCCTCAGCTCCACTTACATATCAGCCTTCCCTGAATTACCAAGCACCATCAACCATTTCCACCTCCACTTCCTACCTATCAACCCACTTCACCAAGATATTCCCAACCCGCACCTGTGTACCAAGCCTATAATGCCCAACCTTCACACTATCAGTCACCACCCACTCGCCATATCTTTCCTCGACCCAGACCAAACTTCGACTGAAGACCTCCCAGACAATATACCGCCATCGTCAAACCAATCGACCAATACTATGAAAGACTCAAAGTACCCGGTTACGTTACACCTATCCCAACCATAACTCCAGAAAATCCCTCCCAATGGATCAATCCCAACAAAACCTGCACATACCATTCCGGAATGAAAGTTCCTACCATCAATGAGTATCGCTCATCGAAAGAAAAGATTCAGACTATTGTTGATAACAAGGTCATTATAGCAAAGGAGCCCGCTCTCAATGTTCACAACAAACCTCGGCCTGACCACAAGGGTGGAGGCATTCATATGATCGAGATTGAGGATGATTGGGACCCCAAAGGGTCAATCGGATTGATTGCTGAAGGAGACGAGCCCAAGAATCAAGTGGTCACCCTCAACCCCATTATTGATTAGATCCAGCCTTCTCAGGGCGATGAGGTAATTGTGTTTGTACCACTTGAGTTTGAAGCCCCTCCCGCAAAGGCACCAAAACCAATTGAGATTGAGTTCAGGATCCCAAAGGCACTTGTACCATTCGAAGTGGTCGTGTTACCTCCGAGGATCCAAATTCCAGTTTCCATAACTGACGTGACCCCGTTCAAGTTAAATGCCATACCTTGGGATTACGTATCTGAGGCTAGAACGAAAGGGAAAAACGTAATGGAGAAGCAATCACCGCATAGGGAATGACCAAAACAGGCAGGGTATACACCCCAGAACATATAGCTGACTCCAGCAAGCAATCCTATGGATGGCCTGTTGAAACTGGACCTGATGACCTTTGGAAGAAGATACAGGCCAAAGAATACTCTGTCGTTAAGCAACTGAACAAAACGCCAGCGCATATTTCCATCCTGACTCTTCTGCAAAGATCTAAGGCACATAAAAAGGCCTTGATGAAGATATTGAGTATAGCTTATGTTCCCAGCAACATAGCAGGAGGTGAAATGGAAAATATAGTAGGACAAGTACTAGAAATCCACAATATCACCTTCCACAAAGATGAGTTACCCCCAGAAGGACTTAGTCACGACAAGGCGTTGCAGATCACCGTGCAATGCGAAGACTATTTCATCACTAGAATCCTGGTCGATAGAGGGTCCAGCCTTAACATTTGTCCACTGGTCACTATCAGAACATTGGGGAAAGGTTTGCACGAGATCAAAGACGGAGCTATCAAAGTTAAAGCTTTTGATGGGTCTCAAAGATCTACCATTTGAGAAATTATCATGTTCTTGTAAGTGGGACCTACTTGGTTCAATGTTGACTTCCAAGTTATAGACGTGCCGACAACCTACAATATATTGCTGGGGCGACCCTAGATCCACGCTGCTAGGGCGGTGGCATCACCTTACACCAGTTAGTGAAGTTCAAGTGGAATCACCAAGAAGTGATCATTCATGGAGACGGTAGCAACCCCATATACAGTCGCTAGACTATCCCAATGATTGGAGGTAGACGGAGAATAGGTGGAGAAACATACCACTACATCTAGCGGGTCAATGCTGTGGAAAAAGATAAGTGGTGGGATAGCAAGATCTAGAGCATCTTGAATTGAAGCGGGTATGAACTCGGAAAGGGGCTTGGCAAGAATCTCCAAGACATCATAAAGCCTATCAAGCTGAAGAAGCACGGTACCACTTTTGGCCTAGGGTATGAGTACACCTGGAAAGAGTTCAATGAATGGTCACCACCATGGCGTGGTCTATATTACCCATTGGAGCGTCATATACCTCAGCTGGAGCAGACCTTTCTTCCACCTGACATTATATATGGATCAGTGGAAGACGGGACATTGGCAGCAATGAAGAACCTATTTCCGGAAGATGATAAGGATTATTATGTTATCTTCAAGGAGGAAGGGGAGGAAAGTCCTTCCGTTCAAGTTGTAAACCAAAGGGGAGCGCCTCACCAATTGGTCATCAGGACCACAAGTGCTCAGAAAGCTTCGGGGTAACAAGGCTAAACGAGCATTATGCACCGCATCTTTATTTTGCTGGTTGATTTTTCTTTCCGCATTGTCTTTACTTCTGAAAAGAGCTCCGATATTTCGAACAATTATCAATTTAATCAAAGCATTTTCAAAGTTTATGATATATCTTGCTCTTGCTACTTTTCTCTATCATTTACTTTATTTTACATAGCATTACTATTACATATCTTGATGATGAACCAACGATTATGACTTGCAATAAGACAATGCAACAAAGAGACATAGATTCAGAAGAGGATGATATACCAGAGGAAGTTGTCAGAGAGGTCGAGAACTTTGAGAATAGGCCTAAATCCAACTTGGACGAAATTGAGGTTGTTAAGTTGGGGGATGAAGAGAATGTCAAAGAGACATGCATCAGTGTATACTTGTCGCCATCAGAAAAGATAGAATACACCGAGTTCCTAAAAGAGTATGAGGACAGCTTTGCATGGTCTTATGATGATATGAATGGTCTCAGCACATCCATTATAGCTCACAAGTTACCAACAGATCCGACATGTACACCAGTAAAGCAGAAGCTCAGAAAGTTCAAACCCGACATGAGTCTGAAAATCAAATAAGAAGTTACCAAGAAAGTCGAAGCTAGAGTGCTCAGAGTGGTAGAATATCCGACATGGTTGGCCAACATCATGCCAGTACCAAAGAAATATGGGAAGTTTAGAGTCTATGTCGACTGCCGAGATCTCAACCGGGCCAGTCCCAAGGACGATTTCCCTTTGCCAAATATACACATCTCTATTGACAATTGTGCCAAGCATGAGCTGCAGACATTCATTGATTGTTTTGCTAGATACCATCAGATACGAATGGATGAAGAAGATGCAGAAAAAATGGTGTTCATCATGCCGTGGGGAATGTACTGTTATAGAATGATGTTGTTCGGTTTGAAGAATACTGGTGCTACCTACATGAGGCACATGACTACTATCTTTCATGACAGATCATATGGAAAACTTGCGAAAGTTCTTCAATAGATTGAGGAGGTACAACTTGAAATTGAATCCCGCCAAGTGCGCATTCAGGGTTCCTGCCAGAAAGTTATTAGGTTTCATTGTGAGTCAAGCCGAGAAAATTTACACCAGGGCAGCTGGTGCTGAAGAAAATATTCCTACATCAAGATGAAGCCAAGGGGAAATTCTCTCCCAATTGGCGGGGTCCGTACATGGTTCACCGGGTTCTAACTGGAGGAGCCCTTATTCTTGCAGAAATGGATGGAGAAGTCTGGCCGAAGTCGATCAACTCGTATATAGTGAAATTATACTATATTTGATCACATGTTTCTTCATGATGTAATTTGGACTACGCCTGATCTGAAACCTATTTAAGAGGGGATACATAGGCAGCCCTATGGGTTCGGTCACATTTTAATAAAAATTCCATTTCCCCGCTATTGGAACTGGGGCAGAATTTTGAGGAGGACCCTCAAAATTTCGAAGTCAGCTTCTCAGTTTCCCCAGCAGCGCCAGCCTAGTAAACTGGGGCATAATTTTGTGAAGGACCCTCAAAATTTTGAAACAAGCAAGGTTGCCATGGCTTTGAACCACGTCGTAGTTGTTGGTTCATCCAAAATAAAATTGTTTTTATGTATATGTACTTTCAATATATTTACTAAATCATGCATAACTGTCATTTGAACCGCTGTTTTTAGCAACACTACCCTAATGATACATGACGTCAGGAGCCACGGAAAAGATAAACTAACCTCTCCCATCTACAAAACTAATGATTTTCCTTTGGATGTAAGCACCCAGGTCGCAAATCATTGAATACATTCCCTTGTACTCTTCAGGTTGAAACTCTTAGAACGATCGCGCATTCACAAATCTATTATCTACACCCAAAATCTTCCAGTAGTCACAATGTCACAACCGTCTATCAGCTAAAAAAACTTACTACTGTTCGCACCTTTACATTCTTGCATTACATAAGGCTACTTATCTGCCTTCCGAGACTAAGCTTTGTCTCCATCTACATTTTGCATAAGGCTATCTATCTGACTTTCGAGGTTAAGCTCTACCTCCATCCTGCATAAGGCTATTTAATTGCCTTTCGAGACTAAGCTATGTCTCCATCTGCATTTTGCATAAGGCTACTCTTCTGCCTTTCGAGGTCAAGCTCTACCCCCATCCTGCATAAGGCTACTCATCTGCCTTTCGAGACTAAGCTCTGTCTCCATCTGCATTTTTCATAAGGCTACCTTTCTGCCTTCCGAGGTTAAGCCCTACCTCTATCCTGCATAAGGCTACCTATCTACCTTTCGAGACTAAGCTCTGTCTCCATCTACATTGCATAAGGCTACCTTTCTGCCTTCCGAGTTTAAGCTCTACCTCAGTCCTACATAAGGCTACTCATCTGCCTTCCGAGACTAAGCATTGTCTCCATCCTGCATGGATGAAGCACTGCCACTTTACTTTTTGAACGGCTGAAATATCGCCACAACAACAACAACAACAACCCAGTATAATCCCACAAGTGGGGTATGGGGAGGGTAATATGTACGCAGACCTTACCCCTACCCCGGGGGGCAGAGAGGCTATTTCTAGGGTGGCTGAAATATTGCTTGCCGCATTTAAATTTGTGGTTCGGCTGAAATATCGTCACCTGCATTTAATTTCTCGCTTTGGCTAAAAGATCGCCACCTTTTTCATTTATTTGGCTGAAAGATTGCAACTTTTTCATGGGCTGAAAGATCGCCAACTTATTCAAAGGCGTCATAGTTCGGATGCATAGCCCGAGAACGCCATTTCATGGCCTGCGAATCTTTACTTTTATGCTCTTCATGGCCCAGGACATTATAGTACGAGAATATCATCCTAATCGTCTAAAGACAACATTCATGGTCCAACAAGAACTTGCACTGTGTTTTAATTATGCAGAGTATACGCCACATTGCTTACTTGCAGGTACATCGGCTAGCCAATGGACATCTCGGAAAAAGCGATCCTGCTCCGTTTCCTCGCAGCCTATTTGATTCTAAACACTTTTTAAAAACTTACCATCGCGTCCGCCTTTTCAAATCCCCATTTGACACATTCCATCAATGGTTTCTAAACTACATATGATCTGATTCCTGTGAAATTAGGTATATGTAGGCAGCTTAGAAACCAGGGCTCGGTCAAAACTCCTTTCAATCGCCATTTTCGATCAAAATTGGCCATCTTGTCTTTAGCCGACAACTCTTTCATCCTCCTCGGGTAAAGAGGGGTAGCTGTTGATACCCAATTTTTTCCTATGTATTTTTTATACTCAAATACTTTCAAAATAGCATATGTATGCACATGGACCTGTACTCACCTCCATGTGCTCTCGTGCACCTACTACTTGAAAATTCAAGGTCTGACTTTGAAAGCCTTCACTCAGATCCCCACCGATACAAGCTTCACAGACATCTCCGGCTTGTCTTCGGCATATCCTCGTCCTATGAGCCTATCTCTAACTCGTTTGTCTCAAATCAAACTTTTAAGGGTTTTTCTGAAGCCCTAGCCTTTCAAGGTTCTCCTAACTTCACTAGATCTGTGTTTTTTTAAGGGTTTCAAATGATTCTCTAGGTTTCTTTTAAAAACTTTGCCTTCAAAACTGTTCGTTTTCTCCGACTTAGGGTTTTCTTAACTTTACTTGTTCTATTGTGACTTTTATGTGTTTCTACTGTGATTCCTATGTGTTTTATTCTACTATGATTTTTCTTCATTTTCTTGGGATTTCTTTACTGTATTTTCTTTCATTATGTTTGCATGAAATATTTTAAGTTCCTGTGGGATTTCTGAACTTATTCTTGCATGATTTATTTGCTTTCGTCACCACACTCGTTTAATGGTAGAAACCCTATAATTTGGGGTTTCAGTCGAGTCCTTGATGTGAGCACGTGATTTTTATCCTATATTTGAGTTATTCCCAAAAAATCAAACAAAATAATTTTTCTTTATTTTTAAAATTTTTGTGCATTTTTGTGCCACTTCCTGATAATTGTTTCATTTTATGTGTGCATGTTGATGCATAAAAAATACGAAAAATATTCATTTGCAGTTAGGATTTAATTTCATATTTTAATATTAGTTAGGGGTCAAATTATCTTAGAAGAATGCATGAAAATCACAAAAAAATAGTTCACTTTTGTATTTTTATTGTTTTAATTGTGAAATTATCGCAAATTTGTATTAAAGTAATTTTAGACCATTAATTAGTTTAGTTTAAAGTTTTATTTTGATCAGAAAAAACAATACTAAATTATATATAGAAAAATAACAAAAAAAAAAGAAGTGAATTAGAAAAAATGGAATAAAAAGGAAGAGGAATTAAAAGAATTGGTCTTGTAAGAATATTCAATTTTAGGCTTGTTTTGATTTAAATCCCCAGTCCAATCCCAATTCCACCCACGCCCATGCCTATTTTTCGCCCCAAACCCGCTCCAAGACCCCTCTCCCAAACGACGCTGTTTGAGCATGACCAATCAGAGCCGTCCAACCCTCTTGATCTAATGGCCAAATTCGATCTTGGGGTCTCTTTATAATTGTCCTAAAATGGGCCAACCCTAGAGACCAGCCCTTCATCTTCGTCGTACCATTATGCACCTCGCCGGAAGCCTCCACCGGCGGACGAAACCTACACAAATCCGCCTCAAATTCACACCATGAAATCCCCAAACCATCCTCTTCCCATTCCTTCCTTTGATTTACCTCAAGCATCACCGGAAATCCTTGAATCTTCGTCGGAATATTTTTCGACCACGACGTCAACTATTCCAAATCACTCCAATCTTACACCATTGACTCTTCTAACTTCCCTCAACCCAAATATGTAACCATATTTTCTCGAATCTGGCCAGAAGTGCTCGAATATCGATTTCAATCTTCTATTGCAAAACCTTAAATAATCCAATCTTGGCTGAGTGAGTACGATAAGATCCCTGGGGAATCCTCGTGGAGAATTGATCATCATTGGCGTCCAAACATCGTCTTAATTTGCTGAATTTGGGGAAGCAATTTGACCAGAGTCTTGAAGTGAGTAGGTGAATCTTCGAGTTTAGTTTCTTTTATTCACTGACCTTCCATAGCCATGTAGCTTCGTAATGTTGTTTAGTAAGATTGTCAGTCCAAATTTATGGGCCCTCCTTTACTTCTGTTTCATTCTGACCCCAATCTACTTGATTCATAATTAGTATTAGGTGTTAATGGTTATGTATTCTATTAAAGTCAGATTTGGGTCGATTTGGCTGTTTGAATAAAGACTCGTTATTTTAGTCTCAATTGTAATTATGTTAGTTAAAATTTTGTTTAAGTGTTATATGGTTAAGTCTGATTTAAGTTCAGTTTGTTTTAGTTTGATGATTATTGCTGTTAATTGGCCTGAGCAGATAGGGTGGTTAATAGTTGAGCTAGGATGACATTTTTGGTTGAAAGTTCAGACCCTAGGATTCAATTGGATATAGCTGTTATGTTTTAGCAATTTTGGGATAAATTGAGGGTAATTGGGGGTAATTTGGGGCAGCGAATCTAGCTAGAAGTTCCTATAAGCTTCTAGGTGTAGGTGTTAAGGCAAATTTCAGTTAACATAGGAGGGTGAATTGGGCCACAAGGCAAGAAATAGAGGATTAAACTGAAAATAAGTAGGGACTAAGGAGGAAAAAGGAAGTTTGAGGGTTGCCCCTCACTTTTGTCTATAAAAATGGCATTCCCATGCCTTAACAAAGAGAGGTTTTTTTACCCCCAAAAACTAGTCTGCGGTTTCTGAATCCAAATTTGGAATTTCAGATGAACATTCTAGATCTGAAATTTTGAAATCTTCTTTCCATCCTAGAAAAGTCAAAAAAATAAATACGAAGCTACAGAGAAAACACAAAAATAGCTTGTTCTTCGGAATTATTAGGAAGATTTTGAGTTTAGCAAGGGCAATGCATCTTCTAGTTTAGGTTTTAGGCACTGGCTGGTTTCTGATGATTCTTGGAGTAATATTCGAGTAGGTTTTGGTAGTAACAAGCTGATTTTGGACCGCTTTCACTAGTTTTGTTCTGTTTCTATCCATTGCCTGTCATATTGGTGCTGGTTTTTTGGTTCTAAAATCTTCCTAGATTGTTGATCGTGTTTCTGGGCTGCTTGTGATCGATTGCTTACTGCTGTTGATCTTCCTCTTCTTATACTTCACATCTCCAGGTACACGCTTGAAACTGGTCCGATGTAGCTGTTGAATTGAAAGGCTGAATTGAACTATTTCCCCTGGAATCTATGTGTTCAAGCTGTTTTAGTGGAATAATAGTAGACAATTTGCATTTGTTTAGGTTCAGTTTGATTTGTATTTACATTATATAACTGGACAAACATTGAACTATTTGAGATTCAAATTGATGACGGCTCTTTAACGTTAGCTTTAATTCTATTGTCTCTACTTGAAGACTATTTAGGCATGACATTGACTTTGAGATCATAATAGGCAATCTGTAGCCAATGTGGTGTAAGAAATCAGTAGAAGCACCATTCATAGGACATGAATAAGCGTTCATTTTGAACTAGTTCATATGTTTCATTATTGATCACTGATTAGTTTATTTGCAGTTACCATAGATTATTAGTTATTTGGGCTTTAATCAGTTTCAAAATCAATCTTGTCATTAAATCGTCGTCCAGTGCCAAATTAGATTCAAAGTAGCAGATTTCATACCACTTGAAGTGATATAATTGAACAAAATAACGTAGTCCTTTTCATTTGGCAAAATCAATAGTTCAAGATTCTAATTTGGCACTTTCTATTTAAATTTATATCACATGAATTTTTGAGGTCTGTGGTTCTTTGTGTGTTGGGATTTATGCCTATAGGGCCAATCACAGGCCTAAGTGTTCCCCTCTCTCTGGGCTAGCATCAAGGCCCATTCGCTATGCTTGTTTCTAAATGGAGCCATTTGGCTCATCAATTTTAGTTTGATTTAAAGGTTTCAATTCATAATTAAACTCTTGGTTAAGTATACAATAAATTTTGTTTCGGGTTAGGTAGCGGGTTAAAGCTAAAAGGTTCGTCCTTGTTCGGGCCCATACTTGAATTTGAAGCCTAAGTTTTAATAATAATCATTTAGGATTTTTCTTTTCTTTTAGAGACAAAAAAAAATAGAAAATATAGTCGCTCTTGGGTTTACCCTTTAAAATAAAATGAGACGAGCCTCACCCAATAAAATCGGAAGGGCTGTTTAGCGAATTTCAAGGCTCTGCCAAAAGATTACGACGCGTTAGACTCTATTAGGCGCAACTTTAATAAACTACGTTCGTAAATACAGGTGGGCCTTTTATGCGGCCCAAATCCAAATCCTAAAATATTGAATAAAGTATGTCTAGGATTGCGGGTTCATTTGATGCGGCACAATCCGAAACATACTTTAGACAATGTTCATTTTCTCAAATAAATATTATATTAAATAAAAGTGGTTAAGCATGAAATTGGTACATAGGTTCTTCATGTAATAAAATCAGACAAAAGTATATTGCAACAGTTGAGTGACCGTGTTATAACCACGGAACCCGGAAATGCCTAACACCTTCACCCAGGTCAACAGAATTCCTTATCCAGATTTCTGGTTCGCAGACTGTGAGCAGAGTCATCTTTTTCCTTGGTTCGGGATTTAATCGGTGACTTGGGACACCATTAATCTCCCAAGTTGTGACTCTAAATAAATAATAAATAAATCCCGTTCTGGTTCTCCTTTAATTGAAAAAACTCCTTTGCACCCCCTTCCGATGGGCGTATAGTGAAAAAGGAGGTGTGACAGCTCTGACGACTCTGCTGGGAAAAGAACACGTAATGTTTTATTCAGGGTTCAGAATTTGAGCTTGGAATAATTGTTGTGTTTGGCTTTGTTTGATTTTGTTACATGATATGTGCTTAATGTGCTAATTGATTGCCTTTTATCGCTTTGATATTATATGAATTGTATATAAACTATGCTGAAATCCATCTCCTCTGTGAGTCTTGAGAATCATGAAGAAGGGTGTACTTCGTACGACTTCTTTTCTGTAAAGTGTCAAATCCCAATTTAGAACGAGGCTTGGATAACTCGCAAAGTCGACGAAGCTTCTGTATTCCCGGATTGCCGCCTCCTCCTCGGCTTGAGCTGTCCGCTCGGGTAAGCCAGGTCTAAAACAAACACCCAAGTTTTAAACCTAGAATAACTCAGCCTCATGGCAGATCATTAGTAGCAACGCTTGTTTGCATCATGTGCATTTTTTACTTAGGGGACTCAACACAAGGGTTGGGTCCGTCTAGGGCTAGCAACCTTAAATGAAAAGACCATCCTGATGCATCCTGTTTGTTTTCTGTGCATTTATTTGCTTGGGTTTGCATGTTGACCGGCTTCTGAATCTCGGGAGTGTTAGGAAATTAAAGAAAAAAAGAGAAAAAGAGAAAAATAGCAGTTGAAGAGTTAATTGATTGTTGCTCAAGTACTGTCAGAACTCTGCCGAAATGTTGAGAAAATATAAAATTGTTTTTAAATAGTTGTCAGTCATTTTTTTTAGTTTGTCTTGTTTGCAAAAATGAAAAATGAAAAATAGTTCGTTTTGTCAAGGAAAAAGAAAAAAAACTTGATCTTTTTTTTCTTGTTTCAAAATAGTTTATTTTTCAATGGAAAAAATAGGTTGTTTAAATAGAAAATAAAAAGAGTGCTTTATTTTTAGTTCGAAAAATATGTTGTTTTATTATTTGTTGAAAAATTTAAAAAAAAGAGTTTTTATTTTTACTTTGGGGAAATAGGTTGTTTTTGAACATGACGTTTTTCTTGTTTTCAAAAGCAAAAAAGGAAAAATAGTTTGTTTTGCTCTGAAAAATGAAAAAAAAAGAGTTTTTATTTGTTTGTTGAAAAAAAAAGAAGGAAAGAGTCTTGTTTTCAACAGTAGTTTTTATTGATCTGATATGAAATGCCAAAAATTAAAATGAAAAAAAGAGTCTTGTTTCTAAAAAGTTCGGCTAATCTGCCCGAACTACGCATGATTTGATTCACACAGGGCGTAAGATACGTAGGCAACCCTCATCGGGTCCAACATCACTTTTACCAAAAATAGCCCAAAAATGTCAAAATTTTAATTTTTTTCCTAAATAAACCAGGTGATGCCGTTTTTGTAAAGAAAATAGCCAAATGTTTCCAAACGGGGCATCGGAGGGCTAATTTTGCATAAACAGCCACCTTTGGGCATATTTTAATTTTTGACCCTCACAACCTTAAAATCTTCGTCCCCGAGACGCTGAAAGGACGTCTTTGCATCACCAGGTCACTTATTTTAAATTTGAAAAAGAAAACAAGAAATGAATTTAAATAAGTCGGGTCACACCGTTTTGCCATAAATTGCCGTTTGTTCAAAATTTGTGTATAGGGAAATGAATCTGTCAGTTTGTTTTAAGTTTGTATTTCTTTCGATTAGAGTGTGTGGGTCGTTTTCTTTTGAGTCATTAGTTCATTTTGCCGGAGGCTGTTTGTTGAAGGTTGTTAGTTTTAAACATTTGTTTATCTTCTATCTGCACGAACTACGCCTGGTCTGATTCACGCGGGGTCATGTTACTAGGCAATCCACATAGGATTCGACCATAATAAAAAAAAGAAAAAGAAAAGAGCGAAAAAGAGAGAAATAGAGAGAAAAGAAAACAGAGTAAAAACAAGAAAGAAATGACAGAAAAAGGGTGAAAAACAAGAGAGGAAAGGAAAACAAATGAGGGAAAATAGAAATCGAAAAGGAATAATAGCAAAATAAGAGGGAATAAGAGAATAAGAACAAAAGAAGGCAAGGGCAAGAACGAAAACAAAAGAAAAAAAAAGAAAAGAAAAGAGAGAAATTATGCAATCAAAAATAAGGAAAAGACGGGATGACGCAAGCAATTGAGCAAATGCATGTAGAATACGTTAAACTGTTTAGGTGCATGGAATGCGAGTATCAAATCTGCTCATTCCCTAACCATTAACCAAGATGTTGTTGATGTTGAGTCCGGGCAGGTGGTTAGTTGAGTGGCAATTCTGGCAACTCACCCACACAACACCCGGTCGAAAGATAAGATGACAGGACAAGAATCTGACTCCACTATTGTGGACCCTACAAAAGAGGTCGAGGTGAATGATGTGTGTGCTATGAAAGAACAGATAAGGAAGTTGAAAGCACAAATGGCCGAAATGCACCAGGCTTGGTCTCAGGGGCACCCAGCACCTTTGTACCCCGCCAACTCGTCCTATATCCCACCTTTAGTGCAGGCTCAAGAACCTCCTACTCCTAACACATCTCCATCCTTCCCATATCACACCCAGGGCTATACTACCACTTCATACGTTCATCCAATTACACCACCCAAGCAGAACCCTCATCCATCTTTGGCTCCAATATTTGTGGAACCTCCTCCAGCCACATTACAAAGATCATCTAGTGAGCCACTGTTCAAAGTTCACGCCACTCAGTATTACCCTCCTGAACCCACTTTTAAAGCTCCTGAGTCGTACACCTATGCCCCTCATTTTGAGATCCCCAAAGAAATTGAGAAACCAGTTCAGAATGGAGAACAAGAGGAAGTAATTCATAAAGTCAAAGCCTGGATCAATCCTTCCGGAACGTGCATGGTTTAGGAAGCCAAGTCAGCGTGGCCTACAAAGACCTATGTCCATTTCCTGATGTTCAGTTGCCTGTGGGGTTTAAAATGCCTAAGTTTGACTTGTACGATGGGCACGGTGACCCAATAGCCCATCTGCGTGGCTTTTGTAGAAAGATAAGAGGTTCTGGGGGGAAGAATGAATTGTTGATATCCTATTTCGGTCAAAGTCTGCGCGGGTCCGCACTGGAGTAGTACACAAGACGGGACCCCAGCCGATGGTATACATGGGATGATTTGGCACAAGCATTCATTGGCCACTTTCAGTATAACCATGAGGTATTCCCAATCATATGTCATTGTTGAAACTTGAGAAAAAGCCAGGGGAGAGTTTTAAAGAGTTTGGTTTCCACTGGAGGGAGCAGGCAGCGTGAGTTGATCCTCCGATGAGGGAAAGTGAAATGGTAGATTACTTCTTGCAGACCTTGGAACCCACGTACTTTGGTCACTTGGTAACACCAGTTGGCAAATCGTTCAATGAAGTGGTAAGTATGGGGGCAATGATCGAGGAAGGACTGAAATCAAACAAGATCCTGAGCTATTCCGCACTTAATGCCACCACTCAGGCCATCCAAATTGGCACTGGTGGTGTGCTTGAAAAGAAAAAGAAAGAAGAAGTTGCAAAAGTGGAACCGAGTAATTGGTCAAAATCCAGAAACCTTCACCCTACTACAAAACCAAACCCCACCTCCTATATTACCCATATACCCTATATGGCCCACCAAAACATTACTATCCGCCACCAGGGCCGCACTTTTCTGTCCATCACGCCCAGACATACACCCATCCTCTAGCGCACTCGTAATGGCATGCATCGGCTCCCTAAAACACATACTTAGCCCCATAAAACACATATCCACCCCCTAGGGCTTACATACCAGGATCCGGCTTTCGCCCAAACCAAGCTTTTAGAAATGAGAAGGCCTAGAAACGGAAACGCTTACTCTGCTAGGAGAATCTTACACACTTTTTTCTGTAGATTGAAACAACTTAGAATGTTGACCCCAATTGAGCCCAAAATGCCAAACCCCCCTGTTAGAAACCAGAACCATTCGGTCAGCTGTGAGTATTGTTCAGGGATGCCAGGGCACGATACTGAGAAATGTTGGAAGTTCAAAAACGTGGTGCAGGAGTTTATTGATAATCACCGGATTGAGGTTCAGGCCCCAGAGGCACCCAATATCAATCAGAATCCGCTGCCAGATCATCATGAGGCTCATGTGATCGAATTGATGCATAAGGGAGGAGCCTAAGAAGCCTTCGCAGATGATAATCCGTTCTAGCACAACCAATTTGAATGAAAATTCAACTAGTGAGAAAGTGGTGTTTCAGTTATAAGGGATAGATAACAAGCCGATGTCGTCAACGGTTCTTAGGTCAATGATTGGTGCGGATGGAGACGTGTAAAAGAGCTTCAAAAGTTTATTCACTGAGATAAACATGGTTGAAGCAAAGGAAGGTTCAAGCAAGAAAAATGCGCAGTTCGCCTGACCACGGGAAAAAGTCAACGATTGGAAGTCTTGGTAGTAGGTCTTATTTATCGTTAAACCGTCCGGACTATTCCAGGGTTTGTAGTCCAGATACTATGTTTCGTCCGTTTGGATGAGTTAAAACCCTGTTATCGTTTTAGTTAATGAAATGCAATTGTCTTTATTTCTTCATTCTTAATTCTGTTTTAGTTTGTTTTCTTCTCTGTACAGTTCCTTCACGCTGATATCAATAACATGACATGCATGAGGAATCGTCGGCCCAGTCTTGAAATTCGGTTTGTTGTGAAGTAATAACACAAGAAATTGAGTATGATACTGAGTTGGACATGATGACGATTTCACCCACCTTGAACAACTGAGTTTGATTAGTAAAAGAGATTAGTATCATGGCGGCATGGAAAATTGTACAAAAAAAATGACACGAGTGTAGGACAAGAAACTGCGAAGTCGGACAGTTAGTGCTGAAACCTATCTTGCCTCATCAGGCAGAAGCAAAAGGAAAGTTGCTCCAAACTGGCAGAGGCCATTTGTTATAACCAGAGTGGTGTCTGATGGTGCATGGTATTTGACATATGTAGAAGGAAAATGTGACCATCAATTCCGATGCGATCAAGAGATACTATGTATGATTTCTTTATTTCTGAATATACTCGCTTGTATTTGGCATATCTTAAAATTGAAATGACGAAGGCGTTTTATTCTGCTATCCAAACATTTTTATCCCTTTTCATTCCCTTTGAGCCTTACTTATTTTCTTTCATACCCCTCTTTCGGAATCAATGGCACACTCAAGAAAAGCAAGTGCCGCAAGTAAAAAAAAGAGAAGAAGAACAAGAAAAGAAAAGAGAAAGAAAAGAGAAGGAAAAACAGAAAAGAGAAGGAAAATGGAAAGAAAGAAAAGACGAAAAGACAACAAAAGAAAAGAAAGAAAGAATCACAACAATAAAAGTAATTTCTATGCCATGAACTACGTTTGACCTGATTCCTTTATAGGATACGTAGGGAGCCTCACATTTCGGTGTCATCAAAAGAAAATCCAAAGGTCCCCAAGCAAGAAACTGGGGCATAAGTTTGTGGTTGTTGTGAGAAATTGGATTCCGAAAGTTGTAGTTTTAACCCATTTTGAAATTATTTTGAGCCTTTTATATCTTCCTTTCTAACCCATCTAAAAGCCTACGCTACGGTCCAAAGAAAGACCTTCTGATTAATTTTTTGGAAATACCAAGCAGGTAGCGGTAATTCATTGCAGTAGCAACATTCTGGTTCAAAAGAACAAAAGATAAAAATGAGAGAGTTTTATTGGTGAAAACCCTCACGGGCACCGTAAGGCGACGGAAGTTGGGAGAAAAGAAAATGAGAGAGTCTTGTTGGTGAAAACCCTCGCAGGAACCTTAAGGCAATGGTGAGTTGAGAAATGAATAATTGAGAAAGTCTCGTTGGTGGAAAACTGTTGCGAGGCACCGCAAGTTGAATAAGGTTGAGGTTGGGGCAAAGTGGTCAAGTGATGGAAATTCTGGGGCAACAAAGTATGGTAATTGAAAGCTAAGTAGTTGGACAGATTGGGCTGATTAGTACGAAATGCATGTCATGATCATTGGTGCCACCTGTCCTGGTCAAATAAGTTTCTTTTCCTTCTCTTTTAAACAGTCATCTGGTTTTGGATTTTTCTTATCCCTACCTTGAAAAATCATTGCATTTCATTTCTTTTGAGTTTTTATTTGTCTAATATGTGTCAATGTCAGTCCTATTCAATGCAAGTGGAAAGTATTTCAAAGCTCACTACCAGCTTCCGAAAATGGTGAAGCATATTGTGAACAGAGCATGTCAACGGCAACATAACGTAAAGTGGAATGTGGGAAGTCGCTGAAAGTTCCATTGGTGGAGAAATGGGGAAATGTTGTGAGAAATGTAATGGATTAGACAAAAGGGTCAGAAAGGTGAAACAACAGCATGGGTACAAAACATTGAGGTTTTCAAGGGTTGGGGAGTTTGGAAGGTCGTGCAGAAAGTCAAGCGGTTCGGGGTCAGTTTGAGGAAGTCAGTCAACGGAAAGCAAGGCAATGGAAGGATTTGTTTGCAAGAATGCCATCAACTAACCACCATTATGAACTAACGAAATTTTCGATGATTGAAACAGGGGCAGAAAATTGGTTGTTTAGGAGTAATTCTCCCTGAAGAAAGAGCAAGAAGTAATCAGGTTCGACTGCAAGTAATGTATGGTTAAAACACAAGATAGTGAGGAATAACACACGAACTGTAGGGTAGTCTCAAGGTTTGCATGTTTAGGACAAAATTTTATGTTTTGAAGTGGGGAGCCCGCCCCAATAACAGAGAAATACATTTCCGTCTTTAATATTTTAAGCATTTCAGTCTTTAAATTTTAAGTTTTCGGTCCTTAAATTTCATGTTTTGAAGTGGGGAGCCCACCCCGATAATAGAGGAATACATTTCAGCCTTTAAATTTTAAGTTTTTTAGTCTTTAAATATCATGTTTTGAAGTGGGGAGCCCGCCCTGATACCAGAGGAATACATTTCAGTATTTAAATTTTAAGTTTTCGGTCCTTAATTTTCAAGTTTTGAAGTGGGGAGCGCGCCCCTATAATTGAGGAATACATTTTAGCCTTTAAATTTTACGTTTTTCAGTTTTTAAATTTTAAGTTTTGAAGTGGGGAGCCTGCCCCGATAACAGAGGAATACATTTCAGTCATTAAATTTTTAGAAGTTTTTCAGTCTTTAAATTTAAGTTTTGAAGTGGGGAGCCCGCCCCTATAACAGAAAAATACATTACAGTCTTTAAATTTCAAGTTTGGCAATCTTTAAACTTTAAGTTTTGAAATGGGGTGCCCGCCCTATAACAGAGGAATACATTTCAGTCTTTAAATTTCATGTTTTGTCAGTCCTTAAATTTTATGTTTAGAAGTGGGGAGCCCGCCCCTATAATAGAGGATTATATTTCAGTCTTCAAATTTTAAGTTTTGCCAATCTTTAAACATTTAAGTTTTGAAGTCGGGAGTCCGCCCCTATAACACAGGAATACATTCTGGTCTTCAAATTTCAAGTTTTTTCAATCTTTAAGCATTTAAGTTTTGAAGTGGGGATCTTGCCCCGATAACAGAGGAATACATTTCAGTCTTCAATGTTTAAGCTTTTCAGTCCTTAAATTTCAAGTTTTAAAGTGGGGAGCCCGCCCCGATAAGAGAGGAATACATTTCAGTCTTCAAATTATAAAGCTTTCAGTCCTTAAATTTCAAGTTTTAAAGTGGGGAGTTCACTGCGATAACAAAGAAATATATTTTAGTCTTTAAATTTTAACTCTTTCAGTCCTTAAGTTTTAAGTTTTGAAGTGGGGAGCCCGCCCCGATAACGGATGAATACATTTCAGTCTTTAAATTTTATGTTTTTCAATCCTTAATTTTCAAGTTTTGAAATGGGAAACCCGCCCCGATAACAGAGAAATACATTTCAATCTTCAAATTTTAAGCTTTTCAGTCCTTAAATTTCAAGTTTTGAAGTGGGGAACCCGCCCCGATAACAGAGGAATACATTTTAGTATTCAAATTTTAAAGCTTCTCAGTCCTTAAATTTCATATTTTGAAGTGGGGAGGCCGCCCCGACAACAGAGGAATATATTTTAGTCTTTAGATTTTAAGTCTGTCAGTCCTTAAATTTTAAGTTTTGAAGTGGGGAGCCCGCACCGACAACAGAGGAATATATTTCAGTTATTAAATTTAAGGTCACACTTCAGTCTTTGCAATTCAAGTTTTAGTTTTCTATTAATGGTATGTGGTAACAAGCCCCAGTTTCCAAACTGGGGCAGAAAGTTTTCTTCGTTTTGTTTATTTTTGTGAAGTTGGGAGCCCGCCCAGATAACAGCGGAATACATTCAAGTTCAAGTTTATTCAAGTCCAGCAATTTGGAGAGAAGGAACAACATCTCTGTTAGCAATATGAAGCAACAACAAGAGATTTCACAATGAGGTAACACAAGAGAATGCAAGACAACAAGGAAGTACAAGATGCAAGTTTGAAGATTTTAGATAGAATTTTTTTCATAGTTTATTCTAGCTTATTTTATTTTGACATGGTGTAATAAGGAAGGTCAGTGAGCAGTAGCAGCAACAGCAAGCGTAGTAAAACCACAGCTCCTGGTAGTCCCAGCTACCAGACACTCCCGAACTACACTGACCTGATTTATGCTAAGCCCAGTATATGTAGGCAATCTCTGAAGCAGGGTGCGGTCAAACTTTTCAAAAATGGTTCACATAAAATTTTCAAACGGGCAAATATCGCTCGTATTTTTCTCTATTATCTTTGCTCGAAAACCTTTCATGCTTCCGAGAAAAGAGCGGCAGCTGTGAGCATGTGATTTTTGCCCTATTTTTAAATTATTCCCAAAAAATCAAACAAAATGATTTTTCTTTATTTTTACAATTTTTGTACATTTTTTTGCCACTTCCTGATAATTGTTGCATTTTATGTGTGCATGTTGATTCATAAAAAATACAAAAAAATGCATTTGCATTTGGGATTTAATTATAAATTGTCTTAAAACAATGCATGAAAAAATCACAAAAAAATAGTTCACTTTTGTATTTATATAATTTTAATTGTGATATTATCGGAAATCATTTTCTAAGTAATTTTAGGCCATTAATTAGTTTGGTTTAAAGTTTTATTTTTATCAGAAAAATAATACAAATTTATAATTTTGAAAATAACAAAAAAAGAAGTGAATTGAAAAAATGAAAAAAAGGAAGAGGAATTAAAAGAATTTGTCTTGTAAGAATATTCAATTTTGGGCTTGTTTTGGTTTAACTCCCCAGCCCAATCCCAATTCCACCCATGCCCAGGCCCATTTTCCGCCCCAAACCCGGTCCAAGACCCCTCTCCCAAACGACGCCGTTTGAGCATGGCCAATCAGAGCCATCCAACCCTCTTGATCTAATGGCCAGATTCGATCTTGGGGTCTCCATATAATTGTCCGAAAATGGACCAACCCTAGAGACCAACCCTTCATCTTCCTCGTACTGTTCTGCACCTTGCGGGAAGCCGCCGTCGGCGGATGTATCCTACACCAATCCACCTCAATTTCACACCACAAACTCCCCAGACTATCCTCTTCCCATTCCCGCCTTTTATTTACCTCGAACCTCACCGGAAATCCTCGAATCTTCGTCGAAAGATTTTTCGGCCACGACGTCAACTATTCTAAGTCGCTCCAAACTTACACCATTGACTCTCCTAACTTCCCTCAACCCGAATATGCGACCATCTTGTTTCGAATCTGGCCCGAAGTGCTCGAATATCGATTTCAATCTTCTCCGTCCAAACCTTAAGTAATCCAATCTTGGCTGAGTGAGTACGATAAGATCCCTGGGCATCCTCATGGGGAATTGATCATCTTGGAGTCCAAATATCGTTTGAATTTGCTGAATTTGGGGAAGCAATATGACCGGATCTTGAAATGAGTTGGTGAGTCTTCGAGATTAGTTTCTTTTATTCACTGACCTTCCATGGCCATGTAGCTTCGTAATTTTGTTTAGTAAGATTGTCAATCCGATAATATGGGCCCTCATTTACTTCTGTTCCTTTCTGACCCCTATCTACTTGATTCATATTTAGTATTAGGATCTGTTAAAGTTAGATTTGGGTCGATTTGGCTGTTTGAATAAAGACTCATTATTTTAGTCTCAAATGTAATTCTGTTGGTTAAACATTTGTTTAAGTGTTATATGGTTAAGTCTCATTCAAGTTCAGTTTGTTTTAGTTTGATGATTATTGCTGTTAACTGGTCTTAGCAGATAGGTTGGTTAATAGTTGTGCTAGGATTACATTTTCTGGGTTGAAAGTTCAGACCCTAGGATTCGTTTGGATATAGCTGTTACGCCTTAGTAATCTTGGGATAAATTGAGAGTAACTGGGGGTAATTTGGGGCAGGGAATCTAGCTAGAAGTTCCTAGAAGCTTCTAGGTGTATGTGTTAAGGCACATTTCAGTTAACATAGGGGGTAACTTGGGACACAAGGCAATAAATAGAGGATTAAACTGAAAATAATTAGGGACAGGAGGAAAACAGAAGTTTGAGGGTTGTCCCTCACTTTGTCTATAAAATGGCATTCCCATGCCTTCACAAAGAGAGGTCTTTTTTAACCCCCAAAAACTAGTCTGTAGTTTCAGAATCCAAATTTTGGATTTCAGATTAACATTCTAGATCTGAAATTTTGAACTCTTCTTTGCATCCTAGAAAATTCAAAAACAAAATACAAAGCTACAGAGAAAACATATAAATTGCATGTTCTATGGAATTATTAGGCTGATTTCGAGTTTAGCAAGGGCAATGCATCTTCTAGTTTAGGTTTTAGGCACTGGCTATTTTCTGAAGATTCCTGGAGTAATTTTCGAGTAGGTTCTGGTTTTAACACGCTGATTTTGGACCGCTTTCACTGGTGTTGTTCTGATTCTATCCATTGCCCGTCATATTGGTGCTGGTTTTTGGTTCTAAATCTTCCTAGATTGTTGATCATGTTTCAGTGTTGTTTGTGATCGATTGCTTACTGCTGCTGATCTTCTTCTTCTTCTACTTCACCTCTCCAACTACTCGCTTGAAACTGGTCCGATGTAGCTGTTGAATTGAAAGGCTGAATTGAATTATTTCTCCTAGAATCCATGTGTTCAAGCTGTTTTAGTGGAATAGTAGTAGATGATTTGCATTTTTTTAGGTTCATTTTCATTTGTATTTACATTATTTAAACTGTAAAAACGTTGAACTATTTGAGATTCAAATTGATGACGGCTCTTTAACGTTAGCTTTAATTCAATTGTTTCTACTTGAACACTATTTAGGCATGAAATTGACTTAGAGATCATAATAGGCAATTAATAACTAATGCGGTGTAAGAAATCAGTAGAAGCACCATTCATAGGACATGAATCAGAGTTCATTTTGAACTAGTTCATATGTTTCATTATTGATCACTGACTAGTTTATTTGCAGTTACCAGAAATTATTAGTTATTTGGGCTTTATGCAGTTTCAAAATCAGTCATGTCATTAGTATCATAATCGTCGTCCACTGCCTAATTATATGCTGAAATTAGATTCAAAACAGCAAATGGCATACCACTTGAAGTGATATAATTGAACCAAGTAACGTAGTCCTTTTCATTTAGCAAAATCAATAGTTCAAGATTCTGATCTGGAACTTTCAATTTAAATTTATATCACATGAGTCGTTGAGGTCTGTGGTTCTTTGTGTGTGTTGGGATTTATGCCTATAGGGCAAATCCTATAATCATTCAGTATTTTTCTTTTCTTTCAAACACAAAAATAATAGAAAATATAGTCGCTCTTGGGTTTATTCTTTAAAATAAAAATGAGACGAGCCTCGCCCAATAAAATCAAAAGGGCCGTTTAGCAAATTTCACAGCTCTCCCAAAAGATTGCCACGCGTTAGACTCTATTAGGTGCTACTTTAATAAACTACATTCCTAAATAAGGGTGGGCATTTTATGCGGCTCAAATACAAATCCTAAAATGTTGAATAAAGTTTGTCTAGGATTGCGTGTTCATTTGAAGCGACGCAATCCGAAACATTCTTTTGGACGATGTTCACTTTCTTGAATAAATATTATATTAAATAAAGCAGTTAAGCATAAAATTGGTACATCGGTTCTTCATGTAATAAAACCAGATAAAAGCTAAATGTAACAGTTGAGCGACCGTGCTAGAACCACGGAACACGGGAATGCCTAAGACCTTCTCCCAAGTTAACAGAATTCTTTATCCGGATTTCTCGTTCGCAGACTGTGAACACAGTTATCTTTTTCCTAAGTTCAGGATACAACCGCTGACTTGGGATACCATTAATCTTCCAAGTGGTGACTCTGAATAAATAATAAATAAATCACGTTCTGGTTCTCCTTTAATTGGAAAAACTCCTTTATGTCCCTTTCCGAGGGGTGTATAGTTGAAAAAGAGGTGTGACACCTGAGGCCACTTGTATGTGACTTTTTTTGTTCTTATCTCTGAACTAGTTTAGTTTCAAAGCCCTAATTTCTGAGTCCCTGAGTTGTTGCATTTTTGTTTCAATTATGTTTCTCCATGTGGCTCAAATTTTTGCTAAAACTCTATAGGACCTCTTGTCTTACCTCTCACATGCTATCTGATATTCTCTTTTAACTATGGTCCTCTACTCACTGGTCTTTGGTTGCATGATGATTTTCTTTTCTTGAATCCAGTCTCATATGTTTAAGGCTCATGCCCTCTTTATAGTTAGATTTTCCCTCTCAGAATAACCTTTGATTTGGGGATTGATTTCAAACTGCCTTGTGTGAATTCGATTAATTATTTCCTTGTTCAATTTGAATCTCTCGATTCCTCTATTGTCTGGCTTGGTTCATTAGTGATTTAGGAATCTCTGATTCCTTGATTTTACTATATGCTAATTGGTTCACTTATTACCTTATTCACTTAACTGTGTATTTCAAATTTCAATTCCTTAATTAAGATCCACATGTATTTACCCTTATTTGTATATTGTGCACAATGTGTTTATTTGATCCCCTTTCCTTAAATATTTCCTGTATTATACCGTTCGAATTTGAATCCCTTAAATAGAGGAATTCTCTTCTACTGATTGATTTTTATTGATACTTGGTTATTTTCTTGACTTGCTTACCTGCCTGATTTGAAGTATAAATTCTTGCTTCTTCTCTCAACACAAACACTTCTGAATTTAAAGTACTTCAAATACTTTTCACTACATAATTTCAAATACCTTCTCTACTACTACCCCTATTTTTTATACTAAGTACTCTTCTCCTCTCTCCTCTACTGTCTGAAATACTCTTGGTTTCTTCTTGAACTCTCAAAAACTTGTCGAAGGTTCTGAGTTTGCTCTTGCTGACTTTCTGGTTGATTACTTACTTTTACTTGTTCTGTTGTACTAAAAATTGCAACTGGTATGTCCTTCTAATGAAATAATACACTCCAAACTATATGGTTACTTCTCCTATTTGTTGGAAACACGTTCTCAATGCAATATACTAAAACGTGTGTTCTTTTGTATAGGTTTTGATGAATGACAAACGAAGCGAAAATTGAGATATGATGAAGTTCAAGAAACAAGCGCACAATTGATATACAACGAGATTCAAGCTCAAGACAAAGTTTTATAGTTTAATTGAGTCATTCTTAATTGTGATCTTGATCCTACAACTTGACTCGTAACATGGCTTCTCTCATAAAACTATTTTCCAAAATCATGCATATTTAATTTAATGTCAAATGACTTTAAATCATGCATATTTACAGTAGTCAAAATAATTTTTAATCATGCCTTAAAAATCTAGACTAAGATAATCGATTATGTACTTATGATAATCGATTGTTATAAGCCAAGACTGCATGACAATCGATTATGAACTAATGACAATCGATTGTGAGTAAGACAGTGAGCATCAGGTTTTTCAAACCTGCATGACAATCGATTGTGAACTAATGACAATCGATTGTGACTAAGGCAATGTCTATCAAAGTTTTTCAAAACTCAGAATAATCGATTATGAACTAATGGTAATCGATTATGTTGAGACAGTGTCTTCCAGTGATTTTCAAATTTATTAAATAATCGATTGTTACATTGGACAATTGATTGTCAAAGAGACAGTGTCTAAAATATTTTTCAAAAACTGATAAGTAATCGATTGTTGACTTTGTGCAATCGATTGAGAAGCTGACAGTTGTCGTAAAGTTTTCAAATACCGTCAGGTAATCGATTATTGATTCTGTATAATCGATTGTTTTGGTTAAAATCCGGAAAATATTTTTTGAACGTTATTGGGTAATCGATTATTGATTTTGTATAATCGATTGTTTTGATTAAAATCCGGAAAAGGTTTTTTGAACGTTGCTGAGTAATCGATTGTTGATTCTGGACAATCGATTGTTTGTGGTAAAATATGGAAAGGAGTTTTTGAACATTGCCAGTAATTGATTATGGATTGTAAGTAATCGATTATCAAGCGTAAAATCTGGGATTGAATTTTGGTCTGACTGGCAGACAATCGATTGTTGGGGTTTGACAATCGATTGTCAGTGAGTAAAATCAGCAACTCTTAATTGGCAATTAGGCAACGGTAATGCCAAGTTTTTCAACTATAAATACAGCTTCATTTCAGTGTTTTAAACACAACAACATACTACAACTGATCATTACATTGCTATAATCTTGCATACTTTTGTTTATCATTTTATATTCAATTTCATAAAGCTTTTGAGAGCCATATTCTTGTCTAAAGTTGTTGTGATCCAGAGCTTATTTCTTTTTACTCATACCTACTCATAAAGGAGTATATTGTGTTGGAAACACGTTCTCAATGCAATATACTAAAACGTGTGTTCTTTTGTGTAGGTTTTGATGAATGAAAAACGAAGCGAAAATTGATATATGACGAAGTTCAAGAAACAAGCGCACAATTGATATACAACGAGATTCAAGCTCAAGACAAAGTTCTATAAGTTTAATTGAGTCATTCTTATTTGTGATCTTGATCCTACAACTTGACTCGTAACATGGCTTCTCTCATAAAACTATTTTCCAAAATCATGCATATTTAATTTAACGTCAAATGATTTTAAATCATGCATATTTACAGTAGTCAAAATAATTTTTTGACATGCCTTAAAAATCTGGACTAAGATAATCGATTATGTACTTATGATAATCGATTGTTTTTAAGCCAAGACTGCATGACAATCGATTGTGAACTAATGACAATCGATTGTGAGTAAGACAGTGAGCATCAGGTTTTTCAAACCTGCATGACAATCGATTGTGAACAAATGACAATCGATTGTGATGAGGCAGTGTCCATCAAAGTTTTTCAAAACTCAGAATAATCGATTGTGAAGCTAATGACAATCGATTGTGAAGAGACAGTGTCCTTCAGATTTTTCAAAGTCACAAAATAATCGATTGTGAACTTATGACAATCGATTGTGTTGAGGCAGTGACTTCCAGACTTTTTCAAAACTATTAAATAATCGATTGTGAGTAAATAAGAATCGATTGTCAAGAGGCAGTGTCTAAAATGATTTTCAAAAACTGATAAGTAATCGATTGTTGACTTTGTGCAATCGATTGTGAAGCTGACCGTTGTCGTAATGTTTTCAAATACCGTCAGGTAATCGATTATTGAATTTGGATAATCGATTGTGTTGATTAAAATCCGGAAAAGATTTTTGAACATTGCTGAGTAATCGATTGTTGATTCTGGACAATCGATTGTTTGTGGTAAAATCTGGAAAGGATTTTTTGAACGTTGCTAGTAATCGATTATGGATTGTAAGTAATCGATTATCAAGCGTAAAATCTGGGATTGAATTTTGATCTGACTGGCAGACAATCGATTGTTGGGGTTTGACAATCGATTGTCAGTGAGTAAAATCAGCAACTCTTAATTGGCAATTAGGCAACGGTAATGCCAAGTTTTTCAACTATAAATACAGCTTCATTTCAGTGTTTTAAATACAACAACATACTACAACTGATCATTACATTGCTATAAGCTTGCATACTTTTGTTTATCATTTTATATTCAATTTCATAAAGCTTTTGAGAGCCATATTCTTGTCCAAAGTTGTTGTGATCTAGAGCTTACTTCTTTTACTCATACCTACTCATAAAGGAGTATTTTGTTTGAGTGATTAGTGTTTTATACACTTGTAAGAGAATTGTGATTCTCTTGTTGTGAGGAACTTGTGTTTCCTTGGTTGAAGTCTTGGAGTGTTGTATCTCCGAGCAAAGGTGTTAAGGCTTGTGTCCTTAAGTTGTAAAGGTTTGTTGAGCACCCGTAAGCTTAACAAGTTAGTGGAAAATCTCGAGAGAGTCTCTCGGGGACTGGACTAGCCACGTGTTGTGGTGAACCAGAATATATCGGTGTGTTCTTTCCTTTTTTGTTTATTTAACGCACTTATTTATTTCCTGCAAATTTTAATTTCCGCAAGTTTACGGTAAATTTTATTATAACGCTATTCACCCCCCCTCTAGCGTTAAGCGTATTATTTAACAATTGGTATCAGAGCCCAACTCTCTGAAAACTTAATAGTTTGAGAGAACCATCCATGGCTTCTACTCGTGATTCTTTTGCAGGAATTGATGAAGGACAGTGCTCCACACGACCACCTCTATTCAACGGTACAAATTACACGTACCGGAAGGAGAGGATGAAGATCTTCGTTCAGTCCAACAGCTTTCACCTTTGGAAGGTGATAATGAAGGGAAACCAAATTCCAACAAAGAAGGTGGAAAACGAATGGGTTCCCAAGTCCGAGAATGAGTATGACGCGGATGACATCCGAAAGGTTCAAAATAATGCTAAAGCAATTAATTTATTATATTGTGCTATTAATGCTGACGATTACAGGAAAATATCGTGTTGCACAACGGCAAAGGAGATGTGGGACAAACTAGAAGTTACGTACGAAGGTACGGACCAGGTAAGGGAAGCAAAAATTGATTTCCTAACCCATTCTTATGAATTATTTCACATGAAGGAAGGTGAAAAGGTGGACGAAATGTTTGAGCGATTTTAGATAATCGTAAATGACCTACATGCTCTCAAGAAACCATTCACGGATAGAGAGCTCATGCAAAAAATTCTTAGAAGTCTCACACCGGCATGGAGATCAAAGGCCGATGCAATTCAAGAATCCATTGGCATTTCAAACGTCACCGTCGACGCACTAAGAGGTAACCTTAAGACCTATGAATCTACTATTCTTAACCCTTTTGTTGATGATCAAAGGAGGCAAAGAATAGCTCTAAAGGCGAGCACAAGCCAACCGCAAATTGATGAGGAAGGAGACAACGAGTTTGGACTCGTTATCAAAAGATTTCAAAAGTTCATGCGCAAGGAGTATGAACGCAAGGGCAAAAAGCAAGGCGAACAAATCAAGTGCTATGAGTGTGGTGAAACCGGGCACATCAAATCAAATTGCCCAAACATCAAAAAGGAGAAGAAACCTTTTAAAAAGCAACGTGCATACATTTCTTGGGGAGGCGACTCCGGAGATGAGTCAAGCAAAGGAGAAGACGAAGCAGCAAATCTTTGCCTTATGGCACAAGAAGACAACAAAGATGAGGTATGTCAAATTTCGTCTAAAAACTTCTTTACTCTTGAAGAAATGCGAACTGCTTTTGATGAATTATATGCTGAGTTTATTAAGGCTTCAAAAACTGTTAAGGGCATAAAAGAAAATGCTTCATTAAAAGAAAAGGATTTTCAAAAACAGCTTTCTTTGAAAGAAAAGGATGTAGAAAAACTGGTTTTAGAAAATGAAAAGCTGAAAGAGGAAAACAAGTTTTTTGGAAAAAGAAGCGCCGATAAGCCCGAAAGTTCCACTAAAAGTTGTTCATCTTGCTTGCATCTCAAAAATGAGGTAGATAGACTCAAAGGTACCTTAGATAAGTTTAATTCTTCCCACAAGAATTTGAATGAGGTTCTTGTTAATTTGAAATCAACCAAGCATGGCATAGGATTTAAGAATGAGGTTAAAGAAAAGGTTGAAGCCAAACCCCAACTACCTAAGGCTCAACCTAGGACTAGTAAAACAAATGCTTATCCTAGAAATAGCAATCCTAAAACCAATATGCATGCTAGACAAAATGTTGAACATTTTAGGAGACCTAGAAATGACTTACCACCTAGAAATAGTCACCCTAGAAATGATGCATATTTTAGGCCAAATGTTGAACCTTTGAGAAGACCTAGAAATGGCCTTCAACCGAGAAACAATCACACTAGAAATGCTGCCCATCCTAGAGCTCATAGTAGGAGAAATAATTCTCATGAAATGCGAAATAGTCATAGTGTTCAAAATAGAGTAAGAAATTTTCATCCGTCTAGTTACTATGAACCTAGAAGGATGCATAACCTAAATGTGACTTGTAATTATTGTAGACGCATTGGTCATATTGCTCCTGCATGCTTTACACGTCATAGACATATTACTCAATCGCATCATTATAATATGCCTAACCCCCAAGGACCCAAGATGGCATGGGTACCTAAAGAACATTAATTTGTTTTGTAGGTGTGCTTGAAGGGATCAAGTGTACTATGGTACCTTGATAGTGGATGCTCCAAGCATATGATGGGAGATGAATCCAAATTCCTTCAATTAGAGCACAAAGAAGGAGGAAGTGTTATCTTCGGTGATAACAATAAAGGAAAGATCATCGGCATCGGCTCGGTCGATATCTTAGGTAGCTTGAAAAACAAAATACAAGAGGAAACATCCAAGGAAAAAAAAGATGAAACTGAGGAACAACCAACGAAAGAAGCGCCACAATTGGAAAAAGAAATGAATATGCCTAACGAGTGGAGGACAATCGTTAGGTAATTGGCAACGTTGGAGACAAGGTAACGAAACTCTCTCAAAAATACCTTAGAACATACTGCTTTTGTTTCTCAAATTGAAACCAAAACCATCTCAGAAGCAATTGGGGATGAATTTTGGACCTTGGCAATGCAAGAGGAGCTTAACCAATTCGAACGCAATGGCGTTTGGGATTTGGTGCCAAGACCCGAAGGTCATACCATAATTGGTACGAAATGGGTTTTTCGCAATTAACTAGATGAAAATGGTATAATCACTAGAAACAAAGCTAGGCTTGTAGCTAAAGGCTATAATCAAGAAGAAGGTATTGACTATGAGGAAACATATGCTCCCGTAGCTAGATTAGAAGCTATTCGCTTATTGCTTGCATTTGCCTCTTCTATGAATTTCAATTTATATCAAATGGATGTGAAAAGTGCTTTTCTAAACGGTTTTATTCAAGAAGAAGTTTATGTTGAACAACCCCCCGGTTTTGAAGATTTTAAATCTCCCGATCATGTTTTCAAACTCAAAAAGGCTCTTTATGGTTTAAAACAAGCTCCCCGAGCTTGGTATGAAAGATTGAGTAAGTTTCTTTTGGAAAATAATTTCATTAGGGGGAAAGTTGACACAACTCTCTTTGTTAAGCATAAAAACAATGATATTTTGTTAGTTCAAATATATGTAGATGATATTATATTATTTGGTGCTACTACAATGTTTTATGCAAGAAATTTTCCTATTTAATGACAAGCGAATTTGAGATGTCTATGATGGGTGAGTTAACATTCTTTTTGGGATTACAAGTAAAGCAAATGAAAGAAGGTACATTCATTTGTCAAACCAAATATTGCAAAGAATTGCTGAAACGATTTGAGATGAACAATGCAAAAGAAATGGCAACTCCCATGAGCACATCCGATCATCTAGACAAAGATGAGAAAGGTAAGGAAGTCGACACCAAAAAGTATCGAGGTATGATTGGATCTCTTCTTTATCTTACTGCTAGTCGTCCGGACATCATATTTAGCGTGTGCTTATGCGCTCGTTATCAATCGTGTCCGAAGGAGTCTCACCTTACTGCGGTAAAACGGATTTTAAGGTATCTTGTTGGTACTACAAATGTGGGTCTATGGTACCCCCAAAGGCTCTTCATGCCAACTTGTTGGCTACTCCGATCCCGATTTTGCTGGATGCAAATTGGACCGCAAGAGCACTAGTGGCACTTGCCATTTGCTCGGTAGCTCTCTCGTTTCTTGGTTTAGCAAGAAACAAGTAAGTGTTGCGTTGTCCACAACCGAGGCTGAATATATAGCCGCGGGGAGTTGTTGCGCTCAAATCCTATGGATGAAACAGCAACTCTTGGACTATGGCCTAAGTCTTGATCATATCCCTCTTAGATGTGATAATACTAGTGCCATATGCTTGACGAAGAACCCCGTTCTTCATTCGCGAACGAAACACATAGAAATTAGACATCATTTTATTAGAGATCACTTTCTCAAAGGCGGTGTCGAAATTAAATTTGGTGAAACCAAAAACCAATTGGCAGACATCTTTACAAAGCCTTTAGAGAAAGAGTCCTTCTTCCGAATTCGCAGTGAACTCGGGATCCTTGACTCCACGTTGATCTAAGTCATGCATTGCATTTTTTTATTACAAGATTTCTAACTTGAGCATCGTAGACGTCTAACAATTTTTGCGGGTATCGCCCCAAAGGAAAGGGGAATTATAAAGCTTGACGTGCAACAATCGGTTTCCGTCATCTAAAAATCGATTATTTCGTATCAATAATCGATTATGTTGCTATTATTCAGGTTGATGCTGCTGTTTTTTCTTTCCAATAAATAAACAAGGCTTATTTCATCTTTGGCATCTTATTATTATTTTTGCTAATGGCAAAAGGGGGAAGATAATAGGTATGCACTCTCAGTATTTATAAGCTTAAATTGAGGGGGAATTCTCAAATTGAGGGGGAACAAATTGCATACTTGTTACATGTATATACTTGTTTATTTTTGCTAATGGCAAAAGGGGGAAGATAACGGGTATGCACTCTCAGTATTTATAAGCTTAAATTGAGGTGGAATTCTCAAATTGAGGGGGAACAAATTGCATACTTGTTACATGTATATACTTGTTTATTTTTGCTAATGGCAAAAGGGGGAAGATAACGGGTATGCACTCTCAGTATTTATAAGCTTAAATTGAGGGGGAATTCTCAAATTGAGAGGGAACAAATTGCATACTTGTTACATGTATATACTTGTCTTGAATCGTCAATATAAATTGCTTGTCTTGCATATCCCGCTTAATGTTTGCCATTATCAAAAAGGGGGAAAATTGTTGGAAACACGTTCTCAATGCAATATACTAAAACGTGTGTTCTTTTGTGTAGGTTTTGATGAATGACAAACGAAGCGAAAATTGATATATGACGAAGTTCAAGAAACAAGCGCACAATTGATATACAACGAGATTCAAGCTCAAGACAAAGTTCTATAAGTTTAATTGAGTCATTCTTATTTGTGATCTTGATCCTACAACTTGACTCGTAACATGGCTTCTCTCATAAAACTATTTTCCAAAATCATGCATATTTAATTTAACGTCAAATGATTTTAAATCATGCATATTTACAGTAGTCAAAATAATTTTTAGACATGCCTTAAAAATCTGGACTAAGATAATCGATTATGTACTTATGATAATCGATTGTTTTTAAGCCAAGACTGGATGACAATCGATTGTGAACTAATGACAATCGATTGTGAGTAAGACAGTGAGCATCAGGTTTTTCAAACCTGCATGACAATCGATTGTGAACAAATGACAATCGATTGTGATGAGGCAGTGTCCATCAAAGTTTTTCAAAACACAGAATAATCGATTGTGAAGCAAATGACAATCGATTGTGAAAAGACAGTGTCCTTCAGATTTTTCAAAGTCACAAAATAATCGATTGTGAACTTATGACAATCGATTGTGTTGAGGCAGTGACTTCCAGACTTTTTCAAAACTATTAAATAATCGGTTGTGAGTATATAACAATCGATTGTCAAGAGGCAGTGTCTAAAATGATTTTCAAAAACTGATAAGTAATCGATTGTTGACTTTGTGCAATCGATTGTGAAGCTGACCGTTGTTGTAATATTTTCAAATACCGTCAGGTAATCGATTATTGAATTTGGATAATCGATTGTGTTGATTAAAATCCGGAAAAGATTTTTTGAACGTTGCTGAGTAATCGATTGTTGATTCTGGACAATCGATTGTTTGTGGTAAAATCTGGAAATGATTTTTTGAACGTTGCCAGTAATCGATTATGGATTGTAAGTAATCGATTATCAAGCGTAAAATCTGGGATTGAATTTTGATCTGACTGGCAGACAATCGATTGTTGGGGTTTGACAATCGATTGTCAGTGAGTAAAATCAGCAACTCTTAATTGGCAATTAGGCAACGGTAATGCCAAGTTTTTCAACTATAAATACAGCTTCATTTCAGTGTTTTAAATACAACAACATACTACAACTGATCATTACATTGCTATAAACTTGCATACTTTTGTTTATCATTTTATATTCAATTTCATAAAGCTTTTGAGAGCCATATTCTTGTCCAAAGTTGTTGTGATCTAGAGCTTACTTCTTTTACTCATACCTACTCATAAAGGAGTATTTTGTTTGAGTGTTTAGTGTTTTATACACTTGTAAGAGAATTGTGATTCTCTTGTTGTAAGGAACTTGTGTTTCCTTGGTTGAAGTCTTTGAGTGTTGTATCTCCGAGCAGAGGTGTTAAGGCTTGCGTCCTTTAGTTGTAAAGGTTTGTTGAGCACCCGTAAGCTTAACAAGTTAGTGGAAAATCTCGAGAGAGTCTCTCGGGGACTGGACTAGCCACGTGTTGTGGTGAACCAGAATATATCGGTGCGTTCTTTCCTTTTTTGTTTATTTAACGCACTAATTAATTTCCTGCAAATTTTAATTTCCGCAAGTTTACGCTAAATTTTATTATAACGCTATTCACCCCCCCCCCCCTCTAGCGTTAAGCGTATTATCTAACATATTGTTTGAGTGTTTTAGTGTTTGTACACTTGGAAGAGAATTGTGATTCTCTTGTTGTAAGGAACTTGTGTTTCCTTGGTTGAAGTCTTGGAGTGTTGTAACTCCGAGCAAAGGTGTTGAGGCTTGCGTCCTCAAGTTGTAAAGGTTTGTTAAGCACCCGGAAGCTTGACAAGTTAGTGGAAAATCTCGAGAGAGTCTCTCGGGGACTGGACTAGCCACACGTTGTGGTAAACCAGGATATATCTGTGTGTAAGTTATTATTCATCGCACTTATTTACTTCCTGCAGATTTTTATTTCCGCAAGTTTACGCTAAATCTTATTATAACTCTATTCACCCCCCTTCTAGCGTTAAGCGTATTTTCTAACAATTGGTATCAGAGCCATACTCTCTGAAGACTTAACAGTTTGAGAGAACCATCCATGGCTTCTACTCGTGACTCTTTTGCAGGAATTGATGAATGATAGTGCTCCACACGACCACCTCTATTCAATGGTACAAATTACACGTACTGGAAGGAGAGGATGATGATCTTCGTTCAATCCAACAGTTTTCACCTTTGGAAGGTGTTTACAAAGGGAAATCAAATTCCAACCAAGAAGGTGGAAAATGAATGGGTTCCCAAGTCCGAGGATGAGCATGACGCGGATGACATCCGAAAGGTCCAAAATAATGCTAATGCAATAAACTTATTATATTGTGCTGTTAATGCTGACGATTACAGGAAAATATCGTGTTGCACAACAGCAAAGGAGATGTGGGACAAGCTAGAAGTTACATACGAAGGAACGGATCAGGTAAGGGAAGCAAAAATTGATTTCCTAACTCATGCTTATGAATTATTTCACATGAAGGAAGGAGAAGAAGACGAAGCAGCAAATCTTTGCCTCATGGCACAAGAAGATAACAAAGACGAGGTATGTCAAATTTCGTCTCAAAACTTCTTTACTCTTGATGAAATGCAAACTGCATTTGATGAATTATATACTGAATTTATTAAAGCTTCAAAAACAGTCAAAAGCATAAAAGAAAATGCTTCTCTAAAAGAAAAAGATTTTCAAAAACAGCTTTCTTTAAAAGAAAAGGATTTAGAAAAACTGGTTTTAGAAAATGAGAAGCTGAAAGAGGAAAACAAGTTTTTTGGAAAAAGAAGTTCCGATAAGCCCGAAAGCTCTACTAGAAATTGCACTTCTTGTTTGCATCTTAAGAATGAAGTAAGTAGGCTTAAAGGCACATTAGATAAGTTTAATTCTTCGCACAAAAACTTGAATGATGTTCTTGTTAACTTGAAATCAACCAAGCATGGAATAGGCTTTAAGAATGAAGAAAAGGTTGAAGCTAAACCCCAACAACCTAAAGCTCAACCTAGGATTAACAATAGAAATGCTTATCCTAGAAACAACAACTCTAGAGCCAATATGCACGCTAGACAAAATGCTGAACATTTTAGAAGACCTAGGAATGACTTACCACCTAGAAATAGTCACCCTAGAAATGATGCATACTTTAGGCCAAATTTTGAACCCCTTAGAAGACCTAGCAATGGCCCTCAACCGAGAAACAATCACTCTAGAAATGCTGCCCATCCTAGAGCTCATAGTAGGAGTTATAACTCTCATGAAATGCGAAATAGTCATAGTGTTCAAAATAGAGTAAGAAATTTTCATCCGTCTAGTTACTATGAACCTAGAAGGATGCATAACCCAAATGTGACTTCTCATTATTGTAAACGTATTGGTCATATTGCTCCGGCATGCTTTACACGTCATAGACATATTACTCAATCGCATCATTATAATATGCCTAACCCCCAAGGACCCAAGATGGCATGGGTACCTAAAGAACATTAATTTGTTTTGTAGGTGTGCTTGAAGGGATCAAGTGTACTATGGTACCTTGATAGTGGATGCTCCAAGCATATGACGGGAGATGAATCCAAATTCCTTCAATTAGAGCACAAAGAAGGAGGAAGTGTTATCTTCGGTGATAACAATAAAGGAAAGATCATCGGCATCGGCTCGGTCGGTAAGGATGAAAAATCCTCTATTAAGCATATATTACTTGTTAAAGGATTAAAGCATAATCTCTTGATCATAAGCCAATTGTGTGACAAGGGAAATCTTGCTTTATTTGATTCGGATGAATGCTTAGTGTTCAGACGTAGTGATTTCAAAATTATCCTCCGTGGTTTTAGAGTGGATAACATTTATATGGTTGATATTGCTAAATCCTCACCCGATTATGTTGATTGTCTAATGAGTAAAGAGGATGATACTTGGCTATGGCATCGTAGAGTAGCACATATCAATATGCATCTTTTGAACAAATTGATTTCTCAAAACTTAGTTGTTGGTCTTCCCAATTTAAAATTTGAAAATGACTCTATTTGTTATTCGTGTCAAAAGGGGAAGCAAACAAAAGCATCTTTCAAATCTAAAAACACTATTTCAACTTCTAGACCATTGCAATTGCTTCATATGGATTTATTTGGTCCTTCTCGCATTGAAAGTCTAGGAAGAAATAGATATGCTTTTGTGATTGTTGATGATTACTCGAGATTTACTTGGACTTTATTTCTTGCAAATAAAAGTGATGCTTTTCAAACTTTTAAATATTTTCTTAAGCGTGTTCAAAATGAGAAAGAAACAACCGTCACTTCAATTAGAAGTGATCATGGGGGAGAGTTTGATCACAATCTCTTTGCGGACTTTTGTGACGAACTCGGAATCGAGTATACCTTTTCCGCTCCACGTACACCACAACAAAATGGGGTGGTGGAAAGGAAAAATAGGTGTCTCGAAGAGATGGCTAGAACCATGCTCGACGAAGCTAAGTTACCCAAACATTTTTTGGCAGACGCCGTGAGTACCGCTTGCTATGTTCTAAATAGAGTAGTAATTCGGCCGATACTCAAGAAAACCCCCTATGAACTTTATAAGGGTAGAAAACCAAATATTTCCCATTTTAGAGTTTTTGGTTGCAAATGTTTTGTTCATAACAATGGCAAAGACCAATTGGGTAAATTTGATGCTAAGTCGGATGAAGGTATTTTCATTGGATATTCCTCACGTAGTAAATCATATAGGGTCTTTAATAAAAGAACCCAAATTGTGGAGGAATCCCCTCATGTTGTATTTTCCGAAAATAATGCTCGCTTGGCGAGAAAGGATTCTGGTTTTGATCTTGCAGGTATCTTAGGTAGCTTGAAAGACAAAATACAAGAAGAACCACCCAAGGAAAATAAAGATGAAACTGAGGAACAACCAACGGAAGAAGCGCCACAATTGGAAAAAGAAATGAATATGCCTAACGAGTGGAGGACAATCAAAGATCACCCTCTCGAACAGGTAATTGGAAACGTTGGAGACAAGGTAAGTACCCGAAACTCTCTCAAAAATACCTTAGAACATACTGCTTTTGTTTCTCAAATTGAACCCAAAACCATCTCAGAAGCAATTGGGGATGAATTTTGGACCTTGGCAATGCAAGAGGAGCTTAACCAATTCGAACGCAATGACGATTGGGATTTGGTGCCAAGACCCGAAGGTCATACCATAATTGGTACGAAATGGGTTTTTCGCTATAAACTAGATGAAAATGGTATAATCACTAGAAACAAGGCTAGGCTTGTAGCAAAAGGCTATAATCAAGAAGATGGTATTGACTATGAGGAAACATATGCTCCCGTAGCTAGATTAGAAGCTATTCACTTATTGCTTGCATTTGCCTCTACTATGAATTTCAATTTATATCAAATGGATGTGAAAAGTGCTTTTCTAAACGGTTTTATTCAAGAAGAAGTTTATGTTGAACAACCCCCCGGCTTTGAAAACTTTAAATCTCCCGATCATGTTTTCAAACTCAAAAAGGCTCTTTATGGTTTAAAACAAGCTCCCCGAGCTTGGTATGAAAGATTAAGTAAGTTTCTTTTGAAAAATGATTTCATTAGGGGGAAAGTTGACACAACTCTCTTTGTTAAGCATAAAAACAATGATATTTTGTTAGTTCAAATATATGTAGATGATATTATATCTGGTGCTACTAACAATGTTTTATGCAAGGAATTTTCCGATTTAATGACAAGCGAATTTGAGATGTCTATGATGGGTGAGTTAACATTCTTTTTGGGATTACAAGTAAAGCAAATGAAAGAAGGTACATTCATTTGTCAAGCCAAATATTGCAAAGAATTGCTGAAACGATTTGAGATGAACAATGCAAAAGAAATGGCAACTCCCTTGAGCACATCCGATCATCTAGACAAAGATGAGAAAGGTAAGGAAGTCGACACCAAAAAGTATCAAGGTATGATTGGATCTCTTCTTTATCTTACTGCTAGTCGTCCGGACATCATGTTTAGCGTGTGTTTATGCGCTCGTTATCAATCGTGTCCGAAGGAGTCTCACCTTACTGCGGTAAAACGGATTTTAAGGTATCTTGTTGGTACTGCAAATGTGGGTCTATGGTACCCCATAGGCTCTTCATGCCAACTTGTTGGCTACTCCGATTCCGATTTTGCTGGATGCAAATTGGACCGCAAGAGCACTAGTGGCACTTGCCATTTGCTCGGTAGCTCTCTCGTTTCTTGGTTTAGCAAGAAACAAGTAAGTGTTGCGTTGTCCACAACCGAAGCTGAATATGTAGCCGCAGGGAGTTGTTGCGCTCAAATCCTATGGATGAAACAACAACTCTTGGACTATGGCCTAAGTCTTTATCATATCCCTCTTAGATGTGATAATACTAGTTCCATATGCTTGACGAAGAACCCCGTTCTTCATTCGCGAACGAAACACATAGAAATTAGACATCATTTTATTAGAGATCATGTTCTCAAAGGCGATGTCGAAATTGAATTTGTTGAAACCAAAAACCAATTGGCAGACATCTTTACAAAGTCTTTAGAGAAAGAGTCCTTCTTCCAAATTCGCAGTGAACTCGGGATCCTTGACTCCACGTTGATCTAAGTCATGCATTGCATTTTTTTTGTTACATGATTTCTAACTTGAGCGTCGGAGACGTCTAACGATTTTTGCAGGTATCGCCCCAAAGGAAAGGGGAATTATAAAGCTTGACGTACAACAATCGGTTTCCGACGTCTAAAAATCGATTATTTCGTATCAATAATCGATTATGTTGCTATTATTCGGGTTAATGTTGCTGTAATTCTTTTAATAAATAAACAAGGTTTATTTCATCTTTGGCATCTTATTATTATTTTTGCTAATGGCAAAAGGGGGAAGATAACGGGTATGATGCACTCTCAAATTATAAGCTTAAATTGAGGGGGAATTCTCAAATTTGAGGGAGAACAAATTACATACTTGTTGCATGTATATACTTGTCTTGAATCGTCAATATAAATTGCTTGTCTTGCATATCCCGCTTAATGTTTGCCATTATCAAAAAGGGGGAAATTGTTGGAAACACGTTCTCAATGCAATATACTAAAACGTGTGTTCTTTTGTATAGGTTTTGATGAATGACAAACGAAGTGAAAATTGATATATGACGAAGTTCAAGAAACAAGCGCACAATTGATATACAACGAGATTCAAGCTCAAGACAAAGTTTTATAGTTTAACTGAGTCATTCTTAATTGTGATCTTGATCCTACAACTTGACTCGTAATATGGCTTCTCTCATAAAACTATTTTCCAAAATCATGCATATTTAATTTAATGTCAAATGATTTTAAATCATGCATATTTACAGTAGTCAAAATAATTTTTAGACATGCCTTAAAAATTTGGACTAACATAATCAATTATGTACTTATGATAATCGATTGTTTTAAGCCAAGACTGCATGACAATCGATTGTGAACTCATGACAATCGATTGTGAGTAAGACAGTGAGCATCAGGTTTTTCAAACCTGCATGACAATTGTGAACTAATGACAATCGATTGTGATTGAGGCAGTGTCCATCAAAGTTTTTCAAAACTCAGAATAATCGATTATGAACTAATGGTAATCGATTATGTTGAGACAGTGTCTTCCAGTGATTTTCAAATTTATTAAATAATCGATTGTTACATTGGACAATCGATTGTCAAAGAGACAGTGTCTAAAATGTTTTTCAAAAACTGATAAGTAATCGATTGTTGACTTTGTGCAATCGATTGTGAAGCTGACCGTTGTCGTAAAGTTTTCAAATACCGTCAGGTAATCAATTATTGATTCAGTATAATCGATTGTTTTGATTAAAATCCGGAAAAGATTTTTTGAACGTTATTGGGTAATCGATTATTGATTTTGTATAATCGATTGTTTTGATTAAAATCCGGAAAAGATTTTTTGAACGTTGCTGAGTAACCGATTGTTGATTCTGGACAATCGATTGTTTGTGGTAAAATCTGGAAAGGATTTTTTGAACGTTGCTAGTAATCGATTATGGATTGTAAGTAATCGATTATCAAGCGTAAAATCTGGGATTGAATTTTGGTCTGACTGGCAGACAATCGATTGTTGGGGTTTGCCAATCGATTGTCAGTGAGTAAGATCAGCAACTCTTAATTGGCAATTAGGCAACGGTAATGCCAAGTTTTTCAACTATAAATACAGCTTCATTTAAGTGTTTTAAACACAACAACATACTACAACTGATCATTACATTGCTATAAGCTTGCATACTTTTGTTAATCATTTTATATTCAATTTCATAAAGCTTTTGAGATCCATATTCTTGTCCAAAGTTGTTGTGATCCAGAGCTTATTTCTTTTTACTCATACCTACTCATAAAGGAGTATATTGTTTGAGTGTTTTAGTGTTTGTACACTTGGAAGAGAATTGTGATTCTCTTGTTGTAAGGAACTTGTGTTTCCTTGGTTGAAGTCTTGGAGTGTTGTAACTCCGAGCAAAGGTGTTGAGGCTTGCGTCCTCAAGTTGTAAAGGTTTGTTAAGCACCCGGAAGCTTGACAAGTTAGTGGAAAATCTCGAGAGAGTCTCTCGGGGACTGGACTAGCCACACGTTGTGGTAAACCAGGATATATCTGTGTGTAAGTTATTATTCATCGCACTTATTTACTTCCTGCAAATTTTAATTTCTGCAAGTTTACGCTAAATCTTATTATAACACTATTCACCCCCCCCCCCCTCTAGCGTTAAGCGTATTTTCTAACACTATTCTGTTATGCATTCTTCACTATGTGTTCATCCTAGTCTGCCATGGTCTCTTTCATTATGTTTCTGTATCTTTAGGTCTGTTATGCTTTCTTGCTTTCCTAATATTTCTGTAAATGCTTTCTTATGTGATTCCCTTTGACCCCCTCTTGCGTGTGAGTGCAGTTCTGAGTCATGGTAGCAACCTATTATTTCCACCCATGACTTAGAACCTAGTTCTCTTGAACCTCTAATCGAATCAATTCCCGCTCCCTTCTCCCCCTTATGTTCTGAGCCTTAAATCAGATCTAGTGGTGTCCTAATCACCATCCAGATCCAAGTCTGACTTCTAAAAGTATGATCTTAATTGTTTGGACCAAGCAGAGGGTCCGGGGTGTGCCACTTTATAACCATGGCTGGGTATGAGCACCCTCTGCTATGGCTCTCTACCCCTCTCTCACATTGCACTTATTCCTAGTTCTAAGTTCTTCCCCTCTCTGGTAATCCATGCTTTGGGACCTTGGAGTTCCCTCTGAACTTGGATGCCTAAGGGCTAGCTATTCCACACTGCATTATTCTATTACAATCGCTATCTAGAGTGTAAGCACTTCCTGGAACCCTTGAGGCTCCTTGGAACTCTGAAACACTTTGGATAGGAGAAGGCCTTGAAAATCTGGAATCTGAAATTGGTGAAACACATGCTATTGGATATTAAAGATTGCATTAGGCAGTTTGGATCTAGCTGTGCTATGATGCATATATTACTTTCTTTCTTCTAGTTCTGTAATAATTCTGTATATAAAACTCGATGATTATTAGTGAAAGGGTGGGAAGGGTTTATTTTATCGTGAAGGGTAGATGTCATGCCTATAGGGTTAATGTTGTAAATCAGTTACCTAGATATCATGCCTATAGGGTTTTTAACGTTTTAACTGGATCATCTAGTTACTATGTCTATAGACTTAATGCATAACACACACAATCTGGTCATATAAAATTTTTGCCTATAAGGTATAACATTCAGTCATATTTCAACACATTAGAAATCTTGCCTATAGGACTTAATGTTCATGTAAATCAGTTGCATATAGAAACCATCCCAATAAGAAATGCATATGTGTTAGGCAAAAATTGTGGGATAACCCAAACCTGCCGCCCATTCATTAACTCTGTAATTAGCTCTAAAAACCAGAACAAGTATGTCTCGCTTAATCTCTTTAAGTAGTAATAACTAGTTAACTCCTTTTTCCAACGTCTTAATATAACGTTCTTCATAAAATATCTTCTAATCCTGTAATACCTTCAAATTCTGCAAATCTATCTGAAATAATCCATTTACATCTTCTGCCTGAATTCTATTCGCTACCTTTCAAAACAGTCTTTGAACTCATTCTTTCTTTTTAAAAGTATTTTTACCCTCTTAAAACTCTTCTTTACATTTACATCTTCTGCCTGAATTCTATTCGCTACCTTTCAAAACAGTCTTTGAACTCATTCTTTCTTTTAAAAAGTATTTATACCCTCTTAAAACTCTTCTTTACAACTTTACTGCATTTTCATTCAAATAAACCTGCTGATTTCAAAGTCATTTATGAACTTTCTGCAATTTCCGACGTTCTGTTCAAATTCTTCTGCATTAGGTTCTCACCTGAAATCAGTGCTTTCTAAATAATTCATTTAAAATACTTCAATTCCTGACAATTGGATCGGAGTTGCCTAATGCAGACTTTTTTATCTAATTATATGTGTTAAACTGGTTCGTCCGCCGCTTAAGTTTTAATTTTAAGACCAAACCAACATGTGTAACGCAAGCTAAACTAAGTGTTATCTGATTTACGGGGTTTTATGTGAGCCGTGCATGTTTGTTTGTCAATCCCCTTACTTGCTATTTGTTTTGGCTGTCGAAACTAGTATTTTGTCCTTTTAAACCCTATATATGCCTCTACCCATGTCTTTCCCTTTAGAATTAGAATTTCTAATACCCAGGGACTGATAGGTTGGGACAGGTACTAGCATGCAATAAGTAAACGAGACTAATCGCGTTTAAATACCTTAATGGGGTGGGAAGGGTAGAATATGGATATGATGATCGGTGAGCTTATATCTCGTGCGACCACTCTTTTGAGGAGTGATTGCTGGGTATTGCATTGATGTGATCCATATTTTGTGTAAACTAGGACCCCCTTTCTTTTCCTTTTATTTGCAATATCTTCTTTAATTCTGTTCTATAAATTAATTCCTTTTTTTCTAAAAGATTGGCTCTTTCTTTCTTATTTACCCTTTACAAAACTTGAAACTTATTCGGGATTCTTATGTGCAAAGCTTTACTTGTTTTCTCTCACGTTCTTTTTAAAGTCACAATTAAAGCATGGCCGGGAACTACACTAGTGGATCTTGAGGGATGCCTAATGCACTATAATCATTAGGTGGCGACTCTTCAAATTCTATAACCCGATTCCCCGAAAGGGGATAAGAGTTGTGTTTTCTCCATAATGTCATAAACCCGATTTCGCCTTAGAAAAAGGGGGCATCGAAAATTCTGAAATTTCAGCACAAATGCTTTTAACTCGTAGGAAATATTCAGAAATAGACATACCTCCTTGTGTTAGCATTGCCAATTCATTTTCTAACAACTGTAACCTAGTTGTATTTTTTTGAGAAACAATCTCTCTAATGTCTTCCTGACTTCTTTTGGTGAACTAACATCACGTACATGATCGATGAATTCTTTTCCAATTGAAGTTCTTAAAGAAAAGAGAGATTTACTACATTTGATCTTCCATTTCCTTCGTGGTTTTGCACTTTCTGGAGTATTTTGTCGGAATGTTTGTTTCAGCACCAACGGTAAGACCCCACAAGTCTTGACCCTGAAGGTAAGTCTCTATGCACATTCTCCAGTACTTGTAGTTTGTCCCAATTCGAACAACTTCCCCTATTTGCCCACAAAGAGCTTCTCCTCTAAAACTTTCGATCTCCTCCAACAAGAAAAAGCGAACTTGATAGACAAGAAGAAAGAAAGAACAACCAGAGTTCAACAACGTAGCTCTGATACCATAAAACAAAAAAAACATAGGAAAGAAGAAATTACAGTCAAAGAAATTGTAGGAGAAATAAAGCACTGAAGAATGTTGTTGTTTTCACTAGAACTCTGGTTTACAGCAGGATATGCAAAGAATATAAATACGACGGAACTACTAACATTCAACTCCTAAAAAGACTCCAACAACTAACAAAGAATCCTATCTAAATTAACAAGTACACTGATACTATTCCTATAAAATAGAAATTGAATTATTTGACTCAGTAAACATAAGTAAACAGTATATAAAACATGTAAGATGCACTAATTTTTAACATTGACAATTGTCAAAATCAGAATATGAAATTAGGGATATCAGAAATATAAACTTTTGATTTAGGTTTCTATAACTATTATATTTTATATATCCTTTTGAAGTTCTGTAAGTATGAGATTTCATTGGTGGGAAACAAAGGTGTTGATCAGTCGTTCCTCCTCTTTAATTTAATTAAAATGATAAAGATAATTTTCTAGGATCCAAATACTTCTTCATAGCAACTGTTATTGCAGTCTAATTTAAGGAAATATCAAAGGACTTCATAACTCTACATTACTTCAAAGGAAAGTGGATTCAGATCTGGACCCAACAAAAAGATTGCGTAACTTGCTTTATAGCCTTTTTGGCGAAGCTTCTCCAAAGCCAAAAGTATCTTTTTTTCAAAAAAAAAAGTATTTTTTTCCAATGTTGATGTGTTTGGCCAAGCTTTTAGAAGAAACAAAAAATGTTTTGAGTAGAAACAAAAGCAATTTTGGAAAAATAGAAAAAAAAAAAAAGCTTCACCTCAAAAGCACTTTTTGAAAAGTACTTTTGAGAAAAATACACTTAGAAATAGTTTTTAAAAGTTTAGTTAAATATTAATTATTGTTCAAAGTATTTTTCAAGTTAATTAACCAAACAAAAATTGCTTCGAAAAAAATACTTCTGAAAAAAAATACTTTTCAGAAAAAAGACTTCTCAAAATAAACTGATTTTTGTAACTTGACCAAACATGCTATTAGCCTTTTTCTTTAGAGGAAAAATATCCTAAAATTGCGGGTTCGCAATCTCTTCCTATAAGGTAAGCAAACAAGGGCATAAATTAGGTGGGAAATAAAGATGTTTACTCGTGTCCTTAAATGAATATAAGTACAATTCAACATCATTGATAATTGAGTTGTACATTGTCTAGCCAATTGTGTCATTCAGTTATTGATAACATGCTAAATCTAGGTAATTTGGCGATTGTTTATGCTCCCGCTTGATTATGTTCCAATAACCTAATATGGTTAATTGATGAAATAATGGGCTTTAATTGTGAATTGTACATATTGCAGGATGAGGAGCCTATGTTATTTCTTAATGATGTGATTGGAACTATTTTAGAGAAAGAACAACCTCTCGAAGCTGAGTATGCACGAAGATGAGGAAAAGAATCAAGGAATAAAGGACCTGGACTAGCGCGCCCAGATGCACGAGCAGCTACTTTTAGCGCGGTCAAGACAGAAAGTTGTCCAACCAGCACGGTCATTAAGCGCCCAGATGCATGATCGTGCTTGTTTAAAGTCAAGCTTTCCCAAGGATAATTTATCAAGGTTTTCATAGTCTAGTACAAGAAATAGAGAGGCAAGAGGAAAGAAAGAGATATGTACATCAAGTTCTTCTTTTCTTCCCTTTGTTTTTACTCTTTGTGATGAAATTGAACCTTATTGTGATGAACACTAGTATGAGCGGCTAAAACCCGTTATTCTAGGGTCATGGGTGAAATATGAATGTTGTGGTTCGAAGTTTAATTTGATGAAATTGGTTTATCATATTGTGTTGTTTATTTAAATCTGTTTTTAATTATTTTGTTGAGTAGCTAAGAGTAAAATACTATCTACGAATCTTTAGTTGAACTCGAAAGTGGGAACTTTAGATAGCATATAGAATTAAATAGAGCAAGTTCTTGAACCCGGGCATCGGGGAACAGATTAGCAATTAGGATAGAAATGTACCTAATTGCCTTGCTTGGTTGGAATACCGGAATTGTAAATGCATTCTTGTTAATCTTAATTCCATAGACATATAGGCATTAAGTTAGCTTGAATAGGCGAGTAGGAACTCGACAGATTCTTATGAGTAATATCAACCCTATCAATCAACAATCCAGATAAATCAATTAGTCACTTTATGTCAAGAACGCAACATGATTGTTAGCTAGCTCGTGACCCTGGAAGATCCTCTCCTACTGATTGATTTTCGAAATTGCTTGTTGTTTGGTTAATTGTTCTAGTTAAATTATTGCTTGATGGTTTAGGTAGTAAATTTGTATATCTCTATTTTGTGAAAAATCTCTTGGATAGATAAGTTAATTGATTTTGAATCAGTCAACAGTTAATCACAAGTCTTCGTGGGAACGATATTCTAATCACTACTTTATTACTTGACGATCACGTGCACTTGCGTGAGTATATCTAGTCGCAACAAATTTTTGACACCGTTTCCGGGGACTTAGACATTAGCGACTTGACTGAATTGATCTTTTATTATTTAGTTATTCAAGTTTTAATTTTCAGTTCACTTTGTTTGTGCTAATACATGATATTCTCTTGAATGCAAAGAATTAAAAGCGCAAACAGCCTCCTTCCTCTTGACCCCGAAATTGAATGACCACTTCACAAAGTGAGGAGGGAGGTGGATGCTAGAACCAGAATTGAAAGAGAGTTGGACATCGTAGTTCAACCCCAGCCAATTGAGATGGCAGGGAATGAAGAGCGCGCTGTGATTGAAGCCGCAAGGCTAGTCTGTCTAATATGACTCAGGCTATTGTGAAGCCAGATATCACTGGGCACTTTGAACTCAAATAATACATGGTGCCGCTGATCCAGTCCACAGGGAAATTTGTGTGTTTACCTCATGAAGACCTGCAGAGGCACATTCAGAATTTCCTAGAAATTACGGATACTTACAACTATCCGAATGTTTCTAAGGACTATGTCAAGCTGAACCTTTTCCCCTTTTCACTAGTTGGGAAAGCTAAGGAGTGGTTAATAAGGAGCCAGCGAATTCAATCCGCACTTGGGATGATATGGCAAGGAAATTCTTAATCAAGTTTTTTCCTACTAAGAAAATAACGATATTGAGGAGTCAATTTCTTGGGTTCGAACAACGAGCTGGTGAGACACTTCATCAAGCATGGGAAAGGTATAAGAAGATGCTCAAAGACTGTCCACATCATTGCCAGACGGACGAGGTATTGGGTCACACTTTTGTAGATGGGTTAGATGAAGCATCAAAGATGAATCTTGATTCATCTTGTGGGGTAGTTGCATGGCCAGACCTTATAGTGAAATCCCAATCTTGATGAATAACTTCACTGCTAATGATCATAATTGGCAAGGTGAGGGTGATTCACGAAAGGCAATTAAGCAAAAAGCAGCTGGATTACTTGAGCTCGACGACTTGTTATCCATGAGAGACGATATTGCAAAGCTGGCCAATCAGATGACTAGGATGAAAATGCAGTAGCACAAACAATGCAACATGTGCAACAAATGGCTATTTGCTGCAAATTATATGGTGACAGTCATATGAGTGATATGTGCCCCACGAATCCTGAATCCATCTATTATGTAGGGCAACAGAACAGAGGTCCACCGAATTAGCATGCACAATACGGGAATTCTTACAATCCAAATTGGAGGAATCATCCCAAATTCTCATGGGGTGGAAATCAGCAGAATCAGAATCAGCATATAACCCAAGGGAGTTTTAAGCAGTCTGAGAAATCACCCCAACAAACAGAAGAGAGTACCAATGATTTTCTAAAGAAGTTGTTGATTGACAATCAGCAGCTCAGGACCGACTTCAGAAATCTTGAGAGGCAAATGGGCAAGTTAGCAACAAATCCAAACACTAGACCTGCAGGCGCTCTCCAAAGTGAAACAGAAAAGAACCCTAAAGTGAATGCAGTTACATTCAGAAACGGGAGGGAGCTAGAGGAAGTGCCAAAGAATAGAAAAGACAAGCCCATAACTGAGGAGGAGTGATTCCGAAGGCAATGCTCGAGCCAAAGAATGTTGTTTGAATTCCAGAGCCAGTGAGGCCCCAAGGCCACCACCACCTTTCCCCCATAGATTGTAGAAAAAGAATGATGATCGCATGTTCAGCAAATTTCTCTATATGTTGAGCCAGGTTCAATTGAATATCCCACTCGTTGATGTGCTTCATGAAATTCCAAAGTATTCTAAGTACATAAAAGATATAGTGGCTAACAAGATAAGATTGACTGAATTTGAGACTGTTTCACTTACTGAGGAGTTCACTTCAAGGGCTCAAAATAAACTCCCTCAAAAGCTTAAGGATCCTGGCATCTTTACCATCCCTATGCGAATTGGTAATATTGATGTGGGTCATGCTCTGTGTGATTTGGGGGCGAGCATAAATTTGATGCCCTTATCTTTGTTCAAGCAATTGGTTATGGGAGCTCCAAGGCCAACTATTGTGATGTTGTAGCTTGCTGATAGGTCGATAGCACACAGTGAACGGGTGATTGAAGATGTGTTGCTGCAAATGGGGAAATTCATCTTCCCTGCTGACTTCATTGGCCTAGATTATGAGGCTGATAAACTGGTTCCAATCATATTGGGGCGACCTCTCATGGCAACTAATGATGCAATTATCAAAGTGAGAGGGAAAAATGATTTTGAGGGTAGATGATGAGGAAGCGGTTTTTAATGTCTACATAGCAATCCAACTTTCCTGCCACTATGAGGAGCTCTCAATGATATCAATTGTTGAGGCCGATGAGCAAGTTCGTGACCCGAGTATATATCTAGACGATTCTCTAGAGAAAGCACTTATGTTGTTTTGATAGCCTGGGGAATGATGATGAGGTTGAAGAGATGATGCACATCCTATATACATCTTGTGTGCATGCAAGGGATACACCCCTTTGAGCCTTTGAATAGTCTAGAGGGACCTCCTCCAAAGTTTTCAATTGAGGAAGCCCCAAAATTGGAGCTTAAACCTCTCCCACATCAGCTTCAATATGCTTATTTGGGTGACTCTCACACTTTATCTGTTATTATTTCTTTTGACTTTTCTAAATTGAAGGAAGAGAAGCTGTTGAGAGTGCTCCGTGAGCACGAGCGATCACTTGGGTGGACGATGTCTGAAATTAAGGGCATTAGTCCAGCCTTTGCATGCACAAAATCCTCATGGAGGACGGACAAAATCCCAGTGTAGAGCAACAACGCTGACTAAATCCAATCATGAAAGAGGTGGTAAGAAAAGAACTGATTAAGTGGCTTGATGCAGGTATTGTATTCCCTATCTCAGACAGCAAATGGGTAAGCCCCGTTCAATGTGTACCCAAGAAATGGGGGATGCCTGTAGTGTTCAATGAAAATAATGACTTAATTCCCACAAGAACTGTCATTGAGTGGAGGATTTGTATAGATTATAGAAAATTGAACAATGCCACCCGAAAAGACCACTTCCCACTCCCCTTTATTGACCAAACACTTGATAGATTAGCTGGCCAGGAGTACTACTACTTCATAGATGGTTACTCAGGGTATAATCAGATTGCTATAGCCCTAGTGGACCAAGAGAAGACCCCATTTACATGTCCTTATGGCATGTATGCGTTCAAGAGATTGCCCTTTGGTCTTTGTAATGCACCTGCGACTTTTCAAATGTGTATGATGGCCATTTTTACTGACATGGTTGAGAGGTTTTTGGAAGTGTTCATGGATGACTTTTTAGTGTTTGGATGTTTTTTTGATAACTGCTTGATGAATCTTTGATAAAGTGCTTGCTAGGTGTGAAGAAACAAACTTGGTACTAAACTGGGAAAGTGCCATTTCATGGTACATAAAGGTATAATTTAGGGGCACAATGTGTCTAAAAATGGTTTGCAGGTGGACAAGGCAAAGGTGGAACAAATTGAAATATTTCCCCCATCAATGTCTGTCAAAAGCATTTGCAGTTTCTTGAGCCATGCAGGTTTTTATTGTCGTTTCAATAAATATTTCTCGAAAACTTCCTCTCTCTGGTGTAGGTTGCTTGAGAAAGATGTCTCCTTCAAATTTGATGATGCATGTCTAAAAGCATTCGAGGAGCTGAAGGGAAGGTTGGTGACAGCACCAATTATCATTGCTCTGGATTGGGAGAAGCCATTTGAGGTTATATGTGATGCGAGTGACTTAGCTATTGGAGCTATTTTGGTGCAAAGGAGAAATAAAATCTTCCACTCCATCTACTATGCGAGCAAAACTCTGAATCCAGCTCAGATAAACTACACAGTTACTGAAAAAGAGTTGCGTGCAATGGTGTGGGCGTTTGACAAGTTCAGGTCATATCTAGTGGGGACCAAAGTCATCGTCTACGCAGATCATTTAGCTATCAGATACTTGTTTGATAAGAAAGATGCCAAGCTGAGGCTGATTAGGTGGGTCCTCCTCTTGTAAGAGTTTGACTTAGATATCCTAGATCGCAAAGGGACAAAGAATCCAGTGGCTGATCACTTGTCTAGATTAGAAAATCGGAGCCATGTGGCTGAAGGGGGTTCAATCAATAAAACATTCCTTGTTGAGCAGCGATTACCTCAAGCACAGGTCGTGGTATGCAGATTATGTGAATTTTATTGCAAGTGGGGTGACACCACCAGCATTGAAACCCGATAATAGAAGAAGGTCCCTGCATGATATGAGGCTCTACATGTGGAATGAGCCATTCTAATACAGGCTCTGTGCAAATCGTTTGGTGCAGAAATGTGTTCCTGAGGAGGAGATGAATGCCATACTTCATGACTGTCACGCTTCGCCTTACAGAGGTCATCATGGTGGAGATAGAACCTCCCCAAAAGTGCTACAATCAGGTTTCCATTGGCCAAAATTGTTTAAGGATGCACATGCCTTTGTTGAAATGTGTGATAGGTGCCAATGAACCGGAATGATCACAAAGAAGCACGACATGCCGCTGCAAAACATTCTGTTAGTAGAGCTCTTTGATGTGTGGGGGATTGATTCCATAGGACCGTTTTCATACTCTAATGGTCATAGGTACATCTTGGTGACAGTCAATTATGTTTCTAAGTGGGTGGAGGCCACTGCTCTTCCCACTAATAATGCAAAGGTTGTGGTAAGCTTTGTCAAGAAGCACATCTTCACACGTTTTGGAACTCCAAGAGTGTTGATAAGTGATAGTGGAACTCACTTCTGCAACAAATTGCTGAATAATGATCTTGCAAATTATGGAGTCAAGCATAAGTTTTCCACTACCTATCACCCCTAGACGAGTGGTCAAGTGCAAGTGTCAAACAGAGAGGTGAAGAAAATTCTTGAAAAAACAGTGAGTGGAAATAAAAATGACTAGGCCGGGAAGTTAGACGATGCATTGTGGGCATATCGAATTGCATACAAAACTTCCATAGGTGCTTTTCCGTATAAATTAGTTTATGGTAAGGCATGTCACTTGCCCGTCGAACTTGAACTCAAGGCCTATTTGGCAATTAAAAAGCTGAATATGGATGGGGACTTAGCTGGTGAGAAAGGTTGCTACAACAAAACGAGCTTGATGAGTTTTGAATGCACGCATATGAAAATGCCAAATTGTATAAATAGAAGACTAAGAGGTGGCATGAAAAGAACATCCAACAGCGAGAGTTTGAGCTAGGGAAAGAAGTTCTTTTGTTCAATTTGAGGTTGAAGCTTTTTCCCGGGAAGCTTCTTGTTGGTCATGCCCTTTTGTTGTGGTAAGCGTTAAGCCTCATGGAGCTGTGAAGTTGAGGGATATGAGTTCAACTGGTACTTTCTTGTAAATGGTTAAAGGATAAAACATTATTGGGGTGGTAACATTGCACGTCACAAGACCTCGTTGAATTGACGGATGCTTGAGAATGTGTTGAATCTTGTCACAACGTTAAACCAGGCGTTTGATGGAAGGCAACCTATTTTGATTTGTTGTAATTGTCTTGCCACGACATTAAATAAAAAGCTAGTTGGGAGGCAACCCAACGATACTAGTAGTGGTTGATTTTGTGTTTTAGGAAGTGCTAACCAATATAGGTGACAATGGGCAAGTGCTACTGCCATCGAACGTGGTAAGAACAGGTGAAACGTAGGAGAAATAATTCACCCAAGTGCGGGCCCGCGCTACTAAGTGCGCTAATTTTCAAACTTTCTGCCTGGGCCGCACACCTGGGCGTGCTACTGGACGCTCTACTAGCGTGACCGCGCTAGTGGGCGCGCTAATTGCTCAGAGATTTGTATTGTCCGCGCTAAAACTAGCGCTCTCGCTCATCTAGGCGCGCTAGTCCTGTCTAAAAATCGGCAGTTTTGTATTTTAAGTTTTGTTTTTCTTTTTATTTTGTTTAGGCTTTTGTTTTAATTATCCCTCCCCCTCCCCCACCCCCCCATCTCTTATTCCCCGGTCGAACAAAAGACCCCAGCCCTCTCTAATTCCTCTCATTCAAATAAAAAAACCTTCCTCTAAGTTACTCCCATCTCCTTCCCCCCCCCCCCCCCAAGCCCACGAGTTTCACCTACCCCCAACCTCACCCATGTTCTTCTACAACTTCCTATCTCTACTCGCCACCATCTCTCACTACAGGTATTATCCCTAGTTTCTTTTTTTCTTCTCTTTTTCTTCTCTTTTTCTCTTTTTATTTTTTCAGCTTTTTGTATTCAAATACCTTAGTTGTAGTAGTTATACTTGGATTTTGAGTAGAGAATTTGGTGCAATAGATTGTGGTGTTCGTGGGTGATAAGTGTAGGGTGGAATTCCACTTGATTTGTGATGTTGGTGAGTGTATGTGGGTGAATATTGTTCCAAATAGCCTAACACATATTGTGAAGGCCTAATGCCCACAAGGTGTTCGTGGAAAGGCCCCAATGAGCGTGATTAGGTAGTTTTTGACTACTTATGTGTGTGAAGCCTGAGTAACTGCATTGCGTCACAATTTTTTGTTAGGTTGTGCTAATGTGTTCCTATTTTGCAGGATCATGGCTCCATCTAGGAAACGACAAGCCACAGGGGCATCTTCTAGCAATCAGGCTAGTTCGGCTAAGCCACGAGGGACTGCAACTGCATGCTCCTTTGATATTTCTAAATTTATTTCGGCCAAAGCTCAAGACCGCTTTGCGGAAAAGTTTCTTAAAAAGCCAATTCCAAATAGAGTATTGACATCAGAAGGCCCTAGTGCTTCTTCCCTCATATTTACGATGAGCTGGTGAGGCGGGGGTTGCACACATTTATTAATGAGCCGGGTGAGGGCAATGCAATTGTTGTGCTGGAGTTTTATGCTAATTTGCTAGACCTTGATAATGGAAGGCAGTGAATGCTTATGTTAAAGCGATACGGACAGCATACCACCTTCCCCCTCCTCCTGTTGGGTATGATGATTTCTATGAGTACGACCGCAACCCAAGAATGAACAATGGGCGCGCTTCTTTGAGACAATTTGTGTACCCGAGAAAGAGGTGGTGTGGATGCAATATGGGGAGAAGTTTCACTCCTCTGCACTAACCTTTGAAGGGAAGTTCTGGCTCTACCTTCTCAACAACCGTCTGATTCTATCTCACAACACGACAGCGGTCAATAGGCCCCAAGCTGCTCTGATTTGGTGCTTTGTAAATGGTCATGACTTTGATGTGGCTAAAATGATTCACAAAGAGATGTTTGTCCGTAGCCAAGTTAGAAGGTATGGGTTCTTTTTCCCTTTATTAGTTACTCAGCTATGTAGGGATGCCCATGTTCCCGAAAATTTAGCTATGGATGGGTTGGTAAAAAAGGAGGGCAAGTTTCGAGAAGATAAGGTGACCACGGATAAAGAGCCAGTAGTGGAAGAGGAGGTGGAGAGTAGTAGCTCCAATGATTTGGAGGATGAGGAGAACGTGGAAGTCGCACCACAGGCTCAGGAGCAAAGTGCAGTAGCTGCAGGACCATCTGGGACTACGACATCTTCAGGAGCTGCCCGTGTATCCTGTTTCACTGCTTTGAAGCAGGAGATGGATGGTCTACGAACCTCCATGACTAACGTGGGTACCCACATAGATGGGGTAGCAGACCGACATGCTAAGTCTAATAAAAATTCATGGGTTGGCTGCAAGCTCTGGGTCGTGCGTGCAACGTAAACCGAGAAACCGTCTCCAACCATGAGTGAAGCTTCAGGGAAGTTCCTTTACCTCACTGCTCTTTTAAATTTTAAGCCATGGGGACATGTCTTCATTTTTAAGTGTGGGGTGTTGATACTTCATTATATGTATGTAGTTGTATGTTGCTTTTGTTTTGTTTTATTATACTTTGATAGTTGTGGTGTTAAGTAGGAATTATTAGTTTAATGTAGATAAGTGGCTTGTCCAAACAACGGATCCCTTTCGGCGGGGTTCTTGAGGGACTAAGTCGAGAGAGAAAAAAACAAAACTAAAAACAAAAAAAATATTGAAAAATACTTAGACTCTTCCTGATGACGGATCCTTTAGACAATTTTCTTGAGGGAAGTTAATCTAGAGAAAACACCAAAAAAAATTATTTTTTAGGTAGTGTAGCAACTACCCCTTGATTTGTTTTGGGCCACGGTTCTTTTCCAAGGGTTTAATTTGAACTGGGTATAGGTATGTTTTTTATTTTTCCTTTTTGATTTATAGATCAGGTTTAATGGGCTACGAGCTAGAAAATCTGAAGAGAACCCATATCGTTGACACACCTGAACACAATAAACCCTAGAGTGTAACGCTAAGTCTTATATTTTGAATCTCACTAAAGTGCCTTAATATTGTATATTTATTACTGAATTGAATGCTCGTAATGGAGCGTCTTGATGAGCTAATCTGGAATGAGTCATATGCCATGTGTGGTGAGGCTTTTGTGTAGTCCATGTATTGTACATGTATCTAGAACTTGCCCGGTATGTGAGTTGAAGTGAAATTTTAGGTGATGCTCGGTTTGAAAAATGATTTTAGGCTTTCTTTGATCTTATTGAGCTTAATTGCCTATCACAAATAAAATTTATCCCTAGTTAACCCTTTTAAGCCAATAGACTTTTGTTTGGCACCCGCATTACAAGCCTATACCCTTTTTATTCTTAATTGATATTGTTTTGATCCTTTTACCTCTTAAAGCACTTTAATTGTGAGATGAGAACTAAAAGAAGTGAGAAGGAACTAAGTATGGGATGACTTTTGAGTGGAACTAATAAAAGGAAGAAAGGTGAACTTGTTTTTTAAAATAATACAACACTAGCGAAAATTGAAAAAAAAAAGAATAAATTAAAAAAAAAAGGGAAAAATGGAGATGAATACATTTTGTCTTGTTCTTGCTAGTGGATATGAATTAATGTAGTGCTTAAAGAAGAAGGGAGCATTTTTGGGGTGATATTGTTTGTGAAATTGAAGTGGATTGAGGAAATTGCGCTTAAAGTTGATTATGTGATGTGTTAAAGTGCTTAGGAGGGTTAGACACTATTCCTAAATATATCCTACTCGTCCCTTAGCCCACATTACAGCCATGAAAAAGTTCTAATTGAATTTAGATCGAGTGATCCTACATTAGTAGAGCTTTACATTAAGGGCAAGCTTATGGTACCAATTACATGCATGTGACTTCTTTTGTGAGGGTGAGCGATTTTCTTTGATATATGGAGCATGAGATTAAAATATATGGGTTGATTTTATTTTCTTTGCTATGATTGTGAGGGCATGTGATTCGTGAAGGAAAAGCAAGTCTTGACTTCTGTGTAGAGTACTTTGAGGAAGTATGGATATTGCATGGCACTTGAGAGTCGACCTTTGAGGCTAGGATTATTCATTGCTAGGCGTAATGTATGTAAATTGTTCTGGGTGTGATGCGTTAGGGGAAATGGTTGAGTGAAGGAAATCTCTAGAAAGTATAGTGTGATTGCTCGAGGACTAGCAATGAATTAAGTGTAGGGTATTGATAATAGGCTAAATCTAGGTAATTTGGCGATTGTTTATGCTCTTGTTTGATTATGTTCCAATGTCATAATATGGTTAATTGATGAAATAATGGGCTTTAACTATAAATTGTACATATTGCAGGACGATGAGCCTATGTGATGCCATAAAGATGTGATTGGAACTATTTTAGAGCAAGAATGACCCCTTGAAGCTGAGTATGCACGAAGACGAGGAAAAGAATCAAGGAATTAAAGACCTGGACTAGCATGCCCAGAAGCACGAGCGCGCTACTTTTAGCGCGGCTAAGATAGAAAGTTATCCAACTAGCGCGGTCATTAGCGCCCAGATGCGCGAATGCGCTAGTTCGAGTTCGGGAAAGAATTGTTCAGGGGTAGATTGAAAATCGGGAGGAAATCTCACTTAACCTATTTAAAGTCAAGCTCGCCCAAAGATGATTTATTAAGGTTTTCATAGTCTAGTACAAGAAATAGAGAGTCAAGAGGCAATGAGGAGATTTGTCCATCAAGTTCTTCTTTTCTTCCTTTTTATTTTACTCTTTGTGATGAAATTAAACCTTATTGTGATGAACACTAGTATGAGTGTCTAAAATCCATTGTTCTAGGATCACGGGTGAAACATGAATGTTGTGGTTCGAAGTTTAATTTGACGAAATTGGTTTATCATATTGGGTTATTTATTTAATTTTGTTGTTAATTACTTTGAAATACTATCTATGAATCTTTACTTGAATTAAATAGAGCAAGTTCTTGAACCCAGGCATCGGGGAACGGATTCACAATTAGGATAGATATATGCCTAATTGTCTTGCTTGGTCTGAATACAGGAATCGTAAATGCATTCTTGTTAATCTTAATTCCATAGAAATAAATGCATTGAGTTAGCTTGAATACGCGAGTAAGAACTTGATAGATTCTTATCAGTAATATCAACCCTGTCAATCAACAGTCCAGATAAATCAATTAGTCACTTTAAGCCAAGAACGCAACACGATTGTTAGCTAGCTCGTGACCCTAGGATATCGTCTCCTACTGATTGTTATTCGAAATTGCTGGTTGTTTGGTTAATTGTTCTACTTAAAGTATTGCTTGATAGTTTAGGTAGTAAATTAGTTACATCTCTATTTTGTGAAAATCTCTTGGATAGATAAGCTAATTGAGTTTGAATCAGTCAACAGTTAATCACAAGTCTTCGTGGAAACGATACTTTACTCACTACTTTATTACTTGACGACCACGTGCACTTGCGTGAATAGTTTTTGTCGCAACGGTTATCACCTATATAGGAAAAATCCGTTCGTCAATTAAGTTCGTATCTTTTTTAAATTAAAAATTAATAAACATCAATTTCAAGACACAATCAAAATATTTTCTATCGAGATCTCTTTATATATATATATATATATATATATATATATATATATATATATATATATATATATATATATTGATTTTTCTTAGATAACTATCAAGATATTTATTGAGTAAGTAGAAGTCCTTTTGAAACAAGTTATTCAGGAATAAATGAGCCATTTTATGCTTCAAGAATAAGCATAAAAAAATTAATTACTTTTGTCTTAATTTTTTAATAAACGAGTCAAGTGTCTTGGACTCAAAATTCAAACAATCTTTCTTGTTATCGAAATCCAAAAAATAATATTCAAGCAAATTCCAAGAGAATGAAGTGAATATTGGAATGCCTTGAGAAAGCAAGCAAAACACTAGCATGAGGAACGCTTACTGCATTTGAATGAAAGAGAAAATCCAGATATATATAATCATGTTATGATAAATAGTAATTATTGTGAATGTCTACTCTTCCTCCATGATCTTCATCTCAAATGGTTTATGATATATTAAATGACATATTTTGTATGTTCAATGACATATTCCATGATATATTTTCTTCACTTTTTATGCTTATATAAATGCCTTGTAATAGATAGGAAATTACGCACAATTGAAGAAGAAAATCCCTTCCTTCTCTCTATTTATATTTCTTGTTCATGTTTTACTAAATTGCTTTCATTTTATAACACGTTATCAGCACGAGTCTCTAACCATCACGATATGTTATCCTCTTTTAAAGTTCTCGACTCTGATTTAAAATTATCAGGTACAACATGTTTCTTTCTTTTGTAAGAATAATGATACGTTTAGTTGGATACTTAGTTTTTCTCAATTTTATTTAAAAACAAAAAATAGAAAGAGAAAGATACTCATACGTCACCATGATCTCTTTATTTATGAATAAAGATGTAACGATTTTAATGAACTGCTTCTTACTTATTTTGCATTATTAGAATATAAATAGAAGTAATCAACAATAGACTTAGATAACAATAATATTTTCTTGACAGTAGTACGTATCCAAAATATGAATATAAATAGTGTTTGCATCATTAAGATATTACATCCTACTTTGAAATTGTTTTTGTTTTCAAGTCTATTTTCTTATTGAATTCAAGTATATCTAGTTACATGATTAAGTACTTGGGTACACCTAACATAATGTGTGATTATACATTATTGTGCAGTATAACATGATATACTACACTAGCTACATTTAACTATTTATTTTGACAAGCCTACATACAGAATATTAGTACACATGGAGATACTATGTAGGTATAGATTTTACGATATTAAATTTTTTATATTCTTTAGGTGAACATATAATTCTTTTATATGGTCAATCTAGAAAAGTAACAATACTAGTTATGTAGCATGTCAAATCACTTAACCAAAGTATTACTAAAATTTCTTAATAAAGATCTTAGTGCAATAAGTATATTCATATTAGCCGGTATTGTCCTACACGTATTTAGTACACTTTAAATCATGCTAATTAACTTGAATAATTTAATGATGCATGCACTAACTAGACATACAAGATTAAGTATGGATATCTCACAAAACAAACTTGGATAAAAATTCAATTGTAAAATATTTGTTAATTGATTCATGTACCACACATATAATATTCAAAGAGAAGAAATATTTCTCTCATTTAAGTATATGTAAGGCAGATGTTACTACAATTTCTGGTAGTAGTATATTAATTGAAGGCTCTGGAAGAGCTACTATAACTCTGCCTAAAGGAACAATATTTATCATAGAGAATGCAATGTTCTCCTCCAAGTCCAAGAGGAACTTGTTGAGTTTTAAAGATATCAGTCAAAGTGGATATCATATTGAGACAATAGATGAGAATAATCTTGAATATCTCATCATTACAAAGAATGTCTCTGGCCAAAAGAGGGTTATTGAGAAGTTCTCATCTTTATCTTGTGTCCTGTATTGGACAAGAATTAGTGCAATTAAGGCACATTCTACCGTAAACCAAAAGGTTATTGATTCCAATACATTCGTACTTTGGCATGATTGATTGGGACATCCTGGATCAATTATGATGAGACAGATTATAGAAAACTCAAATGGTCATCCATTAAAGAATTTAAAGATTCTTTTAAATAATGAATTTTCTTGCACTTCTTGTTATCAAGGCAAGTTAATTATTACACCATCACCAACAAAGGTTGGAATTGAGTCACCTGCGTTTTTGAAACGTATACAAGGGGACATTTGTGGACCTTTTCACCCACCTAGTGGGTCGTTTAGATATTTTATGGTCTTAATAGACGCATCTTCTAGATGGTCTCATGTGTGCCTATTGTCATCTCGCAACCTTGCGTTTGCAAAATTAATGGCACAAATAATTCAATTACGGGTAAAATTTTCCGATAATCCAATTAAGTCTATTAGACTAGATCATGCTGCTGAGTTTTCATCCCAAGCATTTAATGATTATTGCTTATCAATTGGGATGAAAGTGGAACATCATGTAGCTCATGTTCACACACAAAATGTTCTTGGAGAGTCTTTAATTAAACGTCTGCAGTTGATAGCAAGACCGTTACTCATGAAAACGAGGCTTCCCACTTCGGTTTGGGGTCACGCCATTTTGCATGCAGCAATGCTAGTTCGTCTCAGACCGATAAATTATCACAAATATTCCCCGTTGCAATTAGTTTTGGTTATTAACCTATTATATCCCATTTAAGAATTTTTAGATGCGTAGTATATGTGCCTGTAGCACCGCCATATCGCACCAAAATGGGTCTACAAAGAAGGTTAGGAATATATGTTGGGTTTGAATCGCCCTCCATTATTCGCTACCTCGAAACATTGACAGGGGATTTGTTCACTGCACGATTTGCAGACTGCCAATTCGATGAGACACTTTTCCAAAAATTAGGGGGAGAAGTTGGTGAAACCAAACGGGAAATTTTGTGGAAAAATCCATCATTATCTCTTCTTGATCGGCGTGCCTCTATTTGTGAAAAAGAGAACATGCTATTGGTATTGAATGTACCACATTCACCTCTAGAAGGAGGGTTGAGGTGATATAAGAAAACAATGCCATTATTATGGCATGAATGGTCATTGGTCACGTACCTATTGCACGCCAAAATATTTTGGCAATTTGATTATTAAAGGACAATAATAATGCAAGAAACATATCTTGCATATAATTTTGACATGACCATAATGGTACAACTTTCTCTTTAAAAGAAATATTCACTGTATGGATATTGATTAATATGTGGTAGTATCAAATTAATTTAGAACTCTGTAAGAGCCAATAATATTATTCTGGAGAAACACAATTGATTACCAATAAGGTATTGTATTGTAGTAAGTCTCAAAGAAACTTATTTAGTTTCCAAAGTATACGCGAAATCAATTGATTATATTAAGACTATAAATAAAGGAAAGATTTGATATCTTCTATTACTACAACTTGTAGCGGGATAATATGCATGTGAAAAGCTACCCACTTTATTCTCCAATTTGTACTATACAAACAAAAGAATGCCACAATAAAGTGGATGTTTATTGATATAAAAACCCATATCATAATAAATTTAGAGTTTATCGATAATTGCACATGTCATGATGTAAACATGAATTTTATCAATATTGATAATTTATTCAGTTGGCATTCGGGTAAGCCATATCAATTTAAGTATGATGTGCAACAATAATAGAGAATTCATATGGGTAAATATTAAAGAACTAGAAAGTTCTTTACGAATTCTCTTGTATTACTTGTTCTCATTAATTAATTGACCAACTAAAGTTGGGGTTGAATACCATAAATTCTAGAAATATCAAATGTGAATATGGGCCCATTCACCTGCCATGTATACCAGATAAGATGCATCTATGAGATGGTTACATGTGCGATTATTATTAACCTGCAACCCGGCCGGTGCTTGCGAGGTAACTTGCTCAGTGATCTAATTTCGAGCATAATTTCCAGATTTTCTATTCAAGATAGTTCATCTTGATATGTTGGTTTACATCATAGTTGGTTTAGCAAAATAATTTATTGAGTGCCTCCACTTAATAGCTAAACTATTGCTTATGAGAACAAAGTTATCTATATCAATTTGATATACGTTATATACGAGAGTATATTATATTCTCCCCTCACAAGTGGTTCAGGGTCAGGAACCAAATAATTTCATCTTATTAATATTGATGTGCAGTGTATATTAACATGATAATGCACAAAGATGGGTTCCCAGAGTTGAGGAAACAAGTTAATTTTTCTAACATGAGGGTGAGACATGATAAACACTTGAGAAAAGGTTACATGGAACGGATTATCATTTGTACATATAGATCCTCGAATATCATAATATGAACTTGAAGTTCATAAAAAGATAATTCAATTGCAAAATATTGCAAAGCATGGCATACGCATTTTCTGACCCAAAGAAAGTAACTATATCCTCATTGCAAATGCTCATATTAAGTCCTAGAAGGACAAAGTGTTGGGTACGCTTAAAGCATATAGACAAATCGGTTTCAAATAAACTTCTTGATAAAGAAGATGAGCAAATGATCAAAGTGATCATAATAAAGGAGGTAAGTGATCTAAAAGGTCATATGACATAACACTTCATAAATCTCATGAGAGATTCAGGTACTTGAATATATGAATGAAGAGATATATATGTTATGTCTTTATGAAAATTTATTGGAACCGATATAAAATGTTCGTCGACGACATCTATGATAGCGCTAAATATCGATGAGGATCTTAAGTTTGTCAAATACAGACAAAAGTATTGGCCAAATGGAAGAGATACAATTCAAGTAGAATTGATTCCATATGAAAAGACAAGTAGTTTTGGACATGTAGTTCAAATACTTAAAAATATAAAGTCAATGGTATGTGCAATCAGTTCTCGATATCTTATTTTCTAGCATGACATGAAAACTTGATATGAATCTAAAGTCTATAATATGGCTTATATGACTTAACTTATATGACAATCGATGAAGGATTTAAGTTGCTTGAAGCATATATAATTCTTGGTCTTGAGGTACCACTTCCTCAGCGCAATTTATGCAAAAATGTATCTTGCTATAACTATAAGCATGATAATGTGATAGCGAGGATACCTTTATGGAGATATTGAAGAGCCATTTCATGATATTTGTGAAGACGTTATATATCTATCACGAGTGATGATCAAGGTGCAAATATTCATTCAAGTTAATATGGTTGATTTATTTGTCAATTCTCTACCAACGATCTCTTGAAGATGGTGCACAAGATTGGAATGTGAAGGCTCATGGATGTGAATTAATGCTCTCATCAGGGGGAGTTAATATGTGTTGTACTCTTGTTCCCTTACAAGGTTTTGTCCCACTGGGTTTTCCTTGCAAGGTTTTTAACGAGACAACCAAAAGGCGTATTAGATATGTGTACTCTTTTCCTTTTCTAGAATTTTTTTTCCATTGAGTTTTATTTTAGTTAAGATTTTTAATGAGGCACATTATCTAGGGACATCCAAGGGGAGTGTTATGATAAATAGTAATTATGGTGGATGTCTACTATTCTTCCATGATCTTCATCTCAAATGGTTTATGACATATTTTGTATGTTCAATGACATATTCCATGACATATTTTCTTCACTTTTTATGCCTATATAAAGGCCTTGTAATAGATAGGAAATTACACACAATTGAAGAAGAAAATCTCTTCCTTCTCTCTATTTATATTTCGTATTCATATTTTACTAAATTGCTTTTATTTTATAACAAATCATGAGAAATTGAGAATGTTGGGTTGGTGGTAAAATATATATAATCATGAGAATGTTGGTTTTTTATTTATTTATGAGAATGTTGAGTTGGTACTGGAGAATGTGCTATAAAAATTTTGTCCGATATTAGAATGTCCTTTGGTTTTATGAATAGCAAACACCGAAGAGTCGGATAAATATAATTTACTACCTACTTCAAAGTCCAAAAGGCAATGGACTCTCAACTATTTAAAGTTAATTTAATTTTAAATATGGTAAGATATATTACTCATTTCGAAACAAATAAAAAAAGGAAAAGAATTCACATAATAGAAAGAATACCTTTTTTCTCCGTGACAGATGCCTAAGCCATACCACTCATTTGCTGGTTTATGCCTTACTTTCCTTTGCTTCCATATTCAAAAAGAAGATAAAAAGTAGGCAAAAAGAAAGCCAAAATAAGTAAGCTTTTGTACTGAAAAAATAAGCCTATCTTTAGTGTCATCCAACTCTTATCTCCTTGCAAATATTGTATAATATTCGATTATTAATTTTATTCCATTATTCAACCCCATCTCATTAAAGACTACATATATACTGAATTACAAGATTATATAAGTATTTATGCTTTGGTATATATGCCTCGTAATCACATCATATAGAGAGGGGGAGAGTCAGTGGTAACCTTCGATCATTCTTTCCTCCTTTCAAAGATCTTTAAACTCATGAAAATATGGCCAAATTGGTTAAAATCTTGGCTGGTTTGCTGATAGTGGCTTTCGATATCGTTGCTGGTATTCTTGGATATAAAGCAGAAGCATCTGAAAACCAGGTATATGTCGATCGATCCATTAATTTAACAAAACCTTAACTTCAAATTAATCTGTTGGAATCTGTTATATATATAAATCTTGTCTATTCATTCTGCTACGTAATCGAGTCTAGTTCATACAACTTCTAATGGTATCCGGTGAAAATTTTAAAGATTTTCGCTTCTTTTTTCAAAACTTGTCACTGGTTCTAACTTCAAATGGTTTTCTCATATTATACCCTTTGAAGAGTGTCCGCATTTCGAACTCCTTGAGGAAGGTTTTCTTATGAATTTAATAGTCTGAATTTATAAAATCAACTTGTTTTTGAGTGTTTTTTAAAAAGTGCTTTTTTACAAAAGTACTGAAATAGTTTGTGTTTGGTCAATTAATTTAAAAACGATTTCTGAGCAACAATTAGTATTTGACCAAGTTTTTAAACATGATTTCTACGTGTATTCTCCTCCGAAGTGCTTTTCAAAAACACTATTTTTGGTAAAAAAAAACTACATTTTTTCTTCTTCTCGCAAACTGTCACCTTAGGAAATAAGAAAAAAGGTATTTTTTTAGTGTTGGAAGCTTGGCCAAAAAAAGCTATAAATTTATGAATTGATTGTATAAAAATATTCACATAATCATGTCATTTGTAGGTAAATCTTTTAATAAGTAGTATAGCAATCGATAATCTGATAAAAATGGAAGGGGTGTGTCGGAAAATTACACTTTGTCATATTGAATCACTTTGATTTCTTTATATTTTAAAACCCATTAATAAAAAAATATGGCTCCATCATTATAATTAAGGTTAATATTCACTTTACTAATAGTGTAAAGAAATAAGTATGAATGAGTTAAATCCATAGTATTTGATTGGTTTCGTTTTGTGAATTGGAGCAGGAAAAGCACCAGACGCTGTGGTTGTTCGAGTCATGTAACAAGCCAAGCCATGACGCATTTGTTTTTGGGTTAGCTGCTGCGACTCTGCTTGGAATAGCTCATGTTCTTGCCAACCTTCTCGGAGGCTGCAGTGTTTGTACTAATGACGATATTCGGAAAGCCACCCCTATCAAGCAATTATCAATTGCTTGTCTCGTTTTTACATGGTATGGTGTCAAAATAAAAATAGTTGATGGGACAATATTGGAGACCCGTTGGGCAAGTCTATATAAATTTTTTCAAAGAAATCATTTGTGTCTTTTGATTTTCAGGATCATATTTGCAGTAGGATTGGGAATGCTGGTGATAGGGACAAAGGCAAACCACAAGTCAAGAACTTCGTGTGGTTTCATACATCATAATTACCTATCCATTGGTGGAATTTTGTGTTTTGTTCATGCTCTGTTTTCTGTTGCATATTATGTCGCAGCTAGTCAAAATCTGGCATAACTTATGAAGATAAGAGATTTTGAGCAGATGAAAGTTTTTGAGATGTTGTAGAGCAATGGCATTTGCATATTTATGTTGAACACCTAATTGTAACTGTGTTTTGCATCACACAAGGTTGACTAGTTCTGACTAAAATAAATTTAGGACAAAAGGGTAAGTGTGGAGCAGACAAAACAAGGAAGAGGCGGCGCTGAGATCACAGAGCAAAGAGGAAGACAAGTCTATAGAGCCAACACAATCAGAGAGCAGAAGTCCAAATGGAAGCAACATGCTCATTTCACTTGAAATAATTTAGAAATTTCATTGCACACCCAACTGTTGACCTTGTTGTACAGTTTGTATCATGGAATTGGCAACAGTATTGTGTTTTATTCTCAAAATAATGCGAGAATTTGCATTAAAACAGAGCAATAGTTGAGTCTTCAAAGTGTTTTGGCTTCCCTACATGTGAAACTTTATTTAATGAAGTTTTATCTGTCTTGGAAGTTAAAAATCTTTTTTTAACTAGTCAAACAACTTTCAAAATATACCACTCAAGATAACAGGTAAGAGGTCTGTTGTATCTTAAATTAATTTTTATATATATACACTAACTCTATAAAAAATATATTATGCAATTAATTAACTCAAAAGATAAATATAGGTAAGTGTAACTCTTATAATGACGAATATACCATAAAATTTATCAGTGTATATACCATATAATAAAAAGGGTGTTTTATGTCATTCTCAAAAGTAAAGCAATCATTCTTTTGAAAAAGTTTTTATAGGCGCCTCAAGCATTCTCTCATATTCTGTTTTCAGTATTCAATTTTTCTAACAAAACCTTCTACAGATTAAGACCACCACAAATTCATATTAACCTCTCACCAAGACACCAACTAACCAAAAGAAGCAAAATTTAAGGAATTCATTTCAGTTTCTTCTGTAGTAGAAATAAAGGAATGCAGATATAATAACAATGAAAATAGCAACAACAATGAATCTTGACTAAAAGCTAACAGGATTAATATTCCATTAACAAAAAGGAAAAACATTAGCATAAATTATTGTCCCACCTACCAAATTTTAATGCTCCTAGTCAAATCTAAAAATAAATAAATAAACATAATCTAAAAGACTTTTTATTGCACAAAAAAAAAACATATATAAGTCCTCAAACTTCTACTTACCTCTCGTAACCTCAGCCACCAACTTACAATTCTCCCTAATCAAATCTAACCTCTTTATCCTCAAATCAGTTTCTTCCTCATCCAATTTCTTCAACTTTTCCTCCAAATTCGTCATCTTATCACTATTAACCAAACTCATATTTTTCTTCATCACATTAAAAGTTGCAGCCAAATGCGGATACTTGGACTGAAAATTCAGTTGATCTTCATCTATTTTACCATTCCTTTAGTTTTGTAAAGGTATTATTAACTTGATCCCTCTCGTTGTTCACATTCTTAACAAGCCTATTAATACTCCCACCACTAACCTTGACACCATATATTTTCTTTGAATATTCATAGACTAAATAATCATCACCCCGTAGGTTTTTAGAAAGCTCAAAGATTAAGTAATCCTGAGGATTAGTGAAAACAGGGTTCTCTCCTTTCTTCTCCGAATTAACAAACAAGTTCCTTTCCAACCCCCTAATCTTATCATTCATCCTAAGCCTATCAACTTTGACTTGCAATTTTTCCTCGATGAAGTAGTAGATAGAGTACATATCTACATAAGGCTAGCCTTTCGCATATTCAGAGGACTTGAATTCAATCAAACCTTTAAGTAGAGTTATTAGGTCTTCATGACCCCACTTGGGTGGAGGCTTTCTGCAGGGAAAATTCCATGATGACTTGAGCTTCTTACTCTGCTCATCATCAGATTGAGTCTCTTCTTGGGGTCTCTTTAATGGGGCAGTACTGGGATTGATGGTGATGTGGGGTTGGTCTAAGTCAGAACATGAAGAACTGTATGTTAGAATAATGATTCCAATTAAAATACAATATCCTTCATATCAAATTATTCGGAATTACAACTACATGAGCGGAAGCTTACTTGAATCCATTTGTGGAAATCTTTGAACCTCCTTTGATGATTGTCCAAATGTCCTTATGAAGATTGCTCCTTGATCCTTCCTTCAAGATTGTCTTGAAGTTGATGTTTCCACAAGAATTCCTCACAAGACTAAAACATGTGAATGGTTTCACAACAACAATAATATGACAATAACCAAATTAGTGTATGGCTTTCCACAAGAATTTGCAAGACAACAATGGAATTTTTTTTCCTCTTGATTCAATGGGAGGAAGAAGAGATTATGTCTTGCAATAATGTGGGAACCATAACCCCCACTTTATAACTCATGAGTTACAAAACTCAAGAGTCACAAGCATGTAACCATGGTTACATATATGTAACCTTAGTTAGCCCATCATTAACTAAGGTTACCCTTTTGGGTATCTACACATTAGTCCTACACTTTTTATGACAATACATTGGTCCCCTTAACATAATGTCCATAAGACCACAAAATTAGGCCAAACCAAAAGATAGCACATAACATATAATTTATCCATATATTGTTCATATGTATGTAGATATAAGTCCATATATCTTACAATCTCTCACTTGGACGAGATACATATACATATGTACAAACCTTAGCATTATATGTTACAATATAACCTTAGGAGCTCAAAATTGCTATCACAATAAAATTGTCATGAACAATCCGGTCCATTAATCATACCAACATAGGAACTAAGAGCTCTTCGTTACTCATTCGTAACTAGAACCAACATAGATCACATATATCAATATAACCAACGACATGGATCAAGTGTAGGTATGTAGCATGGAAATAACATAAAGTGTGGTCAATAGAATGTCTATTTCCAACTGGTTCTCTTTTTATTGAGATTAATCATAAACTGTAAGAGTACAAAAATTTTAAAACTGAATATCTGTAGATATAACTGAATTACTGAATTTCTGAATATAATGGACAATACATAATTGTATAATACAAACTCCCACTAAAACACATAATCCTTATCTGATTTGACACCCATACAAGCAATATGCTCATGAAATACTTTTGGTGTCAATCCCTTAGTGAGCGGATCCGCAAGCATGGAGTTTGTACTAATGTACTCAATGCACAACTATCCATTTTGTACTTTTTCTTTAATAACCCGAAATTTGACGTCCATATGTTTTGCTTTCGTCAAACTACTGTTGTTATTAGCATAAAGGACTGCCGATCTGTTATCACATAATAGCCTAAGTGGCTTTTTAATGCTATCAACAACGCGCAGTCCACCAACAAAATTCCGCAGCCATAATGCCTCATTGGATGCTTCATAACATGCCATAAATTCCGCTTCCATGGTGAAAGTGGCCGTAAGAGTTTGCTTGATGCTTCTCCAAGAGATAGCACCGCCAGCAAGCATGAAAATATAGCCTGAAGTAGACTTCAAACTATCCTGACATCCAGCAAAATCGGAATCGGTATACCCAATGATCTCAAGCTGGTCCGATTTCCGATATGTAAGCATGTAATCATTTGTTCTCTGTAAGTACCTCATGACCCGTTTGGCTGCCTTCCAGTGGTCCATTCCCGGATTGCTTAGATATCTGTCTAACATCCCAATGTATGCTATATCAGGTCGTGTACATACCTGAGCATACGTCAGACTACCTACAGCCGAAGCATAAGGCGTCTTCTGCATTTCTGAAATTTCATAATTATTATTTGGGCACTGTTTGAGACTAAACTTGTCTCCCTTAGCAACAGGGGTGTTGCCTGATTTACAATCCTGCATGCCAAATCTTTTCAGAACCTTATCGATATAGCCCTTTTGTGACAGACCGAGAACACCTTTGGAGCGATCTCGTTGTATCTGAATTCCTAATACAAAAGAAGCTTCACCAAGATCTTTCATTTCAAATTTCTTTGAAAGAAATTTCTTAGTTTCATGCAATAATGCTATATCATTACAGGCAAGCAGTATGTCATCGACATATAAAACCAGAAAAATATACTTACTCCCATTGAACTTATGGTATATACAGTCATCAGCAATATTCGGTTCAAAACCAAAAGATGTAATGACTGCATGAAACTTATAATACCATTGATGGGAAGCCTGCTTGAGCCCATAGATGGATTTCTGTAATTTGCAAACCTTTTTCTCTGATTCATCCGAAACAAAGTTTTCAGGTTGCACCATATAAATTGTTTCCTCAATGTCACCATTGAGAAACGCTGTCTTAACATCCATCTGATGAAGCTCAAGATCAAAATGTGCTACTAATGCCATTGTAGTCCTGAAAGAGTCTTTCGATGAAACTGTAGAGAAAGTCTCTTTATAATCAATGCCTTCCTTCTGAGTGTAGCCTTTTGCGACAAGACGAGCTTTATACTTAATAACATTGCCCCCTGAATCCCTTTTGGTTTTAAAAATCCATTTACAACCAATAGGTTTAATACCTTCGGGCAATGTAACAAGCTCCCAAACGTCATTATCGCTCATAGACTTCATCTCATCATTCATGGCATCAATCCACTTTTCAGAGTTGGAACCTTTAATGACCTGACGGAAGTTGATTGGATCATCTTCCTCAAGTCCAATATCACTTTCTTGTTCTTGGAGAAATACAACATAATCATCCGGAATTGCATTTCTCCTCTCTCTAGTGGATCTCCTTAATGGCATTTCAGTTTCTTGAGGTTGTTGAGTTTGATTTTCATTAATAATTTCAGGATCCTGATTGGGGAGATTTTCGAGATTGTCTTGAACTGGAGTTGTATGATCCGTGTCAGGAATGATTCAGGATCCTGATTGGGGAGATTTTCGAGATTGTCTTGAACTGGAGTTGTATGATCTGTGCCAGGAATGATAACACCCTGACCAAGATCAACAACTTGAGGGAAAGACGCATGTTCTTCCTCAAAGACAAAATCTCTAACAACTTTATCTCCCCACCCCCCAAACTCAATATCCTCAAAAAACCTAGCATTACCCGTCTCAAAAATATTTCTATAAGTGGGATCATAAAACTTAAAACCCCTGGACCTTTCAGAGTATCCAACAAAATAGCTACTAACCGTCTTAGCATCCAGTTTCCTTTCATTCGGCCTATAAGGCCTTGCCTCAGCTGGACAACCCCAAATGTGTAAATGCCTAATACTGGGTTTATGCCCAGTCCAAAGTTCATATGGAGTTTTGATTGTAGCTTTAGTTGGAACTCTATTAAGAATATAAGCTGCGGTTTTTAATGCTTCACCCCAGAGTGAGTCTGGCAAAGTAGTACGACAAGTCATACTTCTTACCATATCCTTAAGGGTCTGATTTCGTCTCTCAGCTACACCATTCATCGTAGGACTTCCTGGCATAGTATACTGAGGGACGATCCCACACTCATCTAGGAATTTAGCAAATAGCCCTGGACGTTGTTCACCTGAACCATCATATCGACCATAGTATTCACCACCACGGTCAGATCTAACGGATTTAATTCTTTTGTTTAGTTGATTTTCAACTTCAACCTTAAATGATTTGAACATGTCTATGGATTGGGACTTTTCATGAATAAGATATAGGTACCCATAACGAGAGTAATCGTCTATGAATATGATAAAGTATTGTTGACCATTCCTACAAGGAGTAGGAAATGGCCCACAAATATCCGTATGTATCAATTCTAAGACGTCCGAAGCTCTTTGAGCACCTAATCTCGTCTTGTTTGTTTGTTTACCCTTGATACACTCAACACAAATGTCCGAATTTGAGGAATCAAGAGAATCAAGAATTCCATCTGACACGAGTTTCTTAATTCTTTGAATGGATATGTGACCCAAACGTTTATGCAAGAGTGATATAGAATTCTCATTAGTTAATTTTCTTTTGGTACCACTTAAACTTGTATGCAAGGTTTCATTATGTGAGGTTATTGTGTCAACCAAATATAGGCTATCAAATGTTGATAAAAGACCAGTACCAATAAGATTTGAATTCTGAAAGAGACTAACTTTATTATCACCAAAAGAACATGAATAACCGGATATGTCTAATTTGGGAACAAAAATTAAATTCCGTCTAAAAGACGGTACAACAAAAGTCTCATCCAAATCTAAATGAAAACCGGTCTTAAACAACAGCCTAAATTTGCCAATAGCCTCAACTGGCACCTTCTTGCCGTCACCCACATCATTTGGTTTTCGGCAGTTCAGGCAACCCTGCATAGATATACTTATGTGAGTAGTAGCAGCAGAATCTACCCACCAAGTATCCTTAGGTACCGAAATTAAATTAACTTCAGAACAAACAAGAGAAAGAAATGTACCTTTTTTCGCACGCCAGGCATGGTACTTGATACAATCTTTCTTCACATGATTAGTCCCCTTACAGAAAAAGCAACCTAATTCAGCAATTTCAACCTTAGGTTCCTTATGTTGCTTAATCTTGGGCCTTGCAACCGCAACTTCCTTACCTTTCCTCTTCTTAGTTTCCTTAGAAGAGGATGCCAGATGAGCACTTTCAGTCTTATCTTCTTTATCCTTTCCTCTTCTTGCACACAATGTGAAATGAGCTCATTAAGAGTCCATTTCTCCTTCAGGCAGTTATAACTGACCTTAAACTGATTAAAGTGTGTAGGAAGAGATATCAAAACAAAGTACACAAGCAGTTCCTCAGGTAATACTAGCTTGAGTGACTTAAGTTTCGAAGCAAGATGAGACATTTCCAAAATGTACTCCCTAATGTTTCCCTTGCCCTTATACCTCATGGAAACAAGTTTACTCAATAGTGTACTTGTTTCCGCCTTTTCGTTTTGCATAAAACGCTTTTCAAGGTTTTCAAGGAAAACTTTGGCATTAGCTTCATCATTCATAGTGCCCCTGAATGATTCTGGAATTGCACGCTCCATGATCATTAGACTCATGCGATTCGAGTGTTCCCACTTCTCCATCTCCTTCTTTTCATCAGAAGAAGATGTATCCTTAATAGAAGTAGGTTGCTCAATCCAAAGTGCAAGGTCTAGATCCATGCAACCGAGAACGATCATGATGTTCTCTTTCCATTCCTTAAAGTTTGTGCCGTTAAGCACAGGGATGCTATTGATGTTGGCAGATATCGAAGCAGCAGAAGAATTAACTGAAAATAGAACAAAAGGATTACTTAATACATGCTTAGAATTACTTGAACTTTAACATTACTTTATAGATTCAAAATAGGCAAATCTCATTACAAGATACTAGCACAACATTGATGTTAGTCTTTGGAAAGAAAATCAACTTGTAAGTGGTACTCTTGGTGTAGTGATCAAATATAGACAATAAACTCCTGTCAAATATCAAGCCTTCCTTTGGGCCGACTTAATATTCACATGGAAAACCAAATAATTGTCTCATATTTATCACCACAAGCATGTTCGAATTCATGTCAAATAACAGCCTTCCTTTGGGCCGGTGTTAAACGCATGGAAGACTAACATCCACAGTCATCTTATATTTCAAGATCAATCAATCTACACAATAGAGGTTACTTTGGCAACATAATGCTTCAATTGACTAATTTAAAATATTAGATGCTAAAAACTTTAGTTCCTTAAGCCATATTATGAATCTTAACTTAATATGTTACATGTTTTGACATGCAACAACTGAATATTAATTGTTATATTCTTAGTTGGACAATTCCAAAATCTGAAAATTGATGGACTAAAACAATTAATATTCAAAACTTAAATATTAATGTATAATACATTAATAATATTAAAAACTTAATGTTAATTGACATATTATTAATATTCAATTAAAAACTGAAACTTAAAAGACTTGAAACGTTTTATTAATTAAAAAAAACGTTTCAATCTTACTGGTCCAGGATAATCGATTATCTTAAACAGATAATCGATTATTCTGGCATTAAAAAATATTTCAACGTTACTGGTCCAGGATAATCGATTATCATAAACAGATAATCGATTATTCTGGCAGTCTTTCAACAAGAATCTTAAACAAGAAAACAGGTTGTTCATCAACCAAAATCATGCTAAATTCAATGTTTTTAATCAGGTAAAGATAACATGATATTAAAACATCAAATTTCAGCAAAAAACCATAACATTCATAAAATCATGCTACTTCATGGTACTAGAAATTCAAAAATAAAATTCTAACTTTACTTGAACATGAACCTAACATAACATGAATCTTATGAACATCCAAATTATCCAAATATGAAGGTGGCTCTGATACCAACTGTTAGAATAATGATTCCAATTAAAATACAATATCCTTCATATCGAATAATTCGGAATTACAACTACATGAGCGGAAGCTTACTTGAATCCATTTGTGGAAATCTTTGAACCTCCTTTGATGATTGTCCAAATGTCCTTATGAAGATTGCTCCTTGATCCTTCCTTCAAGATTGTCTTGAAGTTGATGTTTCCACAAGAATTCCTCACAAGACTAAAATATGTGAATGGTTTCACAACAACAATAATATGACAATAACCAAATTAGTGTATGGCTTTCCACAAGAATTTGCAAGACAACAATTGAGTTTTTTTTCTCTTGATTCAATGGGAGGAAGAAGAGATTATGTCTTGCAATAATGTGGGAACCATAACCCCCACTTTATAACTCATGAGTTACAAAACTCAAGAGTCACAAGCATGTAACCATGGTTACATATATGTAACCTTAGTTAGCCCATCATTAACTAAGGTTACCCTTTTGGGTATCTACACATTAGTCCTACACTTTTATGACAATACATTGGCCCCCTTAACATAATGTCCATAAGACCACAAAATTAGGCCAAACCAAAAGATAGCACATAACATATAATTTATCCATATATTGTTCATATGTATGTAGATATAAGTCCATATATCTTACACTGTAGTATCCTGAACTGGATTCGTTTGAACTGGAAGAGAGTAGAGGGCGGGACTTAGGCTTTTGACTGTAACTGAGTTTCTTCTTCATTGGGCTTGTAGGGTTGGCATCTTCTTCTTGTGTTTCATCCTTTCTCGGTCTCGATTGAGTTGAATGAAGAGAGAATATATTGCTGGGGTTTTTCTTGTTTTAGAAGGTGTTTGGTTAAGCTTATAAGCTGGTGAAACTGGCTTATAAGTACCGGCAAAATTAAAAGTGCTTATAAGCCAAGTGCTTGTAAGCCAAAAATAAGCCAAAAGTCATAAGTTGGTCTCCCCCAACTTATCAAATTTCAATTTATAAACATTTTAGATTTGACCAAAATATTTACTATTATATCCCTAGAATATTTTTCTAAAAACAAAAGTCTTCGTATATTTGAACTCTTCAAAACCTATAAAGAGACGTTACCTTCCAGCCATGCCTCTATAAACAGACGTTGTCTTCTCTCTACTGTTTACTCTGATTCTCGCGCTCTCATTGTTGAAGGAAAGCTCTCTCCAGCTGTGGCTCTGCAACTATCATAAATATCTTGTGGTAACTAAATTCACTTGTCTTCTTAAGACTGCTTTATTTCAACAGTACTGATTATGATTGTTGTGTTAATGCTGCTAGATATTAACAGTAATATTTATGGCTACTTTGTTTCAAGAGTGATTGCTATGTTTCCCAACACAATCCTTTACGGTATTTGTTTACGAAAATCTCTTCTTTTCCTTAACTCTCAAATACAAGTCAGACAATATTTAGCTAAGTGTTGAAAGATGGCCAAAACTACTTGTCTAAAGAAACTTGTCAATGTCGTCTATGTATAGAGTATTATCTTCTAACAGAGACAATGTGTTTACATTCACTCAAGTGCCGTCTCGATAAAGCAGGTCGAATTTATATAAAATTTAACTGGCGATGCACACCACTTTTTCCCTCTTGTTTTGTCATACATAAATACTTTTGCTCTCGTTTGTTTATTAAACTCAGTTTTACTGTTTTTCTGTAAATATGCTCCAGATTTGAAGTGTTGTCCCCTTTGGGGCTCTTCGTTTAATCACTCTTTAATGAAAGAAAAGTGTGTGCCATTGACTTTTAGTGATCTCAAAATCTATTTGATATATTTTCTTATTGGCTCGCTATTTATTTAAGTCAGAGAAGCAAAGGCCATTTTTTTCTCGTCTCTTCTTCGGGTGAGTTTTCAATCCATCCCAGCCATGTAGTCCTTCCTTTTGATTTGCCCATTTTAATGCAAAACTACTCATGTATGTTGATGTGGAAGTTCTGGGTTGTGCTCTTCTCGTGGTTGTAGTATCATCAGTTAAGATTAACACACTACATTGCCATATCCTTTTCATATTATCTTTCTAATCCATGCTTGTGCATACCATAATTGTTCCTTCAAGTGAATGAGCATTTGGTATTACTACCACCCATTGAATTCGGAGTATATGGCATTGTCTTGACACAATTTTGACGTGATGTATTGTATCAATGTGCTGCCATGTGTTTTTGTTCATTAATGCATCGTATGTACCCATATTTCCTCGCTGAAATTTGTTCCTCCTCTACATAGTCAATCTTAGCAGAACACTGATTATTAATTCTCTTGGCATTGTTGCATCTGTGAGATTGGTTTTCTCAGAATTGTTGCATCCGTGCAGATGTCTTGCTATTTCCTCATTTTTCTTATTGTCCTTGTTAGGCCAAAAACATCCAATTGTAGTATACATGTTTACATGCAAATATCTGTATGCAAACACTAGGAGGTGTAGAATGGCCTCAAGAAAATTAAGATTGGACAAGAAAGAATATATGATGAGATTAGAGGTGTCACTATCAATAGACACTAAGTGATTTATTGGACTACATGTAAGGACTGCATGTGAGAACTATTTTGAGAAACTTTTATATGCAGAATTTTGGAGTCCTATACCAACTATTCAACATGTTCATATTTGGTGAAACAATGAAACCATGTTTCTTTTATTACTAACTGTTTAACTGTTAGTTTCTTTAGGTTCGCAAATATGTGACATGCAAAAATAAGAAGGTGTTCTTTTGAACTTTGTTTATTTTCAGTTGTGCATAAATATTATTATATGTGTACATTTATAGCTAGATGCTATAATCTCTTCAGATTGTTAACATTCGATTATGGGGGAACGGCATAATGCTAAGTGGGACGAATATGCACATATTAAATTTATTAAATTGTGTGAGCAAGAAGTTAGAAAAGGAAATAGTTCAAACATTTACTTGTCTAAAGATGAATGGAAGAATATAGTAAATGAGTTCAAAAAGAAGACGGGACGAAAATATACTAGAAAATAAACGAAAAACAGAGTGGACTCTTTTTAAACAATTGATAAGAGGTGAGAACTCTTTTTAAATTTGACAGGAGTACTTTTTAATTAATCCTTTCGTATACATCCTCTGACGCTATATATAATAATTTTATCTCTATGTGCACAAAAGTAAGAAGACAAGAAAACTCATGCTTAAAAGAGAAAGGCTGGCCTGTTATGCATGCAGGAAAACACTGCCCGAGAAACATAAATTTGACTAACAACGAATACTCAGTAAAGTTTAAAACAGATGGGATGAAAGGGAAATATTTCCTGAAATTATCTGATAGTTACAGAGAAAAACGAAAGAAGCTCGTAACAAAGGAAGCAATGGCACGGCTAGAGAGGCAACATATGTTTAGGTTTTATGAAGAACTGGGATAGAATACTATACGTAGAGTTTTATTTTAAAAAGAAGTATTTTAGGGATAGAATAGTAAATATTTTGGTCAAACTTAAAGAGCTTATAAGCTGAAACCTGATAAGTTGGGGAAGACCAACTTATGACTTTTGATTTTGGCTTATAAGCACTTTACTGATAAGCACTTTTGATTTACCAAATGCGTAGATAAGCCAAATAGTGCTTATAAGCCAGTTTGACCAGCTTATAAGCTTAGCCAAACAACTTAGCTGATTTAGAGTAGCTGATAAGCATTAGGTGTTGAAAAGCACTTTTAAATACTGAAACTGATTTAAAAAATAAACAGTTACATGTTTGGATAAAAATGCTAAAATTTATAATAAGCAGCTGAAACTGTTTGATTAAAAAATGCTGATAAGCTCTTTTTATGTTAAAATAACTTAAATGACCTTATAACAATCTACACTACTAAAAATGTTATTTTCTTCAAAATTTTAGATACTATTCTACCTATTTATCATGTTATTTTAACTATCAAAATAATTATATAATATCTTTTTTTTAAATATAATTTATATTATGGCAAGTATACAATCATATATTAGAAGGGGTACAGTATAAATTAACAAAAGTTAAGAAGAAAATCTTAAATAATGCACAAAATGTTTGCAGAGAAGAAACAAACACTTAATATTTATTGTTTGTAATAAATAAGATTAAAACATTTATTTATCATAAATATTTGGAGCAATCATATCACGAATTGCCATGCAAATATTATTATCTCCTTGATTTTCTATATTTTCTTCATTTGTAACGTTGACTCGTGTGGATCTTTCAACATCAGGATCAACATGTGGCACATATCTCTCATTCTCATCGTCTTGGTGCCATATATTTATTTAAGTCAGAGAAGCAAAGGGCTTTTTAAACAATTGCTAAGTGCCATATATGTTTTACATTTGCATGGGCTGGTTGGGAAGGAGCAACTCACGATAATCGCATATTTGGTGAGGCACTTCGTAGACCCAAACTGAATTTTTCACATCCTTCAGGGAACAAATATTATCTTGTTTATGCAGGATATTCACATATAAAGGGATATATAGCCCCATATAAAGGGGATAATGTGAGATACCAACTTGCATAATTTTGTCGAGGTGCGACACAGCAATTGCAAGCACCAAATGGACATAAAGAAATGTTCAATTATTTACATTCTTCTTGCAGAAATATTGTAGAGCGAACATTTAGGGTATGGAAATCAAGATGGTCTATTTTGCGGGATATACCTTTTTATCATACTGACACTCAAAGAGATATCGTATTGGCAACAATGGTGATTCACAATTACATTAGAAAGAAATGTAAGGTGGACAATGCATTCCAAGAAGCTCAGAATGAGAGATAAGTGCCACGTGTTGATCCCGATGTTGGAAGATCCACAAGAGTCAACGTTGCAAATGAAGAAAATATAGAAAATCAAGAAGATAATAATATTTGGATGGCAGTTCGTGATTTGATTGCTCAAGATATTTATGATAGTAGAATGTTTTAATCTTATTTATTACAAACAATACATATTAAGTGCTTGTTTATTCTCTACAAACACTATGTGCATTATTTAAGATTTTCTTCTTACTTTTGTTAATTTATACTCCACCCCTTCTAATTTATGACCGTGTACTTATCATAATATAAATTATATTTATAATAAAAATATTATCTTATCATTTTTATAAAATTAAAATAACAGAATAAATAGGTAGAATTTATGTAGAATCTAAAATTTGGAAAAAATAACATTTTTAGTAGTGTAAATTGTTATAAGGTCATTTAAGTCATTTTAACATAAAAAGAGCTTATCAGCATTTTAATTAATCAGTTTCAGCTGCTTATTATTAATTTCAGTACTTTTATTCGAACACGTAGCTGTTTATTTATTAAATCATTTTCAGCACTAAAAAGTACTTTTCAGCACCTAATGCTTATCAGCTACTCTAAATAAGCTAAGCCAAAAGGTCTCTTAGTACTACTACTACACTCGTAGTAATTCGAACTGTGTCTTTGGCTTCAAGTTTCAGTAACCGACTTCGCTTCATGCCTCTTTCCTTGGAGAAAATTTCTGATATTCTCTAATTATGGTAAATAGTTGACTAGATGTTTATCTCTAATTAAATAATTAATTTTACAAATTACAATAAATTAAAGTAAAATATTATAAACATGATTAAGTTTTCAAAATATTTATGTGTACGACATATATATATATATATATATATATATATATATATATATATATATTTATAATAATCAAGTAATAATTTATTCTATTTTTGTCATTAAAATTATAAAACCATCAAATGCACGTGCAAACATTGTTTAGCTCAAAAATTATACTCATACTTATAAGATTAATAACAATCAAAAATATATAAGGGTAAATCGTAATCAAATATAATAAGCCAAAGAGATGATTATCACTTTCAGATGTTTGTAGATCTGAAAGATGTGTAGAACAATGGACTTAGCTTAAGAGAGAAGCAATGGTTGAAAACCAAGAAACAGATAGAGATAGAGAGAGAAGTTGTATTATCCGAAAATAACAATGATCCCTATTATAATGTGAAGGTCGCCTTTATATAGTAGGAGATCTTCCTCGAAATAATTAAAAAGTACAAAAGTTGGTGGCTTCCACTCAGTAAAAAGGTCAGACACTAAACGACATCACTTCTTCTTCACCAACTTAGGTCGTGCCCTCACTTGGGTCGCCCTTATCATAAGAAATGTGCCCACTCGGCGTGGGGGCGTTACGAGCCAAATTTAACCCTATACAGTTAGTCCCTCCGTTTGTTGGAGACGTACTCGATGACAGACTTCAATAGACGGACATGCACGATTCGCTTTTACGGAAATTTGGCCGCACCCATAGGCGCCTCTTTCAAAAGCATGAACGTAGATAATATTTGTTGGGCCGTTGACATGCAACTCCCTTTTTTAAGGTGACATCACTGGTCACATGCGTCATCATTATACTTGTTCACGAGAGTGTTCAGAACATGACGTGACATTTTGATTTTCCGCGTCAATTTTAGAATTGTTCCTCTTCGGTTTCCATGTACCTTATTTCTATAAATAGAGGAGTGGTTCAATAAGATTCATCTTTCGAACCTTTAGAGAGTTTCCCTTTGTTTCTTTCTTGTAATCGTTGCATCGCTTTTATAGAACTACCATTTCTAAGGATCGTATCTCTTGTTATTAACACCTTTTCTTATAAATCATATCATGGTGAAGCACCATTAAGAAAGCAAAAGGACTAAGGACCACGCTCCTCTAGGGTTCCGCCTTCTTCCTATGGTGAATGGGAAGAAGTGGAGAAAACCTTCGTTCCGTTAACGGTGGATAATGTTCTACCAAAGGACCTGAGAGTTCAAAAAGACTTCAACTCAACATACCCCTCTTATCCCTGGAAGCAGAGTGAGTTACTTCAGTCTCACCTGGAGGCCATCAGAACTACGTACAACATTCCCGGGCATATTGAACTGGCTCTGGTCAGGACGGACTATGCCAATGTGCATAGGGCGGGGTTCTGTACGTTCTATGAATACGCGCTTAGGATTGGATATAGATTTCCGCTAAACCCTCTGGTGGAAGAGCTTTGCCGTTTTTATCATGTATGTCTGGCCCAACTTACACCTTATTCCCTAAAGGTGTGTCGAATTCTTACCACGCTTGTGGGCGAGGCCGGGACCGTCGTTTCCATTCACCACATGCTGTAGATGTTCAGCCCTAGTTATTTGAGAGTTACCATGCTCCAATTGAGGAGCCGTAGTAAGAAGAGCTTTGTTGTGAGGGCTGACGAAAAAGCTAACCGCAACTTCTAGCGCAAATTCTTTTACCTTAGGATGAGCCATCTAGTGTCCAATCTCGAAGGGTTTCAAGAGACATGGAACGCGGGATGTAAGTATCCCTGTATGTAATTTCGCGATGCCTTGTTTTGACTGATCAGTCATTCTGACTTACTTTCCTTCCTTTTGTAGTGGTGGTTCGCTTGCCTCGTCCTGTTGACGACTTAGGTTGTGGGTGGCAGGGTTGACACCGCATGCAGAAATATGCTGCACTTGGGCTGAGTTCCATAGATTGTACAGCCCAACTGGTAACAACCTTTCATGTTCTCTTTCACTCTGTTTTGGCTTGGACACCTTTTTACCCAATGTGCTTTCGTTTGGCAGGTCGGGGAGCTTCTACAAAGGTAAAGAAGAAGAAAACCAACGCTGGCCCGTATAGGCTAGAGTCTGATTCTGATAGGGGAGACATATTTTTGGGAGGCTCACCTAGAGATAGCCCTCTTTCGACCCCTCAATAGGATGCTACACCGGTGGCTGCATTTGAGACGGTGCATGAGGCCGCTTCTGTAGAGATACCTGAGGTTGTACCAATAATGGTGCCTGAAATCGCTCCTGTGCTGGTACCTGAAGTCGCTCCGAGGGACGTGTCTTATGAATAAGAAGAGCCATCGGAAAGAAAGAGGAGGCGACTGATTACTGGCAAGGGAATTACAACTGAGGGCGCGAGGCTTAGTGAGCCCCGCCAAGAGCCGAGGATAATTTTTATGGTTGAGGCCATTCATTCAGGGAGAATGGCTCCTCGGAGAACAACTGCCGCTGTCCGCTTAGCCCGTGCCTCAGGAGGTAGGCCATCTTTCGCAGTTAGGGGAGCGACCGTGGAGATTGAGCGGACGGGATCTAAAGCCGCTCTTAAAGAAGCACCGGGGGGCTCGGCCCATGTGGAGATGAAGGAGGGCAGGTCTACTCGCCATATCGTGATCCCTGGCGGGTATAATTTGTTAAAAGACAGCGAGCAAGACACAACATATATGACTTTGTTATGTGCAGCAACAGAGCACGAGACGCTAAAAAGTGTTAGCAACAGGAATTTGTCTGAGGCGGATGTCCGTCGCAGCTTTGCAGGTAGCTTTTAATTTTTTGTTTGTGTCGTAAAAGCGACTTTGGTACATACTGACATGTTTCTTCTCTTCTTTTCAGACCCTCATCTTAGAGGTGGAGAGGAGGTGGCGTGAACAAAAGAAGGCGACCACCTTCAATAAAATGGTAAAGAAATATAAATAATGTAGTGCCAAGCATCAGGCGTTGGCAGACATACTTAAGCAGGACCCCCAGTTCCGGATGTTCCATGAGGGCCTTGCGGAATCAAAGGCTCTTTCGAAGAAGAGAATGGCCGAGCTGAAGGAGATTGATGAGCAGCTGATGGCTGCTTTGGCTCGAAACATCGAGCTGGAGACCCTCCTCCAATAAAAAGAGGAGGATTTGGAGATAAGCCGTGGGGTGGCGGCGGAGGCTGTGGAACTGCGGGACCAAATCACGGCCCTTACAGCTGTGCTTGATGCTAGGACGATCGAAGTCAAAGTTCTAAGGCGAATTTCCCCATAAGATGTTGTGCATCGTGATGCTCATGAGATGTGGGTGTATCATGATGCCAGATTGGTCGTTTTTGAGGAGTTTTTGGTGGTTGATTTTGTAGGGTCCCTCCCAGTTGGTGCCAGTTTCCCTTCACTTGGGTCTTTGAATGCCAATATCTTGTCTTTGAGGATATATTCTCCCACCTTGAGTGGTCTTATTTTGGCCCTATTGATATAGTATCTTTCGACTTGTTGTTTTGGGGCCACCATTCTAATATGGGCCATTTCTCTCCTTTCCTCAGCTTTGTTGAGGTTTGGAGCCTGTTTGCGTCATTTTCTGTTCCACTCGTGTGTGAATATCTTAAGCTTGGTTCGCCGACCTCGACGGGTATGACCGCGTCGATTTCGTGGACCAGCGAGTACGGTGTTTCCCCCGTACTGGATTTGGGTCTGGTCTTGTGTGCCCACAGAACTTCAGGTAGCAGCTCGAGCCATAGCCCTTTGGCGTCCTCGAGCTTCTTCTTCAGTATGTTTAATATTTTTTTTTGGAGGATTCAGCTTGGCCGTTAGCGGCAGGGTGATATGGCGTGGAAAGTATCCTCTTGATGGTCCATTTGTCAAAGAATTTGGTCATCTTTTGACAGATGAACAATCGTCCGTTGTCACAACTAATTTCTTTGGGGATGCCGAAGTGGCATATAATACTTTTCCATATGAAGGCAATCACCTCCTATTCGTGTATTTGTACGTACGCACCTACTTCTACCCACTTAGAAAAACAGTCAATTAAAACTAATAAAAATCGCACATTTCCCCATCCTGCGGGTAGGAGCCGACTATGTCCATTCCCTGTTTGATGAAAGGCCATGGGGAGGTGACTGAATGGAGGGGCTCTCCTGGTTGGTATATTATGGGGGCGTATTTTTGGCATTGTTCGCATTGGAGAACGTTGCCTCCTTCTTCATGGTGGGCCAGTAGTAGCCGGCCTGTATGATGCATCGTATGAGGGCGTGATTGCCTATATGGGCACCACAGTGGCCCTCGTGTACTTCTTCGATTACGGGCCTCATTTGGTGAGGCCCTAGGCACTTGGCCAAGGGTCCTCTAAACATTCTTTTGTAGAGGTCATTGTTTATTAATCTATACCGAGCAGCTTGTGTATGGAGTTTCTTTGCCTCTTTTTTTTCAGGTGGCAGTGTTCCGTCCTGCAGATAGGATAGAAACTGGCTGCATCAGTCCCAAGTCAAAATTAAAGAGAATACCTCGGTGTGATCAATGTCGAAGTGGATGAGGGTGACCACGCTTTCTTTGTTGAAGTTTTTAGTGGTCGTAGCCAGTTTCACTAAACTGTCTGCTTCAATGTTTTGTGCCCTTGGGATCTGTTCCAAGCGGCATTCGTCCAACTCGGCTATTAACCAGCAGATTTCTGAGTGGTACTTTTGTAGTCTCTGTTCTTTGATCTGGTAAGTCCCAATGACTTGGTTTATGATGAATTAGGAATCGTGGTGGAGGATGAGTCGGCGGGCCCTATGGCCAGTTTCACGCCTGCAAAACGGCCTCATACTCAGCCTCGTTGTTAGTCATTTTATGGCATCGTATGGACTGGCAAATTATTTTGCCTATGGGGACCTCGAGGACGAGTCCCAGTCCCGATACCAATGCATTGGTGGCGCCATCAGTGTAGAGGACCCACAGGTCATTATTGGTGGAGGCATGTTGTGCCTCAAGTTCTGCTTTTGGCAGGATTTCTACGCTAAAGTAGGTTATAAAATCGGTCAGAACTTGCGACTTAAAGGAGGTTCCTAGAAGATACGAGATGTCGTACTCTCTGAGCTCAATGGCCAATCTTGCGAGCCGGCCTGATAATTCAGGCTTGTATAAGATGCTTCTTAGTGGGATGGTCGTTACCACTTTTATGGGGTGGCACTGAAAATAGGGTCGTAGCTTTCGTGAAGCTACGACCAGTGCCAATCTCTCGAGGTGTGGGTACCGAGTTTCGGCATCCACTAAGGTTTTGCTAATATAATAGATAGGGGATTGTGTACCTTTGTTTTCGCGAACTAGGACGGCGCTGACAGCGATCTCAGATACGGCCAGATTCACCAGCAGGGGTTCAGTCGGGCTTGCTTTGACCAGCAAGGGTGGGAAAGACAAGTATGCTTTCAGCTTTCTCAAGGCTTCGACGCATTCCTCGTTCGACTGTAGTCCTTGATCTTTTTTCAGTACGTTGAAAAATCTATGGCACCTATTGGATGATCGCGAGATGAATCTGGATAGGGCAATTATACGCCCCGTCAGCTTCTATTCCTATTTCTTGCTGCTCAGCACCTCAGGTATTGCGTCTGTCGCCTTGATCTGGTTTGGGTTGACCTCGATACCTCGTTGCGATACGAGGAATCCTAAGAATTTTCCTAAGGCTACACTGAAAGCGCATTTCTCGGGGTTGAACTTCATCCCGTACCTCTTCAGTATCTCGAAGGCCTCTTTTAGGTGGTTGATATGGTCTTCTTTCTTTGCCTATTTTACCAACATATTATCGATGTAGACTTCCATGGTCTTACCGACTTCTTCTTTAAACATTTTGGTGACCATCCTGTGGTACGTGGCTCCTGCATTTTTGAGCCCGAAGAGCATTACCTTGTAGCAATATGATCCATGTGGGTGATGACAGTTGTTTTTTCCTATTCCTCCTCGGCCATCATGATTTGGTTGTAGCCGGAGTATGCGTCTAGGAAACTTAGCAGCTCATGCCCTGTGGTCGCGTCTATTAGCTGGTCTATATGGGGCAATGGGAAGGAATCTTTTGGGCACGCCATGTTCAGGTCAGTGAAGTCACGCACATTATCCATTTCCCATTTTTCTTTTTAACCATGACGACATTAGCGACCTATTGGGGGTACTTTGATTCCTTGATGGAGCCGTTAGCCAGAAGTTTGTCCACTTCCTCGCTGACCGCTTCATTGATAGCGGCGTTGAATTTTCTTCTCATTTGTCGCACGGGTGGGTGTAATGGGTCGATGTTCAGCTTGTGAGTGGCGATTTCTCGCGGGATCCCCTAGCATATCTGAATGGGAAAAAGTAAACAGTTCTGCATGGTTAAATAAAAATTCATGACACTTACTTGGATTTGAGAGGCCGTGCCCGATGTAAGCTTTCCTTGTAGGGATTGTCCAGTTGGACTAGGTCGAGGATCGTAGCCTTGCAGGCTTCTATGACATCGGGGTCTTTAATAACGTTCTTTATCGGGTAGACCTTTGTTCCGACATAGCTGATTATTATGCGTCTGTGCTCGCCCCTTTAAGCTGTTTGATGTGGGCGAAGTGTTGAGTTATTTTATAGCATTCCTGAGCGATGTGAGGCTTGCCCCGAATGCTGAATACTCCACACAAGGTGGGAAATTTGATCATTTGGTAGAATCTCGATGGGACCGCTCTCATGGCGTGTATACACGATTGTATGATGATGGCGTTGTATGTCGTTTCTTGGTTCATCACGTGGAAAGTTATTTCCAGCGTGACCCCTCCTGCTAGGAAGGGTAGTGCTCCCTTGAGGTTCGTTATACTCATTATTGAAACCAGTTAGTGTTATGTAGTGCGGTATTATCTTATCCTCGAGTCCCATTAGTACGAGGACCCTCGGGTGGATAATACATGCGCCGTTACAGTCATTGACCATAATTCTTTTAACATCCGTATCTGCGATACATAAAGTGATAACTAAAGCATCGTAATAAGGGAAAGACAAATCGTCGGCATCGGACTTATCGAATGTGATACTATCTTCGAAGTCATCATACCGTTCGTGGGCGATAGTTCGCTTCAGCTTGTGCGTAGTGGTGAACTTGATGTGATTGATCACCGAGTCATCGCCATTTCCAGTGATCATGTTGATCATGCGTGTTGATGAAGGCGGATTTGGTGGCCCATGGGGCTGCTCCCGTCCACGTGCAAAGCTGATTTTTTTCTTTATCACTAAGAAACTCTCTCAGGAACCCTTGGTTCAACATCCTGAACACCTCTTTCCATAGGCCTATACAATCTTCAATTTTATGCCCTCGCTCTTGGTGGAACTCACACAAGGCATTTGATTTTCTAGTGACGGGGTCCGACTTCATCTTTGTCGGCCATCGAACCTTGTTGCCCAGCTTCTCAAGTGCGCACACTATTTCTAAAGGGGACACACAAAAATTATGGGCAGATAATAAAGGGGGCATACCTCTGTCGCTTCGTAGTGGAGCGGCATGTCGCTGTAGTGCGTCCGCGTGCCTGGGTGGCGGTAGGTGAGAGGATATGATGTAGGGTTGGTTTCTCTCCTTATTGGGATGTAGGACTTGTTCCCGTTGTCCTTCATTGCGTCAGTCCCTCCTAATTTCTAGGTGTATTGTGTCAGCCCGTTGAGGTCGTCCTCATCTGCACGTACCTCAGCGCAATAGGGTTGTGAATCTATTCCCACGTGGTGGGCGGGTACTTCATGAGGCGACTTAGTAGTTTTTTGGTTGCCCTCAAGCCATCCCTGATTAACCCATTCTGGAAAGCAACGACCGCCATGCCTTCCGACACATTTGGTAGGCTCATCCTTACTCTGTTAAACCTGGCTAGGAAGTCCCTGAGTCCTTCTCCTGCAGTTTGGCGAACAGCAAAGATGTTGTTGACCATCGCTTTTGTTTTCATTGCTTCTGCTTGGGCGCTGACAAACTAGTTCGCCATCTCCTAGAACGTAGAAATGATTTTGGCAGGTAGCTGGGAATACCAGGTCACTGCTCCTCCTGTTAGTGTTTCGCCGAACTTCTTCAGCAGCACCAACGGTACCTATTCTTTTGATAGATCGTTACCTTTTACAGTAGTGACTAGTGGATCAAGTGAACCTTGGGATCTGTAGTTCCGTCGTACACTCTCAAATAAGTCGGCATTTTGAAGGTTTTTGGAATGGAGTATGGTGAAACCTCTTCCATGTAAGGTTGTTCAACAAACCTCCCCACATCACGCTTTGGCAGCAGTTTGGGAGCACCAGGATTTGTCCACCCTCTCCCGGTGTTCCTTCATCTGGTCACGGAGTGACCTATTGTTAGAAATAACGCTCTACGCTAGAGGGGGGGTGAATAGCGTATTAATAAAATTTGGCGTTTTCTTGCGGAATATGAACTTTGCAGGAAATAAATAAATGCAGTAAAAATAAATTACACCACGATATATACTGGTTGGCCACACTTTGTGGTTAGTCCAGTCCCCGAGAGACTCTCTCGAGATTTCCACTAACAACCTTGTCAAGCTTAAGGTTCCCAACAAACCTTTACACTTGAGACTTGAATCACACAAATCTCAAACACTTGCTCGGAGGTTCCTCACCTCAAAGACTTCAACTTGCTCGGCGGTTCCTCACCTCAAAGACTTCAACTTGCTCGGAGGTTCCTCACCTCAAAGACTTCACCTTGCTCGGAGGTTCCTCACCTCAAAGACTTCAACTTGCTCGGAGGTTCCTCACCTCAAAGACTTCACCTTGCTCGGAGGTTCCTCACCTCAAAGACTTCACCTTGCTCGGAGGTTCCTCACCTCAAAGACTTCAACTTGTTAAGCTTCCGGGTGCCTAACGAACCTTTACAACTTGTGAACTTGATACAACACAAGCCTCAACCAACCCGCTTAAGGAAACCTATCCCTAAGACTTTACAAGAAGAAATATAACACTCCTTCTTACTACAAGTGTTTAACAAGAACACTCTTTTACTCACTTTACAAGAACTCTCTCAAAGAGTGGATTATGAGTACAAAATATATGGCTCAAGAACACAACAACTCAATCAATAATCTTGGCTCTCAAAAACAATGTAAGATATGAAATTTGAATCACAAGAATGTAATGTATGCTTTGTAATTTTTCTGCAGTGTTGTTGTATTTAAAAAATGATTTTCAAAGAGTGTTTTATAGAGAAAATGGAGCAATAGACCGTTGCTTTTAGTTCCAGAAAACGCTCCTGAAAATCTGCCTGACAATCGATTGTTGATATTACACAATCGATTGTTGGAGCAAAATTTCAACAGACAAGATCCTTAAAATCCGGTTAAAAAGATTTCTGTTGAATTTTTAAAAAATGACAATCGATTGTTGACTTTAGACAATCGATTATTGTTCAAACATTCAAAATATTTCTGGCAACTTTTTGACTAAAAGATTGTGTAAGGATTACACCATAAATAGATAAGCCGTTGGAAAAAGTCCGTTTGGAAAAATCACTAAGCACAATCGATTGTTAAATAGTGACAATCGATTGTTCTTCATTTTTGAAGATTTTGAAAACATTCTGTAAGTTGTCCAAAACTAGAGACTAAGTATAAAATCTGACAATCGATTGTTGAACAGTGACAATCGATTGTTGCTTCAAAAATAATTTCTAACGAAGTTTCTGTCTCAAGACAACATTTTAAAAACTAAGTATAGAACTTGACAATCGATTGTTTCTTCAAGACAATCGATTGTTAAACCCAATTTTCTCAAAACGAGTTTAAAAATCATTTTGGCAAATATGCAACTTATTTCTTTAAAAACTTATGATGCATGATTTTATGAAAATCATTTTAGGTGAGAGCCAATATTAGAAATAAGTCGTTGAGTCAAGATTACAAATTAAGACCTACTCAACAGTTGATTGCATCTTCTATTCTTGAACGCGTACTATCCATCTTGTACTTGGACTGTTATTGTTCCATCACCGATGCTTGTCTCAATGTTTGGCATTTATCAAAACCTACATGAATCAATACACGTTAGTTCGAGAACGTGTTTCTTACAATTTCCCCCTTTTTGATAATGGCAAACATGTATCGGGATATGCATAATGATAACAGTTCAAGATAATTCAATATGCATCATAGACATGTTCATGTTGCATAAGATATTCCCCCTCAAATGATGATTCCCCCTAAATGTATGCAGTTATATCAAAGTGCATGGGAAATATATTATGCATGCATAGCCCGTTTATCTTCCCCCTTTTGACATTAACAAAAAAGGGCTAGTTCAACAAACGTCAACATAATCGAATATTGATACGGGATAATCGAGTAGTTGCACTGGAAAGAAAAAAATTCCCCCTAAATATAAGATTCCCCCTGAATTTATGCAACACATATATTCAAGGACTTTGCATAAATATGAACATGCATATAATATTCAAAGAAGGCATGTAAGTATGCATAAACTCTAGTCTTGCATATAGCCTTTCTTTTCTTCCTTTAAAAAAATATGTACTTCCCCCTTTTGAAAATATCAAATAATTCATATAATGGAAATAGGAGAGATATTTCAAATGAAAATCAACTTTCATTAAATAGATAAAATATTACATAGGCCATTAAATAAATAAAAATACAAGAAAATATTTAATCCTCGTTATCATCATCTTCGTCCATGTTTTGCGGCGGTGCCTCAAATGGGACAACAGCACCATATTGATAGTTGACATGGTCAAAGTATCCTTGGACATAGCGGGTTAAGTTTATCAACTTTTGTCTCAATGCGGGTAAGATGATTTAAAATATCCGAATTTGGATCTTGATTTGGAGGAGGATTTTGAGGAGGATGTGGAGGAGGGTGATTGTCATGATCGCCACCACTGTGAAATGAAGATTCAGAAATTTCCCAGTGTTTGGTCCGATTTTTAAGTGGACCATTTGCCGTGATAATGCCGGCGGATTCAAGAAAATGCATGACAAGAAGTGCATAAGGAAGATGTTTGTCTTCGGCGAGAGCATCACGCATGTGAAGCTTGATTAATTTACAATAATTTAATCGAACTCCGGAAGAAATGGCATGCATGAGTTTACAATCTTCTTGGGAGATAGTGGTGTGACTGCTTTTTCGGGGCTTGAGAACTCGGGTGATGAAATAGAATATCAACCGATAGTTCGGATCCATTCCCATGATCGTAGGACGACGAGAAGTGAGACGTGGATCATAGTGAGTGAGTCCAATTTGACGAAGAAAAGAGGTTTCATCAAATAAGGCTCCCTCTTGTCCAACATATTGGTGAATGTCTTCACCATCATTTGGAAGTTTGATAATGGCGTTAAGATATTTCGGAGACAACTATTTTGACACCATTTACAAAAGTGAGAAGATCGCCATCGTCAATTGGACGGAGGTTTGAATAAAAGGCCCGAATGAGTGTAGTATTGATGAAATCATATGAAGGAAGAAGGAAGTCAAGAAGTTGACTTTCTCGGAGTAAGTTTACAGCAAGACCATAGTTTTGGAGATATCGCATAGTAGAAAAACGAGGAGGATGAATATCACGTTTTTCAAATTTAGTAAGAAAGCGATTTAATTTATTTTCGCTTTTGAAGACCAAAACATCACCATCTTGATATGGATGATATCCGGAGGGAGGAAGAGCAGAGGTGGAAGCACCTTCCCTATTTGAACGGGTTCTTCTCGACATATTGATAGAAGAAAGAAAGCTTGAATTTTTGCAAAAAGAGCTTTTTAGAGAGGATTTGAGGCTTTGAGCTTGAATATTTGGTGATGAGAATGAAGACACCATCTCCTATTTATAGAGGGGAGAATAGGAAAAATATGCCTGAAATTAACTCAAAAACGGTCGAGTTTTGGAATTGACCGTTGAGACAATCGATTGTGTATTTGAGACAATCGATCGTTGAACAGTGTTATGCCAGTTGGATTGACTGATAAAAGCTGATAATCGATTAAAGGAGGCTGCAGGACAGAACGGTAAGAATTTTTGAATTAATACCGTCTGACAATCGATTGTGTGATAGAGACAATCGATTGTGTCAAGTTTGACACTTAGATTCTGAGAATTTGGCTTGAAACAGAATGTTTTTGAAATTTCAGAAAATCACTGACAATCGATTGTGTATTGGGCAAAAATGGTCTAAGTCCTGAAAATTGATTTTGGAAGTATGGTAATCAATTTTGAATATGTTATAATCAATTTTGGAATTATGACAATTGATTATGAATGGAACAACGTCATCAACACATGGTGGAAGATAATGATTCTTCGGATGAAAACGTTTTTATGAAAATAGATATTCCATCATGAATACATATAATCAACACCAATTGTTATAAATACCAATTTAGAAAATCAAAACTCAATACAATTTATGCACTTAATCAATTATGCAATTTATCAAAATAACGTTCATATCAATACTTGTGACATATAATACCAATTCAACTAGCTAAAGGGTAGAGTAAGGAACGATCATACCCGGTTTGTCTTGATGTCATCCTCCATCGTTGACATCTCAATTTGCTAGAAATTGAATTGAATGCTTCATGCGAGCACATTTGCATTTCCAACATTTAATCAAGTGAAGCCATTTCCGATATATATACATAAACAATTTATCACCATAATAACAATTCAAAAACCAAACAGATATTTGTTAAGAAAATATCATCAATAAAATTTATGCAATCAATTCTTTCAAAGCACAAGTTCCCTCTTAAGTAAGACAAAATGGAATGTAATGACATTCCTCTTACTTGTAACAAATTGCCTAAAACATTTCTTCTTTTGATAAGAAGATTGTATTAAGGCTAATTCCTTTTACCATATTCACAAAAGAATAGGAAGGATATTGAGGAATATAAAATATGACGATTTCTATAAATTTATCAATTATATCAACCAAAAAAAACCTATTGTTATTTTGAAAGGCATTTGTCAAAACATATATTGCATGCTGTTTCAAATAGATAGTCAAATCATGAATCAACCATCTTATCACCTGTTTAAGCAAAACACATCAATTCGACATTTTACAAGAAATACCGATTGTTACAAAAGCAATGAAAAATCCATTTGACGGAGAGCATAACAAATGCATCAAATGTTATTTTATTAACAGTGATACACAAGGTTATTTTCAGCAATCCATATTGCAACAAATGTCAAATATTTCAATTAAGCGCATTTGCAATAATGAGAACCAAAACAAAGCATGATTCAAGGAGAATTGATACGGATGGTTAACAAAGACATATCAACACATACAATTGGGCATGATAAAAATGAAAGCCTAGCCTTTAAAAAGAAAGAGTTCAAGAACGTTTATGCCTATTTTGAACTGACACGATGATAAATGATAGCTGTCGAGTTCAGAATTCAGAATGGTAACAAATCTTGAGATTTTTACCGATTGACAATCGATTGTTGAAAAGGGACAATCGATTGTTGAACTATTTGACACTTAGTTCCTGAAAAATCTGCAAGAAACAGAAAGTTTTTGAAAACTCAGAAAAACACGGACAATCGATTGTGCCTGTGAACAATCGATTGTGGACTAGACCAAAAAGGTTTTTAAGTCCTGAAAATCGATTATGAGAGTATGCTAATATAAAAAGCATTTATCAAAACATATATTAAAACATGATTTAAAACACTTTGCTGTTTGAAAAGATTGTCAAGACATAATTCAACTAAACATGATTTTAGTAGGTACTCATTCAATGCACGAATCAACATTTGTCAAAGCATGGATCAAGCATTTAATAGTTGATACTAGTAATCAAAAATGAATTTTCAGCATGTCAATCAACAAGTATAGTCAACAAGAAATTTCACAAATTGATTCTTACAATTAACGCATGTCAACGTTTTTCAGGGTGAGAATCAAGTTGGCAACTTATATGTTAATAACACCAGCTGCCATATATCAACAAATCTGTCAACATTAATAACTTGCACATATTCGGTTTTATCAAAAAGAATAGCTAACCGAAATTCCTCTCGATGCCTTTGGGTGTCGTGCTTGGTGCATCTACTACAATTTTGTAGTCTTCAAGCACACCTGCAAAAATACCTATGGAGAGGTTTTTGGTACCCATATCTTTTTGGGTCCTTTGGGGTTAGGCAAATAATAATTATAACCAAAAGATAAATCTCTATGTTTAGCAAAACACACGGGTGCAATGTGACCTATCCGATTGCAATAATGGCATACTACGTTCGGATTGTGCCAATGCCTAGGTTGCGCCAAATACATTCTAGGTGATCTAGAGTCATTCCTAGAGGCGTTGAGAATTCTAGAGTCATTTCTAGGTTGTCTAACGTAGTTCGTTCTAGGCTTATCAACAATAGTCCTAGTATTGATTCTAGGCGATGTAAAGTGATTAACTCTAGATTCATTATTCCAATTTCTAGAGTTGTATCTAGGTGATCTAAAGCCGTTAGTTTTAGACTTGTTTTCATACATCCTAGCGTAATGTCTAGGTGGTCTAAAGGAATTTGTCCTAGACTCATTTACAGCCCTAAAATTATTTCTAGGTGGAGCAGTAAAATTTCTAATGGGATTTCTGCTTTTATGCCGTTGATTATTCTTTGACGTTTCCTTTTCTTCAATAACCTTAGGGACGTCTATACTTCGTGATTCTAAAGTTTTCCTAAGTTCTGCGTTTTCTAACTTCAAAGAATCGCAGGAAGTACAAGTAGAGCATTCATCAACATAAGAAGCTTCATGCATAGTCTTAATGACTTGTCTAAGTTCTACACTATCATTTTGCAAAAACTGATTTTCTTTTACAAGATTCTCGTTATCAAGAGACAGATTTTCAAAATCTTTTTGTTTTAAAGAAAGTTGATTTTTGAAATCTTTTTCTTTCAATAAGAGACGTTCTTCAAAATCCTTTTCTTTTAAAGAGAGATTTTTCTGAAAATCTAATTCTTGCTGGGAAAGTGATTTCTTCAAATCTCTAATCATTTTGACAGCATTACCAAATTCACCATACAAATCTTCATATTCATTTTGTAATTCTTCGAACGAGTGAGAATTTGAGATACTTACCTCTTCTTCGTTGTTTCCATCAAATATTGGAGGCATGGTGTAGCAATTGCCTTCACCGATTCCTGCAAAAGAATCATGAGTAGAAGCCATGGATGGTTCTCTCAAACTGTTAAGCTTTTCAGAGAGTATGGCTCTGATACTAATTGTTAGAAATAACACTCTACGCTAGAGGGGGGGTGAATAGCGTATTAATAAAATTTGGCGTTTTCTTGCGGAATATAAACTTTGCAGGAAATAAATAAATGCAGTAAAAATAAATTACACCACGATATATACTGGTTGGCCACACTTTGTGGTTAGTCCAGTCCCCGAGAGACTCTCTCGAGATTTTCACTAAAAACCTTGTCAAGCTTAAGGTGCCCAACAAACCTTTACACTTGAGACTTGAATCACACAAATCTCAAACACTTGCTCGGAGGTTCCTCACCTCAAAGACTTCAACTTGCTCGGAGGTTCCTCACCTCAAAGACTTCAACTTGCTCGGAGGTTCCTCACCTCAAAGACTTCACCTTGCTCGGAGGTTCCTCACCTCAAAGACTTCAACTTGCTCGGAGGTTCCTCACCTCAAAGACTTCACCTTGCTCGGAGGTTCCTCACCTCAAAGACTTCACCTTGCTCGGAGGTTCCTCACCTCAAAGACTTCAACTTGTTAAGCTTCCGGGTGCCTAACGAACCTTTACAACTTGAGAACTTGATACAACACAAGCCTTAACCAACCCGCTTAAGGAAACCTATCCCTAAGACTTTACAAGAAGAAATATAACACTCCTTCTTACTACAAGTGTTTAACAAGAACACTCTTTTACTCACTTTACAAGAACTCTCTCAAAGAGTGGATTATGAGTACAAAATATATGGCTCAAGAACACAACAACTCAATCAATAATCTTGGCTCTCAAAAACAATGTAAGATATGAAATTTGAATCACAAGAATGTAATGTATGCTTTGTAATTTTTCTGCAGTGTTGTTATATTTAAAAAATGATTTTCAAAGAGTGTTTTATAGAGAAAATGGAGCAATAGACCATTGCTTTTAGTTCCAGAAAACGCTCCTGAAAATCTGCCTGACAATCGATTGTTGATATTACACAATCGATTGTTGGAGCAAAATTTCAACAGACAAGATCCTTAAAATCCGGTTAAAAAGATTTCTGTTGAATTTTTAAAAAATAACAATCGATTGTTGACTTTAGACAATCGATTGTTGTTCAAACATTCAAAATATTTCTGGCAACTTTTTGACTAAAAGATTGTGTAAGGATTACACCATAAATAGATAAGCCGTTGGAAAAAGTCCGTTTGGAAAAATCACTAAGCACAATCGATTGTTAAATAGTGACAATCGATTGTTCTTCATTTTTGAAGATTTTGAAAACATTCTGTAAGTTGTCCAAAACTTTGAGACTAAGTATAAAATCTGACAATCGATTGTTGAACAGTGACAATCGATTGTTGCTTCAAAAATAATTTCAAACGAAGTTTCTGTCTCAAGACAACATTTTAAAAACTAAGTATAGAACTTGACAATCGATTGTTTCTTCAAGACAATCGATTGTTAAACCCAATTTTCTCAAAACGAGTTTAAAAATCATTTTGGCAAATATGCAACTTATTTCTTTAAAAACTTATGATGCATGATTTTATGAAAATCATTTTAGGTGAGAGCCAATATTAGAAATAAGTCGTTGAGTCAAGATTACAAATTAAGACCTACTCAACAGTTGATTGCATCTTCTATTCTTGAACGCGTACTATCCATCTTGTACTTGGACTGTTATTGTTCCATCACCGATGCTTGTCTCAATGTTTGGCATTTATCAAAACCTACATGAATCAATACACGTTAGTTTGAGAACGTGTTTCTTACAGTTTTCGTTTTTCATTTCCTCCTTCTTCTTGAGGATGGCAGTGAGCGTTCCACCGTTTGCCCGAGTATCGATGAGCGTGTTGTTTTCTCATGCGATCTCGGGCTCACCTTCGATTGCAGCAATATCTACTGTCGGCATGCATTTGACACTGTTTTGGGTGACTTTTTAACCAAGCCACTTAGAGTTCTCGTTAACCACTCTTCCACTAGTTTTCTGACCTCTCGGGGTGCTTCTTCAGTTGCCGATGTAGAAACTCCATTTTCCCGTAAGATCGTTAGATCTTCGGGTGGTGGAGGTGGGATTTCTCCTCTTGTGGTGGTGCTAGAGGTTGCGATCGGAACCCCCTCTTTACCGGCTTCGTTGAGAGGACCGATGAGATTGGTTGCAACATCTGCTATTACTTTCATTCTTGCGTTGTTGTCAGCCATTTTTCGTTGTTGTATTGTAGAGAAGGGTTTCTTTTTTCAATGGTTCTCTAGGTGCAAACTATGGTGTTGATTCTCGAAATCCCCACAGATGGCGCCAAATTTTTTAGCTCAAAAGTTATACTCGTACTTTATAACCTTAAAAACAATCGAAAATATATAAGGGTAAATCGTAATCAAATATAATAAGCCCAAGAGATGATTATCATTTCCAGATCTGTGTAGATCTGAAAGATGTGTAGAAAAATGGACTTAGCTTAGGAGAGAAGCAATGGTTGAAAAACCAAAAAAGAGATAGAGATAGAGAGAGAATTTGTATTATCCAAGAATAATAATGATCCCTCTTACAATGTGAAGGTCTCCTTTATATATTAGGAGATCTTCCTCGAAATAATCAAAAAGTACAAAAGTTAATGGCTTCCACTCAGTGAAAAGGTGAGGCACTAAACAATGTCACTTCTTCTTGACCAACTTGAGTCGTGCCCTCACTTGGATTGCCCTTATCATAAGAAACGTGCTCACTCGGCGTGGGGGCATTACGAGCCACATTTAACCCTATACAAACATCATATCCTATTCACATTCTCAAGAACTTCACTGATATGAAGTTTTCCTAAGATTAATTTCAATTAAGATCAATGATGAGTATACACAAGGTGGAGATGATCTAAACTTGTATTTGAGCCAGACGTGACTCATTTTTGAGAATATCTACATATCAATTTCAGTATTTAAGTTTTCAAGTGACCATATTATATTTTTTAAGCATTAAATGTAACGATTCAGATGGTCGTTTTGAGAGTATTATCTCTCATCCCTTATTTTCTGCTTTTCCCGTATTTTGTTATGCTTATATGACTTGTCGGGAGGTTTTGTTTTTGGTTTCAGAGTGATTTGGAACACTTATTCCCTAAAACGGAAGTTTAAGTTTTAGGATTTTGACCGTAGTTGGAACTATGTGAATACAGCTCCTGAATGGAGTTTCATTAGTTCTGTTAGCTCCTTTGGGTGATTTTGGACTTAGGAGCATGTCCGGATTGTGATTTAGAGGTCCCTAGCTGAATTAGGCTTGACATGGCGAACGTTGAATTTTGGAGAAGTTTGACCGAGAGTGGAATTTTTTATATCGGGGTCGAATTTTGATTCCGGAAGCTGGAGCAGGTCAATAATTTCAAATATGGCTTTATGTACAAAATTTGAGCTCAATTGGACGTGATTTGATAGGTTTCGGCATCGGTTGTAGAAGTTTGAAGTTTCAAAGTTCATTAAGTTTGAATTACAGTGTGGTTCGTGTTTTTAGCATTGTTTGATATGATTTGATGGCTCGACTAAGTTCGTATGATATTTTAGAATTTAATGGTATATTTGGTTGAGTTCTCGGGGGCCTCAAGTGGATTCTGAATGGTTAACGGTCTAGTATATTCTTACATTGGTTGGCCTTTTGTAAAACTTGATACCAATAAGTATTTACTTTATTTAGTATCTCAATTTGTAACCTCTATTATAGTCTTATATAAAATTATTTTGAACTGTATACATCTAATTATACGAGAAATGTACAACTTTAGCCGCTCCCAAAAATAATAGCTGATAAAATATTTTTTCATTTTATATAAGTGTAGTATATACATATACATAGAAAGAAAATAAATTGGAGTTGTAGTTGTTTACCAAAAAAATAACGCTTTTATCACTTGGCACATCAACCCAACAAAAAAAGGCCCAGGTTTGAAGCCTTTACCTGGTTTGGTCCAGGTTTTATATATCTTTAAAGAAACTTTTCAGTCTTTAACCCATTTTTAAAGACATACTTCTAGGTTTTTTTTTCTTTTCTTCTTTCTTCTTTCTTCTTTCTTCTTTATTCTTTCTCAGCATACTCAATCTCTCTTCACTCGCCTCTCTCTTCCTTCTCCCTAAAAGATACAGATTTTTTTTGTACACACTAGTGATAATTATCGCATTCTATGTAATTAGATTTTGATTTTTTAGTTAATTGGCAAAAAGATTTTAAATAACCACAATAAGACATATCAGTCCAAAAACTATTAGATCTAGCCTAAAAGAGCATCTCTAGCGACCTCATCTCATATTTTCTTATTTCTCTTAGTTTTTGTTTCATCCTTTGCTACTGGTGAAGCCCAGATTTGGATGCCAAAACCTCGCCAGAAAAATTCAACACCATTAACCACCGAAAATTGTAATGTGGTGATGGACAGAAGGTGTTTTCTGGTGTAAACTTGCATATGTGGTGTTTATACAAACTTATACAATATTGTATAAATATGTATAAGTATGTATATATGCGCAAAATGTTGTATAAATTAGATATATTTTTATTGTATGTGTGTGTATATACATTGTACATGTATAGTAGGCATCCATGGATGTTTGACACCTTCTTTTCTTCTTCTTTGTCTTATTGTTCTCATATACATTATTAGAGATTGTATATACAAGTTTATACAAAGTTATACATCATTAATGCACATGTATAGTTAAATGTAAAATTAAAATTTTGTATGTTCAATCTATGTATAAATCGACTTTTCTTGTTGATTTATTTGCAAAATCATGAACGTGCAATAATTTTTTCAATTTTTATTTTTCATTATGCTATTTGGAACTTGGAAAAGAAGAAACTTAAGTTTTTCAAGTTGCATTATATCTGAATTTGAATTTTTTGTAGCTAGAATAGGAATATATACAAACTCGGGGAAGAAGAATAAAAAATTACTAAATTTTCGTACTTGAAGATCTGCAAAATAAAAGAGGAAAGAAAAAATGCTTATTTTCAAACGTTTGCCTATTGTTAATGGGCTACAGGTTAAGGCTGTATTTTTCGCGGTTCCGCACCGGAACCGTAGTTCTGGAGGTTCCGGTTCTAGCGGTTCCCGGGAACCGTGGTTGGGCGGTTCGACCCGTTGGAATCGCCAGAACCGGAACCGCCAAAATCGGAACCGGAATCGGACCTGTTCTGGCGGTTCCAAACGGTTCCGGTGGTTCTGTAACGGTAATTTTTTTAAAAAAAATTTAAAAATAATTTCCAAACGGCTCTTTTTCAAAAGTAGCCGTTTGGAAGTTTAAAAAATAGCCAATTTACCCCTAAACTTTATATAATTACACTATTTCCCATTTCTCAACTATAAATACCCCCTCATTCTTTCATTTTTATTCACCAATTCATCAATATCTCTCAATCTCTCTCAATATCTCTCAAGCTCTCTTTCAATCTTTCTAGTGCAAGTGCTTAATTTATTGTTGCAAATTCGCGAAACATTGTGAAGTTGTTGAATTGAAGTTTTCAAGTGTTTAATTTCAACGATTTTCAATTTTCAAGAAGTTGTCTGTCAATCCGGTAAACTCGTTTCAACTCTTACGTGCTAAGAATATTTTTGTGTGTTATTATTTTGCTTAATTATAATTATTATGGCATTTTCGTTGAAAAATATGTTCGGTAAAGGAAAATCTAAAACCGGTGAAAGTAGTCGCCAAAATACTACCCCCTCCCCCGGCTCCCCGACCTAGAAAAGATAAGCAAGTTCAAAGTAGTAGCCAACCTAGAAATCCTAATGAACCCTTCGGAATCCTTGATAGTGATCACCCGTATTTTTAATTTAGCGATATTGATTTTCTACATGATGTAGCAGTTAGTGATAGAATAGATGATGATATTATGAATGCTCTTTATGCTAATGCACCTATCATAGAGGGAAATGAGGATGATAATGATGACGAAACCTAAGCTCCAGTAGATTTAGATGATACACCTACTAGTCCTGCTCATAACTTAGGTGATGAACCGGAACACCCACCCGTACAAACTCCCACTTTTAGTAGACAACCTCCTAAACGTTCAGAAACATCATTAGTTTGGAAATTTTTTATTCAACTAAGAGAATAAAATAAGGCTAAGTGTAAATCTTGTGGGAAATTACTTGTGCATAGGTATACTGGAGATCGTAGTGGCACGGGTAGTTTAGTTAAGCATATAAGATTACACCCTAGCGATAAGGCTAGATTTTTGCAGTTGAAAGCGCAACAAGAGGGGAGGACAAGTCCTGATAGTACAGTTAACCCAAGTACCGGTTCAAATCTAGTTCAACCAGGAATAAACACAGTCACCGGAGGTATATTATATTACGATCCAAATAAGGATCGTGAAGAATTAGCTAAAATGGTTACTGTTATGTGTTTTCCTTATTCTTTTGCTTCTAATCCTGCATAGATTCATTATATTAGAAGAGTATTTAATCCTACGTATAAAGGTTGGCCTCGCGCCACAGTTAAGGCCGATATTTATAAATACAAGCATGAATATGAACAATACTTGCGCTATTTATTTACCCATATAACTAATCGTATGTCTATTACAACTAATATTTGTAGAAGTAAGAATGATTGTGATTATCTAACCGTAACCAGTCATTGGATAGATGAAGACTGGAAAATGCAAAAACGCATTATTGCATATAGGATAATTAATTCACGGCACACGAGTAGGTTTATTGCTAACACTGTTTCAGATGTATGCAGATATTTTTGTTTTAGTGATAAAATAATGTCAATTTCCATGGATGACACTTCCAGCAACACTAGTGCAATAGGTATGCTAACTAGAACACTTAATCCTGCTTTTATTAATATTTCCCATGTTAGATGTATATGTCATATTTATCATTTAATTGTTGGTGATGGTATGAGAATATTAAACTTAGAAATTGAAAAGGTTGAAATGGCTCTTAATTGGCTTTTTTATTCAAACCGTAGAAGTAGACTTAGAGAATATTTTAAAAAGTGTGACGAATATGGCCTTAGAGAAAGAAAGGTTCCTAAACCTTGCCCGACTAGGTGGAACTACATGTACGAAAGATTAGTAGTAGCGTACGAATATAGAAACCCAATTAACGCTACGTATAATTCTCGGGATTGTGGGGAGGAAGATAATGACATGCTAACTACACAAGATTGGACTAACGTTAAAATTCTATTAGATTTTTTAAAACATTTTCATGTGGCTACAAATGCTTTATCTGGCCAATATTATCCAACTATTTCTAACTGTTTAGTTTATATTGCCGCACTTGCTAATTTGTTTGTTGATTTTAACGAGGGAGGGGAAATTTATGAAATTGCAATAACTGAAATGAAAAAGAAGTTTAAAAAATATTTTTTTTCCAATCCCTCCTATATTTGGTGTGTCTGCTATGTTAAATCCTACTATGAAATTAGGAGGTCCTTACTTTTGGTATTCTACTATTTATCAATCTTTAGATCTTTCAGAAGTAGAAATGGCTACACTAGCTGATGCGAAAGCATCAATTAAAGTGAATGCTCAAACTGTTTATAATGCTTATAAACAGGCGTTAGAGCATGCTAGGCCTAATATTCCAACCCCTACTTCGTCTACATCACAGTCGTCTAAAAGAGCTGCTGGCTTAACAGCTCTTAAATCGTGGACGGAGTTCAGGGGTACTCAAGGGGAAAATTTAGATGAAATTTCCCATCTAAATGAGCTTCAAGTTTATTTGTCGCAGGGACTAGAGAATGAGAATCCAGACGGCTCTGTCGACCTTTTGGATCGGTGGAAGACAAGGGAAAAGCATTTTCCCGTTCTTGCAATGATGGCTCGGGATGTTCTGTCGATTCAAGCGTCAACTGTTGCATCGGAGAGCGCTTTTAGTCAAGCAAGACTACAAATAGGTGATCACAGAGCGTCGATGCGGGACAGCTTGGAAAAATCAGTGCTTTTTCGAGATTGGATCCGCGCAGAAAGAAGGAACTTTGGGCTAGCTGAATCACAACCAGAAATAAATGAGTGCTATGAAGAAATGCTAGCAGAACTTGCTCAGGAAACATCTTCACCCGGAAGTGGTGATGAACAAGCTTCATTTCCACCACCGCCAACACAACCACCTCCAAACCTTGAAGGTTTTATGAGATTTGTTAGAAATAATACATAAATTATGATGTAACTTGTACATTGGCATGTTTTCTTTTAGTTTTTTTTTCCTTTTAATGGTGGTATTAGTACCATGTTGTGCTCATTCCATTGGGGGAAGGAAGACTAAGAAAGATATGCCATTTTGGTCAATAAATATGCTCTTTATCATATCCTTGAATATCTTTTGTCTCAATATTTCTTTATCAATATATACTACTTATATACAATTTATACTAATTACTAACTACAACACAATATACACTACTTATATACAATATATACTACTTACATACAATATATACTACTTATATACAAAATATACACTACTTATACACAATATATACTATACTAATAACATAGTACACCATATAAAATATATTATACAATATACTAATGACTACTATACAAGTTAAAAAAAAAAATTCAGAACCGCCGGAACCGCCAGAACCAGAACCGGACGGTACCCCGAACCGTATGGTAGCGGTTCCGGCTCCGGAACCGCCAGAACCGCCAGAACCGGAATCGCAGACCCAAATAGACCAGGAACCGGAACCGGATACAGCCTTACTACAGATTTGTAAAGGCAAAAATGGCGTGTAGTAGTCACTAATTAAGGGTGTCTTTAATTTTTATCCACTAATTATAATGCTCAGCAAAAATAGCCACTACTAACTCAAAAAAGACAAGTTTATCCTTTCTTCCTCTCTTTTGCGTTGCTTTACCGTGTACATCGCCCCTAATCTCTCATTCCCACAGCAAACTAATTCGCATTAACCCTTTTCCTCAAATTATTACTCCTTCCTCCAAATTCACGTGCAAATGCATGCCTTCAAGATGTACTGTAGTAGAACTTAGGATTGTAAAGGGTCTCAACTACAATGTTTAAAAGCAAAAACATAACACTACAACTAAAGGAGAAAGACATTTGTATAATCCAAGATATGTCTATTACTATCTGGATTCTTAATCAAGCTGTTGTACATCCGTTAAAATATATCATTTTGATCACTACTTAGTAAACGACTTCGGTAAGTTTATTAGAATCATCTCTCGCCATGTTAAAAGTGTAAGGGGGATTTTGATTATAATTTGGTGGTTGGTTTTCTGCAACTGTAAGTTAAAGGACTTTCCGTCCTTAACTTTGAGTTTCAGGTTCAAAAGTTAAGGACAAACAATCCTTAACTTATAATTTCAAGTTCAAAACTTAAGGACGGGCAGTTTTTAAGTTCTAGTTTCAAGTTTAAAATTTAAGGACAGGCAGTCCTTAACTTTGAGTTTAAAGTTCAAAAGTTAAGGACAGATAGTCCTTAACTTACAGTTACACGTTCAAAAGTTATGGACAAGCAGTACTTAACTTTGACTTACAAGTTCAAAAGTTAAGGACGCTTGTTCTTGAAGTTTGAGTTCCAAGTTCAAAAGTTAAGGACATGTAACCTTGAAGTCCTTAACTTAGAGTTCCAAGTTCAAAAGTTAAGGACGTGTAGTCCTTAAGTCATGAACTTAGAGTTTCAAGTTCAAAAGTTAATGACATGTAGTCCTGAAGTCTTGAAGATTAGGACATGAGCAGAAGGGTATTTTCGTCCGACAGGTTAAAGTTTATTAAATTAGTGGCTAAAGACTAAAGACATTTAAAATGTTGGCTTTAAATAAAGACATGAGCCGTGGCTATCTGTAAATCGGTTATTCTGCTGCAATGTATATAGGTGGACTGCATTCTCCCTTGTTTACCTTGTAGCAATCAGACAAACAATAACAACAATATATCAATAACAAATAAGTTGGAGTTACCTATACGAATCCTCACAAACAACTTTGCCTGTGTGAGTTTTCTCCCATTGTCAACCCGAAACCGGATGTAGAGGAGTTGTCCTGTGTGAGTTTTCTCCCATTGTCAACCCGAAACCGGATGTAGAGGAGTTGTAGTATGTTGGCCGCCAACATAAGTAAAAGGTAAAACTAGTCAATTATGATGAAATATAGATTTCATTGGAGATAACACAAAATTGTTATAACTTGTAAAGGCTCCAATCCTTTAGATGTTATTAAGCAAAAGTAGGAGATACTGCAAGATTGAATTGTCAAATATTTGGAAAAAAAAAGACGACACAAAAACTTCACATCTCAAACCCATGAAAGAATGTATTTTACAAACTTGAATATTGTTTGGACCGTACACAGAATCCACCACTGCATTATCTGAAGAGAACTCATTCGACTGCAAATTAAAACCATTAGATCAAGAAGCGATAGCTCAATGAACAAAGAAATTGGCCAGGAAAAAGAAGCTGGAACTGAAATAAAAACTAAAAACCACAAGCTGTACAAAGCTGATCCAACTTCCTTAAGTCTCTCAACTTCATATTAGAAGAATTTATAATACTGTAGAAGAGACTTACCATCTCACAGGACAGAATGATATAGTTGGATTTACATGGTAAAAAAATTACCAACAAAATGTTGAAGGCTATGGATGTTTCTTGAAGAGCATGGCAACAAATGAGGCATCTTAATTAGTTCATCTATTCTTTCTCCTTCAAGGGATCTAAGAGAGAGAGCATCAGAGCAAATGCCAACTTCATATAGTTAAGCGGTAGACCATTCTGCTTCATATAGTTGTTAAATACGAGATTCTGCAGATTATTATCCAGCCAGATTAACTCCGAATTGTTCTGCCTCCAATGTATCAAAGCAAAAGCTAGAAGCCATGTACCGTCTCCCACAGTTCAATGGAATGTCACTTGTGTACTATGAGTGGGATTTACAAGTATTCTAATCACAATGTACCGGAACTGATAGCTATGGGGATGATTTCTCATCATCTGAACAAAAATCATCATCCATCCGTCTCTCCTGGATTGCAGGAAATAGTCGTTGACGAACATCTGGCAAAGTATCTGGATGGGATTCCTGGGAAGGGGATACCGTGAGTGCCCCTTTTCTAGTAGTGTTTGCCGGCAACTTAGTTGATTTTTTCACCACTGTACATGCCTTGTCCACCATTATCAAGAAATCACGGACAACTGTGAACAGATGCAAGCCTTCATCCTTTCCTGCACTTCCATGGAAGTAGTCTCCTGTACTCTTGACCAAAGCCATTATCTTTTTCTCTTCTTCTAGTATCCAAGTGATCTCCTCTTCCGCATGTTGCATAAAATTTGTGAGGGTATCACGGAACTTACCGCCTTCCTCCAAACTTTTCATTTCAGTTTCTACAAACCCTTTAGTTTTCACTAGTGAGTTACCAAGGCTGGAGACAGATGAACTTAAGTTGTCACCATCTATAAGTGCTGCTTTTTTGACATTCTCAAGCTCATTGCTTAGACCAGAAACCACCTGGAGACCAAGGTTACGATGGTACTCGACCGAGTCCTGAGAAGCATCCTCGACAAGATCTTCTGTTTTCACACTCGATAAGCTTTCGCTCTCCCTTAACTTGCGCGCTGCTTTTAATCCTTCTGATCGGATAATTTCCTGAACAACAAAGTTGAGGAGTGTGGTCTTACCATCAGTTCCTTTAACATCTGAGAGTTTCAGCAGCGTATCGAGCTTGAATGCCTGTGCACCACCACGGTAGGTGCCATCATTCATGCGGTTCCCAGTTTTGAGAACTGCTTCTAGAAGTTTCAGGAAGAGTCTGCTGTTTCTCAGCTCCTGGCATGCCACCTGCAAGTCTTTATTTAATCAATAAAAGCCATCTACCATGTGATGGTTAGAAACACCTATCATAGAACAATGTACTGAAAGATTTTCTAATTAACCATTACCAGGAGCAAGAGACCCAAATTTCATGACTTTCCTTTAATGTAAAGAGAAGGCAGCACACATCTTCATTCAGTTATATAGGGTGGTAGAGTTCGAATAAAGGGTGACTGGTCTAAATTGTTAGCCAGCTGTTTTATTTTAAGCTACTGAATTTCAACAACAACAAGAAGAAACGAAGTATGTTCCCAAAAGGTGGGGTCTGGGGAGGGTAGTCTATACGCAGATCTTATCTCAACCTAATGTAGGTAGAGAGGCAGTTTGCAACAGACCCTCAGCTCGAAAAGGGTGAGAAGAAGAAGAAAAGCAAGAAAGGAAGAGAGAAGAAAAGAGGGAGATAAAGGATAAGTAGTAGCAAAAAGATATCAACATGGAATATAATACCTGAGGCGTACAAAACCACATAACTTTTGAGATTCTCTGATCACTATGAAGATTATTTGAGAGGAAAAAAAACTCTATTTCACAAGAATAGAATTACAGAGAATTTACATCAAGAATTTCTCTCTACAAAAAAACCTCACCAAACTCTCTTTTTGTTCTCACAATCTCTTCCTGGATTGTATTTCAATCTCTCTGGATTGATTTTTTTGTGTAAAACATAAAGCTCTATTTATAGCCTTAAAGAAGGTAGTTGGTGGTTGAATTCTTCATTCAACAATGGAGGCTTCAACAATGGTAGCTTCGAGAATGGGTTGGTGGCTTCAATAATGGTGGGCTTCTAGAATTGGTTGTTGGCAGCAGCTGAACTTATCAATTCTCCCCCTTCAGCTGCATTCCAACACAGCTACTATTTGAAAGTTATTCCAACTATGTCTCTGCACAGTTCTAACTTTTCTTGAGTGACCACCTTTGTCAACATGTCTGCTGGATTCTCCTTCGTATGTATCTTCACTAGTTTCAACAGTTGTTGATCCATCACCTCGCGTATCCAGTGATAGCGAATGTCGATGTACTTTGTCCGAGAATGATACATTGAGTTTTTGCTTAAATCAATTGCACTTTGACTATCACAATGTATCTTATACTCTGTTTGATTTATCCCTAGTTCTTGGAGAAACCGCTTTAACCACAACATTTCTTTTCCAGCTTCCTTTACAGGAATATACTCTGCTTCAGTTGTGGATAGTGCAACACACTTCTGCAATCTTGACTGCCATGACACAGCTCCCCCTGCAAAAGTATAAACATATCCTGAGGTTGATTTTCTTCCATCAGGATCTCCAACCATATCTGAATCTGTATAGCCTTCCAAGACTGGATCAGCTCCCCCAAAGCACATACTTGATTTTGAAGTACCTTTAAGATACCTGAGAATCCACTTAACTGCCTCCCAATGTTTCTTTCAAGGGTTAGAAAGAAAACGACTCACCACATCTACCGCATGTGCGATATCTGGCCTCGTGCAAACCATGGCATACTTTAGACTTCCAACTGCTGAAGAATATGGAATTGAGACATCTCCTCAATTTCTTTCTTGGATGAGGGGCACAAACTCTTGCTCAACTTGAAGTGATTTGCCAAAAGGGCACCTACCGGTTTGGTATTACTCATATTGAACCGTTTGATCACCCGTTCAATATAATTTTCTTGAGATAGCCATAACTTGTTGTTTCTTCTATCTCGAGTTATCTGCAATCCCAAAATATGCTGAGCTGGACCTAAGTCTTTCATTTCAAATGACTTAGAGAGTTCTTTCTTCAACTGTCTAATTTTTGTTGCATCTCGTCCGACGATCAACATATCGTCTACATGAAGTAGAAGTACAACAAAATTGCCATCCGAAAAATCTCTGAATGTAAACACACTTGATCTGCAACAGTCCTTTTATATCCTTGACTTACCATAAATGAGTCAAACTTTTTGTACCACTGTCTCGGTGCTTGCTTTAGGCCATATAAACTTTTCGTAAGCTTATAGACGAGGTTTTCTTTTCCTGAAACCTCAAAACCTTTCGGTTGCTCCATATAGATTTCTTTATTTAGATCACCATGAAGAAATGTTGTCTTGACATCCATTTGTTCAAGCTCCAAATTCAAACTGGCTACCAATCCAAGGATGATACGGATTGAAGTTAATTTTACAATTGGTGAAAATATTTCATCAAAGTCAATTCCCTTTTTCTGTAGGAATCCTTTGACTACTAACCGAGCTTTGTGCTTCACCACCTTTCCGCTGCCATCTTTCTTGAGCTTGAATACCCATTTACTCTTCAGTGAAGTGTTATTTTTCTGTAAAGAGTTCATCTCTTCGGTTATTGCTTGCAGCCATTTTTCTTTATCCTTATGAGATATAGCTTCATGGAAACTCTCTGGCTCTCCATCTTCAGAAAGTAGAATATACTCGGTTTCTGGGTATAGAGTTGATGGAATCTAACCTCATTCAGATCGACGAGGTTGTTGATTATTAGCTTCAGGAGGTGTACCGTCATCGTTCCCTAGTGATGGTTCTGTAGTTTCTTGAGGGTTTTGTGCCTCACCCTGCCAAACATCCTCCTGTTCTACTTCTGGTACTGCTTCATGCTCCCTCATTCTATTTGGGTCAAACCGCAACGGTTGTGGATCTGGACCAACTTTTTGGGCACTGGAACCTCTTTCATAAGACATTGTGGGCTTTTCAATATCTTCAATTGTCTGGTTTTCGTGGAATACAACATCCCTACTTCTGATCACCTTCTTCTGTCTTGGATCCCATAATCTATACCCAAATTCTTCGTCTTCGTAGCCTATGAAGATACATGGTATAGTTCTACCATCAAGCTTATTCCTGAGCTCCTTGGATAAATGTGTAAACAACCGAATAGCCTTAAGTGAGAATATGAGTGATTCTTACCTGACCATATTTTCTCTGGAACCTCAAAATTCAACGGGGCTGATGGTGACCGGTTGATTAGGTAGCAGGCGGCGCGAAAAGCTTCTCCACAGAATGGCTTAGGCAGCTTTGCCATACTGATCATACTTCTGACTCTTTCCATAATTGTCCGGTTCATTCTCTCGGCTACTCCATTGTGTTGTGGGGTGCGTGGGACCGTCTTGTCATGTCGAATCCCTTGTCTCTTACAATAGGAATCGAACTCCTTGGAAGTATACTCGCCTCCATTATCTGAGCGAACGCATTTTAATTTCTTTCCTGTTTCATGCTCTACCATGGCATGAAATATCTTGAAATAATCAAAAGCCTGGTCCTTTGTCTTTAAGAAGTACACCCACACCTTTCGAGAAGCATCATCAATGAAAGTCAGAAAATACCTATTGCCGCCAAGTGATTTCTCCTCCATGGGACCACAAATATCAGAGTGACCAGACTGAGTAACTCTGATTTTCTGGTTGAATAAAATGTAAAAGAGACTGTATGTTACTTTTTGAATAAGCAATGATTACAAGGGTCTAAAGCAGCATTCTTGTCCATTTTGATAAGCTGCTTTTTCGTTAGAATTGATATTCCCTTTTCACTCATGTGACCGAGTCTCTGATGCCACAGTTTTTGAGACGCCTCTTTTTCCATAACATTGAGGCTGTCTGAACATACCTTCACATGAGTTTTATATAAGTTGCCACAAATATGTCCTCTGAGCGAGAATCATAACCCCTTTCAGCAATTTCCATGTGCCTTTTCCGAAATAACTTTCATAGCCCTGTTTGTCAAGAGCTATACCTGATATTAGGTTTAGACAAACATCTGGTACATGACGAACATCCTTCAATATCATTGTACTCCCGATATTTGTTTGTATTTTGATATCACCAATTCCAACTATCTCAGAGGAAGAAGTGTTTCCCATCTTCACTACTCCAAAGTCTCCTGCTTTGTATGTTGTGAAGAAATCTTTTCGGGATGTGGCGTGGCATGATGCTGCAGTATCTACCACCCATTCGTTGTCTTCTTGACTTGAGATGTGAAGGCATGTCTCTTCTTGGATGGAACAAATGGCTACCTCTCCGTGGGTAGTGACTAATGCATCTCCATCCTTCTGCTTCAACTGCTCCTTCTCCTTCTGCAATTTTCTGCAGTTCTTCTTTAAATGGCCCTTTATTCCACAGTGGTAGCACGCATATGATGACTTCCTACCATTTGTGGATTTTCCCCTACTCTGGCTTGTGCCTCTCCTCTTATCTTGACTTCTTTCTTGTTGTCTCCCTCTTCCTATAATAAGGGCATGCGACTCACCATGATCGATGTCCTTTCTTTTGGCTTCTTCATTAAATAAGGCATCTGTGACCATAGACATGGTCAGATTTCCACTAGGAGCTGAATTACTGAGAGAGACTACCAGCGTCTCTCAGCTATCAGGAAGAGAAATAAGAAGTAGTAGGGCTTGCATCTCATCCCCGAGCGGCATGTCAACAGATGATAATTGATTTATCAAGCTCTGAAACTCACTAGTATGCTCGGCAACTGAAGTTTCGTGCTTTAACTTCAAATTTACCGAACGCCTCATCAACAAGGCTTTGTTCCTAGCGGTCTTGGCTTGATACATCCCTTCTAACTTCACCCAAGCATACGCGTCTCTCTCTTGTGCAACATGATGAAAATGCGCTATCATCAATCTATTGTCGAATTTGACCGATAGTTTTTCTGTTTAATTTCTTTCACTCTGCTTCTTTGGTGGAATCGGGGTTCTTACCCTTTGCTTCTATGGGATCAAACAAATATTTACAACTGAGGATCTTCCACCCGAGGTCTCCACAATGTGTAATTTGTGGCAGTAACCTTTATCATAGCTCTAGATGATGATGACTCTTACATTTTATCTATGAAATGGCTTGGTCAAAATTTTGGAGCAGAATCTCACCAAACGGACCTCACCAACGCATCCGGAATGGTGAAAAATGGTAGGATTGACTCTTCTTGGGTCAAAATAGGGCCTCCAGAAAATTTTCAAAATTTACACCAAACTTTTGGGGTTAAATCGAAAATATACTGAACTTTTGAGGCAGATTTATAATTTCAGTAACTTAAGAGGTTATTTCATAAATTTCTGAAAATTTATGATGATTGGGCGCTGACTAGATGCTGACTGGATGATGACATGGCGCTGACTAGATGCCGAATCGATGATGACATGGCACTGACTAGGCAATTACTATTCATCATCTTATTCCTTGGACAGAAAAAATAGTAAAATTTAAATTGCCATAACTTCTTTGTTTTAGCTTTGTTTTGCCTCCGGAAAATTGCGTTGAACTCGTATCGACGCTCAAGGAATCTATTGAAATGATCAAAACACACCGAAGATCACGTTTTTGAAAAACGTAAATCCGGGTTGAAATTTTCCTATTCCGATATTTCTCGATGAACACAGAATCGAATGCTCTGATACCACTTGATGAGATTCTCTTATCACTATGAAGATTATTTGGGAGGAAAAAAAATTCTATTTCACAAGAATATAATTACAGAGTATTTACACCAAGAATTTCTCTCTATAAAAAAACCTCACCAAGCTCTTTTTTTGTTCTCACAAACTCTTCCTGTATTGTATTTCAATCTCTCTGGATTGATTTTTTTGTGTAAAACATAAGGCTCTATTTATAGCCTTAAAGAAGGTGGTTGGTGGTTGAATTTTTCATTCAACAATAGAGGCTTCAACAATGGTGGCTTTTAGAATGGGTTGGTGGCTTCAACAATGGTGGGGTTCTAGAATTGGTTGTTGGCAGCAGCTGAACTTATCAATAACAAGCTACTGAATTTCACAATTAATCAAAATGACCCCTATTTCAAATTTTTTTTTAAAAACTGTCTGTTCTTATAGAAACTCTGGCAAGTCCTACTAATTGGGTTTAATTTCAGTTCATCAGGGTTAGCAGGGAAATGATACCTTCCGATTAGAAAAATCTTGAGCTCTTATATATTGTTCAGCACTAGTTATCTAAGAAGAAACTCACCTCCTTCTTATTTTTATTAACCATGATCTTGGAAAATCCAAAAACAACTTTTACCGATGAATATCCGAGATGAGTCTCATGATATGTGCAGCAGAACAACAGGAAATTTTCCACTCAATTTACCTCTAAAGTTGCAAAGGACTCTTTAATGGCAGAAACATCTTCCCGAAGAGTACTCATGAGCAACAACGCTTCCATCCGTTTGAAGGCAAAGGGAATTTCAACCAGGGACTTGAGAAACCTTTCAGAAGGACCAAGCTGAGAAATTTCCCCACAATATAACCGAAGCTTGAGTTCTTCATCTGCCGTTGGTGCCATCTTTGATATAGTTTGAATAAGTTCAGGAGGCAGTTTATTACCTGATAAGATAAGCAAGCATTTGCAGTTAAAAGGCTGACAAATACTTTGATAAAATGAAAATAAAAACGATTAAAATGCACAAAGAAAAAGAAGTAAGTTGGAGTATCTCTCCACAATCTTTTTCCACAAGTTAATACAATAGAGCAATTCAAGTTTGCTTATGTTGGGACATGAAAAAAGATTCTCATATAATGAAACATCAATTTTTTTCGATGGGAAAGCATTTAGTACTCTATAAGAAGAATATCAAACAAGAACCAGGCACAACCATAGAAAAATATGTAATTCTATAGTTTTTCAATTCACTTATAACCTATGTTGCGGGGACTCTCTAAAATAGCTGCCGCACCCGTGTCGGATCCTCCAAAAATGCACTACTTTTGGAGAATCCGGCACGCACCCATCGACATTTTCGGAGAGTCCGAGCAACATCGCTTATAACCTCAGCAGCGCTTGGTGGGGACTTGTACTTAATCTTCACTTTTTGGTGAAACGTATCACAGTGAGCAATGAAAATATTTTATTATCACCAGAATAATACATAAACAACTGATAGACTATTCTTTCGTCGTGCATTCTTTATCTTTCTTTAGGGAGGAGGGCTGGGGAGGAATGAATGGGGACGGTTGAAAATTACAAGGTTTGTTTATAAAATCATCATATTGGTTTATTTTACATTTAGAAATGGGACGTTGTTTTCAACTTAATCTAATTTCTAATCAATTAGCACATGGCAATACCGAAAAAAGTACCTTTTCTTCTTAAATATTCACCCTGGTATTTTCATACTTCAAAATACTTTTTGATTACTCTCAATGCGCTTGTAGCATTACACAACACCATGTATTAAGCAGAATTAGTAGAATGAAACTTCTTTATTGCTCCAAACATTTAAGTAAATAACATACATTTTCCTAATGGACCGATAAGTTCTATATGCAGACTATGTTGTTTGTGCTCTTTCTTCTGTTCCTAATACTTTTATCTCTTTTTAAGGGTGTCGATAACTTTCATGCAAAAGCTTAAAATGGAATGAGTTAACACTAAAGTAAAATCCCTCCTAGGATTAGACACACTCTTCTCCATGGTGATAAATTTACTATATTTGTTGCCCACTAGCTATTAATTCAGAAAAGCAAGATTAACTCTCACGGATCTCATGGGGGAAACACAGAGAAAGAGAGAAGATTTACCCTCTTTGAGAGCATCACAAACTTCTTCTGTTGTCACATTTAAGGCTTTAAGAATAATTGCTAGATTTTGTGATTTCTTAGGATCAATTATCTGAATATACTGTGGGGTAGCTTCAAAAGATGCTGAAGCTTTTGTGCCCTCATTTTTGCCTGGATTAGCTTGGGCATATCCGAATAACGACTCCATCATCTCCTCATTAAACCTGTAGTAACATCATTATAAAAAGTGAGAAAGTCAGACATCTTGCATAAAATAAAGTGCATATGAAGATTGACGAAAAGCTTACTGGAATGAGCCAGCTTTGATATCATGCCAAACCATTGAGTGATCAGGGTTAGCAAGAACTTTGTCCCAGAAAAATGGCTTTAGTTTTGCCTTTGGAGCATCGGATTCATCAGACAATTCAGTTTCCTTACCACCAGAAGAACTTCGTCTCTTACGCGCTCCAAGAGGTGAAGGCTTTGGCAGATTACCAGGCTTTGGTGGATTAGGAGGAGGAGGGCGAACAGCTTTTGGAGGCGGAGGTGGCTTTGGAGCAGGTGGTTTAGGAGGAGGAGGAGGTGGTTCAGGGGATGGAGGTACAGATTTTCCTGGAGGAAGTGGTAATGCATTTACAGGTGCATCTGTTTTAGCTTCAGCCTCTGAAGAATTATCTGCCACCGAAAGACTATTTACAGTAGATGATGCCTTGAAATCTTTCTGGGTTGAACTTCCTATGCTCGAAGACTTCTGAGAAGAATCTGATCACATGAATTGTAGAAATTATGCGGCATAACAAAAAAAAAAACATATGCAAAGAGATAATTTGAACTTCATGATTAAATACCAAAGATTACCTGAACAAAAGTTAAGAAGAGGCTTCTCATCTCTTAGCCCATATTGCGGACCTGCTTCTTTCTTTTTGCTTTTTCTAAGACACAATATTAAGAACAGAACCAAAAGGGCAATTCCTGCCACAGCACCTACAGAAACAGCAGCGATAATATAAGTACTGTCCTTCCGGTTATTTTCTGTAGAATTTGTTCCAGTATTTTGTGGTTTAGCAGAAGGAGGAATGACAGGCAAAGGTTTAGAAGCATTGGCACGAGTCTGAGGTGTTGGAGCCTTTGCAGGAGGGTTGACACGAGTCTGACGTGCCGGTGCCGGTGCTTTTGCAGGAGGACTGACACGAGTCTGAGGTGTTGGAGCCTTTGCAGGAGATTTAATTGGTGAGCTCGCGGGTGCTGGCACTGGAGCATTAATTGGTGATACTTCCCAGTCGCCTCGAGATGGACCGACAACTGGCACTGCAACATCAGGTGTTAGCTTCTCTTGAATTTTTCTTTCTCTTAGGAACCTTCTGGGAACACTGGACCATTGTAAGAAAAGCTCTTGGTACTTGCTTAACCAAGCAATGGACATAGCCTTACTACCCCAACAATGAAGAGGAAGACTTTTCCTTCTTAAGCACTCCAAAAGGATCTGCTTATTTTCAGGAGTCAGATCACTAATAGCCTTTTGTAAGATTCTTTTCCTCAACAATGCTATATCTGATCTTAAGTAGATATAAGTTCCTGCTGCCGCCTGATGAAGAGACAAATCCAGAAAACTTGCAGCTTCTGTATTCTTTTGTGATCCTTGTATGCAATGACTCCATATTTGCTCGGCCTGCATACAGAATACTTCATCAACTTATGGACAGAAAATATAATTTTGACAGCACAAGAATTTTACTATGAACTTTGATTTCTGAAAGACCATTATAATTTTGCTTTCTTCTCACATGTAAACAGCATATGCTTTTCCACTCAGATCTTAATTTTCTGAAGCTTTAGAAGTGATGGCTGCATTTAGAACAACTGATACCACATTCAAAAACTAAATTGGAGCGCACAACTTGTCATCCTACAATTCACTGCCTAAATCCAGAATGCATACTTCTTGGATATGTAAATTGTAACACAATATTACTTTTAACAGTTATAAGCACAACATAAAAAAATTCTGCAATAATTGAATCTCCAGCTTGGAAACATATAAGCTAGTTTTGAAGAAACATAAAGTTCGAACTAGCAATAGATCTTCTGAACCTAGTAACTTTTCTATTACACAAAAGTCTTCAAATTTCATGACACAAATTAATTTAAATATATTGGCTCAGATAATCATATTGTCCTCATACCCTGAAGAACATTTCCACCGTTCGGAGGTGCAAGCTTAGATATTTTTCTTTTTGTCTTTGTTATTAAATACAACTCTATCTCTTGTTTCTTTGTCCGCATTACAGAAAATGATACAACTTATGTAGTTACATCACCAGGCTTTCGCAAAATGAGAAACTTCAAAAACCATAGCATATGACTCCTAGATCGACTGTCCTTTAATTGCTTTGTTTTTTTACAACTGTGGTATCCAGGCTAACTTGCACACACCTCAACTAATTTCACGGGATACCTGTCACCTCCTACCAGCAACAAGTACCAATAACTCTATCCACCAAGGTTTGGACAGATGAAAAAAAATACCTACTATTTTTGCAATATGCTTCCTCCTTAATTGCATTGATTTATCTTAAAGGTTCATTTCCAATTTACAACAACCAAAGTAAAATCCCCCCCCCCCCCTCCACACACACACACACACAAACCCAATGCCATGGGCAGAATGGTTAAAGTGCCCAACTCATAATTGGTGAATTAGTTGCTTCAATTCTTGTTGGATACACGCCAATGCGACCCTCCAGAAAGTAATTGTTTGATTGTGGGCAAATACTATGAATAGTTTGCATCCCTTTTTCTAATCAACTAAAAGAAAGCATCAGACAATGAATGAATTTCTCACTAGCCAGGGATTTCTACATGCATATATTTCACCTTATGCATATATAAACCAATAATGTTGTTTCTGAACATCTCAAAATGAATGTAAGAGAAATGAAAAACTTATTTTCATACCGTATATTCACCCAAATGAAGCTTCTGATTCCCTTCTGAGCTAGTGGCTGCCCAAACACACAGAAACACAACAAACACAAATACAAAACTGACCCTTATTCCCACGCCCATTGATTGTAATATCAATCTTCCAATCCCATATTTTGGCCTTTTTCATCTCATCTGATACACCTTTTGATCTCAATGCATTTAAGAATATGCCACAAAAAAAGCCCTGTGGTTTTTTCTTCAATGTTTCCGAGCTAAAAACACAGAATTGAAACCTATACAAAAATGTGTATACATATAACTACATAAAGATTTTCTCTTCACGCATAAATATTGGATATTATGTTTATATATATAGAAACATAAATATATTGTATATAATCTTATTTAGGCTGCAAAATAGGCAATGCAGAAGCGGAACCCACCACCCTTTGGTGCCTTTGCAACAAAAATTAAAGGGAAAGACAAGAAATTTTGCAAAGGTATCAAGGAGAGTTTTTCCTTAGAAATTTAGAGTGAAGGGTCCGTTGAAATTTTTTTGGAAAAGCTCAGTGCTTTTTCGATTTTTTTTTCGTTGGGTCAGATTTTCGCATGGAATCTTTGTTCATTGGAATGTCTCATGTTTTTCCGGAGACAAATGAAACGTGCAGAGAACTACATTGAGGGAGAGAGAGAGAGAGATGAATTTCGGCCGTTTTTATTTTTATGCTTTATTTTCCATTAAACCAATTTACTAATTATTCTTCCTAGACTAGATAATAAATAAAGAGATGGATTCTTTTTCTTCAAAGACATATATTATATTAATGCATCGAATAAATAAGTTTAATAAAGGTGCCTATTGGATCCTTTATGTTACATCGTATGTTTTTATATGTGAGAGTATGTCATAAGCCAATTGATATACGTTGAGAAATGAAATTATTTTTGAAAGTACATAAATATAAGTTTATCATGTTATCTTGGAGGTTATAAATCTATAAGATCATAAATAATAAGTACTAAAAGAGTTGGAAAGCTTAGACGCTAAACGAGTTGAAGAAAATAAATTTCGTCAAAAGTCGACAAGTTTGGAATGTCATAACATTTACTTTTTGGGGTGAGACCGAGTGATAAACATGATCAGGATGTTTGAGTTATTTTAGTCGTATGACAGTCATATGATATGTTTTTAAGTTAAGTGAGTTGTGGAACAAAAGTTGGCAAAAGTCATCACAAGTTGCATTCATAATGTGCTGAACTTTAGGTCAAATGCAGCTGCACTTTTCTCCCAATATACTTGAAATCAAGGGATAATCTACATATCGAATTGAATATTTACGAGTCTAGTTTTTAACGCATCAAAACGTTCGTCGATACAAAATTAGACTAGAGAGATATTCGTATTTTTGCGAGACTACACAAGCAGCTCTCATGGGACTCACAAAGTCGGTTTAAAATTCAGCTCGTATTTAAGTCATTATATACTGTTTTAACTCATTTTTCTCATCCACAATAGTTCCTAAACCCTCCTAAATGCTATCCAGGGGTTTCTCCATGATTCTAGGGTGAAAACCTAAGATAAAAACATTAATCCAATGCTAGAAATCCTGTGGTGCTTGCTAGATCGTAATTCTTCATCTTATGCTGCTTTGGAGGATTATCAGTGCCTCCTTCATGTATATTAGAGTTTCAAGGTGAAATACAAGTGTTTACACACCAACATGAACACAAAAGTTGATTCAAGAAGAGAATACAACTCCTATAGGGTTGTGGTGTGCTTGAGAGTTGTTGTGAGCTACACCACATGGGGATTTCAAGTTGTATCTATTGCCTAAGGTATGTAAATCATGTTCTTGGTTATGCTTAAGGTCACTCATGTGTTGTTTGAGTGAAAATCTACAAGATAGTAATTGTCATGCCATAGGAAATCGTTATCTTTTTTTGTAGGTTGTATTGAGGCTATATATATGGTTTGTTGTAGCTGGAAATTGTTATAAATAGTTTTATTGTGTTATGGCTGCGGTTGTTAATATTTTCTATGTGCTAATTCAGTGGATTGAAGAAGATAACATGAAAAATAAGATGTTGACGATAAAGGTTAAGGTGCTAGGTGTGTGGACTATATTTGAAGAGTATGCTTAAGATGTTTTGGGTTGAAAATAATACGGTAAGCATAAGTGTGATGTTATATATTTTGTAGTCAGATTCATAGAAAAGGAACTGGATTCAAACCATATCTTGTTAATGTATATCGAGCTTGCCGCTCAAAATGGTTATTGAACAAATCAGAGAGTTTATCGTGAATTATATTGTTGTTGTTTGGGCTGTTTGGTGACTTTTGGTAACATATGGGATATAGAACAAATAGGGGAGGTGCTGTCCATTTTCTTGTAGAATATTCATTTCCAAATATGAGAGTTACAACGCTTATATGATGACGACGAAGTTAGTTTACTCATCGTAGACGTAAGAAGATCATATTGAGCTTACTTGAAGATTGGATGGAAGATTTCAAAGGTATGTTAAGGCACTTCCTTCTTTCTTTTGGCATGATCTAAAGTGAGATGAATACACTATTTCATAACAGATCTATTCTTAGCAACTAAGGTTGTCCATGTTATTCTTTCCTTATAAAATTATTCTAAGCAAGTGTGTATGGTCCTTGAATCATACTGAGGTTCATCTTGAGGGTATTAATGTCCATAATATTAATCGATGGTGCAACGAACTTAAGTCACTCTAAAAGGTTTAGAACGTGATTCCATGAGTCTAGCATGCATTATATATAGTATCTATTTTACTCTACCGAACCGCGCTATAGTCTGCCGGATACGCCACCTATTGTGAAACTATTGATCAGTTGGGTTTACCGAATTCCACGTGGTCGGGTACGATTCTATCGAGTCGTATGATGGCCAGGTACGTTTTTATCGAGTCCTCTTTGAGGCCAGGTATGATATGATGATGATGATGATTTCCATAGAGGCGTATGTTTTTAAAAGGTTATGGATATATGTATTATGTATTTCATGTCAGTAGCCCCTACGACACTCAAATGTTACAAGTTGTATCTCCTCTCTCTCTCTCTATTTACATTACTATTCTTGTTTATATTTTCCTGTCTTACATACTCGGTACTTTATTCGTATTGGCGTACCATTTGCTTGGGCATGCTGTGTTGCATGTCTGTAGGTCCCGATTGATAGGTTGACAGTCTTCCAAGTAGGCTATCAGCTCAACGGAAGGTGTTGGTGCACTTCACTTGCTTCGGAGTTTCCTATTTGGTTAGTATGCTTTGGATATGTATTGAATTGTATGGCGGGGCCTTGTCCCGACCTTTATGATTTTATGTACTCTTAGAGGCTTATAGACAGATGTCAAGTTTAGGGATACTTATATGGCCTTGTTAGCCTATGTTTTGAGTTTACAAATGATCATGTCGACCTTATAGACCCGTATATCACATGTATAAGTTTGTATATCATGACGTGTCATCATATGTTGAGTATTTCCTTATGTTTTATTCTTGTTATCTCATGACAGGTTTTCTGGCTCATTTACCCATGTAATATGATAATAAAAATATGTTACGTTAGTACTCGGTTGAGTAAGGCATCGGATGTCCGTCGTGACCACTCCGATTTGAGTCGTGACACTTACAATTCAACTTGGGAAAAAAATTCTGCCAACGATACTTCCTCAAACAAAGTAATAGAAAACTTAGCAAAATAATATGCTAATTTATAGACTTCTAGAAATATAAACAAAGTTTACACGATCAAGCAAAATTGATAGCTTCCAAATGTCTTCACAAGTCACTTATATATCTCATGAAGTAATAATTTGTTTCTCAATCATATCAACACTTTTTGCATACGGGAAGATCTTCACCTTTTTCCAACTATTCATGATTGCACATTGAACCATTGTTATAGCAAGTGTTTCAGATGTCATGGCTTTTCCCACAAATTGAATTTGGGAACCATGGGCATGAAGCAGTTTTTCAAGACTATCCATAGTCGCAATCTAGCATCTACTTGCAAACTTGTGTCTATAAATAATAATATACCATCTTGATAGTTTATTAATTGAGCCGCAAAACAAATTCTATTTTGAGAAGTGGATGAGTAAGCAGTCAAAATATCCTTATGATAAACAAATAATGGCTTAGAAATACTATCAATCATGATAGGTTTGAACAAATGAAAATTATTTACATACCTCAAATTTGTTTTAGAAATCAAACTCATTCTTCAACCGTTGAAAAATTATTGTTTTCCTCCTTATATAAAAGTTAACTTTTTAAAATACCTATTTTACCCTCCAAAAAATGTAATCATAAACTATAATTCTACCAGGATTTTGAACATGATAATCTTACATATAATATTTATAGAAAATATACCCGAATCGTGAGCCATCATCTTTAAGCGAAAGCGTTAATCGGTAATTGATTTCTCTCCCCTTGCCCTAGCTTTCGTTACCGCTGATTTTTAGCATGGAAGAGAGGAAAAAAGCAGTAACCCTAATGTGTGGGGAGAGGACCAATTTATAAGGTTCTCAGTTAATCTGGTACGTCCATCAAGTAACCAATCGGACGGATGAGATTTGCTCAATAATTAAATATTAATTATGGGCCTAATCTTATTGGGCCACATATATGTAGAAAAATAACTTACAGTCTCCCACTTGGCCCAATAATCACATAATATTAATATTTAATATAGGAACATTAGTTGCGCATAAATAAATCTATCCTATAATATCCATCATAAATACCACAATACAATAAACTAGTAAACGTGAGTTATGACAGTTATACATAATTTGTCTACATACTCCCTTCCATATACTACAACATTAGTAATTTATCGTATCAGGTTCACAAGCTATAAAATATTATGGTCCACAATAATGTCTCCCTGAGACTTATCCTGTAACACCTCAAAACAATAATGTGTATACCATTATGAGAAACAAGAATCATTAATGTATATCAGAAACATATAAATGAGCTCAGAGTGTCAAAACACCATAAATAAATGAATCATAAATACAGCCAAGACCCATTCTATGTACATGTTTTTTAAATATCTTTGGCTGTAAACCTTTCATTCACGGATCTGCAATCATTAGATCAGTTCTAATATGCTCAATTGACACTCTTTGTTTCTAAACTTTCTCCTTGACAGTAAAGTACATTAATTCCATATGTTTGGCACCTTTGGAGTACTTATCGTTCTTGGAAAAGAATACTGCTGCAGAATTATCACAGTAAATTTTCAGCAGCTTAGTAATGGTGTCGACAACCCCAAGTCCTGAAATAAAGTTTCGCAGCCATAATGCATGAATTGTAGCTTCAAAACATGCCACAAATTCTGCTTCCATCGTAGATGTAGCAATAACAGAGTGTTTGGCACTCTTCCACGATATTGCTTCTTCAGCTAATTGGAACAAATAACCAAACGTGGATTTTCTAGTATCAATACATCCAGCAAAATTTGAATCCAAGTATCCAACAACTTCCAAATGCTTGGACCTCCTATACATGGGCATGTAATCCTTTGTTCCTTTCAGGTACCTCAAAACTTCCATTGCAGCTATCCAATGATCAATTCCTGGGTTACTCTGATATCTTCCTAGCATTCCGACAACAAAACTAATATCCGGTCTTGTGGAAGTCTGAGCATACATCAGACTACCAACAATAGAAGAGTAAGGAATTGATTCCATTTCTTTTCGCTCTACATCATTCTTAGGACATTGCATGAGACTAAATTTGTCCCCTTTTTGAATTGTAACAATTCCTGCTGAACAATTGTTCATGTTAAATCTCTCTAGAACTCTTTCGATATATCCTTTCTGAGACAATCCCAATAATACTTGTGATCTATCACGGAATATTTCTATTCCTATCACATAGGATGCCTCACCCATATCTTTTGTTTCAAAATTCTTAGAGAGAAAATCTTTAGTCTCACGCAATATACCTAGGTCATTAGCAGCAAGTAGAATATCATCAACATATAGGACTAAAAATATAAATTTGCTCCCACTGATCTTTTGGTATATACACTGATCAACGGTATTTTTCACGAATCCAAAAGATGTTATGGTATCATTAAACTTTCTATACCATTATCGTGAGGCTTGTTTAAGTCCATATATGACTTCTTCAATTTACACACCATTTGACCTTTTCCTTTAGTTTTGAAACCCTCTGGTTGGTCCATATACACTTCCTCCTCGAGATCTCCATTAAGAAAGGCAATTTTCACATCCATTTGGTGTAACCCTAAATCATAATGAGCCACCAAAGCCATAATAATTCTTAACGAGTCTTTCTTTAAGACCAGTGAAAATGTCTCTTTATAATCAATGTCTCCTTTCTGAGTATAACCCTTGGCATCGTATCTCTCAATATTGCCATTTGAATCGCGTTTGGTCTTAAATACCCATCTACACCCGATTCTTTTAGAACTTTCTGGCAATTCAACGAGATCCCAGACTTTATTGTATTCCATGGATTTTAACTCTACCTTCATGGAATCAATCCATTTATTAGACTCATTACTTTCTATGGCTTGTGAAAATGAAACCAGATCCTTATTAAGACCAATGTCAAAATTCGACTCTTGCAAATAAGCCACGTAATCATCCGAAATAGCCGATTTTCTAGCTCTTTGAGATTTTCTTAGTGGCATTTCTTATGGTTCATTTGTGTCAGATATTTGTGTATTAGTTTCTTCATGAAGTGTTTCATCCAAATGTTGCTCGTTGTTGTCAAAGTGTTCTTCAACAACTGGAGCAATTTTTGGTATTTGTGTGGAAGTAGGCAAATTTCTGGGTAATAGAATATTGACCCTCACCTCTTTAATTTCTACACTTTGCTTTTCAATACTCCCACTAACTTCACCATTGAATCTTGCATTACCGGTTTCAACAATCCAGGAACTATGGTTTGGACAGTAAAACACATACCCTTTAGATTTCTCTGGATAACCAATAAAGTAACCACTTACTGTTCGAGAATCTAAACTTTTTTCTTGTGGATTATAAATCTAGCTTCTGCTGGGCAACCCCAAACATGCAAGTGCCTTAAACTAGGTTTATTCTGTCCACAGTTCAAATGGGGTCTTTGGAACTTCCTTACTAGGAACCCTGTTTAATAAATATACAACGGTTTTAAGACTATACATCCACAATGATTTAGGTAATGAGGAATTACTTATCATGCTCCTAACCATATCCATAAGTGTTTGATTATGCCTTTCTGCAACACCATTTTGTTGAGGTGTTCCTGGTATAGTATAACATATGCCATGTTAGGAACTTTGCAAATGGATCTGGACATTGTCCTGACTCATTATATTTTCCATAATATTCACCACCTCTATTTGACATAATAATTTTCACCTTTTTATATAATTTCCTTTCAACCTCAGTAACAAACACCTTGAGGGCATCTGCTGCTTGAGTTTTTTCTTTCAGCAAATAGATGTATCCATAACGTGAAAAAATCATCGATAAAAGTGAAAAAATATTTCTCTCCACCAAAAGATGGAACATAAAAGGGTCCACAAATATCGGTGTGTATAATTTCAAGAAGCTGGGTGCTTCTTGTGGCACATTTCTTACTATGCTTGGTTTGCTTTCCCTTGACGCAATCCAAACATATAGTAAGATCAGTAAAATTTAGATTCGGAAGAATCTCATTCTTTACTATCTCTCTAACCATTCTTTGGATATATGACCCAAGCGTCTATGCCACAAGTAAGCAGAACTTTCATCTAGTGAACTACATTTAATTCCAACATTATGTTGAACATTAAGAAGGGATTCAGAAAAGCCAATATCGAGTTTTAATTTATATAAACCATCACTAAGAAAACCAGAACCATAAAAAATAACATTCTTATATAAATTGAAACATCCATTTCCAAACTTAAAATCAAATCCAGAAACATCAAGTCTTGAAAGAGAAATCAAATTCCTAGAAATTGAAAATAACATAAAGAGTCTGTAATATATCAAGGCGACGTCCAGTCTCTATGATCAAACGATAAGTCCTTATGTCTTCAATTGGAGCCTTCATACGATTTCCCATGAACAAGAAATCCTTATTTGGATTTGTAGTTTGGATTGTAAGTTATCCCTGCAATGTAGTAGATACATGAGCAGTTGCACCATAATCAAACCACCAAGTACTATTAGGAACTTCTACTAAATTTGATTCGAAACATAAAAAAGCAATAATTGTACCTTTCTTTTCGAACCAAGCTTTACGTTTCATGCAATCTTTCTGATTGTGTCCTTCCTTGTTATAGAAACGACACCTATCTGCCTTATGTTCCTTGTTGGCATCCTGTTGAGCTTTAGCATGTGCTTTCTTCTTCTTGAACTTGTTGTCCTTCTCTTTAAGTCTTTTACCAGCTCCTTGACCCATGAGTTTAATTGAATGAGTCCCTTGTTTCTTAAGGCTTGACTCCTCCTGAGTAAGCATACTGGACAATTCACTAACATTCCACTTATCCTCAATAGTGTTATAGTTAAGTTGAAAAGATATATACTCATGAGGTAACGAGTTCAGAATAAACTGAACCAAGAAAGAGTCATCCACTTTCATTCCCAAGGTCTGAAGTCTTGCTGCAATGTTAGTCATCTCGATAATATGATTTTGCATACTACGCGACCCATCAAACTTCATGGTCATGAGTTCAGCCATTAGTGTACCAGCGAAAGACTAATCTGTAGAACGAAAACCTTCTTCCACAAACTTCAGGTATTCCCTGCACTTTCTATTTGTTGAATACTACTCTTAATGTTGTTGGAAATATTCATTTGCATAAATATAAGGCTTATCCTGTTAGAGCATTCTCATGCTTCATGGAAAGACTTCTCATCCCCACAGCTCGAATTAGTATGGCAGCAGGCTTATCATTAAGTAGAGTCAAGTCAAGATCCATTACACCTAAGTGGAACTGGACTTTCTCACGCCATTCAGAGAAGTTCAATCTATTGAACACAGTAACAGACAAAGCAAGCGAATGAAAGGGAATAACTGCAAAATAGATAATACATGCTCACAAATCAATATGGATTCAACAAAATAGTTAAAACATATCACAATTTTAGTTTGGGTAAATACTACGACACATTATCATAATTTAAATTCCATTTAGCCTTTAATGTGTAAATAAATGATTTTTAACCAAATATATATCATCTTTGGACATACAATATATATTTTACTAAGAATATTAATTTACCTTATCATATTCACTATTCATAGAATAATTGATTCACCTTTGGGTAAATCCTTAAGTTCTAGCAATAGTGAAAAATTAATTTATCCACTAATTTTTATTATAGGCATTTCATTAATTTCGTGGATAAACTACAATTTTATGTATGCGTATTTTTATAAACAAACTAGTTTGGTCATTTTGGTGACTAACAAACTATATAACATAAGTGCACACACAAAATAGAGATCATAAGTTTTATGCATGTGAATACTTTAAACAATCTAGTTTGGTCACTTTGGTGGCTAACAAACTATATATTTTAAGCACATACATTAATTGTTTCACAGTATAAGAACCAAATTATAATTAATATGTGGGGTTTACATACTGTTACTGCAATATATGCAAAATCTGTAAATTATTGGTCCTACATACTTAGGAATTATACTACATCATCTTCTTGAGTCCAAAGACCTTAGGCAGTTCACATAAAAAAGTAATTAGCCTAATCTTTATATTTGGCAAGTTCTGGATCAAGTAGATGATACAATTACTTATTTATTTTAAAAAACTAAAACCATAAAATTAGTAACCCTAAGAGAGCATCAAAGGCCAAAAATATTAGACAGTGGAGGCCGCCGACCTTAACCTTCTGAGAATGCCATCTCTATGGATTTATCACCAACATCCCTTAATTCCTAAACGTTACTTTATTTCTATTGCACATGATATCATTATTAAATTATTTAAGTGTAGATGCTTTAAACAGAATAACATAATATTGTCTCCTATTTTGGCAGAATCAAAAGCGGCATTTACCAGACAAATATAAGCCTCCAAACTGTAACATTAGATTACTACGGTAATCATATTCAGATAAACATGTTATCACGTCGAAGCATAAGTCATCTTTGCTTCATCCGCAAAGATTATCAGTTCAAATTCTATGCTCTGATACCACATGTAAGCATAAACTATAATTTTACCAGGATCTTGAACATGATAATCTTACATATAATCGTTATAGAAAATACACCTGATGTGACCACGTGATTTTTTCTATATATATGAATAATTCCCATAAAGTTCAAACAAAAATATTTTTTCTTATTTTTATAATTTTTGTAAATTTGTGTTAATTGTTTGCATTTTATTTGTGCATCTTGACTCACATGAAAATACAAAAAAGTATACATTTGTATTTAGGATTTAATTTCATATTTTAATATTAATTAGGGTTCAATTTGTCTTATAACAATGTATGAAAAATCATAAAAATAGTTCATTTTAGTATTTTTATTGTTTTAATGGTGGAATTGTCACAAAATAGTTCTTAATGTAAATTTAGGAATTTAATTAGATTAGTTTAATTGTTATTTTACTTCTTGATTCTTATAAATTCAGAAAATAGTAATACAAAAATAAAGTAGGAAACAAAAGGAATTAATTGGAAATTAAAAAGATTTTAAAATCTAAAAGAAGGCAACTAAAAAGAAATGGCCTTATTTGGAGACCAAACTTTGGCCAAAATCGATCATACCAGCGAAATCACCCCACCCCAGGCCCAATTCCCGCTCAACCCGGTCCAATTGCCCAGTGCCCAAACGACGTCATCTGGGTGCAGTGAATCTGAGCCTTTGATATTTCCTTATCCAATGGCCCACGTTTTTTCCCACTTAACAATATAATGGTCTGAAGGTTGATTAAACAGTAAAAACATTGGTCATCTTCCTCGTATCCTCTGTAACGCCTCTGCCACCCGCCGCCACCGGAGAAAACGTCACCATCTCTGGTGGCTCTCTCAGTTACACCCTGAAATCGCCTCACACCCTAGTCATGAATCTGCCACTGCCGTCTTTCAAAGCACACTAGAGGGCATCGAATAATTGAAATAGTTGCCACAGTCTCCGCCGCCCACGGAGGTGATGCTGCCCAAACTGGTCCAAACTCACACCACTAAACCTTCTCCATTTCCTCCTCACCAATCTACAACTAAACTCTTCAAAACATGACCAAGCCCCTTGAATATCGAATCCAAATCGGTCAATAAACCCCTAATTTGTCCCATTGATTTCAAGAATGTACCAGAGTCCCTGTTCTTCCCTCGCAATGAATTCGATGTCGTCAGCTTCAAACTTCATGGAAGGCAGTGAAGTTGAACCCAGAAAGTCGCCAGTGAGTCTCTTAGAGTTTTTTCTATTGGTTTTTCTCTGTTTATTCATATTGTTTTGTTCCCCATGTGTTCTGTGTGTCATTAATGTATTGGATTCAATGTTATCTGTTTTGAGTTAATAGCTAAAATTGTTACTATTTGGATTGTTGCCCGAAACCTGTTAATTGTTAGGTCGTCATTAGTTTTCTTGTTTAGCGTTTAGATTAGTTTAATTTTGGGCATTCTACTTCTCTAAGAGGATTGATGTTGTTAGGTTCAATTCTCGTTCCATTTAGTGAATTGTTTCATTTTGGTTTAGTTGTCAAGAACATTTCTCAAATTAGTCTAATTGTGTTTTACTTGATTAAGATAACACAACCTGATTTCATATTGAATTTGTGATGGTCGTTTGATGAAGTGTTATGATTGTTCTCCTATAATTGGTAAATCAGCATTTTAGGAAACTGTTTGGTCTTAGTTAGTAATTTTAGTAGAACAAGAGGGGTATTACAAGGGTAGGGAATCTTTTAAAATCTGAATGGAGTCCTCTAGGACATTCTAGATGGGGCTCACTTTAGAATTCTATAAAGTTTGGAGGTATAACTTGGGAAACAAGTCAGTTTTCGATGGATACTTAAGCAAAAACGAAAATTAGGAAAGGAGTAATGCAAAACAGAAAATCTGAGGGTTGCCCCTTATTTTTCCTGTATAAGGCACCTTTTAGTGCCTTAATCAATAAGTTGGGTAGCCTAAAAATCTCCCTAAAAAATATCCCTCTCTGAAAATCAGCCATAATTTGAGTTTCGAATCAAATGGAAGTTCAAAATTCTCATTAGATTTTAGATTCTACTCGAAAAATCCAAAAAAAAAAATGAAACATAGTAAAAAAATTCAAAAAAAAAGTACTGCTTCATCTAGTTTTTTTCTAGTTAATTTTTGATTTCAGTCAAAGTGATTTGCATATCTAGCTCAAATATTGGTAGTCGGGGTTCAGATTAATCCATGGCTTGATTCCAACTGGATTTGGAGTCCATACAAGTCAGTTTTGGGACTAGTTTGGGTTTGAATTATTGGTCGTCTTAGTGCTGGGTTCATTTTTGTCTATTTGATGCAATTTTTGTGTGACTTGTTGGATTATGCCTAGTTTTCAATTTATCCCGAACTACTGAACACATTCTGGGCTATTATACTCATTTATTGATTTTTGTTGGGTTTATTCTTGCTCCTGAACTACTGCTGGAAATTGTTACTCCTGTTGATCTCTTCCTTTTTTGTTGATTGATTCTTCAGGTACCCATTCTGAACTCACTTTGATGTAATTGTGAATTGGAGTGGAAATAGAAAAGTTTCACAAGATCTGAGTTCATTGAGATTGATTTTGATGTTGTTGAAAAGATGTAGTTGATATTAGCAATTATTTGGCATTATGTGGATAATGGATTACTGTATAATTGGGACTGCTTAGCATTTGCACTTTAGACTATTAGATGTATTCCTATAAGTATGTGAGTTGCATAATTAGTAGCTTTTAACGTTTGTTAGTTCATGTTTCTATATTAGTATGATTCGAATTATTACTCAATTTGAATCAGGCTTTGAACATAGGATGTAGGTTTGTGTCAGTGTTGATTTCAAAATTAGAGAATCGGTGTGTTTGTTTTCAAAAGGAAAGTATTCCATCCTAGTGTTTAACTCATTTTAGTTAGCCTAATAAGGTCTAAAAGGGAAGCTGGAGTCCAGCGATTGGTAATAGGTTGAACACCATTTCTTTTGTTATAAAATAATTTCCCTTGCATATTAGTTTATCAGAGGGTCTCTGAGAGTAATTTGTCACAATATAACATTTTGAATGTACAAAAAAAAGACTTTGTTTAATTGGAATCTTATTTGGTGAATTAGTCGTCCAGTTGGCTTTGAAATTTGAAGCCTTCAAACGTGTTGAGTTAGAATTGTTTTCAAATTAAATCAAAAGAAAAACAGAAACAAACCCCATTGGCTCCTAGGCTTCAAGGGCCGCTGATCCCAAGTGTGAAGTCATTTTAATCCCAGGAAAATATCCCTGGGTTGTCCAATATGGGAATCGATCCCAAGACGGGAGCCATGAGGCCTGATGGCCGGAGTGAGTCATGGGTGGAGTGAGTCATGGGTTTGGGCCAACGAATTGGGCCTATGTGCAAAGTTTACGACTCAAGTTTATTTGATAATAAAATTCGGGTTTTGAGTTAAGTAGCAGGTTTTAAACTAAAAGGTTCGTTCTTTTGTTTGGACCCGAAATTGAACTTGAAACCCGAGTTCTCATTATAATCAATAAGGAATTTTTCTTTTCTTTTATAGACAAAACAATAAATAAATAAAAAATATAGTCGCTTTAGGATTATCCTTTAGAATAAAAATGAGACGAGCCTCGCCCAATAGAAATGCAAAATTGCGGGGCCCTGAGTAAAGGTTTAAAAATTTTTAGAAAATCGGGAAGGATCGTTTAGCGAATTTCACGACCCTCCCAAAAGATTACACGCACTAGACTATATTAGGTGCAGGTTTGATAAATTACAGTCCTAAATACAGGTGGGCATTTTATGCCGCCCAAAGCCAAATCCTAAAACGTTGAATAGAGTGTGCCTAGGATAGCGGGTTCATTTGAAGCCGCGCAATCCGAAAACACACTTTGAACGACGTTCACTTTCTCTTAAATAGATATTATATTAAATAAAAGAGGTAAAAAGTAAAAATTGGCACATAGGTTCGTCAGTAGTAAAATCAGATAAAAAGCTAAATGTAACAGTTGAGCGACCATGCTAGAACCACGGAACACGGGAATGCCTAAAACCTTCTCTCGGGTTAACAAAATTCTTTATCCGGATTTCTGGTTCGCAGACTGTGAACAGAGTCATCTTTTTCCTCGGTTCGGGATTCAATCGGTGACTTGGGACACCATTAACCTCCCAAGTGGCGTCTCTGAATAAATAATAAATAAATCCCGTTCCGATTTTCCTTTATTTGGAATAAATCCTTTACGCCTTTGCGGGGGTGTATAGCAAAAAAAGGAGGTGTGACAGCTCTGGCGACTCTGCTCGGGACAAGAACCTAGAACGATTTGTTAAGGTTTCAATAATTCCAGCTTACAATAATTGTTGTGTTTGGCTTTATCTGATTCTGTTACATGATATGCGCTTAATATGCTAGTTGACTGCTTTTACCGCTTTGATATTACGTGAACTGTATATAAACTGTGCCGAACCTAATCTCCTCTCTGAGGCTTCTGAATTGTGAAGAAGGGTGTATGGTGTACGACTTCTTTTCTGTCTAGTTTCAAATACCAATTTAGAACGAAGTTTGGATAAGTCGCAATGCCGGCGAAGCTTCTGTATTCCCGGATTGCCACCTCCTCCTCGGCTCGAGTTGTCCGCTCGGGTAAGCCAGGTCTAGAACAAACGCCCAGGTTTTGAACCTAGAAAAACTTAACCTTATGCCGGATCCCTAGTAGGATCGCTTATCTGCATCATGTGCAAATTGACTTAAGGGACTCAATACAGGGGTTGGGTCCGTCTAGGATTAGAAACCTAAAATGGAAAAGACCATCCTGACGCATCCTACATGTTTTTTGTGCATCTATTTGTTTCGACCTGCATGTTGACCAGCTTTCTGAATCTCGGGAGGGTTTGAAAATGAGGGAAAAGAAAAAAAAGGGAAAATAATGAGTCGGAGAGTTAACCGATTAGGTCAGGAAAAACCTTTGTCCAAGTACTGTCGGAACAATGCCAAAATTTTGAAAAAAATTGAAGAAAATGTTTTTATATATAGTTTGTTTTACTAAAGAAAAAAAATAGAAAAAGAGTTTTGGAAAATCATTAGAAAAATAGAAAAAAATGAGGGTTTCAAAAATGGAAAAACTTGAAAAAAAAAGTTTTGTTATAAAATTTTAGTTAGCTTATTTACCCGAACTACGCATGGTTTGATTCTCACAGGGCGTGAGATAAGTAGGCAGCCCTCATCGGGTCCAACCTTCCCTTTACAAAAATAGTCAAAAAAATAAACCAGGTGATGCCTTTTTGTCAAAAATAGCCAACTGTTCCCAAACGGGGTGCCGGAAGGCTGACTTTGCATAAACAACTACCTTTGGTCATATTTTGATTTTTGACCCTCACAGCCTTAAATCTTCGTCCCCGAGGCGCTGAAATGTCGTGTTTGCAATACCGGGTCATTTATTTTAATTTGAAAAAAACAAGAAAAGGAGTCAGTGGTCAAGTGAATACCATTCAGATTTTGGGTCAAAATTGGCATATAAGGAAAGGAATGTGTCGGTGATTTTTTTAGTTTGTATTTCTTTCGATTAGAGTATGTGGGTCATTTGTTTTTTAGTATGTCAGAGGCTGTTTGTTTAGGTTTGTCGGTTTTTAAACATTTTTAGTCAAGGTTAGTTTTATTATGAAAAATTGAAAATTCCAAAAAATATTTTATTGTTGCTTATCTTCTATCTGCAAGAACTACGCACGGTCTGATTCATGAGGGGTCATGATACGTAGGCAATCTCCATAAGATTCGACCACAACTAAAAAAAGAAAGAAAAAACGAAGAAAAGCATAAGAAAAATTAAAAATGAAAATAAGAATTCAATAAAAAACAGGAATAGATGTTGTTAATAATGAGGACCGACTCAATCTATTCTAACATATTTAATTTTGAATTGTGAAGAAAGTTAAGGTGGTTGGTTTTTGGTAACTCTTCCATACAACAAAAATTCGAAAAACAAGACAGTCCTGGTCGATAAAGGGTTGAACACATGCATTACTGATCCGTCTAGGGGCATTGTTGAATCAGAATTCGAGCTGAAAGAAGAGGTATTGAGGTTGAAAAGACAGATAGTCGGAATGAACAAAGCATGGGGCAGTGGGTGTCCTCCGCTATCAGTCCCCGATGCCCAACATTATGTTCAAGAACCAATTTTCAAGGCCTCGAGTCCATACCATCACACTCTTCATTTTGGGTCTCCCGGTGAGACTACCAAGCTTGCTAAAACTGTGGAGTGGAATGAGATATCCAAAAAGCTGGAAGGGTTTAAGATGCCAAAGTTTAATTTGTATGATGAGCGGGGAGATCCAGTGGACCATTTGAGGGATTATTGCAATAAAACGAGGTATGTTGGCAAGGAAGATGAGTTGTTGATGTCGCATTTCAGTGAGAGCCTGACTGGGGCAACCTTGGAATGGCATGACCGTCAAGATGTCAGGAAGTGGCACACGTTGGGTGACATGGCTCAAGAATTTGTGCGACATTTTCAGTACAATAAAGACATTATCCTAAACCAGTCCTCCCCATCTCCGACCGATAATAAACCTAAGGAAAGTTTCAGTGAATTTTGGGTCAGATGGAACGAACAAGTTGCTCAGTATAAAAAAGATATTGTTGAGCCACGCCAACGACAGATCCCAGTGGTCGTTCCTGCCAAGCGTCTTCAGCCTCAACTCCAATTCCAAACATGTCCCCGAGCTTCACCTAAGCTACCTCAGCATTATCCTCCAGAAAATGGCCGGTCCGGTATCAAAACACTAGGCCACTCCCTCTGCCAACAACATGGCCCGGTGGCCGTTCTTGGTAAATGCTTTTCGCCTCAATACCGACCCCTTGAACATCCCCAAACTCTACAAAAGCCACCTCAGTACTATCTACTGAACAACATCCGGTCATATGACCAACCACCAGGTCATTCCATCCACCGGCACCAGGGTCCAGCGACCGTTCTTGCTAAGCCCCAAGGATATCCTTGTGCACCAGGTGATCCGCCCCGACGTTACATCACTTGATCAGGTTTTCGGCCAAATCAGGCATTTAGGAATGAGAAGTTGCAGAAAAAGAGAGCCTACACTCCCTTGGGAGAGTCATACGCCAATATGTTCCAGAGGCTAAAGAGTTCGGGCGTGTTGAAGCCTATTCAGCTAATAATACCAAGCCCTCTTTCAAAGAAGTTGGATTTTTCCCAAAGGTGCGTATATTGCTCAAATGCCCCGGGACATGATACTGAAAAATGTTCGAGGTTGAAAACTGTTGTGCACGAGCTTATTGACACAAACATGATCGAGGTTCAGGACCCAGAGGCACCAAACACTAACCAGAATCCGCTGCCAGTTCACCATGAGGCTCATATGATCGAATTGACACATAAAGGAGGAAAACCTAAGAAACCTTCGCAGACGGTAGTCTGTTCTAGCAAAACCAACTTGAACGAAAAGTCAACCAGTGAGAAATTGGTGGTCCAGTTGGAAGGGGTGGATAACAAGCCACTGTCGCCAAAGGTTCTTGGGTCATTGTATGGTGTGGATGGAAACATGGGAAATAGATTCAAAAGGTCATTCACTGATGTAAACATGGTAGAAGCAAAGGAAGGGGCAAGCAAGGCAAATGCGCAGTTCGCCTGATCACGGGCAAAAGTCAATGATTGGAAGTTTTGGTAGTGGGTTTTGTTTTTCCTTAAGCTGTCTGGACTATTCCAGGGTCTGTGGTCTAGATACAATGTTCCGTCCGTTTGGATGAGTTAAAACCCTGTTATCTTTTCCTTCAATGAAATTCAATTGTCTTTCCTTCTTCTTAAATTTTTTTAGTTTGTTTTTTTCTCTCTGTACAGTTCTTTTATGTTGATATCAATAACATGACATGCATGAGGAATCTTTGGCTAAGTCTTAAAAACCGGCCTTATTCTGAATAATAATACAAGAAATCGAGTGTGATAATGAGTTGCAACATGATGACGATTTCATCTGCCTTGAACAGTTGGGTTTGATTAATGAAAAGAGATTAGTATCAGTGCGTCATTGCCAATTGTACCAACAAAAACGGAAAAAGCGTACAACAAGCAAATGCCCAAGGAAATTCGAAATGGTACAGTTATTGTTGAAAGGTATCTTGCCTCATCAGGTTGAAGCAAAAGGAAAATCCGCCTAAAACTGGCAGGAGCCACTTGTGGTAACGAGAGTGTTGTCTAGTGGTACATTATATCTAACAGATGTGGAAGGAAAATGTGTAGAAATTGCTATCAATTCAGATATTGTCAAGAGGTGCTCTGTATAATTTCTGTATTCCGATCGTACTTGGAATATTTTGAAGATTGAAATGACGAAGGCGTTTTGTTCTGCTATCTGAAGCACTTTATCCTTTGTCACCCATTTTGAGCCGTACTTATTTTCTTTCGTACCCCTCTATCGGAATCAATGGCACAATTAAGAATCGCAAGTGCCGAAGACGAGTACATAAAAGGAAAGAAGGAAGAAACCAAAAGAAAATGAAGAAAAGAGAAAAGTAGGAAAAAGAAAAAGAAAAAGTAAATAGGAAAAGAAACAAAAGGAAAAGAAAAGAAAAGAAAAGCAAAGAAAAGAAAAGTGAAGGGAAAAGAAAAGAAGAACAAAAAAGAAAAGAAAAACATGTTCACAACAAAGTAAATTCTATTAAGTGAACTACGTTTGACTTGATCACTAAAGGGTACGTAGGCAGCCTCTCCGAGGTTCAGTCAAACCAAAATAAAATTCCAAAAGTCCCAAAGCAAGAAATTAGGGCGGAAGTTGTGATTGTTGAAAGAAATTGGATTCTGAAAGTTGTAATTTTAACCCATGTTGAAATTGTTTTGAGCCTTTTATACCCTTCTTTCCTAACCCATCCAAAAGCCTACATTACGGTCCAAAGAAAGGCCTTCTTATCAGTTTTGAGAAATGCCAAGTTGATCAGGTTGAAGTAATTAATGACAGAGGCAAACTCTGGTTCAAGCAAGAAGAATAGAGTAAAAAAAAAGATTCTTATTGGTGAAAACCTTCACAGGCACCATAAGGCGACGGGAGCTGAGAGAAAAAATAATTGAGAGAGTATTATTGGCGAAAACCCTCACGGACACCTTGAGGCGAAAGTGAGTTGATAAGTGATTAATTGGCAAAAGGTCTGTGGGTGGAAAATATTTTCGTGGTACCGCAAGATAAACAAGGTTCATGTTTGGTTAAAGTAATCAAGTGACAGAAATTTTAGGCAACAAAGTATGGCAATTGAAAGTTGGTTAGTTAGACTGATTGGGCCGATTAATCCGAAATGCATGTCATGACCATTGGTGCCAGCTGTTCAGATAAGTTCTCTTCTTTTTCCTTCTAATAGTCATTTGGTTTTGGATTCTTCTTATCCTTAACTCATAAAATCATTGCATTTCATTGTCTTTTGGGGATTTTATATATCTAATATGTTCTAATGTCAGTTTTGTTCAATGCGAGTAGAAAGAATTTCAAAGCTCACTACCAACTTCCGAAAATGGTAAAGCATAATGTGGTCAGAGCATGTCAAACAGCAACATGATGTAAAATGGAGTATGGGAAGTCACCGGGAATTTCATCAGTGGAATAATTGGGACATGTTATAGGAAATGTAAAGGTTCAGACAAAGAGATCGGAGAAATGAAACTACAGCAGGGGTACGAAACATCCAGGTTGTCAAAAGTTGGGGAATTTGAAAGTGGCTCAGAAAGTCGAGCGGTTCAGGGACAGTTCAGGGAAGACGGAGGAAACAAACCAATGCAATGGAAGAATTTTTCAGCAAGAATGCCATCAACTAACCATTTTTTTAAACTGACGAAAGTTTCTTTGATTAAAATACAATAATTCTTTGGAAAAATATGGGGAATGAAAGTTTACATGTTTGGGGTAGAAATAAAATAGGAGTGGTCAGGACCTTCCTGAATAATAGGATGAATTTTAAAACCTTGTAAATAACATAACATAGTGGGAGCAATACCTCTAGAAAATGTAAATCAGGTTCATTACTGGTAGGAATTGTCAGGACCTTCCTAGATAATAGAATGTAGTTTAAAGTCCTTGTAAATAACATGATGTAGTGAGGGTAATAATTTAGAAGATATAACTTAGGTTCGTAATTGTTGGAAGTTGTCAGGACCCGCTGGATAATAGGATTTAGCTTTTAAATTCTTAGTAATAGTTGGTTTATGATTCAGTAACACTCACCCATGTGCCTAGCTACCAAACTGGCTAGGTAATTTTCCTTATTTTCGTATGTTTTTTTGAAATCAGGAGCCCACCTGGATAACAGAGGAATACATTTTCAAGTTTTGAAATCAGGAGCCCGCCTGAAAAACATAGGTATTACAATTCGAGTTTTAGTGTTCAATTCTTATTAAATGCCAAACAACATGTACCCAGTTTCCAAATTGGAGCATAAAATTTTCTTTGTCTATTTTTATGAATTCGCAAGCCCACCCGCATAACAAGGGAATATATTCAAGTTCAAATTCAGAAGTCGGGAGCCTACCCGTACAACAAGGAAATATATTCAAGTCCAAATTCAGAAGTCGTGAGCCCACCCGTATAATAAGGGAATACATTCAAGTTCGAATTCAAAGGCCGGGAGACCACCCGTACAACAAAAGAATACATTTAAGTTCAAATTCAAAGGTCGGGAGCCCACCCATATAACAAGGGAATACATTCAAGTTCGAATTCAAAAGTCGGGAGCCTACCCGTACAATATGGGAATAAATTCAAGTTCAAATTCAAAGATCGGGAGCCCACCCGTATAACAAGGGAATACATTCAAATTCTAATTCAAAGTTCGGGAGCCCACCCGTACAACAATGGATTACATTCAAGTTCATATTCAAAAGTTGGGAGCCCACCGGTATAACAAGGGAATACATTCAAGTTCGAATTCAAAAGTCGGGAGCCTACCCGTACAACAAGGGAATACATTCAAGTTCAAATTCAAAGGTCGGGAGCCCACCCATACAATAAGGGAATACATTCAAGTTCGAATTCAAAAGTCGAGAGCCCACCTGTACAACAATGAAATACGTTTAAGTTCGAATTCAAAAGTCGGGAGCCCACCCGTACAACAAGGGAATACATTCAAGTTCAAATTCAAAGGTCGGGAGCCCACCCGTACAACAATGGAATACATTCAAGTTCAAATTCAATAGTCGGGAGCCCACCCGTACAACAAGGGAATACATTCAAGTTCGAATTCAAAAGTCGGGAGCCTACTCGTACAACAAGGGAATACATTCAAGTTCAAATTCAAAGGTCGGGAGCCCATTCGTACAAAAAGGGAATACACTCAAGTTTGAAGTCGGGAGCCCACCCGTATGACAAGGGAATACATTCAAGTTCAAATGCAGAAGTCGAGAGCCCACCCGGACAACAAGGGAATATATGCAAGTTCAAATTCAGAGGCCTGGAGCCCACCCGCATAACAAGGGAATATATTCAAGTTTGAAGTTAGGAACCTCCTGGATAACAAAGGTATTACAATTCAAGTTTTAGTTTTCGAATTCGTATTAGTATTCGGAGCCCAGTTTTCCAAACTGGGGCAGAAATTTTTCTTTGCTTTTTCTATTCTTGTGAAGTCAGGAGCCTGCCTGGATAACAAAGAAATACATTTCAGTCTTTAAATTTGAAGTTTTTGAAACATCTTAGTCTTTAAATTTTCAAGTTTTGAGGTTAGGAGCTTGCCTGGATAATAGAGGAATACATTTCAGTCTTTAAATTTTACAGTTAATTTCAGTCTTAGCGCAATTCAAGTTATAGTTTTCATTTTCTTTGATAATATATGGTAACAAGCACCCAGTTTTCCAAACTGGGATGAAAGTTTTCTTTGTTCTGTCTATTTTTGTGAAGTCAGGAGCCCGCCTAGATAACAGACGAATACATTCCAGTTCAAGTTTATTTAAGTTCAGCAAGGTGGAGAGAAGGGACAACATCTCAGTTAGCAAGTTTAAGTAATGATAATGAATTTCACCAAGGGAGCACAAGATAACAAGGAAGTACAAGAGCAAGTTTGAAGATCTTAGATAGGACTTTTGTAATTCATAGTTCATAGCTTAGGCTAGCTTCTTTTATTTTGACACGGTGTACTAAGGAAGGTCAGAAAGCAGTAGCAACAGCAATCACAATAAAATCACAGCTCCTGGTAGTTCCAGCTACCAGACATTCCTGAACTACACTGGCCTGAATCCTGTTTAGCCTAGGATATGTAGGAAACCTCTGAAGTAGGGTGCGGTCAAATTTTTCAAAAAATGCTTCACACGGAATTTTCAAACGGGCAAAAATCGCTCGTATTTGCTCACTTGTCTTTGCACGAATTTTTTTTGTGTTTCCGAGCAAAGAGGGGCAGCTGTGAGCACGTGATTTTTCCCCTATATATGAATAATTCCCATAAAGTTCAAACAAAAAGATTTTTTTCTTATTTTTATAATTTTTATGAATTTTGTGTTAATTGTTTGCATTTTATTTGTGCATATTAACTCATATGAAAATACAAAAAAAAAATGCATTGTATTTAGGATTTAATTTCATATTTAATATTAATTAGGGGTCAAATTGTCTTAGAACAATGTATGAAAAATCATAAAAATAGTTCATTTTAGTATTTATATTGTTTTAATGGTGGAATTGTCACAAAATAGTTCTTAAAGTAATTTTAGGCATTTAATTAGATTAGTTTAATTGTTATTTTACTTCTTGATTCTTATAAATTCAGAAAATAGTAATACAAAAATAAAGTGGGAAACAAAAGGAATTAATTGGAAATTAAAAAGATTGTAAAATATAAAAGAAGGGAATTAAAAAGAAATGGCCTTATTTGAAGACCAAATTTGGGCCAAAATCGGTCAGCCCAGAGAAATCACCCCACCCCAGGCCCAGTTCCCGCTCAACCAGGTCCAATTGCCCAGTGCCCAAACAACGTCGTCTGGGTGCAGTGAATCTGAGCCTTTGATCTTTCCTAATACAATGGCCCACGTTTTTTCCCACTTAACAATATAATGGTCTGAAGGTTCATTAAACATAAAAAACATTGGTTATCTTCCTCGTATCCTCCTTAGCGTCTCCGCCACCCGCCGCCATCGGAGAAAACGTCACCATCTCTGGTGGCTCTCAAAGTTACACCCTGAAATCGCCTCAACACCCCAGTCATGAATCTGCCACTGCCGTGTTTCAAAGTACACTGGAGGGCATCGATTAATTGAAAGAGTTGCCACCGTCTCCGCCGTCCACGGCGGTGATGCCGCCCAAACTAGTCCAAACTCACACCACTGAACCTCCTCCATCTCCTCCTCACCAATCTAAAACTAAACTCCTTCAAAACATGACCAAGCCCCTTGAATTTCGAATCCAAATCGGTCAAAAACCCCCTAATTCGTCCCATTGATTTCAAGCGAATGTACCAGAGTCCATTTGCTTCCCTCGCAATGAATTCGATGTCGTCAGCCTCAAACTTCATGGAAGGCAGTGAAGTTGAACCCAGAAAGTCGCCAGTGAGTCTCTTAAAGTTTTTTTCTTTTGGTTTTTCTCTGTTAATTCATATTGTTTTCTTCCCCATGTGTTCTGTGTGTCATTAATGTATTGGATTCAATGTTATCTATTTTGAGTTAATAGCTAAAAATTTTACTATTTGGATTGTTGCCCGAGACCTGTTAATTGTTAGTTCGTCATTAGTTTTCTTGTTTAGCGTTTAGTTTAGTTTAATTTTGGGCATTCTGCTTCTCTAAGAGGATTGATGTTGTTAGGTTCAATTCTCGTTCGAGTTAGTGAATTGTTTCATTTTGGTTTAGTTGTCAAGAATATTTCTCTAATTAGTTTAATTGTGTTTTACTTGATTAAGATGACACAACCTGATTTCATATTGAATTTGTGATGGTCGTTTGATGAAGTGTTATGATTGTTCTTCTATAATTGGTAAATCAGAATTTTAGGAAACTTTGGTCATAGTTAGTAATTTTAGTTGAACAAAAGGGGTATTACAAGGGTATGAAATCTTTTAAAATCTGAATGGAGTCCTCTAGGACATTCTAGATGGGGTTCACTTTAGAATTCTATAACGTTTAGAGGTATACTTGGGAAACAAGCAACTTTGCTAGGGATACTTAAGAGAAAATGAAAATTAGGAAAGGGTGTAATGCAAATCTAAAAATCTGAGGGTTGCCCCTTATTTTTGCCTTTATAAGGCACATTTTAGTGCCTTAATCAACAAGTTGGGCAACCTAAAAATCTCCATCAAAAAAAATTCCTCTATGGAAATCCAGCTAGAATTTGAGTTTCGAATCAAATGGAAGTTCAAAATTCTCTTTAAATTTTAGATTCTACTCGAAAACATTCTTCACTTGGTTGGACAGGAGATGCAGCGCGCTTAGCGTCGAAGAAGGGGGAGCCTACTGAAGTTTCAAAAAAAGGAATTGAGAATCATCCAAAAAGAACATAGTAAAAAATTCAAAAAAAAAGTACTGCTCCATCCAGGTTTTTTCTAGTTAATTTATGATTTCAGTCAAAGTGATTCGCATATCTAGCTCAAATATTGGTAGTCGAGGTTCAGATTTATCCATGGCTTGATTTCGAGTGGATTTGGAGTCCATACAAGTCAATTTTGGGACTAGTTTGGTTTTGAATTATTGGTCGAGTTAGTGTTGGGTTCATTTTTCTCTATTTGGTGCAATTTTGGTGTGACCTGTTGGATTCTGCCTAGTTTTCAATTTATCCTGAACAGTTGAACACATTCTGGGCTATTATACTCATTTATAGATCGTTGATGGGTTTAATCTTGCTCATGAACTAATGCTGGAAATTGTTACTGCTGCTGATCTCTTCCTTTTCTGTTGATTCATTCTTCAGGTACCCATTCTGAACTCACTTTGATGTACTTGTGAATGAGAGTGGAAATAGAAAAGTTTCATAAGATTTGAGCTCATTGAGATTGATTTTGATGTTGTTGAAAAGATATAGTTGATATTAGCAATTATTTGGCATTATGTGGATAATGGATTACTGTATAATTGGGATTGCTTAGCTTATGGACTGTTAGACTATTAGATGTATTTGTATAAGTATGTGAGTTGCATAATTAGTAGCTTTTAACTTTGTTTGTTCATATTTCTAGATTAATTTGATTCGAATTCTTACTCAATATAAATCAGGCTTTGAACACAGGACTTAGGTTTGGTATCAGTGTTGATTTCAAAATTAGAGAATCGGTGTGTTTGTTTTCAAAAGGAAAGTATTGCATCCTTAAGTTTAACTCATTTTAGTTAGCCTAATAAGGTCTAAAGGTGAAGCTGGAGTCCAACGATTGGTAATAGGTTGAACACCATTTCTTTTATTATAAAATAATTACCCTTGCATAATATAGTTTATCAAAGGGTCTCTGAGAGTAATTTATCACAAAATAACATTTTGAATGTACAAAAAAAAAGACTTTGTTTAATTGAAATCTTATTTGGTGAATTAGTCGTCCAGTTGGCTTTGAAATTTGAAGCCCTCAAACGTGTTGAGTTTAGAATTGTTTTCAATTTAAAAAAAAAGAAAAACAGAAACAAACCCCATTGGCTCTAGGGCTTCAAGGGCCGCTGAGCCCAAGTGTGAAGTCATTTTAATCCCAGAAAAATATCCCTGGGTTGTCCAATCTGGGAATCGATCCCAAGACGGGAGCCATGAGGCCTAACAGCCAGAGTGAGTCATGGGTGGAGTGAGTCATGGGTTTGGGACAACGAATTGGGCCTACGTTCAAAGTTTACGACTCAAGTTTATTTGATAATAAAATTAGGGTTTTGAGTTAGATAGCGGGTTTTAAACTAAAAGGTTCGTCCTTTTGTTTGGACCCGGACTTGAACTTGAAACCCCAGTTCTCATAATAATCAATCAGGAATTTTTCTTTTCTTTTAGAGACAAAAAAAATAAATATAAAATATAGTCGCTTTAGGCTTATCCATTAAAATAAAAAAAGACGAGCCTCGCCCAATAAAAATACGAAATCGTGGGGCCCTCAGTAAAGGTTTAAAAATATTTAGACAATCGGAAAAGGGTCGTTTAACGAATTTCACGACCCACCCAAAAGATTACAACTTGCTAGACTCTATTAGGCGCGGGTTTTTATGATCAACTTTGGCAAAATTCAACGAATCAGATGCTCCAATTGCACCTCATGACCTACATAGGTCTTGTTCTAATTTATACAACCTTGACACGACAGAAGAGATGTGCCGAAATTCATAACTAACTGCTAAATCAACAAATCATTGGGTCTATACCTCTGATAGAGCCATTACCACATTCTGAACCAAATAAGGATCTCTGCCCTTTAATATACTTCATGTACTCAAATTGCACTGATCCTAAATTCCATAAATCTCATCTCACCCAGTACGAACTGGTCAGGCAATAAGCCACCTCGAACACAATCAAGAGTCCCATATGATGTCACAATGTGCCAATAGGCTATCGATTAGGATATGATACAGGAGGAATACGAACTCTGAAACAGACATCTAATTACCCCGCCCGCAAATCGTATGTGCAACGCAGGCTAACTTATACGATATTTCCTCAGAAAAATGGGAAACAAAACACATAAAAGAAACTAGGGGGAGTTGTACTGAACATCATACTATTACGGTGTGCAACCCAATCCAAATAGCATAACCATGGCATGTGCCACCCGATCCACACATCATATCTATGGCGGTGTGCCACCCGATCCAAATAACATACCCATGGTAGTGTGCCACCCGGTCCACATACGGGCTCACATAAGGAGATATACATTGAGCTAAATAGCTCATCACATCAAAATACCGAATATTGGTCGTAGACACACTAAGGTGTATAATACCATCCCTGAGGACACATATAGCGCTATAGGCTACAAAACTCAAGCACAACTGAGGTGCGATACATGATCTAAATCTCTAGAGCCATCCTGCTCATATAACACCACCACTGGGCGGGACCTCAACACGTGAGAAATTTAACAAGCCGTCTCATAACTCAAATGGCGTAATTTATCGCTATCTTAAATAGCTGACCACGAAATAACACCGCGACTACTCTTCCATAAAGAGCGCATTGCAAACATGAACACAACTGGCCTGACGTAAGGGTCACTTTCACATTTAAATCCACCCACCGACCTCAAGTCGATCCTGATCATGCCAAACTAGGCCATCAAACTTTCAAAGGTCCATGCTATCTTTTCTCTATCATAACACACAAGAATTTCTATCACAACTAGAGCAACCTCCTCAGTTCATAATCTAATAAACAGAAAGGCCTTCAGGCATACATTCTCAAATTAATGATATTACCAAATCCTCATACTCGATTTAAATCTCTTACTCAATCAAGTGACTACATGTCACACTTATGCAATCTTCCCGAGGGACACACTCCCACAATCTCCGAAATACATAATGGGTCTACACGTCTAACCCACCATATACACTGCCGCTGAAAAGCGATTAAGAATCCTCAACTAGGATGCAAAGGCTCTCTCACAAAACACCAATCTCGGGTGACACTGCAGACAATACCAAATTACTCAAAACATAGAAACTCCATTCCTGATCATCCGAGCTTGTGACATCATAGTCATTACCAAACTATAACCTTGATCCTCACATTAAATTCCATATTACTCACTGCACCCCATGTGTCGATATACGATAGACACGATTTCCATCACAACTCTGAAACCATTGATGGACTAACACTTCATCATATAAAACTCTTCATTTAACTCAGCTTAGAAGGCTATTGAAACATACATGCGAATTTTCATATCCACTGAATATGCCATTCTCTAAGTAGTGGTACAAGCCACCATAACCCTTCGAGGATCCGCCTACTCATGAAATTCCATAACAGAAGAATGCTTCTGAATAACATCAATCACTGTGGCCGACAAGCATCACACGCATCGCCACAAATCACAGGCATGACTTGATCACGCTGGATGAAATGATCACCACTATCAATATATCAAGTTAACCATGGCCAATCAATCTACTTCCTTCCACTAAAGCCTTGATTTCCTTAGAAATAATACATCTTCATACAACACATAACATACTACATCTACACTCATCTCGATGACCTTGAATCACGAGCCATGCTGTCTCAAATCCAATGAACCATTTCACATCTCTCAAATGCTACCCGCAAATCCAAATATCATAGAACATTCTTGGAACCTTCTCATAAACTACTACAAAGCTTGATTCTTAACCGTACTCATAGGCTAAAAAAATCATTGGGCACCACATTTTAACTTCCGAATTCACAAGGACCATTATTGAGAGCCACCCGCACTGACTCGGTCCTGATTATAACCCACTTCATAGATTTTATAGCACACGAACACTCTCTTCGCGAAGCACCCGGTGAAATCACTTCCTCTGAAACCTGCATCTATACGAGGCATAAATCCTGATCCTTTTTCCATGTCCGAACATAAGCCAATAAGGCCAACCATAGCATGCCTCCAACCATTCATTTTCTCAAATTACCACTTATGGTCTTTTCTCATAGCTTAAATAACCAATCAGTATGCTAATAACAAGAAACTACGAAATAGCTAATCATACAACACAATCATAAGCGGTGAGACTCTCCCACTTAGTTTGAAGCCATCATTTCATAAATCCTGCGTTCGCCCGACCTCTTTACCTCTTATGGGCATAACCTCATGCCATAAATTATCAAAATTTCTCGGGATCTTCCTGTAAATCCCCATCTTTCATATTCTGAATCATCATCTACATTTGCATGATGATCTCTTTGTTGAACAACCAATATAATTCCTTGCAGAAGCTTCTCCAACCACACGACCGCTAACCTTCTCACGGGGAATAACCCTCCTAGGGAAATCACCTCCCGACATCTTCCTACACCACCGCACGGGGTACATTTGCTATGAAACCAATAGCCCATACTTCACATCATGCCCGCATGCTTCAATCACAAATCCTTAAAATCCCCAATTCGATCCAAAATCCCTTGAATGCGCGTAGTCTTCCTACTACCAAGTCCGTATGCAACACTCGCCACTCTCCCACTTTGGCAGAACTCATTTCCTTAGTCGGTCACTCGACCTTGCTTCTCATACTTGGCTTTTTAGAAACTTAAACGCCGCCTGACACTTTCCACATGTCTTTCCTCATGCTCTGCCACGCTATTGTTGCTTTAAACAAAATATATCTTCACGACACTTGAATCCACCATTGCTGCTAACTTTAGAACCTTTCCAAAGGCCATCCTTATCGATCCATCAACACTAGAAATTATGACTCGATCTTAAACCACCGGACCATGCGATATCTGATAGCTGTATCTCCAATACTATTTCACAATATCCCGCCATAAGGCGAATTGTAGCAGATTATAATATCGACAAACTTGGTACGTTTCATTATGGCCACAACACCCCATCATAATAGAAAGCTCAACCACGCTTGTAAATACCTGTCTCATTACTTCCACCAGAGTAAATCTGACCATCCTTAGTCTGACTGCCTTTCCCCTTGCCGGGAACAAAATACTGAATCCCTTAAAAACACGCTGAGTAATCTTCCGTTCAATTATCCACTTCCCCGACACGTGGGAAAGTATCCTACCATCACAACCACACTGCGCAATAATAGCTTATATGCATCATGGCAACCTGTGCCTAGCCTCAAGGCCCTCAGAGTACTGCTACTGAGCGGAAATAATACGATATCCTTCTATAAAGCGACTATAACAGTCCAATAAACTATACCGGGAGAAACATCCTGCACCACATCTATAGTACAATTGAAATTCTTCAAATTTTCTATTTCTAGCAAGCGCTCACGTCACGTAAGACTGAGTAAGAAGGGATCAAAGGCATAAGCCTCAAAGAAATCGAACCGCACAATAAGGAAATCAAGAAGGGAAGTACTCCTAACAGCCTTGTACCCTCCCTAGGATAAGTACAGATGTCTGTGTACCAATCCGCTTGACTCTACTAGACTTTCTCATGACTCGTGAGACCGACAGGAACCTAGTGCTCTGATACCATGTTGTCACGATCCAAAATCCACTAAGGGTCGTGGTGGCGCCGGACACCGCTGTCAGGCCAGCCAACTCAAATGCTAACCTAAATCTCATTTTATCACTTTTGAAAATACATGATTTTTCTTTCATTATTTAGAAAATTTTAAAGAATTAAGTTTCAACTCAAATTTAAAAGTTAAGAAATAATACGACACCTCAAACCATCCCAGAACCCGGTGTCACAAGTACATGAGCAATTTTCTAAAAAACACCAAATAGGTACAACAAGTGTCCGGAATACAATTAGACAGAAAGTAAATAAAATTCTGAAAGAGACTACAATTGTTGTGGAGTCGCCTCGAAGGAATACAACTCACCTATTCTCTGCGCCGATGATGCCGCTAAGCCACGAGCCACACAATAAACCTGTGCAACAAGAAGCACAACAAGTGTAGTATGATTACAAAAATAACGTGTACCCAATAAGTGTCTCGCCTAATCCCGAAGGGGTAGAGACGAGATGGTCAACTCTGACACTCACTAGCAGTCAAATGACTATTTTAATAAATATATTCAAATAGTAGATTTATTTTATAAACTTAATTCTAATCCAGATATGGGAAAACAAGTCGTCATATAATTCTTTCATGGAAATTTTTTGAGATTTCATGTTATTATTAATAAAACGATCTCGAGCCATAATATGACATAAAACAACTCAAATGAGGTCAAGACAACAAAACAAATATGCACAAATCATGCCGAGGTTGACAGCCCGCTCTAACAGAAATGTAAAGTGTGCACTGCCGAGGGTCGAGCAGCCCGTACCCTAGATGCATCCATTTCACCGAGACGATCGGCCTGTTCTAAAAATAAACACATACCATACTCGCAAATCATGCATGCGACACTGGTACACATAAGAATACATGCTCAATAAGTCAAATAAGAGTCCATCGGGGAATATTTATTCAAATAAAGCCAATTCTCCTTTAACAAATTTATGAAATAAAGTTAAACCCCTTTGAAATTTATTTTATAATTTAATGTGATTTAGGCAATTCAAGCCATCAATGGGTTCACAATTTATTCAGGTATGACATGTTTTTGGGCCCTAGACTATCCGGACAATAGCATATTAGTAGCTACACACGGACTCTCATCACCTCGTGCGTAGCCCCCAAAAATAGGTGCACATAATCAATTTAACTCACCAATGGGGTAATTCCCCCTCAAAAGATTAGAAAGGAGACTTACCTCTCCTGAAGATCCATAACCGGCCCTCTACATCCTTCCGAAAGCTCGAACCAACGTGAAAATTCACCAAAACTAGCCAACGGTCATTCAAACCCATTAATATATAGTTAATTAAACTCTACAACTAAATTTGTGTCAATTCTTAACCCCGAACGAAAAGTTGATGAAAATACCCTCGGGCCCGGAATCCGAAAGTTTTTGAAGATAATCATTGCCCATGACCATAGGGACTCAAATATATAATTTTCTATTAGTTTCCTACTCAAAATCGTGGTTAAAATCAAAGAGTATAATTTTCTTAGTTTTCCACCAAAACCTCAATTTTTATTCTAATTTTCATGCCCAAATCCACACAAAAATTGATATGTTTAACTCAAAATGGATGGGGATAACTTACCTCAATTATTGACGATGAAAATCCCCTCTTGAAGCTCCCCAAAAATCGCCCAAGTCATGAACATATGATAGAAAAGAGCCAAAATCCGATTTCTAAAACAACCCCTCTGCCCTAGCTCTTTCCGTTTCTTAGGAATTATTTCCACCTATGCGGTTCCGCTTTTGCAGAAAAAAATGCCGCTTCTGCGGTCCTGGGCTCTAGACCCTCTTCTGCTTCTGTGAATTGCCAACGACAGTGCGGCTCCGCTTATGCGGGTGTATGACCGCATCTGCGGTACCCTTCATTATTGGTCAAAACAGCTTCAGCGGTCCATATTTTGCCTTTCCGCAGAAACGGAAATACCAGATACCAGCTCCTATATTTTTCCAAAAATCCAACTTTCGATCAGTTAACCACTCGGAATCCACCCTAGGCCCTCGGGACCCCAACCAATCATGCCAACAAGTCCCAAAATATATTACGGACTTGCTCGAGGCCTCAAATCACATCAAACAACGCTAAAATTATGAGTCAACCTCCAATCCAAGCTTTATGAACTTTAGAACTTCCAACTTGTACTCTCGATGCTTAAACCTATCAAATCACGTCCGATTGACTTCAAATTTTTCACGCAAGTAAAATTTGACATTACGGACCTACTCCAACTTTCAAAATCGGATTTCGACCCCGTTATCAAAAAGTTCACTTCCGGTCAAACTTCTCAAAAACCTTCAAATTTCTAGCTTTACCCAAACGTCTTGAAAATGACCTACGTACCTTTGAATTCACTTCTAATTGTGCTCCCAACTCTAGAATCACCGTACGGAACTACTCTCACACCCGGAATTCCAAACGGACATCGATAACGCTAAAATGCACTTCAAGCCAAACTTATGAAATTTCTTCCAAAATGCTAACTTCCACAATAAGCGCCAAAATGCTCCCGGGTTGTTCAAAACCTAAACCGGCATATGCCCAAGTATGATATCATTATACGAACCTGTTGGAACCTTCAAATCCCGATTCTGAGGTCGTTTACTTAAAGATCCAATCTTAGTTCATTCTTTCAACTTTAAGCTTATGAAATGAGAATTTTTATTTAAATTTGATTCCGATCTTTCTGAATTCCAATTCCGACCATGCGAACAAGTCACCATACCTAAAATGAAGCTGCTCATGGCCTCAGATTACTGAACGATATGCTAAGTCTCAAAACAACTGATCGGATTGTTACATCATGAGGAAGTGTATATGGATCTACCCCCTGGCTTATTGGTTGATAAACCTGGTTTAGTTTGTAAGTTGAACAAGTCACTATATGGATTGAAATAGGCCAGTCAACAGTGGTATGCTAAGTTAGCTAAGGTTTTATGTTCCAAAGGATATGTTCACTCCCTTAATGAATACTCTCTATTTTACAAAAAGGGACATGTCCCAGTCTAAAAGGGCACAGTAAGTCAATTTGATGCATATCATACAAGGAGGAATGTGATGAAATACACTCAGTTTTATTATCAATGGAACTATTTACAACTGAGTGTGAATTGCAGGTGGAAGTATTTACATGTGAATTAGAATGTTGGCAGTGCAAGCTATTTACATCAATAGTCTTAGACAAAATAGAATTTGGAAGGGGAAAAGGAACATGTGAATTGAGCAAGAGTTCTTTGAGCAGGTGTTCTTTAGACAACTTGAACACAGGAGATACAAGCCATCCTTGACCTTACCAATCTCCAGAGGCCTCTTCATTGAAGGGGCATGCAGTAGACATAGAAAGTCAGAGAAAGCTATTAAACCTTTAAACTGGGAGGCTAAAGAATTTATTGAAATAAGATTGTATTTGAAAGAAGGGACATAGAGAACTCTATGAAGTATAATGTTTGGTGCAAGGGTAACTGTTCCAAATTCAGTAACTTTAACTCTATAGCCATTTGGTAAGGTTATCAACATAGGATACACTAAAGTCTTAATATGAGTAAGTAAGGATTTGTTGAAGGTCATATGGTTAGAAACCACTGAGTCTAGAATCCAAATGCCAGCTCTTGACTTAAAGCATTTACATGACAATAATCCAAAATCAACAAAGAGAACAGATACAGAACAAGCAAAAATACCTGCAAAATTTGCATTTCCACCAATAGAATTATTGTCTAGGTTATCTACGGTAGAACTAGTTTGAAAGTGTTGGAGCAGAGTCACCAATTGGCCATATTGCTCTTTGGTAAGATTGACACTAGAATTATTTCTCTGGGGCTGCATTTCCTCACCACTCACAAGGAAATTATCAATTGGAGCCCCATGTACATTTGCTGCAGTTTTTTTGACCTTTTGATGCTTAGTATTATCGTTGAAATCTTGAGGATACCCCTGGAGCTTGAAACATTTGTCTTTGGTATGACTAGCACGCTTGCAAAAATCACAAAAGGGACGAGGTCTACTAGTAGATGATTGATTATTTGGAGAGTAGTTTGTTATGAAATTATTGTTATGCATAGGTGCCATGTTCATGCTGCTATGTGAAGTACCATTGACATTCAGAGACACAGAATCCATCATAAGTTGTCTTTACGGTTTCACTTCCCTTTGTTTTTCCTCCTGAATGAGTAGAGAAAAGGCCTGTTCCATGGATAGTAAAGGATTCATCATAAGTATACTGCCCCAGATTGTGGTGTATACTTCGTTCAATCCCATAAGAAACTGAATGAGCCTTCTGTCTTGCTCAGATTTGTGCATATTTTCCCTAGCTCCACATGTACATTGGCAGGTACACTGTGATTTGGCACATATCATGTTTAATTCCTCCAAAAGTTTCTTCATTTTCGTGCAATATCTAGTAATATCAAGCACACCTTGAGACAAATCGTTAATTTCCTTTTGAATTTGGTACCATTTATCTGGTCGTATCTATCTTCTAACTCTCTCCATAACTCGAAAGCATTACTAGCATATTCTACACTGTGAGCAATGTCTTTGCACAGAGAATTGAGAATCCAAGAGGTTACCATATCATCGCACCTCTCCCATTGATGGAGCTGTGGGGAATCTAGATCTGGACGCTTATACTCTTCGGTGATAGACCCTATCTAATTTTTGACCGACACCTAAGAACACTTCTCATCCAGGATCTATAGCCAATCCCGCTGAACGGAGTTGTGATCAACATTGCACTTTGATTATCCGACAGATGCATGTAAAAAGGGCAACTCAAATTGACTCCAAAATCGACGCCGGCGACAGGAGTAGAACTGTCTGGCTTAACTTAAGCTCCATTACTTGGATCAAGGATTGCTATGAGAGACGATGTTGAGAGAATATCAGATATGAAAATTTGGGGAAAAATGAAGACGGTGATTACGTCTTTAGAACTCAAAGAGAATTGAGAAGAGAACAGTGAGCAGGACTCCTTGCTCTGATACCATGTAAAGCTTGACAGATGAACAACAATGGCGGAGCTCAAGTTTGAGCTCCAATGGTGAACATCTTTCTAGGAGAGAAGAGAAGAAGAGGGAGCAGAAGTTGATCTTCTGATTAGTTTAGAAAAAGAGTAACTGTACAGAACATATGTATATACGACTTACTAACAAAAGCTAACTAACTGAGCTAATTAACTAACTCACTTAACTATGGTTACAATGACTAACTCACTTAACTATGGTTACAAATATAAATAAAAAATATTTCAACAGAAATGACTTATTTTGTGACAAACATATAAGGGCCTTATTTGGTAACCCGAGCTCTTTTCCTCTCGACAAGGAAGCTTATCCTTCGTCGTCTCACTAGCCAATTTTACGTCTTATTATTTTGACGTTCTACAATCAAATATCTCTATAATAACATCTCTATATAATAATCATTCATTAAAAGTCAAGTTTTCTACGAACCGATTTTTGAAGTTATACTTTATCTTTCTATAACAGTTTTTTACCTATAACAACAAAAGATTGTGTGCATATCTTACAATCAGGCTCATAAATCAAAGGAAAATATTAAGAAACCTTCCCTCAAATCTTGCTTCATAATGCTCATCTCTTTTCCAATTCTATTTAATCTTTTCTTTTGTCTTCTCCAGCCTCTTCTTTAGTCTTCACACAATTAATCTTTCATGGGTGACCCGGCAACGACGTTGCATGTACGTAGTCTCTTATGATCCTTTCAAAGCCATAAATGTTTGAATTGTTCAAGTTTGGAAATGACGCCTAATTCTTTTATCTTAATTACTTTTTTTTCTTCCTCGTGTTTGGTAATTGAAATTTCTAGCATCTGGTTATTGTTGGAATTCTATTATTTGGTAATAAATAAGTCTAATTAGTGCCATTCCTTCTGTCAAACTTATTATTAAAGACAAATTTTATTAAATTTCTCATGCTCATAATAAGTGTTCCTTACTGCCAACTCATAACACATGCGTAAATGTTCAACTAGAAAACATAACTCTGATGTATTTATCTAGTTGATGGAATAGCAACAATATCATGAAAAGGTTAATATTCAATATTTTGCTTGTATTGGGTTTTCATAGATACTATATAAAAAGCTTCAGTAATTAGTGCCTGAATCGTTTCCAAAATGCCAGTGGTATGGATTGATAGACTACTCAGACGGGAAAGTTTGCATTGTGTGACTGTGTGACTCCACAACTTATTCTAGTACTACTCAAGTGCCTTTTTGAGTTTTACTTCACAGCTTAGTTAATTACTACAGAAGTTTTTCAGATAAAATTGCAGGAAGCATATTGATAAGTTTCAAGATCAACAGCAGTAAGACAATATAAAGGACCTGATTAATACTACTGAATTTGGACTAACTAGACGGAGTGTTTGAGCAGATGATTTGAAGGCCGTCTTGTAAAAGGATGTTTGGCAAAGCTTATAAGCTTGTTAAACTAGCTTATAAAAACCTTTAGGCTTATATTAGCTTATTATTCCTTTGGGAGTCCATATCATATGCAAACCTATAAGTGCACCAATATTTAGGGGTAACTATGGTGATTGAATGCGTTAAATGAGGACGAGCAAATCTAAAATCACATAAAAGGGGGAGGTAGAAAATTCTACGATCTTGAGGATATCCGATGCAGATTAGCTATGAATTGAACATAGTGGAATAGTAAAGGATCCATATAGGCTATACAAGCTAGTAGTTGATATTAAAATGTAGTTGTTATTGCAAATACAGTAGGTTTGGGTAGGGATAATTATTTAGAGAATCTCCAGCTTTTAAAAATCCTTAATTTGTCCTAAAAACACAATTATTACCAGTTTTGGAATGAGATGTATCCGAATTGAACAAAATGAACATAATTATCCACATAGCTTAAGCCCAATTAGTTTGGAATTGAGATATATTGTTATTACTACAACAACAATAACAACTATCCAGTATGGTCCCACAATGTGGCGTATGAGGAGGGTAATATGTAGACATGCCTTACCCCTACCCGAAAGGGCAGAGAGGTTGTTTCCAATCGGCTCTCGGCTAAAGAAAGTAAGGGAAAAAAAAACAAAAACAAAAACAAAAACAGAAGAGCATTAGTAACTCCAGCAGAAATCGTGTAAATAGTTATTTAAACATAAGGACCATAAATAAAACGACATGTAATAATATCAAACAAGAACTACCATAAATAACATATGAGATATATTGTTACTACAATTGTAATAAAACAATAACTGGAGAAAGACACGTCTAACCAGTTATATTAATGTCCTTCCTGTTGGACCAATTTTTACATATATCATCAATGAAAAGAAAAATAGCAAAATGAACTTGAGGAAACCCAAATATCAGTGCCACAGGTACCTAACAATATTAATCTTCCTTTCAGATAATAAAATTAAGAAGACTTAAGGGACCATTTTGGTCATAAATCCCTGAGACTATTCTTGAAGCTTATTTGGCATGGAAATGGAAGACAAAGGAGGCAGCTATCAGCCACTGATATAATTTGCTCACATAAGATTATAGGGTAGGAGGCTTAATTTAGAGGTCAAAAGACAAAACAAAAGGCAGAGTTATCATCTTATAGCTGAATCCTTTCAAGTGTCAAGAGCAAAGCACATACGTCTAAGCCACTAATATCTTTGAAACTTAAATATGCGGACATTGTTACATTCTTTCCATTTTTTTGAGCTGATGGTCTATCAAAAACAGCATCTGCACTCCTTTGGAGCAGGGGTAAGGTCTACGTACACACTATCCTTCCCGTGGGATTTCACTGGGTTATTGTTATTGTTACAATGAAGTAATTTTCCCATTCATAAGAGGCAACATCCACACATCCCATTTAATTTGACTCCTTTTTAAGGACTCCAGAAATACCATGAAAACCAATTAATCCTTAATGTTGCATGCATATATTCTTTTACAGATAAGAACGTGAATGGAATGCCAACTTCTAGACCTACCTTCACCTTGTTGACTATGACAACAGTCGCGACTACTTCGCGAAAAGTTGACTCTTTGGATACCTGCTGCTGCCTGCATACTTTGAGCTCTTCTCAGCTTTTGATGCGCCATAAGTTTGCTAGAGCACACTAGTATCCAATTTTTCTTGTGAACACATAATGCATAATTGCACGTAAAATGCACAAGAACAGACTAAATCATCCAGTTGATTATGAGATTATTTTATGTATATTTCAAACTGCATGGAAGTCAGTTATCAGTGAGCTGAAATGTATAATCTAGCATAATCTTTTCGAAAACGTCTTTCAAGCAGGATATAAGCCTTTTTTTCACGGCGCAAATACTTGAAAGTGTTCATTACTGCACTTCTTCAATTTTTTATCGGAAAAGAAACATTTGTTGAAGGATAGGTTTGCTGGATGAATAGTTTAGGAGAACAAAGTAACCGTTTCAAACAAAGCTTTTCCTTATAGTAAACGAGAAGTTTTATTTTGCACTCTGTTGGGTCCCTAGAATTCAGGGTCCCACAAAACTATGAGATAAAAAGTTGGCTCATACAACTAATTAATGTAAGTTGTATGAGACACAAAATAAAATTTTTCATAGTAAACTAACTAATTAAAGGTTCAAAGGATAAGTAATCAATTTTCATTGTTGGTCATGAGTTACCAATATCTGATGCATGCAGTTTGTTAACATACAAGTCACCATGAAAAAGGATCTGTTATTGAGAAAAAATAGTACTCCCATATATTTCAAGCATCCAAGTATCTACATGTATGTTTGATCCATTCAAATAATAAGATCAAGAAACCATAAGGTGACAAACATTTGGTCCCATGTGACTATTCGTTCCTTCAAAATACTCCTTTGTTTAAAGAATCACTAAAGCCAATTCCAGACAAGAGGGGTTGCTCTGATAGTAAGCAACCTCCACTTCCAACCGAGAGTTTGTGAGTTCGAGTCTCCCCAAGAGCAAGGTGGGAAGTTCTCGGAGGGGATGCCGGGGGTCTATTTGGAAACAACCTCTCTACCCTACGGTAGGGGTAAGGAGTGGTAACAGTACTCTGAAGCTTATTACATGGCACGGAAATGGAAGACATCGGAGGCACCTCTGCAGTGGATATAATTTGCACACACAAGATCGATTATAGGGTGACTTGTAGGTAGTTTCTGAGTTCAGACCGCGGAATCCTTCAAAGCGTAAATAGTGAAATCAAAATCAGAAATGACAGCATCCCAAATGGAGATTATTATGAGATTACATGTCAGCTAATTACCTACGACAAAGCAAGAGTCTAGTAGAAATTACTGGTTACGCCATTGGAAATCATGACAATCTCTTGTTGTGCAGAGTGTTCATTGGATGCCTGCTTACACAGATAGTAAGGAAGTTAATGTGATGCAGCAGTGCAATAATCTTAATATTTCATAAATCTTCGTTCTGCATGCAGGGAAATTGTATAATTTATTACATTATGAGCATTAAGTTTAGTCATCATAGCAATGCCAAAAATAGATACAGAGATATCATCACAAATTATTTGGGTATTTCCAGTTTTCTTAACACAAAGCTCCTCGTTAAATCTCATATGTCGCGAAAGAAATTGATTATTTTTACTATGCTTGTGCGAGATACCTTGATATTTTGGAAAGTGTTGACGAAGTAGAAGCAGGACCAAAATCAGCTGTCTTATCTCAGAATTCTTTTGTTTCTGATGGATCATAATCATAAGCTTCCCCAGCCTTAACAAATCGACCTTTAACTCGTCTTCTGGTATCTGCCCTAGCCTTACGCGACTCATATCTTATTTGCTTACCAAACCTGCATGTCAAAAAGCATAAATACCAATTGAAGGGAAAGAGTTGTAAAAGATTTAAGTATGTTCTCCAAGTTATGGACTCTAAAAATAAGCAAGCCATGACTGCTCAAGTGTCAAAGAGTACGGATCAACTTACGTTCTACTTTTCTTTTTCTCATTGTATCTCATCTTGGCTTCATGCCTTTTCTGTGGACTTTTTTCTAAATTCAAATCCCAGGGTTCACCATTCAGGAACACTGGTGACAATCCACAATCCTGATAGTCGGTTGTTGCACTACTTTCTCCAGTGATGTTGGAAAGTGATAATGACATGTTTGAATGGATTGGTGCAGGTAGAAAGGGTAAGCCGATGCTACCATTGCAACACGGATTCATAAGCATGCAATTAGCAGTGGCACTCATCGTCTGAAACAGATTCGTTGAACTTGCAGCTGCAGCCATTTGTGAGGCCTGCAATCCCATATACTCTTGTGGACCTGATGATGTAGCCTAGCAAAACACAAAGCGAAATTAAAAACTTAACACCACAAAAGGCACATAATAATACTTAACAGTTATTTACAAATGATCTTTAGTAGCGGACAAGGAAGAACTAGATTGGCTGCTGCTACTGCTCACTACAACACTTGAATCAGAACCACACGCTACAGAAAATAGCAACATAAAAAATTTCTCTATTGATTTTTCCTTCATTTCCGCTTCCTCTATCTCTCTTCAGATCTCAGGGAAGATATTTTTTTTTTCAGAACCATACTTTTCTCCGTAGGATACTGACTGTCCGACTTCATCTCATCTCTATTGTTCTTCTTCTTCACAACCAGACAAATTAAGGTGTGTTTGGTTTTTTTATTTTTCGAATTTGTCGGGTATTTGGAAATTGTTTTTAAAATCTTTGGATTGATCTGCTTATTTAGTTTGATTCTGCAATTGGGTTTTCAATTTTCTTTGCAAAGATTTGATTTTTACTCGTATTACATTATTTTTAAGAACTCTTTTAAATAGTAAGGTTCTATTTTTTCTATAAGGCGTAAGATTCTTTCACTGATCATTCCTAAAGATCAGATTTCCTAAATTGCTTCTATTCGGTCTGCTGACTCACACTCCTGAGAGAACGGCATCTAATGTTTTTGCTTCTGGTAAACGGTGGGCAATATCAGATATTACTTTTCTTCCCCTACAATTTTCAATCACTTTACACTGTTTGTTGTTTAGTTTCGCTCTATTCTTCGGCTTTGTTGCTGCTACTCTTTTGATCACTTCCAGGTGAGATCAATTTACCCTATACTATTTCCATTAGCATCTGCCTATAGGTGTTTGAGAAAATTACTCAACCAATTAGTCAATACCACAAATTCCATCTCACCGATCTCCAATCAAGAGATCCGGAATTTAATTCAAGTTGGATCCAAACCTGGACTAATTATGATACACGCGTCTACAAATATATTTCAAGATCTAAGTAGAAGACGAATCAGTTATCTGTAGGTATTTTTATTGATTTCTATGCAGAAACGTCTGCTACTGCTACTACACCATTTAGTGATTTTTCATCTCCAAATATTTTCTTTGTCGGCGGTATCTCCGATCATCAAACGAGTTTTTCAATCTAGGGTTTGGTGATTCCTGTTATTTCATGTTATTTTCCTATCTCTCGTTGTCCCGATTATTTTTATCTGTTGTGGTGCCGATTATTTTCCCTTCTAGTATTGTCTATTTCTGTCTTATAGGCTGTTCGCCGGCGATTTTTCCGGCGACCCCTGCTCTTTTCTTTCTATTCTCTCTTCTGATTTTTCTGGGTGTGTGGGGGTGTGTTCTGTTTTCTTGGACAGGTACCTTATTATTTCCGGCGAGGATTTTCGGCGAGCTACAGTACTTCCAGCGACTCCCGTTCAGACTTTCGGCAGGACGCAATTGAACTACACGTTCCGATAAGCTTCAGGAAAACTTGCCCCAGGTACTAATCGCGGCGGCGAGGCCAGTTTGCGGCGTTTGGGAATGAAGAGCTAAGCAACACTGGCCGTGACGTGCAAGAGTCTGTAACAGTTGACCTTGGGCGCATCAAAGCCTACTTTCAGGTTTTTCCACCGGGAGTTGGTACCTCCCGCTCTCTTGTTTACTTTGTACACTTTTTTTTGCGTATTTTAGCTAGCATTCTGTGTGAGGTTTACTTTGTTGCTTCCTAGTTTGCATCTTTTTGCGTATTCCGCTATAGTGCGCGTATGCGTCACTATTCTCCATAGTCGGTTGGAGGAATAGTGGCCGCGGCGGGGGATGATTGCGTAAGGTCATGTCCTCGGGCGGTGGGGGCGGTGGCGAGGGTGAGTAGGGGGGAAGGGAGTGGTCCTGCATGTAGGGCGGGAGATAAGGGTGGGAAGAGGGTAGCGAACGCTCATAGATTAAAGATTGGGTCATGGAACATAGGCACTCTAACGGGCAAGTCTATGGAGTTGGCGAAGGTTCTTCAGAAGAAGAGGGTTAACATAGCATGTGTCCAGGAGTAGGTGGAAAGGGTCGAAGGTGAGGAATGTAGACGGGTTTAAGTTGTGGTATTCTGTGGTCGTGAGAGGTAAGAATGGAGTGGGCATCTTGGTAGATAGGGACCTAAGGGAGTCCGTGGTCGAGGTTAGGCGAGTGAATGATAGGTTAATGTCTATTAAGTTGGTTTTTGGGGGTTGCGTCCTCAACGTCATCAGCGCTTACGCGCCGCAAGAGGGCTTACACGTGGAGGCTAAGAGGCGCTTTTGGGAGGACTTGGATGATCTGGTGAGTAGTATTCCCCAATCTGAGAAGTTAGTTATTGGATGGGACTTTAATGGTCATATTTGGGGTTGATGCTGGTGGTTATGGTGAGGTGCACGGTGGCTTTGGCTTTGGGGTTAGGAACGGAGGAGGCACTTCACTGCTTGATTTCGCCAGGGCTTCCGAACTTCTGATTGCGAACTCGACATTTCAGAAGAGGGAGGAGCATTTGGTCACCTTCAAGAGTTCGGCGGCGAGGACTCAGATTGATTACATCCTTCTCAGAAGGTACAATAGGGGTATGTGCAAGGACTGCAAGGTTATTCCGGGAGAGTCCCTTTCGACTCTTCATAGACTCCTAGTAATGGATGTCGGTCTATGGGTGAAGAGGAAGAGGAGGGGTGCTCGGGGAAAACCGCAGATTAGATGGGGTGTTTTGACAAAGGAGAAAGCACAGGAGTTGGAGAGGAGGTTAGCTGAGAGCGGAGCTTGGAGAAGTTCTGAGGAAGCGGACGCTATGTGGTCAGAGACAGCAAACTTGGTTAGGGAGGTAGCACGGGATGTTCTCGTGGTAGCCAAGGGCTATTCAGGCAGACATCAGGGTGACTGGTGGTGGAACGATGTAGTCAAAGGAAAAGTGAAGGTGAAGAAGGCGGCGTTTGCTAAGTTGGCAGGGAGCACAAGCGAGGAAGAACAGAGAGCGAACAGGGAGATCTACAAGGTGGCGAGGAAAGAAGCAAAGCTGGCGGTTACGGAAGCTAAAAACGCGGCGTTTGGTCGCATGTACGAGGAACTAGGGGAGAGAGGCGGGGAAAGAAAGTTATTTCGGTTAGCTAAAGCAAGGGAAAGGAAGACACGTGATCTTGACCAAGTTAGGTACATCAAGGGCGAGGATGGTAGAGTTCTGATGGGGGAGTCTCAAGTCAAGCAGAGGTGGCAGGCATACTTTCGAGACTTACTTAACGAGGAGGGGGACTATAACATAGAGCTAGGGGAGTTGGGGCATTCAGAGCAACATAGAGACCTTGGGTACTGCAGGCGCATAAGGGCGGATGGAGTCATGGGGGCTTTGCGTAGGATGAGTAGGGGTCGAGCGACCGGGCCTGACGAGATCCTGGTGGAGTTCTGGAAGTGCATGGGTAGGTCAGGAGTGGAGTGGCTCTCCATGTTTTTCAATGCGATCTTCAGGACCAAAAGGATGCCGGATGAGTGGAGGTGGAGTACAGTGGTGCCTTGTACAAGAACAAAGGGGACATCCAGTGTTGCAAAAATTATAGGGGTATCAAATTAATAAGTCACACCATGAAGGTCTGGCAGCGGGTGATCGAGGCGAGGGTGAGGGAGATGACATCTATATCTGGGAACCAGTTCGGTTTCATGCCGGGTCGCTCCACTACAGAAGCTATCCACCTTGTCAGGCGGCTGGTGGAGCAGTTCAGGGATAAGAAGAAGGACCTGCACATGGTCTTTATCGACTTGGAGAAGGCGTATGACAAGGTCCCAAGGGAGGTGCTATGAAGGTGCTTGGAGGCGAAGAGCGTGCCAGAAGCCTACATCAGAGTAATCAAGGACATGTACGATGGAGCTAAGACAAGGATCAGGACGGTGGATGGCGACTCAGACCATTTTCCAGTGGTTATGGGGCTCCATCAAGGATCGGAGCTTAGCCCTCTCTTGTTTGCCTTGGTGATCGATGCTCTAACCCGTCATATTCAAGGGGATGTGCCTTGGTGTATGCTATTTGCTGATGGCATAGTCTTGATAGATGAGACGATGGTCGGTGTTATTGAGAGCTTAGAGGTATGGAGACAGACTCTCGAATCTAAAGGTTTCAAAATAAGAAGATCTAAGACAGAATACATGGAGTGCAAGTTTAGCGCCGAGCCGAGCGAAGTAGGCAGGGACGTGATGATTGGATCTCAGGTCATCGTCAAGAGGGACAGTGTCAGATATCTTCGGTCGGTGATCCAGGGGGACGGAGAGATTGACGGGGACGTCACTCATCGTATAGGAGCGGGGTGGTCAAAGTGGAGGCTTGCATCAGGAGTCCTGTGTGATAAGAAAGTTCCACATAAACTCAAGGGGAAATTTTATAGAGCTATAGTTAGACCTGCAATGTTGTATGGGGCGGAGTGCTGGCCCGTGAAGAACTCTCATGTTCAGAGAATGAAGGTTGCGGAGATGAGGATGCTCAGGTGGATGTGCGGGCTCACCAGGTTAGATATAATTAAGAATGAAGTTACTCGAGAGAAGGCGGGGGTGGCCCCGGTGGATGAGAAGATGCGAGAAGCGAGGCTGAGGTGGTTCGGGCATGTGCGAAAGAGAAGTCCTGATGCCCGGGTGAGGAGTTGTGAGCGGTTGGCAATTGTCGGCGTTCGCCGAGGCAGAGGGAGGCCTAATAAGTATTGGGGAGAGGTGACTAGGCATGACATGGCTAGAATGCGGGTTTCCGAGGACATGACCCTTGATAGGAAAGTCTGGAGGTCTAGTATCAGGGTTGTAGGATAGGAGCTCCTAGAGTTTTTCGTACTCCTCACCCGGGGTTGGGTGAGGCTTGGCAGGGCTATCCATAGATGATTTGTGTTTTGGCTTGTGTCTCCCTTATGGTAGTTATTTATGGTAGTTATTGCATTATATTATTGCATGCTATTTTATTTATGTTTCTTATGTTTAGATAATTATTTACGCTATTTCTGCTGGAAGTACTAATGCTCTCTTGTTTTTGTCTTTCCTTTCCTTCACTGAGCCTGTGGTCGATTGGAAATAGCCTCTCTGCCCTTTCGGGTAGGGGTAAGGCTCGTCTACATATTACCCTCCCCAGACCCCACTTTGTGGGACTATACTGGGTAGTTATTGTTGTTGTTGTAGTTATATACAAATTAAAACGTGTCGCGAAAACTATATCATAGACAAGAAAACTCATTTCAGGGGGAAAGGGAGAAAGTAAAAGCAAGAACAAGAACCTCAAGAGATGTTTCCACATGACTATTAGATCCCGTTAAGGATGAATTTTTCTCCATGACTAGGCAATCTAATTCCTTGTCTTCACTAGAGTATATTGGATGACTCTGCTGTGAACTGCCCAAAAGTTCATAATTACCACAGTCGAAACTCAATGTCACGTCATCAAAATTGACACCTTTTGCGAGATCATCACCTTCCTGAAATCCGAGATCCTTAATTGGACAATCTTGCTGCATTTGGAGTAAACAAAGGAAGTAGCGCCATTAGTGCCTACCAGATAACATATTCAACAAGAAAACCTGGTCTTATGTTGTATATATGAAGCAGAAGCAGGAATCTAAGGGTTCAACTAAACTCATTATTTTTGCTCGAACTATGTATACATATGAGAAAAAAGGATACATATAACAAGATCACACTCATTCCGAACACATTGACTCTAGATCCTGAATTCGCTTCTGAATTATGAAGCCATTCCTAGGACATGTCATACTCCTGACGTACCTGATCTACTTCTATAGCATTGTCAGTTGATATTAAAACTACTCAACAACAATAACAACTAAGTGGAATCCCACGAGTGTGGTATGGAAAGGACAATGCGTACGTAGACCTTACCCCTACTCTAGGGAGATAGAGAAACTGTTTCCGAAAGACTTTCGATTCGAGAGGAAGAATGAGATTAAAACAACTCAAACAAACAAAAAGGAAATATGATAAAATCAAGAGCAATATATAACCTTAGAAAGGCCAGATCCCTCTGAGACGGGCACTGGATCTCTGTTGTAGGAAGTCATGTAACTAAGATTTGAAGGGATGGCCCATGGATCAAACTTATAGTTAGAAGCTAATTCATTAAGCTTATTAGCAACCAATGAACCTCCATTTCCTTTAGTCCCCAAACTGCTATTGTCATTGATACTCAATGAGCTACAAGGAGTACCAAAGCTGCCAAAATTAGTGTCATTACTAACAGGAATTTCAAGAACTTCAGACAACATCCTTGAGAACTCAGTAGGAGATAAACTTCCATTATAAGGATTCCACTGTTTGAGTCGATGCCCTGTCCCCGTACAGCCATTTTCGTTCCAATCACAGCTTTCACACAAGCATATTTCTTCATCCATGCATCTAACAACTGCTGGTTGTGAACTGCACTTGTCACAAATGAGAGAACGAGAATGTCTTCGCGATAAAAAATTTGCTGAGTGCACATTTTCATCACATTGCAAGCAAAGCCTTGCTGAATCTGATTTACAATACACTACTCCCCTCGCTACCCCGCATAATTCACATACAGGATCCATTAAAACCTAGTTATTTTCCTCCAACAACTCCCTCACATAGTATAATAAATATGCTTCTCCTTATTTATTTTTGTAATTTATTTCTTTGGCATATCTAAGTGGATACAGTTTTCAAACAAGATAAAATAGAATTGTTCGATTAATGATGAAGAAAGAGAATTCTTGATATAAACAGGTTGGACTTCTCTTGATCCTACACCTTCTATAAATTTTTTATCAGAATCAAGCACCTCACCCGTTACAACAAAAATATAAGATTGAAACAATGTATATACGTGATGAACTAAATATGAAACAGGAGCTGTTAAATTCTATGACAAATTGTATTAAAGCTACTGATTAGAACAAAAACCTCGTTCAATGCCAGATGGATGCAAATGTTGTTGTCACTAAGCACATAAGGTTGTAGGAAAAGATTGAAAGGAAATAAAAAAATCTAGTGGAACGTAAATTTTATTTTTTTCTTTGGTTTCAATGAAGAACGTACATTGGTATTTATGGACATGTGACACGTGGAGAGATGTGAGAAGTGAAACTTGATACGGCTTACTGGAAATACTGATCTGTAATGGAATATGCTTCTTGCTCAACTGATTTTGATTACTGTCCTGAGGACTCGCTCTCTATAAACTCACTTCGTTGATGATAAAAAAGTTGACGGAAAAAGAATACGAAATAATTTATCCGCTGTTATGAAATAATATAAAAGACAAGAACAATAATGCAAGAACAAGAGCAATAGGGAGAATAGAGAGAGAGAAGTATTCTTATTGATACTTAGAGAATGTTAGGAGTGATTTACAATGGTAGAGGGCACCTCTATTTATAGGGAGGAGGATGATTTAGCTACCAAGAATAGAACTCTAGAATCTCTCTAATTATAGACATTCACCTTAAGTAGGAGATTTCATAACACTCCCCCTTGAATGTCTATTCAACAATGTGCCTCGTTAAAACCTTAAAACCAAAACCCAATGGGAAAAATTAAAGAAAGGAAAAAGAGTACACATGTTTGAATATGCGCCTATTGGTTGCCTCGTTAAAAACCTTGCAAGGAAAACCCAGTGGGACAAAACCTTGTAAGGGAAAAAGAGTGCAACGCGCATTAACTCCCCCTAATGAGTACATCAATTTATATCCTTGAGCATTTGCATTCCAATCTTGTGCATCATCTTCAAAACGATCTTTGGTAGACGTTTGACAAATCAACCATATTGACTTGAATAAATATTCCGCACCTTGAAATCATCATTCTTGATAGATATGAACATCTTCATATAATGTCGTGGAATAACTCTTCAATATCTCCATAGATGCATTCTCAATGCCATCATGCTTATAGTTATAGCAAGATACATATGTACACAAATTGTACTAAGGATGTGGTACTTCAGGACCAAGAATTGCATATGCTTCAAGCAACTTAAATCTTTCAAGTTAAGTCATATAAGCCATATAATAGACTTTAGATGCATATCAAGTTTTGCTAGACAAATAAGATATCGAAAACTGACTATACATACCTTTGACTTTATACTTTCAAGCATTTGAACTATAGGTTCAAAACTACATGTCTTTCATATGGAATCAATTCTTCTTGAATTGTATCTCTTCCATTTAGTTACTTTCTTTGGGTCAGCAAATGCGTATAGCATGCTTTGCAATATGTTGCAATTGAATTATCCCTTTTATGAACTTCAGGTTCATATCATGATATTCGGGGATATACATATACAAATGATAATTCATCCCATGTAACCTTTTCTCAAGTGTTTATCATGTCTCCCCCTCATGTTAGAAAAGCTAACTTGTTTCCTCAACTTTGGGAAATCATCTTTGTGCATTATCATGTCAATATACACAGCACATTAATAATAAGATGAAATTATTTGGTTCCTGACCCTGAACCACTTGTGAGGGGAGAATATACTCTCGTATACAACGTATATCAAACTGATATATATAACTTTGTTCTCATAAGAAACAGTTTAGCTATTAAGTGGAAGCACTCAATAATTATCTTGCTAAACCAACTTTGATATAAACCAACTTATCAAGATGAACTATCTTGAGTAGAAAATCTGGAAATTATGCTCGAAGTTAGATTACTGAGCAATTTACTTCGCAAGCACCGGCCAGGCTGCGGGTTAATAACAATTGCGCATGTAACCATATCATAGATGCATCATATGTGGTATACATGGCAGGTGAATGGGCCCATATTCACCTTTGATATTTCCAGAATTTATGGGCTTCAACCCGAACTCTTTAGTTGGTCAGTTCATTAATGAGAACAAGTGATACAAGAGAATTCGTAAAGAACTTTCTAGTTCTTTGATATTCACCTGTGTGAATTTGCACATCATACTTAAAATGAGATGGCTAATACGAATGCTAACTGAACAAATTATCAATATTGGTAAACTTCAAATTTACACCATGACATGTGCACTTATCAATAAACTTCAGGTTTATTATGACATGGGTTTTTATACCAATAGATATCCACTTTATTGTGGCATTCTTTCTTTTGTGTAGTACAAACTGGAGAACAAAGCGGGTAGCTTTTCATATGCAAATTACCCCGCTACAAGTTGTAGTAATAGGAGATATCAAAGCCTTCCTTTATTTATAGTCTCAATATAATCAATCGCTTTCGCGTGTACTTTGGAAACTGAATAAGTTTCTTTGAGACTTACTACAGCACAATACTCAATTGTGTTTCTCCAACATAGTAATAATTGGCTCTTCTAGAGCTCTCAATTAATTTTGCACTACCACAGATTCATCAACATCCATGTGGTGAATATCTTTCTTAAAGAGAAAGTTATACCATTATGGTCATGTCAAACTTATATGCAAGATATGTTTCTTGCATTATCGTTGTCCTTTAATAGTCATTTTTCCAAAATACTTTGGCGTACAATAGGTACGTGACCAACGATCATTCATGCCATATATCATCTCAAACCTCCTTCTAGGGGTGAGTGTGGTATCATCTCAAACCTCCTTCTAGGGGTGAGTGTGGTATATTCAATACCAATTTCATGTTCATATTCTTCCAATAATGAATATGTATTCGTGAATCAAATATTGTCACATTCACTTCGAGGATATGTGATTTTGTTATCCTTTTCAAATCTATAAATGCGTCAGGCATTTGATTTGCTATTCTTTGCAAATGGATAATCTTTTGCGCCTCTTTCATAAATAGAGGTATGTGGATCAAGATGAGATAATGATGCATTTTTCCACAAAATTTCCCGTTTGGTTTCACCAACTTCTCCCCCTAATTTTGGGAAAAGTGTCTCATCAAATTGACAGTCTGCAAATCGTGCAGTGAACAAATCTCCTGTCAATGTTTCGAGGTAGCGAATAATGGAGGGCGATTCAACCTCGACATATATTCCTAACCTTCTTTGCAGACCCATTTTGGTGCGGGATGGCGGTGCTACAGGCACATATACTGCGCATCCAAAGATTCTTAAATGGGATATATTGGGTCCATGACCCAAAACCAATTGCAACGGGGAATATTTGTGTCAATTCGTCAGTCAGAGACGAACTAGCATTGCTGCATGCAAAATGGCGTGACCCCAAACCGAAGTGGGCAGCCGATGAATTAGTATTGCTGCATGCAAAATGGCGTGAACCCAAACCGAAATGGGCAGCCTCGTTTTCATGAAGAATTCAAGATTATTCTCATCTATTGTCTCAATATGATATCCATTTTGAATGATATCTTTAAAACTCAACAAGTTCCTTTTAGACTTGGAGGAGAACATTGCATTCTCTAAAATGGATTCTCAAAACTCAACAAGTTCCTTTTAAACTTGGAGGAGAACATTGATATCATTAAAACTCAACAAGTTCTTCTTAGACTTGGAGGAGAACATTTTGATTCTCTAAGATAAACGTCTTGCCTTTGGGCAGAGTTACAGTTGCTCTTCCGGAGCCTTCAATCAATTTACTTCCCATGGTTTGACATACAAAAGAAATACACGAACATAAGTATAGACAAGTTCAATTCGTTTGTGTCACATAATATTTTCAAAATCTGCCAGGTATCTATCTGATAACTAGATTAACAACCAGATATATATAAACTCCTAAATACAGACAACCAAGAAATTACTACTAACAGACAAGTCGAACTTATGAAGCAATTTTAAAGTTAAGAGTAATCATGATATAGAACAATAAAATAGTCATAGAAATCTCTACATCCACAGATCCAAACATATTTACCTTTTTGGGAGTCTGAGCTCCCCATTCCACTACTAAAAGATTCATTGTCTCAACAAACAGTTTATGTCCAGCAATTCCACAACATAAGTTACTCACAAAGCCAAGCATTTAATGAATAGATATCAGGTAGCATGCAGGAATAAAATATATCTATACAGATAATTTCAAATATAATGAAGTTCTCACCATGTGTTCATTCAGTACAATTCAGTGTCTCTTGTATGTTGGTTATAGAAAGAATGAGAGACTACTATTCATAGCTAAAGCGCATTAGGTTAACTCACATCGTTATTGGTAAACCTTCCACAACCAAGTTTGCATCAACTTTAATCATATCAGCACTAGATGCAATAGCAAATTTGAGACCATTGCTTTTACACTGAGAGACAAGTTCATAAGCACGAGGGAAACCTATGCCAGAATTCGGTTTTGCGTACTTATAAAAAAATAGAGTGACCAACTTCAGGTTGTCATATCTCTCCTTTAAGCCATTCCACAAGATAGGTGGATCTTTGATTGTGATATATTCAATTTTCAAACCTTCATCAAGGTGACGGCGCAAGAAAATCAAGGCCTTAGCATAGTTTTGGGTGGATGCACTATTTCTGTCTTTAATGGCGTCTCCAAGACCCATAGCATCCAAAATGGATTTCAGTATCCAACACCCATATTATATAGTTCTTGCCCGAAATTTCGAGGGCAACGAACTTTCTTTTCATATTGTCAGACATATGACACAATTACATCAAGAGCGTGTTCATACTTACGGGCTCTATTACAATTATCACATTCACTTCAGGGAATGGATCAAAATCATGTGCTTTACACAATCTCATGTCAAATATTACTTTCATAAAGTGAAAGATTATTTTGAGAATCCTTATTGTTCTCATTACCACAACAATGACGATTATAATTTCGTCTATTGCCACGTCCACATCCATTGATACCATCATGGTAATAATTTTGTCTTCTTTCAGACTTATCATATACTGCTTCCACATTCTCTAAAGGGAATGGAGCAAATTCAATGGGAAGGATTTTCAATTCTTTGCCCACAATCATACATGAATTTAATCATGGCAGGACATAGAGATTTAACCACTTCATGTGGTTATAATTTCTTACACACTCCATTAGAGTTATAATCAAACTTTGTTGTCTATGTTTGTATATAAAATCAAATCGTAGAATTTCAAGAATTTGAAAGGGAAAAGTAAATTACTTACCTTTAAGGTATACCAATTAATGTTGTGATATCAAATATACCTCTTGAGTTTTCCAACTTTGCGTCGTCTAAAATACTGACCAAATATCCTTCAATGACCTAAATCTTAAAATCGTGGCTTGCTGTAGCCGGGCGTGTAGCATATAAATATAGTACTCTAAATCCCATTGTTGCTTGCTTAAACAGAAGTTCACGTCCTCTTGTCTTCATAAGTTTAAAGCAAGTTAAAGAAAAGAAAAAAAAGAACTTGACCATCACTGTAGCTACCTTCGCAGAAGTTGGCATTGTCACAAATTTATGACAAAGACGTGGACTATTGGCTTCTTTTATAGAAGTTGTTCCTCCTAATTCTGTCAATAAAATCAGAACAACACCAAAACCTAAACCTTGCACAAACGAAAGTTAAAACAATCGAAAATTTCAATTGGTTAGAGACTCGTGCTGATAACGTGTTATGAAATAATATAAAAGACAAGAACAATAATGCAAGAACAAGAGCAATAGGGAGAATAGAGAGAGAGAAGTATTCTTATTGATACTTAGAGAATGTTAGGAGTGATTTACAATGGTAGAGGGCACCTCTATTTATAGGGAGGAGGATGATTTAGCTACCAAGAATAGAACTCTAGAATCTCTCTAATTATAGACATTCACCTTAAGTAGGAGATTTCATAACATCCGCTTTCTTCTATATCAATTTTTTTTAAAAATACGTAACATGTCTCTATTATTTTTTCTTATACAAACTTTGATCACTTAACCAGATAAGGGTGTGTTTGGTATAATCCACGAAAAATATTTTCTTAGAAAACAAGTAATATTCTTATTCATTTTTCGCTGTTTGGTACGTAAATTAAGGAAAGTGACTTCTCAAAGTATTCACAAATAATTTAAATATAAACATAAAGCCATGAACTTTCAAACCAACAACCGTTTGAACCCACAAATTTCATAAACTTTCGAACCTCTAAACTTTCAAAATCGTGGAATTTCGAACCCGTAAACTTCCAAATACATAAACCTCCGAACTCATAATTTTGGGACTTGTAAAATTTTGAACATTTAAAAAGATAAATAAAACAAATTAAAACTGAAAAATATATTTAAATATATCTTTTTCGGGTGACAAACGAAAAATTAAAAATTTAACTTAAAAAAAAAGTTAATTTTTTTTGTGCGGATTTGAAATTGTAAAAAAAATTAAAGTAAATTTTTTTTTTTGCGGTGGGGGTGGGGTAGAGGGGTAGTAGAGTTGGTAGTAACGGAAAAACTGAAATATGAAAAAAATAAAAATGCCTTTTTTTGGAGAGAAGGTGGGTGGGTTGGTGAGGCGAGGAAGGTTGAGAAGGAGTTATGGAAAATGTTTTCCCTTCTCATGGTAAGGAAAATAATGTTCCTCAAATTGGAGAAAAATGAGTTCATAAGGAAAATGTTATCCAAAATATTTAAGCCAATCAAACATTGAATAATTATAAAATATTTTCCGAAAAATATTTTACTTCGTACCAAACACACCCTAAGAGGAAATATTTCAAAGAAACACTTCAAAATTGGATTCATGATCAAGGGAAAATTACCGTTAAACCACAAGTTGTGCGAGCGAAACAGGTCATGCATTAGAATAGCTCAGCTTACACGAGTTCAATTTATAGCTCAAGATTATCGTTCCACGCCACCAGTTTACTTATTCACTCATTTCGTTCGATTGGTTAATCTCCAACAAATTAAGCAGTAAAGCACAATTAGTTTTTATATAGAGCATTAATAATATAGTTGTTCCAATTTATTTCAACTGATTAGTTACGAAGCTTTGCATAGAAATTGAACTTTAGCTCATTTTTCAACATTTATCAATCAATGATCAATGATTTGTAACTAATTAGAATAGTCGTATACTATTAATGAAGCCTAAGATCTCAAAGTGTTCCGAACAAACACCATCTAACTTTGACAAAAAGTTAACAAACGATTCCTTAAAAATGTTCGCATGAATAGTTAATTAATGTTAGAATCTCTTGGATTATGTCAACATGTTGCCTATGTCGAGTCACCAAAAATAATTACGCATTTCCTATAAGTTACTCCCTCCGGTTCAAAATAAGTCATTTTTTGGGTATTTTTACACAGATTAAGAAATTCACCTTTTAGCATTAATTAGCAATGAAATAGACCATATTAACCTTTATTATCTCATATAAACACTCCTAACACATATTCCAACATCATTTACTCAAAGGACAATGTAGGAAAAAAATAATTAATGCACTCTTGATATCTGAAAAAAATCACTTATTTTGGGCCACAAGAAAATGGCCAAAAAATCACTTATTTTGAACCGGAGGGAGTATAGTTTTTGGTATTATGATATGCGCGGAACTAAGGACATGTAAGACTCAATTCCCAAGAACATGTTGCGTGTGGCAAGAGTGTTGGGAAGGGGGTTGTTGGATAATGCTAACATCCTACGATGGCGAGACCCTAGTGATGGGTGATGGGTTGGGGATGGATCGGGTTGAAGTTATGATTGAATATGACATGTGCTTGATGAGCTTGGTTAAGAAATCAACTACTTATTTTTAACCTGACCGTAAATGTTTAATCCTAAATAACCTAAGGTTTCTTCCTTTTATGTATCAACCCACTTCAAAATGCGTCCACCGTTACTCTTTTATCGAGCACATGATGATTTTCTTGCAGATTATTAGTAGTGACAAAGGTTGAATAAATAAATGCTTATTGATTGACTAGAGCAAAGCACAACAAGAAATTTTTGCTAGCTGGCAAAATATAATATGGTTTAATTATCGGCTCCACATGGATTAGATTTGATAAGTTAATCAATTTTTATTTTGATGATTTGACAAGTTTCATGAGAGAATATAATGAACTTGATAAAGTTAGTTCCTTTGAGTTCATTGTAACAAATCATATGCCCAGTTTCTCAAGTAAATCAGGTAAGGGAACAACAGAGGGAACAACTGGAATTTGTTCCTCCTGTCGTCGTACAAGTCAACTCTTTAGCTGTTAAAGTTATTGCTACAACAACACTGTTGAAGCGTGCTAGAGAAAGGACACTTCCTTGCATTATCTCTCATGACCTTACACAAATATTATCAACATGATGCAAGGTTTTGGTTTAACACTTGAAAACCTAAATATTTATTTTCTCAAGTGTGCAGTCACCCTTTTTTTTCTCAAAAGCCTTGAAAGACAAAGAAGCTACAAAACATAGGACCGGATCCCTACATTGGTTATGTCTTAAGTTCTTTAGTATTGTTGTGTTTTTGTCTTGTGTTATTAACTTGTAATTCCTACAAAGCTTTTCGGAAGCATCCAAAAGGACATCTTGTAACGATTAGACCCATTTGGACCCCTTAGAGGCTCTAACCATGGAGCACGCAGATCCCAAAAACGCATAGTTTCTCCTCCAAAAATGATTTCTCCGGTCGGGGAACGCATTAGATATTTACCAAAACCAGTAGGTCCTTGAGCGGATCCCACGTTAGCCCCAAGACGTTGGTCTCTAACTAGAAAAGTAAATGCTTGAGCTTGAGAAGCTTCTGGTCCAGTAGGTCCGTAAAATTCACTAGGATAAGCGGTATTATTGAACCAGACAAAACAACATTGGTTGCTTTGACTAGAGTTAGTGAAGTATGTAGCTTTGTAATAGAGTTATTACAAAGAGGCTTACAGTAGAGTTATCGTAAAGGTTGAGAGATTAAGAGTTTAATTCCTAGATTGCAATAGATTGTAATCTAAAGTTTTCCCAGTTAGTGAAGTTGAAATCCTACTAAGGTAGGTCATGATATTAATCCTGTGAGTTGGAAGTTTTTCATGTAAATATTGTTGTTCTTTATTTACTGCTGTTTACTATGGGAAAAAAATAGAGAACCGGGTTCTCTATACAATTGGTAGACCCTTAGTTTCTACCAATTGATATCAAAGCATCTTCTTTTTAAAAGGTTAACATCTAGACATGATGTACGTGGATGCTCCACCAAATTTTAAAAAAGGAAAATCAACTTATAGACAACCAAGATTCAATGGACTATACCATGATTGGTGGACAATGAGAATCCATGATTATATAATGGCTAGGGATTCAGAGCTCTGGGATGTGATATGTGATGGACCTTTTGTCCCCATGAAAATCATTGGTGATGGAACCGTTATATTTCCAAAGACGCGAAAGGAGTTGAATGATGCCGATTGAAAGACCATTGAGAAGAGCTTCAGGGCATAGAAGATTTCAGTTTGCGGAATTGGACCAAATGAATACAACCGCATCTTAGCATGTCAGTTTGCAAAGGAGATCTTGGAAGCTCTCCAAATTTCACATAAGGGAACCAATCAAGTCAAGAAGTCAAAAATCGATATGCTTACTATTGAGTATGAACTCTTTAAGATGAAGGAGGATAAGTCTATTTAGGACATGCCCACGTGCTTTACTTACATCATCATTGAGCTTCACTCCCTTGGAGAAGTTATCCCAATAAACAAATCGGAAAGCAAAGCATACAAAGTCTACAACAAAAGGACTCAATGTGTAGAGGAAAGTGTACATGTGGTCTTTGATGAATCTCACCACTTCCGTGGGAAGGATTCACATAAGAAGTATGATCAAGATGGAGACTGCTTGGGAAGGCCGATCTAATGAGTTTAGTCAAGGAGACTAGTGAAGAAGAAACAATAGAACTTCCAGATGATTTGGAGGAACCTGGTCCCTTTATCAGCGCAACTAAAGATGAAAATAGAGTTATTGATGTTGTATTAGACACTCCTAAATGCATAACAAAAAAGTTTCTTCACACTTCCATTGATTCCCATGATGGTTCACACATGGAGGAATGCGGTACCTCACACCCTAGAACTCAGGTGTCTAATAGAATCATAGGAGTTGATAAAATGTGGATTTTAGCCACTTATTAGTACCTTCTTTAGTTTTGTTTTAGTTTGAAAAGCTTGATTCTTATCCCCAAAAATAATAAAATTGTAAAAATTGCAGACATGTTGGAGAATTGGACCTTAATGAAGAATTCTAACTCAAAAAGGAGTGTTCCATCTCAATAAGGCAGGAAGGAGAGCAACATGCGAAAGTGTGGTCCGTAGAAATACATCTACGGGCTGCAGAACTGGCACCTGAAGCTCAGAGGGTTTTTGGATAACTGTGGTTCACATATTAAATGTGTAGTGGCAAAACCTGGTCACACTGACCAAAAAGTTTAGAGATGGTGCAAAACGACCAAGTGTGAAGCCTTGCCAAAAGTGGAGCCGCAGAAGAAAAAGTGCAGCCACAAAAGCTGAAGTGTAACCGCAGATGGAATTGTGCGGATTCAGAATCTCTCCACTTAAATTAGACAAGCAAAGTGCGGACCGCACATTGAATTGTGCAGCCACAGAACTTCCCGTAAGGGATTTCTGTCAGCAAATTTCAGGGCACTATAAATAGACGGAAAACACATTTTTAGGGTAAATTTTAGTATTATTTTGAGTAGTAGCGGTTATATTTTGCTATTTAGGAAAATTAGTGACAATTTGAATGAAGAAATATTATTTTTATCAATTTAATCTTATTATATGACTTCAATTAGTTCTTCTTCTTTATTTTCTTCATTATCAAATGTGAATAGCTATATTTTCTCTAGGGTTGTGACCCAACCTTGGTAAGTAAACCTTGCAGGTAACTAATTTAGTTCTTGTTTATGATTGAATGTTTATTATTTAACCTTTTTCATGTATTATTCTAGAATTAATTGTTGCAAACATTGATTCATGCCTATTTAACTTGGTTCTTACTTGAGAAAGAGGGACTTTGTCTACGAAAACTTGGCAATTGGGCCAATTAAGGTTTTAGCTAGTCTAATTAAAGGGTTTGAACTAGATATAGACAAACTTTGACTTGAGATATTGTGTACTATTTTAATTGATACCCAATTAGACTTGAGAAAGTTAATTCAGGCATAATCACTACATAACTGGGAAGTATTGAGTATAATTGAGGGTTGAGAGTTTTAATATAGCCCAATTACTAAAACAAGCATTAACGTGACTTACTCATTAGGTTAATTCCTAGTCGAAGGTCATATCCGTAGGCTTTTTCCCAACTGATAAAAAACATCAAAAACAATACTCACTTTGTAGTTTCTTCTCATTAGTTTACAATTGTTGGTGTTAATTTTAGAAAATAAAAACCCTGTGTTGGAAGTGCAAATGAGTTATTTCACGTACTCTCAACAAGCGTCTACCCTAACACTCCTTAAAAACAACATGTGAAAATCGATCCCAACTTCTGTTAGGTACTATTCTTCCAACAACCGTTTTCACTCACAATTGAGTGCGGATTGGATGCGGGTCAAATTTTAGCGTCGTTGCTTGGTAATTTTGATAATGTTGGCTATTTATTTGGGTGATTTTTGAAATATCTTCTTTCCTTTCTGTGTTACTAACTTTTTGAAGAAATCATAGGTACAAAGTGGCGAACAATGAGCTCAAAAATATGCCATTATGGGTATTGGACGTCGAGGAGGAACAACTAGATGATGTACCCCAAGTGCCCCAACATAATCTTCGAAACTGGGGTAAATAAGACAACGTGCCCCCACCACCCCACCTCCACCACTACAACAATACGTGGCACAACACCAGATATTATCCAATGAAAGTTATGCAAGAGAAATAGTCCCCCCTTGTATTAGGACTGGAAACATTCAAATTACCAATGTAGTTCTCACTTTGAGCTATTTTCCAGTTATTCGGTAGCCATTCATCGTTCGTTGTTCCGAGTTTATAGGACCCCGTTATGGTGATCTTCATAATTTGGTATTGTCCTTCCTAGTTCGGCTCCAACTTTCCTTTATTTGGGTTTCAGGTGCTCAGTGTGACATTCCTTAGCACTAAGTCCCCGATATTGCAATGTCGAACATTGGCCCTTCAGTTGTAATATCTATAGATCCGTTGTTTTTGGGCGACCAACCTAACAAGGGTGGCTTCGCGCCTTTCGTTTAATGTCTCAAGGCTTGTATTCATGGCCTCATCGTTCAATTATTGGTCGTGTATCGGAACCTAAGACTTGGTTCTGCAACTTCAATCGATATTAGGGCTTCGACACTATAGACCAACAAAAATAGGATGGGCCCGGTGCTGGATTTCGACGTCGTACGGTATGCCTATATGATTTCGAGCAGGATTTCCTTCCATTTTCCTTTGACATAGGTTAACCTCTTTTTGAGGTTTTGGATTATATCTTGTTGGAGGATTCTTCTTGTCTGTTCCTATTAGGGAGATAAGCTGTCGATAAAATCCTTTTGATCTTATGGTCTTCAAGAAACTTGGTCACTTTGCTACCGATGAATTATTTCTAGTTGTCACACACGATCTCGTGTGGCATGTCGAATCAGCGTATGATGTGGTTCGAAATGAAATAGATGACTTCCTTCTCCTGACCTTCTCAAATACCTGGGCTTAAACCCACTTAGAAAACCAGTCAGTTATAAACAAGACAAATTAAGCCTTAGCGGGTGCCCATGGATGGGGGCCAGTCCATTCCCCACTTCATGAATAGCCATGGTGACAAAATCGTATATAGGATCTCCCCAGGTTGGTGAATCATCAGAGTATGTCTTTGGCATTCGTCACATTTTTGTATGAACTCTTTCGCATCCTTTTCCATTTCGATCCAGTAGTAGGTGACTCTGATCATCTTCCAAACCAATAATTCCATGCCTGAATGATTTCCACATGCTCCCTTGTGAACTTCCCTTAGAACATACTCTGTATCTCCTGGTCCAATACATATTGCTAGCGGGCTATCAATCTCGAACAGGGTTCTTTCTTTGGACAAGCTAAACCAGGATGCTTTTGTATGAAGGGCCCTCAATTCGTTTTTATCCGAGGGCATGTTTTTGGTCTTCAGATATTCTACATGTTTGTTTCTCCAATACCAAGACAGGCTTGTATAATTAATCTCAGCATGACCTTCTTCCACTACCGATCTCATGAGTTGCAAGACTTCTCCTGAGTTGAGCTCGTCGTGCTTAACTGACGACCATAAGTTAGCAAGGGCATCAGCCTCACTGTTTTGACCTCGGGGCACATGTTGCAAAATCCACTCCTTGAACCGATGTAATATTACCTGCAACTTATCCAGGTACCTTTGCATATGTTCTTATTTAACATCGATGTTCCATTAACTTGGTTTACTATGAGGAGGGAGTCGCACTTAGCTTCGATAACCTCCGCCCCTAAGCTTTTGGCTAGTTCAAGACATACTATTATGGCATCGTATTCGGCCTCATTATTAGTTAATTTCATAGTGTCAACAGATTGTCTAAGCACATTTCATGTTGGGGGCTTCAATACAATGCCAAGTCTAGGCCCTTTTGCACTCGAGGCATCGTTCGTAATGAGGGTCTAGATTCCCGAGGATGTCCCAGAGTTTACCAGCAATTCTTATTTGACCTCGGGTATTAGGGCCAGCATAAAGTCGGCCAAGAAATCTACAAAAATTGGAGATTTAATGCGAGGTCGATATTAAATATCATACCCACTGATTTCTACGGCCCATTTGGCCAATCATCCCGAGAGTTTGGGTTTATGCAATATATTTTCCAATGGGTAAGTAGTCGTGAAACATATAGGCTAATACTGAAAATATGGTTTTGGTTTCCTAGAGGCGCTTAGCAAAGCGAACACCAATTTTTCTAGGTGAAGATATCTAGTTTAAACCTCACCAACAGTCCTACTAACATAGTAAATTGGGAATTGCGTACCTTGTTCTTCCCGGAAAAGGAGTCCACTTACCATTATCTCCGATATTGCCAAGTACATGAATAGTTGTTTGTCTGTTTTCGGTGTGTGAAGTAGTGGTGGGCTCGATGATGTCGCTTGAGTTCCTGCGAGGCCGGTTGAAATTTCAGGGTCTATCGAAAGTGGTTATTCTTCTTTAGTAGTATATATATATATATATATATATATATATATATATATATATATATATATATATATATATATATATATATATATATATATATATATATATATATATGATTCTTATCAGAGGAACTCGAGATGAATCGCCCTAGGGCGGCTAAGCGTCCGATTAATCTTTGCACGACATTCACATTGTCCAGGATTGTGAAATCTTTGATAGCTTTAATCTTGTCGGGGTTGATCTAGATTACCCGGTTAGATACCATGAACTCGGGGACTTTATCTAATCCTACTTCGAACGCACATACCTGAGGGTTCAGCTTCATATTGTACTTTTTCAATATGCTGAAGGTCTCGTGTAAAAATGGTCCTTTGCTCGCAGTGACTTAACTAACATATCATCAATGTAAACTTCCATTGATTGTCATATTTATTCCTCAAACAATCGGTTTACTAGCAGTTGATAAATGGTATCGACAATTTTTAGTCAGAACGACATTACGTTATAGCAGTACATAACGTACTTAGTGATGAAGGAGGTTTTTTCCTAATCATCTATGTCCATCCGTATTTGGTTGTACCCCGAACAGGCATCGAGAAAAGTGAGGATCTTGTGGCTGGTCGTGGCATCAATCATGCGATTGATGTTGGGAAGAGGGAAAGAGTCCTTGGGACACGCCTTGTTTAAATCCTTATAATCTACACATATTCTTAATTTGTTCCCTTTATAGGGGCTACCACTACTTTTGCTAACCAATCCAGGTATTTAACTTCCCGAATTGACCTTATTGTAAGGATTTTGGATACCTCGTCCTTGGTGAAAGCATGTTTGACTTTGGACTAGGGCCTCCTCTTTTGCTTGATTGGAGGGGATCTTGGGTCCAAGCTTAATTTATGAGTGGTTATCTCCGGGTTGGTCATTCCGTTATACCTAGGAATCTCAAGCATGCTGAACTTCACCAGCTTAGGAGTTGAACTCGGAGGAAAAGACTTTTGTACAAACTTCTTGGAGTCCAGGTATTTCAATATCGGCGATGCTCTTAGGTTTTGATCAACCCTGGAATTCTAGGTTTCAACCTTATTGTTTTGCCTTGATTTTCTTCTCCCCCGACTCTATTCATTTTGTTAGTTTCTCGAGCATCTTCATGATTATAGGGTCGGTCCCAAACTCCTTATCATTTGATCTATCTGAGACTGGTTCATCTTTGTGAACAACTTCCCGGGGTGGTTTGGGATCAACCCTACTTGGTGGGCGGCTCTAGTTTTGGAGTTGGGCTATCGTCGCCTAAGGAACCTGTAACATTTAGAAGATTACCCTTAAGTTGATTCCTCTATCTTCACTGTCGTGTACGCTTTGCGCAATCGATTGAACAACCCTACGAATGATGTCCTCAGGATCGATGGGTAAATTTGCATTGATGCCCAAATGCGAGCTAACGTCGACTAGGTCTTTGGCCGAGACTTCGCCGTGGTTGACTGGGGGCATATTGTTTCCGGATGCTACATTGTCATTTTTTCCGTGGTAGCCAGACTCATTGTCAAAATGTAGGGGTGCTTATTGAGAGTTTGACATTTTTAGTTTTAACTTGAAATCAGAGACACTTCAAAGAGCAAGTGTAAAATAGTGTGTTATGGAAATTTGTATCAAATAACCACTATTATCCTTAGCTCCACGGTGGGTGCCAAACTATATACCCTCAAAATAGGATAACAATTGAATTTGTAAGTGATATTACGAATACATAAATTAAATTGACAGAAAGAGATAAGTTAAAGTATGATAAAGTAAATTCAAACCACACAAATTGAATGGTTACAGCCTTGGGGGGAGGGCCACCCTTGAACAACGATCAGAATTACACTTGAATAACAACTTCAAGAGAAAATAATGGTGTATTGCTTCTTGAATAATTGTTATAATGTGGTTTACAAGTAATCAGGCCTTCTTTATATAGTAGGGGTGTCCTACTTTAGGTACAATTCTATAAAAGGTAAAAACCCCCTGATTTACTAATTTTTTGTTTCCTTATTGATACGTGGCGTGTTTCTCGCCGTGAACCCCACCAGTCATGGATATTCGGCCTTCCATTATTTTGGTCTTCTATTGGTTATATTGTCAATGTTTCCTCAATCTTATTCAGAGTCGGGGTTGGTTCCGGGATCATGGACTCAATGTTCTCGAGGATAGATATTCTAACCTTATGTTCTGTTTCGATAAGACTTGGGTTCGTTCTTAAATTGCTCACATTCCAAGCCCGATCTGTCATGTAGTAGAGAAGAACGATTTCGGCCGTATACACTCCTTGGCAATGAATTCCTCATAATTATAATTGAATCATCAACACAGACCTTGAGTAATTTTTGGTCCTCAATTAGAGACCTCAGGATGAAAGCACCAGTGGAACAATTCACACAAAAAACTGAACGAACATATTTTATTGATTCAGCCGAATGGAGTTACAATGCAAAAATAACAACGAACAATAGTTTATAGCTAAGAAACTCATAGGGATGAGAAGAGAAGCTCATAAAGAATTAGATGAGAGATACGAAAAGAAATAGGTGAGAAAGTGCAGAATGATAATGCATCAATAGGATTGCATTTGTTACGCCTTGGGATTGCGACTTGTAACAGAATCACCTTGCCCCCACATGCCTTGTCTCCACAACAAAACCAATCACCCTTCTAGATAGTAATTATGTTCGAGTACTTCTCCTCAGCTGAGTCTCATTATTATTTTCTATGTCACTATTCTTTTCACAGTGTCAGTACTCCCTACCACGTTGTTCTCCATGTTATAACTTGGGCTCATAACAAATGATATTGGAAAAGAAGAAAGAAAAATTGGAAAAAAATAAAAAAATAAAAAAATGGCTGGTTTTAGTTAATAAAAGTAAAAAGAAAAATAAATAAAAAAGGAAAAACGTGAAAATGGGAAACATAGTTGAAAAATAAAAAAGTATGTGATATTGTTATTAATATGGCTGAGCGGGTAAAACACAACTGACCACCAGACTGGTTCTGTATTTTTAAGATGGAAAACGTTCACTTTGAACAAGGTTAGAGTATTACTGAGACACTCAAAAAAGGTTAAGTGCATAACTGACTCCAAGCAAATCTGTAAGATTTATCTTTCACTTTATTGCATATGTTTAGGTCTACATGTTACATCATCATATATCATGTTAATGTCACAATTCAAATCCCAACATAAGGGCCGTGATGACACATATTCTCTAAAATTAGGTAAGACGATTACTTAATATTTTTTAAATAAGCAAAACATGATATAATAAGGCAAAATTTATTATGAAAGTAGAAATAGATTTAACATCATCCAAAATAGCAATAGTTAAGCATCTCTCCAGACCTAGCTAGCATAGAGTCATGCGTTCTAACTGAATACATACAAAATATTCAAATATAATAATGTTCGAATGTAAAATCAACAATATCAACATATATGATGAGACTCTAAGGGACTGCATCAACATGTAACTCTATCTTGAATCCTCACTATTGATGCAAGCTCTCACTCTCAAAATTTTCTTTCCCCAATACCTGGATCTGCATAAATATATGTAAAAGTATAGTATGAGTATACAACAGTTAGTACCCAGTAAGTATCAAGACTAACTTTGTGATGTAGCAATGCGGTTCGAGATGTATTACTCACTAGTCAAATAACCTATGCAATATATCTAAGATTGGAAACATAATGTATAACGGAAAACAATAACAACAATCTCTTTGGAACAAGTGATAACAACTCAATGCAAGTAAAGCTTCAACTTTAACAACAATATCTAATAGAAAAACAAACATATGTCACCTCATGCCCAAACTTTTGTCACATTAACTGTATACACCCTTATCGCTCTGTCCAACCGTATCACTCTACCTCGACACTATAACTATATCTCACCATATTGCGCTTCCCTAACACGATAATGATATCCTACTATATCACTCTGCGCTGACATAATTACAATATCTCACCATATCGTTCCATCCTAATACAATAATAATTTCCTAATTAATAACAATCAAACGTACGGTAAACCTAACAATATGTTCAACATGTCCACACGTGCCACAATAATCACAAAACAATAATTCCAAAACTTCACCAAGGATATAAGTTGATAAATTATCAACAAGCTGCACTTGACATGAAAAGAGTAAAATGCAGATATTGTTTAACATATAAAGCATTACTACAACTAAAACAACTCTGGAGATCATGTTTATGTAGCAACAAAGTGATTAAGCTGTTGGAAACACGTTCTCAAGGCTTTATACTAAAACGTGTGTTCTTATGTGTAGGTTTTGATGAATGACAAACAAGCGCAAATTGATATATGACGAAGTTCAAGTACAAGCGCACATTTGGTGGATAACAAGATTCAAGCAATACAAAGTTTTATAGTTTAAATAAGTCGTTCTTAATTGTGATCTTGATCCGACAACTTGACTCATGACATGGCTTCTCTCGTAAAACTATTTTTACAAAATCATGCATATTTAATTTAATGCTAAATGATTTTAAATCATGCATATTTACTTTACTCAAAATGATTTTTAAACATGCCTCTAAAAAATCTGGACTAAGATAATCGATTATGTACTTATGATAATCGACTATGTTAAGCCAAGACTGCATGACAATCGATTGTGAACTAATGACAATCGATTGTGTTAAGGCAGTGAGCATCAGGTTTTTCAAACCTGCATGACAATCGATTGTGAACCTTATGACAATCGATTGTGATGAGGCAGTGTACATCAAAGTTTTTCAAAACTCAGAATAATCGATTGTGAAGCTAATGACAATCGATTGTGAAGAGACAGTGTCCATCAGATTTTTTCAAAGTCATAAAATAATCGATTGTGAACATATGACAATCGATTGTGTTGAGGCAGTGTCTTCCAGACTTTTTCAAAGTTATTAAATAATCGATTGTGAGTATATAACAATCGATTGTCAAGTGGCAGTGTCTAAAATGATTTTCAAAGTCTGATAAATAATCGATTGTTAACATTGCACAATCGATTGTGAAGCTGACCGTTGTCGTAAAGTTTTCAAATACCGTAAGGTAATCGATTGTTGATTTTGTACAATCGATTGTTGAAATTAAAATCTGGAAAAGATTTTTTGAACGTTGCTGAATAATCGATTATTGATTTTGTATAATCGATTGTTTTGCGTAAAATCTGAAAATTATTTTTTGAACGTTACCAATAATCGATTGTTGATCTTGGACAATCGATTGTTAAGCGTAAAATCTGGGATTGATTTCTAGAACGATTGGCAAACAATCGATTGTGACTTCTTGACAATCGATTGTCACATAGTAAAATCATCAACTCTTAATTGGCAATTAGGCAACGGTAATGCCAAGTTTTTCAACTATAAATACAGCTTCATTTCGGTGTTTTAAACACAACAACATACAACAACTGATCATTCTATTGCTATATGCTTGCATACTATTGTTTATCATTTTATATTCATTTCATAAAGCTTTTGAGAGCCAAAGTCTTGTCCATAGTTGTTGTGATCTTGAGCTTACTTCTTTTACTCATATCTACTCATTAAGGAGTGTATTGTTTGAGTGTTTAGTGTTTTGGACACTTGTAAGAGAATTGTGATTCTCTTGTTGTAAGGAACTTGTGTTTCCTTGGTTGAAGTCTTGGAGTGTTGTATCTCCGAGCAAAAGTGTTAAGGCGTGTGTCCTTAAGTTGTAAAGGTTTGTTGAGCACCCGTAAGCTTGACAAGTTAGTGGAAAATCTTGAGAGAGTCTCTCGGGGACTGGACTAGCCACGTGTTGTGGTGAACCAGAATACATCGGTGCGTACTTTATTATTTATCGCACTTATTTACTTCCTGCAATTTTTAAATTCCGCAAGTTTACGCTAATTTCTATTATAACGCTATTCACCCCCCTCTAGCGTTAAGCGTATTATCTAATAATTGGTATCAGAGCCCAACTCTCTGAAGACTTAACAGTTTGAGAGAACCATCCATGGCTTCTACTCGTGACTCTTTTGCAGGAATTGATGAAGGACAATGCTCCACACGACCACCTCTATTCAACGGTACAAACTATACGTACTGGAAGAAGAGGATAAAAATCTTTGTTCAAGCAAACAATTTTCTTCTTTGGAAGGTGATAACGAAGGGAAATCAAATTCCAACCAAAAAGGTTGAAACCGAATGGGTTCCCAAGTCTGAAGAAGAATATGACGCGGATGATATCCGAAAGGTGCAAAATAATGCTAAAGCAATTAATTTATTATATTGTGCTGTAAATGCTGACAATTACAGGAAAATATCGTGTTGCACAACGGCGAAGGAAATGTGGAACAAACTGGAAATTACGTACGAAGGTACGGACCAGGTATGGGAAGCCAAAATTGATTTCCTAACCCATGCTTATGAATTATTTCACATGAAGGAAGTTGAAAAGGTGGATGAAATGTTTGAACGATTTTCAATAATCGTAAATGATCTACATGCTCTCAAGAAGACATTCACGGATAGAGAACTTGTTCGAAAAATTCTTAGAAGTCTCACTCCGGCATGGCGATCAAAGGCCGACGCAATCCAAGAATCCATTGGCGTCTCAAATGTCACCATCGACGCATTAAGAGGTAACCTTAAGACTTATGAGTCTACTATACTTAACCCTCTTGTTGATGATCAAAGGAGGCAAAGAATAGCGCTTAAGGCAAGCACAAGCCAACCTCAAGTTGATAAGGACGGAGACAACGAGTTTGGACTCGTTATCAAAAGATTTCAAAAGTTCATGCGAAAGGAGTATGAACGAAAGGGAAAAAAGCAAGGCGAACAAATAAAGTGCTGTGAATGCGTTGAAACCGGGCACATCAAATCAATTGCCCAAACATCAAAAAGGAGAAGAAACCTTTTAAGAAGCAACGTGCATACATTTCTTGGGGAGGAGACTCCGGAGATGAGTCAAGCGAAGAAGAAGAAGACGAAGCCGCAAACCTTTGTCTTATGGCGCAAGAAGACAAGCAAGATGAGGTATGTCAAATCTCTTCTAAAAACTTCTTTACTCTTGAAGAAATGCGAACTGCTTTTGATGAGCTATATACTGAATTTATTAAGGCTTCAAAAACTGTCAAGAGCATAAAAGAAAATGCTTCTCTAAAAGAAAAAGATTTTCAACGCTTTCATTGAAAGAAAAGGATTTAGAAAAACTGGTTTTAGAAAATGAGAAGCTGAAAGAGGAAAACAAGTTTTCGGAAAAAGAAGCGCCGACAAGCCCGAAAGTTCTATGAAAAATTGTTCTTCTTGCATGCATCTCGAAAATGAGGTAGATAGACTTAAAGGTACCTTAGATAAGTTTAATTCTTCCCACAAAAATTTGAATAAGGTCCTTGTTAATTTGAAATCAACCAAGCATGGCATAGGCTTTAAGAATGAGCCTAAAGAAAAGGTTGAAGCCAAACCCCAACCACCTAAGGCTCAACCTAGGATTAATAAAACAAATTCTTATCCTAGAAATAGCAATCCTAGAACAAATATGCATGCTAGACCAAATGTGAACATTTTAGAAGACCTAGAAATGACTTACCACCTAGAAATGACTACCCTAGAAATGATGCATATTCTAGGCCAAACACTAGAAGGAGTTTTGAGTCTTTTAGAACATCTAGACATAACCATTACTCTAGAAATGCTGCTCATTTTAGAACTAATAGTAGGAGAAATGGTTCTCATGAAATGCGCAATAGTCATAATGAAAATAGAGTAAATCATTTTCGTCCATCAAGTTACTATGAACCTAGAAGGATGCATAACCCCAACGTGACTTGTCATTATTGTAGACGCATTGGTCATATTGCTCCTGCATGTTTTACACGACATAGACATATCACTCAATCGCATCATTATAATATGCCTAACCCTCAAGGACCCAAAATGGCATGGGTACCTAAGACGCATTAATTTGTTTTGTAGATATGTTTGAAGGGATCAAGCGTACTATGGTACCTTGATAGTGGATGCTCCAAACATATGACGGGAGACGAATCCAAATTCCTTCAACTAGAACACAAAGAAGGAGGAAGTGTGATTTTTGGGGATAACAATAAAGGAAAGATTATTGGCATCGGATCGGTCGGTAAGGATGAAAATTCCTCTATTAAGCATATATTACTTGTGAAAGGTGTAAAGCATAATCTCTTGAGCATAAGTCAATTATGTGACAAGGGAAATCTTGCCCTATTTGATTCGGATGAATGCTTAGTGATTAGACGTAGTGATTTTAAAATTATCCTTCGTGGTTTTAGAGTGGATAATATTTATATGGTTGATCTTGCTAATTCCTCACCCGAATATGTTGATTGTCTTATGAGTAAAGAGGATGATACTTGGTTATGGCATCGTAGAGTAGCACATATCAACATGCATCTTTTGAACAAATTGATTTCTCAAAACTTAATTATTGGTCTTCCCAATTTAAAATTTGAAAATGACTCTATTTGTGATTCATGTCAAAAAGGGAAGCAAACAAAAGCATCTTTCAAATCCAAAAATATTGTTTCAACTTCTAGACCATTGCAACTGCTTCACATGGATTTATTTGGACCTTCTCGCATTGAAAGTCTAGGAAGAAATCGTTATGCTTTTGTGATTGTTGATGATTATTCTAGATTTACTTGGACTTTATTTCTTGCCAATAAAAGTGATGCTTTTCAGAATTTTAAATATTTTCTTAAGCGTGTTCAAAACGAGAAGGAAACAACCGTCACTTCAATTAGAAGTGATCATGGGGGAGAGTTTGATCACAATCTCTTTGCAGACTTTTGTGACGAACTCGGTATCGAGCATACCTTTTCCGCTCCACGTACACCACAACAAAATGGGGTGGTGGAAAGGAAAAATAGGTGTCTCGAAGAGATGGCTAGAACCATGCTCGAAGAGGCCAAGATTCCCAAACATTTTTGGGCGGATGCCGTGAGTACCGCATGCTACGTCTTAAATAGAGTAGTCATAAGGCCTATACTCATGAAAACTCCCTATGAACTCTATCAGGGAAGGAAACCAAATATCTCCCATCTTAGAGTATTCGGTTGTAAATGTTTTATTCATAACAATGGCAAAGATCAATTGGGAAAATTTGATGCTAAGTCCGATGAGGGAATTTTCATTGGTTATTCTTCACGTAGCAAAGCATATAGGGTTTTTATTAAAAGAACCGAAACTGTGGAGGAATCCCCTCATGTTGTATTTGCCAAAAATAATGCTCGCTTGGTGAGAAAGGATTCCGGTTTTGATCTTGCAGGTATTTTAGATAGCTTGAAAGACAAAATACAAGAGGAAAAGCCTAAGGAAAATCAAGACGAAATTTTGAAACAACCAACGGAGGAAGCGCCACAATTAGAAAATGAAACAAAAACGCCTAACGAGTGGAGGACAATCAAAGATCACCCTCTCGAACAGGTAATTAGCGACGTCGGAGAAAAGGTAAGTACCCGAAACTCCCTTAAGAACACCTTAGGACATACTGCTTTTGTGTCTCAAATTGAACCAAAAACCATCTCCGAAGCAATTGGGGATGAATTTTGGACCTTGGCAATGCAAGAGGAGCTTAACCAATTCAAACGGAATGACGTTTGGGATTTGGTGCCAAGACCCGAAAATCATACCATAATTGGTACGAAATGGGTTTTTCGAAAAAAACTAGATGAAAATGGTGTAATCACTAGAAACAAAGCTAGGCTTGTAGCAAAAGGCTATAATCAAGAAGAGGGTATTGACTATGAAGAAACATATGCTCCCGTAGCTAGATTAGAAGCTATTCGTCTATTGCTCGCTTTTGCCTCTTCTATGAATTTCAATTTATATCAAATGGATGTGAAAAGTGCTTTCCTAAATGGTGTTATACAAGAAGAAGTTTATGTTGAACAACCCCCCGGTTTTGAAGATTTTAAATCTCCCGATCATGTTTTCAAACTCAAAAAGGCTCTCTATGGTTTAAAACAAGCTCCCCGAGCTTGGTATGAAAGATTGAGTAAATTTCTATTGGAAAATGATTTCATTAGGGGGAAAGTTGACACCACCCTTTTTGTTAAGCATAAAAACAATGATATTTTATTAGCTCAAATATATGTGGATGATATCATATTTGGTGCTACTAACAATGTCTTATGCAAGGAATTTTCCGATTTAATGACAAGCGAATTTGAGATGTCTATGATGGTTGAGTTAACATTCTTTTTGGGATTACAAGTAAAGCAAATGAAAGAAGGTACGTTCATTTGCCAAGCCAAATATTGCAAAGAATTGCTGAAACGATTTGAAATGAACAATGCAAAAGCAATGGCGACTCCCATGAGCACATCCGATCATCTAGACAAAGATGAGAAAGGTAAGGAAGTCGACACTAAGAAGTATCGAGGTATGATTGGCTCTCTTCTCTATCTTACTGCTAGTCGTCCGGACATCATGTTTAGCGTGTGCTTATGCGCCCGTTATCAATCGTGTCCGAAGGAGTCTCACCTTACTGCGGTAAAACGGATTTTGAAGTACCTTGTTGGTACTACAAATGTGGGTCTATGGTACCCCAAAGGGTCTTCATGCCAACTCGTTGGCTATTCCGACTCCGATTTTGCTGGATGCAAATTGGACCGCAAGAGCACTAGTGGCACTTGCCATTTGCTCAGTAGCTCTCTCGTTTCTTGGTTTAGCAAGAAACAAGTAAGTGTTGCGTTGTCCACAACCGAGGCTGAATATGTAGCCGCGGGGAGTTGTTGCGCTCAAATCCTCTGGATGAAACAACAACTCTTGGACTATGGCCTAAGTCTTGATCATATCCCTCTTAGATGTGATAATACTAGTGCCATATGCTTGACGAAGAACCCCGTTCTTCATTCGCGAACAAAACACATTGAAATTAGACATCATTTTATAAGAGATCACGTTCTAAAGGGCGATGTCGAAATCAAATTTGTTGAAACCAAAGACCAATTGGCCGACATCTTTACTAAGCCCTTAGAGAAAGAGTCCTTCTTCTGAATTCGTAGTGAACTCGGGATTCTTGACTCCACGTTGATCTAAGTCATGCATTGCATCTTTTTATTTTACATGATTTCTAACTTGAGCGTCGGAGACGTCTAACGAATTTTTGCAGGTATCGCCCTAAAGGTAGGGGGAATTATAAAGCATGACGCGCAATAATCGAGTCTTCTTCAGAAAAATCGGTTTCTGTCGTCTAATAATCGATTATCTCGTATCAATAATCGATTGTTCTGCTATTACTTGAGTTATTGTACTCTCTTTAAGTAATCATGTTCTCTTTCCAATAAATAAACAAGTTTTATTTACATCTTTGGCATCTTCTTATATTATTTTTGCTAATGGCAAAAGAGGGAAGATAACGGGTATGCACTCTCAATATTTATAAGCTTAAATTGAGGGGGAATACATATATTGAGGGGGAACAAATGCATGTCTTGAATCGTCATTATAAATTGTTTAAGTTGCATATCCCGCTTAAAGTTTGCCATTATCAAAAAGGGGGAAATTGTTGGAAACACGTTCTCAAGGCTTTATACTAAAACGTGTGTTCTTATGTGTAGGTTTTGATGAATGACAAACAAGCGCAAATTGATATATGACGAAGTTCAAGTACAAGCGCACAATTGGTGGATAACAAGATTCAAGCAATACAAAGTTTTATAGTTTAAATGAGTTGTTCTTAATTGTGATCTTGATCCGACAACTTGACTCATAACATGGCTTCTCTCGTAAAACTATTTTTACAAAATCATGCATATTTAATTTAATGCTAAATGATTTTAAATCATGCATATTTACTTTAGTCAAAATGATTTTTAAACATGCCTCTAAAAAACCTGGACTAAGATAATCGATTATGTACTTATGACAATCGATTATGTTAAGCCAAGACTGCATGACAATCGATTGTGAACTAATGACAATCGATTGTGTTAAGGCAGTGAGCATCAGGTTTTTCAAACCTGCATGACAATTGATTGTGAACCTTATGACAATCGATTGTGATGAGGCAGTGTACATCAAAAGTTTTTCAATACTCAGAATAATCGATTGTGAAGCTAATTACAATCGATTGTGAAGAGACAGTGTCCCATCAGATTTTTTCAAAGTCACAAAATAATCGATTGTGCACATATGACAATCGATTGTGTTGAGGCAGTGTCTTCCAGACTTTTTCAAAGTTATTAAATAATCGATTGTGAGTATATAACAATCTATTGTCAAGAGGCAGTGTCTAAAATGATTTTCAAAGTCTGATAAATAATCGATTGTTAACATTGCACAATCGATTGTGAAGCTGACCGTTGTAAAGTTTTCAAATACCGTCAGGTAATCGATTGTTGATTTTGTACAATCGATTGTTGAAATTAAAATCTGGAAAAGATTTTTTGAACGTTGCTTAATAATCGATTATTGATTTTGTATAATCGATTGTTTTGCGTAAAATTTGAAAATGATTTTTTGAACGTTACTAATAATCGATTGTTGATCTTGGACAATCGATTGTTAAGCGTAAAATCTGGGATTGATTTCTGGAACGATTGGCAAACAATCGATTGTGACTTCTTGACAATCGATTGTCACACAGTACAATCATCAACTCTTAATTGGCAATTAGGCAATGGTAATGCCAAGTTTTTCAACTATAAATACAGCTTCATTTCGGTGTTTTAAACACAACAACATACAACAACTGATCATTCTATTGCTATATGCTTGCATACTATTGTTTATCATTTTATATTCATTTCATAAAGCTTTTGAGAGCCAAAGTCTTGTCCGTAGTTGTTGTGATCTTGAGCTTACTTCTTTTACTCATATCTACTCATTAAGGAGTGTATTGTTTGAGTGTTTAGTGTTTTGTACACTTGTAAGAGAATTGTGATTCTCTTGTTGTAAGGAACTTGTGTTTCCTTGGTTGAAGTCTTGGAGTGTTGTATCTCCGAGCAAAAGTGTTAAGGCATGTGTCCTTAAGTTGTAAAGGTTTGTTGAGCACCCGTAAGCTTGACAAGTTAGTGGAAAATCTCGAGAGAGTCTCTCGGGGACTGGACTAGCCACGTGTTGTGGTGAACCAGAATACATCGGTGCGTACTTTATTATTTATCGCACTTATTTACTTCCTGTAATTTTTAAATTCCGCAAGTTTCTATTATAACGCTATTCACCCCCCTCTAGCGTTAAGCGTATTATCTAACATAAGCATGTTTCATATAAAGTACATCCTCAAATTAAGGCATATTAATTGTCTAGAGTCAAATTCGGTATAATGACTCAGCCAGTCGTTTCTAGAGTAATAGCCCCATGAGTTGATTCTGGAGAAGGCCCACATTTCGTAGTATTTCATCCATCCTAGTGTTGCAAAGACGTATTAGGACTTTAGACAATACTATTGGTGGAGAAGAATGAAGAAAGATATAGTTGGGTTTGTAGCTCAGTGTCTCAACTATCAGTTGGAGAAATATGAGTATCAGAGACCAGGTGGATTTCTTCAAAAGATAGAGATTCCAGAGTGGAAGTGGGAGCAGATCACCATGAATTTCGTAGTTGGGATCCCATAGACTTAGAGGAAGTTTGATGCTAATTGGGTGATTGTGGATTAGCTGACCAAGTCCGTGCACTTTATTCCTGTGAGTATTCTTCAGAGCAGTTAGCTGAGATTTACTTGGAGAGATTGTTCGCGTTCATGGGGTGTCAGTTTCCATCATTTCTGAAAGAGGCACGCAATTTACATTGCAGTTTTGGAGGGCCATGCAGCGAGAGTTGGACACTCATGTTGAGTTGAGCACAACATTTCACCCTCAGACGGACTGAAAGTCCAAGTTCACTATTCAGGTATTGGAGGATATGCTATGCACTTGTGTCACTAATTTTGGGGGTTCATGGGACCGGTTTCTACCACTTGCGGAGTTTGCTTACAACTACAATTTTCAGTCGAGTATTCAGATGGCTCCATACGAGTATTTATATAAGAGACAGTGTAGACCTCCAGTGGGTTGGTTTGTGCTGGGTGAGGCTATGCTTTTGGTGCAAACTTGGTTCAGGATGCATTGGACAAGGTAGAATAAGGATTGAATTGGCGAAATTTAGAACTATGACGATTTTGGCCGAAAGGGGAAATTCTGATATCAGGTCAGATTGGAGTTCCGAAAGTTGGAGTAGGTTCTTGGTGTCAATTCTAACTTGTGGCCAAGTTTGAGGTCTTTGGTTGTGGTTTGGTAGGTTTCAGCATCATTTGTAAAATTTAGAAGTTTAGAAGTTCTTAGGCTTAAATCCACAAATAATTCGGTATTTTGATGTCGTTTTAAGTGATTTGAAGGTTTGACTAAGTTAGTATGAGGTTTTGGGACGTGTTGGTATGTTTGGTTGTGGTCCCGAGGGCCTCGGGGTGATTTTGGGTAGTTATTAGATTGTGTTGAGTTGAAGAAGTGCAGCTGAAGCTACTAGTTCTATTGTTTCTGCACCTACGGTATGGAGCCCACGAGTCCGAGCCCATGGAAGCAAAGGAGGAGCCACAGATGCGGCCAAGAAGGAGCTAGGAAGGGTCCGTAAGTGCGAATATATTCCCGCACCTGCGAGGGTAGCAAATGCTGGCAGCTGGGCGAATGTGCGTTGGGAGGCCGCAGGTGAGATGGTTTCCTGCACCTGTGGTAGATGCAGATGCTGTCTTGGAGCTGCATGAGTGGAGGCTGAAATATTAACTAAAATTCACACCTACGATGGAATTTCCGCAAGTGCAACGTTGCGGAAGTGACCAATTGACCACAAATGCGGTGTTGCTAGGTAAAAAGCACCAGTTCGAGGTTTTGTCTTTCATGTTCAATTTTGGACTTGAGGAACTCGGAAGATAGGCGATTTTTCAAATGTTTTCAAGGAGCAACGTTGGGGTAAGTGATTCTAACCCATAATGGTGTAAATTTTGCGAATCCATGGATTTATTCATCATCTAATTAGGTATTTGAGCTAGAAATTGGAGGTTTAGGGCTTGGGAATTGAAGAGTGGATTTTGGGGACTTGAACGACCAAATAAGGTCGAGTTTTGATAAATTTGGTATTCTTAGACTTGTGAGTGAATGGTCTTTCAAGTTTTGTGACTTTTGTCAGATTTCTAGATATGGGCCCGAGGGACGGGTTTGAGTCGATTTCGAATTTTGGTTAAATTTGGTATTTTTCTTGTGGAATTGGTTCCTTTAGCCTATATTGGTCGTACTGTATTTCTTGTCGCTAGATTCGGGACGTTTGGAGGAAGATTTGAGTGGCAAAGGCATCATGGAGTAAGATTTTGGCTTAATGTGAGGTAAGTAACGCTTCCAAACTTGGTTCTGAGGGTTCGAAACCCCAAACTATGTGCTATGTGATTAGTATTGAGGTGATGCACATGCCAAGTGACGGGATGCACACGTTTCACCGTGAGAATTGTGACCAGGGTGATTCCATGTCACCGTTTAGACTCTATATTGTAGATATCCATGTTTTCATTGTGTGATATAGCAGTTGAGTAGTAAATCATGCTAGATATCATGTTTAGGCTTTGTGCCAGTATTGTTTGGACCCCTAGCTGTCGTTTCTTGCTGTCAACTCACCAGTTTTCATTTAATATTACATACTCAGTAATGATCATGCATTTTTATATCAAATCGCAGTCTGAGTTATTTTTTGATTCATTATATCATTATTCCGGGATGTTTTTTGACATTGTGAGCCCGTGTTGAGATTTGGCATGTTGATGACTGAGTGAGGTTGTGAGCCTGGTTATGAGTGACAGTATGGGATCGGGCTGCACGCCGCAATGGTCATATTGATGATTATGATAGCGTTTGGGATGTAGGAGCCCCTCCGGAGTTTGTAACACACCCCTAGTGAGCGCAAATAATATTATTGAGGGATGGATTTCCCTGGACATGAATTTGTCCGAAGTACTTGGTACCTGGAGACGGATTTCTCCACAGGGTTGGATTTCCCTCTGTCATCGGTACTGGTGACATACAGTCAGTGTTGCATATGTTCCGAGATGGATTTCACTAGGCTGGATGGCTATATACAGTAGCGAGTGGTTGTGCACTTGAGAGTGGAAGCACATGGTGCATTTCATACATTAGGCAGTGCATTGGCATGTAGAGATTAGCCGAGCTGTATACCTTACACTTTTCAGATCTAAATTTACTTTACTACTTTGAGCTATATATTTGACTTGAAAGCATGCCTACTTTTTTGCACATTTGCTTCTGTTTTACCTGTTGAGGTTGAGTTCATCACTACCTTTTAGTCCAAAGTTTGGACTTGTTACTTACTGAGTTGGTGTACTCACGTTACTCCCTACACCTCATGTGAAGATCCAGGCAACACCGTTCGTAGTGGTGGTTGCTGATCGAGCTTCTAGAGTTTGGAGATTGTCGAGGTAGCTGCATGGCGTTTGCGGGCCTTGACCCTCATTCTTTATCTCTATTGTACTTTAAGTTTATATCTTCAGACACTATAGTAGACTGTATTTTATGAACTAGACTCTTATCTACTCAGTGACACCCTGGTTTTGGGCTGGATTGTATCATCTTAGGATTTTTCTTATGTTTTCAACAGTTTTCTTAAATGTTAAATGCTTCCATTAACATTTCAAACATATTGTTGTTGTGTTTAGTTTTGTTGAGTTAAGGCTGGCCTAGTTCCACGATAGGCGCCATCACGACGGTTGAGTTTGGGTCGTGACTTTCGGTCGTTAGCCATACATAATACCACTCTTCACCTTATGTATACGTCGCTTTTCAAATAAAAAGAATAATCAATCAAGGGCAAGTCCAAGGGGTATTCCTCCTCACAAGCTTATGCAAGATACTTACCTCAAACAAGATAAATTAATACTCTAAAAAGCCCGTCCCTCTTGATTCAGCCTTAGAACGAGTACAATCTATCCAAAAATAACTCAATAGTATCAAATATGGATATTGAAATCTATTCCAAGAAATAAAGCTCCAATTTTTATCAAAAATAAAAAAACCAACCAAATAGTCAATTCTGGCCCATCTTTCGAAATCAGACAAAAGTCACAAATCGTGACTATCCATTCAAATATGAAACCCATCCAAAAAACACCTGAAACATACCCAAGACCTCAAGGACTTTATCCAAACACCCTACAAAGTCCTAAATGACAACACAGATATACTCGATTATGCAAATCACATAAAATAATATCAAAATTATGAATCATTCCTCAATTCAATCCTAATAAACCAATCAACTTTCAAACTTCTAAAACTTATGTCGAACTACGTCTAGCCAACTTAGAATAACCCTAAATTTTGAACACAAGTCCCAAATAACATAATGAACATATTCAAACTCCCGGAACAACGATCTAAACCCGATAACATCAAGGTAAACCTCCGCCAAACCTAGGAACCTCCAAATCAAAATTTTGACATATGCCTAAGCCCAAAATCACCATAAAAACCTGTTGGAACCATCAAATACCATTCTAGGGTAATTTATTCAAAAGTCAAACATTGACTAATTCTTATGACTTAAACTTTCAACTTTAGAACTAAGTGTTCCAATTCAATCGAAAACCTTCCCCAAACCACCAACTATCCCAGCAAGTCATATAACAACAAATACACATACATGGAACATCAAATGGGGAAACGAGGTTCAAATGCACCAGACAACCGACTGTGTCATTACATTATCTCCCTCTTAAATAAACATTTATTTTCGACTGAGTTTAGAATAATACATGGGATATCAAAAAGACAAGGGTATATTCTTCACATATCATGCTCGGTCTCCCAAGTTGCCTCCTCGATCGATTGACCTCTCTTCTGAACCTTCGCCAATGTTATATCCTACGATCTCAACTTATGAACTTGCCTATCCTAAATGTCCTTGTCACCTCATCATATGTCAAATCCTTGTCCAATTGCACCAAGCTAAGATCCAACACATGTGATAGATCTTATAGTTCTTTCGAAGCATGAAAACATGAAAAACCGGATGAACTCTTGATAAACTATGTAGAAAAGTATGTTTGTAGGCGACCTCTCCAACTCTCTCCAACGCCTCAAATGGACCAATATACAGAGGGCCCAACTTGCCCTTCTTCCTAAGCCTTATCACATCCTTTATGGGCGAAACTATGAGTAGAACCTTCTTAGCTACGATAAATATCACATCATGAGATTTCAAGCAGGGATATCAACAGTCACCTGTGCTCCCTGAGTCTGTACGGCTGTGGTCAATGTGGACAACTTGGATGTCACAACCGACATCCAGTTGTTCAAACTGGCTAATAAGTGCGTGAGCTGGTTGGCGGTGAACTCCTCGCTGACATTTCCCCAAAGCTCGATGCATCTCGGTAATGATCATGTTCACCATGCTGAAAGACTGCCCATCAATACCCTCCACCAAGGCTAATGATTTCAATTTTTGTTAAGTTACATCATGCTCACTGCTCTGCTTGGATTCATTTTCAGCGTGAGAGACTTACATAACTCTTTTTTTTGAATTACATTGTACAAAGCCGCTCCTAAATTAATTTCACCTTCTCCAAAGCAGGACTAACAAAATTAGTGCCCACCAACCTTGCCTCCATACTCTCAAACCAACCAAGTGGAGAATGATATTTTCTCCTATATAATGCCTCATATGGAGCCATTTAGATACTCGAATGGTAGCTATTCTTGTATTCGAACTCAACTAGCAGTAGAAATTGATCCCGCTAGCCTAGAGATCAATACACATGCTCTCACCATGTCCTTTAAGAACAAAATGTACGCTCAGACTGCCCGTCTATCAAGGGATAAAATGTGTTAATCAATTCAACATATGTGCCCAACTCACAGTACACGGCTCCCAAAATATAGAATGAAGATTGAGTGCCTCGATCAGAGATAAAAGAAAAAAGTATACCATGCATGCGAACAATCTCTCTAAGATAAATTTGAGCTAATTGCTCAAAAGATAGGTAGTCGTGACCTGAATGATATGTGCAGACTTAGTCATTCTATCCACAATGACCCACATAGAATCAAATCTCCTCAAGGTACATAGTAGATTAAACACAAAATCTATAGTGACACGCCACTACTTCCACTCTAGTGTGTCAAGCCTCTGAAGTTAAGTACCTGATCTCCGATGCTCATACTTAACCAACTGATAGTTTAAGTGTCGTGCAACATGCTTAGAGATGTCGTTGTTCATCCTCTGCCACAGATAATACTACTTCAAATATCAGTACATTTTCGTAGCATCTAAATGAATAGAATACCATGAACAATGAGCCCCCTTTAAGAATCAACTCTCTCGCGCCATCTATATTAGGAACACAGATCCAACCCTAAAGTATCAATATCCCATCATCACCAATAGTCACTTCCTTGGTATCGTTATGTTGTTTTGTGTCCATAAATACAAGCAAGTGGAGATCATCATACTGGCGTTCCTTGATGCGCTCAAACAAAGACGACTGAGATACAATACAAGCAAGAAACCTGCCAGGGTTTGAAATATACAACCTTACAAACATGTTCTCCAAAGCCTGAACAACCATACCTAACTTCCTCTCCCTAGTTGGAATTAAATCAAGACTCCACATGCTCTCTGCCTTCCTACTCAAGGCATCAGCCACCACATTGCCTTCCCCGAATGATAAAGAATGGTGATATCATAGTTCCTCAATAGCTCCAACCACCTTCGTTTCCTCACGTTCAAATCATTTTGCTTGAATAGATGTTGGATACTTTGATGATCCATATATTCCTCACAAGACATGCCATATAAGTAGTCTGTCCAAATCTTGAGCGCGTGTACAATTACTGCTCTAAATCATGCACCGGGTAGTTTTTCTCATGGGGCTCCAACTGATTGAATCTCACCCTACCATCCTTCATTAACATACACCCAATGCCAACTCACAAAATATCACAATAGACTGTATATGAACCTGATCCCAAAGGCAAAACTAGAATAGGAGTTGTAGTTAAGGAAATATTGAGCTTCTGAAATCTTTTCGCGTACTCGTCAGACCAGCTGAATGGAGCACCTTCTGAGTTAACTTAATTGATGGGGCTGCGACATATGAAAACCCCTCTATAAATAAGCGATAATACCTATCCTACCCTAGGAAACTCCGTACCTCTGTAGCGGTAGAAGGTATGGGCTAACACTGAGATGCCTTGTTCTTTTCTGGATCCATCTTAATATGCTCACTAGAAACCACGTGACCCAAGAATTTCACTGAGTCTAACCAAAACTCACACTTGGAGAACTTTGCATATAGCTTCTTCTCCGTCGAAGTTTGGTGCAGGATCTCAAATGTTGTTCATGCTCCTCCCGGCTGCAAGAATAGAGCAATATATCATCAATAAATGTAATAATGAAGGAATCTAGATAAGTCCAAAACACGATGTACATTAAGTGCGTGAAAGATGTTGGGGCATTGGTCAGTCCAAAAGATATCACAAAGAACTTATAATAATCATAACAGGTCTTGAAGGCCATCTTAGGAATGTGTGAAGCCCTGATCTTCAACTAATGGTATCTGGTATCACATAAATCTTCTAGAACACCTTAGGACCCTAAAGGTGGTCAAATAATTCAGCAATACGCGGAAGTGGATAGTTGTTCTTGATAGTAACATTGTTCAATTGCGTGTAGTCAAGCATATCCTCAAAGAACAACCTTTCTTCTTTATAAACAACACCGGAGCACCCCAAGGTGAGACATTAGGCCTAATAAAACCTTTATCTATAAACTCCTACAACCGTTCCTTCAATTCCTTCAACTATACTTGGGCCATGTAATATAGTGGAATATATATGCGCTGAGTGCATCGTGCCAAAGTGTAATGACCCGGCCAATCAATTGAGTATTTTAGCCATGTTCCCTATTTATTGCCTCACCTATGTTAAATTGTGGTTTTATGACATGTAGGGGTGGTTGGTTCGATTTCGGGTGAGTTCCAGGGTGAATTGAAACAATTAGGCCCAAAGTTAGAAACTTAAGTTGAAAGAGTTAACTAGAGTTTAGCTTTTATGTAGATGAAACCGGAATGGAGTTTTGGAAATTTTGATAAATTCGTACTTGGATTTTGGGCAGATATTGATTTGGAGGTCCTCATATCATTTTGGCTTGAATGGCAAAAGTTGGAAAGTTGAGAGGTTTGACCGATAGTTGACTTTGTTGATATCACGGTTGAATTTAGTTTTGGGAGTTGGAATATCTTATCTTGTGACTCTTTTGAATTGTGTGCAAAATTTGAGCTCATTCAAAGTTGGTTTGCTATGATTCAATATTAGTATTAAAATTTGAAGGTTCATGGATTCAATAGGTTTTAATTGGGGTACGATTTGTATTTTCTATGTTGTTGTTTGATATTATTTTTGGCTTCGAACATGTTTGCTATGTGTTTTTTGACTTGATGGTATGTTCGGACGGAGTCCCCGGGGCCCCGGGCATGATTTTGGTTTATTCGGGTCCATTTTGGACATAGAAGGAATTGCTGTTACATCTATGTTTCTGGTGTCATCGCATCTGCTGCGGGCTTGGACGCAGGTGCGGAGCGCAGTTGGGAGATCCTAGAAGTGAAGGATGTTGGTCCGGTAAAAGGTCGCAGGTGCAGACACCTGGGCATAGTTGCGCACCTGCAGAAGCTGCAATATCTCATCATATGCAGATTATGGGCGAGCCTTGAGGAACCGCAGGTGCGGTCAGTCTCTGTATCTGCAGAAGCACATATACACTCACCGTGTTGCAGAAGCACATATACACTCATGTGTTGCAGAAGCAAAATGTCCCTAAGTTAGTTGAGGCCAGACGTGTGATGAATTTTCTGCAGGTGTGGGGTCACAGATGCGATAGGGAGGCCACAAAAACGGAATACCTAGAAAAAAAAAGAGTTAGAGTCGAGGGTTTATTTCATTTTTTATACATTAAGTTAGAGTGCTCATTTTGGGTGATGTTTGAGGTAATGGATTGGGGTAAGTGTTTTTGACTCATTTTCTTATTATTCAGGAATCCATCATTGTTTTAATCATTTAATTGGTGTTTTGAGTTTGAAAAGTTGGGAATTTTTGTGAAAAGTTCATAAACTAAAAAATTGATGATTTGAAGGTCGATTTGAGGCTGGAATTGTATAATTTCGATTTGGTTTGACTCGTTAGTGAATGGGTATTCGAATTTTCTAACTTTGTTCAGGTTCCAAGGTGTGAGATCGGAGGTAACTTTTTTAATTGACTTTTTCATTTTCTTTAAAGATTGCAACTTAATTACCAGAATAGTTTCTTGTGGTTTGTATTTATGGTACTAAGTTAGTTTGGCTAGATTCAAGCCGTCCTGAGTTAGATATTCAAGGAAAAGGCTTACTGGTGGGTTGAGGTAAGTATCTTTCCTTACATTAGGGGAGGGGGGAGGGGGGAGGGGGGAGGGGGGGGGGGAGGGAACTACCCCTTAGGATTTAGGTTAATTTTACTAATGTGTTATATTAAAGCTGTGTACACAAGATGAGGAGTGAGTATACATGCTATATGTGGTATATGACTGGTTTAGGATATATATACACTTTTCATGGCTTTAATGGAATTGATATAACATGTTATATCTTTCTTTGTAAATATACTCTTACATGTGTTAATCTAGCCTTACATGCTTTATTTGACATTGTTAACACATGCTCTATCTCGTACTGGTTATTTTGCTCTTACATGATTTAGTTGAAGTTATATCCTTCTTTATTGTCTTGTTAATTCGTCAATTGTTGAATTACCTCACTTGAAGTTGTTATTTCATGGAATATATTCTTGTTCAGTTATTGGTGTTGAAGTTGTAAAAGTCATTATTATATTTAGACGAAGTTGTTAAGTTGTTGAATATCATTCTTGTTGAGATATTCACTTATATTTCATTATTGTTGAGATTCTTGAATAGATTGTGGTTGAGCCATTGGCTATTTGTTGTGGAAGAATTGGTATAGTTGATTATTTTAACAAGTAGTGGTATATGGGCACTTGTGGTGCAAGTTCTTATTCTGTTGTGATATTGATGCACGTGTGACGGTATAAGAATATCGGTTAATATGCATCCATCTACATAATGTGGGATTTATGTGTTTGTTGCTAGGAAGAAAATTACTTGAAGCCACACAACAATATAAGATGGGCTAAAGTGCTTGTATCTATTTTGGGAAAAGTATTTCCAAACTATATAAATGTAAAGCTCACGCGGTAGTATTAGGAAAGATTATGATTGTGATTGCGAAATGAGATAACGAGGCACTACCTTGGTTGTAATTCTTGTTGTTACCTCTCATTTACCTCTCTTGCATTTGCCCGCATTGTTTACTTGATGTTCTTATTATGTGTTCCTTCCTTGCTACCTTTATTGCTTTAAATTCAGTTGTAGCTCACCTTGTGGCATTACTTTATTTTCACTATTTCCTTGTTTTCGTTATTAGACTATACTGTACTTGTTCAGTTCTTCTTATCCTAGTATGTGTATTGACCTAGCCTCATCTCTATTCTACCGAGGTAAGGCTTGACACATTGTGGGTACCGTTGTGGTGTACTGATTCGACGTGTCTACATATGTTTGTGCAAATATAGGTACCTTGACTCAGGATAGGCCTCAATGAGTGGATCATACAGTTCAGAGACTTCAAGGTATATTGTAGGCCTCGAAATCACCTTGCATCCTTATCTTACTTTTGTTTACCCTTTATCTAGACAGTGTTGTACTTCGGATTTGCAATATATTCGTGAAGAGTTTATGACCCAGTTCCACAAGATTTTTGGAGTTATTTTCAGTTGTACTGTTGAGTTCTATTATGATAGTTTAGATGGTTTAAATTTGTAGTTTTATTATTATATCTCCTATTTCCATGCTTGTTAGGCATACCTAGTCGTAGAGACTAGGTGATATCACGACATCCTCTAGTGGGAAATTGAGGTTGTGAAAAGTTGGTATCGGAGCTCTAGGTTCATAGGTATTATGAGTCATAAGTTGGTTTAGTAAGTCTTACATATCAGTATGGAGACGTTTGTACTTATCGTCGAGAGGTTGCGAAAATGTTAGGAAAATTTAACTTCTTTGATTCCTTATCATGTGAATTTGTTGACGTTGAAATCTAAATCTTGTCTTTCTATTCTCTCAAAGATTCTAAGGACACGCACTACAAGGTATAAAAATTAAGCACCCGTGCCCCTTTCTAGAGCCGTGAGAGGTCATTGTCGTGGTAGAGACCGAGGAGGGGCACATGGTGTAGCTAGAGCGCCTGCCCAAGAAATGATTGAGGAGCCACCAGTAGCTCCAAATAGGGGACATGCACCCAATGCGCCTGTTGTCACCCATGCACTTTAAGAGATTCTATCATAGTTCTTGAGCATGTTCGATACTCTAGCTCAGGCGGGGTTGATTTTACTTGCTTCATCTACATCTCAGGCTAGAATAGGAGCTCAGACTCCTGCAGATCGTACTTCAAAGAAGTGGGTCAATATGGATCTGGTTGTTGAGGTTATTCTAGTGCAACCCGTTATTCTAGTTTAGCCCGAGGTTAGGGCAATGGAATCTAAGGAGGAGTATCTTAGGGCCTGGGACAGTTTTAATATCCATTGCCACCGAGAGCTTGCTTTGAGTGTAGTGTACCCGTCTTATGGTGAGGAACTACCCTAGACTCAGGAGGGGTGCAACTCCACAGGCTGCTCAGGCTCCATGCATTTTACTGAATCCACAAACTTCTTATGTCATAGTTGCTGCTCCAGTTGTCGTTTCGCCTGCAAAGCCAACTAGGGATGGAGGTCAGACTGGTAGGGGTTGCCTTAGATGAGGAGACCAGGCCTATTTTATGCTTTTTCAGGTAGGACAGATGTGGCTGCATCAGACGTACGCATCACATGTATTGTTCTAGTTTGTCATAGAGATGCATCAATCTTATTTGATCCAGGATCCATTTGCTCATAAATGCCATATTACTTTGCTCTGTATTTGGATATATCTCGTGATTCTTTGAGTTCTCCTTTATATGTGTGCGTGCAAGTGGTAGATTCTATTATTCTGGATCGTGTGTATCAATTGTGTTTTGTTATTATTGGTAGCTTTGAGATTAGAATTGATCCATTGTTACTCAAAATGGTAGGCTTTGATGTTATCTTGGGCATAGACTAGTTGTCGCCCTATCATTCTATTCTTGATCATGCCAAGACTGTGACACTGGCTATGCCAGGGTTGTTGTAGTTGGATTGGAAGTGTATATTGGATTATATTCCTAGAAGGATTATGTCCTTCCATAAGGTACATCAGATGGTTGATAAGGGATTTGAGCCATATGTAGCCTTTGTGAGGGATGTTAGTGCAGATTCTCTTACCATTGAGTTAGTTTCGGTAGTGAGAGACTTCTCGGATTTATTTCCAGCAGATCTTCTAGGCATACCGCCCGATAGAATTGTTGCCTGAAACTAAGCCTATTTCTATCCCACTATATCATATAGCACCAGCGGAGATGAAGGAGTTAAAGGAAATACTGTAAAAGTTCCTTGATAAGGGTTTTATCCCTCCTAGTGTGTCAACTTGGGGCGCTCCATTTGTTTTGTAAGGAAGAAGGATAGTTCGAGGCACATATGTATTGATTATAAATAGCTGAACAAAGTTATAGTTAGGAACAAGTACCCATTGCAGCAGATTGATGACTTATTTCACCAGCTATAGGGTGCTAGAGTGTTCTCGAAGATTCATTTGCGGTTAAGGTATCATAAGCTAAAGATTCGGGATCCAAGTATTGTGAACACTATCTTTTGGACTCGTTATAGTCACTGTAAGTTCCCTTTTGATGTTATTTGATAGAATATGCGCTTAACGCTAGAGGGGGGGGGTGAATAGCGTTTTAATAAAAATCAAGATAAATTTGCGGAATTAAAATTGCAGGAGTAAAACAAGTGCGGTAAATAAAGTAGTAAGGAGAGATTACACCGAACTTATACTGGTTCACCACAACGTGTGGTTAGTCCAGTTTCCAGAGAGACTCTCTCGAGTTTCAACTAACTCCGTTAAGCTTACGGGTGCTTAACAAACCGTTACAAACTGAGAACACAAGTCTCAACGATGCTTGCTCGAAGATACCACACTTCAAGACTTCACGTGAAGGAACTAACCTTTCCTTCATACAACCACAAGGGATTAGAACATCCCTTCAAGTGTATACAAACACTTAGCACTCAAGACAAGACTCTCTTACAGAGTAGATATGAGTAAATTTAATACGCTCAAGAACACAACAACTTCCTCAAGAATTTGGCTCTCAAAAACTATGAAATAAATATGAAATGATTGATATGAGAGTATGTAAGCTTAAGCAAGAATTGTAATCAGTTGTTGTACTTAAAAGAGAGGTTTAGAGGTGTATTTATAGTCCTCAAAGTCACCAAGACCGTTGCTTAATTGGCAATCACTAATTGCTGATTTTCAGCTAGAATAATCGATTATTCAATTTGCATAATCGATTACCTGATAACGTTCAAAAATCAGACGCTGATTTTCAGCTAGCATAATCGATTATTGCCTTGTGCATAATCGATTATCTTTCAGCGTTTAAAAAAACTGTGGCAACGGTCAGTGAATAATCGATTATGCTATATAGGATAATCGATTATTGACCTCTGCGGAATTTCTAATTTAATCTGAATAAAAAGGATAATCGATTATCATATTACATAATCGATTATTTTGCTGTTTTGTAAATTCCGGTTTTAGCTGACTTAACATAATCGATTATCAAATCACATAATCGATTATCTGGCAGTTCTGTCCAGATTTGAAAGACTTGTTTAAAAATCATTTTGGCTAAAATGAAAATGTTTGAAAATCATTTTGTTTTAAATCAAAGATGCGTGGTTTGATGAAAATGATTTTTCGAGAGAAGCCAAGACTTGAATCTATTGTTGGATCAAGATCACAATATAAAACGACTCATGTATATCTTCGTTGCTTTACTTGATCTTGTTCTTTGTTTCTCTTGTGCTTGGACATCGGCATATGTCAATGTTCCATGCGCGTCGGTTTGTCATTTATCAAAACCTACAAAGATGAACACACTTTTAGTTTTAGCGACTTGAGAACGTGTTTCAACAATTTCCCCCTTTTTGATAATGGCAAACCGATATGGGGATATGCATATTAAATAATTGATAATGACAATCCAAGACACTTATATAAATATGTGAATGAGTTCCCCTCAATTTATTAGTTCCCCCTCAATTTATGCCAATATGTATTAATGTGCGTAGCGCTTAATCTTCCCCCTTTTGACATTAGCAAAAATTAATGAACAATATTGAAAACACATAATAAAGCAAGAAAAATAGACAAAATATTATTCAAACGATACATAGTGGAAGCAAGAAAAAAATAGACAAGACATTATTCATTGTCAACATTAACATCCGCCTCGGCATCCGGCACTTCTTCCGGAAAGGCAACTTGGGCATAGGGATAGTGGACGTGGTCAAAATATCCATGAAGCTCGTGGGATAATCGAGTGACATTCCTATCAATACGAGTCATGGACGTGGACAAAGAGGCCAGTTGCTCAGAAATGGTTTGGAGGGTAACGGAAGGGGCCTGAGGACGACGTCTTTGAGTAGGAGGAGGAGCCGGTTGTTCACCGATATTAGGAAATGAAGATTCTTGAATTTCCCAATGTTTTGTTGTCTTTTTGTGAGGACCGACGGTGGTGTCGATACCGGAGGCTTCAAGAAGAGCCATTATGACAAAAGCATAGGGGAGTGGCTTATCGTTGCCAACTGCATCATACATGTGAGTCATGATGAACTTGCACCAATTGATGCGAGCCCGGTGATAATTGCATGCATGAGTTTTGAATCCTCATGAGAGAGAGTGGTATGATTGAATTTGCGCGGTTTAATAACGTGAGTTATGAAATAAAAAATTAGACGATATTCTGGGAGCATGTGCGTAATGGTTGGGCGACGATGCTCCGGACTTGCAATAAATTCGCCAATACCAATTTGGTTGAAAAGGAGTTGTTCATCAAATAAAGCACCTTCTTCCCTAGTGTAGAGTAAAATATCTTCCCCATTTTGTGGAAGTTTAGTGACGAGTTGCATGTTTGCCTCATTTAAAAGGATTGGAACTCCATTGATACTTGAGATAAGTTCACCATCGTCGTCCTTCCATAGATTGGAATAGAAGGCACGAATTAGAGAAGGGTGAATGTACGGGGATTTAAGGTATATGAAGTCAATAAGTTGACTTTGCATAAGAATGGTTGCCGTTGGGGGGGCGCTGTGGCTAAGGTATTGACTAGTTGAGACACGAGGAGGAAGGATTTCTCGGTTCTCAAATTTTTCGACGAATCGATGGAGTTTGGCTTCATTGTCGAACCGTAAATAAGATCCGTCTTTATAGCAGTGAACGGGTGGAGGAGCAATGGAAGAGGAGGCAATATGTTTGCCGGAACGAGCTCGTTTAGAATTCTTGCCCGTCATTGAAAAAGAGTTTGAGAGCCTTTAAAAAAAATTTGGAGACTTTTGAAGAATATTTGGAGCTAAGAGTGATGTTGGAGTGAAGAATTTGAAGGGTGGAAGCACCTATTTATAGAATTGAAGAATTGAGGGCATTTATTGAACAAAGGCTGCAGATTTGTAGTTCCAAACGTTTAGAAAACGGTAACAAATTTGAAGGAATGACCGTTGATAATCGATTACTGAATTTTGATAATCGATTATTGCTACACAGTGTTTTAAGGACTCGGGGAATAATCGATTTTGTTTTGGAGATAATCGATTATTTCAGGAAGTGCAATGAAGAAAAACCGAGACGGTAAGAGGAAATCGATTACGCAATTTTCAATAATCGATTATTTTATCTTTGGCTTAACACCTGAACCTCAACATAATCGATTAGTAATATTGATAATCGATTTTTATATATGATCGCCAAATTCCTGCAAAGCCGAGATTGTTAGATAATCGATTGTAGTATTTGTATAATCGATTATTTTATTTTTCCAGCAGAATAATCAGAAAACATAAAGAAGTAATAATCGATTATTGACTAAGAAAAATCGATTATTTATCACCAGTGCCCGAGAATTCCCCCTGTCTTTGGGGCGATACCTGCAAAAAAGAGTTAGGCGCCTCCGACGCTCAAGTTAGTAATCGTTAAAAGAGAAGATGCAACGCATGTATTAGATCAACGTGGAGTCAAGTATTCCGAGTTCAGTACGAAATCGGAAAAAGGACTCTTTCTCTAAAGGCTTTGTGAAGATGTCGGCCAATTGATATTTGGTTTCAACAAACTCAATTTCGACATCACCTTTGAGAACATGATCTCTTATGAAGTGGTGCCTAATTTCTATGTGTTTCGTTCTTGAGTGAAGAACAGGGTTCTTCGTCAAGCTTATGCCGATAGTATTATCACATCGAAGAGGGATATGATTGATACTAAGACCATAATCCGAGAGTTGTTGTTTCATCCAAAGGATTTGAGCACAACAACTCCCCGCGGCTACATATTCAGCCTCGGTTGTGGATAACGCAACACTTACTTGTTTCTTGCTAAACTAAGAAACTAAAGAGCTACCGAGCAAATGGCAAGTGCCACTAGTGCTCTTGCGGTCCAATTTGCAACCCGCAAAATCGGAATCGGGATAGCCAATAAGTTGGCATGAAGAACCTTTGGGATACCATAGTCCCACATTTATTGTTCCAACAAGATACTTCATAATCCGTTTTACCGCAGTTAGGGGTGACTCCTTCGAACATGATTGATATCGAGCGCATAAACACACGCTAAACATGATGTCCGGTCTACTTGCATTAAGATAAAGAAGGATCCTATCATACCTCGATACTTCTTTGTGTCTACTTCCTTACCTTTCTCATCTTTGTCAAGATGGTCGGATGTACTCATTGGAGTGGCCATTGCTTTGGCGTTGCTCATTTCAAAACGGTTTAGCAACTCCTTGCAATATTTAGATTGACAAATGAAAGTTCCCTCTTTCATTTGTTTCACTTGCAACCCCAAGAAGAAGTTTAGCTCACCCATCATTGACATTTCAAATTCACTTGTCATTAATTCAGAGAATTCCTTGCACAAAGAATTATTAGTAGCACCAAATATAATATCATTTACATATATTTGAAATAATAAGATGTCGTTGTTTTTGTTCTTAATAAAGAGTGTGGTGTCAACTTTCCCCCTATTGAACTCATTGTCCAAGAGAAATTTGCTTAAACGTTCATACCAAGCTCGGGGAGCTTGTTTAAGACCATAGAGGGCTTTCTTAAGTTTGAAGACATGATCGGGAGATTTAATGTCTTCAAAACCCGGGGGTTGTTCAACATATACTTCCTCTTGAATAAACCCATTTAGGAAGGCACTCTTGACATCCATTTGATATAAATTAAAATTCATAGATAAGGCGAAATCTAGTAATAGACGAATAGCTTCTAAACGTGCTACGGGCGCATAAGTTTCTTCATAATCAATTCCTTCTTCTTGATTATATCCTTTAGCTACAAGCCTAGCTTTGTTTCTAGTGATTGTACCGTTTTCATCTAATTTATTTCGAAAAACCCATTTCGTACCAATTATGGTATGATTATCGGGTCTTGGCACCAATTCCCAAACGTCATTTCGTTTGAATTGGTTAAGCTCCTCTTGCATTGCCAAGGTCCAATGCTCATCCCCAATTGCTTCAGAAATGGTTGAGGGTTCTATTTGAGAAACGAAAGCCGTGTGTCCTAGAGTGTTCTTAAGAGTGTTTCGAGTACTTACCCCTTGTTCGATGTTGCCAATTACCTTGTCGAGAGGATGGTCTTTGAATGTCCTCCAGGCGTTGGGCAGCACCGTTTCTTCCTCCTGTGGTGGTGCTTCCTCCGATGGTTGTTCCAAGATTTCATCTTGAATTTCCTTTGGATTTTCCTCTTGTACCTTGTCTTGAAGACTTATTTTGTTTAAAGAATCTGCAAGATCAACACAAACATCCTTTCTCGCCAAGCGAGCATCATTTTCACAAAATACAACATGAGGGGACTCCTCGACAGTTGAAGTACGTTTATTGAAAACTCTATATGCTTTACTATGTAATGAGTAACCAAGAAAGATTCCTTCATCAGATTTTGCGTCAAATTTTCCTAAGTTATCTTTTCCGTTGTTATGAATGAAGCACTTACAACCGAAAACTCGAAGATGGGAGAGGTTAGGTTTCCTTCCCTTGTAGAGTTCATAGGGAGTTTTCATGAGTGTCGGTCTTATGACAACTCTGTTTAAAACATAGCTTGCGGTACTCACGGCATCCGCCCAAAAATGTTTGGGAATCTTTGCCTCATAGAGCATGGTTCTAGCCATCTCTTCGAGACATCGATTTTTGCGTTCCACCACTCCATTTTGTTGTGGTGTACGTGGAGCAGAGAAAGTATGCTCAATGCCGAGTTCGTCACAAAAATCCACGAAGAGATTATGATCGAACTCTCCCCCATGATCACTTCTTATGGAAGTGACGGTTGTGTTCTTTTCATTTTGGACACGTTTAAGAAAACTTTTAATCCTTTGAAAGGCCTCACTTTTGTGAGCAAGGAATAACGTCCATGTGAATCTAGAGTAGTCATCAACAATTACAAAAGCATAGTGATTTCTACCAAGACTTTCAATACGAGATGGTCCAAAAAGATCCATGTGAAGAAGTTGTAAAGGTCTAGAGGTTGAAACAACATTTTTAGATTTAAAAGAGGCTTTTATTTGTTTCCCTTTTTGACAAGAATCACAAATAGTATCTTTTTCAAATTTTAGATTTGGAAGACCAATTACTAAATTTTGTGAAACTAATTTGTTTAAAAGATTCATGTTGACATGAGCTACTCTACGATGCCATAACCACATGTCGTCATCTTTACTCATAAGGCGTTTCACATAATCTGATGAAGAATTTTCAAGGTCAACCATATAAATATTATCAATTCTAATACCACGAATAATGACTTTAAAATCACTGCGGCGTATAACTAAGCATTCTTCCGAATCAAACAATACAAGATTTCCCTTGTCACATAATTGACTTATTCTCAAGAGATTGTGTTCATGCCCTTTTACTAATACGATATTCTTGATAGAGGAGGATTCGTTCTCACCTACGGAGCCGATGCCGATTATTTTTCCTTTCTTGTTGTCTCCAAATACAACGCTTCCTCCTTCCGTGGGTTTTATTTGAAGGAATTTTGATGCATCTCCAGTCATATGTTTAGAGCATCCGCTATCAAGGTACCAAAGTACACTTGATCCCTTCAAACGCACCTACAAAACAAATTAATGAGTTTTTGGTACCCAAGCCGTTTTGGGTCCTTGTGTGTTAGGTGCAACATAGTGGTGTGATTGACATGTAGTGAGATGTCTATGTCTTGTGAAACAAACAGGGGCTATATGTCCTATTCTATTGCAATAATGGCAAATGACGTTGGGGTTATACATTCTTCTAGGATGATAATAGTTGGAGGGTCTAAGCTCATTAACTCTATTTGTAGAAGTATAATTTTGATGCACTTTCTGAAAATCTTTTCTAGGTGTTCTAAATTGCCCAACATTTCTTCTAGAGTTTATTCTAGGATGTATAGCGATCCTAGGATTGTTATTTCTAGGTTGAATATTTCTAGATTGCAATTTTTGAAAATCTTTTCTATGTGTTCTAAATTGCTCTACATTTCTTCTAGTGCTCATTCTAGGATGTATAGTGATCCTAGGATTATTATTTCTAGGTTGTTTAGGATTGGTCTCAACTTTTTTGTTAGACTCATTTTTGAAACCTATACCATGTTTAGTAGATTTCAAATTTACAAGAACATCATTTAGATTTTTGTGAGAGGAATTTAATTTATTCAAGGTGCCCTTAAGTTTTTCTACTTCATCTTTTAGAGTTTTGCAAAAAGTACAACCATTGTTTGAACTTTCGGGTTTATCGGCGCTTCTTTTGCCATAAAATATATTTTCCTCTTTTAGCTTCTCATTATCAAGCGTCAATTTTTCAAAATCTTTTTCTTTCAAAGAAAGTTGTTTTTCAAAATCTTTTTCTTTCAAAGAAAGTTGTTTTTCAAAATCTTTTTCTTTCAAAGAAAGTTGTTTTTCAAAATCTTTTTCTTTCAAAGAAAATTGTTTCTTCAATTCTTTAATGGTTTTGGAAGCTCTAATAAATTCACCATATTATTCATCAAAGGCATTTTGCATTTCTTCAAGGGAGACAAAAATTCTTAGAAGAAGTTTCACATACCTCTTCTTGAGTTTCCTCATGTGCCATGAGACATAGATTTGCAGTTTCATCTTTTTCTCTGTCACTTGATTCATCCCTGGAGTCACCTCCCCAAGAGATGTAGGCTCTTTGTTTCTTGGCGAATTTCTTTTCTGTTTTGATATTTGGACAGTTTGATTTGATATGCCCAGCTTCTCCGCATCAATAACATTTGAGTGGTCCACCTGGCTGCTTTCCTTTAAACTCTTTCCGCATGAATTTTTGGAATTTCTTGATCACGAGTCCGAACTCGATATCCTCATCACTTGAATCCTAATCGTTTTGAGGTTGAGTCGTAGACGCTTTGAGTGCAATCCTTCTTTTCCTTTCATCATCCAAAGGAGGGTTAAGAATAGTAGATTCATAAGTTTTGGGATTACCTCGAAGTCCGTCTATGGTGACATTTGTGATGCCGATCGATTCTTGAATATCGTCGGCTTTGGAACGCCATTCCGGAGTAAGGCTTCGTAGAATTTTTCGGACAAGCTCCTTATCCGTAAATGTATTTTTGAGAGCATGAAGGTCATTTACGATTTTTGAAAATCGCTCAAACATGTCATCTATATTCTCATTCTCCTTCATATGAAACAATTCATATTCATGGGTTAGAAAATCAATTTTAGCTTCTCGGACTTGATCTGTACCTTCGTAAGTGATCTCCAGTTTGTCCCACATTTGCTTGGCCGTGGTGCAACATGAGATTTTTCGATAGTCATCGGGATTTACAGCACAATACATCATGTTGATGGCCTTTGCATTATATTCCACCTTTTTGATATCGTCCATATCATATTCGTCTTCCGACTTTAAGACGAGTTCATCTCCAACCTTTTTAGTGGGTAGTTGTTCTCCATTATTTATAATTTTCCACAATTGGAAATTGTTTGATTGAATGAATTCTCATCCTCTCCTTCCAATAAGTGTAATTGGTGCCATCAAAGATTGGTGGCCTTGTGAAGCATTGTCCTTCACCTAGTCCTGCATTAACGTTACGAGTAGAAGCCATGGATTATTTCTCTCAAACTGTTAAGTTTTTCAGAGAGTAAGGCTCTGATACCAATTGTTAGAATATGCGCTTAACGCTAGAGGGGGGGTGAATAGCGTTTTAATAAAAATCAAGATAAATTTGCGGAATTAAAATTGCAGGAGTAAAACAAGTGCGGTAAATAAAGTAGTTAGGAGAGATTACACCAAACTTATACTGGTTCACCACAACGTGTGGTTAGTCCAGTTTCCCGAGAGACTCTCTCGAGTTTCAACTAACTCCGTTAAGCTTACGAGTGCTTAACAAACCGTTACAAACTGAGAACACAAGTCTCAACGATGCTTGCTCGAAGATACCACACTTCAAGACTTCACGTGAAGGAACTAACCTTTCCTTCTTACAACCACAAGGGATTAGAACTTCCCTTCAAGTGTATACAAACACTTAGCACTCAAGACAAGACTCTCTTACAGAGTAGATATGAGTAAAATTAATACGCTCAAGAACACAACAACTTCGTCAAGAATTTGGCTCTCAAAAACTATGAAATAAATATGAAATGATTGATATGAGAGTATGTAAGCTTAAGCAAGAATTTTAATCAGTTGTTGTACTTAAAAGAGAGGTTTAGAGGTGTATTTATAGTCCTCAAAGTCACCAAGACCGTTGCTTAATTGCCAATCACTAATTGTTGATTTTCAGCTAGAATAATCGATTATTCAATTTGCATAATCGATTACCTGATAACGTTAAAAAATCAGACGCTGATTTTTAGCTAGCATAATCGATTATTGCCTTGTGCATAATCGATTATCTTTCAGCGTTTAAAAAAACTTTGGCAACGGTCAGTGAATAATCGATTATGCTATATAGGATAATCGATTATTGACCTCTCGGAATTTCTAATTTAATCAGAATAAAAAGGATAATCGATTATCATATTACATAATCGATTATTTTGCTGTTTTGTAAATTCCGGTTTTAGCTGACTTAACATAATCGATTATCAAATCGCATAATCGATTATCTGGCAATTCTGTCCAGATTTGAAAGACTTGTTTAAAAATTATTTTGGCTAAAATGAAAATGTTTGAAAATCATTTTGTTTTAAATCAAAGATGCATGGTTTGATGAAAATGATTTTTCGAGAGAAGCCAAGACTTGAATCTATTGTTGGATCAAGATCACAATATAAAACGACTCATGTATATCTTCGTTGCTTTACTTGATCTTGTTCTTTGTTTCTCTTGTGCTTGGACTTCGGCATATGTCAATGTTCCATGCGCGTCGGTTTGTCATTTATCAAAACCTACAAAGATGAATACACTTTTAGTTTTAGCGACTTGAGAACGTGTTTCAACATTATTTGGGTTTACAAATGCCCCAACAATATTTATGCACCTGATGAACACTACATTTAATCCATATCTTGATTCATTAATAATTGTGTTTATTGATGAAATCTTGGTGTACTCGCGCAGTTGGGAAAATCAACAACAGCATGGTAGGATGAAGCTCAAATCCTTGAGGGAGAAGAAGTTGTACGCAAAATTCTAAAAGTGTGAAACTTGGCTTGATTCTGTGGCATTTTTGGGGCATGTGTTGTCGAGTGAGGGGATCAAGGTAGATCTGAAGAATATTAAAGCAGTTTAGGGTTAGCCCAGACCATCTTCCGTTATTGAGATTCGAAGTATCCTTGGTTTGGCCAGGTATTATCGTCATTTCATAGAGGGTTTCATCCATTGCTAAACCTCTGACCAGATTTACCCAGAAAGGAGCTCATTTCAGACAGTTCGTGGAGTATGAAGCATATTTCAAAAGCTCAAGACTTCTTTGACTATAGCCCCAATGTTGGTATTGCCTATAGGTTAGGGGTCTTACACTCCGTATTTTGATCCGCCATGTGTTGGCCTTGGCATGGTATTGATTCCATATGGTAGGGTGATTATCTACATGTCTCGGTAGTTGAAAGTTCATGAGAAGAATTATCCAATACCCAACTTAGAATAGGCAGATATTATTCATGCCTTGAAGATTTGGCGGCGTTATCTGAATGATGCCGCATGTGAGGTTTATATCGACCACCAGAGTCTCCAGCATCTATTCAAGTAGAAGGACCTTAGCTTGCAGTTATGGTTACGGTTGCATAAAGACTATGATATTCATATCCTATATCATCACGGGAAGGCCAACGTGGTGGCCGATGACATGATTAGAAAGCCGTAGAGTTTAGGTAGTTTGGCATATCTACCGGTAGAAGAGGCCACTAGCCATGGACGTTTAGGCCTTGTCCAATAAATCTATGATATTAGATGTTTCTAATTCCAGTAGAGTTCTCGCATTCGTGGTTTCTCGGTCATCCTTATATGAGCACATTAGAGAGAGTTAGTATGACGAACCCCATTTTCTTGTGCTTAATGACACAGTATAGCACGACGATGCGAAGGATGTTTCTATTAGAGATGAAGGTGTATTGTGGATGCATGACCAGTTATATGTGCCTAATATAGATGGGTTACATGAGTTGATACTTTAGAAGGCCCACCGTTCGTGGTACTCCATTCATCCGGGTGCCGCTAATATGTACTAAGATGTGAGATAGCACAAATGATGGAGGATAATGAAGAAAGATATAGTGGATTATGTGGCTTGGTGCCTAAATTTTTAGCAGGTGAAGTATGAGCATCAAGCCAAACGGTTTGCTTCAGAGACTTGAGATTCTCGAGAGGAAATGAGAGTGTATTACCATGGACTTTGTTGTTGGAATCCCATAGAAATTTGACATTGTATGGTTGATTGTGGATATGTTGACCAAGTCGAGTCATTTCATTCTAGTGGGAATACGTTTTTTCTTAGCAACTAGCTCATATCTATATATATGAGATTGTTCGACTTCATGGCATGCTGGTATCCACTATCTCTGACCGGGGCACGCATTTTACATTGTACTTTGACCGGGGCAAATATTAGAAGATATGCTTCATGCTAGTATTATGGATTTTGGGGGTTCTTGGGATCATTTCGTGCCACTTGCAGAGTTTTCCAATAACAGTAGCTACCAATCGAGTATTCACATAACTCTTTATGAGGCCCTATATGGGAGGCGATATCGTTCTCTAGTTGGTTGGTTTGAGCCGGGCGAGGCTATGTTGTTGGGCACATATTTGGTTTGAGATGCCTTAGAGAAAGTCAAGTTTATCTAGTATCGACTTCGTACAACATAGTCTTGGTAGAATATTTATGTCGATCACAGAGTTTTGTGATATTTCATTCATGTTTTGAGAGAGGGGTTTGCTCCAGGTTTTACCCATGAAGGGTGTGATGAGGTTCGAAAAGAAGGGAAATTGGAGTCCTAGGTATATTGGTCATTTGGAGATCCTTGAAAGAGTGGGGGAGGTAGCCTACAACCTTGCATTTCCACCTAGCTTATATGTGTTTTATCTAGTGTTCCATGTTTCCATGGTTCGCAAGTATCAAGGTGATCCGTACCATGTTTTAGTCTTCAGGTGAGTCCTATTGGACAAGGATTTGACTTATGTTGAGGAAATTTTGGCCATATTGTATAGGCATGTCTGAAAGTTAAGGTCAAAGAACATTGCTTTGATGAAGGTTCACTAGAGGGGTCAACTCTCAAGGAGGCAACTTGGGAGACCGAGAATGATATCCATAGTCATTATCCTCATCTTATCATCACTTCAGGTATGTCTCTATACTCATTCAAGGACGAACATTTGTTTTAAGTGGGGGAAGATGAAACGACTCGGCGAAACATTGGAGTATTTTAGCCCCGTTCCCTTGTTTATTTCCTCCTCTATGTAAAATTGTGGTTATATGACTTAGTGGGGTGGTTGTTTTGATTTTTTGAATTAGGACACTTAGTCCCAAAGTAGGAAGCTAAGTTGAAAGAGATGACCCGAGTTTAACTTTTCTATAGATGAATCCAGAATGGACTTTTGAGGATTCTGATAGCTCCGTCTATTTTGGACTTAGGAGTATGTATGGATAATGATTTGAAGGTTTGTAGGCTGTTTTGGCTTGAATTGACGAATGTTGAAGGTTTGGAAAGCTTAGAGGTTTTGCTGAGAGTTGAATTTGTTGATATGGGGTTCAGATTTTGGTTCCGAGAGCTAGAATAGGTCTGTTGTGTTATTTATGATGTACATTCAAAATTTGAGCTCATTTAGATTTGGTTTGATATGATTTGATGTTAGTGTTAGAAGTTGAAGGTTCATAGATTGAATAGGTTTGAATTGGGGTGTGATTGGTAGTTGTGATATTGTTTGATATGATTTGACTTCGAGTAGGTTCATTTTCCCTATATATTTTTTATGCTCAGAATAATTTCAAAATATCATGGGTATGCATATATATAGCATGCCCAAGGATTTTTTTTATTTACCTAATTTTTAAGATTTTAAAATCAATTTGTTGTCTATTTCTAGCAGAAAAAAATCCAATAATTATTCCCAAAATTATTATTTTTGGTGAATAATTTATTTCTATTCTCATATTTACACCAAAATATAATAAGTGATTTTTTACATTTTTATTAATTTATTAGGTATTTTTAAAACTAAATTGCATATAATTGGAATTATAGTCTATTTTACGATCGGTAGCATTTTACAATTATAAAATTATTTGCAGTATTTTTGGAATAATATTTATATATTATTAATTAGTTCTGTACTTTTAATTTGATTTAAAATAATAATTATTATTTTTGTAAAATAAAAGGGGGGAAATTGGCTATTTAACACGTAGCCCATTTCTATTTTAATTTAGCCTCAATTTGACCCCAATTCCACCCAAATAAGAAATAACCCAAATCGACCCCTGACCCGATTTTAAAACCCACCCGACTTCCTTTTAAATCCGGCCCGTTGATCCTTTTGATCAACAACCGATATTCTTTCTTTCCTTTTTAATTTTCTTACCCACCTAACTCTAATCAATTCTATCAGATACACTGCCTTTGAACTCTTTATTTCTCAATCTCTCTCTAGCCCTCTTCGAAATCGTAATCATCTGGCACTTGTTTCTACCATGTTTTCACCAGAATCCATGGCATTGCAAGCGATGAGTGGCTTGTGCTCACTCTCTCTCACCGTTAAACCTAAGATACTCAAATTTTGGAGGCCCGACTTCAATGGTTCTCTTTAGGCCTGTCTTAGATTTGTAGATCTATGGCCTCTCCTGCCACTAATCCCGCGTGTTTGAGTAATATGAGTCTCTTCGACTCAGGATCCGACTTTCCTCAAGACCTTTCTCATTGTAGGGTTTACTCTACTTCTACGCCGTCTGAGGTTCTATACTTGCTTATTTCTTTTAGATCTATGACATGCTTGGTCTTCCCTTGACTTTTTTAAGGATTTTATCAAATATTCTTTTTATAATCGCTCAAATTCGATTTTAGGGTTTCTAAAAAAGGATTTCTTCAAATACCTTTCTGATTCTCATGTTCTTTCTTTATGTGTGTCTTGTGCCCGATTATTTTCTTTTACGACCCGTGAGTTTGCTCTCTTTTCTCTTCTATATTAATCAAGACTCTTCTATTTTGCTCGCATAATTAATTCGTGTTGTTAATCCTCATGCTTTCCTATATGTGCTTATGTTTGGCTCTTTGATTTTGTTCACCTTACTGAGTTCTATTTATTTTCCTACAAAGCATGTTTTACCTACTTTATTTAAAATTCATACCATCTCTTTCTTTTGAAACTTGTTTAAATTCCATGTTCTCTCAAGCATGACATTGAATCAGTGTTCTTGCTATCGTGTGGATTTGTCTCTCATAAGTGTTTCAAAGAGACTTCTGAGCCTCTTTCAATGACCTGTTTCTCACCTCTTTGTCTGATTCTATTCGGAACCCTAGGTTTTGGGTGGTTTCTTTGGCGAAGTGGTATTAGGGTTTCACTTTCAGACTCAGTATGAGCCAGTAATTGAACTTGAATCTCTTTTGTTTGTGACTCTGAGACTTTAGTGTTAAACTCTTTGTCTATAGTAAACGACTCTTTTGTTTGATCTTTGTGCTTTATATATGAGAAAATACTTCTTTCAAAAGGTTTTCACCGACCAAGTGATTGATTCTGAAATCCCATTAATAAGGCTATTGATTTGTCATTGATTTTTTGATTAAGCCTCATTTACCCTACTACTGTTTACTTGGTCTTTTGTGAAATAAATCACATGCTTGTGATGTTTTCCTTAAGTACACGATCTTGTGTATTCATTTTGTAATTCCGTACCATTTTTTAAATTATTTCTATATTTATGTGACTCTTTCCTTAATTACTTTGGATTCTGTGTGATTACAATTGGATTCGGGATATTCTTGGTTGATTTTCGAATTGATGCTCTTTTTTTGCTTTATAAATACATTGTTAGTCCAATTTTCTTTAATTACCCACTATGTATTTGGCCTTGTTTATGTACTATGTGGTTTCTTTTCCCTAATCAGCCTTACTGAACTGATATCCTTTCCTTATTCTACCCTGACTAACCGTTTGAAGTGGACTCCTTGATTAAAGGAGTCCAGCTGTCTTAGTTGACACTAATTGATCGCTATTTTTATGTTTTTGCACTCTTTTCCTATGTACTGCTTGTTTTCGAAACTATATAAAGACTTGTCTTCCCTATTTACAAACACATAGAGATTCACACAATCAAAAACACTTCATATTGCATACATTCAGGAAATACTATTTTAAATTCAACACTCTGCTTTGCATGAGATCTTTTGGAGTTACTTTGTTCGCGACTTGGCTTTCCTCAAGTCTACTATTTTCTTACTTGTTTTCCTTTGAAACTTGTATGTTCTTCAATTAGTTTTCTGCCTCATCCCTATGTGTTTACTTTACAGTTCCAGCATTTTCGTTTACTTTACTGCATATGTTGAGTGATTTGTGTTGATGATGTTCCTTCCCTGCTTCTGTTTCAATTATGAATCCCTACCCCTATTCTCTTTTATGTGTCTGAGTTAAGATTCTTGGCCTGGCATTATCTTAGTTACTGCTTAGGACATAACATGATCCACAATGGATCATAACTTTTCAGTTTGGCTAACATGCTATTCGGGGGTGTGCCAGCATTCCTAATTGCTGGGCATGACCACCAGCCTGTCATGGCTCTCCCTGATTCCCATCCCCCGATGCAGTCACACTTATTCTTAGACTCTTAAGTTCTGCCCCCCTCTTATGAGCCTTGCTTTGGGACCTTGAGTACCCTCTGAACTTGGACATCTGAGTGCTGGCATTTCCACACTGCATTATGTTCTTAATTCTACAATGTTTTAAGGTGTCAGCACTGACTTGGAGTCCTTTAAGACTCTTGGGAACTTTGGCACATCCCAAATATGAGAAAGGCTTTGAGAAATCTGATCCTGGAAGTTGGTTTATCTCATATTGTTGGACTTTGAGTCTGAATTAGGCTATTTAGATGTAAATGGAACTTTCTGATGTAATTTTACTTTTCTTTTCTGATTCATTCGGGTCTGTAATACTATGTAATAACTATTGGGGATGGTTAGTTGAAAGGTATGGGGATGAATTCCTATAGGACTCTTGTATTAATGTAACCGTTTAAAACCAATGCCGCTTAGAGATCATACCTACGAGAGCAAATCAACTGAATAGTTTTATCTAAGTCTAAAATCAGTCATAAATCTGTAGATTGTTGTTTATAAAACCAACACCCTTTTCTTAAAATCATTACACTCTGTTAGGTATCATGCATATAAGTCTCATTCAGGCAAACTATTAGGTAATTAACTGCATCAATTTTTGAGAAACTACATCCTGACAAGGCTAATTCGGACTCCTCATCTGAGAAATATGCGATGAATCAGCCCATCCTACGCTTTGCTTAATTTAGATCTAACCAGTATTTGAAGTCATGCTATATTTGTTCTTTTAAGTGAGGAAGCTTGTTTGAGCCTTAATTGCTATTTGTTTCCCCCTAACTGTTTATGTGTTCTTGCTTGTCGCCTAGACTTTTATCCTTTTTTAGACTCTAAAACGCCCCAATTCCCTCCCCTTTAGGATTAATAGTCTTAATGCCTCCGGGACTGATAAGATTGGGATGAGTAATATCATACAATAATAACGATACTATTTCGCGCTTTAAATACCTTTGTTGCATAAATCCAATTTCGCCTTTTTGAAAAGGGGTATAAACAGCATGGCGACTCTACTGTGAATTTCTTTAGTCTTTTACCATTTCATGTTACTTGTGACTTTATTGTTTCTTTTGCCTTTATTTAATGTCTTCACCTCTTTTCTGCTACAAAACTGACTTGGCTCTTTGTTTCTATTCTTTAATGCCTTCTTTTACCGCTTTCCTTCAATATTGTTGTAATTATGAGTAATTATTGTAATCATTACTTTATGAACATGCAAATATATGAAAACTTGTATCATTCTTGTAATTGCATCTTCAACATCATATTCCACTCGTGTGAAACAAATACCATAACAACGCTTATAATGAGTGGTTGTGCCCTTCCAATATTATCGCCCGATAAATTTGCAAAGGTGTATTTTCGGTAAAACCAGTTGATCAGTGGTGCATTCGACGGTTTTGTGCCTTTCCCTCTTGAGTTGTCCACTTATGGGTACTGATCTAATACCCCGTAGAAACCTTACTCTGTTCAAGTGTGCATGGATCACTGTCAAACCTAGATGAGTCAGTTGTGTTGTCCACATAATGACTCTTTAAGATAGCCTTGTCCAAAGTCCACCGGGTTTCCTTGGAACCCAAATGGAAACTACCACATCTGTGCATTTTTTTGGAGAACTAAATGTTGCTTATGCTAGTTATTGATTTAAATAGTCAAGTCCGGTGGGGGTAAGGGTCGAACACTTTGTTTTGAAGAAAATGAGTCAGGAAGTCCCCAGATTCGGTATGGTAACCAACATTCACCCAAGGTTTCTAAGTTGGTGGGAGGACCTTTACTCTAGTGATCAGACCCTTGTCCGCAAATATTTGGGAAATGTGCCTTCTCTCTTGGAAATCCAACCCGATAACAAATCATATAGGCTGCAACTCTATTTCAGGATGGTGATAGATCTGTGTTCTGTTTTAGGGACCTTGAAATGACACCTCTGCTCGAGGAAATAGAAGGATTAGCTGGTATTCCATGGGAGACTCCGGGTTTACTTATGCCGGAAAATCGCAAGGTTAGGGGTTTTCTCAAAATGATGGGACAAATGAAAAACACATACTTGACCTGATTGAAGGATTCCTAAATTCCTTTTGACTATCTATACGAGAGGTACGACCATAGTAAGTCCTACCGCACTTACCGAGATGGATTCGCTCTCACCTCACTGGGGTACATCCATAGAAGAGTCTTCATCTTTATTTTCTTCTTTTTGGGGATGATAGTATTTCCTATGAAGAAGGCAAGGATCCACACCAGACTGACCATGTCACCAAGACTTTGATGGAAGGAATTGGAGGGAAGCCTTTTAGCATAGTACCTATGATTGGTTCTGAGATATACCGAGCCCTGGAAAACTTACAATAAGGGGCCAAGAACTTCTAGGGTTTTCACTTACTGCTCTAGCTCTAGCTCATGGACTAATCGCGGTGAACTCAACCTAAGGAAGAGCGGGCGCTAATACTTTCACCCAATAATGTATCGGGATCAATTTTCCCCAGCGAGCTTTAATTTGGAATTGAGTTTTTGTATGGTCTAGGGCTGCGTTTTAGGTCCTAATTGATCTTCTAACATTTTTGGTTTCCTTTTGATTATCAACTACAATTTATCAACTACAAATTTAAAGACTAATTTATACTAAGATATTGATTCTAGTTGTATCCAATATAGAGAAGACACTAGGGTCATTGCGTTTACGTAGGTGGTCAACTAACCGATAGAGATTCCAAATGCAAGAATGATGATCATGGGGCTTATGCTATAACCATTGCACTTTTGCACCCACTCTCACACCTCTCGGTAGAGAGAGTGATTTTGCCTAATTGATTCTCTCGAGACCAATTGGGTAGACCAATTTGCCCAAGAAACTTATGGTTCAAGTTGGGTAATTACTCTCTCGAGGTTTAACCCATTAATTCGGACTACCATTCTCATGGGTCCATCTCAGTTCCTTGTTGGGATTAATCTTGGGGTCATAAACTCTCTATCTCAAGAAGAGTCAAGACTCACTAAGCTAGACTTAGTATTTGCAACCACCAAATCTTAATGAAAACATAAGATTAACCCAAATAACAGATACCCAACATCATTCATGCACTAAACAATCACACCCATTAATTACCCATACTAGGGTTGAGCCTCAACCCTAGCTAGTGTGTTTAGCTAGACATAGTAGAAATAGAAATTGAAGAAATAGTTGATGAAATTGACATAATAATTAACTACAATGTTAATTTACTCAAATCCACATTAATACAAGAAGCAATTTCCCAAATAGGCTAAAACTATGAAGTCTCGAGTTGAGCTACTATTTGATACACCAAAACATGACCTAAAAAACTAAAATGTTCTATTTATACTACACAGGAAAAACCGAACATAAATACCCCTGAGCTTCTGGCGCGGACGCTCACAGATGACACACGGCCGTGTAGGGGTTTGGGTCTTCATCACTTACTTATGGAACTAGGGGCGCGGGCCGGACAACTATGTAGAGCAGCCACACAGGATGAAGAGCACGGACCGCTAGAACTGGGGTGCGACTGCATGGAACTTTTGGGAGAAAACACCACTCTCTGAACTTCATCCACACGGACCACACTGATTTGGTGTGCAGCCGCGTGGGATTTTTCCTTGAATGATTGAGTCTCTGAACCCTCTTTGGCATGGATCGCGTGGAAAGTAGTGCGGACTGCGCAACTTCACATGAAAATTGCATGGTCTCTGAACTTTTCCACGCGGCCGTGTGTCAAAGCAGTGTGGACCGCACAGGTTGGCCTTGAAATTATTCAGCCTCTAAACTCTTTTTTTAGGGCCACGTGACACATCAGTGCGAACCGCACAAGTCATTTGTTTCCCGACTTCACTTGTATTTTGTCACTTGGAAGATTTCACTCCTTTTTGAGTCGATCTTTGACATTTGTAATCTTGTCACCCAAAACCTGTAATCATGCGCAACTTGTAAGCATTTTAGGACTAATTTATGGCAATTCACGCACAAAGCTCAGGAAAGAATGGGAATAAGATATGTAAAATTATATTTATCAACTCCCCAAACTTAAAACTTTGCTTGTCCTCAAGAAAATAAAATGTGACCTACCCCTCAATGGAAAAACACCCAAGTAATTCCTGCTTATCCTAAAGTAACCTCAACAAGCATCAATTTGGACTAACAATTGCCCTCAATGCGAATGCATCATTAACACAATTAAACTTTGAAAACTTGTGGATGAAGTGTGATATAAGAGCATCAAGAGATGACACATCTCATCAAGGAACCTTTTCCAATTACTTTGGTCATTGTGGAACCCAGACTCACACATCCTCAACTCTTCCTAAGTGAACCTCATGTTTTAGAGTATTGCACGCAAACCAAGGTGGATGGATTCTCACTCATCTCTCACAAAGAAAAAGGCCATAAGTCCGGCTCTAAGTACCACATGGTTGCCCTTTATGTAAGTATTCACTAATGTAGGCTTCTCTCAACTAAAGATCATATAGGGCTTTTGAGGAGTCATTGTGAAGGTTTTTGGGTAAAGGTAGGACATGATTTTGTTCAAATGGGTTCAATCTTCCCTCAAGCACTTCTTTTGATTTATTTTGGCACACTTTCTTAACTCAGCTGAGTAACTCACTTCTTTCAAGGGGTTAGAGAGACACATTTTCACTCTTTCTTATGCAATTTAACACATTTCTCCTTTTTGTCCATTTTTCCACACCTTTTTCATTTTTTTCATCTTGAGATTCCCTTCTTGATTCTTATTCGCTTTTTGTCTTTCTTCTCGTCTTTTTTACTTTTTCATTGCCTTCCTTTTCTTTTACTTTTGTACCTTCTACGACATTATTTCCTTTCTTGACTCTCTCCCCAAACTTAGATATTTGCCACTACTCAAGGGAAGATTTGTGTGCCAAGAGAAGGTCTAATTAAGAATAGATATAGGCTTGTAACTTGTTCATGAAAGGAAAAGGTTTAAGGCTCAAAGGGGGTTAACTAGGGATCATTTAATTGATAGGTCATGAAATTGTTCAAATCTGCATTTTTGGATCAAGGAGAGCCTATAATCACTTCTCAAGTCAAGTTCCACCTATGATTTCGTCTCAACAAACATTTAGGGAAAGTTCTAGACCATCGACTCCTCGGCACTTGAGCTCACAATTTGAATTCTCACCACCCTCACTCAAGGATTTCTAAAGATGGAGTCGAGGGCCCACAACTATCTTAGTTACGATTGAAGCGCACAATGGCCCAAAATGAACACATGATGATTGTTTGGTCAACACAAGAGTCTCAAGGACACGACTTTCACCATCCTAAACACAACATAATATCTTTGACCATAGGATCAAAGGCAAATGTGCTAGGCCCAAGTGAAGCTTTTCCTAGGGTACCCTTAACTACAAAGATTGAAAATCAAAAGAAAAATAAAAAATGGACTCAACCCTTAAGAAGGTTAACACGCCATCTATAATTAGGAAGATCCACCCAGTTCACACAGCACTCTACCTTTTGAAAGAACACAGAACGCACAAAAATAGAATGTGGTCCGCGCAGGTCGAATACCCAAATGTTAACTTCTCTGAACTCTTCTCATGTGGTCTGCACTATTTTGGACCGCGGCTGCACTAGACTAATGTTTACACAGACAAATGGCATGCGGCCTGTACATAGAAGCTTCATCATCACACACAAAAGCAATACGGACCGCGCACAAATGTTGTGCAGCCGCATAGGGATAATTTAACTGAGATAGGATTTTTGTTCAATTAAGTAAAATTTGTTCAAATTACTGGTCCTAAGTGTCCCTATTCAATTATTTAACATGAATTTATGCCCTTTGATCAATAATAAATTTCCAAAAATTGGACCAATCAGTGTAAACTAAGAACAAGAGAAGAAAAAAGAAGTAGTTATACTAGTGAAAGACAATTAAAATAATAAAGAATTAGATTATGAATAAAATAAACAAGAGTTGTTACCATGGATTAATGAGATTCAACAATGTTAGATATTATTCTTGAGCAAATGTGAAAATATTATCCTCGGGTGAAAATTTTGCGAAAAGGTGAAAATGAGGCCTTAGGCCTCTATTTATTGAAAAGCCTTGGGGACCACGACTTACCCACCAGCGCGGTCACACAAAAATGGCCACAGACTGCGCTGGATTTCTAGCCTACTTTGGTGTGCGGCCGCATGGGTAACTTTAGAGACCCTGCCATTTGCACTTTTCCCACGTGGACTGTACTGATTTGGTGTGTGGCCGCGTGGGATTTTATTATAGAGCCTGCAATTTTAGTTCTTCCGGTGCGGACCGCGCTGGTTTCTGAGACTTAACTCCAATTTGCTCAAGCTTACGCAGACCGAACTATTTTGGTGCGCGACCGCATAGGCAATCTTCAGAGACTGAGCATTTCATTTTTGTCATGTACTAGTTCAACATTATCCCTGCAACACTTCACAGACTATCAGCTCAAAAATCCTAATATACAACATAAAAACAAAAAGAAAGAAAAAGACATGGGTTGCCTCCCAAGTAGCGCCTGATTTAACGTCGCAGCACGACGCATGTTACCGTTACAGTTACTTCAAATGAATGAGTGTCACCATGTGGTTATCGTCAAACTTTCCCAAATAGTGCTAGACACGATACCCATTGACCCAGAAAACTTATCCATTCTTATTTTTGAGATCAATGACACCAAAAGAAGTTACACCAACCACTTTAAACGGACCGCTCCACTTAGACTTCAGCTTGCCTAGAAATAACATCAACCGTGAGTTGAAAAGAAGAACCATGTCACCAACTTTGAATTCCTTCCCACCGGCATACTTGTCATGAAGGTACTTCATCTTGTCCTTATACAAGGACAAGCTGGAGTAAGCATGAAACCTAAACTCATCAAGTTCATTCAACTGTTCAACCCAGAGATTTGCAGCAACATTCCATTCTAAGTTCAACTTTTTCAAAGACCACATCGCGCTATGTTCCGATTCTACTAGAAGATGACAAGCCTTCCCAAACACCAACCGATATGGAAACATACCAATCGGAGTCTTGAAAGTTTTACGATAGGCCTAAAGAGCATCATCCAATTTCTTCGACGAATCGGTCCTATTTGCGTTAATAGTCTTGGACAAAATACTCTTAATCTCTCGGTTATAAACCCCAACTTAGACACTTGCTTGAGGATGATAAGGAGTGTTCACCTTGTGATTTACCCCGTACTTGGTTAACAAAGAGTCAAAAGGATGGTTGCAAAAATGAGAACCACCATCACTAATGATAGCACGTGGAGTGCCAAACCTAGTGAAGATACTCCTTTTCAAGAATTCCACCACACTTCGAGATTCATTGTTGGGAAAGAGACGGCCTCAACCCATTTCGACACATAATCAACCACTACCAAGATATAGGTGTTGCAACAAGAACTCACAAATGGCCCCATAAAGTCGATCCCCCAAACATAAAAAATATCAACATCTAGAATCATTTTAAGGGGCATCTCATCTTTCTTTGAAATCCCTACCGCACGTTGGCACTCGTCACATCTCTTGACAAAGTCACCAGCATCTTTGAACAAAGAAGTCCAATAAAACCCATAACTAAGAACTTAAGACGCCATCCTCGCCCCGCCATGATACTCAACTACTCTTCATTGGGAACACATTGGCGAATTACACCATCGGTGCAAATTTTGAAAAGATATGTCGTATCCCAATAGTAGTCCAAACAATCCCGCTTGACCTTCTTCCTTTGATTAGAATAGAGCTCATACGGAACTACACAGGTAACACGATAATTGGAAATGTTGACAAACCATGTCATGTCTAGCATTGAAATTGAGAGGAGTTGTTCATCTGGAAAAGCATCATTGATCTCAAGCCAGTCCAAAGTCCTCCCTTCCACCTCCAATCGAGACACGCGGTCCACCACTTGTTTTTTACTACCCTTTCTATCAACAATCTCAAAATCAAATTCTTGAAGAAGAAGCACCCTTCTCATTAACCTCACCTTTGAATCTTTCTTGGTCATCAAGTACCTAAGGGCGGCGTGATCGGTATGGATAATCACTTTGACCCTATATGGTATGGGCGAAACTTCTCCATGGCGAAAATAATGGCAAACAATTCCTTCTCGGTGACTGTGAAGTTCCTTTGAGCTTCATTCTATGTATTAATCACGTAGTACACCGGATGGAACATTTTATTGATTCTTTGAATCAAGACCACCCCTGCCGCAACATCACTAGCGTCGCACATGAGCTCAAAAGGCAAGCTCCAATTTTGTGCGGTAATGATAGGGGTAGTCGTCAGCTTTTGTTTGAGCATCTCGAAAGTCTCCATATATATCTCATCGAACAGATATTTGGCATCTTCTGTAGCAATTTACACAATGGGTTGACCACCTTAGAAAAGTCTTGACGAATCTTTGGTAGAAATCCGCGTGTCCAAGAAAACTCATCACCCCTTTGACAGAAGTAGGGGGAGGGATCCTTGAGATCACCTCAATTTTTTCCTTATCAACCTCAATCCCTTTTTTTGAAATCTTGTGACCGAACACAGTTCCTTCTTCTACCATGAATTGACATTTCTCCAAATTGAGAACCAAGTTTGTGTCGTTACATCGGACTAACACACGATCCAAGTTTTGCAAGCATTCACAAATTGAGTCCCCAACCACACTAAAAGCATCCATGAAGACCAAAAATATGTCCTCCACTATGTCGGTGAAGATTGCCATCATACATCGTTGGAAGGTCGCCGATGCAGTACATAATCCAAATGGCATTCGAGAGAAGGTGAATGTGCCATAAAGACATATGAAGGTTGTTTTTTCTTGGTCTTCAGGGGCAATGAGAATTTTGTTATAGCCTGAATACCCATCCAAAAAACAATAAAAAGCCTGGCCCGCAAGACGATCAAGCATTTGGTCCAAGAATGGCAATGGCAAGTGATCCTTCCTAGTCACGTTGTTCAACTTTCGGTAGTCCATGCATACTCTCCAACCCATCACAGTAAGAGTTGGAATAAGTTCATTGTTGTCATTAGTCACCATCGTCATTCCTCTCTTCCTTGGCACACATTGTACCGGAGAACTCCACAAACTGTTAGAAATTAGATACACCACACCGGCATCAAGCCACTTGATAACATCCTTTTTGACCACTTCTTGCATGGACTCATTGAGTTTTCCTTAATGTTCAAGAGAATGCCTAGGTCCTCCTCCAATATTATCTTGTGCATGCAAAACGCGGGGCTAATACCCTGAATATCCGCCAAAGTCCATCCAATCTCCCGCTTGCACTTTTGAAGTACCGCTAAAGTGGCATCAACCTGCACGTTAGTCAAGAAAGAAGAAAGAATAATAGGCAAAGTGAAATTAGGACTGAGAAATTCATTCCTTAGGTGAGGAGGAAGGGGTTTCAACTCCAACACCAGTGGCTCCTCAATAGACGGCTTAGGGGGTGGAGTTTTGCGATTTTCAAGATCAAGATATAACTTTCTTGGCTCATAATAATATGAGCCCATGTCATGTAATGCACACTCTACCCTTGCGGCATCATCGTCAACATCCATGTTCAAGAGCATGACCTTAAGTGGGTCCTCAACATTTTTCATTGTGCTTGTGTCATCCACTATCACCGTCGTGACAATGTCCACAAACGATCACATTTCGGTGCTATTTAGTTGCCTCATAGATTTGCACACGTGGAAACCCACCTTTTAATCACCACACGGAAGGTGAAGTCTCCCACATCAACATCCACAAAGACCTTCCTCGTAGCTAGGAAAGGCCTTCCAAGAATAATAGGCATCTCGAAATCCACTTCACAATCCGAGAACACGAAATTGGCCGACAATATGAACTTATCAACACGAACAAGGACATCATCAATAATCCCCAAAGGCCGTTTCATTGACCGGTATTCCAATTGAATCCTCATACAAGTTGGACGAGGTTGTCCTATACCCAAGGTCTTGAAGACCGAATATGGCATGAGATTGATACTTGCCCCCAAGTCACATAGGTTTTTTGCGAAATCGGGACTTCCTATGGTGCGTGGTATCGTGAATGCTCCGAGATCCTCTAGCTTTGGAGCCATGGAGTGAATAATGGAACTCACTTGATGCTACCTCTTACTTGTCTCGCACTCCATCGAATTATTTTTAGTAACCAAGTCCTTCATTAATTTTGTATATCCCGGCATTTGTTCAAGTGCCTCCACCAGGGGCACATTATAGTCATACTCTTCATCATCTCAATGAACTTTTTAAACTGGTCATCTCCTTTTTGCTTGGCCAACCTTTGAGGACATGGCGGAGGAGGCCTAAGCAAGGGTTCCTTGGCTTTTGGCATCACTGGTTTGAGCATATCAATGACGTGTTCCCTAGACGGGTAAACGGCCTCTTGAGTCTCCTCCTCACCCTCATAAATTTAGATTCTCACATCATTACTTGCATTTGGTTCAACAATATCCTCAACTACCAATGGGATCTCATCATATTGTAATTCTTCTTTGTCAACCAGACCTCGATTACCTTTAGAGGCTTGCACATTACCGCCTGTTCCACTTCTCGTGGTCACCGCTATAACATGATTATTATGCCAACCATTGGGGTTTACTACCGTATCACTTGGTAGAGCACCCTTTGGGTGAATGTTGAGAGATTGCAAAATTTGCCCAAGTTATATTTCCAAATTACGGATTGAAGTGTTATGGGAGGCCAATTGAGCATCGGAGTCATGTGTCATCTTCATCATTAACTCAAACATGTTCTCTATTTGACCCATGTTATTGCCCGACGAACTCGACCCTTGAGATTAAAACGGAGGCAGGTTGTTCGATTGTTGATACATCGGGATCCTTTGAAAATCATGCCCCATGTTACCTTGACCACAAATATTGTTCCCCCAATTGCCTCCTTGATTGTTATTATAATTCCAATTCCCACCTTGTTGATTTCCCCAATTACCTTGGGTCTCCATTGTTGATACCCTTGATTACCTCAATTCCCTTGGTAATTGATGACATATTAGACTTCCTCACTTTGGTCATCAAAACCTTCATTCGAATATCCACCACCACCATCATTTTCACTCCCTCCATGGAATTGACTTGGCGCAGATTTTTAACTTGTTAAAGTTGCGCCTTAGCCAATTGGTTCATTGTAGTTGTGAGTTTGGCTATGGCTTGTTCGTGTTCATGTAGCTCCTTGTGAAAATGTATACCATTGGGATCACCTTGAGGCACATTAGCTCTACTTTGCCATGTCGAAGAAGTATCGGCCATTTCGTCAAGAACATCACAAGCTTCGTTGTATGGAAGCTTCATAAAGTTGCCACCGGCCAACTGATTGACAATGCACTGGTTTGTTGTGTTTATACCCAAATAGAACATCTTTTGGATCATAACATAGTTCATGTCATTGTTTGGGAACTCTTTTACAATCGTCCAAAACCTCTCCCATATCTCGTGTAAAGGCTCCGTCAGCTCTTTCTTGAAAGCAAGAATCTCATCTCAAAGAGCTGCCATATGACTAGGAGAAATGAATTTGGCAATAAATTTATCGGCCAACTCATCCCAGGTAGTTATGGAATGATTCAGGAGTCTCCGACCAATCCAATGCTTTCCCCCGAAGTGAGAAGGGGAAAATCCTTAACCTCAATGCATCTTTCAAAACATTTGTCTGCTTGCTACCCCAACAAGTATCCATAAACCCTTTCAAATGCTTGTATGTGTTTTTGTCCGAGGCGCCTCTGAAGTACCCTCGTTGTTCGAGCAAGGTGAGCATGACATTGATGATTTGTAAGTTTCCCTCCCGGATTCGGGGAGGAAATATTGGAGTTGAGTACCCTTGATTGGGTAGAACTCTTGGTGCTACTCTTGGTGGAGGTGGAAGAGGGTTTGGTAGATTGTCATTAGTATTAACATTTGCATTAGCATTTCTACCCCGCCTTTGTGCTTGGGGTAAAACCTCCTCTTGTTCTAGGTCTTCCACCTCCTCCACTACCACGTTGCCAATAGCATCTTGTGCGTTTAAAGCCATTGGTACCTGAGTGAATTAACAAAAATAAAGTAAGTAAAAATAAGGAAGAAAAAGAAAAATAAAAAACTAGCCAACAAATAGTCCAACACCATAAAGCTTCCCGGCTACGTGGCAAAAAGTTATTGCGGTGAACTCAACCTTAGGAAGAGGGGCGCTAATACTTTTACCCAAGTGGTATCGGGGTCAATTTTCCACAAGGAGCTTCAATTTGGAGTTGAGTGTTTGTATCGTCTAGGACTGCGTTTTAGCTCCCAATTGATCTTCTAACATTTTTGGTTTTCTTTTGATTATCAACTTCAATTTATCAACTACAAATTTAAAGACTAAGTTATACTAAGATATTTATTTTAGGTTGTATGCAATATAGAGAAAGGCACTAGGGTCGTGGTGTTTACCTAGGTTGTCAACTAATGTGTAGAGATTCCTAATGCAAGAATGATGATCATGGGACTTATGCTATAACCTTTGCATTTTTGCACCTTCTCTCACACCTCTCGGTAGAGAGAGTGATTTTGCCCAATTGATTCTCTCGAGACCAATTGGGTAGGCCAATTTCAAGTTGGGTAATTACTCTCTCAAGGTTTATCCCATTAATTGGGACTACCATTCTCATGGGTCCATCCCAATTCCGTGTTGGGATTAATCTTGGGGTAATAAACTCTCTTTCTCATGAAGAGTGAAGACCCACTAAGCTAGACTTAGTGTTTGCAACTACTAAATCTTAATGAAAACATAAGATTAACCCGAATAAAAAATGCCCAACATCATTCATGCACTAAACAGTCACACCTATTAATTACCCACACTAGGGTTGAGCCACAACCCTAGCTAATGGATTTAGCTACACATAGTAGAAATGGAAATTGAAGAAATAGTAGATGAAATTAACATAATAATTAACTACAATGTTAATCTACTCAAATCCACGTTTATACAAGAATAAGTTGCCCAAAATAGGCTAAAACTATGAAGTGTCGAGCTCAGCTGCAATCTGATACACAAAAACTTGACCTAAGAAAGTAAAATGTTTTATTTATATTACACAGGAAAAATCGGACAAAAATACCTCCGAGGGTCTGGCGCGGATAGCGCACAAATAACGCGCGGCCGTGTAGGGGTTTTGATATTCATCACTTGATTCTGAAACTAGGGGTGTGGACCATACAACTATGTAGCGCAGTCGCGTAGAACTTTTGGCAGAAAACACCACTCGCTGAACTTTATCCATGCGGACCGCACTGATTTGGTGTGCGGCCGCGTGGTCTTTTGCCTTGAATGACAGATTCTCTAAACACTCATTGGCGCGAACCGTGTGGAAAGGAGCACGGACCACACAGCTTGACATGGAAAGTGCATGGTCTCTGAACTTTTCTGCACGATCGTGTGTCAAAGTAGTGCAGACCGTGCAGGTTGGCCTTGAAATGATTTATCCTCTGAACTCTCCTGCGTGGCCGTGTTACACATCACTGCGGACCGCACATGTCATTTTTTTCCCCACTTCACTTGTATTTTGTCACTTGGTAGATTTCACTCCTTTTTAGCCGATCTTTGACATTTGTCATCTTGTCACTCAAACCTGCAATCAACCGCAGCTTGTAAGTATTTTGGGACTAATTTATGGCAATTCATGCACAAAGCTCAGGCAAGAATAGGAATAAGGCATGTAAAAATCAATGTTATCGTGGAGAACCTCCAAAAGGGTGAATATCGACAAGAGATTCTATGAAGAGACTGGATGATCATATCGCCTTCTATAAGCCAAGGTGAATTAATTATATTTTGCTCAACCAGAAGATGCTAAGGGGTTGATAAAGTTGTTTGAAAATCTGAAAGAATACCAAGTGCAGTGTATGGTTGAATGGTTCCCTACTGAAGTGTTCCTTGTCTAATCTCGAGATGAACTGTTTCTTGTACTCATCGGTCTAAGAAGAACCTATCCTTATGTCCCTCTCCGAGTCATAAGGCAGGCAAGAAGGCAGCAGGTTATACCAAGGGTCAACAAACTGAGCCACTTCAGGGTTGACGTTCAAGATGTTGATCTCAACACATGTGGCATTGCAAAATCATCCTGGGAAAGGATTCCATAGAACTAGACAAGTACCATTCTAGTTGTACCCCATACTATCCAAGTTGGTTATAAGACAATCATAGTGGGTTAGGAAAACCCAGGCTTGTTCGAGGTCACAGAATCATCGATGAAAAGGCTGAAGTACATGTTATGTACAACTAATTGCACAAGAGGATCCGAGAATGCGAAAGTGAGCATCGATTCAAGAAGCCCATCAAAATTTCAGTGAAGAATGGAACCTCCAACAAGTGACTAGGGTATTTGGAATGGGCTTTAGCAGAGTTGGAAAGGAAGTTCATCCAGAGGATTGAAAACTGCCAAAACGCTTAGGGAAACGAAGAATGAAATTTAGCTAGAGCTTGCTTGCTGCTGGGACTGCGTGAGCTAGTAAAGCTATTCGATGGAGCTAAAAATGGCGAGTCTGGCGAATTTCCTTCTGGGACCAAGTAGTTCGGATATTTTCTTTTTGCTTTAAATGTAATAAGGCCAATGGCCATTAGTGACATTATTTTTATGCTACTTTAGTGCCGTTTTGGGACTCGTCTTATCTTTATCAATAGAATGAGGCATTTAGCATTATAAGTTATCCAAATCGACTTGTCGCTATGCCTACCTCGGGCACAATGAGGCTCCTAAATTAGGACACGAGTTATGTCCTTTCACTATGTGATTAAGTATTGCACCTACTTTTCTCCTCATGGTCTGCAATAACTTGATACCTTTTTGTTTTTCTTTTATTCCCCTCCCCAAAGGTTAGTTCGTGCACTCTGGCATTATCATATTACTCCTCAAGAACTAAGGGACCTCCACCTCCTCCTCCTCCGAGTCCTATCAGAAACAAGATCAAAGGAAGGAATGGAAGATTTGAGCAACATCAGAAAAGAGAACTTAGTTGAATGGGTGTATTCAGGTTTCGAAGGAAAGTTCCTGCTGGCTCAAACAAAAGTTATTGAAGTTTCAAGAAGAACTGGATAAAATTCGAAACTTGGTGAACTTGTCATTTTCCCTCACTACCCCAGATGTCAACTTTCCCAACTCTCAAAACCCCATACCTCCATTAAACATCCCGAAACCACAAAAACAACCCGTTCCCTATCAACACGGCAACACATGCCACACTTGAAAAAATACCCCACTTCTCATGCCTGAACCACTAAACTCAACAAATAATCATCTGCAGAAGCCCCCCATCAATGTGGAAATCACACCACACTATGCTCAACCTATTTCAAGAACACATGAGACTGATGACAAAGTCTCTTTTATCAGGAATCAAGTTGCGGAACTCAAGAATCTAACTAGCTTAGTTTAGGGTGTTGAAGGAAGAAAGGGGATCAAAGGACTGAATTATGAGGACCTTTGTGTTGAGCTAGATGTCGAACTTCCTGAGAGGTGCAAACCTCCCAAGTTCGAGATGTTCAAGCACAGGGAATCCTAGAGTCTATTTAAGGACATACTACGAGAAGTTGGTCAGAGTAGGAAGGAATGAAAAGATTCGCATGAAGCTCTTTATGAGAAGTATGAAAGGGGATCCTATATCTTGGTACATTATCCTAGACCCCAATAAGTGGACGAATTGGGTAGGTATGGCATCTGTTTCATGTACAGGTTCAAATTTAACACAAAGAATGCACTAGATGTATTCTATATCCAGAACTTAAAGAAGAAACCTACACAAACATTCCGCGAGTGTGCTACTCGTTAGAGATCAGGGGCTTCTAAGGTCAGACCGGATTTTGAAGAAGAACAAATAAACAAGTTTTTCGTCCGAGCTCAAGACCCACAATATTATGAGAGGCTGATGCTGATCGAAAGTAAAAAATTCTCCGACATCATCAAGCTAGTGGAGAGGATCGAGGAAGGTATTAAAACTGGTATGGACACAAATTTTGAAGCATTATAGGCAATAAGCAAGGCTCTACAGTCTGGTGGCACATCCAAGAATATGGATGTGAATGTCGTTATTGTTGCATAAAGAACAAAATCCCCAATTAAATACAAAACCTACCTGTTATCTCCACCCACACATCAGCCTACCTTGACTACCAAGCACCTTTGCCTTCTTACCAAGCTCCAACACCTACTTACCAATCACCTCCACCATCCACATATCAACAAACTTCACCCAGATGCTCCCAACCCGCACACGTCTACCAAGCCTACAATGCCCAACAAGCCCACTATCAATCACCTCTCCCTTGCTAGAACTTTCCTAGACATCGACCAAATTTCGATTGCAGACCTCCGAAATAATATACTGCCATTATTGAACCTATCGACCAACTATATGAAAGGCTTAAAGATGCTGGTTAAATCACCCCTATCCCTACCATAACTAATAAAAAATCCTTCCAAATGGGTCAACCCGAACGAAACCTGTGCATACCATTCCGGCATCAAAGGGTATAGTATTGACGAGTGCCGCTCTTTGAAGGATATGATCCAAGCTTTAATTGACAACAAGATCCCCATGGTAAAATAGCCTGCTCCTAATGTTCGCAACAACCATCTGCCTGACCACAAAGGCGATGGTGTCCACATGATTAAAATAGAAAATGATTGGGACACTAAAGGATCGATCAGATTGGTCGCAGAAGGTGACGAGGAAACGAAACCAACAGTCACACTTAATCCGATTGTAGTTCAGATCCAGACTTTTGAAGGCGCAGAAGTGAACATGTCCATACCACATACCAGGGATAGGCAGCTCAGGAACTAGAGCTTGGTCAAAATTCATCAAATTATTTTATTCGGTCAAAATTGGCCATCATATATTTACCCGACAACTCTGTCATCCTCCCCGAGTATAGAGGGACATGTGTTGATACCCAATTTTTTCTTATATATTTTTTATGCTAAGAATTATCTTAAAATAGCAGTGGTATGCATATATAAGCATGCCCATGAGTTTTGGTATTTTTTCCTTATTTTAAAGATTTTAAAATCAATTAGTTGTCTATTTATACCAGTACAAAATCCAATATTTCTTCCCAAAATTAAAATTTTTGGTGAATAATTTATTTCTACGCTCATATTTAAGCCACTAAATAATTAAGGTAATTTTTGTAAATTTTTATAAATTTATTCGGTATTTTTAAAACAAAAATGCATATAATTGCAGTTATAGCCTATTTTACGATTGGAAATATTTTACAATTATAAAATTATTTTCAGTATTTTTAAATTAATATTTATATATTATAAACTATTTCAATACATTTATTTTATAATAAAATTATTATTACTATTTTTGTAAAACAAAAAAGGGAAAAATTGGCTATTTAACACAAAGCCCATTGCTATTTCAATTTTAGCTTCAATTTGACCCCAATTCTACCCAAATGTAAAATAACCCAAATCCAATTTTAACTTGACCCCTGACACTATTTTAAAATCCACCTGGCTTCCCTTTAAACCCAGGCCCTTGATCATTTTGATCAACGACTGATATTCTTTCTTTCCTTTTTTAATTCCCTAACCCACATAACCCTACATTCTATGATATACACCACCTTTGAACTCTTCGTCTCTTAAATTCTCTTTAGCCCACTCCGAAACCCTAATAATCTCCCACATGTTTCTACCATGTTTCAACCAGAATCCATAGCATTCCATGCCATGGATGGCCATTTCTGACACTCTATCACCGATAAACCTAAGCTACTCAAAGTTTGAGGCACGAATTTAATAGATTTCTTTAGATCTGTAGATCTATGGCATCTCCAACCATTATTTTGGCGTGTTCGAGCGATAAGAGTCTCTTCAACTCAGGATCTGACATTCCTCAACACCTTTCTCATTTAAGGTTTTCCTCTGCTTCTAGGCCGTCGAAGATTCTATACTTGCTTATTTATTTTAGATATGAGACATGCCTGGTCTTTTCTTGACTTTAAGAAGGTTTTCCCTTAATTTCCTTTTTAAAAAAACTCAAATTCAATTTTAAGGTTTCTGAAAAAGGATTTCTTCAAATACCTTTCTGATTCTCCTATTGTTTCTTTATGTGTGTCTTGTGCTCGATTGTTTTCTTTAACCATGCATGAGTTTGCCCTCTTGTCTCTTCTCTATTATGCAAGACTCTTCTATTTTGCTCACACGATTAATTTGTATTGTTAATCCTCATGCTTTACTATTTGTGTCTACATTTGAGCTCTTTTATTTTGTTCACCTTACTGAGTTCTGTTTATGTTCCCGCTAAGCATATTTTACCTACTTTGCATAAAATTCGTACCATCTCTTTTTTCAGAATCTTGTTTAAATTCCAAGTCCTCTCAAGCATAACATTGAATCAGTGTTCTTGCTATCGTATGGGTTTGTCTCTCATAAGTGTTTGGAAGTAAGCCTTTATAAATGACTTTTTTCTCACCTCTTTGTCTGATTCTAATCGAAAACCTAAGTTTTGGGGGGTTTCTTTGGCGAAGTGGTATTAGAGTTCCACATTCTGACTCACTATAAGTCTGTAATTGAACTTGAATATCATCCGCTTGTGACTGTGTGACTTTTAGTGTTAAACTCTTTTTCTATTGTAAATGACTCTTATGTTTGATTTGTGTGCTTTATATATGGGAAAATTCTTATTTCAAAAGGTTTTCACCAACCAAGGATTGATTCTGAAATCCTTTTAATAAGGCAAATGATTTGCCATTGATTTTTTGATTAAACCTCCTTTACCCTACTGGCTGTTTACTTGGTCTTTTGTGTAAACATCACATGTATATGATGTTTTCCTTAAATACATGATCTTGTGTATTATTTCAGCAATTCCGTACCATTTTTTAAATTATTTCTATATTTATGTCACTCTTTCCTTAGTTACTTTGGATTTCCTATGATTACAATTGGATCCAAGATCCTCTTGGTTGATTTTCAAAATAATGCCCTATTTTGTTTCTTTATAAATGCAATGTCGGTCCAACTTTCCTTAATTACCCACTATGTATTTGACCTTGTTTAAGAACTATGTGGATTCTTTTCCCTAATCAGCCTTACTAAACTAATTTCTTTTCCATATTCTGCTTTGACTAACCATTTCAACTAGAATTCTTAATTAAAGGAGTCCAGTTATCTTAATTGACAATAATTGATTGCTATTTCCATGTTTGTGCACTCTTTGCCTATGTACTGCTTGTTTTCGAAACTATATAAAGACCTGTCTTCCCTCTTTACAAACATACTGAGATTCACACGAACAAAATCACTTCCAATCACATACTTTCTGGCAATAATGTTTTAAATTCAACACTTTGCTTTTCTTGAGATCTTTTCGAGTTACTCTGTTTGCAACTTGGTTTTCTCTCAAGACTACTGTTTTCTTACTTGTTTTCCTTTGAAACCTGTATGTTTTTTATTTAGTTTTCTGCCTCATCCCTGTGTGTTTACTTCACAGTACCAACATTTTCATTTAATTTACTGCTCATATTCAGTGATTTGTATTAATTATGTTTGTTCCTTCCTTATGTTTCTATTATGAATCTCTACCCATATTCCCTTCTATGTGTTTCAGTTAAGGTTCTTGGCCTGGCAATATCTTAATTGCTACCCTGGCCATAATCTGATCCACAATGGATCCTAACACCTCAGTTTGGCTAACAGGCTGGTCAGGGGTGTGCTAGTATTCCCAGTTGCTGGGCATGACCACCAGCCTTCCATGCCTCTCCCTGATTCCCATCCCTCTATAAACTTACACTTATTCATAGACTCTTAAGTTCTGGCCCTCTCTTATGAGCCTTGCTTTGGGGCCTTGAGTTCCCTTTGAACTTGGACATCTGAGGGCTGGCATTTCCACATTGCATTATGTTCTTAATTCTACAATGTTGTAGTGTGTAAGCACTGCATGGAGTCCTTTAAGACTGTTGGAAACATTGACACATCCCAAAATTGAGAAAGGATTTTGGAGATCTAATCATGGAAGTTGTTTTATCTCATATGTTGGACTTTGAGTCTGAATTAGGTTGTTTGGATGTAGATGAAGCTTTCTGATGTTATATTACTTTTCGTTTCTGATGCACTCGGGTCTATAATAATATGTAATAACTATTAGGGATTGTTAGTGGAAAGGGATAGGGATTAATGCATGCAAATGGTAGAAGAACTTGCCCATGGGTTATTTATATTTTCTGCGTTCTGCATTTTTAGAACTCATGCATAAAAGTTTTTTCTACACTCCTGCATCGCCGCATCTTAGAAAACATGCCTATAAGTTCTTTCTGCACTCCTGTATTTCTGCATTTTAGAAAACATGACTATAAGTCCTTCATCTCTGCATCTTAGAAATTATGCTTATAAGTTTTTCTGCACTTTTGTATCTCTGTATCTTAGAAGTTATGCCTATAAGTTCTGCATTTAGAAATAATGATGTTAGGTTTTTCTGCACTTCCATATACATACCATTAGATAAACAATCTTAGGCTTAATAAAATCAGTTCCATTCTAGATACCATGCCTATGGGACTCTTGTATTTATGTAACAATTTAAAACCAATGACGCTGAGAGATCATACCTATAGGAGCAAATCAACTAAATTAGTTTCGTGTAACTCTAAAATCAGTCATAAATCTGCAGATGTTTTTTTATAAAACCAGCACCCTTTTCTTAAAATCATTACGCTATGTTAGATATCATGCCTATAAGTGTCATTCAGGCAAATATTAGGTAATTAACTGCGTCAATGTTTGATAAACTACATCTAGACAAGGCTAATTCGGACTTCTCATATGAGAATTATGCGATCAATCAGCCCATCCTAAGCTTTATTTAATTCAGACCTAACCATTACTTGAATTCATGCTATATTTGCTCTTTTAACTGAGGAGGCTTGTTTGAGCCTTAATTAATATTCGTTTCCCCTTAACTATTTATGTGTTCTTGCTTGTCGCCTAGAACTTTATCCCTTTTTAAACTCTAAAACGCCCCAATTCCCTCTCTTTTAGGATTAGTGGTCTCAATGCCTCTGGGCCTGATAGGATTGGGACAAGTAATAGTATGCAATAAGTAACGATACTATTCCGCGTTTTAAATACCTTAACGGGGTGGGAAGCGTAGATATGGATATGATGACCAATTCACTAGTATCTCAAGTAGCCCCTCTTTTGAGGAGTGATTACTGGGTATTGCATTTACTTGATGCATATTAATCATAAACCTAGGACCCTCCTCCTTTTTACTTACTGATGATTTTTTTTAGTATTATTTAAATCCTTCATAAAATTTATGCCTTTTTTTACCTTTCATCAAAGTTTCAAATTATATGCAATATTGTATGCAAACCCCTTCTATTTGAGCCCTTATTTGCTTACTTGATCATGTGAAGTCACAATTATAACATGGCCGGGAACCACACTAGTGGATTTTGAGGGATGCCTAATAGCTTCTCCTCGAGATAATTTCTAGCCCTTACCCAAACTCATGTTCTTCAAACACAAACCCTTTTAGTGTCCTAATACACTTAGTCATTAGGTGGCGACTCTTCAAACTCCCAAAATTCAATTCCCAAAAGGGAAAGAGTTGTCCTCCCTAATATCATACATCCGATTTCGCCTTTTAGAAAAAGGGGGGTATTGACAACGTGGTGACTCTACTAGGGATTTCTTTAGGCTTTTACCATTTAATGTTACTTGTGACTTTATTGTTTATTTACTGCCTTTATTTAATGTCTTTACCTCTTTTCTTTTACGAAACTGACTTGGCTCTTTGATTCTTTTCTTTAATGCTTTCTTTTACCGCTTTCCTACAATATTGTTGTAATTATGAGCAATTATTGTAATCATTACTTTATGAATGTGCAAATACATGACTACCTGTTTCATTCTTGTAATTGCATCTTCAAAATCATATTCCACGTGTGCCAAAAAAAATACCATAGCAACGGTTATAATGAGTGGTTGCACCTTTTCAATATTATCACCCCCTAAATTTTGCAAAGGCGTATTTGCGGTAAAACCAGTCGATCCGCGGCGCAGTCAACGGTTCCGTGCCTTTCCCTCTTGAGTTGTATGCTCAAAGATACTGGCCTAGTACCCCATAGAAACTGTGCTCTATTCATGTGTGCATGCATCACTGTCAAACCTAGCCGATTCAGTTACGTTGTCCACATAATGACTCTTTAAGATAGCCTTGTCCAAAGTCCACTAGGTTTCCTTGGTACCCAAAAGGACACTACGACGTTTCTGCATTTATTTAGAGAACTAAATGCTGCATATGCTAATTATTGATTTAAATAGTCGAGTCTGGCGGGGGTAAGGGTCTAAAACTTTGTTTTGCAGAAAATGAGGCATGAAATCCCCAGATTCGGCATGGTAACCAACATTCACCCATGGTTACTAAGTTGATGGTAAGATCTTCACTCCAGTGATCAGACCTTCGTCTGCAAATATTTGGGATATTTGCCTTCTCTCTGGGAAATCCAACCCGACAACAAAATCATAGAGGCTGCAACTTATTTTAGGATGGCGATAGATCAATGTTCCACTTTGGGGACCTTGAAATGACACCTTTGCTCGAGGAAATAGAAGGATTATCTGGTATTCCATAGTAGACTCCGGGTTTACTTATGCCGGAAAATCGCAAGGATAAGGGTTTTCTCAAAATGATGGGACAAAAGAAGAACACAGACTTGACCTGATTGAAGGAGTCCTACATTCCATTCGACTATCTATATGAAAGGTACGACCTAATGAAGAAGAATATGATCCATACCAGACTGGCCATGGTCATCATGACTGTGATGGAAGGAATTGGCGGGTAGCCTTTTAGCAAAGTACCTGTATTGTTGCTGAGATATATCGAGCCCTGGAAAACTTTCAACGAGGGGAAAACATATTGAGGGTTTTAACTTACTGCTCTAATTCTGGCTCTTGGAGGACCTCTAAAAGGGTGAATATCGGCACGAGATTCTATGAAAAGACTGGGATGATCATATCGCCTTCCACCAGCCTAGGCAAATCAATTATATTTTTCTCAACCAGAAGATGCTAAGGGGTAGGTAAAGTTGTTTAAAAATTTGAAAGAGGACCAAGTACAGTGGATGTTTGAAAGGTTCCCCGCTGAAGTGTTCATTATCCAACAAGCGACTAGGGTATTTGGAACGGGGTTTAGCAGAGTTGGAAAGGAAGTTCATCCAAAGGATTTAAAACTGCCAGAACACTTAAGGACGAAGAAGGACACTTGGCTAGAGCTTAGTTGTTGCTGGGACTGCGTGAGTCGGTGAAGCTGATCGATGGAGATAAACGTGCTGCGTCTGGCATGGGTCTTTTTGGGACCAAGTAGTTAGGATCTTTTCTTTTTGGTTTAAATGTAATAAGGCCAATGGCTACAAGTGACATTTTATTTTTCTGCTATTTTAGTGCCGTTTTGGGACTCGTCTTATCTTTATCAATAAAATGAGGCATTTAGCATTATAAGTTCTCCAAAGTAACTTTTCGCTGGGACTACCTCATGCACGACGAGGCTCCTAAATTTGGACAAGATCTATATCCTTGCACCGTGTGTTTAAATATTGCACCATTTTTTTCTTTTCACGATCAGCACTAACTAGCGACCTTCTTGTTTTTACTTTATCTTTTATTCCACTTCCCAAAGGCTAGTTCGTGCACTCTTCTATCGTTATCTTCCTCCAAAAGATCTAAGGGACCTCCACCTCCTCCTCCTCCGAGTCCTACCAGAAACAAGAATAAAAGAAAAATAGAATATTTGAGCGACATCGGAAAGGGGAACCCAGATGAAAGGGTACGGGTTCCTTAGGGTATTCAGGTTCCAAGTAAAGCTCCTCCGAGCTCGAACAGAAGTTATTGAAGTTTTTGGATGAACTGGATCAAGTTCGGAACTTGGAGAACTTGTCATTTTTCCTCACTACCTCAGATGTCAAAACCGCAACAAACGCAACACATCAAACAATATCTTACTGCTCATCCCCGAACCACTAAACTCCACAAATGATCATCTCCACAACGCCCCCATCATTGAGGAAACCACACCACGCTATACTCAACCTATTTCAAGAACACCCGAGTCTGATGAAAAATCCTCTCTTATAAGGAATCTGGCCGCGTAACTCAAGAAACTAACTAGTCGAGTTCAGGGTGTTGAAGGAAGCGAGGGGATCGAAGGACTGAATTATATGGACCTTTGTATTCAGCCAGATGTCAAACTACTCGAGGGGTGCAAAACTCGCAAGTTCGAGATGTTTGTTGGCCCAGGGAATCCCAAATTCCATTTGAGGACATATTGCGACAAGCTGGTCAGAGTAGGAAGGAATGAAAAGATTCGCATGAAGCTCATTATGAGAGGTATGAGAGGGGATGCTCTATCTTGGTACATTAGCCAAGACCCCAAGAAGTGGATGAATTGGGTAGGTATGGTGTCTGATTTCATCGACAGGTTCAGATTTAACACGGAGAATGCACCAGATGTATTCTATATCCAGAACTTACAGAAGAAACCTACAGAGATATTCTGTGAGTGTGCTACTCGTTGAATATTAGAGGTTTCTAAGGTCAGACCGGCCTTGGGTGAAGAACAAATGAACAAGTTTTTCGTCTGAGCTCAAGACCCACAATATTATGAGAGGCTTATGCTGATTGAAGTCAGAAATTCTCTAACATCATCAAGCTAGGGGAAATGATTGAGGATGGTATTAAAACTAGTATGGTCACTAACTTTGAAGAATTGCATGCCGCCAACAAGGCTGTACAGTCTGGTGGAACGTCCAAGAAAAGGGATGTGAGTTATGTGAGGTTTGCACAGAGAACAAAATCCCCAATTAAATACCAAACCTACTCGTTACCTCCACCCACATATCATCCTACCCCAAACTATCAAGCACATTTTCCTTCTTACCATGCTCCACCACCTACATACCAATCACCTCCACCATCCATATATTAGCCTACTTCGCCCAGATACTCCCAACCCGCACACGTCCACCAAACCTACAACGCCCAACAAGCCCACTATCAATCGCCTCCCCCTCGCTAGAACTTTCCTAGACCTCGACCAAATTTCGATCGCAGACCTCCCAAACAATATACCTCCATTGCCGAACTTATCGACAAGCTGTATGAAAGGCTCAAAGCTACTTGTTATGTCACCCCTATCCCTGCCCTAACTCTAGAAAAGCCTTCCCAATGGGTCAACCTGAATAAAACATGTCCATACCATTCAAGCATTAAATGGCATACTATTGAGGAGTGCTGCTCTCAGACGGATATGCTTAAAGCTTTAATTGACAACAAGATCCTCGTGGCAAAGGAGCCTACTCCTAATGTTCGCAATAATCCATTACTCGACCACAAAGGCGGAGACATCCACATGATTGAGATAGAAGATGATTGGGACCTCAAAGGATCGATCAGATTGATTGCTGAAGGTGATGAGCCAACGAAGCGAACAGTCACACTTAATCTAATTGTAGTTCAGATCCAGTCTTCTAAAGACACTAAAATGGACATGTCCATACCACATGAGATCGAAGCACCTTCTTCTGCAAAGGCGCCAAGACCAATTGAGGTCAAGTTTGGGTGCCCAAAGGCACCTGCACCATTTGAAGTTATTGTATTACCATCCAAAGTAAACATGCCCCTTACAGTGGCTATGTCAGCCATAGCACCATTCCATACATAGGCCTTCCCTCGGGATTATACAGTCGAGGCAAGGAGAAAAGGAAAATCCAAATCCATAAAAGCAATTGCAGCACCTGGTATGACAAGAACCGGTATGGTTTATACTCTGAAGCATTTAGCGGAGTTGACTAAGTAAGTCTCTGGACGACCAACCAGACAGCCTCTAGAGGAAGATACAAGCCAAAGAGTATTCAGTCATTGATAAGTTGATCAAAATGCCATCTCATATCTCCATATTAGCTCTGCGATAAAGCTCTGACGCACATATGAATGCCTTACTAAAGGTGCTAAGGGAGGCATATGTTCCCAACAACATAACTGGAGGAGAAATGAAAAACATGGTAGGGGAAGTATTTTAGAGGCATAAAATCATTTTCCAAAAAGATGAGATACCGCTGGAATGGCTAAGACATAACAATGTATTGCACATCACTGTACAATGAGAAGATTATTTCATCACTAGAATTCTGATAGACGGAGGATCCAACCTTAGTATTTTCCCGTTGGTAACTCACATAAGATTTGGGAAGAGTGTCACGCCCCAAATCCGAGGGGCATGACCGGCACTCTACCGGGTAATCCCAGTCGAATGGACCTGGGTGCCTTTCCTGACCCACGAGTTACCCCACATTTTTCATTACTTTACTAACCAAATGGAAAGTACTATTTATAATTGAAATACATTTTAACAATACCTACATACATGATATAGCGTGATTTACAATTTACGATACCAAAATACAAGTACATATTACATAACTCGTCCTGTCGGGGGCGCTGAGGTGATTCGCTAATGATCATATAGAGACCGGCGGAAAAAAAAGTACATATTACATGGTTCGTGACCCACACTTCATGTTACGAAGCCTCTAAGGATACAAGATGACAGTACAATAATTTCCAGTAACAAGGCTCCGGCTATACCTTTTTACAAAAACAAAAATAAGACTCCAAAATACAAGAACGAGGGTGGCATGAGCCACGCCGGGCCCCGAAGGAAAGGGGCTCACAAATAGAGCTGACAGGGAATGAGGAAGATCTACTGATGGTGGACTGGGGTACCTGCTGAAGATCCACCTACAATCATAACACGAATGTAGCGCCCCCGGCAAAAGGGACGTCAGTACATTTGAATTGTACTGGTATGTATGAATAAAACTTTTCCCATGTAAACTCAAGCCATAAAGCAAATAGAACACAGCAATGGAAGCATCAACCAAACACACACATAGAGGGTACAATTAGTCAAACAAATGGGCAATTAGTGCCCTACAGGATACAAACTCTCTTGCTGTCTCCTTTCACGATTCCATATCATTGATTTCATAATTTTGTTCTACGTGTGTGTATGTATATATATATATATATATATATATATATATATATATATATATATATATATATATATATATATATATGTGTGTGTGTGTGTGTGTGTGTGTGTGTGTGTGTGTGTGTGTGTGTGTGTGTGTATGTGTGTGTGTGTGTATATATATATATCAATTGTGATTTCGATCACTTTTTCTACCCTTATTACCTGCTCCGCCCTTATTACCTCGGCCACCCTTATTACCTCGGCCACCCTTATCACACCAACCTACACCTTATTTCACCGTGTTGCGTCGCGCAACCTGACCCCGCCGTACAGCTTCAATTCACAACAGACACAACCAAACAACAAGTCACAAACATAAACAACAAGTACATCTCAAGACGTCGCCACAATAGTGTTACAGTACTGATTTCATTACGTTCAACAATTCATACTCAATTCAAGTTACCATAATTACCCACAACATTTCAAGTACATTGTGACCACAATTTACGGGTTCCTTCAATCACTTTTTATTCAACTTTTACCACAAGGTGTTTTCACAATCAAGCCAGTCACAAGAAACTCACCAATAACTAACGCATATATCAACTACAAAACAATTCACATACCAAGCAAGGCGATTTCACAAGAATCAAGGTTAGCTATACATACCTGGAGTCGAATTTCCTTTTTATGCTCCTATTCTCAGTCACCAAGCTATCTAGAACATCCCTCTACTTCTATCCAATTTTCCCTTCACTAGTTTCTAGGTTTGAGTGACATGCATGAGGTTTTTCAGTTGTAAGTTCAAAATTAAAGCATCAGATTCCCTTCCCTTGACTAAACATAGAAAAATAGGGGAAAGATTTAGGGGTCTTACCTGAAAGAGTGGAGATGGAGACAATAACTTAAAATATTTCGGCCCGGATGGTTTTGGAGGATCAATTTGATGGAAATTACTTTCTCTCTCAAGAACCCTCCCTTCCCTCTCTCTTGTTTTGTTTAGAAAATGTGTAAAAATGAGGGGTTAGGGTGTTTTATTAGAAAAGGGTCAGGCTTAAATTTTTAGAAAACTGATGTTCGCGACGGATCTGCGGACAAATATGCGATCGCATAGCTGACATGCCGTCTGCATATTGGACCGCAGAATGGTCTCAAATTGCAAGCCTCTCTGTTTGGGTATGCGGTGAGAATGCGGTCCGCATACACGTTCTGCGATCGCAGATTGCACAGCAGAATTGACCTCCACAAATCCTCGAGAAATTTAGGGGATGACTATGCGGTCCGCATATTTGTTATGTGACCGCATAATGGAACGCGTTTTCAACATCCAATTTGTCTAATCTTTGATTCACTCTGCGGTCGATATGTGCTCCGCATACCTGATCTGCGAATGCATTCCTGACCGCAGAACGATGTTTTCCGGAAATATTTGACTCTAGATTTTTAAGTGTAAAATTTGTAGAAAATTATTCCGACACATCGATGGACCCGACTCCATGAGTTGTTAGGACTTGAGCACTCATTTTCACGGGGTCTTACATCCTTCCCCGCTTAAGATCATTCTTCCTTGAATGAGAACTTCAAAATTCAAATGGTTTGAAAGCATGATATGCAAGTTCCGAAGTTTTCACTAACTATTATGATTTAGAAAGAAATTTCGCCAGAGTTTCCTTTGTAATATGGACTTATCCACCTGTCAGCGAGTCCCAAAAACAGATGTCCAAGCACCATTAGACAATTCTTGCTACCCCGATCACAGTTATACAATGCACGACCTTCACATATATACGTATTCAACCTCTCGATACACTTTTAAGCATTTTGGCACACCACATGTAATTAAATTAAGCATTAATCATTTGTACTATCAAAGCCATTTACATATCACAAGAGTATGATACAATTAATCATTTCAATACAATTCCTCCATGCAAAATTAATCACTGTTTCCTTACATCACCTTACCATGGGCTAATTATCTACCAAAAAACACAAAAAAATTTGGGCACAACTTGAAGAGTTACAATGGTGAAGTATTTAGGAACTTTTACACAAAATGGGAAACAATGCTAGTTTGCTTAGGAATAAGGAATTACATGATAACTCCTAGGCTTATATGAACAAATTGGGGTATTTTACTTTCATCTCATCTTTCGCTTCCCACGTGGCCTCTTTGACTTGTTGGTTTTGCAAAACCACCTTAACCGAAACAATTTCCTTATTTCGCAACCTAAATAATTGTCTATCCAAAATAGCAAATGGAGTCTCTTCATATGATAGCTCTTCAGTGACCATGATGCCTTCAACTGGCACGATGGTGGACGGATCCCCTACCACTTTCCTTAACATGGACACATGGAACACCGGGTAAACTATGGACATTTCAGGAGGCAACTCCAACCTATAAGCCACTTTTCCGACCTTCGAATAATCTAATAAGGCCCGACATACCTAGGACTTAGCTTCCCCTTCTTCCCAATCTGCATGACTCGTTTCATGGGAGACACCCGCAAGAATACCCAATCACCTTCTTGAAACATCAATTCCGTTCGATGCACATCCACATAGGATTTATGGCGACTCTGAGCAGTCTTCATCCTTTCTTGAATGACATTAACTTTTTCCATGGCCTGGTGCACATGATCCGGCCCTATCAATTCTACCTCACCTACTTCGAACCACCTGATCGGGGATCTGCAGCTCCTCCTGTACAATGCTTCAAATGGGGCCATCTGGATGCTAGCATGGAAGCTGTTATTGTTAGCAAATTCTATAAGGGGCAAATGATCATCCCAATTACCCTTGAAATCCAAGACACAAGCCAGCAACATATCTTTGAGAGTCTGAATAGTCCGCTCTGCTTGACCATCAGTCTATGGATGAAACGTCGTGCTGAGGTTCACCTGAGTACCCAACCCTTGTTGAAATTTCATCCAAAAGTTAGTTGTGAATTGAGCCCCTCGATCCGAAATAATATAAAGTGGAGTACCATGAAGTATCACTATTTCCTTGATTTACAATCGAGCATATTGTTCTGCAGTATCGGTGGACTTGACAGGCAAGAAGTGAGCTGATTTGGTAAGTCGATCAACTATTACCCAAATTGAGTCGAACTTATGCTGAGTGCGAGGTAGTCCTGTCACAAAATCCATATTTATCATCTCCCATTTCCACATTGGTATCTCTATTAGATGGGTTAGCCCACCGGGCCGCTGATGCTCGGCCTTTACTTGCTGACAGTTCGAACACTTTGATACGAAGTCTGCCACATCCCTCTTCATACCGCTCCACCAATAAATTTCCTTGAGATAGTGATACATTTTTGTATAACCTGGATGCACCGAATACCTAGAATGATGAGCCTCCACCATTACCCTTTCCCAAAGATTATATACATCTGGAACACACAACCTATCTTGCCATCGCAACACACCATCATTGATGTTGAGAGAAAATGCTGAAATCTTGCTGCTCCGAACCGCCTCCTTTATTTGTGCTAATGCTGGATCAATGAACTGCTTTTCCTTGACTTCCACTACAAGCGACGACCCTTCTACGTTGTGCACCATAATCGCCTCCTCATTTGGGGTCGAGATACAAACCCCAAGACTGGACAACTGATAAACCTCTCGAGCTAGGAACCTCCGATCTGATCCCAAGTGAGCCAAACTACCAACGAATTCCCGAATGAGGGCTTCAGCCACCACGTTCGCCTTCCCTAGATGGTGCAAGATGTTCCTATCATAATCCTTGAGTAATTCTAACCACCGCCACTGCCTCAAGTTTAACTCCTTCTACTTGAAAAAATATTGGAGACTTTTGTGGTCCGAGAACACATCCACATGGACCCCATAAAGGTAATGCCGCAATATATTTAAGGCGAACACAACTGCTGCAAGCTCCAAATCATGCGTTGGGTAATTTTTCTCAGGATCCTTGAGTTTCCTTGAATAATACGCTATAAGCTTCCCGCGCTACATGAGAACACACCCTAAACCGACCTTGGAGGCATCACAATACACTATAAACCCTTATGTGCCTTCCGACAAAGCCAACACTGTTGCTGAGGTCAACCTTGACTTTAATTCCTGAAAACTCTTCTCAAAAGCATCAGACCATTCGAACTTGACTAATTTCGGTGTCAATTAAGTTAATGGGGAGTCAAGGGTAGAGAACCCCTCTAGAAACCTCCGATAATAACCTGCTAACCCCCAAAAGCTACGAATCTCCATCGGGGTTGTCGGTCTGAGCCAATACTTCACTGCTGCAATCATTTTGTGGTCCGCTTGAATCCCGTTTCCCGAAACAACATGTCCTAGAAAAGTGACAGACTCCAACAAAAATTCACATTTTGAGAATTTAGCATACAATTGGTGCTGATGAAGAGTTTGCAAAACTGCCCTGAGGTGATAGACATGATCCTCCCTGCTTCGCGAATAAATAAGGATGTCCTCAATAAAAACAACCACAAAGGAGTCCAGAAATGGCTTGAAGACCCGATTCAGATCCTTGAAAGCTGCCGGGGTGTTGGTTAGCCCGAAAGACATGACCAAGAATTTGAAGTGATCATAGCGCGTTCTGAAGGCGGTTTTAGGAATTTCCCGCTCTCTGATCTTCAATTGGTGATGTCCGGATCACAGTTAAATTTTAGAGAAGAACTTTGCACCTTGCAATTAGTCAAACAAATCATCTATCTAGGGCAAAGGGTATTTATTCTTGATGGTGAACTTGTTAAGCTGCCGATAATCGATACACATCCGAAGCGACCCATCCTTCTTCCTGACGAAAAGAAGTGGAGCACCCCATGGCGGCACACTTGGTCGAATGAACACAATACAGGATGGCGCCATCCTGTATTGTGGAATAGATATTGGCTGAGTATCTGGAAACACATCGATCCCAAAGTCAATCTCCCTATCTGGCGGAATCTCAGGAAGCTCATCTAGAAATACCTCCAGAAATTCATTTACAACTGGCATGGATCCGAGGGCAGGCACATCTGAAGTAGTGTCCGACACCTAGATAAAATGATAGATACACCCCTTCCTAATCATCTTTGAAGCCTTAGGGTAAGAAATAAACCTACCTTTTGGCACAACACCATTCCCTCTCAACTCAATATCCGGCTCATTGGGAAACTCGAGTCTCGTGACTCTTGTCCGACAATCAGGTTAGTAAAGCACGAATAAAGCTAGTCCATTCACATAATCACATCAAAATCTACCATCCCAATCTCAATTAGATCAGTCGTGGTAACACGACCACACACCGTGACAACACAATTCCTATTATCTCGCGCGGCTGTAACAGAATCACCAATCGGAGTCGACACAGAGAACGTCTCAAGAAGTCGTTCGTGCTCAATAACATATGACAAAGAAGACCCATGGACAATAAGAGCATAACAATCAATGGCCTGAACAGACAAGATACATGTAATCACATCTGGAGAAGACTCAACATTCTGGAAACCACTCAAAGCAAAGAACCGACTCGGTCTACCTCTACCACGAGCCCCACCCCTATCTGCACCACGCCATGCTGGAGCTGGAAGACGCACAGATGATGTAGCAACTGAAGAACTGGATGGCGGGGCGAATCCCCTACCCATGCCTTATCTGAGTGCACAACAGTTCCGCTGGACATGACCTCTTACCACACAATTATAACAGACCAGGATGTCCAAATAGCAAGTATCGATGTGCAACCTCCCACACTTGGGACATGTAGCTCCCCCTGCTGCTAGGGCCTCACTCCTGAATGATTGGACTGGTTGAACCTCCTGCTGTCAGAACCTGGTCTCGAAGAACTAGCATGCTGATCACTATGCATAGATGGTGGTGCGCTAGCTGAAGACTGGACATATGATCGGGATGGCCCTGATGTCCCCCTCCCTTGAGCTGACCTCCCTGAGCGACACATCGACCGAGCCCTGTTGCTATTCTCCATATCTGCCAGTATATTCAATTTCCTAGCCTTAGTGGCCTGAGCGAAACCCACAATCTTCCCATAGTTCATATATGCGGGTAATGCCGCTGTAGTAGCCTCATTCACCAATAATGGACTAAGTCCCTGAACAAACCATTGAACTCGAGCACTCATGGTCGACACAACCTGAGGAGCATACTTGGACAATCATACAAACTCCACATGGTATTCCCAAACATTGATGCTGCCCGCTTGAGAACCTCTAACTCGTTGGCGCGGGTTGCCATTTTCTCGGCAGGAAAGAAATTATCCATAAAAGCATCCACAAATTCCTCCCATCTAGCCAGAGGGCTCCCCTCCTCGTAGTAACCCTCCCACTTCTTGAACCACGAACGTGCCAATCCCTTCAACCAATAGGAAGCCAACTCAAACCCCTCTAATTCTGTGGCCTTCATCACACGAAGGGTCTTGTACATCTCATCAAGAAAATCCTACGGATCGGCCTCTAGGTCTGCTCCTGAAAACTCTTGAAGGGTCAATCTCAGAAACTGGTGGACTCTGGAGCTAGCAGAATCTCCCTGCCCGTTGGAGGACATAGGGGCATCATGAGATCTCTGGGCCTGAGAAGCCGCCAACTAGGTCAACATATAGATGGCTCCCCTAAGGTCCCCATCAGAAGCCTAGGGACCGTGAGCTGAAACAATGCCAGGATTAGGATAATCGGCAGGAGGATTGGTGACGCCCTCTGCCACTACTGGAACAGGAGTGCTAGGATCCGGAAGGGACGAGCGAGGCAGATTCAAAGCCGAGGAGTCACTCTCACCCATGGCGTCAGGTACATGGCTCGCAATCACACTCGGGGTGGTGCTGGCCTCAAGGACGAGTATAACCTTCTTCTTAGGTGCCATCTATGAAAATTTCTGAACAAGGCACGAGTTAGACACAAACACTTTCACTTTTCACTTTATCGCACGAAATGGAATAACAAGGAAAGAGTAGTTTCCTAAATGCCCGTGTAGCCCCCTACTCATAGATGCGGTCGACAACACACCGATAATAACGGCTCTACTAGGCACGGCTCTGAGACACCCTAGGACTCTTATTAAAACCTTAGTCTCTGATACCAAGTTTGTCATGCCCAAAATCCAAGGGACATGACTGGCACTCTACTGGGTAATCCCCACTCGAGTGGACCTTGGTGCCTTCTCTGACCCACGAGTTACCCCACATTTTTCATTACTTTACTACCCAAATGGAAACCACGGTTTATAATTGAAATACCTTTTAACATGCCATACATACATACATGATATTACGTGGTTTTCAATTTATGACACCCAAAACACAAGTACATATTACATTGTTCGTGACCCACACTTCATGTCTACGGAGCCTCCAAGGATACAAGATGATAGTACTATAATTTCCGGTAACAAGTCTCCGATGATACCCTTTTACAAAAACCAAAATAAGACTCCAAAATACAAGAACGAGGGTGGCATCAGCCACGCAGGGCCCCGTAAGGAAAGGGGATCACCAATGCAGCTCATGCGGAATGAGGAAGAGCTACGGATGGTGGGCTGGAGTACCTTCTGAAGATCCACCTACAATCATAACATGAATGTAGCGCCCCTAGCAAAAGAGACTCAACACATTTGAATTGTACTAGTATGTATGAACAAAACTTCTCCTATGTAAACACAAGCCATATGCAAATAGAACAGAGCAATGGAAGTAGGAACCAAACACACACATAGAGGGTACAATTAGTCAAACAAAAGGGCAATCAGTGCCCCATAGGTTACAAACTCTCTTGCTGTCTACTTTCACAATTCCACATCATTGATTTCAGAATTTTGTTCAATGTATATATATATATATATATATATATATATATATATATATATATATATATATATATATATATATATATATATATATATATATATATATATATATATATATATATATATATATATATATATATATATATATATATATATATATATATATATATATATATATATATATATATATATATATATATATATATATATATATATATATATATATATATATATATATATATATCAATAGTGATTTCGATCACTTTTTCCACCCTTCTTACATCAGCCACCCTTAATACCTCGTCCACCCTTATCACACCAACCCACACCTTATTTCACCATGTTGCGATGCGCAACCCGACCCTGCCGTACAGTTTCAATTCACAACAAACATAACCAAATAGCAAGTCACAAAGATAAACAACAAGTACACCTCAAGACATCGCCACAATAGTGTTACTAGTGTTTTCATGACTATTAGTACCGATTTCATTACGTTCAACAGTTCATACTCAATTCAAGTTACCACAATAGCCCACAACATTTCAAGTACATTGTTATAGCCATTTACAGGTTCCTTTAATAACTTGTTATTCAAATTTTACCACAAGGTGTATTCACAATCAAACCAGTCACAAGACACTCACCAATAACCAACGAGGATATGAACTACCAAATAATTCACATACCAAGCAAGGCGATTTCACAAGAATCAAGGTTAGCCATACGTACCTGAAGTCGAATTCCCTTTTTAAGCTTCTATTCTCAGTCACCAAGCTATCTAGCATAGCCCTCTACTTCTATCCAATTTTCCCTTTACTAGATTCTAGGTTTGAGTGACATGCATGAGGGTTTTTAGTTGTTTGTTCAAAATTAAAGCATAGGACTCCCTTCCCTTAACTTAACTCAGAAAAATTGGGGAAAAGGTTAGAGGTCTTACCTGAAAGAGTGGAGATGGAGACAATAACTTCAAATTTTCTGGCCCAGATGGTTTTGGAGGATCAATTTGATGGAAATTTCTTTATCTCTCAAGAACTCTCCCTTCCCTCTCTCTTGTTTTGTTCAGAAAATTTTTAAAAGTGAGGGGTTGGAGTGTTTTATTTGAAAATAGTTGGGTTTAAAATTTTTAGAAAATTGATGTTCGTGACAGATCTGCGGTTAAATATGCGATTGCATAGCTGACATTCGGTCCTTATATTGGACTGCAGAGTGGTCCCAAATTGCACGCTTCTCTGTTTAGGTACGCGGTGAGAATGTTGTCCGCATAAACGTTCTGCAGTTGCAGATTGCACCATAGAATTGACCTCCACAATTCCTCGAGAAATTAATGTAAGTACTATGCGGTCCGCATATTGGTTATGCGATTGCGTAATGGACCGCATTTTCAACATCCAATTTGGCTACTCTCTGATTCACGCTGCGGTCGATATGCGGTCCGCATACCTGATCTGTGACAGCATTCCTGACAGCAAAATGACGTTTTTCGAGAAAAAATTAACTCCAGATTATTAAGTGTAAAATCAGAAAAAAAAGATTCCGACACATCGATGGACCTGACTATATGAGTTTTTAGGACTTGAGCACTCATTTTCACGGGGTCTTACAAAGAGCCTGCATGAGATCATGGATGGAGCCATCAATGTCAAAGCTTTCGATGGTTCCCAAAGGTCCACTATTGGGGAAATAAATTTGTATCTGCAAATGGGACTGTCTTTGTTCGACATTGATTTTTATGTGGTAGACATCCCAACTTCTTACAACTTGCTATTGGAACGGCCCTGGATTCAGGATGCTGGAGATGTAGCGTCAATCCTACACCAGGCAGATTGGAGATGAATCACCTAGAGGTAATTATTCATGGCGACGGTAGCAATTTCATATACAGTCGCCAGACCATCCCGGAAATCGTAGAAAGAAGGAAGATAGGCGGAGAAACATACCACCACATTGAGCAAGTCAACACTATTGATTAGGACTGTCACACTTCCTTTTTCACTAGACCCGCAAGGGTGTAAAGGAGTTTTTCCAATTAAAGGACAATCAGAACGGGATTTATTAATAAGATTTTAGAGTCGCCACTCTGGAGATTAATGGTATCCCAAGTCACAGGTTGAATCCGGAATTGAGGAAAATATGACTATGTTAACAGTCCGCGAATATAAAATCCGAGTAAGGAATTCTATTAACTGGGGAGAAGGAGTTAGGCATTCCCGGGTTCCGTGGTTCTAGCATGGTTGCTCAACTGCCGCATTTGGATTTATGTGATTATAGAACATGTTCTAGCTTATGTGCTTTTTATTGTAAACCGCTTTTGTTATTATTTTTTAACAAGAATTGTAACGGCGTGAAAATGCATCTCGAACCACGCACATGAATGCACCCATGGTTGTTGACACATTTCGACTTTATTGAGATTTTGAATTAGGTTGCATAACTGCGCACCCGGGTTCAAGAAGGTAATTTAATAAAAGTGCGCCTAAAGCGACTAACACGTTATCTTTGGAGAGGTTCGTGAAATTCACTAGACAACCCATCCCGAATTTTAAGTGTTTTTAATTAAATATTCAATGAGGGCCCCGCAAATTATATTTTTATTTGGCGAGGCTCGTCTCATTTTATATAAGGATCAATCCTAAGCGGCTATGATTTTCTATTGGGTTTCGTCTCTATCAATCAATTAACATGCTTGAAATGTCTAAAAGTCCATAAGTCAATTTCCTACAAATAGGCCTAATAACCGAATCAAGTATTTCAAAGCAATTCAGGCCTCATTTGAAAAGGGTGAGACTGCCTGGGCCGGGGCAATCCCACTCTTACTTTTAATTTGGAGCCGGTAAGCATACATTCAGTAATTAAATCAACATAAACTGCAATTAATCTATCTCAGACAAAGCTCAACTATTTTATGTGATCTTCTATATGTTGCAAAGTGAATTAGACGTGAATACTCTAATCCCAAAGAATCAATATGACTTCATGTTTAACCTGCAAATTCGAGTTTTAACTTAAGTTAACCATGATTCATTTTAGATCTTCAAACAATGTTGCTTCTAGATCCAATTAGACAAGCTCACATGCTCATGAGGAGCGTTTATACACTACTGAATATAGTCTAATTTTTCTAGTTAATATAGATGGCACCTATTTGAACAGCAGTCCCAAGCAATTGTTTCAAGGCACAAACACAAACACAATAATCAAATGAATGAGTATAAGCCTATTATCTCATCAGTTCGATGATGTACATCATAGCCTAGTTTTACTATAGAATTTGAATATTGGATACCAAATGTATGAATCTACTTACACAATCCAAAACCAATTTAATTATACAAAATCCAGCAGTGAATTACACAAAATCAGTGAATGAAATGGCAAGTAAACAACACATGAAAATAGCCAGATCAGGATTTAAGTTTCACCTCTTCAGATAGACTCATGCTTCAATTTTTTAGCTTATAATTTCCAAAGAAACAGTCATGTTCCTGCAATATAGATCAAAATAAGACGCAGGAGGTTAGTAGTAGTTAGAAGACGATCACAGGCAGCCTAGAAGCAGAATCGACAACCAGAAATGTCGAAAACCCAAAACAGAATTTGCAATTAATCCAGAACACACTTGGACAAACCCAAAAAGGCTCAAAACTACTCCCAACACAACTTTTGAAGCTAACAGACAACCAAATACCCTAGAATAGACTCAGCCAACCAACTACAACTCGAAATCACCCAAATAAACTCGAAGATGAACCCAAAATGCTTCAAAAGAAAATGACTAAACCCAAACCAGTTCTGTTATGCCCAAAATCACTTTAACAAGGCAACAAATCACTCCAGAAGCTTTTAGTAACTCGAATTTAGCACAAAAATAAAGACACTCAATAAGGAATTTAGAAAAGATCTAAATAGTCAATGGAACAATGATTTTTTTTTAGTTTCTGCTTTTTTTTATTTTCTCTTAAGGAAAGCTCAGATATAAAAGTAGTTTTGAGCTATAATTTGACTTCTCAGATCTACAGGCTTAAGAAGTGTTTTTAAGGGGAAATTTATGGCTCAAATCTTTTAGATTTTTCTTCTAAAGCTGAGAGAAGGTTATTGAACTTTGAAAAATCATATATGCCTCCTCCCTTTCTCAAAAGAGAACCCATGCTTTTATAGCAAGACCAATATAGTTACCTACTCCCCTAGACAATACCTCCAATTCCTCCACATTCCTCACATGTGACCTCCCCTATCCACTAGAACCTTCCCTCAACAGAAATTAATTCCCTCCTATAATAAATTTCCAAACTGACCCTCAATCAAATATCTAACCTACCCTCTAATACCCAGGTTATTTACCCCTGTTATTACCCTTTAAGATTTCAGACCAAAAATGGGACAATGGTAAATTTCCAAATTGGGCCTCCGCTTATATTGTCAAAACCCCAAACCCAATCCAAACCAAAGACACAATCAAAACTATAGAAAAATAAAGATAGCAATATAGTTAATCCTTGCATTTTTTTTTGTGTTTTCCATTTTTGAATTAAAATATTTTTAGAAGGAAACATACACTAATACTAAACTAATAAACCTAAATAACCCACAAAAAAGCAGTGACCGACAATCAAATTTGAATAGAAGTGGGATGAAGTACCAATGGAGACCAGTTGAACCCCATCGTCTTCAGGAACAATGGCGACTCGAACTCGACTCGCTCTACTCAATCGAACAATAGCTTCTCGACGCGACATCGACAAATTCGAGATGAGTCGAAACTCACATTAATCAATGGCTCTTGACAAAACCATTAACTAATGTTAATTTTGACTCAGAGAACGCCAAAAATCAACAAAAAGAATTGAAGAAGTGAAAGCTTGGCGATTACGGCTATCTATTTTTTTTATATTGGAAATTTGAGGGAGTACATTGGGTGTTTTGGGAAATGAGGAAAAGGACATGAATTAGCAGTGTCTGGTGGTTTCGTGGTAAAGATTTAGATTGATCATGGTGGCGCCACCACCGGATAAAATTTGGGCAGCGCTAGGATTTCCACGATTTGAGGTTGTACAGTGTGATTTGGGGGAAACCGAGTTTTGTATGGGTATAAGGGAGAGGAGATGGAATTGTGGTGTAAATTTGAGGGTCATTGGACGCTGGCCGGTGCCATGGGGCGATTTCCGGCAGGCGGCATGTGGCGGCGGGGATTGTTCTCTGAGAGATGAGTGGGGGTAATGTGGGGTCGAAGTACAGGGATCTGAGGTTGTTTGGAAATTTTTATGTAAAAAGGGGGAAGGGTAGTTGGACCTTGGATGAATTGAATTGGAGGGCCATGATCAACTTAAATCAACAGAAACCAAAACAATATAGTACCTTGACCATACTACGTCGTTTCAATGGTTATTTTTGGACCAGGTATGGGCAGCATTTTGGGCTGGGTGTGGAGTGATTCTGGGCTGAGTATTTGGGCTGAAGAAATGGCCCAATTGTCTAATGAGAGCATTCCTCTTTTCTTTTAATTTCCTTTTTCATTTTCTCTATATTCATTTTGTTTTCTTTTTCTTATTTCTTATTTATTATTTGTATATAATTAATTTTTATTTTTGTTTAAAGTAAAAAATAAAAAGTCAAATACCAAATTGACTCTAAAATTATATTATTTCACTAATTTCTATTTTTAAACCTAAACTTAAGATAAATTCAAAAAAAGAAAGTAAAAAATGCAAAGAACCATTTTTGTCATTTTTTATATATTTTTGTTTTTGCAAATAATTTAACCACTAATTAATCTTAAAATACGAAATAAAATTCTAAATGCAAATATCAAGTATGTTTTTTTATATTTTTCATATGAATTAAAATGCACGAATAAAATGCAACAATTGTAAGAAAATAACATAGAAACTCACAAAAACTGTAAAATAACACAAAAACAATTTTGTTTGAATTTTCGGGAATAATGCATATATAGGGTAAAAATCACATGCTCACAGCTGCCTCTCTTTGCCCGGAAACACGAAGAGTTTTCGTGCAATTATAAGTGAGCGGAAACGAGCGATTTTTGCCCGTTAAATATTCTGTTGTGAAGCATTATATGAAAGAATTGACCACACCCTGTTTCAGAGGTTGCCTACATATCCTGGCTTAAACAGAAATCAGGTGTTTGTAGTTCAGGAATGTCTGGAAACTGGGACTACCAGGAGCTGTGATTTCACTACGATTGTTGTTGCTACTGCTTGCTGACCTCCCTTATTACACCATGTCAAAATAAAAGAAGCTATACTAAGCTATGAACTACAAATTACAAAAGTCCTATCTAAAGTCTTCAATCTTGCTCTTGTACTTCCTCATTGTCTTGTTGTCTTGTGTTCTCTTGGTATAATCCCTTATTGCCACTTCAAACTACGAACTGAGGTGTTGTTTATTCTCTTTAAATTACTGAACTTGAATGTATTCCCTTGTTGTACGGGTAGGCTTACGACTTTAAAACTTAAACTGTATTCCTCTGTTCTCCAGGCGGGCTCCTGACTTCATAAAAATGGACAAAACAAAGAAGCTTTTCTTCCCCAGTTTTGAAGTTGGGTACATGTTACCGGATATTAATAAGAATTAAAACTAAAACTTGAATTATAATACCTTTATTCTCCAGGAGGGCTCCTAAATTCAACACTTGAATTGTATTCCTCTGTTTTCCGGGGGGCTCCTGACTTCAAAACTTGAACTGTATTCCTTTGTTCTCCGGGCGAGCTCCTAACTTTACAAAATAAACAAAATAAAGAAAAATTTCTGCCCCAGGTCGGGAAACTGGGTACATGTTATATGGTATTAATAAAAACTAAAACTTGAATTATAATACCTCTATTTTCCGGGCGGGCTCCTAAATTCAAAACTTGAACTGTATTCCTTTGTTCTCTAGGCGTGCTCCCGACTTCACAAAATAAACAAAACAAAGAAAACTTTCTTCCCCTGGTTGGGAAAAAGGGTACATGTTATACGATATTAATAAACACTAAAACTTTAATTGTAATACCTCTGTTCTCCAGGTGGGCTCCTGACTTCAGCAACTTGAATGTATTCCCATGCTCTCCAGGCAGGCTATTGACTTCAAAGTTTGAAATGTATTCCTCTATTTTCTAGGTGGGATCCTAACTTCACAACAATAGACAAAAAAATCAATTAAAAACTAAATATTTGAATTGTAAAACCTCTGTTCTCCAGGCGGGCTCCTGACTTCACAAACTTGAATGTATTCCTCTCTTTTCCAGGCGGGCTCCTGACTTCAAAATAGACAAAACAAAGATTTTTATAGCTAAAACTTAAATTGTACTCCCTTATTCTCTAGGCGGGCTACTGACAGTTGTGCTTGAATGTATTCCCATGCTATCCAGGCAGGCTCCTGACTTCAACGGAACATACGATTACAAAGAACATTTTCTACCCCAGTTTGGTAGTTGGGCACTTGGGTGAATGTTACTGAATCATAAACTAACTATTACTAAGAATTTGAAAGCTAAATCCTATTATCCAGGGAGGTCATGACAATTCCTAACAATTAAGAACCTAATTTATGTTTTCTAAAGGTACTTCTCTCACTACATTATGCAATTTACCATATTTTGAACTACATCATATTATTCGGGATGGTCCTGACCACTCCTAACAATTACAAACCTAAAGTATTACTCTCACTACATCATTTTATCTACAAGGGTTATTTGTACTATGTCCTATTATCCAGGAAGGTCCTGACAACTTCCACTTGAGTTTTATCTTGAATATGCAAACATTGAAACCAACTTAGATTTTCCTATGCTATTTTGTCTTGTATTTTAATAAAACCACCTTGTGATCAAACTTGATTACTGCTTTTTTTCCCTTTATGGGGAGTTTCTATGGAACAACTGACTTTTCTGCCCCTGTTTCAATTAAAGAAAATTTCATCAGATTAAAAGGGTAGTTAGTTGATGGCATTCTTGTAGGAAATTCTTCCAGTGCATTGCTTTGTTTCTTCCAGTTTCCCCGAACTGGTTCTGAATGGCTTGACTTTCTGACTAACTTTCAAACCCCTTGATTTTGACAACCCGAGTGTTTTGTACCCATGTTGTTGTTTCGCAGATTTCTGACCTTTTTATCTAAACCTCTGCATTTACCACGATATTTCCCAATCATTCCACTTATGGCAGTTCCACTGATTCCTTGTATTCCCCCTTTCATCACATTGTTTTTGACATGCTTTGACCACCTTGTGCTTTACCCTTTCCGGAATTCAATAGTGAGCTTTGAAATATTTTCCACTATGTTTGGACATAACCCTCAAAAGAAATAAAATCCAATAATTTTATGAGTTAAGGATAAGAAGAATCTAAAACCGGATGGCTACTAAAAAGAGAAGGAAAAAAAACTTATCTGACCGGAACAACTGGAACTAATGATCACGACCTACATTTCAGACTAATCGGCCCAATCTGTTCATCCAATCCACTTCCAGTTGCCATTCCTCATTGCCCCAGAATTTCCATCACTTGATTACTTTACCCAAACCTTACACTTGTTCATCCTTGTTCATTTATTAACTCACTTTCTTCTCAAGGTGTGCGTGAGGGTTTTCACCGATTAGACTCTCTCATTTCTCGCAACTCACGTCGTCTTACGGTGCCTGTGAAGGTTTTCACCAATAGGACTCTCTCATTTTAAATATTCTCTCAACTCCCATTGCCTTATGGTACCCGTGAGAGTTTTCACCAATAAGACTCTCTCATTTTTACTTTTTCCTTCTTGGACCAAAGTGTTACCCCAAACATGAATTACCTTTACCTGCTTGACTTTTCATTATTCAAAGACCGATCAGAAGGTCTTTCTTTGGATCGTAATGTGGGTTTTTGGATGGTGTTAGAAAGAAAGGGTATAAATGGATAAAACAAAACTCAAAGTGGGCTTAAATTACAACTTTCAGAATCATATCTTTCCAACAACCACAACTTCTGCCCCAGTTTCTTGCTTGGGGATTTTTAGATTTTTATTTTGGTATGACTGAACCTTAGAAAGGATGTCTACGTACCCATTCGGGATCAATTCAAACGAAATTACGTTGTTGTGATTTTCTTTCTCTTCTTTTCTTTTGTTTTTCTTTCTTTTCCTTCTTCATTTTTCCTTTCTTTTTCTTTTCTCTCTTTTTCTTTCCTTTTCTTTTCTCTTTTCTTTCTTTTCTTTTCTTCTTTTTTTACTTTCCTTTTCTTTCTTCTCATTTCCGCTTCGTTTCTCTTTTCTTTCTTTCCTTTTCTTCTTTTTTCTTTCGTTTTCTTTATTATTCTTTTCCCTTTCCTTTTTGTCCTTTTTCTTCCTTCTTTTCATTTACTTATTTTTGGCACTTGCGTTTCTTAACTGTGCCATTAATTCCGAAAGAGGGGTATGAAAATAAATAGTAATGGCTCAAAGAGGACGACAAAGGATAAAGTATTTCAGATAGTAGAACAAAATTACTTCGTCACTTTAATCTTCAAAATATGCCAAATACAAAACAAGTACAATCAAAATAAAGAAAACATACATGTTATCTCTTGACCGCATCAGAATTAGTGGCTATTTCTACATATTTTCCCTCCACATCTGTTAGATATAATGCAACATTAGACAACACTCTGATTACAACACATGGTCTCTGTCAGTTTGGGGTGAATTTTCCTTTTGCATCAGTCCAATGAGGCACAATACGTCTCAACACTAACTGTGCAACTTCAATCTTCCTTGGATGCACATTTCTGTTATACGTCTTCCATTTTTGTTGGTACAATTGGCGCACCGATACGAATCTCTTTTCACTAATCAAACTCAAATATTTAAGGCGGGTGAAATCCTTGTCATGTTCTAACTCATTATCACACTCAATTTCTTGTATTATTACTTAAGAATAAGACTGGCCTTCAAGAATGGGCCGAGGATTTCTCATTCATGTCATATTATTGATATCAGCATGAAAAGAACTGTACAGAGAAGAAAAATAAGCTGAAACAGAATTAAGAATGAAGAAACAAAATTGCATTTAATTGAAGGAAATATAACAGGGTTTTAACTCATCCAAACGAATGGAACATAGTACCCTGAACTATAGACTCTATAATAATCTAGTCAGCTTAAAGGAAAACAAGACCAACTCCTAAGACTTCCAGTTGTTGACTTTTGCCCATAGCCAGATGAATTACACATTTGCCTTATTTTGCACTCCCTCCACTTCAACCATTTTTACGTTAGTGAATAACCTTTAAACCCTTTTCCCAAGTCTCCATCCGTACCACTCAATGATACAAGAACCTTTGACGACATCGGTTTGTTATCTACCCCTTTCAACTAAACCACCACTTTCTCACTGGTTGACTCTTCATTCAAATAGGTTTTTGTAGAACGAATTACCGTCCGCGAAAGTTTCTTAGGCTTCCCTCACTAATGAAGTAATTCAATCACATGAGCCTCGTGGTGAGCTGGAAGAGAATTCTTATTAATGTTTGGTGCCTATGGAGCCTGAACCTCAATTCAGTTAGTGTCAATAAGCTCTTGCACAATCATTTTCAGTTTCCCTCATTTTTCAGTATCATGCCCCGGGGCGCCCGAACAATATTCACAACTCACTGACTGGTCAAGATTTCTAGGAAGGGGATTTGGCACTTTGGGCTCAATCGGGGTCAACAAGCCCAGCTGTCTCAATTTGTGGAAAAGACTAGTACATGACTCCTCCAACGGAATAAATGTTCTCTGCTTGTACACCCTCTCATTCTTGAAAGCTTGATTCCCACAGAAATCGGTCTGTGGAGGATTTTTGTAGGCCCTCAAGGATGGATATGTGCTTTTGGGAGGTGGATATGTGTTTTAGGGAGCCAGTACACGCCATTGCACATGAGCCAAAGGCTATGTATAATGTTGAGCATGATGAACGAAGAAATGTGGCTTTGGTGGTAAGTAGTAGGGATGTGGAGGGCCATATGGGGTGTATGGGTAATTTGGGGAGTGGGGTTTGGGTTGGTAGTAGGGTGAAGGGCCTCTAGATCTGGACCAAGCTCCGGCTTTGACTGTTGCAACCTCTTCTTTCTTCTTCATTCCAAACACACCCCCAGTGCCGCTATGGATGGCCTGCGTAGTTGCTTTAATCGCTGAATAGCTCTTGATTTTATCAGATTTCAATCTTTCCTGTACCATAGCTTCTATCTTTACCACTTCGCTAAAAGATTTGCCAATTGCCGTCATCAGGTTACCAAAGTAAGCTGGCTCCAAAGCGTGTAAAAAGTAGTCCACCATTTCACTTTCCCTCATCGAGGGATCGACCCTCGCAGCCTGTTCTCTCCAGCGGAACCCGTATTCCCTGAAGCTTTTCTTGGGTTTCTTCTCCAGTTTTATCAACGACAGCCGGTCTGGGAAGATCTCAAGATTATATTGGAAGTGGCCGGAAAATGCTTGTGCTATATCATCCCACGTATACCACCTGCTAGGATCTTGGCGCGTATCCCATTCTAGTGCAAACCCAATAAAAATCTGCCCAAAGTATGCCATGAACAGCTCATCTTTTCCACTGGCCCCTCTCATCTTAGTTTAGAAACCTCGCAAATGTGCCACTGGATCGTCGTGACCATCATACAGATCGAACTTTGGCATTTTGAATCCCGTAGGTACCTGAATATCGGGGAAATGACACAGATCTTTTTTGGCCATACTGACCTGATTGCCCAATCCATGCATATTCCTGAAGGACTGCTCCAGGCTTTTCATTTTTCAAAGCACTTCTTCCTCTTCTGGGTTCTTAACGACTTTTCAGTCTACCGGGAGCTCCAAGTGAGGGGTATAAGAGTATGGCTCAGAAACCTTAAAGGTAGGCTCGAGAGGATAGTACTTGGCATTCGTGGGCCTGAAATAGTGGCTCGCTAGAAGATCTTTGCAGTGTGGTAGGTGGAGGTGCCACAAAGACATGGGTGATTGGTGGATGAGGGTTTTATTTGGGTAATGGAGCTTGAGGAGGGTATGAGGGGGTGCCATAAATTTGTGGTAGAATGGGAAAACTGGAGACGTATTCACTGTGGGAGGCCCCTGAGACTGAGCCAAAGGTGGGACATAGGTTGGATTTGTAGGATAAACTGGCGCCAGCAGACCCCTAGACCGAGCTTGATGCATTTCAGCCATTTGCAGCCTCAACTTATGCATTTCCTCCCTCGTCTCATTAACATCCATCACATTTACCTCTTTTTCCGGGTCCATAATACTGGTATCGGATTCCTGGCCTATCATTTTTAGCTTATCTTTTGATTGGGTGATGTAGGAATGGGTTGCGAGAATGCCAAAAAACTAACCACCTTCCTGGACTCAACATCAACATCAGCTTGGTTAATGGTTAGGGCATGAGCTTATTTGATAACTGCACGTTGGGAATGAATGCATCTAAACAGTTTAACGGATTCTATATCCATCTTATCAATTGCTTGCATCATCCCGACTTTATTTCTAATGGAAAATTTCTTTCTTTTTGTTTCTCTTTTTCTTCTTCTTTCTCTCTTCTTGCTTTTCTCTTCTTTTCTTTGTTTCCTTATCAATTATTGCATTTGTTTTCTCTTTCCTTCGGTTCTCTCGTTCCCTCAATTTTTCTTTTCTTTCTTGATGTTTCGCTCTTTTCATTCTCTCTTTTTCTTTCTTCTCTTTTTTTCCTCTCTTTTCATTTTTCTCTTTTTATTTGGTTATGGTCAAATCCTATGTAGATTGCCTATGTATCATGACCCGCATGAAGCAGACCAAGCGTAATTCTTGAAGATAAAAAGGTAAAAAAAATAAATAAAAAAAAACATATTTTAGAACTTTCAATTTTTCACAGTAAAACAAACTTTGATTACAACGATTCAAAAACTGACAAACTTAAACCAAACTAACAGACTCTGACACGAAAACAAAATACAGACTCGAAACTCAACCAACCCACATACTCTAATGAAAAGAAATACAAATTCAAAAACAGACTGAATGACTCCTTCCCCTATATGCCAATCTTAACCAAATGGCTATTTTGTAAACGTGACCCTTCTCAATTTCACATGAACTTTGAGGTCGGGGAGGATTATTTTATAAAACTTCACAAACTTGTTCGTTCTTTTACAAAAATAGCCTTTCGACAACTGAAAGATACTCTATGGCTATCATTGGCAAGAACAGTTTAAGACACTTCCAAAGTTGGATCAACTTATTTTGACCAAAATCTAAATAGTACTCACTTGACCACAGAGTTTTTCTAATTTTTCAATTTAAAATAAAAGACCTGGTTTCACGATTACGGCCTTTCAGCATCTCGAGAATGAAGATTTTAAGGCTGTGTTGGCTAACCGACCAAAACCTTGAACATTGACCAATAGGTGGTTGTTCTTGCAGAAACAGCCTTCCGCGTCCTTCGGGAACATTCGGCTATTTCTGACAAGAATGGCTTCACCTGACTTATTCATTCCAAATTTTAAAACTTAAAATTTTTTTGGCTATTTTTGCAAAGGTGAGGTTGGACCCGATGAGGGTTCCCTACGTATCTCACACCCTGTGAGAATCAAACCTGCGTAGTTTGGAAAATAAAATAAACTATTTTTGAAAACAAGGTACTTTTCTTTTTCATTTTCCACGGCACGAACTATTTTTCCTTTTCTATTTTCTGAAAACAAGACAAAATAATGACTCTCTTTTTTTACTTTTCATTTTCAACAAATAATAAACAACCTATTTTTTCCAATCTGAAATAAAGACTCTTCTTCTTTTCTTTTTCTTTTTCAACAAACGACTTTCCAAAAATAAAAGACTCTTTTTCTATTTTTTTTCTTTGCTTGTTTAATAAAACAAACTATTAAAAATAAAACATTTTCCTTTTTTGATTTTTCCTAAATTTCGGCAGGGTTTCGACAGTATTTGAGCATTGATTCTTCTAAAAATAGGCAATTAACTTTCTACACTGTTATTTATCTCTTTTACTTTTTTTCTCATTTTCCAATATTCAGATATTCTGAGGCCGGTGAGCATGTAGGTCCGAACAAATAAATGCACAAAAAAGAATAGGATGCATCAGGGTGATATTTTCATTTCAGGTTGCTAGTCCCAGGCGGACCCAACCCCTGTGTTGAGTCCCCTAAGTCAAATGTAACATGATGCAAATAAGCGTTCCTACTAGGGATCCAGCATGATGTCACATTATTCTATGTTCAAAACCTGGGTCGGTGTTCTAGACTGTGTACCCGAGCGGCCAACTCGAGTCGAGGAGTGGGCAACTTACCAGGAACCAAAAGGCCATCCGGCTTAGTAACTTGTCCGGCCTCTTTCTTATTTAAAGGTATGAAATTAACAGAATAAAGAGTCTCAACCAGTAAGCACATCCCTAAGGTGAGAAGATATGGGTTTTGGCACAGTTTATATACAGTTCAGATAATATCAAAGCGATAACATTTAGAACATTCAGCACAAAACATGTAGGAAAATTAGATATAACTAAATACGACAATTTATCTAAGCTCGAATTCTAAACCCTGAACAAAACGTTCTGGGTTTTTATCCCCAGCAGAGTCGTCAGAGCTGTCACACCTCCTTTTTTACTACTTCTGCAAGGGCGTAAAGGCATTTTTCTAATTAAAGGACAATCGGAACGAGATTTATTATTAAGATTTTAGAGTGTCCCAAGTCACCAGTTGAATCCCGAACCGAGGAAAATATGACCCTGTTAACAGTCTACGAACCAAAAATCCGAGTAAAAATTCTGTTAACCAGGGAGAAGGTGTTAGATATTCCCGGGTTCCGTGGTTCTGGCACGCTACTCAACTGTCGCATTTGGATATATCTGATTACAGAACATGTTCTAGCTTATGTGGTTTTTAATTGTAAACCTCTTTTATTATTAATTTTTAATTGAATTGCAATGTCTTGAACCATGTCACATCAATGCACCTGTGGTTATTGACATATTTCGACTTCGTTGAGATTTGGATTTGGGTCGCATAAATGCGCACCCGAGTTCAAGAAGGTAATTTATTAAAAGCACGCCTAAAGCGACAAACGCGTTATTATCTTTCGGGATGGTCGTGAAATTCACTAGACGGCCCATCCCGAAATCGAAGTGTTTTTAATTAAGTATTGAATGAAGGCCCCGCAATTTAAATTTTTTTTTTTTTGGCTGGCTATGATTTTCTATTGGGTTTTGTCTCTATCAATAAAAGAAAATTCCTAATCATTTAACATGCTTGAAATGTCTAAAAGTCCATAAGTCAATTTCCTACAAATAGGTCTAATAACCGAATCGAGTATTTCAAAGAAATTCATGCCTCATTTGAAAAGGGTGGGACTGCCTGGGCCGGGGCAAATTCAGAAGCCCACTCTCGCTTTTAATTTGGAGTCGGTATGTATACAATCAGTAATTAAATCAACATAAACTGCAATTAATCTATCTCGAAAAACGCTCGACTATTTTAATTAATCTTCTGTATGTTGCAAAGTGAATCAAATGTGAATATTATAAACCCAAAGAATCAATATGACCTTATTTTAACCAGCCGATTTGAGTTTTGACTTATGTTGACCATGATTCATTTTAGATCTTCAAACAATGCTGCTTCTAAATATAATTAGACAAGCTCACATGTTCATAAAGAGAGTTTACACACTAGTGAATAGAGTCTACTTGGTCTATTTAATATAGATGGCACCTATTTGAATAACGGTCCCAAGCAATTATTCCAGAGCACATACACAATAACCAAATGAACGAGTATAAGCTTATTATCTCATCAGTTCGATGTTGTCCAGCATAGCCTAGTCTTACTACAGAATTCGAATATTTGATGCCAAATAAATGAATGTACTTAGACAATCCAAAAACAATTTAATTATACAAAAAGCAGCAGCGAATTACACAAAATCAGTGAATGAAATGGTAAGTACACAACTCGGGAAAATAGCCAGATCAGAATTTTAGCTTGAACTCTTCACATATACTTATGCTTTATATTTTCTGCTTATATTTGCCATAGCAACAGTCATGTACCTAGAATATAGATCAAAATAAGACGCAGGAGGTCATCAGTAGTTAGCAGACGATCACAGGCAGCCCAGAAGCAGAATCAACAACTAGAAATGTTTAAACCCCAAAAAAACCATGCAATTAACCCATAACACACTTGAACAAACCCAAAAAAACTCAAATCAACTCCCAATACAACTTCTGAATCTAACAGTCAACCAAGTAGCCTGTAATAGACTCAGCCAACCAACTACACGTCGAAATCACCCAAATAAACTCGAAGATGAACCCAAAATACTTCAAAAGACAATGACTCAACCCAATCCAGTTCAGTTATGCCCAAAATCACTCGAACAAGGCAACAGATCACTCCAGAAGCTTTTAGTAACTCGAATTTACCACAGAAATGAAGACATTAAATAGGAATTTAGAAAGGATCTAAAGAGGCAACGGAACAATGATTTTTTTTTTGAAAGTTTCTGCTATTTTTTTATTTCCTCTTAAGGAAAGCTAAGATCTAAAAGTAATTTTGTGCTACATTTTGAATTCTCAGATCTGTAGGCTTGAGAAGTAATTTTTGGGGGAAATTTATGGCTCCAAACTTTTTGATTTTTCTTCTAAATCTGAGAGAAGGTTTTTGAACTTTGAAAAATCAGATCTGCCCCCTCCCTTATTCAAAGCAAAACCCATGCTTTTATAGCCAAATCAATATAGTTACCTACTCCCCTAGATGAGACCTCCAATTCCTCCCCTATTCCTCACGTGTGACCTCCCCTATCCACTAGAACATTCCCTCAATAGAATTTGATTCCCCTATCCTAAATTCCCAAACTGACCCTCAAACTAACATCTAACCTACCCTCTAATACCCAGGTTATTTACCCCTGTTATTACCCTTTAACATTTCAGACCAAAAGGCCAATTGTCAGTTTCCAAATTGGGCCTCCGTTTCAGTGGCCAAAAACCTCCCCCAAACCCAATTCAAACCAAAGACACAATCTAAACTATAGAAAATTAAAGATAGTAGTATAGTTAATTCTTGTCTTTTTTTGTGTTTTTCATTTTTGAATGAAAACATTTTAAGAAAGAAACATAAACTAATACTAATCTAATTAACCTAATTAACCTACAAAAAAGAAGTGATTGATAATCGAATTTAAGGAGAAGTGCGATGAAGTACCAATGGAGACCAGCTGAACCTCATCGTCTTCAGGAACAACAGTGACTCAAGCTCGACTTGCTCTGCTCAATTGAACGACAGCCTCTCGACCGGACATCGACAAATCTAAGATGAGACGAAACTCACATTAATCAATGGCTCTTGACAAACCATTAACTAATGTTAATTTTGACATACATCACGCCAAAAATCAATGAAAAGAATTGAAGAAGTGAAAGCTTGGCGATTCCAACTATCTCTTTTTTTAGATTGGAAATTTAACGGATTCCATTGGGTGTTTTGGGAAATGAGGGAAATGACATGAATTATCAGTGTCCGGTGGTTGCCTAGTACAGATTTGGGGTTGAACAGGGTGGTGCTGCCACCGGAGAAAATTTGGGCGGCGCTAGGGTTTCCACAATTTGAGGTTGTACAGTGTGATTTGGGGGGAAACAAAGTTTGGTATGGGTATGAAGGAGAGAATACGGAGCTGTGGTGTAAATTTGGGGGTCATTGGATGACGGCCGCTGCCGTGGGGAAATTTTCGGCCGGCGGCGTGTGGCGGTGAGGACTGTTCTCTGAGAGACGAGTGGGGGTGATGTGGGATCGAAGTACAGGGATCTGAGGTTGTTTGGACATTTTAAAATAAAAAGTGGGAAGGGTTCCTGGCCATTGGATGAATTAAATTGGAGGACCAGGATCAACTTAAATCAACAGAAACCAAAACGACATAGTATCTTGAGCATACTACGTCGTTTCAGCGGTTTTTTTTGGACCGAGTATGGGCAGCGTTTTACGCTAGGTGTGGAGTGATTCTGGGCTAAGTATTTGGGCTAAAGAAATGGCCCAATTGTGACTAATGAGAGCAGCCCTCTTTTCTTTCAATTCCCTTTTTTATTTTCTCTTTATTCATTTTGTTTTCTTTTTCTTATTCTTAATTATTATTTGAATATAGTTTTTTTATTTTTGTTTAAAATGAAAAATAAAAAGTTAAATACAAAATTGAATCTAAAATTATATTATTTTACTAATTTATAATGTTAAACCTAAACTTAAGATAAACTCTAAAAATTGAAAGTACAAATGCAAAGAACCATTTTTGTCATTTTTTATATTTTATTTTTTCAAACAATTTAATCACTAATTAATCCTAATATATAAAATCAAATCCTAAATGAAAATTTCAAGTATATTTTTTATATTTTTTATATGAATTAAAATGCACAAATAAAATGCAACAATTATAAAAAAATAACATAGAAATTCACAAAAATCATTTTGTTTGAATTTTGGGGAATAATTAATATATAGGGGAAAAAATCATGTGCTCACAAGGACAAATGGTGGGATAACAAAATCGAAAGCATCTTGAACTGGTGTGGATACAAGCCTAGCAAGGGACTCGACAAGAATTTTCAAGGGATTGCTAAGCCCATCAAGCTGAAGAATATGGTACCACTTTTGGTCTGGGATATGAATACACCTGGAAAGATTTCAATGAATTTTCACCACCACGGCGGAGTCCCTACTACCCACTGGAGCATCCGATACCTCACCTGAAGCAGACTTTCCAGCCAGCCGATGTCATATATGGATTGGAAGAAGAGGAAGTGCTGGCGGCAATGAGGAACTTCTTTTTGGAAGAGGATAACCTGGATTGTTGTATCATTTTAGAGGAGGAAGGGGAGGAAGACCTTCTATACAAGCCATGAGCCGAGGAACACGCCTCAAAAGCTTGTCCATCAGAACCACCAGAGCCTGGAAAGTTTAGAGGTAGCAAGGTTGGACAAAGCACCATGCATTATCTTTTACTTTTGTCTTGTTAACTTTCTTTTCGCATTTTTTATTTCAAAAAAAGAGCTCCAGTGTTCAAAAAAGTTAAGAAATTTATCAAAGCATTTCAGTTTCTTATAAATCTTACTCTTATTACTTTTTATCGTTTGCTTTATTTACACAATATTGCTATTGCTTATCTTAATGAACCGACGATTGTGACTTGTAATGAGAAAACACAACAAACATATATAGACTCAAAAGAAGATGATATACTAAAAGAGGTTGTTAAAGAGGTTGAGGATTTTAAGAATAGACCTAAGTCCAATCTGGAGGAGACCGAGATTTTTAACTTGGGAAATACAGAGAATGTCAAAAAAACGTGCATCAGTGTTCATCTGTCACCATCAGAAAAGAAAGAGTACATAAAATTTCTAAGGGAATATGTGGACATATTTTCCTAGTTATATGATGGTATGAATGGTCTCAGTACATCTATTATAGCTCACAAACTGTCGACCGATCAGACATGTCCACCGTAAAACAGAAGCTAAAAAAAATTCAAACCTGACACGAGTTTGAAAACCAAGGAAGAAGTAACCAAGAAAGTCAAAGAAAATGCTCTCAGGGTAGTAGAGTATCTAATATGGTTAGCCAATATTGTGCCAGTGCTGAAGAATGACACGATGGTTAGAGTCTGTGTCGACTACCGGGATCTCAACTCGGCCACTCCAAAAGACAACTTCCCCTTGCCAAACATACACATTCTGATTGAGAATTACGCCAAGCATAAGCTGTACTCATTCGTTGATTCTTTTGCTGGGTATCATCAGATATGGATGGATGAAGAAGACGCGGAGAAAAAGTCTTTCAATATGTCGTGGGGGATGTATTGTTACAAGATGATGCCTTAGGGATAAAGAATGTTGGGGCCACCTACATGAGTTCCATGACTATTATTTCGCATGAAAAATGATACACAAAGAAATCGATGTGTATGTAGAATACGTCATCAACAAATCTAAGAGAGTTGTTGATCACACAGAAGTTTTGAGAAAATTCTTCGACAGACTGAGAAGGTACAATCTGAAGCTGAATCTTGTCAAGTTTGCATTCAGGGTTCCTGCTTGAAAGCTACCTTGGTTCATTGTGAGTCGCCGAGGAACAGAACTGGATCCGTAAAATATAAGGCCATTCAAGAATAGCCACCGCCAAGGAACAAGAGAGAGGTCATGAGTCTCTTGGGGAGACTCATCTACATCAGCCGGTTCATAGCTCACTCCACAATCATTTGTGAACCAATCTTTAAGATGTTGAAGAAGGACAGTGCTGCCAAATGGACTGATGATTGTTAGAAGACCTTCGACAGAATCAAGAAATAACTGTAAACGCCGCCCATTTTGGTTCTTCCCGAACTAGGTAGACCCATGTTGCTCTACCTTGCGTTACTGGATGGAGCATTCAGTTGTGTTCTTGGGCAAAATGACAAAACGGGAAAAAAGGAGTTGGCCATCTTCTATCTCAAAAGGAAGTTCACCCCGTATGAGGCCCGATATTCCCTAACGGAACACAACTGTTGCGCGTTTACTTGGGTAGCTCAGAAGTTGAGGTAGTTTTTCTGTGTCTATACTATCTCATATTAAGAATGGATCCACTAAAATACAACTTTCAAAATCCCATGCCCACTGGCAAGCTGGCCAAGTGCCAGATCGTGTTAAGTGAATTCGACATTTCCTATGTGACTCAAAAGGCAATCAAAGGACAAGCAATGGTAGATCAACTTTTCGAGAATCCCGTGGACGGAGAATACAAACCCATCAAGATGTATTTTCCTGACGAAGAGGTATCGTTCATAGGAGAAGATATTGCAAAATCCAATGATGGCTGGAGAATGTTTGTTTTCGACGGAGCCGAAAATTTCAAAGGAATTGACATAGGAGCAGTCTTGGTATCAGAAACCGGCCAGCATCATCCGGTGTCTGCGAAACTTAGATTCCCATTCACCGAAAACATGTCCGAATATGAAGCCTGCATCTTAGGGCTCAAGCTGGCTATTGACATGAACATTCAGGAGTTGCTAGTATTGGAGATTCAGACCTGCTCATACATCAGGTCCGAGAAGAATAAGCAACCAAGAATTCCAAGATACTCCCTTATTTGCATTATGTACAGGAGTTGAGGAAGAGGTTCACAAAGACAGAGTTTCAGCATATCCCCAGAGTTAAGAATGAGTTTGCCAATATGTCGGCTACCCTATCATCTATGCAATGGATGACTATGGAAATGGACTGTATTCAGTATGTCTGAAAGTGCCACTGCAATCAGATACATGCAGACATGATAAACGTGCCTCCAAACGAGCTTACTACAACAAGCTCGCCATGGTCGTTCGCCACTTGGGGAATAGATGGTATTGGACTTGTTGAGTCTGCTGCATCAAATGGGCAAATGTTCATTCTAGTGGCAATTAATTATTTGACCAAATGGGTCGAAGCAGCATCATACAAGGGGGTGACTAAAACAGTTATGGCAGACTTTGTCCGCGACCGCATCATTTGTCGTTTTGTCATCCTAGAGTCAATCATTACTGACAATGGTTCCAACATAAACAGTGACATGATGAAAGAAATATGCAAAAAATTCAAGATCAAATACAGGAATTCTAGCGCATACAGACCTCAGATGAATGGAGCTGTAAAAGTGGCCAACAAGAATGTCAAGAAGATACTAAGGAAAATGATAGAAAAGCATAAACAGTGGCATGAGAAGTTGTCATTTGCTATATTAGGATACCGAACAACAGTTCGCACATCAACTAGGGAAACTCCCTATATGTTGGTTTATAGTACAGAGACAGTCATTCCCGCTAAAGTAGAAATTCCCTCCTTGAGGATCATATGGGAAGTAGAACTTGACGACACAAAATGGGTAAAGAGTCACTACAAGCAATTAGCTCTTATAGATGGGAAGAGAATGAATGCAATTTTCCATTGTCAATTGTATGAGAACAAAATATCTAAAGCCTTAAACAAAAGAGTCAAGCCAAGACAGTTTACACCGGGACAACTGGTTTAAAGAAGAATTTTTCGCATCAAGATAAAGCCTAAGGGAAATTCTCTCCTAACTGGCATGGTTCGTAAATGGTCCATCGCGTTCTAACAGGACGAGCCCTCATACTTGCAGAAATGGACGGAAAAGTCTGGCCAAAGCCGAACGATTCAGTTACAGCAAAGCGATACTATGTGTAGCTATTTATGATTTCTTTATGATGTAATTTGAACTACGCCTGACCTGATTCCCATTTAAGAGAGGATACGTAGGCAGACCTGTGGGTTTGGTCACAATTCAATAAAATTTCATTTCACTGCCATTAGAAACTGGGGCAAAATTTTGAGGTGGACCCTCAATATTGTGAAGTTGATTTTCAGCCATTTATCGCACGCAGCGGTTAGAAGCACCAGTCTAGTAAACTGGGGCAGAATTTTGAGGAGGACCTTCAAAATTCCAGAGCGAAAGAGGCATCCAAGACATAAAATCATCAATATGATTACACACTAATTCTTTTCCAGAAATACGACTCTCAAAATCATCACCTATTTACAATTGTTATCCGTACGCGACATCCCCAAAGCCATAACATAGCAATCAGCTATCAGCTAAGATATTTCATTACTATTCGCCTTCATTTCTCTGCACTGCAGAAGGCTACCTTTTTGCCTTTCGAGGTTAAGTTCTACCTCCATCTGCATTTCCTTGCATGGCATAAGGCTACCTTTCAGCCTTCCGAGGTTAATCTCTACCTCCGTCTGTATTTCCTGCATTGCATAAGGCTACATTTATGCTTTTCGATGTTAAGCTCTTCCTCCATATGCATTTCTTGCATTGTATAAGGCTACCTTTCTGCCTTCCGAGACTAAGAACTGCCTCCATCTGCATTTTCCTGCATTTGCATATGGCTACCTTTCTGCCTACTGAGGCTAAGCTCTACCTCCATCAACATTTTCCTGCATTGCATAAGGCTACCTTTCTGCCTTCTGAGGTTAAGCTCTACCTCCATCTGCATTTCTCTGCATTGCATATGGTTACCTTTTTGCCTTCCGAGATTAAGCTCTATCTCCATATGTATTTCTCTGCATTGCATATGGCTACCTTTTTGCCTTCCGATGCTAAGCTCTACCTCCATCTACATTTCTCTACATTGCATAAGGCTACATTTCTACCTTCTGAGAGTACGCTCTGTCTCCATCCTACATCACTGAAATATCGCCACTTTATTTTTCTTCCATGGCTTAAATATCGCCACTATATTTTTCTTACATGGCTGAAGTACCGACACCATTCATTTACATCTTGCATCGGTTGAAAGACTGCCACCATCTACATTTCACGGGCTGAAAGATCGCCAAATTATCCAAAGGCATCATTGTTTAGAGGCACCATTTTCATAGCCCGAGAAGGCCATGTCATGGCTTGAGGATCCCATTTTGTCTTTTGCACATAGTTTTTCAAAGTCATCATAGTTCGGACGCATTATTCTCATAGCCCGAGAACATCATTTAATAGCATGTGAACCTTTATCATACGCTTCATGGCCCATGATGTCATGGTCCGAGGATGTCATCCTAGCAGTCTGAAGACAACATTCATGGTCCAATGGAAACTTGGATCACGATTAAATATACGCACAATATATGTCGGTATTATTTATTTGTAGGTACACCGGCTAGCAACGACCATCTTAGCAGGAGTGATCCCGCTGTAGTTCTCGCAGCCTATCCGACCCTGACCTTCTTTCTCAACCTTAACATCGCGTCCGCTTTTCAAAAATTTCCATCGGCATGTTCTGCCAATGGATCCTGAACTACATATGGCTTGATTCCTATAAGACCTGGGATATGTAAGAAGCTCAGGAACCATAGCTCGGTTAAAATTATTCAAATTATTTCATTATGTAAAATTGACCATCATATCTTTACCCGACAACTCTTTCATCCTTCCCGGGTAATGATGGGCAGCTATTGATACCCAAATTTTCCCTAAATATTTTTATACTCAATTTTTGGTGAATAATTTATTTCTATTCTCATATTTACATCAAAATATAATTAAGGTGATTTTTGTACATTTTTATAAATTTATTTGGTATTTTTAAAACTAAAATGCATATAATTGCAATTATAGCATATTTTATGATTGATGGCATTTTGCAATTATAAAATTATTTTCAGTATTTTGGATTAATATTTATATATTATTAATTTATTTAGTACTTTTAATTTGTATTAAAATCATTATTACTATTTTGTAAAATAAAAAGGAGAAAATTGGCTATTTAACACCTAGCCCATTTCTATTTCAATTTTAGCCTCAATTTTTCCCCAATTGCGCCCAAATCCAAAAATAACCCAAGTCCAATTTTAACCGACCACTGGCCCAATTTTAAAACCCAGCCGGCTTCACTTTAAATCCAAGTCGTGATCATTCTGATCAATCGCCGATATTCTTTCTTTCTTTTTTTTAATTCCCTAACCCACCTAACCCTAATCCATTCTATCAGAGAAACCACCTTTGAACTCGTCATCTCTCAAACTCTCTTTATCCCACTCAGAAACCCTAATCATCTCCCACATATTTCTACTATGTTTCCACCGGAATCCATGGCATTCCAAGCCATGAGTGGCATGTGCTCACTCTCTCTCACCGTTAAACCTAAGCTACTCAAAGTTTGGAGGCCAACTTTAATGGCTCTATTTAGATATGTCTTGGATCTGTAGATCTATAACCTCTCCAACCATTATTCCAGCTTGTTCGAGCAATATGAGTCTCTATGACTCAGGATCCGACTTTCCTCAAGACCTTTCTCATATGAGGGTTTTCTCCGCTTCTAGGCTATCTAAGATTCTGTACTTGCTCATTTCTTTTAGATATGTGACATGTCTGGTCTTTGCTTGAATTTTAAAGGTTTTCCCTAAATTTCCTTTTTATAATTGTTCAAATTCGATTTTAAGGTTTCTGAAAAAGGATTTCTTCAAATACCTTTCTAATTCTCTTGTTCTTTCTTTATGTGTGTGTTGTGCTTGATTGTTTTCTTTTACCATGCATGAGTTTTCTCTCTTGTCTCTTCTCTATTATGCAAGACTCTTCTATTTTTCTCGCATGATTAGTTCGTGTTGTTAATCCTCATACTTTACTATATGTGTTTACATTTGAACTCTTTGATTTTGGTCTCCTTACTGACTTCTATTTATGTTCCTTCTAAGCATGTTTTAACTACTTTGTTTAAAATTCATACCATCTCTTTCTTCTGAAACTTGTTTAAATTTCAAGTTCTCTCAAGCATGACTTTGAATTAGTTTCTTGCTATCGTGTGGGTTTGTCTCTTATAAGTCTTTGAAAGAGACTTCTGAGCCTCTTTCAATGACCTATTTCTCACCTCTTTATCCAATTCTATTCGAAACCCTAGGTTTTGGGAGGTTTCTTTGGCAAAGTGATATTAGGGTTCCACTTTGAAAACCTTTTCAGACTCACTTTGAGCCTGTAATTGAACTTGAATGTCTTTCGCTTGTGACTCTAAGACTTTCGGTGATAAACTCTTTTTCTATAATAAACGACTATTTTGTCTGATCTGTTGCTTTATATATAAGAAAATTCTTCTATCAAAAGGTTTTCACCAACCAAGTGATTGATTTTGATATTCCTTTAATAAGGCTAATGATTTGTCACTGATTTTTCGATTAAACCTCATTTACCCTACTGGGTGTTTACTTGGTCTTTTGTGTAAAAATTTCATGCTTGTTGTTTTTTCCTTAAATACATGATCTTGTGTATTCCTTTTGCAATTTCGTACCATTTTATAAATTATTTCTATATTTATGTGACTCTTTCCTTAGTTACTTTCAATTCCCTGTGATTACAACTGGATCTGGGATCCTCTTGGTTCTTTTCGAACCGATCCCCTGTTTTTGATTTATAAATACATTGTTAGTCCAACTTTCCTTAGTTACCCACTATGTATTTGGCCTTGTTTATGCACTACGTGGTTTCTTTACCCTAATCAGCCGTACTGAACTGATTCGTTTTCCTTATTCTACTTTGACTAACCATTTGAACTAGAATTCTTAATTAAAGGAGTCAAGTTGTCTTAATTGACACTAATTGATTGCTATTTCCATGTTTGTGCACATTATGCCTATGTACTGCTTGTTTTCAAAACTATATAAAGTCTTGCCTTCCCTATTTACAAACATACTGAGATTCACACGAACAAAAACACTTCCAATCGCATACTCTCTAGCAATACTATTTTAAATTCAACACTCAGCTTTGCTTGAGGCCTTTAGGAGTTACTTTGTTTCAACTTGGCTTTCTCTAATGACTACAATTTTCTTACTTGTTTTTCTTTGAAACTGGTATGTGTTTCATTTAGTTTTCTGCTTCATCCCTATGTGTTTACTTTATACTTCCAGCATTTTCGTTTACTTTACTGCTCATTTCAGTGATTTGTGTTAATTATGTTCCTTTCCTGCTTCTGTTTCTATTATGAATCCCTATCCATATTCCCTTCTATGTGTTGAGTTAAGGTTCTTGGCCTAGCAGTATCTTAATTACTGCCCTGGCCATAAGCTGATCCACAATGGATCCTAACTCCTCGGTTTGGCTAACAGGCTGGTCAGGGGTGTGCCAGCATTCCCAATTGCTGGACATGACCACCAGCCTTCCATAGCTCTCCCTGATTCTCATCCCCCCCTATGCACTTACACTTATTCTTAGACTCTTGAGTTCTGCCCCTCTATTATGAGCCTTGCTTTGGGACCTGCGTTCCCTCTAAACTTGGACATCTGAGGGCTGGCATTTCCACACTGCACTATGTTCTTAATTCTGCAATGTTTTGGGGTTAAGCACTTCCTTGAGTCCTTTAAGACTCTTAGGAACTTGGGCACATCCTAAATATGAGAAAGGCTTTTGGAAATTTGATCCTGGAAGTTTGTTTATCTCATATAGTTGGACTTTGGGTCTTAATTAGGTTCTTTGAATGTTGCTGGAGCTTCCTGATGTAATTTTTCTTTTCTTTTCTTTTTCACTCGAGTCAGTAATAATATGTACTAACTATTGGGGATGGTTAGTGGAAAGGTATGGGGATGAATGCATGCAAAGGGTAGAAAAACATGCCTATAGATTATTTATAACTTTTGCTTTCTGCATTTTTAGAACTCATGCCTATAAGTTCTTTCTGCACTCCTGCATTTTTGCATCTTAGAAAACATGCCTATATGTTCTTTCTACACTCCTGCATTTCTGCATTTTAGAAAACATGACTATAAGTTATTCATCTCTACATCTTAGAAATTATGCATATAAATGTTTCTGCACTTCTGCATCTATGCATTTTAGAAGTTATACCTATAAGTTCTACATTAAGAAATCATGATCTTAGGTTTTTCTGCACTTCTTTATATACATACCATTAGGCAAACAATCTTAGGCTTAATAAAATCAATACTATTCTGGATATCATGCCTATAAGGCTCTTGTATTTATGTAACCGTTTAAAATGAATGACGCTTAGAGATCATGCCTATAAGAGAAAATCAACTTAATTAGTTTCGTCTAATTCTAAAATTAGTCATGAATCTGTAGATATTTGTTTATAAAACCAGCATCCTTTTCTTAAAATCATTACACTCTGTTAGATATCATGCCTATAAGTCTAATTCAGGCAAACTATTAGGTAATTAACTGCGTCAGTTTTTGATAAACTACATCCAGACAAGGCTAATTTGGACTCCTCATCTAAGAAATACGTGATGAATCAGCCCATCCTACGCTTTAATTAATTCAGACCTAACCAGTATTTGAAGTCATGCTATATTTTCTCTTTTAAGTGAGGAGGCTTGCTTGATCCTTAATTGCTCTTTGTTTCCCCCTAACTGTTTATGTGTTCTTGCTCGTCGCCTAGACTTTTATCCCTTTTTAAACTCTGAAATGCCCCAATTTACGCCCCTTTAGGATTACTAGTCTCAATGCCTCCGGGACTGATATGATTGGGATGGGTAATAGCATGGAATAAGTAATGATTCTATTATGCGCTTTAAATAGCTTAACGGGGTGGGAATGGTAGATATGGATATGATGACCGATGTACAAATATATCATGTATCCCCTCTTATAAGGAGTGATTACTAGTATTGCATTGACGTGATCCATATTAATCATAAACCTAGGACCCTCCCCCTTTAACTTACCTTCGTCTATTTCTTTTAGAATATTTAAATCCTTCACAAAATTTCTGCCCTCTTTACCTTTCATCAAAGCTTCAACTTATTTGCAATATTGTATGCAAACCCCTTCTATTTGAGCCCTTAATAGTTTACTTGATTATATAAAGTCACAATTATAACATGGTCGGAAACCACACTAGTGGATCTTGTGGGGTGCCTAACACATTTTCCTCGAGATAATTTTTAGTCCTTACCCAAACTCTAGTTCTTCAAACTCAAACCCATTTAGTGTCCTAATGTACTTAACTATTAGGTGGTGAATCTTCAAATTTGCAAAACCTAATTCTCGAAAGGGAGCAAGTTGTCCTCCTAAATGTCATTAACCTGATTTTGCCTTTTAGAAAAAATGGGTATCGACAGTATGTTCAGATGGCGTCGGAGTTCCCCTGGATGTAATTCAGATTGATTTTGGTCCATTTTTGACATAGAAGTAAATGTTGTAGCAGCTGAGTTTCTGGTGTCATCCAACCTTCGGAGGGCTTGGCAGCAGGTGCAGAATTGCAGGTGCGGCTAGGAGATCGCAAAAGTGAAGGAGGTTGACCAAGATAAAGGTCGCATGTGCGAACATCTGGGCGCAGGTACGCGCCCGCTGAATCGAAAACTCGTTCGCTGAAGCGAAATATAGGCGAGCCCTGAGGGAATGCAGTTGCTGTCAGTGTTTGCATCTGTGGAAGCATAGATGCGCTCTTAGTCCTCATAAGCAGAAGCGCAAATTCACTTATTATGCCACGGAAGAGGAATGTCCCTAAGTTAGTTGAGGTCATACCTGCGATGGATTTGCAGCAGGTGTGGGGTCACCGATGTGACAAGCCATATAAGTGGAATACCTGGGGGGAAGAGTTAGAGTTGAGGGTTTATTTCATTTTCACACTTTGAGTTGGAGAGATCGGTTTTGGGTGATTTTGGAGGGGAATTTCAAGGATTGGATTGGGGTGTGTTTTTCTTACTCGAATTTGCTTATTATTCATGAATCTATCATTATTTTTATCAATTAATAATTGTTTTGAGTGGAACAACTTGGGGATTTTTACTAAAACTTCCTAAACTATAGATTGATTATTTAAAGGTCGATGTTTGGTCGGAATTGGATAATTTTAGTATGGTTGGACTCATTATTGAATAGGTATTTGGATTTTGTAAATTTGGTCGGGTTTTGAAGTGCGAACCCCAAGTTGACTTTTTTAGTTGACTTATTAATTTTCTTTAAATGGTGTAAATTTATTATTCGGAATAGTTTCTTATGGTTTGTATTTATGGTATTAAGTTAGCTTGGAAAGATTCAAGCCGTCCAGAGTTGGTTATTCGTGCAAAAGGCTTATTAGTGGGTTAATTTAGCTTGTTTGAGGTGTATCATGCCTAACTTTATGTGGGGGATCTACCCTTTAGGATTTGGGTTGATTGTGCAACTTATGTTATGTGAAAGCCATGAATGCAAGGTGACGGTGGGTACACAGGCTATATGTGGCATTTGACTGGTTAAGGCTATTTAGACCCTTTTCATGCATTTAGTGGAATTGAAATTACATGTTAGATCTTTTATTGTTAATTTACCCTTACATGTGTTAATCTATCCTTAAATGATTTATTTGACATTGTTATCACTTGCACTTGTTCTATAGGCTCGTACCAATGTATCCTTGAGTTCTAAGGAGACAGGAAACCAAGTGTGGTTAATGAAGTATGTCTATGAGTATAGAGCGTGATTAACAGCTACCTTTGGTCACTACTGGACAAGAGCTATAGAGGATCGTTCTTAATTTAAGAAGTGCTCTTTGATCAGGATTTTTTGGGTAGGTTAACTCGGGTAGAACATGTTCGCCTACGGGGATACAACTCATATTTTCTGGTAGAAGTACTCTTCGGACATGCTGTCTTACGTAGCTTAAATCGGGTAGGACATGTTCGCCCAGGGGATACAACTCATATTTCTGGGTAGAAGTACTTTTCACCTAGACTTACTTTTTGTATCATAACTCAGGTAGAACCTTTTTGCCTAGGGGGATTCAGCATCTTTTCAATAATATAGGGCGCCAACCACTGGTTATATTCATTCTCAATAATATAGGGTGCTAACCTCTGGTTATATTCATTCTCAGTAATATAGGGTGCCAACCCCTGGTCACATTTTCTTTCAGTAATGCAGGATATCAACCCCTGTTTATATTCCTTATTAATAATAGAAGGTGCCAATTCTAACCCCTGGTTACATTTCCTTTCAGTAATATATGGTTCCATCCACTGGTTAAATTTTTTCTCAGTAAGAAAGGGTATCAACCCCTGGTTGCATTTCTTCCTAGTGATGCAGGGTGCCAACGCCTGGTTACATTTTCTTTTAGTAATACAGAGTACTAAACCTTGGTTACATTCCTTCTAAATAATACAGGGAATTAATCCCTCGTTACATTCCTTTCTAGTGATACAGATTGCCAATCCCTAATTATATTCCTTTTCAGTAATATAGTGTGTCATCCCCTATTTATGTTCCCCTTTTTACTAATATAGGGGTCACCCCTATTTATATTATATGTTCCCTCATAGTGATATAGGGCATCATCCCCTCGTTACATTTCTTTTTAGTAATATAGAGTACCATCCTCTAATTGTATTTCCTTTTGGTAACACATGGTACTACCCTCCTGGATATATATTCTCCCATACATAGTTTATACTACTGTATTTGCCTTTCAACAAATTAGATCATTTATAGCTTTCTCTAATAACTCACAAAATTTTCCTAGTGCCAAACTAGGGCCAAAAAGTTTTGTTAATTTTATTCGTCTTGACGGTTTTGCAGGACCCCGCCATAAAGCACAGATTGTGACGATTAAGTATTGTAATTTTATTTCTCATCCGAAAAAAACAGAGGCCTTTCGATCTCAAGATACTCAGAGTTAGCTTTGATAAGGTGTCAGCAACCTGTATTTCCAAAATCAAGTTCCAAACACTGCTCCAAAAAAAAAGGTTGTTTGAGCATAAAGACGATTGGGGTCGAGCTTTGACGTAATGCACACATCGACCAACATCTCAAAATCCATATTCTCGGCTTCTAATTAAGAAGTGAGCATTCAAGACTAGATTCAAGCTCGAGCGTCAAGAATCAATCTTCAATCTCAAGGAACCTATGCGGGTCAACAAGCCCTAAGCTCAACACACCTACGCCAAGTGCGGGTTGGCGAGCTTCATATTCAAGACACCCACCTTCCAATGTAGGTTTACGAGATCACTAGTGAAATTCAAGATGCACGACATAAAGATTATATAACACCTTATATTTTTCATTTTTCTTTAGTGTAATCTTTTCATTTTGATATAATAAATAGGATTACAGACTGGAGCCTCGACGAAACCTCACTCGATTCTCCAACTCATCATTCCACCACGCTACTTGAACTACACATCCCTTATAACTTGGGATATGTAGGATGTCCAAAACCTAGACTCGCTTGTATTCTTTCATTTTTCTTTTCTTTTTTGAATAACAGTTTGGTAAAAAATTAGACAACCTTTTTAATTTTATTACTTGAAAACTCTCTTTGTTTCCAAGCAAATAGGGGAAGCAAATAGGGGTATGCTGTGAGTACCTAATTTTTTACCACACTTTAGTTTTTTAATTTTTTGTATTTAATATTTTCTAGATTTTAATCTTGATAATTTAACTTTTATGTCATTTTTATTAGTAGGCTTTATTAGAGAAAACGTAATATCTTTAACACGGTCTACTACATAGAAGTTGGAAGAATTTATTGTAAGCACATATCAAATCTAATAAGATTACTTCCTACCTTCCCTATACTATTTTCTTATCCCATCACCTACTCAATACACTATTTACTTATCCCACCGCCCTACTCCCTACACTACTCCCTTGTCCCATTATTCATTCTCTATTCTCTTCCTACCTTTATTATATTATATACACAAGCACATACATAAAGAAAGGAGGAGATTTTAAAAGAAGACCGAGTACAAAAGATTAAAAAAGAGGATGAGTAGTCGTTAGGAATAAACAAAAACCCGTTTGGCTATTTTCATCTTCCCTCCAAAATTTTCAGAAGTGCTTCAACCATGAAAAACTCACGAAGACCTCCATCTTCCCTATGAAATTCAGCCACCTTCCTTATCACCTAGGACCCAATTGAATTATCATGAACTCCCTCCATTAAACTACCGGAAAATAGTCATGAAAGCACCCAAACATCACCAAAATCCAGCAACTGAACTCCAGGGAAATTAGTCCAAACAAAAGCTCAAACACAATAATAATCAGCAAAAACACACAAGAAATCACCCTAAAAAACAGACCCAGAACTAGCCCCAAAATTAACACAAATAGTCCCAAAACTCTGCACTCAAACCATCCCCAAATCAATCTCTTATCCATCTAAAAGGGATCCCAAAATAGCCCCATCTTCCTCCTTAAATAGCATAAACTTCAGCGGAAATTCAGCAAAAACAGCATCGAAAACAAATGCCAAACTCACCCCCATTAACCTCATCTAAAGCTCCGCTAAAAGGTCAAAACATACAGCTGAAAATATGCTCAGTAATGTAGAAAAATGAGTTGCAAAGCTGCTGAAAAACAATTTCAAAAACAGCCCAAATGCAGTTATATTGCAAGACGCTTCATAAGATATTATTTGATTATGCTGATGTAGCATCTGGGTTGGTGATGAAGTAGTTGCTGATATATTTTTAAATTGCAGAATATTCGTAGATATTTTTTGTTTCTAGGCTTAAGATATTTTAGTTGTGAATTTCCTAGTCTTTAGGCATGTAGCAGTTGGTTGATCAGTTCTTGATTATTAGAAAATTTTTGTTTCAGTATTTACTGCAATTTTGTTTGGATCTCTTTATATTTAAAAATCTCTCCAATTAGCTTAATAAAAAATCTCTCATTTTCTTATTTTTTCCATTTTGTGCTTTCTCTACTAAACACTAAAAAATTGGTATTAGAGCTTTTTTTCTTACGGGACCCATGAGTGACTTGTGAGCATAATCTAAATGAAAGAAAATTCTTACCTATTTTCCTTTAAAGCCACCAAAACACATGGAAATAAAAGAAAATTCTTCTGCTTCTTTTGCTAGTCCTCAATCAATGTTTGATGGAGAGAATTACCAAGTATGGGCGATCAAGATGCAAACGCACATGGAGGCATGTGATCTATGGGATGCAGTAGAGGAGGATTATGATATTCATGCTTTACCTAGCAATCAAACAATGGCTGAAATCAAACTTCACAAGGAAAAGATGACAAGGAAATCCAAGACGAAAGCTTGATTATATGCTGGAATTTCACCAATAATTTTTTCCAGAGTCATGACACTGGAATCAGCAAAAGTAATCTGGGATTTTCTGAAAGAAGATTACCAAGAAGATGAGAGAATCAAAAGCATGAAAGTGATGAATCTCATTAGAGAATTTGAGATGCAAAGAATGAAGTAATATGAAACTATTAATGAATATTCAGATAGACTTCTTAGTATTGCGAATAAGATAAGAACGTTGGCTACTAAACTTCCTGATAGTAGAATTGTCGAGAAAATTCTTGTAAGACTACTTGAGCAGTTTGAACCAACTATTGTTTCCTTAGAAAATAATAAGAATATGTCAATGATCACTTTAGCAGAACTATCAAATGTATTGCAGGCACAAGAGCAGAGAAGGTTAATAAGATAAGAAGGGTCAATAAAAGGTGCAATGTAGGCCAAGTTGCAAAATAATGCTGGAAGCAAATACAAGAAAATGAAAGAGAAAATTAATCATGCTGGATACAATTAGGCTTCTTCTAATAATGGTAGTAGCAAAGATTCTGGCAACAATAAAATAGAAGATTTCCTCCATGTCAGCATTGCGGAGGGAAGAATCTTCCTCACTTCAAATGTTGGAGAAATACGGATTTGAGATGCAGGAGATGTCAGAAACTTGGGTATGCCGAGATCATCTACAAGAAAAAAGGATCTCAACAATAAGGAGATGCTCAAGATGCTCATATTTTGCATCTAGTATTTCAAGAGACAACTGGCTTATTAATAGTGGTCGTATAAACTACATGACCAGTGATGAGATGGTTTTTAGAAAGCTTGATACCAGTTACAACATGAGTCAGAATCGGAAATGGAGAATACCTCCTAGCAAAAGGATCGGGGATTGTAGCTATTCCGAGTTATAAATGTATACTTATTTCTGAAGTTTTGTTTGTTCCAAATATTTATAAGAATTTATTAAGTCTTTGACAGCTTCTAGAAAATGGATCCAAATTAGTCTTTTAAGATATGGCATGTCTGATCATTGATCCACGTGGCTAGGAATTATTCAAAATTAAAATGTAGGGAAAAAGTTTTTCTTTGAATCCGCTGGACGAGGAACAACTAACCTTCAAGTCAGCCCACTGTTGTAGAAACCTGGAACAAAAGGTTGAGTCACTTTCACCATAAGGAACTTTTGTATATGGAAAAAAAAGAGCTGGCAAAAGGTTTACCTCCACTTGAAGAGGAAATCCCAAGTTATAAGGCATGTCAATTTGGTAAGCAAACAAGGTTGTCATTCCAAAAATCAACATGGAAAGCAACTCAAAAATTGCAGTTGGTTCATACAGATCTTGGAGGTCCCAATAGAACTCCATCATTAAAGGGAAGCATGTATAAATTATTTTTATTGATGATCTATCAAGGATATGTTGGATATACTTCTTAAGATTCAAATCAGAAGTTGCTGAAGTTTTTTGGTGATTCAAAGTCGTGGTAGAAAAGCAAAATGGCTGCAAAATTTAACTGTTTAGATAAAATAACAGGACTGAGTACATTTCAGATCGGTTCAAAAGTTTTTGTGAAGTTGCTGGAATAGAGCATCAACTTACTACTCCATATACTCCACAGCAAAATGGAGTAATTGAAAGGAAGAATAGGACTATCATGGAGATGACAAGGTGTATGTTGCACGAGAAAGAGCTTCCCAAAAAGTTGTGGGCACAAGCAGCCAATACTGCTGTATTTTTGTTGAATATGCTGCCGACAAAGGCAGTGAATAGTCAAGCACCTTTTGAAGCTTGGCATGGGTATAAAATTTCACTAAAGAACCTCAAAAATTTTGGTTGCTTATATTTTTCTTACATACCTCAGGTGAAAAGGGATAAACTTGACAAAGGCAAAACCTAGAGTTTTCATTGCCTTTAGTTTGCGGTCATAAACTTACAGAGTTCTCCAACCACAAACTGGAAATTTTTTAATAAGCATAGATGTGGAATTTGTGGAGCAAAAGCAATGGAATTGGGATGAAGATAAACAAGAAATTGAAGCTAATGAGTTGCAAGATCTTGAGGAGCGCATCGACCAACTTCCAGTTAGAGGAACCACATCACTTTAAGATATTCATCAAAGATACAATGTAGTAGTATTTGAACATGCCGAATATGCAGAAGCTAAAAGAGACAGGAAATGGAAAGCTGCAATGCATGAGGAGCTGACCATGATTGAGAAAAATGACAAATGGGAGTTGGTTGACAAGCCCCAAGACAGAAAGATCATTAGGAGGTAAATAGGTTTATAGAACTATGCTAAATACAGATGGATTAGTGAACAGGCACAAAGCTAGTCTTGTGGTGAACGGCTATGCTCAGATTTTCGATGTAGATTTTTTCTAAAGTATTTGCACCTGTGGAAAGACTTGACACAATCAGACATCTTTTGGTACAGTAGAATTGATGATCTTCTTTCTGACTTAGGTTTTCAAAAAAAGCCTAAGCGAATCAACTCTTTATATAAAGCACACAAAATCTGACATTGTTATCATTACTCTGTATGTTGATGATCTTTTAGTAACAGGAATTAATGTTGTGCTCATAGAAGTATATAAAAGAGAGATGATAAAAGTTTTTGAAATGACAGATCTTTGAGAGATGGCTTTCTTTGTTGGAATGGATATTAAACAAGTTCAATAAATATTCATTTGTCAGAAAAAATAAACAAAAAAATTCTATTGAAATTTAGAATGGAATACAACAAAAGTATGAGAACGCCTACGAGTAAAAAGGAGAAGCTAATGAAGGATGATGGTGCTGAAAAAGTATAAGAAAGAACCTAGAAAAGCTTTGTTGGATGTCTAATGTATCTTACAACAAAAAGGCAAGATATGTAGAATCTAATCTAGTTGCATTCAGTTAGTTTGTTTCATTCCATAGTTAGTTATACCACTCACACGTGGCCTGAGTCGTGCTTTGTTCACGGCAAGGTTGTTTCCTATTTTTCTTGGTCGTGCATTGAGCACGTAGGTAACATGGGAAAGGGTCCTGTTATTTGTTTTGCTTATTTAAAGCAGCTGGCATGATGAATAAATACATATCTTGCAGCAACATAGAAAACTCTCTCATATCTAGTTGTATTTGTTTTTCGTGTACAAACTCAAGTGCGAGGTGATTATCATCTGAGCTAGCTAGTGTACTGCACTTACATTTGGTATCAGAGCCTGGTTGGAACTAATGGCGAAAATAGGCTCTCTCTCCACATCAACTTCTCCTTCACGGGAGGATCGCACCAACAAGACAGACGAGGACGGTGAAGGGCGTCGCGTCATGGTGGAACGTGCGGTGAAGGAGGCAAGCGCAGCGTTACTAGTTTTTCCGATGTTGACACGAACGAACTACAACGAGTGGCGACTCTTGATGCAAATCAACCTTGAGGCGATGGATCTTTGGGATGCCATCGAAACTGGAAACGTTAGCCGGCGCGAGGATCGTCTTGCTATGTCAGCGTTGGTTCGCGGGGTTCCAGCGGAGCTCTACCAAACGGTTGGCACCAAGAAGACGGCAAAGGAGGCGTGGGAGGCTGTGAAGACGATGCGCATGGGTGTGGCCCGTGTACAAGAAGCTAATGCTCAGAAGCTGTTAAATCAGTTCGAGACGATTGTGTTCAAAGAAGGTGAGAGCGTAGATGATTTTGCTGTGAGAATTAATGATCTCGCTGCAAATCTTCGAGCGCTGCGTGAGTCAATTGATGAATCACGTGTCGTGAAAAAGTTCCTTCGAGTTGTTCCTAAGCGTTATTCCCAGATTGCTGTCTCCATTGAAATGTTCCTTGACATCAATGTGCTCTCAGTGGAGGAATTGGTCGGGAGATTGCGTGCTGCGGAGGATCATTTTGATGATGATGTAGAACATGTTGTTGACAAGGCAGGTCGACTCCTGCTCGCCGAGGAGGACTGGGTGGCTAAGCACAAGAACCGTTTCATGTCGGAGTCCTCGTCCGGGAGTGGAAAGAGCACCACACCTTCTAAACAATCGTCCAAGAACAAAGGTGCTAATGGTGGAGAAAAACGTGATAACAATGTCAAGCTCACGAGCAAAGGGACGCCACGGAGGAAAGGAAAGTGTCGAAATTGTGGCATCTATGGTCACTGGGCACAGGATTGTGTTAAACCTCCGAAGGAGAAAAAAGGTGAGGCACATCTTGCAAGCGCAGAGGTGGAATCTCCAGCGCTATTTATGGCTTCGATGGTCTCGCTTAGTACATCAAAGGAACATGTCTCACAGCAGGTGGTACACATTCAAGAGAACAATGTTGTTCCTGTTGATTGTGATGATGACATGGATCTTTGACACCGGTGCTAGCAACCACATGACCGGACGACGCTCAGCTCTTTTTTCTCTCAATGAGACTGTGCATGGTACTGTACGCTTTGGCGATGGCTCTATTGTTGAGATATGTGGCCTTGGCTCAGTGATCGTGAAGGGGCGAAACCAAGAACATAAGGTATTAGCTGAAGTTTACTATATTCCTAAGCTTAAAAGTAATATTGTGAGTCTTGGACAGTTAGAGGAAGGAGGATGCAAAGTGGTGCTCGAAAACGGCATGTGTAGTGTGTTTGATTGCAAGAAAGTACTAATGATCCGTGCGGCACGCACAACAAACCGACTCTACACTTCAAAGTTGAACGTAGGAATGCCGGTGTGTTTGATGGCCAAGACGAATGATGCGGCCTGCTTGTGGCATGCTCGGTATGGGCACTTGAACTTCCGAGCTCTACGTGAACTTGGGACAAAGCACCTAGTGGAAGGAGTACCTATGATTGACAAGGTCGAACAAGTATGTGATGGGTGCGCTTTGGGCAAGCATCATCGTGCACCATTTCCTAAAGCGACAAAGTATCGAGCTACCGAAAAGCTGGAGTTGTTACACGTCGACTTGTGCGGACAGATCAAGCCATCAACTCCAGGTGGTATGAAATACTTCATGTTGGTGGTGGATGACATGAGCCGATTTATGTGGGCTCAATTGCAAGCCACAAAGAGTGAAGCACTCAAGCAATTCAAGAAGATTGTTACTGCTACTCAGAATGAGATAGGATGCAAGGTCAAGGCGTTTCGAACAGATCGTGGCGGAGAATTTAACTCCAATGCATTTACAGCATATTGTAATGAGATGGGCATTAAACATTTCACACAGCGCCCTACACGCCTCAACAAAATGGCGTTGTAGAACGTCGAAATCAGACCGTGGTCGAGATGGCAAGATGTCTACTGAAGAGCAAGGGAGTGCCATCGGAGTTTTGGGGAGAAGCAGTCATGACGGCGATATATATTCTGAATCGGTCACCATCAAGAAGCTTAGAGGCTGCTACTCCATATGAAAAGTGGTATGGATGCAAGCCAAGTGTGCAACACATGCGCACATTTGGTTGTATCGCATATGTGAAGAAGCTTGGTCCCGGCATCAACAAACTTGCGGATCGTTCGATACGAGGCGTGTTCTTTGGCTATGAGCCGGAAAGTAAATCCTATCGTGTTTATGATCCGGTGGCAAAGAAGCTGATGGTGAGCAAGGATGTGATCTTTGATGAAAGCAGAGCATGGGAATGGGAGCAACACGCTGGTGATGAAGGAAGATCCAGCAATACTTTTATTGTTGAACTGTCAACGACAGCAACTAGTTCAACAGTAAGCGGAGCAGCTTAGTCATCATCTGGTGCTAGTGAGCTATACCCTACATCCCCTATACTCTCGACACCACCTCCGACACAATCTGCACCTGGTGTTCAGTGGGCAACGCCACCATCTTCTGGAGCAGAAGATAGTGAAGGAAATCCACTGAGATTTCGCATGTTGTCTGATGTGCTCGACAACACTGATGAGGTACAGAATTTTGAATATAGTGGTTTATTTTTCTTAGCGGCTGATGAACCTACAGGAGTTGAGGAAGCACTGAAAGAAGAAAATTGGCGTAAAGCTATGGAAATTGAGATAGAGTCCATAATTGAGAATGAAACATGGACGCTAGAGTCTCGACCCTCAGGATACCGAGCAATAGGCCTCAAGTGGGTTTTCAAGGTGAAGAAAGACCCATCCGGAAACATTGTAAAGCACAAGGCCCGGTTAGTGGCCAAAGGATATGCTCAGAAACAAGGTATTGATTATGATGAAGTGTTTGCCCCGGTGGCGAGATTGGAGACAGTGCGAATCTTGCTGGCACTTGCAGCTCAAGATGGATGGGAGGTACATCATATGGATGTAAAGTCGGCCTTCTTGAATGGTAACCTTGTTGAGGAGGTGTATGTACAACAATTACCCGGCTTTGTGAACTCCAAACATCCAGACAAAGTGTACAAATTGAAGAAGGCATTGTATGGTCTCAAGCAGGCGCCGAGGGCTTGGAACTCAAGGCTCGATCAGGAACTAGTGTCGCTTGGTTTCACAAGGAATGCTTTGGAGCATGGAGTCAATAGGAAAGGAAGTTACAGATTCCTTCTCTTGGTAGGGGTCTATGTTGATGACCTTATCATTTGTGGGCCTGACAAAGACGAAATAGAAAAGTTCAAGCTTCAAATGAAGGAGAGTTTCAAGATGAGTGTTCTTGGTCTTCTAAGCTATTACTTGGGAATCGAAGTGAACCAGAGTTCTGATGGAATCTCTTTGTGCCAAAGTGCTTATGCAGCAAAGGTTGTTGAACAATGCAAAATGGTGGGGTGCAATACCACCGATACCCCACTGGAGCAACGCTTAAAAATCAGCAAGAAATCGGTTGCTGCAGAGGTCGATTCAACCCAATACCGGAGTGTTATTGGAAGTCTCAGATACTTGGTTAACACAAGGCCGGACATAGCACATGCTGTAGGCGTGGCGAGCAGGTTTATGGAGGCTCCTACCTTAGAACACTGGGCACTTGTGAAGAGGGTCATTAGATATGTTGCAGGCACCAGCAGCTATGGCTTGATGCATCGACGGAGCACTAGCAGTGATAAAAATTTGTTGGGCTATAGCGATAGTGATCTGGCGGGAGATATAGATGATCGAAAGAGTACCGCTGGGATTGCATTTTTTCTTGGAACAAGTCTAATCACTTGGGCATCTCAGAAACAAAAAGTTGTTGCATTATCCTCTTGCGAGGCCGAATACATAGCAGCTGTAACAGCAGCATGTCAAGGGGTATGGATCAGCAGGTTACTCGGAGAGCTGATGGAAAGGCCAACTCAGAAGTTCAAACTTTTGGTTGATAACAAGTCAGCGATCGAGCTTAGCAAGAACCCGGTGCATCACGACAGGAGTAAGCACATTGATACTCGCTTTCATTACTTTCGTGAATGCATTGAAGAGGGTCGAGTTGAAGTGGAACATGTGGGTTCAAAAGAGCAGCTGGCAGATGTTCTCACGAAGGCACTTAGTAGAGTGAAGTTTGTAGAGATGCGTCAGCAGCTTGGCGTGATCAAGGTGCAACAAGATTAAGTAGGTGAAATGTAGAATCTAATCTAGTTGCATTCAGTTAGTTTGTTTCATTCCATAGTTAGTTATACCACTCACACGTGGCCTGAGTCGTGCTTTGTTCACGGCAAGGTTGTTTCCTATTTTTCTTGGTCGTGCATTGAGCACGTAGGTAACATGGGAAAGGGTCCTGTTATTTGTTTTGCTTATTTAAAGCAGCTGGCATGATGAATAAATACATATCTTGCAGCAACATAGAAAACTCTCATATATCTAGTTGTATTTGTTTTTCGTGTACAAACTCAAGTGCGAGGTGATTATCATCTGAGCTAGCTAGTGTACTGCACTTACAAGATATACTGCATGTTGTAAGTATACTATATAGATTCTTGAATTCTCCAAATGAATTACATATGAAAGCTACAAAACGAGTGCTCAGGTATGTCAAAAGAACAATAGATTATGGGGTCAATTTTAGCAAGTGTTAGAATTTTAAACTTTGAGGACTATCTGATAATGATTGGGCTGGTTCTGTTGAATATATGAAAAGTACTTCAGATTACTGTTTTAGTTTTTGCTCAGGCTGTTATTTTTTTTGTGTTCAAAGAAGCAAGAGATTGTTGCTCAATCAACTGTAGAGGCAGAATTTGTTGTTGCTACAGCTGCTGTCAATCAAGTTTTGTGGATAAAGAAAATCTTATGCGATCTTGGTTTGGAGATTAAGAAAAGCACTGAGGTATTTGTAGACAACCAAGTTGATATCGCCATTTCTCACAATCAATATTTCCCGGAAAGACCAAGCATTTCAATGTGAAATTATATTTTATGAGAGATGTGCAGAAAGATTATCTGGTGAATCTGGTGCATTGCAAAATCGAAGAACAACTGGCTAATATTTGTACAAAAGCTCTTCCAGCAAGGAAATTTGAGCTCTGAAGAATGAAACTTGCGATTTACTGCTCTTGAAGCAAGGAGGAGTGTTGCAAGATGCTCATAAACTATTATTTGATTATGCTGATGTAGTAGTTGAGCTGGCGATGACGTAGCTGCTGACATATTTTTAAACTAGAAGATACTTAGATATTTTCTGTTGCTAGGCTTAAGATTTTTCAGTTGTTTATTTCCTAGTCTTTAGGCATGTAGTTGTTGGTTGATTAGTTCCTGATTATTAGAAAATTTCTATTTCAATATTTACCACAATTCTGTTAGGATATCTTTGTATTTAAACAGCTCTCCATTCAATTTAATAAAAAATCTTCATTTTCTTCTTTATGTCATTTTTTGTTTTCTCCGACTCCCCCAACAGAAACCTACTGCTCCAATTTTTGTCACACCTTTGCTCTTTAAAGTTTCAATAACTAGTTTTGCATCTTCGAACCATTGATCCTAATGTAACATGAATACATTAAATAAAAAATGTTTAAACTTGGCAGATCACTAGACTAGTTGAGTAAACAAGCCAAAAATATAATCTCCCAACTTTATCAAGTTTGCTTTATTTCAGCCACATACTGATCAATTTTCAGCTCCATATCTACGTGCTAACTAACACATAGTCGTGTACTTACAAATATTGTTGTACAAGCAAATGAATTCAATATGAGCGTGATACAAATGATATTTGATGATCACCACCTTATAAACAAGAATTTCACTTTTATAGAAACTAACAGAAATATTTTATCAAACTTCAACAATAGGATTATCTTTGAAACTAACAGAAAGATTACGCATTCTCACTACATAGCTGACAACTAACAAGTAAAGATTCAAGTAAAAGAGAATACCAAGTTAATGCTCCCTTGGTGAGAGTCTTCCCAAACTTTCTGACCAACACTGACTCAATTTTTTGTTTGGTCAAATTGTTGCCCTTCACTCCTTTGTAAATGCATTTACGTGGTCATGTGGGTCTTTTGTACCATCATATTTTGGGATATCGGGCATTTTAAATTTCTTTGGAATTGGTAGGGGAACGGTATTGATTACCAAAGCTGTTGTGAGTATTTATCTACGTCCACTCCTTTTACCACAGGTGGAACTCCAGGAATTTGTTCGATACACTTATTTTGCTCCTTGAGTTGTTTCTGCAAGGTTAGTACTAGATTTTAAAGACGAGAATTACCTGAATTACCTGGTTCTCCTTCTTGTGAGTCACCGAGGGTTGCTCCATTACCAGAATTAACTAGACCGGAGCGGGGGTTTTCCAACGTGTTGTTTTAGGCGTTGTTGGAACAGCAGGCAATCAATTAACTAAAGCTTCCAAAGCTTTGTCAATTCGTGCATCAATTATTTTCTGTACAAGTTCATCTCTTGTTTCAACTCCTCCGTCAACATGTTCAGACATATAATTAGGAGTTCCTTCTCGAGATCCATGTGGAGAAGCTTGAGGGATAACATTATTGAGCTTGATGGATCTGGTTTTTCTGATTGTTGTTTTCAATGTTATTTGACATGATGTTAATAATGAGTAGAATGTAACTTTAGAAAAGATGGATTATCAGATTCTTGGTAACGAAACTAATTTGTTTAACCAAAAAATATTATTTGGTTAAAGCTAGAATTTTGAGAAAAAATCGGGTTACTGATAATCAAGAGACCAAAAAGAATAATAGGCTTTCTAAGAATAAGAATAAAGCAGTAACATTTTTTTTAAATATGTTGTAGACGATATTTCGTGTCCTTACAAATGATGAAATCTCCTCCTTTTATAGTCAATAAGGAGTAACAGATTAATCTAAATAATAAAGGACATTTAATGAGGTGTTGCACAATCATTGCTATTAAATACTGATTCACTAACGTATAAGGTATTTAATAATGAATTTAGACTACTTTTTATCATCAGATTCTTGTCTTCAGTACCCTTTTTACTCGTTGGCATTAAATGACTTGAATTGGTACAAGACTCGTGTCTAAACTCCTTCTCGTGCCTGTTTAAATTTCTCTTCCCGTATCTGTCATCTCCCGTGCCTCTTACTTGATTATTATACTTTGACTATTTGACCAGTCTACGTGTCATGCCACGTCATCTTTAATTTAAATTCAGTTTTATTTTCCAATATGTGGTGAAAGAAATAGGGTTGCTAATAAGGTGAAAAAGCAAGTGAAGTTTGAGGAGTATCCTAAGAAACTGTTTGTTGAATCCTAGGTAGAGAAGAAGAGTAAGAGCAAAAGTATAGTGTCTACCAAAATACAACACTTGTTTAAATCAACAGATTCAAGTCCAATTTATCATCTTCAACAATGATAAACTTTCACATATTACAAGAAAACAAAAAGAAAATAGGAGTTGCACACTCACCTTTTCTGATGGCCAAAATTCGAGTTCCAAAAAATCCCCAACAAAGAGTTTGCTGGAGAAAAGGAAAACGCCGGAGAAAAGGAAGCCACTGGAGAAAAGGTAGTGCACCAGAGAGAAAAGATTGCTTGTTTTTGAAGTTCAAAGAATGACAGAGAAAAGACGAATGTCTTGTTTCTATGGATTGTTTTTAGGTTTTGAGAGTTTGAAGGGTCATATTTTAGTAGCTAAATGGGTTTAGTTCGGCTAATTATTTTTACGGGTTGAAATGCACTCCGCCCAGAACGGTCCATCAAAAAAATTGCCCAACCCATTATTTGTTGGGCTAGTTAGTTGGGCTTGGGCTCAAAATGTCATCCCTAGGAGGATGGACCCTAAATTTATAGAAGCTCAAAATGTCACGACCCGGAATTTCTACCATCGGGACTGTGAGTGCACCTAATATCACACTTTCTAGGCCAAGCCAGTGTTAGAGTATTACTAACCAATTTCCTTTTCGATTTAGGAAATAAAAGTAAACAAGTTTAAACAAATAATCACAACCGCGGAAGTAAGTAAGCAGCTTCTTTGTTTATAAACTATTGCCAGAACTATTACTGCTACTACTACCCAGAATTCACTGTCACAGTCCACGATCACACAATAATCTTCTACAAATATCAGTCTGAAAGAAAGTACAACTATTTTGGAAATAAAGAAAACAATAATCTAGAGAGGTAGAACGGGACGCTAGGGCCTGCGGACGCCAGCAGGACTACCTTGGGTCTCCATACTGTGTAACCTGAAGCCAACCTCTCAATCAGCCATCGCCTGCTCCGAAATCTGCATAGAAAGTAAAGAGTGCAGTATCAGTGTAATCGATTCCATGTACTGTCTATTCCTAGCCTAACCTCGATGAGGTAGTGACGAGGCTATGGTAGAGCATTACAATATAGCTTGCATACAGTGCATAATAAATTAGTTTGAAAAACGGAACAAAATAAAATAATAGCTTGCAAGGAAGAAATACAGAACTCAAGTATCCATCACTACCCAACGATAACAAACCTTAAGTGAAATGCAAAACGATAGAATAACTTGCACAGTAGAAGAAACATACATAAACACATACACTGATACATCACACATCCGATCCCACCATATACTAAATATCAATATGAATATTCACCTTATTGCTCCATGTCAATCGACCCTTATTCATCTTGTTGCGGCGTGCAACTTGATCTCATCGTACAGTTGTAATTCACCCTTATTTCTCCTCAATATACCACCTTTGTTACTCCTATTACAGTGCGCAACCCGATCCCACAATCTAATGGCATTTGACCATTATTCCTCCTTAATATATCACCCTTATTCCTCCTGTTGTAGCGTCCAACCTGATCCCACCATATCAGTACCAATTACATAATAAGAACAGGAATTTCACAATTTTTCCTCAAAGCTCTCCACAATATTCAAACCTCAAACTAAATCAAATGGAATGTTGTATAGTTATGAAACTTCACTCAAACTATACTACTCGCCAAAACCAACCAAAAATATACCATAAAACACCAATAACTAACTTAAGCCAATAATATGGGACAATGAAACTACGGAACATCTAATGCCTACAAAAAAGAAAAATAATTTATGACAAGTCGCAATTAAGAATGGAAATACCACTGAAACATGTAGCAGTTAAAGCAAGAAACAATATATTATGAACGGGAAGAAAACAGGCAAAACAGATAAATTGGCAGCGCATAGGTACTCGTTACCTCATATGCCACGAACATAGATTTTCACATAGCAATTAAGCAGGGGAATCCCTAATCCCTCGAGTCAAAGTTAGACACAATACTTACCTCACTCCAAGGCCAAACTCAAAGCTCAACCAATGTTTTTTCCTTCACATAAGCCTCCGGACCAATGGAATCAATCAATTCACCAACCAATCAAATCAACTTAAGCCTTAGGAACTACCCACGATTGCAAGAAATTCAAATTAGGCCATTTGTGAAAAAGTCAACAAAATTTAACACTCGGACCCTCTTGGTCCAAGCCTGAAAATCTGACCAAAATCCAATTATCCCTTCACCTCCGTGCCCGGGTATACAATTAATTTTGGAAACCGACCTAAATGTGAGTTTTAAATCCCCGAATTTTGAAATCCCTAGTTTCTACCCAAAACCCCCAAATTTCACCATGAGAATCTTTTCTTCTAGGTTGAAATCTTATAAAATGAAATGAAATATTGAAAGAAACTAGCTAAGAATTACATACCTATGATTTGGAGAGGAAGGAGTTTTTGGAAAATCGCCTCTTGTGTTTTCGATTTTTGAAAAATTGAAGAATGAATGAAAAATCCCGTCTTGCAGGTATCGCATTCACGATCAGGGATTCGTAAATGTGAAAATCCATTTCAAATGCGAAGACTATCCTAGGGCTGCAAACATCGCAAATGTGAACAGTTGTTCGCAAATGCGGCCAATGCTGATCGCAATTGCGATCCTGAGCTTCCCAATTGGGAAGGTCCCCTGCCAGCCCCACTGCTTGAAAATGCGATGATTCTACACAAATGCGAGGTTTGCATTTGATATCCAAACTTTGCAAATGCGAAGTCTGCAGACCTGAAGCATACCACCAAAATTTTGTAAGTTCAAATCACTTTGTAGCCTACCCGAAACTCACCCCAAGCCCTTGGGGCTACAAACCAAGCATTCACACTAGTCTTAAAATATCATACGAACTTATTCGTACGATGAAATCATCAAAATAACACCTAGAACTACAAAGTTAGCACACAATCACATGAATTCTTAAGAACACTTTGAAATTCCTATTTTCACAACCGGACGTTCGAATCATGTCAAATTAGTTCCATTTCTCACAAACTTTCACAGATAAGGTACAAATATTATTTTGGACTAGTACCGATCTCTGGAACCAAAATATGGGTCTGATACCAACGATATCAAACAATAATCAAATTCTTAAGACAATTTAATTTTCAGTCTTTCAATTTTCATCAAAAATTTATTTCTCGAGCTAGGGACCTCTGAACTTGATTCCGGTTATACGCCCAGATCCCATATTTTGATATAGACCCACAGGGACTATCAAAATATGAGTCCGTATCTATTTACTCAAAACGTTGACAAAAGGTAACTACATCAACCTTTAAAGGAAATTATTATTGTTATTATCAACTTTCAAAATAAATACTTTCTAAATACATGTATGGACTGCGCACACAAATTGAGGAGGAATAAAATGAGGTTTTAATGGCCTTAGAACATGGAATTAAGTTCTAAAACATAACATAACCTTTTGGTTCATCATATTCTCCACCTCTAAAACAATCGTTCATACTTGAACAGATATAGAAAAATACTTGGGATGGTGAAAATGTGGGGATATCTACTCCGCACATCGGACTACGACTCCCAGGTAGCTGCCTTAACATGATGACCTCTCCACTGCACTCTAAACAAAGGATAACTCTCCGATCTCAAGTGATAAACCTTCCAGTCAAGAATAGCTATCGGCTCCTCCTCGAAGGTCAAATCCTTATCCAACTAGATAGTGCTAAAATCTAACTCGTGGGATGGATCGTCATGATACTTCTGAAGCATGGACAGATGGAATACTGGATGTACCACTGATAAGCCTGATGGAAATGCAAGCTTGTAGGCCACCTGTCCCACTCGCTCAAGGATCTCAAAAAGCTAGATATACCTAGGGCTTAGCTTTCCCTTCTTTCCAAACTTCAATACACCCTTCATGGGCGACACCCGAAGCAACATTCTCTCTCCGGCCATATATTCCATATTACAGCCAGCATAACTCTTTTGCTTGGATTGAGTTGTACGAAGTCTATCCTGAATGATCTTAACCTTATCTAAGGCATCCTGTACCAAATTTGTACCCAATAATCGAGCCTCTCTCAGCTCAAACCATCCAACCGGCGATCGACACCATCTACCATATAATGCCTCACTGGGAGCTATCTGGATGCTAGACATATAAATGCTATGATAGGAAAATCCACTAACGGCAAGAACTAATCCCAAGAATCTGCAAAGTCAATAACACAGGCGCAGAGCATATCCTCCAAGATTAGAATAGTACGCGTGTACTGTTGGTCCGTCTGAGGATAAAATGATGTGCTTAACTCGACCTGCATACCCAAGTCATGTTGTAGTGCCCTCTAGAAGTTTGAGGTAAACTGTATACATCAATCAAAAATAATATAGATGGGCACACCATGAAGACAAATGATCTCACAGATATAAATCTCTGCCAACTGCTCTAAAGAATATAAAACTGCCATAGGAATGAAATGTGATGATTTGGTTAGCCAATCCACAATAACCCAAACTATATCGAACTTTCTCTAAGTCCGTGGGAGTCCAACAACAAAATCCATAGTGATACGCTCCCACTTACAGTTAGGTATCTCTATCTTCTGAGGTAAACCGCCAGGTCTCTGATGCGCGTACTTTACTAGCTGACAATTTAGACACTGAGCTACATATGCAACAATATCATTCCTCATCCTCAACCTCATCCTCCTCCACTAATAATGATGTCACAAGTCCTGATAAATCTGGGCGGCTCCCGGATGAATAGAATACCAGGAATTGTGAGCCTCCTTTAGAATCAACTCCCGAAGTCAATCCACACTAGGCACACAAATATGACCCTGCATCCTCGAAACCCCATCCTCTCCAATCATAACCTTCTTGGTATCACCGTGACACACTATGCCCCTAAGGACAAGAAAATAAGGGTCGTCGTACTGCCCCCCTGATATGCTCAAACAAAAAAGACCAAGTGACTATGCAAGCTAAAACGTGATTGGGCTCAAAAACATCCAACCTCACGAACTGATTGGCTAAAGCCTGAACATCTAATCCAGAAAGTCTCTGACCGACTTGAATGTACGCATGGTTGCCCATACTAGCTGAGAAATTCATACTCAAAGCATCGACCACCATGTTGGCCTTCCCGAGAAGATACAAGATGGTGATATCATATTCTTTTAATAGCTTCAACCACCTTCTATGCCTCAAATTGAGTTCCTTTTTCTTGAACAAATACAGCAAACTCTTATGATCCGTGAATACCTTGCACGACACGCTGTATAGATACTGCCTCCAAATCTACAACGCATGAATAATGGCTGCTAGTTCCAGATCATGAATATGATATTACTCTCGTTAGCTACCGTAAAGCATATACATTAACCTTGTCACCCTGCATCAAAACCGCCAAGGCCAATACGAGACGTGTCACAATATCGGCGCCATAGACAAAGCTGTCTTGAGCTTCTGAAAGCTCACTTCACACTCGTCTGATCATCTGAATGGGGCAGCTTTCTGGGTCTATATGGTCATCAGGAATGCTATAGATGAGAACCCCTCAACAAATTTATGGTAATTACCTGCCAATCCCAAGAAACTCTGGACCTATGTAGCTGAAATGGGTCTAGGCAAGTCCTTGACTGCCTCGATATTTTTCGGATCAACCTGAACACCCTCCGCTAATACATTATGACCCAAGAAAGTAACTGAAATCAACCGAAACTCGCATTTTGGAATCTTAGCATATAACTAGCTATCTTTGAGAGTCTGAAGAATGATCCGAAGATGGTGCTCATGCTCCTCTCGACTATAGGAGTAGATCAAGATATCATCAATAAAAATAATTACAAAAGGAATCTAGATAGGTCTTGAACACTCGGTTCATCAAATCCATAAAGGCTGTTGGGGCATTTTTAGCCCAAATGACATCTCTAGAAACTCATATGCACGTACCGAGTCTGAAAAGCTATCATAGGGACATTAGACGCCTTAATCCTCAACTGATGGTAGCCAGACCTCAAATAGATCTTCGAAAATTCCTTGAAACCTTGAAGCTGATGAAATAAGTCATATATCCTTGGCAATGGATATTTGTTCTTGACAGTGACTTTGTTCAACTGTAGATACTCTACGTATATTCTCATCGATCCATTCTTATTCTTTGAAAACAACACCTGCGCACCCTAGGGCGAGACACTAGGTCTAATAAATCTTTTATCAATAAAAGCTTGCAACTACGCCTTCAATTCTTTAAACTCTGGCGGCCATACGGTATGGCGGAACGAAAATAGGCTGAGTGCCCGGAGCCAAATCAATGCAGAAGTCAATATCCTTAATGGGTGCCACCCCCGATAAGTCTGCAAGAAATACCTCTGGAAACTCCCACCAACTGATACAGAATCCATGGAAGGAACCTCCGCAATAGAATCAGAAACATAAGCCAAATAAAGGAAAACACCCCTTCTCTACCAAAAGTCGAGCCTTCTTATAAGAGATAACCCTGCTAGTAGAATGACAAGGAGTCCCTCTCCACTCTAATCTAGGCCAGCAATGCTAAGGTCATGGTCTTGGCGTGACATTCCAATATAGCGTGATAACATGACAACCAATCCATCCCCAACATTACATTAAAATAAACGATATCGAGAAGTAGGAGATCTACGCTAGTCTCAAGACCCCCAATACTAACAACACACGAGTGATTGACACGATCTACAATAATAAAATCCCTACCAATGTGTACACACAAACACTGGAGCACTCAAAGAATCACGAGTCACAACCAACATGAAGCAAAGTAAGACACGTACGAGTATATATACCCTGGATCAAATAGAACTAAAGAATCTCTGTGGCAAATTGAAATAGTACATGTCATACCAGTATCAGATGACTCAGCCTCAAGCCTGGCTGGGAAAGTATAACATTAGTACTAGGCCCCACTACTCTAAATCATATATCTATGAAGGCCCCCCACTAGCTGGCCTCTGCCTCTAGTGGTCTGGCCTCCACCTCTAACGGCAGGTCTTCCACCTCTAGTAGCTTGACCTCTACCTTTGGTCCTTACCTCCAGCTGGCTGAGCAGGAGGTGGCACGCCCGGTGCCGGAATCATGGCACGAGAACCATGTAGCCGTGATAGAATGCCCACTAGCCCCGGACAAGTCCTCTATATATGCCCATAATCACCACACTAGAAACATCCATCCTAATATTGTGGCACTGGAATCTAAAACTAACTCAGGCGAGCAGACTGATCGAGATATTAACTCTAAATAGGAGGTGCTCTGATCGGATCTGGTGGTGCACTATAAGCTGGCTGCCCCAAAGAAGGTGCATAAGGACCACGACTCCCTGAAGCTCTATGGGATGTGTAAAGTGCTAAATGAAACGGCCTGGGGGGATGGACCCTACAAAAAGTACCTCGACCTCCAGGTGAGGCCCCATTGAATCCACCAGAATGATGCGGCCTCTTGTCAACACCCTGACCACTCCCTTGAGCTAGAACCATCTTAACTCATTGGGCATCTTTGGCGGCATCCTGGAAGGAAATATCACTCGCTGTATCCTTAGCCATCTGCAATCTAATAGGCTGAGCAAGTCCCTCAATAAACCATCTCGCTCTCTCTCTCTCTCTCTCTCTCTCTCTCTCTCTCTCTCTCTCTCTCTTTCTCTCTGTAGAAAGTATAAGAAGAGCATGATGGGCCAAATCAATAAAGCGATTCTCATACTGAGTGACGGACATACTACCCTGCTAGAGACGCTCGAACTGCCTGTAATAGTCCTCATATTGTTAACTCTTCTTTCCTGCAAAACAATCTTGTCAGTAGTAAGGCTAATCACAAAACATTTTAAGGAAGTGAAAGCTACAAGATTACCTATGTCACACAGTTGCACACTTATTAGGCTATATTTCAATCCATCTATCAAATATACATTCTCAATGGAATGAGAGTCTGTCTTTCCTACCTTTCCAACCCCAATGATTTTATCTTTCTTCCCATTTCCAATGGAGACAATGCCTCCTTTTAGGTTCTCAAGTTAAAGAAACTGGTCCTTGTTACCACTCATTTGTTTTGAGCAGCCACTACCCATGTACCAAATTTGGATACTTCCTTTCACTTGGACTTGCAAAATGAAATCAGGGGTTAGTCTTCGGAACCCAAACTAGTTTGGGTCCCTTTCTATTGGCAAAAGGATGAATTAAATTTTTCTTTGCCCAGCCAAGCAGTTTATGTTTTTCTTGAAGAAAAGTTTTGTTCTTTTGACTGGCCTTTTCTTTTGCATTGCATTCATTTTTGTAATGGCCAGTCTTACCACTATGTGTACAGATTTTATTCTTGGGAAGAGTGAGATACTTGTCCCAAACCCGAGTTCTCTCTTGTTGCTACTGTGATGATCTTGTAGCCAAGAGAGTGCGCTAGGAGCCTTGTTCCATTTGCATGTTCTGTCTAGTTCATGATTCACCTTTTCTAGTTCTTCTTTAAGGACCTTGATTGATTCATCATTATTATACAGATCATCTTTCATTTTTCCTAAATTTTCTTCTAGAGTGAGAAAAGATTGATCAGCCCTTTTCTTTCCTGTCCCTATTTTAAGTTTTAAATTTTCAGACTTGAGTTTTAGGACACTGTTTTCTAGTTGAAGAACCTGTTCTTAAACTCAGTATTTAAGTTATTACTCTCATCAGCCCTAGATTCTAGCCTTTTTGCATTCTTCTTCTAGTATTGCACAATCCCTACACATAACATCTTTCTTGCTGTTTATTATTTTAGACTCATCTATGAAGTCCATCAAGTGCTCAGCCAATTGTTCTTTAGACAAGAATTTAATCTTTTCTTTAAGATGTAGAATACTTACCTCCTATTCATCTTTTTATTCGTCGATGGCCATAAGGGCTTGCTCATCTTCGGCTTCAGTTTTTGAGTCTTCATCTAACATATCTCCATGCAACAACCATGGCTTTGGTAGTACCTTTGTTTATCCTTGGTTGAACCTGTTCCTTCTTCTTGTTCTATCTTTCAGCCATTTCTTTCTTCCACTCAATCTCCCGTTGAGGACATTTCTTGATCATGTGATCTGTCTTTCCACATTTAAAGCAACCATCGTTTGTCTGCTTCTCAGGAGCCCTATATTTTTTGAATGTTGATCCTCTTGCACAACCCTTGCCTCTCATAAGATATTTCTTGAAGTCTCTGGTTATCATTGCCATTTCATCATCTTCAAGATCTTATCCTTCTAAGATTCTGAGAGTCAGACTTCTTTCTTTCTTTGGAGCATCCATCTTCATAGTGTGCTTTCTCAATTCATAAGCAGTCAAATTTCCAATTAGTTCAACCAATTTCAGAGTAGCAATATTTTTGGATTCCTGAATGGTAGTGATTTTGCTTTCTCAGAGATTGGCAAAACTCTAGTTAGAATCTTCTCTACCTTGTCTTCTTCCAGAATAACCTTTGCTAGAGACTCAAGTTCATTTGTCAGTGTAGTGAACCTAGTATATATCTCTTGGATAGTTTCACCATCCTTCATAGTAAAATTCTCATATTGAGAATACAGTAGAGTTCCTCTTGACCTCTTCACCTGAGGTGTTCCTTCATGAGCCACTTGTAAAGTGTCCCAAATCTCCTTGGCAGTTTTACAGCCTTGAATTCTACTGTACTCATCAGGACCAAGTCCACACACTAGCCATTTCTTAGCTTTAGCATTTTTCTCCTACTTCCTTAGGTCTTCAGCAGTACAATACGCTCTAGTCTTAGGCACATCCAATCCTTCATGAGTCTTCTTGGTTGTGGATAAAGGTCCATCAGTGATGATGTCCCAAAACTCATAGTCTTCACCCATTATGTGGTCTCTCATTCTGTTTTTCACCAAGAGTAGTAGAGCCCATTGAAGAGTTGAGGCCTTGCAGTAGACTGTCCTTCCCAATTCTTAGGTGGTGCACTCATGTTGTTCCTAAGGTGTTAACCTCTTCAAGGATAACCTACTCTGATATCAAGTGATGTTAATAAATATCAATACCACACAAGAGGGGGGTGATTTATGTGGTGCCTAATTTTCGCGTTAGAAGAACCTGGTTCTTCTAAGTGTTCTAACTACAGTAGTTTGCGGAATAATAAGAACTGAAAGTAAAGTGCACAGAGATTTTTAAGCGGAAAACACCTGGCTCGGAAAGTGAATAAACCACGACCTACTACTCAGTAGGATTTTCCCAAACTCCACTAAAAATCAATGAGCCAAAACAGCATTTACAAAGACTTTTTGTAAACCTAAGGATTGAACTCTAATCCCAGTGTGGCACAGAGCCTCGGCTGCTGCGACACTATAAAGTTAACTCTAACTTGATGACACAAGGTATCTAATACAATTGCCTCTAATAAAGCTGAAATGTACAATTAAAAAACCTACTACAATTGAACTAAACAAACAGATGGAACTGGTTCTTCTCTCTTAGTTCATGTAGCTTCAGGCGTACACACTTGTATCTTGCATATGCAGTTCGCAAAATAGACTCTCTTTATTTGCCATCAAATATGCTTTTTTCTGCTTGTGTGTATTACCTGTAAAAGAGAACCAACACAATAATATATTGAGTTTGTAGTTAGAGTTTGATTATGACTATACTTTTTATCTTCGATCCATTTAAGTGCTTTGCCAATACAATTTCTAACTCTTATTCTAACTTAGGATCAAGTTCTGTTCACATAAGGAGATTGTCCTACTTATCCCAAATGCAACCTTTTCGATTATGTTCAGACTCCTTACTGATGACTGATCTATAGTGCATATCTTCCTCATATGATTTGCATATTCACTCGTTGATTCAGACTGTGTAGTACAAGATGGACCAGGTCCTTCCATCAGTTCATTTGTCAATCTTTAAAACTCAACTGAAACTTGGGCCAACAGTGTTCTTAAAATCTGTGAAGGAACGAGAGTAGAGAGTTCAATAAGTATTGAGTGATCAAATTGTATGACAGAGAAGAATAGAAGTGAAATTGTTCCTAAACTATGTAGCCTCTAGGGGATAAGCACAGACGTCTCCGTACCGATCCCTCAAACTCTACTAAGCTCGTCCATAAATTGTGAGACCTATGAAACCTAGTGATCTGATACCAACTTGTTACGACCCGGAATTCCCACTATCGAGAGCGTGATGGTGACTAACATCACACTTGCTAGGCAAGCCAATGTTAGAGTATTACTAACCAATTTGTTTATGATTCAGCGAATAAAAGTAATCAAGTTAAAACAATTGATCACACATGCAAAAGTAAGTAAGCAACTTCTTTGTTTATAAATTACTGCCAGAACAATTAATACTATTCCCCCCCCCCCCCCCCCCAATCCAATGTCACAATCCACGAACATACTATGATTTTCTAAAAACATCAGTCTGAAAGAAATTAAAACTATTTTGGAAATAAAGAAAATAGAAATTAGAGAGATAGAAGGGGATGCCAAGGCCTGCGGATGCTAGCACGACTACCTTAGATGTCTACACCATGTAACCTCAAGTCAACCTTTCAATCGGCCACTGCCTGCTCCGAAATATGCACAAAAAATGTAGAGTGCAATATCAATGCAACCGACCCATGTACAGGTAAGTGCCGAGCCTAACCTCAATGAGGCTACAGCGGGGCATTAACAGTATAACCTACATACAGTGCATAATAAAGTAGAAAGAAGAACGGAAAATAATAAAATAGTATTTTGCAAGGAAGGAATACAGAACTCAAGTATCTCACTATTACCCAGCTATAACTAACCCTTAAGTTAAATGCAAAACTATAGAATAACTTGCACGGCAGAAAAAAGACACATAAACATATAAACTAATGTGTTGTGCATCTCAATCCTACTATATAACCAATATCAATATGAATATTCACCATTATTATTCCATATCAATCCATCCTTATTCCTCCTTATGCGGCGCGCAACACAATCCTACCGTACAATACTGATTCACCCTTATTTCTTCACAATATACCACCCGTGTTACTCCTGTTGCAGCGCAACCCGATCCTACCATATAATAGCATTTCACCTTTATTTCTCCTCAATATATCACCCTTATTCCTCTTGTTGCTGCATGCAACCCGATCCTACCATATCAGTACCAAGCACACAATAATTATAGGAATTTCACAACATAGCTTAACACTCTCCATAATATTTAAACCCCAAACTAAAGCAAATGGAAGGTTGTTCAATTATGAAACCTCACTCAAATTATACTACTCAGCCAAACCAACCCAAAATATACCATAATAATATCGGACAATAAAACTACGGAATAGCTAATACCTTCAATAAAGAAAAACAATGTCTGGCATGTAGCAATTATGTATGGAAATACTAGTAAAACATGTAGAAGTTAAGGCATGAAACAATATATTATGAACGAGAAAAGAAAATAAGCAAACCAGATAAATTGGCAGTGTATAGGTACTCGTCACCTCACCTATGTGCCACAAACACTGATTTTCACATACCAATTAAGTCGAGAAATCCATAACCCCTCGAGTCAAACTTAGACACAACATTTACCTCTCTCCAAGCGAAACTCAAAGCTCAACCACCTCGTTTCTCATTAAAAAAGTCACCAGACCAATGGAATCTATCAATTCACTAACAACAATTAAATATAAGACTTAGAAACTACTCATGATTGTAAGGAATTTAATTTATGCTATTTGTGAAAAAGTCAACAAAATTAAACACTCGTGCCCGCTTAACCCAAAATTCAGACCCAAAACCCGATTACTTATTCACCCTCGAGCTCAGATATATAATTGGTTTTGGAATCCGACCTCAATTTGAGGTCTAAAATATCAAATTTTAAAATCACTAGTTTCTGCCCGTAAATCCTCAATTTCACCACGAAAATCTTTGATTCTAGATTGAAATCTTATAAAATGAAGTGAAAGATTGAAAGAAACTAGTTAAGAATCACTTGCCTATTATTTGGGGAGGAAAAAGTCTTTGGAAAATCCCCTCTTATGTTTTAGGTTTGGAATAATGAATGAAAAATCCCGTCCAAAATCATTTTGACTAGTTGTAGGTATCGCATTTCCGATCAGTGAAAACCCTGAAAATAAGAAAATCCCTTCAAAAATGCGAAGATTGTCTTGGGCCTGCTAACATCGCAATTGCGATCCTGAGCGTCGCAATTGCGAAGGTACCCTCCTAGCCCCACTGCTTGCAAATGCAATGATTCTTCGCATTTGCGAGCCAAACTTTGCAAATGTAAAGTCTACAGACTTGAAGCATACCAACAAAATTTACTAAGTCCCAATCACTCTGTAGCCTATTCGAAACTCACCCAAGCCATCGGGGCTCCAAACCAAACATGCACACAAGTCTTAAAACATCATACAAACTTGCTCGTGCATTAAAATCAAAAATAATACCTAGAACTGCTATTTTAGCACCAAATCACATGAAATTCTTAAAAATACTTTGAAATTTTTGTTTTCAAAACTGGACATCCGAATCACGTCAAATCAGTTTCATTTACCAAATTTTACAGATAAGGTATAAATATTATTTGGACCGGTACTAAGCTCCAGAACAAAAATATAGGCCCAATACCATTGAGATCAGACATTAACCAAATTCTTTAAACCATTTAATTTTCAGTCTTTCAGGTTTCATCAAAAGTTCATTTCTCGAGTGTCACAACCCCAACCCGGTCTTGATGGTGCCCATCACACTACTAGGCAAGCCCGACCTTGTTTCAACAATTCTTAATACTTAAGCAGATTTCAAATAAATAACACAGGGGAAAGATACTAACACGTTATATTTAAAGTCTAGAATTACTGATAAAGTGCGGAAATTAACCAGAAATACTGAACATAGTTCCATCTAGGACCCGGTGTAGCAAATCTGAGCCTCTAGATACAAAATTCCAACCTACCATAGGGTCTGTCTAAAAGCAGATAACGGACATAAGAGAAAAGAATAAAAGGGAGAGATCTAAGGCAGCAAACGCCGTGTAGCTACCTTGATACTCCCGGAGAATGCCTTTGCTCAACTGATCAAAACTCATTAAGCCTGGGTAGGACATAAATCTGCACGCAAGAAGCATGGAGTAAAGTGAGTACTCCGACCCGGTGAGTAATAAACATAAATAAAGACTGAAAGTAAGAAAACACAGAAATACACAAGGTAAACTATAATTCCATGTTACAGAAATGTGGGAAAATAAAAATCGAACAACGGATAATGATACAAATGCATGAATGCTATGCAATGCATATGATGGTACATTCCAATACCTACTAGGGCGTGCAGCCTGAGCCATCCATATTTATTTATCATCGACGAAGCTCACTGGGGTGTGTACAGACTCTGGAGGGGCTCCTACAGCCCAACCACAATATCAAGCCATCTCGTGGACTCAAATCTAGGCCCTTAGTCTCATATCAATATCAGTATAATCAACAAGGCTCTCGGCCTCCATATCAATGTAACCAACCAGGCTCTCGGCCTAAATATCAATGTAACACTATTGCGGCGCACAGCCTGATCAAAACTTAGTCCAGAAATCATCATCAGCCCCTTGGGCATTTATAAAATAGTAGTTCTCAGCCCGAAATATCATTTAAAATATCATTTGAGTTTTCCAAAACTTAGAAGAATGGCTGAGTTTGTAAAAAAACATTTAAAACCTTGGACTGAGACAAAAGATATGAAAAATATGCTAAAACAGTAATATAAATCCCCAAAGGATTCTACAGGTTGGAACAAGTCCCTAAACATGGCAATAAGCCCAATTCACAGTAATATAGTATATATCTCAATCACCAATATAGTAGAAGTATCACTCGGGATGGATCGAGTCACAATACCCAATAGATAATGGCCCTGCACTCGTCATAGTGTGCGTGTCACGCCTCAATATAGCGCTACGATGTTAAAGTCCGGGGTTTCAAACCCTCAGAACGGCATTTACATCTATTACTCACCTATAGCCTGCCAAAGACAAGCTGCAATGCCCTTTCCTCTCGAATATAACAAAAACCACACAAATACGTTACAATAGGCTAAAGGAATATAACCTAATCAAAAAGACTCAAAAAATATGAAAATACACAAAATTTATAAAACCCGATCCCCGGAACCACTTATCAAAAGTCAAAAAATTTAACATCAACGTATCTCGCCACGAGTCTATACATATCAAAATCACAAGATTCGGAGCTAAATTGCTCCCCGAAAACCCAATTTTTCATTCAAAATTCAAGCCCTAATTCTTCCCATTTAATCAAATTTCCATGAATTTAAGTATTGAAATAGCAATTAAATAATATTTCAAGGCCATAGGACTTACCTCCAATCGATTCCCAGTCAAAATCCTCTTAAATTCTCCTCAAAATCTCTCAAGGTTGCTCAAAAATGGAAGAAATTAGACTTGATTCGCGGATGAAATGATATAATAAAACCCTTCTGCCCAGACGCTTTACTCTATACAAAGGCGAGGGCCTTCTAGCGTTCGCGATGTCCAAAAATTCCTCTGGGCCAATTTCCTCTTTGCGAACGCGGAGCCCATCCTGTAAACATGAAGCTTCAGTGAGATCCACTATACGAACGCGTCCTCTAGACCGCGAACGTGATGCTCCTGTTGCTCCTCCTACGAGAACATGGATCCCATGGTCGCGAACGTGAAGCACAAGGACCAGGGACCCCCAAATCTTCCTCTATGAAAACGTGGGGTCCCCACCTCGAACACGAAGAATCTGAACCTCAACCCTACGCGAACGCGGCCAATCCCTCGAACGCGAAGACCAAATTTGGTCTGCAACTGCTGTGCATTTTTTACAATATCCTAAGTCCGAAAATCTTTCGTTTAGCCATCCAAAATCACCCCGCGGCCCCCGGGACCTCAAACAAATGTGTCAACCCATCCTAAAACATTATACAAACTTTTTCCAACCATAAACACACATCCAACAACACAAAAAGCACCAATTCTCACCGGATTCAAGCCTAAGTTAAACCAAAACTTCCAAACTTCACATTCAATCAAAAACCTGACCTAAACACCTCCAAATCAACTAAAATTTTTCACACACATCCCAAATCATCTAACGAGGCTACTAAACCTCTTGGAATCCCATTCTGACCCTCGGATCAAAATTTCACCTACCAATCGGATTAGACCAAAATCATAATGTCGCTAAAATAGGCTAACTTCTACACCGAACATCCTAAATCATTTCCGATCACGCTACTAAGTCTCAAATCATCCCTCGAATATAACCGAATTTTTGAAAATCACAGCCAAGCCCTCTAACTCACAAGTCAACATTCGGTTGACTTTTCCAAACCAAACCTTCCTTAAAGAGACTATATGCCTCATTCCCTACCAAGCTCAATCCGAATCGACTCAAAACTTACAAACACATATAATGGTACATGAAGAAGCATTAAACGGGGCAACGGGACGGTAACACATGAGATGACGGGTCAGGTCGTCACATCCTCCCCAACTAAAATAAACGCTCGTCCTCGAGCGAGTCAAAAAACATACCTGAAGTCTCAAATAGGTGAGGATATCTGCTCCCCATCTCCAGCTCGAGCTTCCAAGTAGCCTACTTCACGGGCCGACCTCTCCACTGTACCTTCACAAACGTTATATCCTTTGATCTCAATTTCCAAACCTGACGACCCAAAATAGCCACTGCCTCCACATCATAGGTCAAGTCATCATCCAACTGAACCGTGCTGAAATCCAAAACATGAGACGGGTCCCCAACATACTTCCAAATAATAGCAACATGGAAAATTGGATGCACACACGATAAGTTGGGTGGCAAGAAAGCTTGTAAGCAACCTCTCCAATCCTCCTAAGCACCTCAAAAGGTACAATAAACTGCGGACTCAGCTTCCCTTTCTTCCCAAACCTCATAACACCCTTCATGGGCGAAACCTTCAACAAAACCTTCTCACCCTCCATATAGGAAACATCTCGGACCTTCCAATCCGCATAACTCTTCTGACTCGACTAAGCTATATGAAGTCTCTGCTGAATCACTTTCACTTTCTCAAAGGCATCCTGGACCAAATTTGTCCCCAACAACCTAACCTCGCCGGGCTCGAACCAATCAACTGGAGATCTACACCGCCTCCCATACAAGGCCTCAAACAGTGCCATCTGAATATTGGACTGATAGTTGTTGTGGTAGGCAAACTCTGCAAGTGGTAAAAATGCATCCCAAGAACCTCCAAAATCAATCACACAGGCACGCAACATATCCTTCAATATGTGAATGTTATGCTCGGACTTCCCATCCGTCTGCAGATGAAATGCTCATCTCAACTTTACTTGAATACTCAACTCTCGCTGTAAAGTCCTCCAAAACTGTAAAGTGAACTGAGTGCCTCTATTCGATATAATAGAAACTTGAACCCCATGCAACCGAACGATCTCTCGAATAAAGATACCTGCCAGCCGCTCTGATGAATAAGTAGTACACACCGGAATGAAATGCGTGGACTAGGTCAGCCGATCCACAATCACTCAAATCGAATCGAACTTCTTCAAAGTCCGAGGAAGACCACTCATGAAATCCATAGTAACTCCCTCCCGTTTCCACTCAGGAACAACCATTTGCTGAAGCAAACCGCCCGGTCTCCGATGCTCACATTTCACCTACTGACAGTTGAGACACCGAGCCACAAATCCCACAATGTCTCTCTTCATTATCCTCCTTCAATAGTGCTGTCTCAAGTCCTGATACATCTTCACGGCACCCGGGTGGATAGTATACCGCGAGTTGTGGGCCTCCTCAAGAATCAAATCTCCAAGAACATCTACGTTGGGTACACAAATTCGGCCCTGTATCCTCAATACACCATCATAACCGACGGTCACATCCCTGGTATCACCATGTTGAACCTGATCTCAAAGAACAAGCAAATGTAGGTCATCATACTGGCGCTCTCTGATGCTATCAAATAAAGAAGACTGTGAAACCACACTCGCCAACACTCGGCTAGGATATGAAATATGTAATTGTACCAACCGATTGGCCAAAGCCTTAACATTTACTTCAAAAGGTCTCTTCCCAACTGGAGTGTAAGCCAAACTACCCATACTGTCTGCCTTCCAGCTCAAAGTATTGGCCACTACATTGGCATTTCCAGGATGATATAGAATAGTGATATCATAATCCTAAATCAACTTAAGCCACCTCTGCTTCCTTAAATTAAGATCTTTTTGTTTGAACAAATGCTAAAGATTATGATGATCGGTGAATACCTCACAAGATGCGCCATATAAGTAGTGCCTCCAATTATTCAGGGCATGAACTGTGGCACACAACTCTAAATCGTGAATAGGGTAGTTCTTCTCATAGGGCTTCAACTGACGAGAAGAATAAGCAATCACTCTACCCTCATAAAAGCATTTACATCTACTACTCACCTCTAGTCGGCCAAAGACTAGCTCGCAATGCCCTTTCCTATCGAATAGACCTCCTCGCGCGTCGAATCTGACAAAAACCACAACGAATACATTATAACAGGCTAAGGGAATATAACCCAATCGAAAATACTCAAAAAGATATCAAAATTCACAAATTTTGCAAAACCCGAGCCGCACGCCCACTTCTCAATAGTCAGAAAATTTAACATTAACGGACTCCTTATCTCACCACGAGTCAATACATATCAAAATCACAAGAATCGGTGCTCAATTGCTCCCCCAAATCCCAATTTTTCATTCAAAAAGTCAAGCCCTAATTCTTCCCATTTTAATCAAATTTCCATGAATTTAAGTGTGAAAATCACAATTAAATGATGTTTCTAGGCCATAGGACTTACCTCCAATCGATTCCCAGTCAAAACCCTCTTAAATTCTGGTCAAAATCTCTCAAGGTTGCTCAACAATGGAGGAAATTAGATTTGGTTCACGGATGAAATGATATAATAAAACCCTTCTACCCAGACACTTTAAACACTTTAATCTATGCGAACGCGAGGGCATTCTCACGTTCGCCAACGTGAAGCTTCAGCAGGCTACACTATGCAAACGCGTCCCCTAGACCGCGAACACCATGCTTGTTATGCTCCTCCTACGCGAACGCGGACCCTATGGTCGCAAACGCGAAGCACAAGGACCAGGGACCCCCCCCCCCCCCCCAGATCTTCCTCTACGCGAACGCGGGGTCCCCATTGCGAACGTGAAGAACCTAAACCTCAACCCACGTGAAAGCGACCAATCCCCGAGAACACGAAGACCAAATTTGCTATGCAACTGCTGTGCATTTTCTGCAATCTCCTAAGTCCAAAAATCTTCCATTCAGCCATCCGAAATTACCACGAGGCCCCCGGGACCTCAGTCAAAAGTGCCAGCCCATCTTCAAACATAATAAGAACTTGTTCCAATCACTAAAACACATCCAATAACACAAAAATCACCAATTCTCACCGGATTCAAGCCTAAGTTCAACCAAAACTTCCAAAACACGCATTAGATCAAAAACCTGACCTAAACAACTCCGAATCAACTGAAATTTTGTACACACATCCCAAATCACCAAACGAAGCTACTGACACTCTTGAAATCCCATTCTGGCCCTCGAATCATAATGTCACCTACCAATCGGATTTTGCCAAAATCTAACTTCGCCAAAATAGGGTAGCTTCTACACCTATTTTCTATAATCATTTCTGCTCATGCTCCTAAGTCTCAAATCATCCCCCGAAGCTAACCGAATTTTCAAAAATCATATACGAACCCTCTTACTCACATATCAGCATCTGGTTGACTTTTCCAAACCAAACCTTCCTTGAAGAGACTATATGTCTCATTCCCTACCAAACTCAATCTGAATTGACTCGACTTACCAAACACAGATAATGGAACATGAAGAAGTATAAAATGGGGAATACGGGATGGTAACACATGAGACAATAGTTCGGGTCGTCACATCAAGCTAGGGACCTCAAAATATGATTCTAGGCATAAGCCTAGGTCCCATATTTTGATACCGACCCACCGTGACTGTCAAAATACGAGTTCACATCCGTTTACTCAAATGTTGGTCAAAGACAACTAAATCAATATTTAAAGGCAAAAATTATTATTTTTATCAACATTCAACATAGAAGATTTTTGAAAACACGCCTAATCTTCACCCGCAAATCGGTGAGGAATAAAATAAGGTTTTTAAGATTTCGGAATACGGAATCGAGCTCTAAAATATAAGATGACCTTTTGGGTCACCACACAAAACCTTTTCCTCCAAGAAAATATGTAAATATGAAATATTTATAATTTGTTTTAGGAAAAAAAAAATCAATTATGTTAAACATGTTGCACTTCCTTAAAAAAATTAAAATATGATAAGAAAGTCAGGACAAACGCCTAGCATGAATCGTCTCTAATATATTACACAGAATAACAAGATAAAAGTAGGACTCTATTTATCTTACAAATATTTGTGTCCTTATAACTACTCCATTAACTTTTTTACATGAAATAAACAAATAACTATAATTAAAACTCAACTTATAATCAATTTAGTAAATATATACTCTACTACATAACTTGATTTTTCCCTCATGCTTGGAGCAGAAACCAATAATAAAGCTAAAGATTTAGTTTCAAATTCACATTTGTATTAAATGTCCTCTTTCAGTTTATTTTTGTGATGACCCAAAAGTTCATCACTTGTCTTAAATAAATTTCTATATTCCGAGGCCTTAAAAATATCTCTTAGCATCACCTTAATTTGCATGCACAGTCCCGGCGTAGCTGGAAAGCCTAAATGTGAAAATCTATGAAGAAAAATAAGTTTTGAATATAAAATAAATTAATTTGACTTCAGTCAATATTTTAGTTAAACCGACCCAGACCAATAATTTCACAGTCTCGGAGTGTCGGTAGGAAAATATGGGACTTGACCCATTATTTTTATAAGGCTTGAAAATGAATTTTGATTAGAACATATTGTTATCGGGCCCGTATTTTAGTTCTGGCATGCGGTACAGGTCTTATATATGATTTAACATAACTATGTGAAGTTTGGTAAGAAACAGAATCTATTTGACATTCACACTTAAATGCAAATTTGATGTTTAAAGAAATTTTGAGAAATTTCATTGATCTTGAGGTTTAATTCAATGTTCTTGATGTTATTTTTGTGATTTGAGTACACGAATTAAAGGTATTTAATGGGCCTACCAGGTCAGGACAGTTCAAATTTGTTTTGACCCTTACGGGTTCCGGGCCAGGCCGGTTCTGAGTTGTACATTAATAGGTTTAACGGGCTCGGGTTCATACGGGTAAAAATTAAACCGTACGGGTTACAGGTTGTGGGGGTTGGGCCATGCCGTGTTTAGTATAAATATTGTAAGGTGTATTAATACAAAGTACTAACATAAAGAATATAAGTAAGATGGAAAAAAATTACACTTATTGGAAGTGCTACTTTTATTTCTTAATTTAAAGTTGCAAACTTACAAAATGAAAGGTTTACATTTTTTTCATCAAGTAAAGTAGTAAATTCAAATGTTTTGTATCGCCTTAGTAAGTTCTTCATAATCAATATGAACTGATTGACCTTCTAGTGGAGTGCTAAATTCGGATGGGTTTCCATGTGTTAATATATCTCCAAGTTCCTCGTCTTTTGGGCTATCAACATCTTCCTTTCCTTGATTTCTTCGTTTCGATCTAATCCAATCTCTGAAATACACTAAAACTTTCAAAGCATTGCTTTCCAATGAGTGGCGGGTGGCTCCAAGTTGTTGTCTTGCTTGGATAAATGCACTCTCTGATGCAACAGTAGAAATTGGCACATTCAGCACGTCCAAAGCCATAGCGAAAAGAATAAGAAATTGCTTTCCATTCTCATGCACCATCCCAACGGTAAAAATTCCTTTGTACGAGGCTCTTTTAGCTTCTGCAAGTAGAATTGAAGTTCACCAATTTTCCTGCTACTGGTTTAAGTGTTAGAAAACGTATTCCTGCTACTGGTTTAAGTGTTAGAAAACGCAGAAAAAATATTAAAGTTATCAAGCCCTTATTCATCATCCACAGTAGCCGAAGTGCAGTGGGATTAACATTGCCTACAGCACGAGCAGCATCATCGCATTCATTTACATAACAATTATATAGTTGCTGTAAATATTCATTTAGCTTGTTCATAGAGACAAATAAAGTTGGGGTTTTAGTTTCTCCAATCTCCATATAAGTATATGAAGCATTCATTAATTGGTGACAATCAGACATCTTAATAGAAGGATTTAAAACTCCACAAATTAAGTAAATCGGAGAAATTGGAAAGAAATATTTTTTGAATTTTTCTTGTATTTTTTTCAACAACATCCTTATATTTTTCTTTCTTCTTAAATTCAGATAGTAGAAAAGAAATTTCAGCTATATGAACTAAAGTCATCGTAACAATGGGGTAATATGCTCTAGAAAACTCAACAGTAGTTGTATACAATTTATGTAAAAATTTAACAACATCATTAATGACCTCCCAAATATTACTTGTTAACATATACCTTGGATCAGTACAATACGCATTAGCAACTTCAGTTATTGGGAATCTATATTTGTAGCAACATTTTAAAAATATGTATGTCTAATTCCATCTAGTAATAATTTCGTCTGGCATGAATCTAGGTTTAAGGTTATACTGGACACACTTATTCTTAAATTACTTTATTCTATATTGTCTATTATTTACTTGAATAGTTGAATAACACCAACTGCTCTTCTAACATGAGTAATCTCAACTGAAAATAAATCAACGCCACTTTAACAATTAAATTATAAATATGACATGCACACCTAACATGAAAAATATCATCAAGAGGTGGTTTGAAATGCATTTTTAATATTGAAATTGAGGCATTATTGTTAGAAGTATTATCAAAAGACATACACAATACTTTTTTGTTTCGATTATAAAATTCAGCAACTTCAACAATAGTACTTCTTATAAATGCAGCAGTACGACTCTGATCTTCATCATATTTAAAAGCGATAATACGTTTTTGCATACATGTAGTATCATCTATCTAGTGGCATGTAATTGTCAAATAATCATTTCCATTAACAGCATAGCCAATATCAGAAGTTAGACAAACTCTAGAAGGAAGGTGGCTAAATAAATAACGTATGTATGTTTGATATTGTGCATGAAGTCTAAAGAAATCAGCTCTACAAGTACTTCTAGTGATACCTTTAAATAAAGGATTGTAAATCCTTTGTATATACATAATGAGATATGATGAAGAAGCAAAGGGTAGACAACCCAAAGTAATCATTTATGCTAACTCCTCACGATCCCTCATTTTATCATATTTCACTAGACCTCCAGTAGTATGGTTAATAGTTGTTTGATTGTCATTACCATCAATGACCGATTATATGGGATGGTCAACTCTTAAATGTCTACTAAGCGTCTCAGTCCCCCCTAAATTTCCTCCAGTCAAATGTTTAAAAGTATCCTTACATAATTTTCATCTAACTATATCAGTATCTTCTATTGTTTCAAAAACATTCCAAACCATACTTCTTTTTCTACGATTAGTAGTCGGAGCCACATGTGGTCTACTACTAGTGCCATGACCACCACTCTTGTACCAACTCTAATATTAGCGGCTCCAACACTAGTAGGTGCAGCTGGGATTTCATCTTCCATTTCTATTTCATTATCTTCTATTCCAAAATCTTCTTGTAATTGTTCATAATATATATCATTAGGTAATATTTGAGAAACATGTGTAAATTGGGTATTACTATTACTACCAGATGCTGAAGGAAAATCGCTTTTTTTATTTCCCCTAATAATAACTTTTTTAAATGCTCTTTTAGCAGCATTCAACACATTGTAACAATTAAAGTATAAACTAAAATTAAATATGAAATTAAAATAGTAAATAAAAGAAAGAGTTGGAGAGAGTGCACCGAATTCGACAATAAACGTAGCACTTGATAAAGCGATTCCAATGTTACCAAGAACAAACGTCAACTCGTCAAGCAAGTATTTCAATTTTGAACTTTAATCGCTCAAAGTTGAAACTTTAAACTTCAAATTTTGAATGACAAAACACGATAAATTGAATTCAAGAAAAGTGAGCGAAATAAAATTAGAAGATGAAATGATAAATTGAAGTATTGCAAATTGGAGAATGAGAGAAATTGAGATTGAGATATGAAATTTGAGTGAAGAAATGAAGAGGGGGGGTTATTTATAGTTTTTAAAAAGGTTAATTTGTAAAAGGTTAAAAACATAAAATTAGAAAGAAAAAAAAGGTCATTTCTTCGATAGATCCATTGGCCAATGGATCTATTCTGCACACTGAGTCAGCCAACGGATAGTGGGCCCCACCTACTTTGAAAAATTCAAAAAAAAAGTTACCGTTGAACCGGGCCGGTTCCGATCCGAGTTAACTGGTATGGGCACTGTTCACGCCTTCCGGTTGCCCGGGTCAGGTTAACCAGATATTAAAACTAAACCTAGCAAACTCCTTCTATCCCCTACCCAGCCCACTCGGCCCTTTATGAACTGGGCCGGTTCGATCCCGGTGTGTACCATTTTGGGTCAGTCAGATAACGGGTAGGCCCGTCCCGTTTGATACCTTTAACATGAACAAGTCTGTAGGATATTTTTGAGGTTGTGCGTATATTTTGTTTGGAGCCCCGAGGGCTCGGGTGAGTTTTAGATATGCCACAGGGTGAAATTTCGGACTTAAAAAATTACAGGCCTGCAGGCTTCGCATTTCCCAACCTCCCTTCCCAATTCCCAGGCTTCGCAATTCCCAAACCCATGTTCGCAATTCCCAGGCTTTGCAATTCTCTAACCCATTTTTACAATTCCCAAACATAGGTTCGCAATTCCCTAGCTTCGCATTTCCCAAACCATGTTCACAATTCCCAAGCTAACAGAGGTTGGGGTTCGCAGTTGCAAACCCCTATTCGCAATTCCCATATCAGAGACCTAAAACATTTATATTTAGACGATTTTAAATCCATTTTTCATATTCTCTAAAAACATAAACACACTTAGGCGACTTTTCAAGGATTTTTTCTTCTCCAAACCAATTGTAAGTCGTTTTTAACTAACTTTTTAAATTCTTAATATCTTTTAACATGATTTCAATTTCAACCCAATGATTTTCATAAGGGAAATTGGGTGTTTTGGGTAGAATCTAGGATTTTTGAAAAATTGGGGATATGAACCTCCATTTGATGTCCGATTTCAAAATAAATTATATATTTAGGTTTGTGGGGAATGGAAAATTCTGTTTTGGTTCGAACCTCGAGTTTTGACCATGTGGGCCCGGGGGTGATTTTTGACTTTTTGGGCAAAATTTTAGGAAATTCATTTTCATACATTCAAATTGATTCAATTTAGTGTTTACTAACATAATTAAGTAGCTTGTGACTAGATACGAGCGAATTGGCGGTGGAATCAAGGGACAAAGCTATAATTGAATCTTGAGTTGTGTTCGTGGCATCGAGATAAGTGTTTGGTCTAAACTTAGGTTGAGGGATTAGGAGTTGTGTTTTCTTCTTGTTGAGTACGACGTATTGACATGGTGACGAGTATCTATACATTGGTGTCAAGCATGACCGTGAGTCTTATATTGTGATTTCCAAGACTTCGTTGTATTATTCATACCTTGGTCAAGATTTCTATTTGTTGTGTAAAGTTATAAAAAGAATTGTGATCTATGAATATTGAGGAGCATTGGCTCTAGTTGTATAACAAATTGTGAAAGTATAAGTGATAATTGAAACTCTAGACCATTTATTCGAGTTATGTAGTAAAAGTGAGAAAGAAAAGAGATCATTACATTGCCCCCTTGCCGGGCTACTGTTGAGTTGTGATTCCCTTGCATTGTTTCTTAATTGATATTATGGATGCTTAGGTTGATGATTCTTTGTGTTAGGTATTGTAACAAGTTTAGTTATAGCTGAGGCAGTTAGGTGTTGTAACAAGTTTGGTTATAGCTGAGGTAGTTAGGTGTTATAAAAAGTTTAGTTATAGCTGGGGTAGTTAGGTGTCGTAACAAGTTTGGTTATAGCTGGGTAGTTAGGAGTTGTAACAAGTTTGGTTATAGCTAAGGTAGTTAGATATTATAACAAATTAGAGATCATAATGTTTCTCCTTGCCGGGATTCCTTGTGATTATTGTTGGCTTGTACATGGGAGCAGGTGGTGCGCCTACAACAAGATATAATGAAATGGAAGCATCTGGTAGGCCTACCACAACATATAATAAAATGGGAGCGGATGGTACGCCTACCACAAGAGATAATAAAATGGGAGCGGATGGTACGCCTACCACAAGATACACTAAAACAGGAGCGGGTGGTACGCCTACCATGAGATATAATATAATAAAAGCGGGTGGAACACCTTCCACAAGATGCATAAAATGGTATGGAGTTACACGCCTGCAACAAGATGTGAAAAGAAACTAAAATATGCCTTGTTTTCCTTATTCCTATTAGTGATTTGATTTTCATTCCTTTATAGTTCTCTTGATATTCTGTTTTTACTTGATATTCCCCAAAGCATGTTTCCCCTCCCATCTTTACTTGTTTATTCCTGCTTTACTTTTTGCTGTATATTATACAACTGCACATGTTTATTTGGTGGTCTGGTTCTAGCCTCATCACTACTTTACCATGGTTAGGCTAGACACTTACTGGCACATGGGGTCGTTGTGTTGATACTACACTCTGCACTCTTTTGTGCAGACCATAGTGTTGTGGACTTCGGACGGCAGTGAGATTGCTGATTCTTGATCATCCAGCGACCCGAGATAGTCTTGCAGGCGTCCGTAGGTCTTGTCGTCTCCTTCTATCTACCATTCATGTTTCTTTCATGCATTTCTGGAGACATTGTTGTATTTATTTCTTGAGACCCTTTATTTGTAGTATTCTTAGACCATTTGTGAAATTGTGACACCAGTTCTATATAGTCGAGACTCAAACAGTTGTACTAAATATTTATGCTTAGATAGTTTATTATTTTTCTTTCGCTTATGTTAAATTTCGCTAGTTGTTTTAATGTTATTACCTCAAAATTGTTAATGAATATAAAATGGGTAAAAAGATAAATTATATAAATAATTAGCTTGCCTAGCTTGTATTAGTAGACACTATCACGACTCCCGATGGTAAAAAATCAAAATCTTCATTAATTTTTACATGGTGAAAATGGAACAAAAGAGAATATTACTTATGGGTTTCGAACTTTCCAACATAGATGTAATAACTAATAAGAAAGTGGACATGTATAATTATCCTAGAATCCCATTTTCTTGTGTAAAGCTTTTCCGCAAATATATATACTAGCTCGCTGTATTTCTAATTAATTACCGGCCAGTTCAAGCTCGACATAGGCTGAACTCTGAAGCCATAACATGACAAGTTCCTTGCGATATGAACTCCATGACGATCTTTTCTTAGTCAAGTAATCCTCTTTCTAGTTTTGTATTAATGATATATTTTTAGTAGGTTAAAGTCATTGAATTTATTATATAACCAACAAACATTCCCCTTCTCTAAGTTCTTCCTCTTCATTTTCTTAAAACGAATTAAAAACAAATTGCTTGCCGATTCTTTCCACGTATAAACTGCGAAAGAACAGTAGTCTGAACAATAGTACACATTTAATTTGAAATAGTTCATGAACCTATTCCCAAGTAATCTAATTAATTAATTAATGCCTCCCTCAATATATTAGTACTAGTTAAATTTTATAGTTGTAGATAAATAAATGCCACAAGAGGCTAAACGCCTTTCTGTTTATACCAATGGATGACCAGAAATGGCTTTAATATTAGGCAATATCATTTAAATAGGAGCCAAATTAAACTAGAATATCAGTTATGAGTACGACCAAATCTAGTAATTTTTACCTAATTTTATAGAATTTCTCATTCGATGTTCGGTACTCGCTTTGATATCTAACTAAATTCAATTCGTACTAGGAAATTTCATCCGGGTAAAGCTCTCCCTGAAATTTAGAATTGCAGAAGTCTGGCTCCACATTTAAACAACAAAGGTCAACCAATAACCTCATCTCTCCCTTGAATTTTCTTTTCCTTTTTGCACGTCTGTCACATTAGAACGGTTGATTTTAACTTCCTCAACTTCCTCATCCTGGCCCCACCACCAATATTCCACATCATGGGTCCCACCTAGTTTCCTATTTTCCTTATTTATACACAACCCCTGTATAAATGAGATGAATATATCCCTCAAACCACAACTTCAAGAAACATGGAAGGTCCAAATAATTCAAATTTTGAGATGGAAGAAGCTGCTGAAGAAAGTGGATGGACAACTTATTTGCAAGATTTTTCAATGAACCGAAGGGAAAATAGTTCATGTAATTCTGATGAGGATAATGATAGTGTTGGCAGCCCTTCTTTGTTATCTGATGCTGCTTCGCATGCTGCATGGAAGACTAATTGTAACACAAATAATAATCAATGTTCTCCTCCCATGGGTGGATCACCTTTTCTTAAGAGGTTGAATTTGAAGAAACAAAGAAACAAGAAAATTTCTGATCCTGATTTGGAAGACACTGCTAGCTCTCCTGTCAATAGTCCAAAGGTCACCTACAACCATATCTCCTACTTTTTCTATATGTTTCATTTTTTATTTGTTTTCCTCCACAATATTTTATATGGTATCTTTACATAAATAACAGTCTGAATAGGTTGTTTAGCTTTTTTTTTAGTCGGTATATATACATTGAATATCTATAATTTTAGATATATTATACATCCACTGACAGTGTTTTGTTTAAGCGATTAGGTTGGGCGGTTGGATAGACGGCTATTGAAGTTATTAATTCTTCATTATCTTTTACATTGAGATATGTTGCTTTATTATGACAGGTAAGTAGTTTTAAGCAGATGGACATCAATTACAGAACTGAAAATAGTAGTGGATATTTCCTGGTAACTAATCTTTTCCTTTCCAGATTCCAACATTTACCACATATATATCAATCTTTTTGGAAAAAAAAAACTGTGGCTTGTGGGGATTTCCCCAGAAGATTTGAACCATGTCTAAAATTCTATTTTTCGGGTGTTTGACTATTGTATAGGGAAATGAAGGTGGTACTGGACAAATCCAAGAAATGCCAACAGTTGAGAGAAACAACGCATCTTTTGATGGAAAAAACAATGGCTATATAGAACTAAAAAAGAAGGGACTTTGTTTGGTACCTTGGTCCATGATAGTCAACCACCATGGCTGATGTAAAAATTCTTCTTTGTTTGTTCTTTCTTTTTATTTGTTTTTTTATATATATATGGGTAGGAGGAGAAGGAAGAAGGGGTGTGAAAACATGGTGTATGTGAATTGTAAAATGTAAAAATTGTTCCTACCATTATTGTTGTCACAAAAGGAAAAAAGAGAAAAGAGGAAGCAAAATTTGTAAATAGAGATTCTCGTTTTCTTAGACACGTATTATGGGAAACGGTAAAGAATTAATGTTTGTATTTTGGGAAATCTGTTAATGACAAGAAAATCACGTTCGATTGACAGAAAAAAAAAAAAGTTGTTGGCTTTTCAATATTTTCTACTAAAAGATTGAGTTAGTTGAGAAAGATTTGATTTAACAGTCACCGTCACATCTCTTATAATAACGTTCCTATATAACAATTATTTATATTATAAAAAAGTCAATTATTATCTGAATCAATTTAATTTTATATTATGTTATAATATGTGTCATCTATAACATCATTTCGCTATAACAATCAAAAGATATCGGGACAGGTAAGGTTGTTTGAAAAAGATTGACTTTATTTTATAACACAGGTTCAATTGTGCTTGTTAACTTGTGATCACAGCAAGCTAGCTACAAAATTCTTTTAATTAAACATGAATTTTAAATTAGAAGCTTTGCTTATTTTTCCCATTACTCCTTGCTAAATTTAGGGATGGAACCACTAGCTCATATCAATTGGTTATGGAACTAATTAATGCCATTAATTTTTGAGGAGAATATGAGGTTCTGGGTGCGAACAATACCCAAGGAAGGTAACACAACTAACACATGAAAACTGCTTCAAATTCAATGTAGTTAAGAGACAATTAATTATCGTCTAACCTTAATTAATACCAGAAAGTTGGTACATGCTCTGCGTACAATTACCATTTTAATATTTTATAGAAAAATAGTTTTTGAAGAATATTTTGTTAGAAAATGTTATCCTCTTTTTCGTGGGTGAATGAGAAATATTGTTTTAAAAATAATACAATATTAGCAAATCGAAGACGTTTTGATAAAATGCTTGAGCAAAAAAGATTAATAATAAATTTACTGCTATGAAACAATAAAAAAAGGAAGAGTATTGTAGAGAAAAGTAGAGAGAGAAAATTCTTATTACTTTGAGATGATTTACACTAGAATAGAACCTTTATTTATAAGGAGAGGGTAACTTAGCTACCAAGTAATAAACCATAGAATCTCTCTAAATATGGACTTTCACCATAAATAAAATTCTATTTGTAACACTCCCCCTTGAATGTCTATTCAACAGATAATGTGCCTCGTTAAAACCTTAACTAAATAAAATTCAATGAGAAAAAATTCTAGAAAGGAAAAAAGAGTGCACATATATAACGATACGCCTTTTGGTTGCTTCATTAAAAACCTTGCAAAGAAAACAGAGTAGGACAACATTGTAAGGGAAAAAAATCACAATACGTATGAGAGCATCAATTCACATCCTTGAGCCTTCACATTCCAATCTTGTGCACCATTTTCAAGAGATCATTGGTAGATATTTGATAAATAAATCAGACATATTAACTTGAATGAATATTTTGTACCTTGAAATCATCATCCATTATAGATATATAATGTCCTCATAAATATCGTGGAATGGCTCTACAATATCTCCATAGATGTATTCTCGCTATCACATTATCATACTTATAGTTATAGCAAGATATATTTGTGCATAAACTGCATGGTACTTCAAGATCAAGAATTGTATATGCTTTAAGCAATTTGAGTACTTTGGGGATTATCATATAAGTATATTCAAATAAGCCATATAAATAGACTTTAGATGCATATCAAATTTTTATGTCATGCCTAAACATATAAGATAGGTAAAGGTGATTGCTCACGCCATTGACTTTTTACTTTCAAGTTTTTGAACTACATGTATTTCATATAAAACAAATTCTATTCGAACTGTTTCTTCAGACTTAAGATCATCATATATAATTAGTGTTATCATAGATGTCGACAACGAAAATTTTATATCGGTTCCAACCTCCTTATTTATCATAAAGACATAACATTGAAGTCTCTTCATTCATATTTTTAGGTACCAGAATTTCTCCTGAGATTTTATGAAGTGTTATGTCGTGTGATCTTCTAGATCACTTGTTTCTTTTGTAATGATCAATTTGATCATTTGCTCATCTTTTTTATCAAGAAGTTTTATTTGAAACCGATTTGTTTATATGCTTTAAGCGTGTCATAGACTTTGTTTTTCTAGGACTTAATATGAGAATGTCCAATGAGAATATAGTTTTTTTTTGGGTCGGCAAATGCTTATGGCATGATGTGTAATATTTTGCAAATGAATTATCTTTTTATGAACTTCAAGTTCATATTATCTTATTTTAGGATCTAGATGTACATACGAATTACGATAATTCATTCGACGTAACTTTTTCCCAACTATTTATCCAGTCACCCCTCATGTTAGAAAACTAACTTGTTTTCTCAACTTTGACAATCAATCATTGTGCGTTAAGGTATTAATTAAAGTATATACTGCACATCAGTAATAATAAGATGAAATTATTTGGTTCCTGGCCTTTGAATCACTTGTGAGGGTAGAATGTTATATACTTTGGTATATAACGTATATCAAATTGATATACATAACTTTGTTCTCATAAGCGATTGTTTAGCTATTAAGTGGAGGCACCCAATATATCATTTTGCTAAACCAACTGTGATGTAAACCAACTTATCAAGATGAACTATCTTCAATAGAAAATATGGAATATGCTCTAAATTAAATTATTGAGCAAGTTACCTCACAAATACCAGGTTGCGGGTTAATACTAATTGCACATGTAGCCATCTCATATATGCATTTTATGTAGTATATATGGTATGTGAATGGACCCATGTTCACTTTTGATATTTCCAGCATTCATAGGATTCAATCACAATTTTAGTTGATTTATTAATTAATAAGAACATGCAATATAATAGAATTCGTAAAGAACTTTCTAGTTCTTTAATATTTATCCATGTGAATTCTCTTTTATTTTTGCACATCATCGGTAAATCAATTATGCCAACTAGATAAATTTTCAAAATTGATAAACTTTAAGTTTACACCACGATGTATGCAATTATCAATAAATTTCAAGTTTATTATAATGTGAGTTTTTATATTAATAAACTTTTTATTGATGTATTCTTTTATTAATGTAGTACAGATTGGAGAATAAAGTGGGTAACTTTTTACATACATATTATCCTTCTACAAGTTATAGTGATAGACGATATTAAATCTTTCCTTTATTTATAGTCTCAATATGACCAACCGCTTTCGCGAATACTTTAGAAACTAAATAAGTTTCTTTGAGACTTACTACAACACAATATCTTAATGATGGAGTAATAAATTTTATTTCTCCAAAATAACGATAATTGGCTCTTGCAAAGCTCTCAATTAATTTTGTACTACCACATATTCATCGACATCCATATGGTCGTATATCTCTTTCAAGGAGAAACTTATACCACTATGGTCGTAGTCAAAATTCTATGCAAGATTTGTTTCTTGCAATATTGTTGTCCTTTAAAAATCATATTGCCAAAATATTTTGGCGTACAATAGATACGTGACCAATGACCATTCATGCCATAATAATGATATTATTTTTTTATATCATCTCAAACCTCATTCTAGAGGTGAGCGTAGTATATTCGATACCACTAGCACATTCATTTTCTTTGAAGAATGAATAAGTATTCATAAATCAGAAGTTGTCACATTCACATCATGAATGGACCATAATCATCTACATGTGCTTTATAAAATCTCATGTCAAATCAATGACAAATATTACTTTCACGAAGTGAAAGATTATTTTGAGAATTCATATTCTTCCCATTATCATAATGATGACGATTATAATTTTGTCTATTACCACATCCACATCCATTGATACCTTCATGGTAATAATTTTGACTTCTTTCAGACTTATCATATTCTCTTAATGAAATGAGAATGGAGCAAATTCAATGATATGCGTTTTCAATTCATTGCTCACAAGCATACATAAATTTGATCATGGCAAGGCATAGAAATTTTACTACTTTGGGTGGTTATAATTTTTTTCAAACTCCATTATAGTTACAATCAAATTTTATCGTATTTGTTTGTATGTAAAATTAAATTGTAGAATGTCAAAAATTTGAATGAGAAAAGTAAAATACTTGCCTTAAATCCAAAATTTAATCATGAAGGAAGTTCATGGAACAATTGACAATCATTATACTGAATCCCAAAGTTTCTATTCAATTGATTAAAGTCTCGTGCTGATAACGTGCTATGAAATAATAAAAGAAGAAAAGGAGTATTGCAGAGAAAAGTAGAGAGAGAGAGAGGGAGAGAGTTCTTATTGCTTTGAGATGCTTTATAATGGAATAGAACCCTTTACGTATAGGAAGAGGGAGACTTAGCCACCAAATAATAAACCCTAAAATCTCTCTAAATATGAACATTCACCATAAATAAAATTTTATTTATAACATTTACAAGTTAGTTGAGATAAGTATTATGAAGCCAAATGTTAAGATAGTTATATGGAGAATAGCTTCCCTTACTAAGTGAAGGAAGCCATTTTTTAAAGAAAGTAATGACATATAAAGGTACTCTCCACGCACTCACTCTTAGAAAGTAATTCTAGATCAAGAGCCCGTCTGGATTGGATTTAAAAAAGTGGCTTTTAAGCAGCAGCTTTTAAGTGCCTGGGTTTATTTTATAAATAAATAGTTATATATTTGGATAAAAAGTGTTGAAATTAAAAAAAGTTGTTAAAGTGTTTGGCAAACAGGTGGTGGTAAATATTTTTTGTAATTAAAAAGACTAAAATATAAAAACTTTGGTATTATAAAAATGAAGATGAAAATGAAAGAAGAGGGTAATTGGTATTATAAAAATTTATGAGGGTAAAAGAGTAATTTTATTTGTCAAATTAAAATGGCTTTTAAGCCAAAATCAAAAAAAATGGGTCAACCAACTTGTTGCTTTTGGCTTTTTTAAAGCACTTTTTAGCTTTTTTAAGCAACGTTTTTGTTGCCAAACACTCCAAAAAATAAAAAAGTGCTTACCAGCTTTTAAACCCACCCAAACACCCTCTAAAGACTGTTGAACGCACACGACTTAAAAATCCTAGATCGGTCATTTTCCTTTCTATTTCTTTCTTCCCGAAGTTTTCATAGCCACCACAATTACTATGACTTGTTTAACATTGTGCTTAGTTTCAAAAAATTAGGAAAAATACATAAGTCCTCCTGAGTCCTAACCTATAGTCAAATTTTTAACTACACATTATTTTACGGGGGGTCCTATTACACCCTGTACTATTTTTAAATGAAATTAGAATAATCCTGAAATGTTGTTATCATATATGTATTTAGTGATGAAATACACAGGCATCACACATATATTTTCTACTAAAAAATATTTTTCTTATTTTTCCCTATTTACTTCTTTTCCCAATCTCACATTTTGTATTTTTAATTTTTTTTTTGTCCCTTTTAATAGATCCCACCTTCTTCCACCCCTAACCCACAAGTGAGCAGCAAATTTTTTTGCTTAAAGAAGCAGATAAAAAAACGGTACGCTTCTAGAAAACTTTCTGGTAATCAACAATCAACAACCAATTCTTTTTCCTTGTCCTCCCTTTTATGTAAGTTTGAATAATTAAAAAAATGGGATTCCCCTCCCCTCCCCTCCCCTGCTCACTACTTGAATCAGTGAAAGGCCGAAGGCCCTAATTGGGGAAACAGTGAGCATGGCTAGATCAATTTTCGAATAAACCCAAAAGTCCACAATAGACTGAACAAGAAGAAGGGTTTTAATTGTTAGTCTATTGTGGACTTTTGGGTTTATTCGAAAATTGATCTAGGGACGAGATTTTTTCATTGCTTTCTGTGAGAAGCAATTGTAAATTTAAAAGTGATGAGTGAAGAGATCAGAAATGGCAGTAATCCTCTATCAAGTGTAGTGAAATATGGCGAGGAACGAATAAATCTTCAACTCAATCTTGCTGGAGAATATTAAGAATGTCGGAACTAATTTCCAGCCAATCTATAAGTAACAAATTGGAGGAAAGAAAGGAAAAGGAACAAAAAAAAACAAGAGAAAAGAAAAAAAAAATTAGAAAAATACACTCCCCGTTCCGATTGATGTGAATGTGTTGACTGAGCACGTAATTTAAGAAAAATAAGTCCAAAAGGGCCCAGAGTATTTGTGTGGTTATAAAAGTTTCTTATGAAGGGTATAATTATAGGTTTAAGCTATATTGTTACCAAATTTAGAAAAATAAAATTATTTTTTGGAACAAATATAAAAAGAAATAGGTTCACAGAAACTGAAATAGTGGAAGTAGTACATTTTATAAATATGTATAAAAATAAAATATCAACATTCTCTCTCTTTCTCACTCTCGCAAGGATGGTGGCATACACTCTCTTCCGCCACATCATCAGTACGGGTATATAAATTCTATTTAAAAATAATTAAGGGGGTAATATAATATCTGCAAAGATAAAATATGTAGTTGATAACATGGCTGTAGGTCAATGTGTCCTTATGCATTTTCCTAAAAATTATAGCAATATAAAAATTATGACTTGTTTAACATCACAAATTTAATTTTTATTTATTTCTTAAACTTCGTGTGCACTTAATAAACTTCAAATAAATTGAAATGAAAGGTGTAACTAAATAGTACTAATTAATTAGGAGGAAAAGTTTAGAGCGATAAGTTAACTTAAAGGATCAATTGTTAGTAATACTAGCTGCTAGTCATTTTCAGTTAAAATTCACAAAGGACTGCAAATAGAAGACCCCTCCATGTGCCACACGTATATTCCTCTATTCAGTCCACTCTTTGTCACAATCGTTTTGATTATTTCCTCTGTTTCTTACTTCTTCTTCTTCAGATTATATTGAATAATGACTTTGATAGTCAGAGTAATGACTCCGATGCTGACATTTTAACAACAAAATGGATTAAAAGAACAACTACTCTTAACGATTATCTTTAATATATAATCCTAGAAAATACTGAAGAAATCACTTGGAAATCACCAATCAATGCAAGTTGCCAATAAAGAAATGTTTCTAAAGAACCAATTATAAAGAAAATTAATATTAATGGTTGCTTGATATAATGCGAGTTAAACAGAACACTAGAATATGAAATAACAATAATTGAATATAAAAATTATAGATAAATTTTGATTAAAGTAACCGAAAATAGTCTGAATAATCAAACCAGAAAGGGAAATCTAGATCATCTCAAGCAACAATCAAAGCTAATCTGATCGCCTCCAAAAAACGATAAAATCGAAATCAACAACAACAACTACCCAGTATATTCCCACCAGGTGGGGTCTGGGGAGGATAATATGTAGACGAGCCTTACTCCAACCCGAAAGGGCAGAGAGGCTGTTTCCAATCGACCCTCGGCGCATAGGCTAAAATGAAAAGCTACATCAAAACAAAGACAAAATTAAAAACAAAAGCAAGACAAAACAAAATCGAAATCATGGATATTAAAAAAAAAGAAGAAAAAAGAAGGAGATTATCCTCAATAACAAAAATTCTTGAAAACAGGTAAAGCCAAAGTCGAACTCGAACCAAACTTGTTCTTCGCAATCTGCAAGTATCCAAACGTGGTCAAATTCTTAAAGTGACTCTCCAAACATCTTTTAGTTATCAAAAAGTATGAAATTTGGCTAGAGGCGTATCAACAACCTAGAGTTAATGCGTTCAAAATTAATATGATCTTTCGTTATTACATATACATCTAAATAATTCTTGTTGGGATACGTACACTTAGCTTGAACATAACGTATAATGAGTTCAGTTGATCTCGTATAAAATAACTAATTAGTAATGAGTCACATACTAACAAAATAGTTGTTTCAAATGGTTCCTGAATTTTGAAGTTAACATTTTTAATAATTTCAAGTTTTTTCGTATACTTGTCTTAGTTGTCTGACATATGATCAGTAAATTACAAAAAGTTTAAACTTCTCGAGAAACTTGATGAAGTTCATTAACTCTTTAATCATGAAGTTACGCAAGTCTTGGATATATTACGCCACTTTAAGTTTAGGCGAAGTTATTAGTGAAAATGCTGAAAACAATTATTGGTGCTAACCTAAATTAACTAGGCCAATGAGTTAAGTAGAGCAGATAATTGGTGAAATCATCTTAAATCTGATGGAACATCCAGCTATTATGTACATTATAAATCTAAGATTAGGCACATGATTACCGTTGTCAGTTCAAAATCCATGAATTAGCTTCAAGATATACTCAAGTGTCACTCTCTGATTAGTCAGCTTCTAATAATATTTTTTGAAATTGAAGTAGATTAAATTGCAACTTGCAAATGGTTTGGATGTAGGTCTAGATTCAACATTAAAATCAGTGAGTGCAGATACAATGTACCCACTACTTTTTTCGAGATAACATGCATGCATAAATGGTAAGAATTGAGTTCAATCGCTTTGTTAGTATACTCCCATGTAGATTGGACAGAAGTTAAAGTAGGAATATTAAAGCCAAAAAGATGTTGTTCTCATCAAGTAATTGCGTTAAATGGGTGGCAAATGGCCATTAGTTGGTAGATCATATTCTTAACCACTCCCTAATCATATTACTAGGGACTAGGAACATGGGGTGTTACCGGGGACGAAGCTAGTGCGGTGAGTGGCTGGTGAACCTAATAATTTTGGTTTAAATTCTGTATTAGTCTAAAATATTTTATTAAATATATATATAAATTATTAATTTAAAATTTAATAACATAAAAAAATTAGAATTTTTAATTTATAAATTTCAAATTTCGACTCCGCCTTTTAACACAATTGTGCCAGTATTAGAGAAGAGCTATTCTTCTCCTGCATGCTGTTGAAGGAACAATTTTAGGCAATGGCTATTTACGTACGCGCAGCATTCCGTAAGAAATTTATATATATAATTATTTTATCTTGTCATATGACTTTTTGTTATTCCTAAAATGTTTCTTTGGATCTTGAAAGTTCACGACAGAAAAGTAAAACTTGTGGATAGATTTCCTCTAAAGAGAAATGAAAAAGGATAAAAATAGAAAAAAGAAGAGTTAGGGTTGCCAGAAAATTCTAGTCCCTCCTCCCAGAAAAAAGACTTAAAATATTATTATCTGGGATTAATCGGTTCTGTTACTAGAATAAATTTTCATCATTTTAATTATTTTTCTAATACGAAAAATATGTGTTAATAGTACTTCATTTATGTAATATTTCGACTGGTCGATTTAAGAGTTGTAGCCCAGTTCCCCTATTTATTGCTCGTTTTGAGTTCCAGAACTGTTATATGACTTACCAAGTTGGTTCGAGTGCGGAGAAATTTCAGAGTGAATTGAGACACTTAGTCTCTAAATTGAAAGCTTAAGTTGGAAATGTCGATCGGATGTTGAAATATGTGTAAATTATCTTGAATTTGAATTTTGATGGATCAGTTAACTCCGTTAGATGATTTTGGACTTTGGAACATGTCCAGATTCTGATTTGGAGGCCCGTAGTAGATCTAGGCTTAAATTGGCGAAAGTTGAAATTTTGAAAAGTTTAAGTACGGGTGCACTTTTTGATATCAGGATTGTATTCCGATTTCGAAAGTTAGAATAGGTTCGTGGTGTCATTTATGACTTGTGTGCAAAATTTGAGTTCAATCGGACGTAATTTGAAAGGTTTCGGCATCGTTTTAGAATTTAGATATTTCAAATTCATTAGGCTTGAATCCGTATGTAATTCGTGTTTCGATGTTGTTTGAGGTTATTTGAGTATTCGTATAAGTTCGTATGGAGTTATAAGACCTGTTGGTATATTAGGTTGAGGTCCCGGGGGCCTCGGGTTGAATTTGAGTGATCAACGTCCAAGTTTTGAAGTTTAAAAGTTGCTAAAGACTTATCACTGATGGTGTGATCTCACATACGAAGGGGAAACCACAGGTGCATGCCTGCAAAAGCGGGAGATAAGTCGCAGAAGCGGCCAAGGGTGTGTGGCAGCAGAAGGTCACAGATGTGATGGTATTCCCGCACCTGCGGTAAAAAGGCCGCAGAAGCGATTTTGCCTTGAAGTTTGACTCCGAAGAAGTGGAGATGGGTTCCGTAGAAGCGTGTCCGCTGAAGCGAATATTTGGACTTAGGTGCGGAGTTAGCCGCATAAGCGGTCTCTGGGCATACCCGAGAGACTGTAAAAGCAGTTGTTGCTGCTGCGGAGGGCCTGGGCAGAAACTATAAATACGGGACTTCAAAATTTTCACCATTTTCATCATTTGGAGCTTGGACTTTGAAGATTTTTTAGAGAGTTTTCGAAGAGATTGCTGAGACAAGCCCCTTGAGTTCATTCTTCTTCAATAATGATGTCTCCCCGCCTAGTTGGTGTATTTTTTAGGTAAAAATTGGAGTTTTATGGCTAGAGATTTGGAGAGTGAGTTTTGGGGATTCGAATGGTCATTTGGTGTTGTATTTTGATAAATTTGGTATGGTTAAACTCGTGAGTGAATGAACTTTCTGGTTTTGTGATTTGTTGGATTTCGAGACCTGGACTCGGCGACCGGGTTTGAGCTGATTTTGAATCTTAAGCTATAATTTAGTACTTTACTTGTGAAATTGATTCCTTTAGCCTATATTGATTGTATTGTAGTACTTGTGGCTAGATTCAGGATATTTGGAGGCAGACTCACGAGGCAAAAGCATTTTAGAGTAGCCCTTTGCTCGGAGTTAGGTAAGTAACAGTATTAAATCTGGTTCTGAGGGTATGAAACCCCAAAAATTATGTTATGTGAATGTTTGGAGATGACACACATGCTAGGTGACGGGCCTGTGGGCGTGTACTGTGAGAACTATGACTTGGTCCATTCCGTGAAACTGAAAAGTTGAATGAACTTGTTGTTAGCTATATGTCCTTCGTGTATTATAGAAATTTAACTGTGAATCATGTCAGAAATCATGTTTAGGTTATGTGTTGGTAGTTTTAGGACCCATAAAGGCTATGTTAGTTGTTGAATTACATGCTAAATGCTATTTATACTCAGTCTCAGTTTTAACTCGCATAACATATCTCAGTCTCTCTGCTATTTTTATTGATATATCATATTATTGTTGTTTGTACTTAATTTCCTGATTTTATGAGAGCTTGAGAGATTGAAGAGGTTGATGATTGAGTGAAGCCAAGGGCCTGATTGTGAGGATGTTTATGGGATCGGGCTGCATGCCGCAATATTTTTCACTAATTTATTCCATGATTGGCTTGATATAGCACCTGGACTGCAGGAGCCCCTCCAAAGTCCGTATACATGTCCAGTGAGCATATGTACCTACTGAGTGCGAGTGTCGAGTGTAAAGTGTCGAGTGGCGAGTGCTGAGTGACTGTGAGAAATGAGTGAGTATGAGGACATGAGTGATTACAAGGTTTGAGTGAATGGGAGGACCGATTGACTGTTTCCCTGAGAGGATGTATATGATTTTGTTTGTGTTACACATAGTTGCCTTATATCACTGTTTTGGAAACTTCTGAAAAGATATCTCTATCCGGCTTTATTTGAATTTGACATTTACAAATTGATTTGACTTGATTTATTGGAGTTGGGAAGCATGTCTACTTTCCTTGTTGAGACCATTAAAAATGAATTTTAACTACGTCGATCGTCACTATTTTTCAGTTCCTTATTTATTATTGTTTCTTACTGGGTTTGTTGTACTCACGTTGTATCCGGCACTTCGTGTGTAGATCCAGGAGTTATTGGACGCGGCGGGTGTTGATTTATTATGTAGCGGACCATTGGAGATAGCGAAGTAGCTGCTTACGATCACAGACCTTGTCTTTCTTCTTCCTTATCTGTTCTATCATTGTATCCGGATTCGAACTGTGATAATCGTTTTATTTTTCAGACTAGCTATGTGACACTCCGATGTAGGGCTATTTTCTACTTGTATTTTGGGTTTAACCCTTGTTTACAAAACTTTTGCTTATTTAAGAACTATTGATTTATCTTTATGTCAAAACTTTTGGAAGTATTTTGAAATGTGGCTTATCTAGTACCATCAATAGACGCCATCACGATAGGTTAGGAATTAGGTCGTGGAAAATTAAAGTATGTAAATTTAATTAAAATATCTTAAGAAAACACTAAGAGATCAACATTCAAATTTACACCGAGAAATAGGGGTATTCAAATCAAATTAAAAATATTGAGTTAAATCATTTAAAAAATAGACTTATTTGGTTTGATTTGATATGGTATTGAGCAAGAACCAAACCAACATATAAGTGTTTATACCTATATGTTAAGATTTTATATAAAAAATCATGTAAAAATATATATATATATATATATATATATATATATATATATATATATATATGTGTGTGTGTCTGTGATAGAGTGACCTTCTCAAGAGATTTAATATTTAATGGAGTTATTAAAGTGCACCCATTTTATTTACATTAAATAATTCTGGATTTGTACGTGTATGATTACTATCTTATCAAATATTGTTGACATATTTCATCAACCTCTTTATTTTTCCATATTCATAAATTTAGATCTATTAAACTGTTATATCTTTTTATATGAGATGTAATTTGACAATATGTGAATTTAACTATAATCAGGACCCGAATAACCACCTTTTTGTATAGTTTTGATAATAAAAGTGATAACAAAATGCTCTTATTAGCGCTTTTCATGATGGCAGGTTATATATGACCAGGGAAGGCTAGGGAGTACTTTTGGAGTCAAAAATGAAGAAAAAGAGGCCAACCGTGAAATTCCCTCAAATGAACCATGCAAAAAAAGGCCTGAAGAATTAGAGAGCTGGGTTGGCCGCTGTTCCACCACGACCGCAGCAGAACCACGGTGGAGGTTGCTCGCGGACAGAATGATAATCGGAGAGCACATTTGGCCGCGATTTGACCGCGAACGCGGCAGGTGCAAAAAACTTCAGGGACTAAAGTGCAAAACACGGAATTTTTAGCCCTAAACCCTATTTTAAACATTAGACTTCATCCAAGAGAGGGATGTATTTATTTTTTAGAGTTCTTGGCAAGAAAAACAATTGTGAGAGATCACCCAAAATATCTTTCTTCTTTTCTTTGATTTTTCTTGCAAGTTTTATGATGAATGTTGTTTTAGCTTGTTTATCCATAGTTATAAGTAGCTAAATCCTTTGTCTAAGGTTTTTATGGAACCTATTGGGGGATGAACTTCTTGTTTATGTGAATACAAATTGTTAGTTTTAATCTCTATTTGTTCAACTTTGTATTTGTTGTAGTTAGTTGATAGGATCCTCAATTAGCTGTGCCTATTTAGTGTGCATAACTATAGAGAGAATGCATATTTAGGTTATTCTTGAACAATACCACTCCCAAAGTATATGAGGGATCAATAACTGAGGGTTTAAAGGCGGAATTAGGGATAACGAAGTCTTGGGTGAAATCTAAAGTGAACTGTGTTAATTAAAGCTAGCTAGTGTATCTCAGGATAGTGCATTTAGTATATTACCGTGATTACTCGGAAGAGATTTACGGTAAGATGAGCGTTCATGATTTATAGAGAGGTGTTGGTTAATATATGAAGCATAAATAGAAGGGATTCCATCAATAGGGGAAGTCATTACCTTAGCGTTTTTTCATCATTGTTTACAACCTTAGCATCCTTAGTTTACAACAGGTTATTTACTTGCAATTTTAGTTATTGAAGACACCATCAACTGTGTTTCAAACGTTTGGAGAAATTGGTTCTCAAGAGTTTAGTGGGTCTAAAGATAGTAATTGATAGGTTGACTCTCAAGTGACATGGGAGACGTAAACGACCCCAACGGAAATGGCAGGAATGAGCATGCTGACTTGAATGTAGAATTGCGGCACCTCTTGTGCCCGAGGGTGAACTGTATGACTGGGCACATCCTACATATGACAATCTGGCCACTGCCATAGTTGTGCCCGCAATACAAGCTGAGTCATTCCAGATCACAAATAACATGCTGCACTTGTTTCAAAATAAGGGACTCTTTTATGGGACACAACATGAAGATCCTTAGCAGCACCTGAAGAACTTCCTATCTATCTGCAAAACTCAGGCTATTATTGTTCCCGTTCTCGGTGACATGAGCTGCAAAGGTTTGGCGAAACTCACTCCCCAAAAACTCTATAGTAACTTGGGATGAGTTAGTCAAGCAATTTCATAACAAGTTTCATCAACCCAACAAAACTTCCCAACAAATTGATGAGATCGTGAGCTTCAAGCAGAAACCAATGCATACATTGCATGAAATATAGGACAACTTCAAAGGAATGTCGGTTATGTGTCCACATCATGGTGTTCCAGAATAGATGTTGGGACAACAATTTTATATGGGACTGTCAGATGGATTGAAGAATATTGTGTATGCCTCAGCTGGTGGGGCATTCCTAAGTAATACTTGGAGAGAAGGTCAGATTATACTTGATAAAATGGCACAGAATTCGGGATGGACATCGAGGAGTGCACATATCACTCTAGTGGTGCACTTAGTGCCTCTTGATTCTTCAAAAACTATGGCTGAAATTATGGCGACTCTCCTGACACAAATGAGCATCCTCACCAAAAAGGTGGAGGAATCATGGTAGAAACAACAAGTACATATAATAGATACTACCAATGGGTGCTTGTGCACATCTTGCATTAGCCAGCCAATTGGTAATCCTTGGAATGCAGAGCATGATCATCATCATCAGTACCCTCAAGATATGAACTATGTAGCTAACTATTGGGGTCACATATAGGGAAATCAGAACTGGGGTCAGTAGACTCAGCATTAGTACAGGCCACCTCAGCCACAATATAACGCCAGAAACATGGGAGGTATGAGACCCCCCATCAACATGGCACCGTATCTTAGACCACAGGGGCAAAACAATTAGCACCAAGGCTACCACCCACCTCAGAAACAGCATGGTGGAAGACAAGAAGATGGGTTTGCTAGACTGGAGGAAATGATGCGGCAGGTTATTGGGTCCAATGCAAAAATAAACGAGAGAGAAGATGCACATGAAACAACTATCAAAAATATTAAAGTGCAAGTGGGTCAGATTTCAATGTCTCCGAACAACCATCCTCAAGGGACGCTACTTGCACATACCCAAGTCAATCAAAAAGATTAGGGCCCAAAGCAGATGATGGTGGCGAGTCTCCGTAATGGAAGGGATTTAGATGTAGAGAAAGAGAGAGAGCTCAAGAAAACATACAGGCTAAGACACTCATTCCAGTGCCCATTGAGCTGGATGAGTCTACGGTATTAACAGAGGTGACAGTCCAGCCCGCTCAGGAAGGAAAGAACATGTAGGAGGAGACTGAAAAAGTAGCTGAGCTGGTTGAAGAGACAGTAACTGACATAATAGCTAAGAAAGAGAAGTCCCAAGTAGTTGGGAAGAAGAGACCTTCTTCACCCTTTCCGCAGCGGTTGGCTAACCATCAAAAGGAGGAAAGTATAAAAAGTTCTTTGAGATGCTCAATCAAATCCAGGCAAACATTCCATTAATTGAAGCTTTAAAGGAGATGACGGGATATGCGAAAATGATGAAGGACTTAATGTCCCGGAAGTTTGACTTCCAATACCTGGACACGGTGACACTTACTCAGACATGTAGTGCAGTGGTGACTAGACCTATTGCTGAAAAGCTGCATGATCCTGGCAGCTTTACAATTCCTGGCACTATTGGAAATTTTGCCATTGCTAAGGCACTCTATGATTTGGGGGCCAGCATTGATCTTATGCCCCGTGCTATTTATAAGAGGTTGGGAATTGGGAGAGCTAGACCCACCTCTATGTTGTTGCAGCTGGCCTACAGGACTGTGAAGCAAAAATATGGTATCCTTGATGAAGTGCTTATTCATGTGGGAAATCTGTGTTTCACGCAGATTTTGTAATCTTGGACTGCAAAGTGGATGAAGAAATTCCTATAATCATGTGAATATCATTCTTCTCCATAGGGAGAGCCTTGATTGATTGTGGGACTGGGGAGCTCAAGATGAGGCTCAATGATGAAGAAATTTTATTCAATGTGCAAACGTCTATGAGGCGACCAAGCGATTCGCCAATTTCTCTCTTATTGATGTTGTGGAATTAATAGTGGAGTCGAATGATGAGGTGTTGACTATGGAGGACCCCTTGCTGCATGTTTGATAAATTTAGATAAAGTGAATTGTGAGGATTTGGGAGAATGGGTGTTGGTATTGGAAGGTAGAGGGTTCTGGGATAGAAATCTAGAGTTTGAGCCCTTGCACTTAAAAAAGAGAGAGACTCCTATAGCAAAGCCATCCATTGAAGAACCACCTAAGCTGGAACTAAAGCCATTGCCAGCTCACCTCATGTACGAATTTCTGGGACCCGACTCCACACTACCTGTTATTATCTCATATAGCTTTTAGATGTGCAGGTTCAACATCTTTTACAGGTTTTAAGGGAGTGCAAAACTGCCATTGGGTGGACAATGGCAGACATTAAGGGGATCAGCCCACCTACTGCATGCATAAGATTCTGCTGGAAGAGGGGCACAAACCTTCTAGGGAACATCAGAGGAGGCTGAACCCTAACATGAAGGAATTGGTGAAGAAGGAAGTGATAAAGTGGTTCGATGCGGAAATTATTTTCCCAATCCCTGACAGCAGCTGGGTTAGCCCAGCTCAATGTTTTCCTAAAAAGGGTGGCATGATGGTTCTGAAGAATGAAAACAATGAACTAATCTCAACAAGAACTGTCATAGGCTGGAGAATTAGTATGGATTATCGGAATTTGAATCTAGCCACCCGGAAAGACCACTTCCCACTTCCCTTCATTGATCAGATGCTGGATAGATTTGCAGGGAGGTCACACTTTTGTTTTCTGGATGGGTACTCAGGGTACAGTCAGATCTCTATTGCACCTGAGGACAGAGAGAAGACCTCTTTCACCTGCCCATATGGCATTTATGCCTTCAGGAGGATTCCGTTTGGCCTATGCAATGTACCCACCACATTCCAACAGTGCATAATGGACAAATTCACTCACATGGTAGAGGATATGATGGAGGTGTTCATGGATGACTTCTCAATGGTGGGAAATTCATTTTAGGAGTGCCTAATAAATCTGACACGTGTTCTAAAACGGTGCATCGAGACTAACTTGGTTCTGAATTGGGAGAAGTGTCATTTCATGGTACACGAAGGAATAGTCTTGGGGCACCGGGTGTCAAGCAAGGGAATAGAGGTAGATCGAGTGACAGTTGATGTAATAGCAAAGATGCCTCCCCCAACATCAGTCAAAGCCATTAGAAGTTTTCTTGGACATGCCGGGTTCAATCTTCAAAATTGCCAACTCTCTCTGTAAGTTGTTAGAAAACGATCACCCCTTTATATTTTCTTATGAGTGCAGGGTAGCGTTTGAAGAGTTGAAATAGAGGTTAGCCACAGAACCCATCATTGTTGCCCCTAACGGGGAGTAACCGTTTGAATTAATATGTGATGCTAGTGACTACGCAGTGGGGGCAGTGATGGGCAGCAGAAAAACAAATTGATGCACCCAATCTACTATGCTAGTAGAACGCTGAGCGGAGCCCAGTTGAGGTACACGGTGACGGAAAAGGAGATGCTAGCTGCAGTGTTTGCATTTGACAAGTTCTAGTCCTACCTGATAGGATCCAGGTAATTGTATACACTGACCATACAACTCTTAGGTACTTAATAGAAAAAAAGAATCTAACCCATGCTTGATTTGTTGGGTGTTGCTACTGCAAGAATTCGATCTTGAAATACGTGACTGTAAGGGCATTGAGAATCAAGTCGTTGATCACCTATCACGACGTGAGGGAGATAAAAATGTAATAGAGGTTAAGAAAATTTTGGAAACTTTCCAGACAAGCAGTTGCTCGCCACCACTCATCAAGAAGCGCCATGGTATGCGAACTTTACTAATTACCTGGCCAGTGGTATAGTTCCTCATGACCTTTCAACGGTCCAAAGGAAGAGATTTTTTTGTGAAAGCCACTTGTATTATTGGGATGACCCCTATATTTTTAGCATATGCCTTGATATCATGATCCGGAGATGTGTCTCCGAGATAGAACAATGTTCTATTTTGCAGGCTTGTCATGCATCGGTTTGTAATGGGCACTTTGGAGGGGTTAGTACAACAACAAAGGTGCTAGAGGCCGGATCTTTTTGGCCAACAGTGTATAAAGATTCACACATATGGGTTAACGGTTGCAATGAATGTCAATGCACCGGGAAAATTTCCCGGTGCCACAAGATGCCCACAAACCCAATTCAAGAGGTGGAAGTATTTGACGTCTGGGGGATTGATTTCATGGGTCTCTTCGTCTGCTTCTATAGAAATAAGTACATTTTTATTGCTGTAGACTATGTGTCCAAGTGGGTGGAAGCTACAGTGTTGCCAACCAATGATGTAAAAGTGGTGGTGAGATTTCTAAACAAGAACATATTCACCCGTTTTAGGACACCACGTGCAATAATCAATGACGGAGGCACTCACTTCTGCAATAGAGCCTTCGAAAAGTTGCTTACAAAATATAATGTGTGCCACAAGGCGGCTACTCCTTACTACCCGCATACTAGTGGATAGGTTGAGGTATCTAAAAGAGAGATCAAGAGTGTGTTAACAAAAACTATGAATGCCACAAGGACTGATTGGGCGAGGAAGCTAGATAGTGCACTATGGGCTTAAAGAGCTGCTATCAAGACATCAATTGGTATGTCATCATACAATTTGGTGTTTGGGAAGGCTTTCCACTTGCTAGTGGAACTTGAACATTAAGCGTAGTGGGCACTGAAACAGCTGAACTTCGAAATGGAAGCTGTGGGCATGTCTAGAGTCACTGAATTGCATGAGCTTGAGGATTTCATGTATCTTGCTTTTGAGTGCACAAGGCTGTACAAAGAGAGAAGGAAGAGGTTGCACGATTAGAACATTGTTGAGACGAATTTCAAACCTGGGGACATGGTATTGCTCTAAAACCCAAGATTGAGGTTGTTCCCGGGTAAGCTTAAGTCACGATGGTCTGGACTATTTCGAGTAGTTGAAGTTTTCCCGTCAGGAGCTGTTGAAGTTTCCATTGAGAATGACTCTCGTACATTTAGAGTCAATGGTCCGTATGTGGGTATGAGAGAGCCAAAGGAAATGTCTAAGCTACATCCGAATGAACCACAAAGGTCGAGTGAGCTTTAATTGCGCCCATCTGAGTCATGTTGCGACGTTAAATAAGGGGCTACGTGGGAGGCAAATCATGAAATTATTGTAAGTGTAACTCTTTATATGAAAAAAAATCGACAGAATCTGAACAGTGCCCAGACCGCGGTTCCACCGCGACCACGGTCGAACCACGGTCAGAACACTTGAACCGAGTCCACCACGATCAAACCGCGGTGGAATGACCTCTCCGAACTTAGTCTACCGCTATTCCACCGCGACCGCGGTAGAACCGCAGCAGATCGCGACAGGCCCAAGTAAGTCCGAATTCTTGTATCAATTTTTATTATTTTTTTTTTAATTCCATGCCCCCATCTTTTTCCCAAACTATCCCCACCTACTTCTACACCCTTCCCCTCCACTTTTACTCTCACAGAGCATGCCCCAACCCCATTTCTCTCTTTTCACTCTAAAATATTTTCTCTCTACACTCCAAACTCCATTGTTGCCTCATTCCATCTTCCATCTCCACAACCCACCCTCTCTAACCTTACTCCAAGTAAGTTGTTTCTTCTCCTATGTTTAACTATCCTTCTAATTAGGTAATATAATTTTTGTTTTAAATTAACCAAACCCTAGGTAGAAATAGTTTAATTTTCTTCAAATTGTTTGTTCCTTTCTCTGTATTAATTATTATATTTGCTTCTATGGAGTTGTTTGGTACTAAAATGGTTGGATCTTCATGGTGCTTCAATTTTGGGGGTTGTTTAGATGATTTGGAGGCCTATAAGTAATTTTTGTGGTGTAGTTTGGTGGATGGCCTATTTTGGCCGAACATTTAGGGCTTGTGGTTCTATTTTGAGGCATTGTGGGCCTATCCTAGGTTGTGGTGGTACTGTATTAGGTGCATGGTGGTTTTTATTTGCCATGAATCTCTTGAGGGTGTAAGTGTGGGGTGTTGTATGCCAGAGACTGTAAGAAAGTGTGGAGCCATTGTGGAGGTTGTAAACTTGAACACCTTACTAGCTGGGAGTTTGGCATAGGGTATGAATGGGGAATAGTATTTGGTACCATCGGGCGGTGAAGTCTGAGCAACCATCCGACTGCTACATGTAGGATATATTTGATGGTTCTCCTGTATTATTTGCAGGTCATATGGCTCGTAAGAAGCAAAAGTGATCGGCAGGCACAAAACCTACTTATGATGCCTCAAGGTTCGAATCAGAAATGGTAGAGGACGACTTTCATGCCAAGGCCTCAAAGAGCTTCATCCCTGAGATTCCTATAGACAGGGCAGCCCTCCGTGCGGAAAAGGAGGAAATGTATGATGAAATCCGGCAGAGGGAAATGGAGTTCCTATTGGATAAACCTACCCTAGTGAAACAGGATGCTTGTAAGGGAGTTCTACGCAAACTACCCATCACATACGTTGTGGGAGGTTACTATGAGGGGCAAATGTGTAGATGCCTCAGTGGAAACCATTCTCTAGGTGTTGTGGCTGCCCGGTTTACTAGTGACATCGACTATTACTTGGACGCACCAGGAGTCACTTGGGATATTATGACTGATGCACTCTGCACGGGGGGGAAAACCTATCTGGATACGTGACAATATCACCCTGAACTCCAATTCATTCACCCATTTGGCTAAGTGTTGGCTCACTATCATTTGCAGCCAGTTCATACCCTCAGGAAACACCACCCACGTGAACTTCCCACGAGCCCTCTTGACGTGGTGTCTTGTCAAAAAAAAATATTGATACGGCCAGTCTAATTGGTGATGAAATAATCATACATTCACCGTTGATATCGAAGAGATTCTACTTCCCGTCCTTGGTGACTACTTGTGCCTGATGAAGAATGTCCCCACCAATCCTACTGGTGGAGAGTTTCCCCCTAAAGCACCTTTCCAAGTTTCTGGCATTAGATTGGGCAGGGGTGCACGCACCACCATTAAGATCGATGATGAGTATGATTACCCGTTTCCCATGGCACCATACAGGAGATCCTATGACAGTGTCTGACCTTCCCCATGATAGGGCAGGCTTATCCAGATCATAATCCACACATCCTATGTTACGTCCTATGGAGGAAGAGATCGCGGATCTTCGCACCTCGGTAGAGGGCTTACACACACATATGTATGCCATGGCTCATCGGCAGGCCAAGTCTGAGAGCAGGTTTCTGTCTTGATTTCGTGCTTTGGGAAGAGCTTTCCATGTGGACCCCAGCACCGTCTCTGACTCTGAGTGAGGCACAGGGAAGTATTCTTACCCTTTTGCTCTTTATTTTTGATATGATATGGGGACATGCCATAATTTTAAGTGTGGGATGGGAGGCTTGCTATGTTGGTAATTTGTAGTGTATATAGACATTGAATATGTTGTAGTATTAGATTTATGATGTTGTCTATGATTGCTTGTATTCACTTTAAAAGTAACTGACTTGGCCCAATGGTGGACACTTGTCGACGGGTCTATTGAGGCTCAAAGTCAGATACATAAAAAAATTGAAAAGCTGAAAGAAAAAAAATGTAGAGGACTCTTATTGAGGATGGACCACGTGGACAGTACTCTTGAGGGAAGTAGTCCATGTAGTTTTTTATTTTATTTCATTTTTCTTTTGTAGGTAGTATAGTAATTCTCCCTTATTGTTTTTACCACAGTTCTTTTCCAAGGGCTTTCCTTGAACCGAGTTAGGTAGATTTTTATTTTGTAGTTTTAGGACCTTAGGACTCTCTTGGACCAAGATGGGTGAAGGCTAGAATGCAACCCTTAATTTTCACACCTGCAAATAACAAAAACAAACTTGAGCGTGCGACGTCTGTGCTCGTTTGTAGACTCGTAAATCTATGCCTTAATTTTGCACATTTTGTCTTGCTTGAACATTTGTATAAGTGTGTTGATAAATTGATCTAGAATGAGTTACATGCCAAGTGTTTCTGAGCTATTACTGGTACTATGTACTTGCATGTGATACCTAGAACCTGCCCTATGTGTTTGCAAAGCGAAATAGAAGCTATTTGGTTTTAGAGATGATTGAGGCATTTCTTTATGTAGCCTGTATATTTGTGAATCCACCTGTATATATTTCCATAGTTAACCCCCATGAGCCTGATGCCCGTTCTTTGATAACCCTATAATGACCTATATCCATGTGTTGAATAGTTTGAATGTATGAACCTGTACCTCCTAGAAGCACTTCACTTACTAAAGAACATACAAAAGTCAAAGTGTGGGGTGGTAAGGAAGTAGGATAAAGGGGAATAAGGAAAATAAATACTTGAATGGTACAATGGATTTGTAAAAGAAAAAAAAAGCCAGTTGCACCTATAGAAAAGCGGGGGTCACCTATGAACTAAAATGTGGAAGATTAATTGGGCTGACCATGGAAATTGAAATAAAAGGAAGTGTGTATTAAAAGTGATTAGGGAAGTTAGTCACTATATCCAAATATATCCTACCCGTCCGTTAGCCTACATTACAACCAAATGAAGACCTCTTAATGTTTGACTGAATAGCTCGAATTAGTAGAGTATTACACTTGGGGCAAGCTTATGGTGTGTCTTTGTGGCATGCGAATGCTCTGTCCTGAGTGTGACGACCCAGAGGGTCATCACCGTAATTTTCCCTTTTCCGCACTTTCGAGGCTTTGAAAACCTCGCTTTTAGTTGCCTCGATTTGTGTGCCTAGTTTGGGCACAAATCCAAAAATGTTTTATGTTAAAATGTATGAATTCTGTGGAAAATTTAAAGAATTTTGATATTAATTTTGACATAGTTGACTTTGGTCAATATTTTGGATAAACGGATCCGGATCGTGATGTGACGGTCCCAGGAGGTCCATTGAAAAACATAGGACTCATGCATATTCCCGGAATCGAAATACGAGGTCCCAAGCCCGAGTATAGAATTTTTTATAGAAAATTATTTTCCTGAAAATGACATGGATTTTTGAAAAGAAAATGAATTAGAAAATATAGGTATCGTGCTTGTATTTTGGTTCCGAGGCCCGGTACAAGTCTTAAATATGTATTGAGAGCTTTTTGTGAAATTTAGTCGAAATCGGACGTCGTTTGACATGTTTCGGACCTAAATATCTAAAGTTAAAGGTTTATGAACTTTGAAATGAAAAAATGATGATTTTGGGGTTTGATTCATTGAATTTGATGTTGTTTTGGCGATTTGATCACTCGAGCAAGTTCGTTAGATGTTATTGGGTTAGTGTGTGTGTTTGGTTGGGAGCCCCTAGGGCTCGAGAAAAATTTGGAGGTGGTTCAGGGTGGTTTTCACTTAGAAGAATACATCAGAATTTCCAAAGTGTTGCACACAGACTTTTGTCCTATGCGAACGCAGCCCTCTTTCGCGTTTGCATAGCTCTGACTTCCTTTCCTTCTGCGTTTGCATAGTTCAAATGTTGGGCCCCGAAATGTTCTTCTATGCGTTCGCACCCCTTCCTCGCGAACGCGTAGACTAACCTGGAACCCCCCCCCCCCCCAGTTTCCTTCTATGCGAACGTATAGTACCTCCGCATTCGCATAGAATACCGAACCATCCTTCATCGCGAATGCGATCGGGGTATTGCGAACATGTAGAGTATTTTTCTCTAGTGAATTTTTAAGTTAAAAACAATGTTCATTACGGGATTTTGCCATCTTCTTCACATGAACTCCTCTCTTAAACCCTCCATAGACGAAGTTCAAGCTCTCCTTCCCCTATAACTCTTTGGGTATGTAATCTTAATATCATTCCCTCATTATTTCTTCATATAATTATAATTTCCAAGCCTAAAAATATGAAATCAAAGTAGAAATTAGGGCGTTTGGGTAGATTTAGGTTTTTCAGAATTTTGGGTGATTCAACCTCAATTTGGGGTCGAATCTTGAAAGCAATTACATATTTGAACTAGTGCGGTTGTGGGTGAACGGATTTTTGTCCGAGCCTCGAGTTTGGACCATGTGGGTCCGGGGATAGATTTTGGTATTTTTGGAAGAATGATTGGAAATTCATTTCTAGTCTATGGAATTGTGTTTTCTGGCCCTTATTGATAACATTGAACTAAATTGTGCGAGATACATTGTTCTGGAGTTAGATTCTAGATGAAAGGCGGTGTTGGAGACTTGATTGCTATTTTCGGACCGAGGCAAGTGTTTGTTCTAACTCTGGCTTGAGGGATTAGGATTAGGATTAGGATATTATTTTCTACGTGCTAAATGTGGAGTAAGGTGTAAAGGCATGGTGACAGTTATCTATGTACCAAAGTCTAGCATAACCGTTAGTCTTATATGTGTTGGATCTAGATTAAATGATACTTCCTTCTTGTTTAGTTGATAAGTATGACATAAAGTGAATAGTTGAGGAATTTTTTGATTGGTTTGGCATTCAGAGCTTTCACTCGGACTAGAAATTGTTACTCGAGAAATAGGTAATTAGAAAATGGAACGTGTAGTTATTATTCCCTTACCGGGACGTAAGTATTTATTGCGTTCTCCCTTGCCAAGATATCTGAATTGTTAGTTGTATTCCCTTGTCGAGATTTCTTGTAATTGTTGTTGCTCCCTCACACTTGAGTTGCGATCGTTTTTTGGGTGAGTTCTTGGCATGAAATGTTGAGGATTGGGTTTCACGCTGCAATGGTGTTGATAAATATTGAAGATCGGGTTGCACGCCGCAACAGTATTAGATATTGAGGATCGGATTACACGCTGGAACGGTATTACATATTGAGGATTGGGTTTCACGCCTCAACGATATTGAATATTGAGGATCGGGTTGCACGCCGCAATGCTATTGATTGTTGAGGATCGGGTTGCGCGCTGCAACGGAGTATGGACCGAGTATATTTTTTTCGTATGTAGAGACTTCCTATGTTTTCCTTGTCAGTTGTTATTGTTCAATTTCATTTGTTTACCGATGATTTATAAGTTTAGACTGTCGTACCCCACAACATTTTTCCCCTCTCTATAATTGTTTATACTAGTATATTTCCGTTATTGCACATATATCTGTACATATTATTTGTGGTAGGTCCTGTATAGCCTTTTCACTACCTCATCGGGGTAAGGCCAAACACTTACCAGCGTATGGGGTTGGTTGTGCTGATGCTACACTTTGTGCATTTATTTTTCACAGATCAGGATGCAGCTTTCGGACCGCAACAGTATTAGATCGGTAGCAAACCTTGAGTCCAGGGACTCTTGAGGTAGCCTTGCTCACGTCCGCAGGCCCGGAGTCTTCTCTATCTTTATTTAGTTTGTTAGATCTTGTATTGAAACAGGCTATTATGATTTCCTTCAGATGATTGTATTTAGTAATCCTAGAAGTTTTTGAGTAATGTGATACTAGTCTTGGATATAGGATTTGTTAAACTTTCGCATTTCATTCAGTAAATTATATTTGAGACTTCCGTGTTATTGATAAATGTTAAAATGTTGTTAATATTGTTGGTGTTCTTTAAAGAAGTATTTGATATTTTGCTTGCCTAGCTCATATTAGTAGGCTCCATCACGACTCCCGATGGTGAAAAAGCAAGGTCATGACAAGTTGGTATCGGAGCACTAGGTTACATAGGTCTCACAACTGATGGAAAAACTCGATAGAGTCTGAGAGATCGGTACAGAGACGTCTGTATTTATCCCCAGAGGCAACATAGTTAGGAAAAATTTCACTTTGTTCATTCTTGTTGTGTGATTCTGTTTCTCAAATACTGATTGTCATTATACTATATTCTTTCGCAGATGGCGAGAACATGTCCTTCTTCTTCTACCGCGCAGCAGCCCATGCCCCAGCAGCAACTCCTATCAGGGGCAGAGGAGGAGGCCGAGGCCGTGCCAGAGGCCAAGGCTAGGGCCGAGCTTGGCCCCGAGCAGCAGTCCCAGAGGTGGAGCCTCATGTCAACTATGATGGGCAGCTCTAGTGGGCCCAGCTCAGGTCCTAGAGGGTTTCACAACCACTCCAGTACTCTAGGACGCTTTGGTCTGGCTGGTAGGCTTTATGGAGAGCGTCTCTAGCTCGGGTTTGCTTCCCGTAGCACCAGCCACATCTCAGCTGGGGGAGGAGTTCGGATACCTACTATACGCACTCGGAGCAGGCAACTCCACAGCCTCAGGTTCCAGCAGTTCAGCCAGCTATGGAAGCCCAACCGGGTATTCCAGCTCAGACCGGCGATGGTGTGGCGATGTGTGCAGATGCTTTTTGGTGGCTTGATAGGTTCACCAAGATATTCAACACCACCTTCAGAGGTGCATCTACAGAGGACCCCCAAATCTTCTTATTCAGCTGCCATGAGGTTCTCATGACTATGGGTATTGTGGAGACCAATGGGGTCAACTTCATCCCTTTTCGGCTTGCAGGATCCGCCAAAACTTGGTGGAGGGACTATTGTTTATCTACGCCAGCAAGGTTGCCATTATTGACTTGGGATCGGTTTGCAGAGTTGTTCTTGGAGAATTTTCTCCCGGTGATTGAGCAAAATACTCTACTCATGCAGTTTGAGCGTCTTCATCAGGGTACTGTGACAGTTACGCGGTATGAGACTCTTTTCATTGACTTGGCGCTCCATGCTATCGTTATACTCCCCATTGAGAAGGACAGGGTGGGGAGATTTATTGATGGGTTGATTCAGGCATTCCAACTTCAAATGGCTATGGGAGCCAGTAATGATATGTCTTTTCAGTAGGCGGCCAATGCGGCCCGCTGGATAGAGATTTCACTTGCACGAGGAGGTGGTCAGGGGTCAAATAAGAGGCCTCGTCATTCTGGTAGGTTGAGGGGTACCTCATCGGGAGGTAGAGATTCATATGGTAGAGGCGACCCTCAGAGGCCCTTTCAAGCAGCACTTCGGGTTCGCACCGTATTGCAGGCGATAGCGGTTCTCAGCACCACTATTCTGGTCAGCAACCCATCAGTGCACCACCGCTTCAGAGGCTTCGAAGAGATCATTGAGGGCGGCAGGGTCAGTTCCAGTTTTCTCAGTTGCCATATTCAGTTGGGTGTTATGAATGCGGAGACCTTGGTCACATCAGGAGGTATTGCCCGAGGATGAGAGGAGCTCGGTCGCAGCAGCAGGGTCCCCGGCCCATGATTCGGGTAGCAGGTGATCCACATGCCAGTCAGCCAGCTAGAGGCGGGGGTAGAGGCCATAGAGGTGGAGGTAGGGAGCATAGATGTGGAGCTCAGATCCTAGAGGTAGGGGTCAGCCAGTAGCAAATCGTCCTAAGGACATGGTTCAGGGGGGTGGGGCACAACCCCATTGTTATGCTTTGCCAGCCAGGCCAGAGGCCGAGTCCTCAGATGATGTAATTATAGGCACTATTCTGGTCTGTAATAGAGGTGATTCGGTAATATTTGATCCAGGATCTACGTATTCATATGTGTCATCCTATTATGCACCCTATTTGGTTATGCCTAGTGAGGCCTTGGGTATTCCTGTATATGTGTCTACACTGGTGGGTGATTCTACAGTGGTCGACCAAGTGCATCATTTATGTATGGTATTATTTGTGGGTCTTGAGACCCTTGTCGACTTATTTTTCTTAGATATGGTAGACTTCGATGTTATTTTGACGATGGATTGGTTGTCCCTGTATCATGCTATTTTGGATTGTCACGCCAAGACCATGACCTTGGCTCTGCCAGACTTGCCCCGACTTGAGTGGAGAAAGACCCAAGGTCATGCCACCCGCAGTGTTATTTTATATGTCAAGGTTCGACACATAGTCGGGAAGGGTTGTCTAACATATTTGGCGTATGTTTGTGACCTCAGCGTAGAGGTTTCATCTATTGACTCTGTTCTTATTGTTCGGGAGTTCAGTTTTCCCATCAGACCTGTTGGGTATGCCGCCCAACAGATATATTAATTTCTGTATTGATTTGGCTCCGAGCATTCAGCCTATTTCTATTCCGCCGTATCACATGGCCCCACCAGAGTTGAAAGAGTTGAAGGAGAAGCTTCATGATTTGCTCATAAGGGTTTCATTAGACACAGTATCCTCTTGGGGTGCGCCATTGTTATTGCTGAAGAAAAATGATGGGTCGATAAGGATGTGCATTGATTACCGACTGTTGGACAAGGTGACAATAAAGAACAAGTATCCACTGCCGAGGATTGATGATTTATTCTATGAGCTTCAGGGTGCTAGGATGTTCTCGAAGATAGATTTGAGGTCTGGTTATCATCAGTTGAGGATTAGGGCAGCTGATGTCCCTAAGACAACATTTCGCACTCGGTATGGGCATTATGAGTTTCTGATCATGTCATTTGGGTTGACCAATGCCCCCGCAGCATTTATGGAGTTGATGAATCGAGTGTTTAGGCCCTATTTGGATTTGTTCATGATTTTTTTTATTGATGACATTCTGATATACTTCCGCAGCCAGGAGGAGCATGAGCAGTACCTCGGAGTGGTTCTTCAAACTCAGAAGGATATTCAGTTGTACGGTGTTGCATTCCTGGATCACGTGGTTTCAGCAGAGGGTATTCAGGTGGACCCAAAGAATATTGAGGCAGTCAAGAACTATCGTCGACCAACGTCAGCTACAGAGATTCGGAGTTTCTTGGGGTTAGCTGGTTACTACCGACGGTTCGTGAAGGGGTTTTCATCCATTGTAGCCTCGATGACTAGATTGACCTAGAAGGGTGCCAAATTCAGGTTGTTAGATGAGTGCGAGGAGAGCTTCCAGAAGCTCAAGAGAGCTCTGACAACGGCACCGGTATTGGTTTTGCTCACGAGATCAGGGCCTTATACCGTCTATTGTGATGTGTCTCGTATTGGTCTTGGCGTAATGTTGATGCAGAATTGCATAGTCATAGCATATGCTTCGAGGCAGTTGAAGATCCACGAGAAGAATTATCCAGTTCATGACCTAGAGTTGGCAGCCATTGTTCATGCCTTGAAGATCTTGAGTCATTATTTATATGATGTGAAGTGTAAGCTGTACACAGATCACAAGAGCCTTCAGTACTTGTTCAAACAGAAGGAATTGAATTTGAGGCAGAGGAGATGGTTGGAGTTGTTAAAAGACTATGATGTCTCTATTTTATACCACACGGGAAAGGCCAATGTGGTGGCCGATGCATTGAGTGGGAAGTCCGCCAGCATGGGTAGTTTTGCATATATTCCAGTCAGCCAGAGACTGCATGCTTTGGATGTTCAGGCCTTGGCCAATCGATTTGTGAGGTTGGATATTTCTATGCCAAGCAGGGTGTTAGCTTGCACAGTTGCTCGTTCGTCGTTGATGGAGCGTATCCGTGAGCGGCAGTTTGCTGATCCCCATTTGTGTGTCCTGAGAGACACGGTGCAGCATGGAGGTGCCAAGAAAATGACCTTGGGAGATGATGGTGTATTGAGATTGCAGGGGCGAGTTTGTGTTCCCAATTTTGATGGTATTTGGGAGTTTAACTTAGCGGAGGCCCATAGTTCTCGGTATTCTATTCATCGGGGTACCGCGAAGGTGCATTAGGATTTGAGGAAGCATTATTCGTGGCACAGAATGAAGTAACACATTGTGGCATATTGATAACTGTGAACTGTACTCTTTTTATACCCTTTCTTACATGAGCTTAGCACATTAATTGCTCTAAATTAGTCCCGAAATGCTTACAAGTGTGCTTGATTGCAGGTTTTGAGCGACAAGATGATAAATATCACAAATCGGCTCAAAAAGGAGTGAAACCTGCCAAGCGTCAAAAGATAACTGAAATTAGGGTCAAAATGACATGTGTGGTCCACAGTGATTAGCCACGCGGCCGCACAGGAAAGTTCAGAGGCTGAGCATAATTTAAGGCTACAGTGTGCGGTCTGCACTGATGTGCCATGCGGCCGCGTAGGTGAGTTCAGAGGCCATGCAATTTTGAAGTAAAGCTACACGGACCGAAATAATTTCCACGCAGTCCGCACTGATGGAGGTTCAGAGACCTAGAAAATCAAGACAAAATCCCACGCGGCCGCACACCATATCAGTGCGGACCGCGTGGTTAAATGTTCAGAGAGTCCACCTTTTGGTAAAAATTCTACGCGACCAATTCCCTTTTCTATTCGGTCCGCGTGGCTCAACCTATTCGGCCGCGTGATACAACTACGCAGTCTGCATCCATAGTTCCAGAAGCAACGAATTGAGGACCAATTGCCCTTTGCGGGCGGGTGACGTTTGTACGCTGTCCGCGCCAGACCCTCGGGGGTATTTTTGTCTGATTTTTCCTGTGTAGTATAAATAGCTCATTTTACCTTTTTAGGTTAAGTTTGGATTTTCAGAATAGTTGCTGAGTTCGAGACTTCACATTGTTAGCCTATTTTGGGAAATTTCTTCTAGTTTTAAAGTGGATTCAAGTAGATTATCAATATAGTTAATTATTATGTCAATTTTATTTATTATTTCTTTAATTTTTGTAACTACTACGGCTAGCTAAACCCATTAGCTAGGGTTGTGGCTCAAGCCTTGTGTGGGTAATTAATGTGTGTGATTGTTTAGTGCATGAATGATGTTGGGTATTTGTTATTTGGATTAGTCTTATGTTTTCACTAAGATTTGGTGGTTGCAAATACTAAGTCTAGCTTAGTGGATCTTGACTCTTCTTGAGAAAGAAAGTCTATGACCCCAAGATTAGTTCCAACAAGAAATTGGGGTGGACCCATGAGAATGGTAGTCCCAATTTACGTGTTAAACCTCGAGAGAGTAACTACCCAACTTGAACCATAAGTTGCTTGGGAAAATTAGCCTACCCAATTGGTCTCGAGAGAGTCAATTGGACAAAATCACTCTCTCTACCGAGAGGTGTGAGAGTGGGTGCAAAGGTGTAATGGTTATAGCATAAGTCCCATATTCATCTTTTGTGCATTAGGAATCTCTACCCGTTAGTTGACCACCTTGGTACATGCCACTACCCTAGTGCCTTTCTCTATATTGCATACAACTAGAATTATTACCTTAGTATAATTTAGTTTTACAATTGTAGCCCTAGCTAATGGTTTATTAATGGGTGTGATTGTTAAGTACATGAATGATAATGGGTATTTGTTATTTGGATTAATCTTCATTTTTCACAAAGATTTGGTTGTTGCAAACTCTAAGTCTAGCTTAGTGGGTCTTGACTCTTCTTGAAAAAGAGAGTCTATGACCCCATGATTAATTCTAACAAGGAATTGGGGTGGACCCATGAGAATGGTAGTCCCAATTAACGGGTTAAACCTCGAGATAGTAACTACCGAACTTGAACCATAAGTTACTTGGGCAAATTAGTCTACCCAATTGGTCTCGAGAGAGTCGATTTTCCGCAGAGAGCTTCGATTTGGAGTTGGGTATTTGCTAAGCCTAGAAGTGCTTTTTGGCTCCTAATTGATCTTCTAACATTTTTGGTTTTCTTTTAAGTAATAACTACAATTTAGTAACTACAATTGTAAAACTAAATTATACTAAGATAATAATTCTAGTTGTATGCAATATAGAGAAAGGCACTAGGGTCATGGCATGTACCTGGGTGGTCAACTAACGGTTAGAGAGTCCTAATGGATAAACGATGAATATGGGACTTATGCTATAACCGTTGCACTTTTGCACCCACTCTCACACCTCTCGGTAGAGAGAGTGATTTTGCACAATTGACTCTCTCAAAACCAATTGGGTAGGATAATTTGCCCAAGAAATTATGGTTCAAGTTGGGTAGTTACTCTCTCGAGGATTAACCCATTAATTGGGACTACCATTCTCATGGGTCCACCCCAATTCCTTGTTAGAATTAATCTTGGGGTCATAGATTCTCTTTCTCAAGAAGATTCAAGATCCACTAAGCTAGACTTAATGTTTGCAACCACCAAATCTTAGTGAAAACATAAGACTAATCCAAACAACAAATACCCAACATCATGCTTGCAGTAAACAATCACACCCATTAATTACCTACACTAGGGTAAAGCCACGATCCTAGCTAATGGGTTTAGCTAGCCATAGTAGTAACATAAATTAAAGAAATAATACATGAAATTGACATAACAAATAACTATATTGATAATATACTTGAATACACTTTAAAACTAGAAGAAATTGCCCAAAATAGGCTAACTATGTGAAGTCTCGAACTCATCAGCTATTCTGAAAATCCAAACTAAACCTAAAAAAGTAAAATGTGCTATTTATACTACACATGAGAGGTTGACATTTGGGTGATTGACTTGTGTTGACCGCGTTTATTTTCTGTGCAGTCCGCGTCGATCCTACACGGCCACAATCCAAAACTGTGTGGTTTATATTGATCCTACGTGGCCGCAACCCAAAATAGTGCGGACCGAATAGGTTCTTTCAGAGAAGTGCAAGTTGTAATAATTGGCATGTGCAAACCGCATGCATTTCTATGCAGTCTGTGTCCTTCTGTCTAATTCACTGTGTCTGTAATTGTGCAATGCACTTAAATTGTCTACTTCTCCTTCTGTGCTTCTACTAACAACTTTAGACATGTATCTATTGCAGACAATGGTACGTGGAGGCAAACAACAACAACATGGGGGCAAAGAAAAACAAACCGGGAGAGGTGGTCCTCCCGAGGGAAAACAATTAGGAGGGTTGTCAAACTCACTCCCAAGGACAAAGAGACAATAAAGAGAAATAGAAAGATAATTCGGAAGGCCGACAGGGCTACCTCTCATTCAACAGGGAGTGAGTATGCACCCACCCAGAGTGTGATTTCAGAATCTGCACCCAACCACATGGCCGTGAAAATTCCAATGCCCGAGTCTTCTTCTCCTGAGTACGAGACTGTGGCCACATCCTAGAAGCCGGTGAATGTAGTATCGGACTCTTTTGATGAGTCCAGAGCTGAAAAAGGAATGGAAAAGCACTACTCCACTTCTCCCACAACTTCACTATCAGGGGAGAGTGAAGGGTATGCTGAGGGTGGTGAGCCACAGGTCGGAGGCATGGAGCGGACCAGGAAGGCTATGGCATGGGCAGATAGGTTCGTCAGGGAAGTTGCCTTTCATAGATTCAGGGAGTGGTGGCCAAAGAGGAAGCAGATCCCGGAGAGGCAGTTCATAAATGTCGATCTGCTCCTCACAACCCTCACGTGCAAGCACAATTCTGCACGAGAGAGGGTTGGATCTTTTTCAAAGAAAGGGTTGGGTTGGCCAATGAGCACAAGGTGAAGGAATTTCATAGTAATGATCACCACATAGTTCATGATTCCAAAGCGACGAAGGTGAGGGACAAAACTGTACTGTTCGACGGGAAGTCGCTAAATGACGTGTTGGGGTTCGAAGAAGAGGACGAATCTCAATAATTGGAAAAGATATCTATGAAAGAAGATGTTCGTCCATGGTTGGTTGAGCACTTAGCAGACCCCGGGTACAGTCCCTGTGTGGTTGAAAGCACAGGCGAAGATTTTTAGAAGCACTTTGAACTTCGAAGACAAGGGTCGGTTGACATTTGTATGTTGTCGATTCGACCCTTTTACTCATGATAATTTAGTCCCCCTTCCCCGAGCTGTATTGGTAGCATCCATCATGGACGGCTTTCCTCTGAATGTCAGCAATATCATGTCGAGAATGATCTCTCAAGTCGGGTACAAGACCAAAACCAACTACCCATTCCCAAACACACTCTCCCTGTATTTCAAAGAATTGGATGCGAAAAAGAAGCAATATGATATGAAGGTTCCACTGGTAGCCCCGTATTGGTGGTATGATTAAATGGGTCCAGACAACTCTAAGAAAGCCAAAGAGGGCCAAGCCTATACCCATTCTCAATTAGACCTTCTCTTAGCACCCAAAATCTTCACTTGAGTAGTGGCAATTGCCTAAGTTTGTTTGGGGGGGGGGGGGGGAGACAAGAAAGACATCAATATGGTAAAAAGGCCCAAAAAAGCAAAAGAAAGAGAATGCATTAAAAAATAGAAAAAGACAAAAAAGAATAATAATAAAAAAGGGAATCAAAGGACAACAAAAGGTGAAAAAAGCTATGGAAAAGTAGACAAAAGCATAAAGGTATTAAATTGCAGAAGAAAGAAAGAGTGATAATGTATCCCTCTAGCCCCTTGAAAGAAGTGAATTACTCAATTGAGTCAAAAAAGTGTGCCAAAATGAATCAAAAGAAGTGCTTAAGAGAAGATTGAAACCATTTGGACAAAATCATATCCTACCTTCACCCAAAAGCTTTTACAATGACTCCTCAAAATCTCTATTTGATCTTTAGTTGAGGGAAGCCTACATTAGTGGATACTTACATGAAGGGCAAGCTTATGGTACTTAGAGCCAGACTTAGGGCCGTTTCTTTGTGAGAGATGAGAGAGAGTTCATTCACCTCAATTTGCGTGCAACTATTCTATAAGGTGAGGTTCACTTAGGGAAAGTCGAGGATGCGTGAGTTTAGGTTCCACAATTACCACAGTGCTTGAGAAAAGTTCCTTGATGAGATGTGTCAACCCTTGATGCTCTTGTGTCACACTTGATCCACAAGTGTTCAAAATTTTAAATGTGTTAATGATACATTTGCATTGAGGGCAATTGTTAGTCCCAACTGAAGCTTGTTGAGGTTCCTTAGGAAGAACAGGAATTACTTGGGTGTTTTTTCAATGAGGGATAGGTCTCATTTTATTTGCTTGAGGACAAACAAAGGTTTAAGTTTGTGGGGAGTTTGATAACTGTGAATTTTGAACATGTTTTATACCCTTTCTTACATGAGCTTTGTGCATTAATTGCTATAAATTAGTCCCGAAATGCTACAAGTGTGCTTGACTGCAAGTTTGAGTGACAAGATGATAAATATCACAAATCGGCTAAAAAGGAGTGAAACCTGCCAAACGCCAAAAGATAACTGAAATGGGGTCAAAATGACATGTGCGGTACGCACAAGAAAGTTCAGAGGCTGAGTAGAATTTAAGGCTACCCTGCGCGGTCCGCACTGATGTGCTACGCGGCTGTGCAGGTGAGTTCAGAGGTCATGCAAGTTTGAAGTAAAGCTACTCGGACCGCAATCATTTCCATGTGGTCTGCAATGATGGAGGTTCAAAGACCTATAAAATCAAGGAAAAATCCCACGCGGCCGCACACCATATCAGTGCGGTCCGCGTGGGTAAATATTTAGAGAGTCTAAGTTTTGGAAAACTATCTTACGCGGCCACGTCCCTTTCCTATGTGGTCTGCGTGGTTCAGCCTACGTGATCGGGTGACACAAATGTGCGGTCTGCATCCCCAGTTCCAGAAGAAATGAATTGAAGACCGATTGCCCTTCGCGTCCGCGTGACATTTTTACGCGGTCCGCGCTAGACCTTCAGAGGTATCTTTGTCCGTTTTTCCAATGTAGTATAAATAGCACATTTTACTTTTTTAGGTTAAGTTTGGATTTTCAGAATAGTTGTTGAGTTCTAGACTTCACATTGTTAGCCTATTTTTGGTAATTTCTTCTAGTTTTAAAGTGGATTCAAGTATATTATCAACATAGTTAATTATTATTTTAATTTCATCTATTATTTCTTTAATTTCTGTTACCACTATGGCTAGCTAAACCCATTAGCTAGGGTTGTGGCTCAACCCTAGTATGGGTAATTAATGGGTGTGATTGTTTAGTGCATGAATGATGTTAGGTATTTTTTATTTGGATTAATTTTATGTTTTCACTAAGATTTGGTGGTTGCAAACACTAAGTCTAGCTTAGTGGGTCTTGACCCTTCTTCAGAAAGAGAGTCTATGACCCCAATATTAATTCCAACAAGGAATTGGGGTGGACCCATGAGAATGGAAGTCCTAATGAACGGGTTAAGCCTCGAGAGAGTAACTAGCCAACTTTAACCATAAGTTGCTTTGGCAAATTAGCGTACCCAATTTGTCTCGAAAGAGCCAATTGGGCAAAATTACTCTCTCTACCGAGAGGTGTAAGAGTGTGTGCAAAATTTCAATGGTTATAACATAAGTCCCATATTCATTGTTTGTCCATTAGGAATCTCTACCCGTTAGTTGACCACTTAGGTACATGCCACGACCCTAGTGTCTTTCACTATATTGCATACAACTAGAAGTATTACCTTAGCATAATTTAGTTTTACAACTGTAGTTGATAAATTGTTGTTATTACTTAAAAAATAACCAAAAAATGTTAGAATATCAATTAGGAGCCAAAACGCACTTCCAGGCTTATCAAATACTCAACCCCAAATCAAAGCTCTATGTGGAAAATCGATCCCGATACCACTATCGACTAAAAGTATTCGTGCCCATTCTTTCATAGGATTGAGTCCGCACCAATCCCATAAATGGCTCATTGTCTGCAGTGTCAGCAGGTTAAGTACGAGCATCAGAGGCCCGGTGGTTTATTTTACAGGATTGAGCTTCCCGGGTGGAAATGGGAGAGAATTACCATGTATTTCATTTCTGGCCTTTCGATGACTCGGAAGAAGTTTGATGCTATATGGGTTATTGTGGATAGGCTGACTAAGTCAGCACATTTTATTCTAGTTGCCACCACCTATTCATCTGAGAGATTAGCTGAGATTTATTTCAGGGAGATCGTTCGCCTTCATTGGGTGCCGATATCAATCATTTCGGATCAGGGTCCGCAGTTTACCTCGCATTTCTAGAGAGTGGTATAGCAGGAGTTGGGCATGCAAGTTCAATTGTGTACAACATTTCATCCCCAAACACACGGTGAGTCCGAGAGGACTATTCATATTTTTGAGGATATGTTGTGAGCTTGTGTTATTGATATTGAAGGCTCGTGGGATAAGTTTTTGTCTTTAGCGGAGTTTGCCTACAACAACAGCTACTAGTCCAGCATTCGGATGGCTCCGTATGAAGCGTTTTATGGCAGGCGGTCTCGGTCCCCATTCGGATGGTTTATGCGAGGAGAGACTCGGTTATTGGGTAATGATTTAGTACAGGAGGCCTTGGATAAGGTCAAGATCATTCAGGTCAACTCAGTCCAGTTAGAAGAGTTATGCAGACTGCAAGGTCAGAGATGTTGCTTCCATGGTTGGTGAGCAAGTATTGCTACGTGTATGGCCTATGAAGGGCATGGTGTGATTGAGGAAGAAGGGAAAGCTTTGCCCTAGGTACATTGGCCCATTTGAGATTCTTGAGCGAGTGGGAGAGGTGGCTTATAGACTTGCCTTGCCACCTAGATTGTCAGTCGTGCATCCAAGTTTTTCATGTATCTATGCTTCGGAGGTATCACTGCGATCCAGCCCATGTGTTAGATTTGAGCATTGTCTAATTGGATAAGTATCTATCATATGAGGAGGAGCCGGTGGCTATTTTAGACCGGCAAGTTCGACGGTTGAGGTCGAAGAGTTTTCTTTCGATGCGTGTTCAGTAGAAAGGTCAGCCTCCTTAGGCATCGACCTGGGAGTCCGAGTTTGATATGGGGAGCCGTTATCCTCATCTATTCCCCAACTCGGGTACTTATTTCTTTTGTCCGTTCGAGGATGAATGATTGTTTTAGAGGTGGAGGATGTGATGACCCAAAGGCTCATCACCATAATTCTCCTTTTTCCCATGCTTTTGAGGCCTTGAAAACTTGACTTTAGTTGCCTTGACTCACGTGCACAGTCCAGGCGCAAAGTCGAAATTTTTTTATGTTAAAATATGTGAATCTGTGGAAAATTTGAAAATTTTAATATTAATATTTATATAGTTGACTTTGGTCAATATTTTGGGTAAACGGACCCGGACCCATGATGTGACAGTCTCGGGAGGTCCGTAGAAAAATATGGGACTCAGCCATATTCCCGGAATCACAATCCGAGGTCCCAAGCCCGAGTATGGAATTTTTGAAAGAAATTATTTTCCTGAAAATGACATGGAATTTTGAAAAGAAAAAGAATTAGAAAATATAGGTATCGAGCTCGTATTTTTGTTCTAATGCCTGGTAAAGGTCTTAAATATGAGTTTAGCGCATTATGTGAAATTTGGTTGAAATCGGACATCGTTTGACGTGTTTCCGACCTAAATATCTAAAGTTAAAGGTTTATGAAGTTTGAAATGAAAATAATGATGATTTTGTGGTTTGATTCATTGAATTTGATGTTATTTTGGCAATTTGATTGCTAGAGAAAGTTCGTAGGATGTAATTGAGTTAGTGTGTGTGTTCGGCCGGGATCCCCGAGGTCTCGAGAGTGATTTGGAGGTTGTTCGGGGTGGTTTACACTTGGAAGAATACATCCGAATTTCCAAAGTGTTGCGGACAAACTTTTGTTCTATGCGAACGCAACCCTTTTCGCAGTCGCATAGCTCTGACTTCCTTTCCGTCCGAGTTCCCAGTGTCCCACCGCGTTCACATAGTTCAAATGTTGGGCCCCAGAATTTTCTTTTGTGCATTCGCACTCCTTCCTCGCGATCGTGTAGAATAACCTAGAACCCCCCGCCCCCAGTTTCCTTCTATCCGAACGCATAGTACCTCCGCGTTCATATAGAATACCTAGCCAGCCTTCATCGCGAATGTGACCGGGATGTCCCGAACCCATAGAGTATTTTCTCCAGTGAATTTTTAAGTTACCAACGGTGTTTATTACGGGATTTTGCCATCTTCTTCACACAAATTCCTCTCTTAAAACCTCCATAGACGAAATTCAAGCTCTCCTTGCTCCATAACTCTTTGGGTATGTAATCTTAACATCATTCTCTCATTATTTCTTCATCTAATTACTAATTTCCAAGCCTAAAAACATGGAGTCAAAGTAGAAATTAGGGATTTTGGGCAGAGTTAGTTTTTTGGGAATTTTGGGTGATTCAACCTCAATTTGGGGTCGAATCTTGAAACCAATTACATATTTAAACTCGTGGGGTTGTGGGTGAATGAATTTTGTTCCGAGCCTCGACTTTGGACCATGTGGGCTCGGGGTCGAATTTTGGTATTCTAGGAAGAATGATAGGAAATTCATTTCTAGGCTATGGAATTGTGTCTTCGAGCCCTTATTGATAATATTGAACTAAATTGTTCCTATATATCATTGTTTTGGAATTGGATTCTAGAGGAAAGGCGGTGTTGGAGAGTTGATTGCTATTTTCGGACTGAGGTAAGTGTTTGTTCTAACTCTGGCTTGAGATATTAGGATTAGGATATTATTTGCTACGTGCTAATTGTGTAGTACGGTGCATAGGCATGGTGACGATTATCTATGCAGTAGAGTCTAGCATGACCGAGAGTCTTATATGTGTTGGATTCGGATTAATTGATACTTCCTTCTTGCTTAGTGGATAAGTATAACACAAAGTGAATAGTTGAGGAAGTTTTGTGATTGGTTTGGCATTTGAAGCTTTGGCTCGGACTAGAAATTGTTACTCGATTAATAGGTAATTAAAAAACAGAACGTGTAGTGATTATTCCCTTTCCAGAACTTAAGTATTTATTGCATTCTCCCTTGCCCGGATATCTGAATTGTTAGTTGTATTCCCTTGCCGGGATTTCTTGTAATTGCTGTTGTTCCCATCGCACTTGAGTTGCGGTCGTTATTTGGGTGAGTTCTTGGCATTAAATGTTAAGGATCGGGTTGAACGCCGCAACGGTGTTGATGAATATTGAGGATTGGGTAGTACGCTACAACAGTATTGAATATTGAGGATCGGGTTGCACGCCGCAACGGTATTGAATTTAAGATCGAGTTGCACGCTGCAACAGTATTGAATATTGAGGATCGGGTTGCACGCCGCAACGGTATTGATTCTTGAGGATCGAGTTGCGCGCCGCAACAGAGTATGGACTAGTTGTATTGTTTTTGTATGTAGAGACTTCTTGTGTCTTCCTTTTCAGTTGTTATTGTTCAATTTCATTTGTTTACCGATGATTTCTATGTTTAGACTACCGTATTCCACAACATGTTTTCCCTCCCTTTAATTGTTTATACTAGTATATTTCTGTTATTGCATATATCTTTACAGGTCCTGTCTATCCTTGTCACTACCTTGCCAGGTTAGGCCAGACACTTACTAGCACATGGGATCGGTTGTGCTGATGCTACACTCTATGCATTTCTTTTGCACAAATCAGAATGCAGCTTTCGGACCGCAGCATTATTAGATCCGTAGCAGACCTTCAGTACACGGACTCTTCAGGTAGCCTTGCTGACGTCCGGAGGCCTGGAGTCTCCTCTATCATTTTTCATTTTGTTAGATCTTGTATCGAAACAGACTATTATGATTTCTTTTAGACGATTGTATGTAGTAATACTAGAAGTTCGTGAATAATGTGATACCAGTCTTGGGTAGAGGATTTGTTAAACTTCCGTATTTTCTTAAGTAAATTATATTTGAGACATCCTCGTTATTGATAAATGTTTAAATGTTGTTAATATTGTTGGTGTTCTTTAAAAAGAAGTACTTGATATTTGGCTTGCCTAGCTCCTATTACTAGGCGCCATCATGATCCCCCGATGGTGGAAAATCAGGATCGTGACACTGAGAGTGAGTGAATTCTTTCTATCCTTGGTTCCTTATTGTTTGAATTTTATGTGTGTGGAACTTCTCTCATAATTGTGATGTGAAGGCATGTGACTCAGGAAGAAAAAGTGACGTTTCACCCCTGTTAGAGTAACTAGAGTGAGTATGAGTGTTTCATGGTATTAGAGTCTGCATCTGAGGTATGACTATTGCATTGCTCAGGTTCTTCCATCATAATGGCGGGCGTGGTATAAAAAATGGGGTAATGCATCAAATGGTTAGGCCTAGAAGTGTGGTTTAGCTTGCTCGATGACGAGCAAAGGTTTAAGTGTGGGGTGTTGATAATAGGTTAATTTAACTATAATCAGGCCCTGAATAACCAACTTCTTGTATAGTTTCGATAATAAAAGTAATAACAAAATGCTCTTATTAGTGCTTTTCATGATGTGCAGGTTATATATTACAGAGAAGGCTAGGGCGTACTTTTGGAGTGAAAGATGAAGAAAAAGAGGCCAACCATGAAATTCCCCTAAATGAACCACGCAAAAACATGCCTGAAGAATCAGAGAGCTGGGTTGGCCGCGGTTCCACCACGACCGCGCCAGAACCACGGTGGAGGTTGTTCGCGGACAGAGTGAGAATCAAGAGCACATTTGGCTGCGGTTTGACCCCGACCGCGGCAGGAGCAAAAAACATCAGGGACTAAAGTACAAAATACGGAATTTTAGCCCTAAACCCTACTTTAAACATTAGACTTCGCACAAGAGAGGGATGTATTGATTTTTGAGAGTTCTTGGCAAGAAAAACAAGTGTGAGAGATCACCCAAAACATATTTCTTATTTTCTTTGATTTTTCTTGCAAGTTTATGATCTATATTGTTTTATCTTGTTTACCCATAGTTATGAGTAGCTAAATCCTTTGTCTAAGGTTTTGATGGAACCTATTCGGGGATGAACTTCATGTGTATGTGAATAAAAATTGCTAGATTATAACTCTATTTGTTCAACTTTGTATTTATTGTAGTTCATTGATACGGTCCTCGATTAGCTTTGCCTATTTAGTGTGAATAACTCAGGAGAGAGTGCATATTTAGGCTATTGTTGAACAAGACCACTCTCAAAGTATATGAGGGATCAATAATTGAGGGTTTAAAGTCGGAATTAGGGATAACGAAGCCTTATGTGAAATCTAAACTGAATGTGTGAATTAAAGCTAGTTAGAGTATCTCAGGAGAGTGCGTTGTATATTACTGTGATTACTTGGGAGAGATTTACAGTAATATGAGCGTTCATGATTGATAGATGGGTGTTGGTTAATTTGTACGAAGCATATACAGAAGGGATTTCATCAATAGGGGAAGTTATTACCTTAGCGTTTTTTCATCATTGTTTACAACCTTAGCATCCTTAGTCTGGTTACTTACTTGCAATTTTAGTTATTAAAGACACCATCACCTGTGTTTCAAATGTTTGGGAAAATTGGTTCTCAAGAGTTTAGTGGGTCTAAAGATAGCGATTGATAGGTTGACTCTCTATAGATTCGACTATGGGCAGAATACTCATGTCATATTTGCAACGTTTGCAGAGTCCTTTTTATAAGACATAATTAGGCGTGATAATGTTTTATGGTAATTTTAAAAACCTAATGAAAGAGCATATCATTATCTAAGTTTTTTGTTGATCTTTTTTTTGTATGACTAAAATTATAAATATGTGTTATGAAAAAAATCCTCCCACGAAACCAGTTTAATAGATTGTATATTTGCCAATTTGCTTGATTTTTACTAAACACAATTGATTCATAAAAAACTTTATTCATAATTTTAACAAAGAGAAATTGAATTTATATATTATATGACAAAAACTAAAAGCACCAACAAAATCTCAATTCCGAATAGATCAAACCAACTACTCTCTTCGTTCCAGTTTATGAGAACTTATTTTCTTTTAAATAAATTACACTTTATGTCATTTGGCCCACTATCCTAACAAAATATGACCCATGTTTTCCCTTCTTATCCGGTATGGCCCAGTTCTATACTGTTATATTGTTTTTACTGATTAGCCCTCGCCGCCTTTGCTCTTTTTCTTTATGCAGAGGAAACTTTTCCATTCCCAAATTTTCTTTCAGACTTTATTCCCACCCCATTTTCTTTTTCATTTTCAATCTCTTGCTCTTCATTTTCAATCTCTTGCTCCCCACCCGAATGTCTTTGTCGTCGACTAATTTTCTGCGTGCAAAGGAAAGAGATTGAGTTGTTCGGTTTTCTCCGCTTGCTTTTGGTTTTGGATTACAATTTTTCTTGCCCATGGACATACTCAGATCCCTTCACTTGTTCTTCTTGATTTTACACAGTGGCTCAATATAATAAGTGATAAAAGAGTGAGTGGTTATTTCTTTTAATTCTTGTCTCTTATTCTAAGTTATGTAATCTCCTTTTTTGGTAATTTTTCTTCTTCTTCTTCTCACTTTAAATAACTTCTGAAGGGAGGAAGAATGATGTATATGTTGTATATAAATATATATACTTTATATAATCATGTATATTTATGGGTATTCTCATAGTTATTCAGAATTATACATGATTATACACAAGTATACAAGATTATACATAATTATATTTGTGTGTATAACAATGTATATAAGGTGTTTAATAATGTAAATTTTTATTTTTTCCCGTGAAATAAGAATTTCCCTTGCAAAACTTTAAATTTTGCAAAATAAGATATAAAAATAAAATTATTGACTCTAAGGATGAATATATTTTTATTTGTTACTTCAACTTCTTGTTATTGTTTATTATACAGAGGGAAGTAAAAAATAAATAAGAATGAAAATGGAAAAAGGGTAAAGATAAGAATACAGAAAAAAGCGAAATCTGATTTAGGCGTGATTTTGGATGTATTTGATGAAGTTGTGGGTTAGGCGTTGAAATTATTCGTGGGCTACCGCATGAAAATTGTATTTGTGGGTCAGGCGGCTGAAAAGTGGTTTCCCCAAGTGTACTTATGTGAAGTTATCCCTTTTCGTTTTGGTCCATTCCAAAAAAAAAAAAAAAGACCCCTCTTTAAATTTAAAAATAATTTTGCTTAAATTTATAATTTTATCCTTAATGAAAAGCTTTTATAACCACAGAGTACTTTGAGTCCCTTTTTGACTTGTTTACGACTATAAATTTCAAAGGAAAATTACCTGCTATGTTCATTTAGAAGTAGCTCATTACAAAAATTGGTTAATTGATAAAATATTACTAATATTAGCTAAAATGACCAATTAGCTATTTGTAGAAAAAAAATATCAAATTTTTACTTTCTTTTGAGTGGTTGCTATTAGAATAGATTGAGTATATCTTAAGAAGATTGAATCTCAGTTTTGGGATGACTTGATAAAATTTAAGGGGGTTTAAATTAAAAATTCGAAGTAAAAACTGAATATATTTCTTATATTGTGATATAAACCGAACCAAAGATCCATGAGCGCCCTTAAATTGCAAAATTTAACGCGTTAACCTTCCCGTATACCCTGAAATCTTTTTTTAAAAGGATATATGGAGTATTTTTCTTTTCTCTTTTCTGAACCCCTTTCACCCTGCATGCCTACCTAATCAATTCTTGATAAGAGAGGCCATGTTGCTAATCACCATATTAGTCGTAAAAGATATAAATGATGCTACTACTTTGTAGTGTGAGGCTGACGGGTTTTGTTGCGTTCCCGTGATTAGTGCATCTCTCGTGTGTTGTCAACACATACGAGGAATCTTTTATGAGATAATTACTTTCATGTTTCCCACTAATCACACACTTATGACACAATAATTATTCAGTGACTATAATGTCCGTTACCATTCACTGAATTTAGATAATATACGGCTTAAGAAATTGACTTCATAAAAACATGCTTTTTACCAGGAAACTTTTGCATTTAATTTGTCATATATATACCCGTGACACAAGCATTTTAATCGGAAATTTGGAATATTTAAAATTCTAACAAACTTCTAAATATATTAGAATTCAGGAGAAGAACAATATCTTGATCATATCTCGTATCTTTAGATGTGCAATTTTCTAAGTTTTTTAAAAGAAGATTGGATGGAGAAAGGAAGTATGGATTCAATCATCTGCCGCCTGCCGGCTCTAATTATTGGAACAATAATAATAGTAATTAAAATTATTATATTATAATATAGATTAATATTAAATTATAATAATAATAAATATAGCATAGCATGATATAGGCTGATCTGGTCTTTCACAATAACAAGTCTCCTAGCCAAGTACGGACATCCTTGTTTATGCATTCACGTTTTGAACCTTGAATAATTAGGTCTACCTAACCCTGTATCATAAATCCATGACGGTTTAATAGAAAAGTGCCAATCCTTTTACTAGTGAAGTACAGTTTTTTTTTTCTGCTGACTTTATTTTTATTATGTCAAAAATATATTTTTTAAACTTTTTTTGTGTATCTTTATATGTACTTTTGTGATAATATAATTGACTTCCCACAAGATAATTAATCACGACGAATATAATATATATGTTATGAAATAATACAAAAGACAAGAACAATATAGAGAGAATAGAGAGAGAGAGGAGTATTTTTATTGATACTTGGGATGATTTACAATGGGGTAAGACCCCTCTATTTATAGGAAGATAAATGACTTAGCTTCAAACTAAAACTGTTAGACATTCACTCTAAATAGAGTTCTATTTATAACACTCCCCCTTGAATGTCTATTCAACAATGTGCCTCGTTAAAACCTTAAAACCAAAACCCAATGGGAAAAATTAAAGAGAAGGAAAAAGAGTACACATGTTTGAATATGCGTCTATTGGTTGCCTCGTTAAAAACCTCGCAAGGAAAACCCAGTTGGGACAAAACCTTGTAAAGGGAAAAAGAGTGCAACGCGCATTAACTCCCCCTGATAAGAACATCAATTTATATCCTTGAGCATTTGCATTCCAATCTTGTGCACCATATTCAAAACAATCTTTGGTAGATGTTTGATAAATAAATAAACCATATTGACTTGAATAAATATTCCGCACCTTGAAATCATCATTCTTGATAGATATGAACATCTTCATATAATGTCGTGGAATAACTCTTCAATATCTCCATAGATGTATTCTCAATGCCATCATGCTTATAGGTATAGCAAGATACATATGTACACAAATTGTACTTAGGATGTGGTACTTCAGGACCAAGAATTGTGTATACTTTAAGCAACTTAAATCTTTCAAGTTAAGTCATATAAATCACATAATAGACTTTAGATGCATATCAAGTTTTCATGTCATGCTAAACAAATAAGATATCGAAAACTGATTATACATACCTTTGACTTTATACTTTCAAGTATTTGAACTATATGTCCAAATCTACATGTCTTTTATATGGAATCAAGTATTTGTCTATATGCTTTAAGCGTATCAAAGACTTTGTCCTTCTGGGACTTAATATGAGCATTTGTAGTGAGAATATAGTTACTTTCTTTGGGTCAGCAAATGCGTATAGCATGCTTTGCAATATGTTGCAATTGAATTATCCATTTTATGAACTTCAGGTTCATATCATGATATTCGGGGATTTACATATACAAATGATAATTCATCCCATGTAACCTTTTCTCAAGTGTTTATCATGTCTCCCCCTCATGTTAGAAAAGCTAACTTGTTTTCTCAACTTTGGGAAATCATCTTTGTGCATTATCATGTCAATATACACAGCACATTAATAATAAGATGAAATTATTTGGTTCCTGACCCTGAACCACTTATAAGGGGAGAATATACTCTCGTATACAACGTATATCAAACTGATATATATAACTTTGTTTTCATAAGAAACAGTTTAGCTATTAAGTGGAGGCACTCAATAATTATCTTGCTAAACCAACTTTGATATAAACCAACTTATCAAGATGAACTATCTTGAGTAGAAAATCTGGAAATTATGCTCGAAGTTAGATTACTGAGCAATTTACCTCGCAAGCACCGGCCAAGCTGCGGGTTAATAACAATTGCGCATGTAACCATATCATAGATGCATCATATGTGGTATACATGGCAGGTGAATGAGCCCATATTCACCTTTTATATTTCCAGAATTTATGGGCTTCAACCCGAACTCTTTAGTTGGTCAATTCATTAATGAGAACAAGTGATACAAGAGAATTCGTAAAGAACTTTCTAGTTCTTTAATATTCACCCATGTGAATTCTCTATTATTGCACATCATACTTAAAATGAGATGGCTAACCCGAATGCCAACTGAATAAATTATCAATATTGGTAAACTTCAAATTTACACCATGACCTGTGCACTTATCAATAAACTTCAGGTTTATTATGACATGGGTTTTTATACCAATAGATATCCACTTTATTGTGGCATTCTTTTGTTTGTGTAGTACAAACTGGAGAATAAAGTGGGTAGCTTTTCATATACAAATTATCTCGCTACAAGTTGTAGTAATAGAAGATATCAAATCTTTCCTTTATTTATAGTCTCAATATAATCAGCGCTTTCCCGTGTACTTTGGAAACTGAATAAGTTTCTTTGAGACTTACTACAGCACAATACTCAATTGTGTTTCTCCAACATAGTAATAATTGGCTCTTCTAGAGCTCTCAATTAATTTTGTACTACCACAAATTCATCAACATCCATGTGGTGAATATCTTTCTTAAAGAGAAAGTTATACCATTATGGTCATGTCAAACTTATATGCAAGATATGTTTCTTGCATTATCGTTGTCCTTTAATAGTCATATTTCCAAAATACTTTGGCGTACAATAGGTACGTGACCAACGATCATTCATGCCATATATCATCTCAAACCTCCTTCTAGGGGTGAGTGTGGTATCATCTATACCAATTTCATGTTCATATTCTTCCAATAATGAATATGTATTCGTGAATCAGATGTTGTCACATTCACTGCGGGGATATGTGATTTTGTTATCCTTTTCAAATCTGTAAATGCGTCTGGCATTCGATTTGCTATTCTTTGCAAATGGATAATATTTTGCGCCTCTGTTTCACAAATAGAGGTATGTGGATCAAGATGAGATAATGATGCATTTTTCCACAAAATTTCCCGTTTGGTTTCACCAACTTCTCCCCTAATTTTGGGAAAAGTGTCTCATCAAATTGACAGTCTGCAAATCGTGCAGTGTACAAATCCCCTGTCAATGTTTCGAGGTAGCGAATAATGGAGGACGATTCAAACTCAACATATATTCCTAACCTTCTTTGCGGACCCATTTTGGTGCGGGATGGCGGTGCTATAGGCACATATACTGCGCATCCAAAGATTCTTAAATGGGATATATTAGGTTCATGACCCAAAACCAATTGCAACGGGGAATATTTGTGTCAATTCGTCAGTCAGAGACGAACTAGCATTGCTGCATGCAAAATGGCGTGACCCCAAGCCGAAGTGGGCAGCCTCGTTTTCATGAGTAAATGAGGTATTCAAGATTATACTCATGTATTGTCTCAATCTGATATCCATTTTGAATGATATCTTTAAAACTCAACAAGTTCCTTTTAGACTTGGAGGAGAACATTTTGACTGATATCATTAAAACGCAACAAGTTCTTCTTAGACTTGGAGGAGAACATTGCATTCTCTAAAATATCGTTCCTTTAGACAGAGTTATAGTTGCTCTTCAGGAGCCTTCAATCAATTTAATTCCCATGGTTTGCCATACAAAAGAAAATATACAAACATGAAAATAAACAAATTCAATCCGTTTGTTTCATACTTAAATAATATTTTCGAAATCTGCTGAGGTTATTCGACTAACTAAATCAGATAGTCGATTATATGTTTTCCATAATCGATTACTTTGCAGTTTGAAAATTTCAGTTTAAGCATTTTCTTAAAACAATCGATTATTAAACATACACAATCGATTGTGTCTTAATAATCGATTGTTAAACATACATAATCGATTATTTGCTATTTTGAAAAACTTCAGATCACACTGTCTTAAGACAATCGATTGTTAAACATACACAATCGATTGTTGAACATTCACAATCGATTGTTAAACATACACAATCGATTATTTGCTATTTTGAAAAACTTCAGATTACACTGTCTTAAGACAATCGATTGTTAAACATACACAATCGATTGTTGAACATTCACAGTCGATTATTAAACATACACAATCAATTATTTGCTATTTTGAAAAACTTCAGATCACACTGTCTTAAGACAATCGATTGTTAAACATACACAATCGATTGTTGAACATTCACAATCGATTGTTAAACATACACAATCGATTATTTGCTATTTTGAAAAACTTCAAATCACACTGTCTTAAGACAATCGATTGTTTTGCAGTTTTAATGCAAAATATTAGATAATCGACCAACTGTTAGGTTAGTCGATTACCTCTACTGGAAAATAAAAATATTATTGAAATCTGAGCATATTGAAACATTCTAAAGAACTAATACTAACATTATATCATAAACTAACTAATACGAGCTGATACTAATGACTATTAGTTTATTCACTAACTATTACAAATAAGTGAAATAAAATCAAACAACTCCATCTTCTTTCATCACAGATCCATCACCGATTAGGTGGTCTATTTTCCCATCGGGTTGCTCAAAGAAATCTGCCACATCCAAGTGGGTGATGTCAAAATTGTCGTCAGAGACAAAATTTGTTTCAGGGCCTTTACTCTTTCGAGATGCTTGATAAAGGTCTACCAAATGTCTTGGTATACGGCAAGCTTTTGACCAGTGCCCTTTTCCACCGCAACGATAATATATAGTTTATGAACTATTTGCTTTTGGATTCTCATCGTATCGTGCTTGTGGCAGAGTGATCAACTTCAGGTTGTCATATCTCTTCTTTAAGCCATTCCACAAGATGAGTGGATCCTTGACGGTGAGATATTCAATCTTCAAACCTTCATCAAGGTGATGGTGCAAGAAAATCAAGGCCTTCGCACAGTCTTGGGTGGATGCTTTATCTCTATCTTTAATGGTGTCTCCAAGACCCATAGCATCTAAGTGGATTTCAGCATCCAACACCCATGTTATATAGTTCTTGCCCGAAATTTCAAAGGCAACGAACTTTCTTTACATAATGTCAGACATAAAACAAAATTATATCAAGAGCGTGTTCATACCTACGGGCTCTATTACAATTATCACATTCACTTCAGGGAATGGACCATAATCATGTGCTTTACACAATCTCATGTCAAATATTACTTTCATAAAGTGAAAGATTATTTTGAGAATCTTTATTATTCTCATTATCACAATAATGACGATTATAATTTTGTCTATTGCCACGTCCACATTCATTGATACCTTCATGGTAAGAATTTTGTCTTCTTTCAGACTTATCACATACTGCTACCACATTCTCTAAAGGGAATGGAGCAAATTCAATTGGACGGATTTTGTCTTCTTTCAGACTTATCACATACTGCTACCACATTCTCTAAAGGGAATGGAGCAAATTCAATTGGACGGATTTTTTTAATTCTTTGTCCACAATCATACATGAATTTAATCATGGCAAGACATAGAACTTTTACCACTTCACGTGGTTATAATTCCTTACAAACTCCATTAGAGTTATAATCAAACTTTGTTGTCTATGTTTGTATATGAAATCAAATCGTAGAATTTCAAGAATTTGAAAGGGAAAAGTAAATTACTTACCTTTAAGGTATACCAATAAATGTTGTGATATCAAATATACCTCTTGAGTTTCCATCTCGTTGCATTATTTTATGATGATACCATCTCTTCTATTTTTCCGTATAAAAATTTCCGGCAGCATCAGCAGCAGCTGTATACGCAATAGAAAAGCCCACCCGCTCTATGTAGCAGACAAAAGTGCAGATGAAGGTCAAAACAACAATTAAAAAGCGCTTTGGAAATCGACTGCCGCCCATGATTTGCTAATTTGTAAATGCAAGCCATACACTAGACGGCTTGAATATCTGTTGAGGTGATCCACTAAACCCTGATGTGCAGCAGCCAGAAATCAAATTCAATTGGTTAGAGACACAATATAGAGAGAATAGAGAGAGAGAGGAGTATTCTTATTGATACTTGGGATGATTTACAATGGGTTAAAACCCCTCTATTTATAGGAAGATAAATGACTTAGCTTCAAACTAAAACTCTTAGACATTCACTCTAAATATAGTTCTATTTATAACAATATAAGAAAAGTTAGCCAATATATAAATTATAGACCTGTTCAAGTATATTTGATGAGTTTGACAATATTGTCATTTTGTAACGGAATCCAAGTACACGGGTGACTTTGAGGGCAACTGGACTGGACAGTACTTGACACAAAGGAAATGAAGAAAAACAGAAATGTCACAGTAAATAAAAACTATTGCATGATATATTCATTAAAAAAAATCAGTATCTACTCTCATTTAAAAAAAAAACAATGTTTTAATTTCAAACTAGTTGGAATTGATTTTATGTAAGTTTTTCATATCAAATTTTACCTAAGGATGCTTCGCGTTCGATGTTCGGTCTCATTGCTTGTCGGCTCTAATTAACTAAAGGAGAAAGGTCGCAGTAGATTGATAGTCTGTATAAATTAGTCAGTAATTGTTATAGACATTTGTTTGCAGTAATATTAGATTAACATTTACATGTTAAATAGAGATTTCACCCATTGAGAATTACCAAGGTAATTAACATAACCTGCTGCCTGCTGGATTTCACTTCTAAAAGTGTGTCAAAGTGATATATGTTTAAACTAAAAAGACTTACTATTAGTAATTGGTGTTTTATTTTTCTACTTAGTAGCATTATGTATTAACTTAATTGTCTCTCTGGACTTGCATTTCTTGCTTTGTGTCGCAGTCTGTGGCCAATTGCCATATCTTGAAGTGAATAAAACACTGCACTTCAATTTTTTTAATTTTTTATTCTTCTTCTCAATTTTGAAATGGGTGATCTTGGACTGAAGGTTGTCCACCTTACATATGTAGCCCATATTTGGATATCGGTTGGGCCAAGCCACAGTGACAAATAAATAATATATGAGCAAAGTTCATTTGTAGCCATTAGAGTCAAATTTATATCACCTGATAGCCATAAAATGACCTCATACAATTAACAGCCCAAAACTGATTAAAAGGCTAGCTCAAAACTACTATCACTCAAAACCCTAATTTCCTTCTTCCTCAGCCATTATACGATTTTTCATCTTCACGCCAAAGCACATGCCCCTCTTTCTAATCACATTCCTATCTTTATATACTTCTCTTTTTTATATATATATATTTAACGTTTTCCCTCGAATTTTCTGTGTATTTCGATCATACGCATTTTTTTCTTATCTTTGTACTGGTTTTTTCAATTTGTTTGGTTGATAGGTGGAAGTTGGAATCGTTTCCTCTTAACACATGGCCGTTGTTGTCACAAATATCCATTTGTATTACTCTCATTTTAACGGGTACCATTTGAGCCCGAAACGAAACCTGAATTCGTATTTTAATTCATTTGCAAATTCACCTTACTGCAAATTGGAGACATTATTATTCATATTCAAAGCTTCCAGCAAATCCCAAATTGCAACATGTTTGACTCTAACAGCGAACCAAATCTCCCATTAGTCATACTAATCCCTCTACTATTGTTCGGATCAAAAGTTGGAATTTCAGGTATACCAAATGGCTCTGGTTTTAGTTTTGTTATCTGATGAGGTTTAGAAGATGAAACTTAAGACGACGTCGTTGAGAAGAAAATTTTCTTATTGGATGAAGAAGATGTTTTGTGATCTTACGAGAACTGACATCAACTGAATTATTCCTACTACCCTTGGTCCAATACCCCCGATCTTACAAAAGTGACATTGTTAAGAAAGATTATAATTGTTGTAATAACAAAATTTTGTGTTTATTGAATCACATCTTGGACATTTCAAGTCTTCTTGCTCTAGAAATTATGGCTTTATTTAAGTACAAATTGATGGATATTGCATATTTAATTTTCTCTTTAGCCTATAAAAATTGAGTCTTTTTGAAGTAAACCAAGTGAATTAGTAAGTATTGAAACCAAAAAAATTGGTTCTTAGTAGTATTGAAATAAAAATTTGTATAGTGAAATATATATACAATAATAGACAGTCATTATACAAAAAATATACTAAATAGACTGTTACTATACAAAATATAGGCTTGGTTTAGTAGTGAATTATTAGCATTAAAACAAAAATGATATAATAATAAAATATCATTATACAATTTATATACAATAGACTGCCACTATACAATTTATATATAACAATAGATGTATCTATATAATTTATATATAAAATAGATGTAACTATATAAAATATATACAAAAAAGACTGTCACTATATAAAAAAATACGATACATTCCAAATACACAGTGCGCACACGTTACACATACAAAATTATATATAATTTATGTACACTATGTTTACATAGTGGAAATACATATTATATACGATTTGATACATTGTTCGGACATATTATATATTCACGATATAAAAAATATTTGGGGTACACAAATATATACACTTTAGATACATAAGCACACTCGAGATAGGGTCAATATACACCAAGGATACATTGTCGAACTTAGGTTACAATAGCTCTAGCGCGCCAGGCAGGGGTTGAACCTACGACCTTCATCTAAGGAAACATGCGCTCTATCCACTAAGCTATATGTGCTTATGTTGTCATTCAAATTTCTTTCGGCAACTATATGCAATACTTTTGGGCCGAAGGACCATTTTTTGAAAGTGGTACAAAAATGGGCTATCAAAATTTTGAGGGGCTATAGAGAGTAATTTAACCATAATATTTTTGTCTTCAACTCTGAGCTTGCTATTATGCATAAGGCCCTAGTTCTAATGTTGAACAGATAATGACGGGTGAAATTCAAAAATAGCCAGATTTACAACTAGTCATTCTAAAATAGCCCAATTTCAAAAGTAAATAAAATTTAGTCACTTTTCATATAAAGATAAATCTGAGCGAAAACACTATTAAACACCCAAAAAATACGTCAGTATATTAAGCTGGAGTTCCAGCATAATTATACTTGAGCTCCAGCATATTATACTTGAGTTCCAGGATTAGTATGCTGGAACTCCAGCATAATATGATGAAGTTCCGGCATAGGTACATTAGAACTCTAGCATAATATACTGCAGTTCCAGCAAGTATACCGGCAAAGGCGGATCTAGGGGCGCAAGGGTGTTCACTTGAATACCCTTCGCCGAAAAATTACGCTGTATATATAGGGCAAAATCTATTTTTTTATCTCTATTTATTAAGTTTTGAACACTCTTAAGACAATCAAAAAGTATATTTAGTGGTCAGAGGGGTTCAAAATCTACATAAGATCATGAGTTCAATTCCCACTAGCTACAAAAATAATTTTTTGAACCTCCTTCATGAAGATCCTGCCTCTGCCCCATACCGGTCCAGCATAATATACTGAAGCTTGGAGCCGACGAAGAAGTGGTTGATTGGCTGGTGACGGGGGTTGGTTAGGGAGTGGGATGTTGGTTAGGGCGAGGGGTTCGATGGTGTGCGGATGGTAACATGGTGAGGTTGGGTCAGGGTGATTAAGGTAATACTCGGGAGCAGAGTGATTGGTTGGGGTTCTGGAGGCTATGTTGGCGAAGGCATATTTAGGGGGTTGAAAGTGGGCGTGAGGAAAATTGATAGAGTGTTTGAAAAATTATTTTTCCTTCTCTTAATAGGAAAGTTATTTTCTTGCATTTGGCAGAAAATGAGTGGAAAAGAAAATTATTTTTTCAAAACATTTAAGTCATAGGAAAATTGAAAAATATTTTACAAAGAATATTTTCCTTCTTATCAAACACACCCTAGGTAAATAGCCAATTTCTTAACTGCCTATTGAGAACTCCAGGATGGAGTCATGAAATCCGTGTTTCTACAACTGAGAACTCAAATACATTATGCTATTACATCTCAAAATATGGATAAACTCTAAAAAGCACTAATTTTTCCTTCAAAATCCCCCTTTCTCCTTCATATTCTACCCATGATTTTTTGTATTTTTTTGTTTTTGAGAAATTGTCATGTGTATACTGCTCTAAATAATTATTGGCAAGATTTTGCTAAAGATTAGGCAGAGGAATTAGAGCCTAAAACAATAGGCAACGGATAGCCAAATCTCACTAAAGGACTAACCAATAGGAGAATTTGAATATCAACTCTTAATTTCAGTTTGTTCCCTTCCAATATACAGATTCGTTAAGAAAAATTGCAAAATCAAATATTTAATCTCACGAGTTCAGACGATTAACATCTATACATGGATCTGTCAATATGGGCCGGACCGGGCTAGCCAACACAGCTCATATGAGCTTTAGCAATTGACGGGCTAGGTTGGGCTAGCTCGCCATTTTGATAAGTCTTATAATGGTCAGCCCACCCCAGTCCTATGTGGGCCGCGGGCCCCCATATGCTGGCCCATCATTTTTAAAAATATAATTTTTTTATTTTTTCTTTAAGTTTTGACCAAAAAAAAGATATTTATTTAAATGTTAAAAAATACCTTATTGGAAAAAATTCGCAAAACTTAATAACTTTTTGTATTGCTCTAATATATCACAATAAATACTAAAAAAAGGTACGACCATATTTCATTCACTAAAACTCAAAACTTAAAACAAACTATTCAAGAGAACGTTCATGATGCTTATGTGATATCCAAGACCTCATCTTCATCAAACACATTTGAATCCGCTTGTGACAATTTTATCTTAACATCTTCACTTTTATTTACAATTCAAATGCAATATTGATTAGATAACATTAAAAATAATTAAATTTTCCAATTAATAATATGTAAATTAACATAAAAAAAATATTACCAATTTGATTTCAGGAAAACATGTGTATCTAATTTCGAGAAGTAAAAAGTGTTTGGATATTTTCATAATAAATGTAACTTGTGTACTTTGTAAGAACATGCCATCAATGCAGAATGCTAAGTATATCACGCATCATCATTGAAAGATCGGGATATTTTCTAGAATGGTGTAATACATGACAACATTATCTCTTGACACTTCTTAAGATCAAGCTTTGGCTCCTCTTAGTAAAGATCCAATTTTGAATTTTTATCTCTAAAGGCAGTATACTTGGGTATATGTCCGAAATCGAACTCAGAGGTCCCTAACTCGAGGTATCGCAATTTGTTAAAAAATTGAAGTTTAAAGGTTAAAAGAATTTATAAATTTGAGAAAATTTGACTTTATTACTATCGGGTTCGAATTTTCATTCGGGAGTTTGGTATAGGTGCATTACTATATTTATGACTTATTTTCAAAATTTTGTGCAATACGAAGTTGATTTGACATGATTCGGACGTCCGATTGGTAAAATGAAAGTTCTTAAGTTTTATTAAAAATTTCAATCCGTTTGGTATCCGATTTGTAGTTCTAGGTGTTATTTTGATATTTTGATCGTGCGAGCGATTCCATACAATTTTTTTGGACTTGTGTGCATATTAGTTTGGCAGGTGAGTTTCGGGTAAGCTGCAAATGTTTTGAACTTAGAAAATTCTGGTTTTCTTTAGCTTTTGCTGTCATATGGTGTCTTCTTCTTTAAGATCGCGAAGGTACTCACACGATGTCAAAGAGTAACTGGGCCGGGGATGCATTTCCTTAATCACGAATGCAATAGCTAGGTCATGAACGCGAAGCAATGAGGGGCTTACCCTTCCCGGATGCGATCAGCTCTCACGAACTCATAGGGCTTTGGACCCGGGGGAAAGGCCAGTGTGCTACTCTACGCGAATGGGATCCCATGCTCGCGAACGCGGAGGCATAGGGTACTAAGCCTACACGAACACGGAGGTGTAGGGTACTAAACCTACACGAACGTGTAGAGTACCTCACAATCCCATAAGCCAATTGGCAGTGTTGTTTGCGACTGCGTTAGGTTTCTTGCGATCGCGATGAACACATGGCGCTCGATCATTTAAACATTTCACAAACGGGATTTCACCTAGTTTTTTACCATTTGTCCATTAAAGTTCGTCCTAATGGCGATTTGGAAGAGAAAATTCATCACGAATTCATAGGTAAGTATACTTTAACTCATTTGTCTTCCATTTGTAATATCACCCATTAATTTCTAACCTTAATCTTTGTTTTTCAATAGTAGAAATCTTGGTATTTAAGTAGAATTGAGGAATTTTTTAAATTGGAGATTTAGACCTCACTTTGGGAATGGATTTCGAAACTAATTAAATAATCGGCTCGAAGGCGAATGGATAAATAAGTTTTGGTCCGAATCTCGGGTTTTGGCCAAGAGGGTCGGGGTGGATATTTTTTCTTGATGTTTTGTGGAAAGTATAAAAATCCTAACTTTATGTTTTAAAATTGATCTCCTTAGCATTATTTGACGTAATCGAGTTGATTTTGGTTAGATACGATTGGTCTGGAGGAGGAATCCAGATGAAAGACCCCGATAGAGGTCTAAGTTGATTGCGGAGTGAGGTAAGTATCATGGGTAACCTTGAATTGAGGGATTAGAACTTATTTGCTATTTTCTACGTGTTTAAATTTTTTGGTACAATATAGAGGTGGGGTTACGAGCACTTACGCGTTGTTGTTGGATTCAATCATGCGGGTGAGACTTGTTCCCTTTTAATTTATTGCCTACTTTACTTGTGATATCCATGCTTAGATTAATTTATTTCTTATTTGGTCGTTCTTTCTGTATTTATGAATTAACTGTAATGGTTGAGTATATTTGAAAGTTCAAGTTTGACATCTTGGATCCATTATTTACACAAGGTTTATTATTTCATTATCTATCTACCAAAATTTTATATTTATTATTACATGGTAAACGAGAGTGTTAAAGCATGAAGGGTGATGCTGTGTTATTTATTGCTTCATTTATTGATTAATACATATTGAGGAGAAGAGTAAAAGCGTGAAGGGTGGTGTCATGCCGTATTTATCGTTTCATGGTGAGGTTGAGAATAAAAGTAGGAAGGATGATGAAGTGCTATTATTATTAGTACATGTTAAGATTGAGAGTAAAGCGCAATGGGTGATACCTTGCTATCTTTATTCATTATATTTATCCGTTTTAGTTGGTTGACGATTTATTTGACTCTCTTATGTTGTTATTCTTGTTGTAGTTATCGTATCTTGCTCCCCTTTTTCATGTCCTCTCCCCAGTCATATATATTAAATCTTTATTGTTACTATGTTGCACATATATCTACGGTTGTACAGGCTACATTACGTGACTGTCTTGTCATAGCCTCATCACTACCTCGCCGAGGCTAGAATCGATACTTACAGAGTATATTGTACCGGTTGTACTCATACTACACTCTGCACTTCTTGTGCAGATTATGGTACTGGTCCCAACTGTACGTGAGGAGCATCAACTCGGATTACCGCATTTAGAGACTTGAGGTAGATCTATTTGTGTCCGCAGATCATGAATTCCCCTTCTTCTTTTCTCATTTACTATTTATTTTATTCGAAATAATTGTATTTATTTCAGGCTATATTTGTGGAATTTCTAGAAGCTCGTGCACTTGTGACTTTAAATCCGAAATTGTACTTAGATTTTTTTTTGGTTATTTTACTTTTTCGCACAGCATTCCTATTTATGTCAGTTTAAATGAGTTTTAATTACTTGAATTACTTAAAAAATGCATACAATTTGATCTAACATTGATTTGCTTAGCAAGTGAAATATTCGATACTATCACAGCTCCGAAGGTAGAAATTCCAGATCGTGACAATTATCCATTTAGATATATGTTTACATAATGTATATCACACTTTTTTTTACTACTTGAATTGGAAGTGCGAAAATAGAGAACAGTCTGAAAATTAACACGAGAAAAATAGTTCACTTTAGAAGAGAGTCGTCTATATTTATTGAATTCAGTAATGCTAAAGAGTACAATGCATTTTATTTAATTCTTTTTCCTAAGGTAATGAAGAAAAATAGAAGGTTTCTATTAAACCGATGACGAGTTTATCAACCAAAGCCAAATTAAGGATGCTTAGATATTTTCTCCAAAATTCCTGCTTTTGTATATCAGCACAAGATGTTTAGAAGTTGTGAAGAATTTGTGAAGCTTATAAGGTGTTTGACAAAAATTTTAGAAGGAAAAAAAAATAATTTTGAGGAGAAGCAGAAACAGTTTTAGAGAAACAGAAAAATGTAGTTTATCTCTAAAAACATTATTTTGAGAAGCACTTTAAAGAAAAATACACATAGAATCAGTTTTCAAAAATTTGGCCAACACTAATTACTTCTCAAAAGTACTTTTTAAATTATTAGTCAAATACAAAAATACTTCTCACCAAAATCACTTTATTAAAAAGTACTTTTGGAAAAAACACTTCTCAAAATAACCTGAGTTTAGAAGCTTAGCCAAACAAGCTATTAGAGCGTATACGATTTTTTTCAGAATTTTAGTTAATGGAAAACATGTTAATTTTGCACCTGCATAATAAAAGTCTCTTGAATCTATGTAAACTTCAACATTTGTGTTTTTTTTTTAATAACTTTTTGAAAATATGAGAATAAGCATAACAGTTGTACAAAGAGGGGGGATTAAGAAAGCTGAGGGCATGTTCATTCATCAAAATAAAAAGGGTGATATCAAGCAAATGCCATGTAATAACAGCCAAGAGGAATAGCACAATATTAAGATATGTAAGTTGGACTTTAATGACAGAAAAGATTTTACCTTTTGACCTAATTTGCCTAAAAATTCAACAGACTATAGTCCTTGGTTTTTGGTGCGTATGTGTTATTGACTTGTGGATGACACGTTTTGGCGAGGGTGAAAATTGGTTTTCACCCACAAACAAAATACGGAGTATAATGTTAAAATAGAAAAAAGAAATGTAAGAGTAAAATCTTGAGAAAATTACAGCTTGCACTTGGGCTAATAGCCCAACAAAAAATGCTCACATTTGAAGCTCTTATACTATATAGTTCATGTTGTACATAATTTGAAAGAAATTTTTCAGCCTTTAGCCTACTATTAAAGACATACTTTTAGGATTTTTATTATCTTTCTTCATTCCCTTCTCTCTCTCCGCCTCTCACTTCTTTCTCTCTATCCCACATAGATCCCTCATTAACCTAGCCCCCAATATTCCCCTCCTTTACCCCCACGCAGTTCTGCCATTAATGGCTCGAAGAAGGCTCGCAGAAAGACTCCGTCATCCATGGTGGCAAGCAGAAGAATGAAGTAGATTTTGAAAGAAACATGAAAATACACACAGATCTGAAAATAAATAGCTCTCAAACTTGATTAAAAGGATTTTGAAGGATCTGAAGGATTTTGAAGGATTTGCACCAAAAAACAACCACTAATATTAGAGGATTTTGAAGTTTGAATTTCTGATAATTTTGGAAGATTTTGGAGTTCTGGAAAATCATAACTATGTAGCAGGCTATATCCACATTGTATAATAGTGTATAATTGTATATATGGATATATTCACACCTCTTATACACTATTATACATGTTTATACAAGTTATACAGTATTGTAAAATTGTGTATAAATATGTAAATTTGTGTATAATGTTGTATAAATATATATTTTTTCAATTTATATATATATATATATATATATATATATATATATATATATATATATATATATATATATATATATATATATATATATATATATATATATATATATATATATATATATATATATATATATATATATATATATATATATATATATATATATATATATATATATATATATATATATATTTTGTTAGCGTGTAAGAGGTCTCTACAGAAATTTGTCACTTCCTTCTGTTCTTCTTTTTCGTGTGGAGGAATTCAACAATTCATTTATCAAGTTTTTATTTTTCTTTTATCTTGTTGGAAGTGTTTGAATTTTTTACCTTCAAATACTATGTCTTATTCAGGATTTTGAGTAGCGTTGTAGCTGATTTGCGAGGAAGCAAAATAAGCTGTCTTTCAGGAATTAGACTATTATTTTTTAGGCTATAGATTTGCAAAGTGATTTCTAGGCTATTATGTTGCAAGTCAGGTGTGTGAGTTGTATTTATGTGAATTTATCCCTAAAATCATTCATCTCTCCAATAGAGTAAAACTAGATAGGATGCTTCCAATACATATATGATATATGGATAGGGTGCATGACCCAGCATGAGCGTTTTAGGGGCTTTTGCATCTATACCGACTTTTTAGGCCACATTTTAACCTGTGTTCTTACAAAAGAGATTACAAGCGTACCCACGTTTTTGCGTAACTTCAGCATACGGGCTTGAAGTAGCAAAGGCAATAACGCAAACTTCTGTATTCTTGTAGACGGTCCTGAAGTAGCAAACATTTTGAACCAAGTGTGCTGAACTTAAGCGTAGTAGCAAAAATTTTGAACCAATGTGCTGAACTAAGGGTATAATTAAAAAGGGCTCTTTAAGGCCAACACTAAGCAATATAACGAAGAACAAGTCGATAGATATTAAGGTGAAGAGAGAGAGAGAGAGAGAGAGATATTACTGCATTTGGAGAGAATTGGAGAAACATCAACCCTTTATAAAGTGGCATGGATCCCCTTATATATGAGAGGGAATACCATGTAGTAAAGAGGGTATTGAATATAAAGGCATGAGGATGGGATGACTAGGCATGGTACTAGTATTTACTGACTCTAGCCGCTCGCCTCAGGAATCATCCATCCTCAGAACCTCCGTTAGGCGTAGACAAATTTTTTATCCTCAGAATCTTTGCTGGGTTGCGTATGATCTTCGAGGGTAGGAGCTCAATCGTAATCCTGCAGCCTCGAGATGCTGACATGACTTCCCGAATGTACCTTAATGACGGGAAATAGACCCCCTAATTTTACTGCATACACATATCATCTCCATAAACGGAAGTTTCATAGCAGCACTAGAAGAAGAAGAAGAAGAAGAAGAAGAAGAAGAAGAAGAAGAAGAAGAAGAAGAAGAAGAAGAAGAAGAAGAAGAAGAACGAGGAGAAGTGGCTGAAGTTGTTAAAAAAGTGGGTACAAGTTAAATTTTTTTTAAAAAAAAAAATGAATATAAATTAAATGGGGCCGACTAAATAGGGAACCCTATGTAATTTTTACCCACACATGTTTAAACCCAAACACTAGTATAGAGATAAAACAATTAATAAAAATACACCTCAAGCAATTGATTCAATCCAAAATTTAATAGACCAATAAGGTAAAAATAGAATTGTCATTGAATTAACAATAGGGCTTGCATCGTGATTAGATCACTTATTTCGGTCAGGGTCAGAGTTCTCGGGCCCTAAGCCAACAATATAGTGGAGAATCTGGCATGATGAATCTGCCTAATGCTTTACTAAAATAAAAGAACTACAAAACCGGAGACAAAAATGTTTTCAACACATACTTGATTATGGCTTTGACGTCTATCGTTAAAAGAAATTGGAACCTTCGATAGGGGTTTTAATTGAAGTCTTTATCATATATGTATTTATATAAATTTTGTGATTCTTAAAGATGTTATCACTTTCGGTCTCAAAGAAACACTTTTCAACACTGTCCCATTACCTATGGTTTTGTCAAAATATTGCACTTTCGGGGGAGAATTTTGGATTGTCTATTCCATCTACATCAGACAACTGGCCATCACTCTGAGAATAAGAAAAAGAAAATAAATTAAGTAATATACACTAACAGTTTAATTGTTCCAATTCTTTTCCTCCTTTTTCCTTTCATACATAGCTGCAGAAAGCTTGAACTGAATCAATTGGTAATTGAACACGATAAAGTTATTAAGGTAGATTCTGAAGGTATATATATCATTAATCATGGACTTTGGTTGAATATAGTATTTTTTATGGAATAATTATTTATTAATTTAATAAAATTTTAAGTAAATCATATATTCGTTTGTGTTTTTTAATTATATAGTAGACTATTTTTAATGTATGTACGTTGCACATGTATACTGCGTCAAATATTTTGCTTATATTGTATTATTTTATATGGGAGCACGGGAAAATAATAGAAGAAATAGCTAGACAAAAGATTGAAGCACAAATTCTCGTTCATAGTATTGAATTGAATGTCTTTAGTTAGCATTAATATTGATTTGATTTTGGTTTTCATTTAGCTTTTGTTAGCATTATTTAATTTACTAATGTTAATGGCTATAAAACTTATTGGAACATTCAAAAAGTTCTAATTCCAACCTTTAAATAATACCTTAAAATATAAAATTATAAATTTTTTAAAGAAATATTTATAAATTAAATCACAATAAGTATATTTATATATTCAATATATCTAAAAGTTCTACATATTTAATATCGGGTTGGTTTGGTTTCGGTTTGACTTTCTTTAGTTGAAACCAAACCAAACCAATTATGGTCGGGTTTTTTTTTCCAAAACCAAGCCAAATCAAACCAAACCATGGTCGGGTTTTTTTTCTCGGTTTGACTCGAATTATCGGGTTGGTGCAGTTTGTCGGTTTCCTTTGTACACCCCTACTCATGATATATATGGATTAGCTGGTTCTGTTAGTTGTAGTGAAGGCTAATCTAGCAATTTCTATTAGCTGAATACATGGTTTGATTCTAGTACATGTATGGTGTATTACTTCTTTGGTAGTTTATTGTATTCAACGTTTGAATCCCTCACTCAAAAATAAGAACAGCATATCTTCAGGGACTTAGGCTCATCCTTGGGCCCAAATGGAACAATTGTTTTCACAGTGCCAATTTGTTCGCATTAGGCTGCTAGCACGTTACTGATGGGTTGTCCCTCTTTAACTTCAATTCACCAACGTGTTTGGGACTGGATTAAGCCTTGCTTTAAATAATCAATCTTTCTTTGTGCATCTGTTCTCTTTTGAGGTTTTTATTAATCACATCTTGAGCCTTAACTAGCTAAGTTATCAGTAGTGGAGGGTGCGCAGTATTATAACAATACAAATAGTTTACGGCCCTTCAAATGCAACTAATTTCTCTTTAAAAATTAGAGGAGCTTGAGGTGCGTCACGCCAAAAAAAAAAAAAAGACAAACTGTGTGGCCCTCTTCAAATATTTCTTTAAAATATTTAGAACTCGAGACATGCCGTTTAACAATTTTCACGACCCTCGCAAAGTTAATAATGTGTTAGTTGTTTTAGGTATGTACTTTAATAATTTTACCTTCTTAAAATCAGGTGTGCATTTTATGTGACACAAATTCAAATCCTAAAACTTTGAATAAAATGTGTTTCGGATTGTGGGTGCATTTCATGTGACGCGATCCAAAGACATATTTTAAATGATGTTCAATGTTCTTTAAAAATTGAATAAAAGTAGTTACTGCACATAGGTTTATATGTTCTAAAATTAGATAATTAAGCTAAATATGACAGTTGAGCGACCGTGCTAGAACCACGGAATCCAGGGATGTCTAACACCTTCTCCCGGGTTAACAGAATTCCTTACTCGAATTTCTGGTTTGGAACTGTTAAACAGAGTGAATCTTTTCCACGATTCCGGATTCAACCGGTGACTTGAGTCACAATAAATCTCCCAAGTGGAGACTATGAATCTTTTAAATAAATCCCGTTTTAATTGTCCTTAAATTGAAAAAACTCTTTTACACCCTTCCGGGTGTAGGTAAAAAGGAGGTGTGTCATCATGCATCTAATTATTTCTAATTAATATCTGTTATTAAATTGTAATATCTATTATCTACAAAACAATTCACAATAAAAGACTAATTGTAATCTAAAGCATTTCCAGACTATAGATAAAAAAAAATAGTTTAATTATTGTTAAATTGTAGTTTGATAATAAGTTATAGATGGTTTGTAGATAATTTGTGGACAATATATTTCTAGTATCTATTTATTTTGTTTGTTTTTTAATCTAACTACATCTGACAGTTTTATACGGTTATTAGCTAGAACTTGAAGGTATTTTATAAAAGTGATGAATACATACAACTACAAAATTAAACACAATAAGATGATAGATTGTTTCAAAGAAAGTAGATGCTTATCCTTCAACTACAAATTTGCAGCAACTAAATTAGGAAAACAGTAGACTATTTCTTCTTTCTATGCATCTAGTCTTCTCATTTAAAGTGGGAGTACCCTTCCTCCTTGCTAGCATGCCTGTAACCTCACTATGCTCATTCTGCAGAAAAAATAAAAATTATTTCATATTAGTGAACTGCATAAAAAAATAAGCATTAGTCTACATAATACCTACATAATTCTTCAAAAAACAATAATAAGAACTACATAATGACTACAAAATAACTATAATTGTAAAACTGTAGAAAATAGCAACTACAATTAATCTACAAAATTAAGACAACTAATTGACATGACTTCAAAATAACTACATTTGTAAAACTGTAGATAATAGCAACTACAATTTATACACAAAATTAAGACATAATCTACATGACTACAAAATAACTACAAATATAAACTTTAGATAATATCAACTACAATTAAACTATAAAATTAAGATAATTAAATTACAATTTAACAACTAATTAAAATATAAATTTTTACAGCCAACACAATACTAAAAAATAGCAACTACAATATATACACAAAATTAAGACAGTTAATCTACAGAACTATAAAATAACTACAAATATAAACTGTAGATAATATCAACTATAATTAATCTACAAAATTAAGAAAACTATACTACAATTTCATAACTAATTAAAACATAGATTTTTACTGCCAACACAATACTAAAAAACTGAATAGAAAATAACAAATGTTTACCTTCACCAAACTTTTTGTCTGAATTAATATTGGAAATTTTTTGGACTGTGTATTCTTTTTTTTTTCTTTTTTTTTTTGGTAGAAGCCACTGGACCGAACTTGGGTTTTTTAGCTACTGGGTTTTTAGGGACATCTCAACAAAGTCGTCATCTTCACAAAGCTCTTTCCCCTTTCTTTTGAATAAATTGGCTACTGGTTTAGAACTTGCTCTATCATCTACATCGTTTTTCTTTAACCTCAACTCAGCACGGATTTGTCTAGGAGATGATCTGTTAGTAGTAGGTTCCATTGCATGTGTATATTTTGATTATTTTTTGTGGTGATTTTGGTGTTAAAACACCCAAATCGACAGAAGGGATATCATGTAGATTTTTTTGGTTGTTTTGGGGAGATTTGTTGTTCTTCATGGTTTATAACTACAACTTGGCTAAAGATGGCGGCGGATTTTTGTAGAATAATAACTTGAAAATGAAGAATGTGTGTATAACTTATTCTGCGTAGAAAAAGAGTGAAAAAAAAAACGTGGGAGAGTTACAGTTAAGGGTAAAACGTGGGGGGAGGGAGGGAGAAGCTACGGGTAAATTTAAATGAAAAGTAAAACTGAAACAAAAAATTGGGGCGTGAAAGGTGAGGGTAAAACGTGGGGGATGGGAGAGTTAGTGGTAAAAGATAAGAGTAGTTTATGTGTGTGGGGTGGGTTAAGCCACAATTATGTCTCATTTATAGGACCCATTTATCATATCAATATTTTGAATTATGGTTTATAACTGGTAATTATGTTTATTAATTGTAATTATCTCTAAACTTAAATATTGAAGTAATAATTTTGCAAAGGTGGTATATGAAGGTAAAAATTCCTTTAAAGAATTAACTTCAATAGCCACTCCGAACCATTTACATTAAAAATAGCTAGCAAATACATAATAGATGTATAATTTATTTATATATATATAATGTATATATATATCAACAAGATTCTTAATCCTATCTCTTCTACCTCAAATCTCTCTCCCTTTTCCATCAAGGCAGTTGTTGTAGCAGCCATTTTGGGTGGTGATAGTGGACTTTCTGAAGCTAAGAGAACAAATCTGAAGAGAAGAGGGAGTAGGCAAACAGGTCTGATCATGGCTACGGATTAAGCCTTCAAAAATCTGAAGTGGAGTCGCCGGAGAAGATTTGAGGGTCAGATTTTTGTTCATCTCCAGTTTTAGTTTTAATATAATGTATACATTTGGTTGTCCGGAAGACGTCATCACCAGCAAACTTTTTTCTCTTCTTTGCTATTTAAGTCACATACAATGATACAAGTATGTTGCATTCTATATAAATATATTCAAATACATTATATTTTTATCAAAATACATTATCTTTTTACCTGTATTTTATATTTTTCGAAGGTCTGTATTTTTAAATACAAGCGAATATCATTGCTAACTTTCTTCTCTTATTTGCTACCTAGTCACATAAAATGATACAAAAACATTATATTTTATACAGATACACTCAAATACATTATATTTTGTATAAATACATTACTTTTCGCATGTATTTTATGTATTCCGAAGGTCTGTATTTTTTAATACAACTGAATATCATTGTTTTTGTAATTTGTTATTGTTTGAATACACTCAAATTGAATATGGTGAATTGAATAAATGTATAATAATAAATAATGAATATCAATGAATTGAATACAACGTATACAATCGAATTGAATAGAACGATATATAAAATGTTTCTTAATTTTTTATTATTTTGATTATCTCACTGTATTTATAAATATAGTCACGCGAATACATGGAATACATCATACTAGAAGCGAAATTGTGTTGAATTGATTTTGTTTACTTAAATTAGAGGAGATACACGCTAATTGATCCTGTTTCCGTTATTAAACAAATGGACTCCCTACTTATTAGGCGAATTCCTCGACTGTATTTAGTGAATATAGCGAATACAATTCGGTAGCAATTATTAAACAGCCGAATTCCCTGCTTATTAGGTGAATTCTGCGATTATATTCATGAATACGGTAGCGCGAATACAGTAAATATATTTTGGTAGTAAGAAAATATTAGCTCTAGAAAATAAGTGTGTATATGGTAACTATAAAAAGATAATAGCCAATAAACTATAGGGACTCCTTGATGGTTATTATGGTTATTTGTGTACTTCAACGGATAGGAAAGGTGATCCAAGTAGCAGCCGAAGCTCGTACTTGTGCAAGCCCATTTAGAAAGCCCTATGTCAATACCCTGTGCAACTCCAACAGCCCCCCGCCGCGCAAAACCCTAGCAACTTCAAATACTGATCACACCTATATATTCAACACTCTCCCCACCTGCTTTTATCAGATTAATTTGTCTAGTATGCTCCTCATGTCCTCTATCCTATAGCTTTGTACTCTTTATTTTTCCTCTTCTTGAATTTGTTTGATAAAACTTTGTGCGGTGATGATACAATTTGTGGACTAGAGTTTCTGATCTGGGGTTTTTAACCCCTTATGGTTGAAGACTAACCCTTGGCTGTCTGAGCACACTCTCTTCTCTATAAAATTTCTTACTTTTCATTTTTGTATTTCTGAAAATTTGATGCTTAAATAAACTTCAATGTTATTGGTTTTTAAGACTGAGAGGCTTATGATGATAACTACAATTATCTTAGCGGATTTCAGTGAGATTTAATTATCAATGATCTGATTGTTACACACACTGAGGCCCTTCTCTTTAATTCTTTATATTTTTTTAACTACAATGTTTTGTGCCATTTTGGGACTTTGGAAGACCTGGGACGAATGCAAGTCTGACCTTTTCATAGTAACGGTATAACGAGAAGAAAAAGGAAGTAATTAAATTATGGCACTTTATACTTTATAGAATAAGTTATATCTAATTAATAAGGGTCAATTGTAAGCAGGGGTATTCATCAAAACTTGATAGATCGAAACAAATTGACCAAAAAATTTTATTTTTTTTGTTTGATTTGGTTTTGGCTAGCGTTGTCAATCAATATTTAAAAATTGACTAAAATGATCGAATTGTTTTGAAGTTTCTTTTACTAAGCCGTAGGTTTTTATTTAAATCTGTAATAGTACCAATAATTTGGGTATGCTTTTTTATTTTTTGAAATATATAGAACAATATTGATCGCACAAAATAAATTTACAATGTCAAAAGTATATTTATATATTAATGATCATATTCAACTATGCCTTATAAAAAAATTAAGCAGTCGTTGTAAATATAATTCACTTTATAAGTCCGAGTCAAATCCCACAGAAATTACTGCTTAGCTAAAGTTGTTTAATATTGCTAAGACCCGGATGTCCAAAAAATTTCCTAATTATCGTGATTATAATATTTATTTCTAACTGATTAACTAACAACTATTATATAGCAGTAAAATTATTAACTAACAATGATGAAACTTGGGACAGAACTAAAGGTCTAGAGTTATGATTTCCCCAAATATTGAAATATTTTCCACTATGTTCCCTACAATTTCACCTATGTATTCTCTACCGATCGTGAGCGTTTTAGGTGCTGTAATTCTTTCTCGAGAAATTACAATAATTTACTAGACATATTCTTTCGCACTACGCTAGTTGGCTTTATATAATCACTCATTATGACCATATCAAGGCTTTGTTATTTCTAAACCTATCTTTAAACTCGATGTATTGGTTTCTCACAAACGCTATGAGTGACGTTATTTAACAACAGCCTAAATATGTATTATTTCTCAAGCAATATATAATAAATAGGCACAATCAATAGATTATCATTTAATCAACAATAAACACGTAGTTGAATAAATAGAGAAATCCAACGACGTAATTATATAAAAACATAACAAGAATTTATCCTATAAAGTGTTTCATCAAAACCCTAGATAACAAATTAGCAATTCATAATAGTATGTAAAACTACAATACTAAAAGTCATAACCAACAATGAAACAACAGGAAGAGAAAGGAAAAGCTCGTAGAAGAATTCACCGCCTTGCTCCTATTGTGTCTCTACCTCCTTAGGTCGAATTTGTGTCAAAAATATATCATACTTCCTCAAAATATTATTTTTCTATGTATATATACCAAGTAGGGTCGGACCCAAATAATTACACCTTCTTTTACGCGAAAAAGGATAATTTTTCAGGTCTTGACGTTCGCGGTTGCTGTCCGGGCGAGGTTTGGGCGCAGTACTTTCATAGTGCACTGCCTCTGTCCACGTCCAGGTCTGCGGTCGCGGTTTCGACCGCATTTTTTACCCTTTTCCGCTTGAAATTTGGAAAAATGTAAAACATAAAAGTTGTAGCTCTTTGAGTTAGCTTTCCAACTATATATATATTATATAGCCTATATGGAGTTTGGAGAAAAAAATGTTATATCTATCTTACTAAATAGTGCGCAAACGAATTTTCGTTCGTTCTTAACTATCAACTTTGACCATTGAACATGATCCCGGCTTAATTCCTTGGGCTTTTACTCAGAGATTAAAGCTCTAAATCACTTCAATTTATTTCATAACATCTATATAGCTTGGAATCACTCCTACAAGGCATAAAACACCAAGTTAGTGCAAAACACTAGCGATTAAAGCTCAAACTCAATTAAAGTGCAGTAAATTAGAGTGTAAAAAGTGACTAAAATATGCAATTATAATTTATCATCAATTAAATTTAAAATAATAAAGAATTAAGTTTTTTCTTGGGCCTCGGAATCCTTATTCCCAAACCTATTATGCTACTCCTATTATTCATTTGCAAGACCCAAAGTATTGTAGTGATTACAAAACAAACTACAATGTATTGAATATGTTTTCTTTCGTTTAATTTGGATTTATCTTTTTGAATATTTAATTTTTATAGATTTTATTCTTGTTGTAGAATAATTGATGGATTTATACACTAGTCATCTTTCATGTTTTCTTTAATTTATCATCTTTTAGACTATAAAAATGTCTAGAGAGCTTTGCTAAGTCCTATAAAAGCACATATATTATTACTTTTATATTTATACTAGTGACTTTTACATGAAATTTAAAGAAATTATCGAAAACTAACCGAAGTGCAGTGATACCGAAGTGAAACTGACATGATTCGTACGATTTTAAAAAGTCTAATTTTGGTTATACATATTAGAATAACCGAAAAATTGAAATAGTTCAAATATTATAAAATAACAGGCCGAACCGAACCATTGACACCCCTAGTTTTTATTTTAGTTTTGAATTTTAAAAACAAACTATTTTAATTTGTTTATGGTTTTAATCAAAAATAATTGAAACACGGAATCCAACCGACAATAGAAGTAGCTATTAGAATTTATTTGTTACACACACACACACACACACACACATATATATAGATATATATATCTGTGTGTGCGCGTGCGCGCGTGTGCATGGATGTGTGTGTATGTATATATGTATGTATGTATGTATGTATGTATGTATGTATGTATGTATGGATGTATGTATGTATGTATGTATGTATGTATGTATGTATGTATGTATGTATGTATGTGTGTGTGTGTGTGTGTGTGTGTGTGTATGTATGTATGTATGTATGTATGTATGTATGTATGTATGTATGTATGTATGTATATTTTTATACAAAGTTTCTAAACTTTTATGGTACATATTAATCGGTTGCACTTTTGCTATTATAACAATATAGTGTTGGAAACACGTTCTCAAAGCATTATACTAAAACGTGTGTTTATATGTGTAGGTTTTGATGAATGACAAATAAGCGCAAATTGACATATGACGAAGCTCAAGTACAAGCGCACAATTGATATATATATAACGAGATTCAAGCACAAGACCAAGTTTTATAGTTTTACATGAGTCGTTCTTAATTGTGATCTTGATCCGACCACTTGACTCTTGACCTGGCTTCTCTCGTAAAACTATTTTTTCAAAATCATGCATATTTAATTTAATGCTAAATGATTTTAAATCATGCATATTTACTTTAGTCAAAATGATTTTTAAACATGCCTCTAAAATCTGGACTAAGATAATCGATTATGTACTTATGATAATCGATTATGTACTTATGATAATCGATTATGTTAAGCCAAGACTGCATGACAATCGATTGTGAACTAATGACAATCGATTGTGTTAAGGCAGTGAGCATCAGGTTTTTCAAACCTGCATGACAATCGATTGTGAACCTTATGACAATCGATTGTGATGAGGCAGCGTACATCAAAGTTTTTAATAACTCAGAATAATCGATTGTGAAGTTAATGACAATCGATTGTGAAGAGACAGTGTCCATCAGATTTTTCAAAGTCACAAAATAATCGATTGTGAACATATGACAATCGATTGTGTTGAGGCAGTGTCTTCCAGACTTTTTCAAAGTTATTAAATAATCGATTGTGAGTATATAACAATCGATTGTCAAGAGGCAGTGTCTAAAATGATTTTCAAAGTCTGACAAATAATCGATTGTTAACATTGCACAATCGATTGTGAAGCTGACTATTGTCGTAAAGTTTTCAAATACCGTCAGGTAATCGATTGTTGATTTTGTACAATCGATTGTTGAAATTAAAATCTGGAAAAGATTTTTTGAACGTTGCTGAATAATCGATTGTTGATTTTGTACAATCGATTGTTGAAATTAAAATCTGGAAAGGATTTTTTGAACGTTGCTGAATAATCGATTATTGATTTTGTATAATCGATTGTTTTACGTAAAATCTGGAAATGATTTTTTGAACGTTGCTAATAATCGATTGTTGATCTTGGATAATCGATTGTTACGCGTAAAATCTGGGATTGATTTCTGGAACGATTGGCAAAGAATCGATTGTGGCTTCTTGACAATCGATTGTCATTCAGTAAAATTAGCAACTCTTAATTGGCAATAGGCAACGGTAATGCCAAGTTTTTCAACTATAAATACAGCTTCATTTCAGTGTTTTAAACACAATAACACACAACAACTGATCATACAATTGCTATAAGCTTGCATACTCTATTGCTAATCATTTTATATTCATTACATAAGTTTTGAGAGCCATATTCTTGTCCAAAGTTGTTGTGATCTTGAGCTTACTTGTTTTACTCATATCTACTCATTAAGGAGTGTTTTGTTTGCGTGTTTTAGTGTTTTGTACACTTGTAAGAGAATTGTGATTCTCTTGTTGTAAGGAACTTGTGTTTCCTTGGTTGAAGTCTTGGAGTGTTGTATCTCCGAGCAAAGGTGTTAAGGCGTGTGTCATTAAGTTGTAAAGGTTTGTTGAGCACCCGTAAGCTTGACAAGTTAGTGGAAAATCTCGAGAGAGTCTCTCGGGGACTGGACTAGCCACGTGTTGTGGTGAACCAGAATACATCGGTGCGTTCTTTCCTTTTGTTTATTTAACGCACTTATTTATTTCCTGCAAATTTTAATTTCCGCAAGTTTACGCTAAATTTTATTATAACGCTATTCACCCCCCCCTCTAGCGTTAAGCGTATTATCTAACAATTGGTATCAGAGCCCAACTCTCTGAAGACTTAACAGTTTGAGAGAACCGTCCATGGCTTCTACTCGTGACTCTTTTGCAGGAATTGATGAAGGACAATGCTCCACACGACCACCTCTATTTAATGGTACAAACTATACGTACTGGAAGGAGAGGATGAAAATCTTCGTTCAAGCAAACAACTTTCATCTCTGGAAGGTGATAACGAAGGGAGATCAAATTCCAACCAAAAAGGTTGAAACCGAATGGGTTCCCAAGTCCGAAGAAGAATATGACGCGGATGATATCCGAAAGGTGCAAAATAATGCTAAAGCAATTAATTTATTATATTGTGCTGTAAATGCTGACGATTACAGGAAAATATCGTGTTGCACAACGGCGAAGGAAATGTGGGACAAGCTGGAAATTACGTACGAAGGTACGGACCAGGTAAGGGAAGCCAAAATTGATTTCCTAACCCATGCTTATGAATTATTTCACATGAAGGAAGGTGAAAAGGTGGATGAAATGTTTGAACGATTTTCAGTAATCGTAAATGATCTACATGCTCTCAAGAAGACATTCACGGATAGAGAACTTGTTCGAAAAATTCTTAGAAGTCTCACTCCGGCATGGCGATCAAAGGCCGACGCAATCCAAGAATCCATTGGCGTCTCAAATGTCACCATCAACGCATTAAGAGGTAACCTTAAGACTTATGAGTCTACTATACTTAACCCTCTTGTTGATGATCAAAGGAGGCAAAGAATAGCGCTTAAGGCAAGCACAAGCCAACCTCAAGTTGATGAGGACGGAGACAACGAGTTTTGACTCGTTATCAAATGATTTCAAAAGTTCATGCGAAAGGAGTATGAACGAAAGGGCAAAAAGCAAGGCGAACAAATAAAGTGCTATGAATGCGGTGAAACCGGGCACATCAAATCAAATTGCCCAAACATCAAAAAGGAGAAGAAACCTTTTAAGAAGCAACGTGCATACATTTCTTGGGGAGGAGACTCCGGAGATGAGTCAAGCGAAGAAGACGAAGACGAAGCCGCAAACCTTTGTCTTATGGCGCAAGAAGACAAGCAAGATGAGGTATGTCAAATCTCTTCTAAAAACTTCTTTACTCTTGAAGAAATGCGAACTGCTTTGATGAGCTATATACTGAATTTATTAAGGCTTAAAAAACTGTCAAGAGCACAAAAGAAAATGCTTCTCTAAAAGAAAAAGATTTTCAAAAACAGCTGTCTTTGAAAGAAAAGGATTTAGAAAAACTGGTTTTAGAAAATGAGAAGCTGAAAGAGGAAAACAAGTTTTCGGAAAAAGAAGCGCCGACAAGCCCGAAAGTTCTATTAAAAATTGTTCTTCTTGCATGCATCTCAAAAATGAGGTAGATAGACTTAAAGGTACCTTAGATAAGTTTAATTCTTCCCACAAAAATTTGAATAAGGTCCTTGTTAATTTGAAATCAACCAAGCATGGCATAGGCTTTAAGAATGAGCCTAAAGAAAAGGTTGAAGCCAAACCCCAACCACCTAAGGCTCAACCTAGGATGAATAAAACAAATGCTTATCCAAGAAATAGCAATCCTAGAACAAATATGCATGCTAGACCAAATGTTGAACATTTTAGAAGATCTAGAAATAACTTACCACCTAGAAATGACTACCCTAGAAATGATGCATATTCTAGGCCAAACACTAGAAGGAGTTTTGAACCTTTTAGAACATCTAGACATGACCATTACTCTAGAAATGCTGCTCATTTTAGAACTAATAGTAGGAGAAATGGTTCTCATGAAATGCGCAATAGTCATAATGAAAATAGAGTAAATCATTTTCGTCCATCAAGTTACTATGAACCTAGAAGGATGCATAACCCCAACGTGACTTGTCGTTACTGTAGACGCATTGGTCATATTGCTCCTGCATGTTTTACACGACATAGACATATCACTCAATCGCATCATTATAATATGCCTAACCCTCAAGGACCCAAAATGGCATGGGTACCTAAAACGCATTAATTTGTTTTGTAGGTATGTTTGAAGGGATCAAGTGTACTATGGTACCTTGATAGTGGATGCTCCAAGCACATGACGGGAGACGAATCCAAATTCCTTCAACTAGAACACAAAGGAGGAGGAAGTGTGATTTTTGGGGATAACAATAAAGGAAAGATTATTGGCATCGGATCGGTCGGTAAGGATGAAAATTCCTATATTAAGCATATATTACTTGTTAAAGGTTTAAAGCATAATCTCTTGAGCATAAGTCAATTATGTGACAAGGGAAATCTTGCCTTATTTGATTCGGATGAATGCTTAGTATTTAGACGTAGCGATTTCAAAATTATCCTTCGTGGTTTTAGAGTGGATAATATTTATATGGTTGATCTTGCTAATTCCTCACCCGAATATGTGGATTGCCTTATGAGCAAAGAGGATGATACTTGGCTATGTCATCGTAGAGTAGCACAAATAAACATGCATCTTTTGAACAAATTGATTTCACAAAACTTAGTTATTGGTCTTCCCAATTTGAAATTTGAAAATGACTCTACTTGTGATTCTTGCCAAAAAGGGAAGCAAACAAAAGCATCTTTCAAATCGAAAAACATTGTTTCAACTACTAGACCATTGCAATTGCTTCACATGGATTTATTTGGACCATCTCGCATTGAAAGTCTAGGAAGAAATCGTTATGCTTTTGTGATTGTTGATTATTATTCTAGATTTACTTGGACTTTATTTCTTGCCCATAAAAGTGATGCTTTTCAAAATTTTAAATATTTCCTTAAACGTGTTCAAAACGAAAAGGAAACAACCGTCACTTCAATTAGAAGTGATCATGGGGGAGAGTTTGATCACAATCTCTTTGCGGACTTTTGTGACGAACTCGGTATCGAGCATACTTTTTCCGCTCCACGAACACCACAACAAAATGGGGTGGTGGAAAGGAAAAATAGGTGTCTCGAAGAGATGGCTAGAACCATGCTCGAAGAGGCTAAGATTCCCAAACATTTTTGGGCGGATGCCGTGAGTACCGCATGCTACATCCTAAATAGAGTAGTCATATGGCCAATACTCATGAAGACCCCTTATGAACTCTACAAGGGAAGGAAACCAAATATCTCCCATTTTAGAGTATTCGGTTGTAAAGTTTTTATTCATAACAATGGAAAAGATCAATTGGGAAAATTTGATGCTAAGTTCGATGAGGGAGTTTTCATTTGTTACTCTTCATGTAGCAAAGCATATAGGGTTTTTAATAAAAGAACCGAAACTGTGGAGGAATCCCCTCATGTTGTATTTTCCGAAAATAATGCTCGCTTGGCGAGAAAGGATTCCGGTTTTGATCTTGCAGGTATTTTAGATAGCTTGAAAGAAAAAATACAAGAGAAAACGCCTAAGGAAAATAAAGATGAAATCTTCGAACAACCAACGGAGGAAGCGCCACAATTGGAGAATGAAACGAAAACGCCTAACGAGTGGAGGACAATCAAAGATCATCCACTCAAACAGGTAATTGGCGACGTCGGAGAAAAGATAAGTACTCGAAACTCCCTTAAAAACACCTTAGGTCATACTGCTTTTGTATCTCAAATTGAACCAACAACCATCTCCGAAGCAATTGGGGATGAGTTTTGGACCTTGGCAATGCAAGAGGAGCTTAACCAATTCAAACGGAATGACATTTGGGATTTGGTGCCAAGACCCAAAAATCATACCATAATTGGTACGAAATGGGTTTTTCAAAACAAACTAGATGAAAATGGTGTAATCACTAGAAACAAAGCTAGGCTTGTAGCAAAAGGCTATAATCAAGAAGAGGGTATTGACTATGAAGAAACATATGCTCCCGTAGCTAGATTAGAAGCTATTCGTCTATTACTCGCATTTGCCTCTTCTATGAATTTCAATTTATATCAAATGGATGTGAAAAGTGCTTTTCTAAATGGTGTTATTCAAGAAGAAGTTTATGTTGAACAACCCCCCGGTTTTGAAGATTTTAAATCTCCCGATCACGTTTTCAAACTCAAAAAGGCTCTTTATGGTTTAAAACAAGCTCCCCGAGCTTGGTATGAAAGATTGAGTAAATTTCTATTGGAAAATGATTTCGTTAGGGGGAAAGTTGACACCACCCTTTTTGTTAAGCATAAAAACAATGATATTTTATTAGTTCACATATATGTGGATGATATCATATTTGGTGCTACTAACAATGTCTTATGCAAGGAATTTTCCGATTTAATTACAAGCGAATTTGAGATGTCTATTATGGGTGAGTTAACATTCTTTTTGGGATTACAAGTAAAGCAAATGAAAGAAGGTACGTTCATTTGCCAAGCCAAATATTGCAAAGAATTGCTGAAACGATTTGAAATGAACAATGCAAAAGCAATGGCGACTCCCATGAGCACATCCGATCATCTAGACAAAGATGAGAAAGCTAAGGAAGTCGACACTAAGAAGTATCGAGTTATGATTGGCTCTCTTCTTTATCTTACTGCTAGTCATCCGGACATCATGTTTAGCGTGTGCTTATGCGCCTGTTATCAATCGTGTCCGAAGGAGTCTCACCTTACTGCGGTAAAATGGATTTTGAAGTACCTCATTGGTACTACAAATGTGGGTCTATGGTACCCCAAAGGTTCTTCATGCCAACTCGTTGGCTATTCCGACTCCGATTTTGCTGGATGCAAATTGGACCGCAAGAGCACTAGCGGCACTTGCCATTTGCTCGGTAGCTCTCTCGTTTCTTGGTTTAGCAAGAAACAAGTAAGTGTTGCGTTGTCCACAACCGAGGCTGAATATGTAGCCGCGGGGAGTTGTTGCGCTCAAATCCTTTGGATGAAACAACAACTCTTGGACTATGGCCTAAGTCTTAATCATATCCCTCTTAGATGTGATAATACTAGTGCCATATGCTTGACAAAGAACCCCTTTCTTCATTCGCGAACAAACACATTGAAATTAGACATCATTTTATAAGAGATCACGTTCTCAAGGGCGATGTCGAAATCGAATTTGTTGAAACCAAAGATCAATTGGCCGACATCTTTACAAAGCCCTTAGAGAAAGAGTCCTTCTTCCGAATTCGCAGTGAACTCGGGATTCTTGACTCCATGTTGATCTAAGTCATGCATTGCATCTTTTTATTTTACATGATTTCTAACTTGAGCGTCGGAGACGTCTAACGAATTTTTGCAGGTATCGCCCTAAAGGTAGGGGGAATTATAAAGCATGACGCGGAATAATCAAGTCTTCTTCAGAAAAATCGGTTTCTGTCGTCTAATAATCGATTATCTCGTATCAATAATCGATTGTACTGCTATTACTTGAGTTATTGTACTCTCTTTAAGTAATCACGTTTCTTTCCAATAAATAAACAAGCTTTATTTACATCTTTGGCATCTTATTACATTTTTTTTGCTAATGGCAAAAGGGGGAAGATAACGGGTATGCACTTATGCACTCTCAATTCTTATTAATTGAGGGGGAATTCATATATTGAGGGGGAACTAATTTTGCATACTTGTTGTATATATTTACTTGTCTTAAATCGTCACTATGAATTGTCAAATTTGCATATCCCGCTTAAAGTTTGCCATTATCAAAAAGGGGGAAATTGTTGGAAACACGTTCTCAAAGCATCATACTAAAACGTGTGTTAATATGTGTAGGTTTTGATGAATGACAAACAAGCGCAAATTGACATATGACGAAGCTCAAGTACAAGCGCACAATTGATATATATATATAACGAGATTCAAGCACAAGACCAATTTTTATAGTTTTACATGAGTTGTTCTTAATTGTGATCTTGATCCGACAACTTGACTCATGACATGGCTTCTCTCGTAAAACTATTTTTACAAAATCATGCATATTTAATTTAATGCTAAATGATTTTAAATCATGCATATTTAATTTAGTCAAAATGATTTTTAAACATGTCTCTAAAATCTGGACTAAGATAATCGATTATGTACTTATGATAATCGATTATGTTAAGCCAAGACTGCATGACAATCGATTGTGAACTAATGACAATCGATTGTGTTAAGGCAGTGAGCATCAGGTTTTTCAAACCTGCATGACAATCGATTGTGAACCTTATGACAATCGATTGTGATGAGGCAGTGTACATCAAAGTTTTTCAAAACTCAGAATAATCGATTGTGAAGTTAATGACAATCGACTGTGAAGAGACAGTGTCCATCAGATTTTTCAAAGTCACAAAATAATCAATTGTGAACATATGACAATCGATTGTGTTGAGGCAGTGTCTTCCAGACTTTTTCAAAGTTATTAAATAATCGATTGTGAGTATATAACAATCGATTGTCAAGAGGCAGTGTCTAAAATGATTTTCAAAGTCTGACAAATAATCGATTGTTAACATTGCACAATCGATTGTGAAGCTGACAGTTGTCGTAAAGTTTTCAAATACCGTCAGGTAATCGATTGTTGATTTTGTACAATCGATTGTTGAAATTAAAATCTGGAAAAGATTTTTTGAACGTTGTTGAATAATCGATTGTTGATTTTGTACAATCGATTGTTGAAATTAAAATCTGGAAAGGATTTTTTGAATGTTGCTGAATAATCGATTATTGATTTTCTATAATCGATTGTTTTACGTAAAATCTGGAAATAATTTTTTGAACGTTGCTAATAATCGATTGTTGATCTTGGATAATCGATTGTTACGCGTAAAATCTGGGATTGATTTTTGGAACGATTGGCAAACAATCGATTGTGGCTTCTTGACAATCGATTGTCATTCAGTAAAATTAGCAACTCTTAATTGGCAATTAGGCAACGGTAATGCCAAGTTTTTCAACTATAAATACAACTTCATTTCAGTGTTTTAAACACAATAACGCACAACAACTGATCATACAATTGCTATAAGCTTGCATACTATATTGCTAATCATTTTATATTCATTACATAAGTTTTGAGAGCCATATTCTTGTCCAAAGTTGTTGTGATCTTGAGCTTACTTCTTTTACTCATATCTACTCATTAAGGAGTGTTTTGTTTGAGTGTTTTAGTGTTTTGTACACTTGTAAGAGAATTGTGATTCTCTTGTTGTAAGGAACTTGTGTTTCCTTGGTTGAAGTCTTGGAGTGTTGTATCTCCGAGCAAAGGTGTTAAGGCGTGTGTCCTTAAGTTGTAAAGGTTTGTTGAGCACCCGTAAGCTTGACAAGTTAGCGGAAAATCTCGAGAGAGTCTCTCGGGGACTGGACTAGCCACGTGTTGTGGTGAACCAGAATACATCGGTGCGTTCTTTCCTTTTGTTTATTTAACGCACTTATTTATTTCCTGCAAATTTTAATTTCCGCAAGTTTACGGTAAATTTTATTATAACGCTATTCACCCCCCCTCTAGCGTTAAGCGTATTATCTAACATATAGTTCTTTGCTTTTACATTCCAGTTGTAGTTTTCTCTTTGCTCATAAGGATTTGTTTCATGTTAAAAATAATGTATTTTTCATCGAGTCCTTATTATTCATTACTATTTGATTAGATTAGTATCAATATATCTTGGTAAGTAGAAGATTTCTCAAAGTGCAATTGGTTTGATAGTGTTACGTTGAAAATATAGTCGTTGAAATATGTGTTTGGTAGTGTATGTCTCATATTTAAAAAAAATCGTTAATAGATCCATAAAATATAAAAACCAACAAAAACTAACATAAATTTAAGCGATCGAAACCGACTTAGTTTGTTTGGTTCAATATTTTAAAAATCGATTTACTTAATTTTTTTTTAAAAAATCAATCCAAGTCGAACTATGAATACCCTAATTATAAGACCTTTCCTCACTATGTGTTACAAAGTATACAACAACTTATATGTATAAATCTAAAAAAAAATTCTTACAGATTTATGTCAATGATATGCAAAATTTGGGAGATTAAATGTAACGACTGATCCGATTGTTTTGCGTATTTGAGTTTTGTTTTCCCATTTGATGCTCATCGTATGTGTATTTGTTGTTACATGACTTGCAAGGATGATTGAATTGGTTTCGGGAAGGTTTTGGATTGGATTAGAATATTTAGTTATAAGGTTGAAAACTTAAGCTATAAGAGTTGACTGTAATTTGACTTTTTTTGTAAACGACATTAGGATTGTGTTTTGATGGTCCAATAGGTTCGTATGGTGATTTAGGGATTAGACATATGTTTGGATTCGGATTTGAAGGTTCCTAGGTAGAGTTTGTCCTTTTTGGCAAAAGCTAGAAATTTGAAGGGTTGGAAGGTTCATAGATTTGACAGGAGGTTGACCTTGGTGTTATCGAAATTGGATTGTTGTTCCGGGAGTTGCAATATTATCATTATATAATTTGGAGCTTGTGCACAAATTTGGGTTTATTCGGTATTGGCTAGATGTGGTTCAACATGACTTTTGAAATTTCGAAATTTGATTAGTTTATTAGGCTTGAATCGAAATGCGATTCATAGTTTCGATATTATTTTGTGAGATTTGGTGCCCGGAGTAAGACCATGTGTTTTTATGACTTATTGGTGTATTTGAACATGGTCCTAAGGGTCTCCCATATGTTTCAGATGGGTTTTAGACTATTTCTGTCATGATTGGGATTGCTAGTTTTCTTGTGCTGAGGCCTTCATTGCGATCGCGGAAGGAGTCATGCGATCGCGGTGTATGTTTTGGTGGCTGGTAGTTTCTCTTCTTTGCTTTCGTGTATTGAAAGGCGCATTCTTGGGTTATTGGAGAGCTGAAGCTTCACATTTGCGATTTGGGTCGCGTTCATGTAGCTTTGTGTTAGGCTGGGGAAGACATATGGTTTAGCCTTCGCGTTCACGGAAGGGCACTACATTCGTATAAGCCTTGGTGCTGGTAAAGCACGATAGCAGAAAATGGGTTGTGTTTGCGTAGGATCATCAGGTAGCTTTGTGTTAAGCTGGGGAAGACATTTGGTTTAGCCTTCGCGTTCACGGAAGGGCACTACGTTCGTATAAGCCTTGGTGCTGGTAAAACACGATCGCAGAAAAAGGGTTGTGTTCGCGTAGGATCATCTGGTGGTAGTTCAGGTTTTGTTCTTCACGATCACGAAGAATATCGCTGGGCAGATATTTTAAGTTCTTATTTTCGGACATTGAGCTTATTTTATCACATTTTATCTTTGCATTTTTTACCTACTTGAATTGGGAAAGTGTTATTTACTCGGATTTTATTATTGTTGGTGAATCTTTCCTTGATTTTAATATTTGATTGGTGAATTTAAGAGAGAAAAACTGGAGGTTTTGACAAAAAGTTTCTAAAGTGCGAAATGGAGATTCGAACCCTGGTTCAGAGTCGGATTTGGATGAAACTTGTATATGTGCATCGTAATCGAATGGATAGTCAAAATTTGTGACTTTCCTTAGGTAATGAGAGGCAAGCCCGAGTTAGCTTTTTGATATTTGATAAAGATTGGAGTTTCATTTATTGGAATAGACTTCTATAGCCGTGTTTGATATTATTGAATTGTTTTTTTTTTTCTAGATTTCACATCTTCAGAGGATAATTTGAAAGGTAAGTGCTTTTTAGAATATTGATTTGGCTTGGTTAGTGTTAATATCTTGCCTAACCTTCTGTAAGGGAATATCCCTTAGAATTTATCCTTAACTGTTTATTCGTGTAATGTGAAAAGTAACGTGTATACGAGATAACGAGTATATACACGGTTGTTATGTATAGATTATGATCGGATTAGACATTAGGCTATTCGTCTGCTATAATTTGAGGATGTATCTAATATGAAACTTGTTTAATCATTTTGTGGCTACGCAAACATGATCACTATAATGGCTTTAGCCGTAGTAATGTTTTATATCTTAAACACCATATGTTTTTACTATTGTAATGTCAATGTACACTTTTTAGATAAATTATGAACTCATATCCTTGATGAAGTTTTGGTATTATTGTTGTGATTATTGTGGCAAGTGTGGATATATTGAACGGATTGTTGGGTATTGGCACGAGATTTTTGACGTACGATTGTGATTGATATTGTGTTAGGGCAGAGCGATATGGTGGGATATCATTATTGTGTCAGTGCGGAGAGATACTGTGACTGTTATTGTGTCAAGGCAGAGTGAAACAATGAGATATTGTCACTGTGTCAGGCAGAATGATACGGTAGGATATTATAATTGTGTCACAGCGGAGCGTACATTGGGATATTGTTATTATGTCAAGGTGGAACTATACGATTGGACATTGTTATTTTGTTAGCGCGTAGAGTTGCGGTTTGATATTGTTATTGTGCCAGGATGAAGCGATTCAATTGGACATTTTATTGTATCTGACGAAGTCAAGTATCTATTTAGTTTGGGATTGCATATTGGTTCCAAATTGCACTTCTATTCATTTTTGGGTTTTCTTTATAATTCTAATGTTATCAAACTACAAATTATTATTGCAGCAAGATTAAGCTAAAAGTAAATTACTTCAAGTTGTATCTAATGGTTTAAAAGGCACTAGTGTAGTGACCTTTACCTAGGTGGCAAATTGACGGGTAATTGAATCTAAGGCACGATTGATATGATTGAGGAATATGCTATAACCGTTGCACAATTTTACCCACTCTCACACCTCTTGGTAGAGAGATTGATTTTGCCCAATTGACTTTCTCAAGACCAATTGGGTAAGAAAATTTGCTCAAGAAACTAGGGTACAAGTCGGGTATTACTCTCTCAAGGTTTAACCTTTTAATTGGGACTATACATTCTGTTGAGTCCATCCCAATTTCTTGTTGGACCAATTTCGGAGACTTAGGCTTTCTTTCTCAAGAATAGCCCAAGTCAACTTAGTACAAACTAGTGTTCGCAACCACTAATTAATAAATCAAACAATGAAATTGACCCAAATAACAAACACCTATAGTCAATCTAGCCTTAATTTGAAACACACATCGATTACCCACACAGGGTTGAGCCACAATCCTAGTTAATAGGTCTAGCTACTCATACTTGAAGAGAAAAACATCAAAATAGATGAAGATAAAACATGTTAATTAATTGCTCTTGTAAATACAAAAGTTCAATGACAAAAACATAATAAAAATGCCCAAAATGGCTAAGAAGAATTGTCTCACGAGCGCAGGTACTGTATTACAACATCTGATGCCCTAAAATTGGAAAAAGGTTCTATTTATACTAAGCTGAAACAACTCGACAAAAGTGCCCCTGCAGGTTAGTGTAGACCGCACAAAATGGCGCGCTGCCGCACTAGGATCTTGAACTTAAAAACTTAACTCTGTGAACCCAGGCTCCACGGACTACATAGGATGAACTGCGGCTGCGGAGGCGACTAGTATGGTCCGCAGAAACTCAACTGTGGACTGCACAGGCTTGAAAGCTCCAACTTCAATCTCTCTGAATCTTGGCTCTCCGGTCCGCACAAAATGGTAGTGCGGCCGCATTGCCTTTAGTGTGGACCGTACAAATCTTCTGCGGCCACACGCCCTAATGCATGAAATATCAGCTCTCTGAATCTCCCTAGTGCGGATCGCACAAAGTGTAGTGCAGCCGCACTAGGCTTGTTTTTTCCTGAGCTTGTATTGTCTTTGGTACTTGTGCAAGTTTTACTCCTTTTGAGCCGATCTTTGACATCTTTTTACTTTGTTGATCAACTGCAATCAAGCACAACGTATGAGATTTTTGGGACTATTTTTGTTTATGAATTTATAATCATAGCGTAAGCAAGAAGGAGTATACAATGCATCAAAATCTCTAGTTATCAACTCCCTCAAACTTAAGCTTTTGCTTGTCCTCAAGCAAACAAAATAAGACCCATCCTTAAGGGAAAATCCAAGAAATTTTCAGCTATCCTAAAGAAACCTCAACTAACATCAACTAGGACTAATAATTGTCCTTTACACGCATGAGAAATTAACAACTTTTACCCTTTGAAACACCATGGATCAAGTGCAACACAAGAGCATCAAGAGTTGACTCAAGGACACATATCCTCAACTGTCCCTAAGCAAACCTCACCTTTTGAATATTGGCACACAAAATGAGGTTAATGGAAATTCACTCATCTCTCTCAAGAAAAAGTCATAAGCCCGGCTATAAGTACCATATGCTTGCCGCTTATGTGAGTATCCACTAATGTAAGCTTCATTTAACTCAAGATCATATAGGTCTTTTTTGGGGACATTGTGAAGGCTTTTGGTTTAGGGTAGGATATGTTTTTGTTTAAGTGGTTCCCATCTTCCCTTAAGCTCTTCTTTTGATTTATTTGTCATAATTCACTTGACTCTTTGAGGCTTTTTCACTTTTATCTAAGGGGTTAGAGAGACACATTCTCACACTTTCATATGCATTTCAAAACTTTTCTCTCTTTTCAAGTTTCCACACCTTTCTTTCTCTACATTTCTTGAATCCCTTTGTAGTCACTTTCATATTGAGCATTCTTTTTTTTTTCTTTTTTGCTTTTATTTCTTTTTCATTGACTTTCCTTTTCTTTATTATTGTGCCCTTTTACCAATTTTTTGCAGCCCTCTTCTCCCCCACCCCCAAACTTATACTTTTGCCATGTGATAAAGGAAAGATTGAGTTCTAAGAGAGGGTATCTTTTAGAACAGGTATATGTTGTATCATGGTTTTTGAAAGAAAAAGGTTCAAGGCTCAAAAGGGTTGACTAGGGATCTTATCATTGGTAGGCTATGGAATTGTTCAAACTATTAGTTAGATCAAGGAGAGACTATAGTCACGTCTCAAGTCAAAATTCATTCGCCTCAACAAATATTCAGGGAAAGTTCTGGACTAATATCTTGGGACATGGACTCGCAATTCAATTACTCACCATACCCGCTTAGGGATTGATAAAGACATCGAGTCGGGGGCCTATCACGACCATAAATACAATGAGCACACAATGGTCCCGAAAAACCATTTGATGATTATCGGTCAGCACGAGAGTCTCAAGTCATGACATTAACCATCTTAAACACAATATTTATTTTTGACCATAAGATTAAAGGAAAATGTGTTAGGCCCAAGTAAAGTTTTGCTTGAGGCACCCTTAACTACTAACTACTAAAAGCTAAAAGAAAAATGGAATCCAACCCTTAAGAAGGTCGTCGTGCCATCCATCATTGGGAAGAGCCACCCAGTTCACACAATACTCTACCTTTGGAAAGAATCATGGCATTAAGAAAACCAAAGGCTTATTGAAAACATCCGAAATAAAACAAAAAGCTACGAACATAAATAAGAAGCTAAAAATGAAAATTTTGTAGAAAATAGAATAAATATATACAAGAAGGGATTTGAATATACAATAAATGGACGAATATGTACAATAAAATGTAACTTTAAATACATACCCAAAGTAAAATAAAAATGCAATAAATGTAACTAAATATCAAATTATATACAGACCAAAGATGAAAAATCAAGAAAGCATAAAAATGTATCAATATGTACAATCATCCAAAATCTATGGCCTACCCCCGCAAATGAAATCTGGCATTGTCACCAATGCAAACTAGTCTAAATAAAACAATAAAATGTTAAAAGGAAAAAGGATATAGAAGACTCCCTAAGTCCCATCTCTCTGCGTACGGTCATGTGTGGTCCCTAGGTCCTCTATGTGCTTGGGAACCTTAGATTGGTTCACACTGTCATGCTGCTCAGCTACTGGGACCTGGACCTGGACAAACTCTGGATCTGGTACACCATGTGGTTGACTGGAGGAAGTCTCCGTTTGGTCCACCAACTGGATTATAGCACCATCGCCTCTAGGAATGATCCTCTTCTTCTTCGGAGGCCTTTGTGACTACTCCGACTGTGGATGAGCTGCTGGTACTGGTCCTCATGCAATAGGTCTAAAGGCAGATGGTTTGCCTTCAGTCTATCAACATCTGCCCCCAGCTCCTTCATGGACTCCTTGGAGGCCTGTGTCTTTCGCAACTTCTTATGATCATTTGCAAGCTCCTTGAGAGCCTTGATGTGTGAATCAATTGCCTTGGTCAAAACCACTTGAGTGTCGAGGATCTTCTTCTGTTTGTCCAATATCTCTCTGAGTGCATTCTCGATTGACTAGGTAATGTGTGGTGCTGGAGGTGCCGACTGAGCCTCTACAGTAGAAGTCAATATGGACAACTTGGATGAGGCAGTCTGCATCCAGTTGTTGATACTCAAAAGTACCTGGCTCAGACGGTGGGTAGTAATAGGATGGGCCTGGAAAGATGGAATCTCCGGGCCTGCTGATATGGTTGGGCTAGGAGGAATGGATGAGGATGTGGATGGACTGGGAGGGATATCTATGGATGTAGAGGCAGGCTGAGCAGAAGCCACTACTTCAACTGGCTCGTCAGGCTGGCCAGCGGGAACACTAGCTGGTACTTTTTAGTTCTTGCTCTTGGGGTTGTCATCCCCATTCATGCTATAACAGGAAAATGGGGCTACTACCTTGACCTTGATATCATATGGCCTCTTGTTCCCTTCTAGGTCCCCGAAGTACTCAGTGAGGAAACTTGGGAAAGGGTAGTTTCGGTCATGCTTTACTCCTACAATAGTGATAATCCGAGACATCACATTCCCCACATTTATGGGGTACCCTGCCATAATAAGAAGCCACTAACACAGCCTGGTGGATAGTAAGGTGTTTTCATGAGTGTTTGGGTCCAACCGGCTACAAACAAAAGTCTCCTAGCCCCTCGCTTCAAAGTTCAAGCTCCTTCTAACTATTTTGACCCCAACAGTCAACCAGTTGGGGACGGTACCTGGGATTTTCAGGTACTGAGCTAACCATGGACGGACCTCCTCACCCATTTCTAACTTTGCCATGTACAAAGTCTCATACTTGTCATTGAACCCAAGTAATCATTTATTGTCTTCCCATCAAACAAAACTTTTAAATCAAGAACTTTGGTCACTTTGGATCCCTTTTTGATGTTGGCGACATTGCGCAATTAAACTCCTTGACCAAATTTTCGTTGGCATCCATACACTCATCTAGAAAGTGCTCCCAACCCACTGTAGTCCTAAACTATCTTTGCACGTCGAGGTTGCGAGGTACTATGTCTTTGTCAATGAAAATCTATTCTGGGATCAATTTTCTTACCGTCCACCACTCTGGGAAGTTATGATATGCCACCTCGCTCACAAACCTATCCTCCCAAACATCTGGCTTCCTAGTTTTGAAAATGCCTCCCACCTGAGGCTCACCACCTTTTGCTACCTCTTCATCTCCATCTACTTCATCCCCACCTCCGTCTGCACCCTTCCCAGATAATGAATCTATGGGGGAGGTGGAGTATTCCCCACAACCAGCTACTGAGCCCTCAGACAACTCAGAAGAAACACGCTCTGGTGCTTGGGCGGTGGGTGATGGTGGAGGAGTGGCGTTTGTCAGTCTAAGCCTTCCTTTCTAGTCAGGGACATGAGTATGTATGGAATCTAAAGAAATCTGCTGGGAAGGCTCGTACTCACTCCTCGACTGATCACAAGCTCTGTCAACTGCTTTGATTGCCTTCCGCATGTTTTTATTGTTTTATCGTGCATGTGAGTGAGTTTTATTACAATTTTCCCCTTGCCTTTGGAGGATTAACCTCTACCAAGTTATTTTGACCCCTTGCCTTTTTGTTTAACCATGTTCTGCAAGCATAATCAATTAAATTTGTTAGTATCATTGTAGCAGTTGAAGGCAACATTAAAGAATGAATTGCAGAACATGCATGAAGAATTGCAGAAAATAGCCTAGTGCGGATCGCACAAAATAGAGTGCGGCCGCACAGGGGTCAATGCATTCCGCACAAAATAATAGTGCGGTCTGCATAGAGATGGGGTTCAAACTACCCATCCTTTGTATCTAACTAGTGAGGACTGCACAAAAAGGCAGTATGGTCGCATAGGGGTCAGCGCGGTCCGCACAGAATGTAATGTAACCGTAGTGCCGAAGGTTCAAATTTTCAGAAGTTCATCAGTGCGGTCCGCACGAAGTGGTGCTGCCGACTGCACTAGGGAATCGTGGACTGCACAAAAATAACCGTGGTCCGCTCTGAGTGCTTAGAAGTGGCACTAAGTTAGGGTTCATGGCTTTTGCTTTAAAGTCCAAATTTTCACCTAATGAGTGTCCTAAGTGCTTGCCCAGTCAATTACACTAACTATGTATTTAGTAAGAATAAAAAAACTAACTAATCTAACCTAACAACTGAAGAAGAATGCGGGATGAGGAGTGAGACAAGCTAAGAAAAATAAAACAAAATGAAATTAACAAAATGAAACAAGTAAGAGGAAGATTATGGTACCAGATTATGAGATGAATAGAGGTAAATAAGTTTCAATCAAGTAATTATGATCAAATGCAAGGGATGAACAATGTTAAAATGCTCTAAGAATCAAAATTTTGAAATGGGTAACATAATACCCTCAAGCCTTATTTATAGAAAAAAGGATGGGGCCAGTCTCACCAATCAGTGCATACCGCAGAAAATGGACTGCGGTCCGCACTGAGCTTTTCTGTTTAAGCTTGGTCAAGTATCCACTACATTCTGCACAAAACGGACCGCCGTCACAGTGGTCCACTGCGGACCACACAAAATGTTATGCGGCCGCAATGTCCAACTTCAGAGAGGTATCACTTTGGCCTTCACCAGTACGGACCGTACAAGATGTAGTGCGGGCGCACTGGTAACTTCAGAGACCTATACATTTTTTCCATTATGTATTGCACTACATCAACACAATCCTACAACATATCACAACCAGTAAGCCTAAAAATCAATCCTATTCTACAAAGTAAATCAAAGCATGAAGAAAAACATATGGGTTGTCTCCTAAGAAGCGTCTGATTTAACGTTGCGGCACGACGCATGTTATCATCACATCATTTGAGATGAAGGAGAGACACCACATGGTTGTCATCATACTTTCCAAGATAATGCTTGACCCAGTGCCCATTAATTACGAAGACTTTAACATTTTTGTTCTTTAGATCAAGATCACCAAAAGGGTTCACACACACCACTTCAAAAAGGACACTCTATTTTGCTTTGAGCTTTCCTGAACACAGACGTAACATAGAGTTGAACAAGAGAACCAAATCACATATTTTGGACTCCTTTTCATGAGCATATTTATCATGAAGTTAATTCATCTTGTTCTTATGCAAGGACGAACTAGAGTAGGCATGGAATCTAAATTCATCAAGTTGAGCTGCTCCATATGAAGATTTGCTGCAACATCCTATTCCAAATTCAACTTCCTCAAAGCCCACATGGCCTTGTTCTTTAACTCAACTGGTAGATGGCATACTTTCCCAAACCTTAACCAATACAGAGCCATACAAATCGGACTTTTGCAAGAAGCCCGATAAGCCCATGGAGCATCATCCAAATACTTTACCAATCAGTCCTATTAGCATTGATTGTGTTCGACAATATGCTTTTGATTTCCCTGTTGGAGACTTCCATTTGACCACTAGCTTGAGGATAATAGGGGTTAGAGACTTTGTGATTGGCACCATATTTTGCAAGTAATGAATCAAAAGCTCTAGTACAAAAGTCATACCCCTCATCACTAATAATCGTACGAGGAGTGACGAACCTTGTCAAAATACTCTTCTTAAGCAATGCAACAACACTCTGGGCTTCATTGTTAGGCAGATCCACGTCTTCAACTTACATTAAGACATAATCAACCACCACAAGAATGTAAGTGTTCGCACAAGAGCTAATAAATGGACCTATGAAATCGATGCCCCATACATCAAAGACATCCACTTCTAGAATGGCATTTAGATGCATCTCATTCCTTTTTGAAATTCCACCGGCTCTTTGGCACTTGCCACACCTCTTCAAAAAACAATCTACATCTTTGACCAAGGTTGGACAATAAAAACCACAACTAAGAACTTTCGAGGTTCTATTTACCCCACTGTGATGGCCATCATAGGGTGAGGAATGGCAAGTCTCCAAGATACTCAATTGTTGTTCCTACAGGAAACACCTTCGAATAACACCATACGAGCAAATCTTGAACAAGTATGGTTCATACCAATAAAAATCCAAACTATCCCACTCGAGCTTCTTTATTTGGTTAGAAGATAGCTCGCACGGGATTATTTCGGTCACAATGAAATTAGCAACATCGGCAAACCATGCTATATCACTCACCGATACCGAAAGGAGTTGTTCATCTGGAAATGAGTCATTGATCTCTAGGCCATAACAAGTCCTACCCTCCTCCTCCAAGTGCGACAAGTGGTCTGCCACTTGGTTCTCACTACCCTTCCGGTCCTCGATCTCCAAATAAACTCTTGAAGTAACACTTATTAGTCTAGCTTTGGAATCCTTCTTTGTCATCAAGTACCGGAGCACGGCATGATCGATATGAATAATAACCTTGCCCCCATAAGATACGATCGGAATTTTTCCATAACAAACACAATGGCCAAAGTTCCTTCTCGGTCGCCGTGTAGTTCAATTGAGCACCATTCATTGTATTACTTTAATAGTACACCACATAGAACATTTTGTTCACACGTTGACCCAACACCTCTCCAATCGCAACATCGCTAGCATCACACATGAGCTCAAAAAGCAAGCTCCAATTATGCGCGGTAATGATAGGAGTGGTTGTCAACTTATGCTTGAGAAGTTCAAAGGCCTCCATGCACTTTTCATCAAACACGAACTTAGCATCTTTCTCTAGAAACTTGCACAAGGGGTTAACAACCTTTGAAAAATCTTGAATGAACCTCCGGTAGAACCTCGCATGCTCAAGAAAACTTCTAACTCCCTTGACGATGGTAGGGGGAGGGAGACTTGAAATCAGATCGATTGTTGCTTTATCAACCTCAATACCATGGTTTGAAATTTAATGCCCAAGTACTATTCCTTCTTCCACCATAAAGTGGCATTTCTCCTAATTGAGAACAAGATTGGTTTATTTACACCGGGCCAACACCATATCAAGATTCTTCAAGCATGCATCAAATGAATCCCCCCACAATACTAAAATCATCCATTAAAACCTCCAAAATGTCTTCCACCATATCTATGAAAATGGCCATCATACACCGCTGAAATGTAACCGGCTTATTGAACAAACCAAAAGGCATACGAGAGAAAACAAATGTGCCATACACACAAGTGAATGTGGTATTTTCTTGGTCTTTCGGAGCAATTAATATTTGGTAATAGCCATAGTACCCATCGAAGAAGCAATAAAAAGCACGCCCAGCAAGTCTGTCTAGCATCTGATCAAGGAATGACAAAGGAAAGTGATACTTGCGGGTCACATTGTTCAATTTGCGGTAGTCATGCACACTCGCGAATCTGTGACTGTTTTTGTAAGAATCAATTCATTATGGAATTTGTCATCACAGTCATGCCACCCTTTTTTGGTACACATTGCATCAGAGAAGTCCAAGAGCTATCAGAAATGGGGTAGACAACCCCGTCATCAACCACTTCATGGCCTCTTTTTTCACCACTTGTTGCATTGCCTCATTTAATCTTCTTAGATGCTACAAGAAAGGCTTTGCATCATCCTCCAAGATGATTCTATGCATATAGAATATGGGGATTATTTCCCGAATGTCATCCAAATTCCATCTAATTACCCTTTTCCGCTTTTGAAGCACCGCCAATGTGGCATCAACCTGCACGTTAGTAAGGCGAGCAGAAAGAACAACTAGTAAAGTGGAATTTGAGCCCAAGCACTTATACCTGAGATGTGGAGGCAGTGGTTTCGACTCCAACACCGGTGGCTCCTCAATTGATGGATTTGTTGGTGGAGTTTTTCGATTTTCAAGATCTAAAGACAATTTCTTAGGCTCGTAAGAATACGAGCCCATAAATGAAAAGCATTCACACACTTCACTCTACTAGCATCATCATTGAAATCATAGAACTTGTGTCATCAACGACTACAACTATGATAAGGTCTACAAATGAGCACATCTCTGTGCTATTGGGTTGCTTCATAGATTTGCAAACATGGAAGACAACCTTTTCATTTCCCACTCAGAAAGTAAGCTCACCCGCTTCAACATCAACCAATGCCTTACCAGTTTCAAGGAAAAGACTCCCTAGAACAATTGGGACTTCAAAGTCCACCTCACAATCCAAAATAACAAAGTTGGTCAACAATATGAATTTTCCACCCGGACAAGCACATCATTAATAATGCCCAAAGGTCGTTTCATCAATCGATCCACCATTTGAAGTCTCATTGAGGTTGGCCTAGGTTTCCCAATTCCAAAGGTCTTAAAGACCGAGTATGGCATCAAATTTATGCTAGCCCCCAATAACAAAGGGCCTTGGCAAAATCCACAATTCCAGTAGTGCAAGGGATAATAAAAGCTCTGGGGTCTTGAAGTCTTGGGGCCATTGAATTTACGATGTCACAAACTTGGTAAGTCATTTTTATTATTTTACAATCCATCGAGCGCTTCTTCGTCACCAAATCCTTTATAAAATTAGCATATCCCAGCACTTGTTCAAGTGCCTCCACTAAGGGCACATTGTTAGTAAGGCTTTTTATCATGCCAATGAAATTTTTGAATTGGTTGTCACTCTTTTGCTTTGCTAGCCTTTGAGGATAAGGCGGTGGTGGCCTAGGCAAAGGTTCCTTGGCTTTAGGCACCACCGGCTTGGTCATGTCAATCACGTATTCCCTAGACGGGTTCACAGCATCTTTTTTCCCACCTCGGCTTCATTAATCTCAATCGTTACTTCATTGTTCACATAATTGTCAACCACATATTCAACTATCAAAGGTATTTCATTTTCCCGCAACTCAACATCATCATCCACAACTTGCTTTTCCTCCGAGGCATTCACATCACCGCCTCTACCACTCCTTGTTGTAACCACCATTATATGATTTTTCCCACCCTTCGGGTTCACTACTGTATCACTTGGTAGAGCACCCTTTGGGCGAGCGTTCAAAGACTAAGAAATTTTGCCTAGTTGCACCTCCAAGTTCCTGATAGAGGTATTATGGGAAGCCAACTGGGCATCAGAATCTTCGTTCTTCTTCATCATTTGTTCGAACATAATTTTGATTCTTTCCATATCATTTCCTAAAGAACGAGACCCTGATATTGAAATGGAGGCAGGTTGTTCGATTGTTGGTATATCGGGGGCCTTTGGAAGCCTTTCCCCCGGTTGCCTTGGTTTCCATTATTTCGCCTCCCTTGACTATTGTTATTCCAATTGTTGTACTACTGTTCCAATTCCATTAATTGCTTTGGTGGTTGTTCCCCAATTACAATTTTTGTTGTTGTTGTTCTAGTTACCACCACCTTTTTGTGATTGCCCCAATTTCCTTGGGGTCTCCATTGTTGGTTTGAAGAATTGCCTCTATTTCCTTGATAGTTGTTGACATATTGTACCTCTTCACTTTGGTCATCGTAACAATCATTTGAATACCACTCACAGTCATTGTCATATTGTTTAGAATTCCCCTGAGATTATTACCCTCTTTGCCTTCTCTTTTTGACGAGCATATTGACACCTTCCATGGCATTGACTTGGTGAGGGTTTTGAACATGTTACAACATGGCCTCCGCTAATTGGTTCATAGTAGTAGTAAGCTCAGCAATAGATTGACCATGATCATGCAATTACTTGAGCAAATGGATGACCGCGGGGTCACCTTGATGCACATTTGATCTACTCTGTCAAGCTGAACAAGTGTCGACCATCTCTCCCAATATATCACAAGCCTCATTGTAAGGAAGCTTCATTAAGTTTCAATCGGTCAATAGGTTCACAATGTATTGATTTTGTGGTACTGATGTCCTGATAGAAGGTTTGTTGAACCATCACTTTGGTTATATTGTTGTTAGAGTATTCTTTAACCATTGTTCTATACCGCTCCCAGCTTTCACGTAAAGGTTCTGTTGGCTCTTGCTTGAAGGCCAATATCTCATCACGAAGTGCCTCCATATGGCCGGTTGAGAAAAATTTAGCAATAAACGTTTCTGCCAACTCATCCCAAGTTGTGATGAAATGGTTGTGGAGTCTCCCGATCCAATCTAATGCCTTCCGCCGAAGTGAGAACAGGAAAAGTCTCAACCTAAGAGCATCCTCGGACACATTCGTCTGCTTTCTCCCCCCAACATGTATCTACGAACCCCTTGAGATGCTTGTAGAAAGTTTGATGAGAAGGACCCATGAAATACCCATGTTTCTTACGCAAGGTCAACATCACGTTAGTTATTTGAAAATTGCCCACCCGGATTCAGGGCGGGACAATAGCACTCGCATAACCTTGATTCGGGTGCACTCTTGGAGCCACTTTTAGAGGTGGTGGAGGAGGGTCTGGAATATTGTTGTTGTCATTTGCATTGGCCTGGTGGTGTCTACGTTGACCTTGAGGTACAATAGGCACATCATCTTGTTCAAGATCATCTACCTCCTCCCCGCAATCATATTTCCAAAAGGGTTATTAGCATTGTTAGCCATTGGTACCGGAGTTGCGACACAAACAAATTAGTAACAAAGAAGGAAAGAAGAACAATAAACAAAACTAACTAAATAGATAGACAAAATCGTTAGCTCCCTGCAACAATGACAAAAAGTGATCGCTGCCAACTCCGCACAACTAAAAAGTAGCGAGAGAGGGTTGCAATAGGTTTTATCCAATTTTATGCCGGGATCGATTTCCACAGAGAGCTAGGATTGGGGTCGAGTATCTATTTAGTTTGGGATTGTGTATTGGTTCCAAATTGCACTTCTATTCATTTTTGGGGTTTCTTTATAATTCTAATGTTATCAAACTACAAATTATAATTGCAACTGGATTAAGCTATGAGTAAATTACTACAAGTTGTATTTAATAGTTTAAAGGCACTAGGGTAGTGACTTTCACCTAGGTGGCCAATTGATGAGCAATTGCATATATGGAATGATTGACATGATTGAGGAATATGCTATAACCGTTGCACGATTTTACCCACTCTCACACCTCTTGGTAGAGAGAGTAATTTTGCCCAATCGATTTTTTCAAGACCAATTGGGTAAGCAAATTTGTTCAAGCAACTAGGGTTCAAGTCGGGTATTACTCTCTCGAGGTTTAACCCTTTAATTGGGACTATCCATTCCCGTGAGTCCATCCCAATTACTTGTTGGATCAATTTCGGATACTTAGGACTTCTTTCTCAAGAAGAGCCCAACTCAACTTAGCACAAACTAGTGTTTGCAACCACTAATTCTTAAATTAAACCATGAAATTGACCCCAAATAGCAAACACCAGTAGTCAATCTAGCCTTAAATTGCAACACCCATCAATTACCCACCCTAGGGTTGAGCCATAACCCTAGCTAATGGTTCTAACTACTCATATTTAAAGAGAAAAATGGAGAAATAGATGAAGATAAGGAAATATTAATTAATTGCTAAAGTAAATACAAAGATTCAATAATAAAAACTAAGTAAAGATGCCCAAAAAGGCTAAGAAAAGTCATCTAACGAGCACAGATATTGTATTACAACGTCTGATACCCTAAATATTGAAAAAGGTTCTATTTATACTAAGCTGGAAAAACTGGAGAAAATTGCCCATGCGGGGTTAGTGCGGACCATACAAAATGGTGCGTGGCTGCACTAAGTTCTTGAACTTGACTCTCTAAACCCAAGATCTGCGGACCGCACAGAATGGACTCCGACCACGGAGGCGACTAGTGTGGTCCGCACAAACTCAACTGCAGACAGCACATGCTTGAAAGCTCCAATTTCAAACTCTCTAAATCTTGGCTTTGCGGTCCGCACAGAATGGTGGTGCGGCTGCATTGCCTTCAGTGTGGACCGCACAATACCTTGTGCGGCTGCACTGCCCTAATGACTGAAATATCAGCTCACTGAATCACCTCAATGTGGACCGTACAAAGTGTAGTGCAGCCATACCAAGCCTGTTTTTTCCTGAGTTTTGTTGATTAAACCTGCAATCAAGCACAACTTATGAGCCTTTTTGGACTATTTTGTATGAATTTATTATTAAAGAGTGAGCAAGAAGGAGTATAAATGCGTCAAAATCCCTAGTTATCAGTACCGGCCGTGGTGTACTCATAATACACTTATATATATATATATATATATATATATATATATATATATATATATATATATATATATATATATATAATGATCCACATAGTGGAGACAATGGATTTTTATGGCGAGACCTTTCGTCATTCATGAGGATTCAAGGTAAAGATGCATATTGTCACAGTCCTTTCGAAGAATATTATATTTTAATATTTCATGTGTATTCAATTATAACCCATGACTCTATACTACCTAGTTATGGGGAGATGTTTAGTATTACCATTTTTGGTGATATTAACTCTATTTTTATCTTCCTGTTAAATTCTGCCTTATTATATCATATTTTGCTGATTTAAATGTTGTTAAGTAATCGACTTACTTAGTTTTAGAAACTAGGTGCCATCACAACTCCAAATGATGAGATTTTAGTCGTGAAAAGTTGGTATTAGAGCTCTAGATTCGTAGGTTCTACGAGTCATGAGGAAGCATAATTGAATCTTACGATCGGTACAGAGTCATTAGTACTTATTTTCGAGAGGCTACCAGGCTATTAGGAAACTTCAATTTCATTCATTCTTTATTATATGGATTTGCTTATTCCATGTTTGAATATTTACTCTTCTATATTCTCACTGATGGCGAAGACATGTTCTGCTAGATCAATTGAGCAAGCACCAATGCCCACGGTTAGATCCGCAATAGGCCCGGACTGAGGTAGAGGTCGAAGAAGTGCACATGCTATAGCTAGAGAACCTTCTAAGAGAAGTAGCTGTGGAGTATCTAGTAGCTCCAGTTGAGGATCGGGAGCCCGAGCATGTTGAACATGCACCTGAGCCGCCTATTGCTACACCGGGACTCCAGGAGACTTTAGCACACTTAATGAGTATGTTTGGGAGTTTAGCCCAATCAGGAGTGGTTCCGGTTATGCCAGCTACTTCATATACTATATGTAATGACCAAACCCGTCATCCTGTGAATTACCACCATGTTTTTCCCATTTTATGCTTTCATATGTTTCAATGTATGTGTTTGGAGAGTTTGGGGTATTTCCGATGGAGTTTGGGTAGAAGTGAGACAATTAGTCTTTTTATGAGAAGGCTAGTTTAGAAAAGTCAATCGAATGTTGACTTACAGCCTAGAGGGCTCGGAATAGATTTCTGACGCTTCAACTACTTTCGGATGGTAATTTGTGACTTAGGTGCGAAATCGGAACTTAATTTGGAGGTATGGTGTAGAATTAGGCTTGAATTGGCTAAGATATAATTTTGGCGAAGTCCGGTTAATAGGTGCGATTTTGATCCGGGGGTCGGAATGGAATTTCGACAGTTGCAGTAGCCCCGTTAAGTGATTTTGATATGCGTGCAAATTTTTAGATCCCTCGGAGGTGTTTAGGTTGGGTTTTGGATGAAACGCAAGCTTAGAATGTTTTAGCTAAACTTAGGCTTGAATCTGTGGTAATTTGATGATTTGATGTTTATGATAGTGTTTTTATGTTACGAGCAAGTTTGAGTGAAGTATTACGCAGTAGAAATTGGTCTCTGCGATCGTATGGCTAATGGGGACTTTTGAAGTGGAAAAGTACAACAGAAATTACAGAGCAGAAATTGCTCTCTGCGATCGCGACCCAGGGACTGCGATCTCATAGAAGGCTCGTAAGGGGGTGCTAATTTGGTCTCTGCGATCGTGTAGTTTAGAATGGTTGGTCAGTGCGATCGTGTTAGAGAGCGTGCAATCACGTAGGGTCATTGTTCAGTGTTCAGCGATCGTGTGGTCTCACCTGCGATCGCATAAGAGGAAATTGGAGGGTCTGGAATTTGTCCAACGTGATCGCTGGGCTAAGGCCGCGATCGCATAGAAGAAAGGTGCTAGGCAGAGAAGGGTTTTTAATAACATTTCATCCGCGAACCCAACATAATTTCCTCCATTGTTAAGCAACAAAGAGAGATTTTTGAGCGATTTGAAGCGTGGTTTAATGGCTATTCATTGAAGGTAAGTTTCTTCACTTAAAGATGCCATTTTTAGGAAGAATCAACCCTTAATCCCATGAAAATTTGTAGAAATTTTGAAGAAATAGGGCTTAGATTTTAGAAACGAATTTTGGGGATTTGAAAGGTCATTTGAGCTCCGTTTTCGACAAACTTTATATGTACGGAATCAGGGCGAGACGAGGAATCCAAAGATATGATTTTCAGATTTTTTGGAAAAGCGAGCCCACGGCTAGGGTTATACCAAATTTGTGTTTTTAGCATTTTTTGAATAATTTCAATTGGGTTATGTTTATTTAGCCAATAATAATGTATTCGTTGTGGTTTAGACAAGATTCAATGCTTGTAGAGCGAGATTTGAGGGGAAAAGGTAATGCAGACCAGTCTACAACCTGTTAGAGGTGAGTAGTTTGTATAGATGATGGTCTGAGGGTTTGAAACACCAATTTATCACATCGTGACGCTATGTTAGGGCATGACTCGCAACCCATGGCAGGTGGGAGATGGTATATGATTGGGGAAATTGACTTGGTCCATCCCAAGAGCTGAATATAAATTTAATAGCGGCTGATACACACATTGTGTTGTTGATAATTGGGCTTGATGCCATATTTGGGACCTTGTGTCGATCTGTAGTACCCGTCTAGGGTGAATATATGTGTGATAACATGATTTGAATTAGATTTAAATTAGTTATGTGACTCATTTGCATACTGTGGACTGAGCATGGATCGGGCTACACGCCGTAGAGATTATATACATTGATATTGAGGCCGAGAGCCTGTTTTTTGCCGATACCTAGCTGATATTGTGCTTTGGCTGAAGGAGCCCCTCCGGAGTCTGTACACAGCCCGAGTGAGCGTCGTCTACATTAAATGGATTGGGCTGCATGTCGCAACGTATTCATGTGCATTGCATTGCATTTTATATGATACTTGATTGCTATTTTGATATTATTTGCTGTTCGTTCGTATATAAAGAATAGGACGGTTGCTTTTAGCTTTACTTTGTGGCATTTCGTGGATTTCTTACTTTCAGATATTTTTCTATGCTTATTATTCACTGAGTCGGTAGTACTCACCCCTACTCCATGCACCTTGTATGCAGATTCAGGTACACTGGAGGCTTAGCTGACATTTAGTCTCCAGACATTTTTCCAGAGTCGTTGAGGTAGTTGCTTGACGTTCGCAAAACCTGGCTGCTCTTTATATTTCAGTTTATAGTTATTATATACATTTCCAGATTTTATCACTCTTTCATTCAGATATTATTATCTAGTTTTATTTAGAGGCTCTAGACTCGTGACCATAGATCTTTTGGGTATGTTTACCGGTTTTTTTTATTTATCCATATTACTCCATTTATATTTTTGGATTATGGTTATAAAATTACTATAATAATCTTAAATTGTCTGTTTTTGAGACTTAGTGTTAAATGAAAAGTGAATGATGGCCAACTTACCTAGCTTTAGGGTTGGGTGCCATCACGATCGGGTTTAGGTCGTGACAAGTTGGTATCTGAGCCTAGGTTACTAGGCCCCATGAGCCATTAGCCGGTTTAGTAGAGTTTTGTTTATTGGTGTGTCGTGCACCACACTTATAAGAAGGAGGCTATAAGACTTTTAGGAAAAACCTCACTTTCTTGAAATTCATGTCGTGCGGCTTTGTTTACGTGAAAAATAAAATTCTGTATTCTATTCTCTCGCAGATGGCGAGAACCCGTGCTAATGGAAATGGTGAATGACCCCCAGTACCACCTGTTAGAGGGCGTGGATGCGGTCGTGGTGATGGGCGAGGCGGACCAGCAGGGGCAGCACCTGCAGACCCACCAACTGCCCAGGTCCAGGATCAGCCTCCAACTGTGGATGCTCCAGCAACACCTACTCAAGCACCGCCAGTGCTCATGGTGATTCCTGGTCTACAGGAGGCTTTGGATCAAATTGTGTCCATCTGCACTGGCCTGGCTCAGGTGGTTTCAACCACTACAGCAACGACTACTTCTCAGACCGGGGGGTCGTCATCAGACCTCAGATGTTGGCACTCACAAGCAGATTGTTTAGGGCTTACAGACACCTAAGGTAGCTCCAGTTCAGCCAGTTTATTCAATTCACTAAGTTGCTCCAGTTGCACCGTTTGTTCCAGTTGTGCCGGTCACACCTGCTCCAGCTCATATGGTTGCTGCTATGCGGGATGATGAGCAACGTCCGTTGGAGAGGTTTGGTAGGCTCCAGCCTCCGACATTCGGTGGTGCAGAGCGCGAGGATGCCCGGGTTTTTCTGGATAAATTCCAACGTATGCTTCATACTGTGGGTATTCTGTAGTCTAATAAACTTGATTTTATCACCTTCCAGTTCACAGGAGCCGCATTTACTTGATGGGAAGAGTTCTAGAGGCGTAGGCCTATCGAGGCAGCGCCCCTCACTTGGCAGTAGTTCTCCACGGTATTTTTAGAGAAGTATATGCCCCAGTCTCAGAGATAGGAGCTGCATCATCAGTTTGAGTGGGTTAGCCAGGGAGATATGTCAGTGATTCAGTACGAGTTACGGTTTACACAGATGCCTAGGCATGCTATGTGGATGATCCCGACAGATAGAGAGAGGATTAGGAGGTTTATAGATGGCCTCAACTATCTGATCCGCATATTGATGACTAGACAGAGGGCTACAACAACTACATTTGAGGAGGTTGTTGATGCGGCTCGACTGATTGAGAAAAATCACCATCGGGAGCGTGTGGATAGGGAGGCCGAGAAGCGTTGAGGTTCAGGTAATTTCAGCGGTGCTTCGTCTTGTGGCCATTTTCAGCAGGGTAGAGGTCGTTCCTTCAGGCCTCCTCAATCCTGATGCACAGAGTCCAGTGGAGACTCTGCAGGTCGGGGCCATCAGGGTCATCACCAGATTCAGCCTGCACTGAGTTCTCTTCCAGCTCAGAGCTCTGATCCTTCTCCTTCAGCTCAAGGTTCATCTGCAGCGAGGGGTTCTCATCAGTCCCCTTCTCTAGCTTCAGTTTGTTTCTATGATTGCGGTGAGTTGGGTCACATGAGGAGACAATGTACTCGACCCCAAAGTAGGCAGTTTCAGTATAGGGATCAACCCTCGTCTTCTGCTCAGGTTTATTCGGCTCATACTCAGTTAGTGAGGGGTGGAGGCCAGGAAGCCAGAGGTCGCCCCGGGGTGAGGACCGTACTGGTAGTGGCCAGGTTCATTTCTATGCCTTTCCAGACTGGAGAGATGCTATTGCCTTGGATGTAGTTATCACAGGTATTATCTCAGTCTGCCACATAAGTGCTTCTATTTTATTCGATCCCGGGTCCACCTATTCATATGTATCCTCCTATTTTGCTCATCATTTGGGTACGACCTATGGTTGTATTGCTTTGCCCGTGCACGAATCTACCCCGGTGGGTAATACTATTATTATGGATCATGTCTATGGATCCTGTCTGGTGACTATTAGGGGTCTGGAGACCTGAGTTCACCTGTTATTGTTGGGCATGGTAGATTTCGACGTGATTCTGGGTATGGATTGGCTATCTCCGTACCATGCTATTTTGGACTGTCATACTAACACAGTTACATTAGTTATTTCGGGTGTTCCGAGATCGAGTGGCGAGGCGTGACTGATTATGTACCTAGCAGGGTGACTTCTTTCCTAAAATCCCAATAGATGGTTAGGAAGTGTTGTCTATAGTATTTGGCTTTCGTGAGGGATGTGGAAGCTGAGGCTCCTAAACTTGATTTAGTTCCCGTTGTTAGGGATTTCCCTGACGTGTTTCTAGTGGACTTGCCGGGCATGCCGCCAGACATGGACATTGATTTCAGTATTGATCTGGTGCCGGGAACTCAGCCCATCTCTATTCCTCCTTATCATATGACACCAGCGGAGCTAAAGAAGTTGAAAGAACAACTTCAGAAGCTCCTAGATAAGGGATTCATTCTCCCGAGTGTGTCACCTTTGGGGTGAACCGATATTATTTGAGGAGAAGAAAGATGGCACAATGAGAATGTGCATTGACTACAGGCAGTTGAATAAGGTGATAGTGAAGAACAAGTACCCAATACCCCGTAGAGGATTTATTTGGTCAGCTCCAAGGAGTAAGGGTATTCTCTAAGATTGACCTTCAATTAGGCTTTCACCAGCTAAAGATTAGGGATTCAGACATTATCAAGACGGCTTTCATGACACGGTATGGGCACTACGAGTTTCTAGTAATGTCTTTCGGGTTGAGTAATGCCCCAGCTGCGTTCATCCACTTGCTGAAAAATGTATTTCGGCCTTATCTGGATTCTTTTGTGATCGTGTTTATTGATGATATTCTGGTGTATTCGCGTAGTCAGGAGGAGCACACATGGCATTTGAGGGTGGTATTGTAGATATTGAGAAAGGAAAAGCATAATGCAAAGTTCTCCAAATGTGAATTCTGGCTTAGTACTATGGCTTTTCTGGGACACGCGGTGTCCAATGATGGTATTAAGGTTGACCCAAAGAAGATTGAGGCGGTGCAGAGTTGGCCCAGACCGTCCTCAGCTACTGAGACTTGGAGTTTCCTCAGTTTGGTGGGTTATTACCGTAGGTTCGTTCATGTTTTCCATCTATTACTTCACCTTTGACGAAGTTGACTCAGAAGAATGCTCCATTTGTGTGGTCAAATGAATGCGAGGAGAGCTTCTAGAAGCTCAAGTTGGCTTTGACCACAACACCGGTACTAGTGTTACCATCAGCTTCAGGTTTTTACACGGTGTATTGTAATGCTTTGAGAGTTGGGATCGGTTGTGTATTGATGCAGGACGGTAGAGTGATTGCTTATGTTTCTCGTCAACTAAAGCCCCATGAGAAGAACTACCCTTTCCATGACTTAGGATTGGCTGCAGTTGTTCATGCCTTGAAGATTTAGAGGCATTATCTTTACGGTGTATCTTGTGAGGTATATATGGACCATAGCAGGCTTCAGCACTTGTTTAAGCAGAAGGACCTTAACCTGAGACAACGGAGATGGCTGGAGTTACTCAAATACTATGATATTACAATTTTGCATCATTTCGGGAAGGCCAATGTAGTGGCCGATACTTTGAGCAGGAAGGCTATTAGCATGGGTAGTTTGGCATACATTCTAGTTGGGGAGAGACCCCTTGCGGTTGATGCTCAGGCCTTGGCCAATCACATAATGAGGTTAGATATTTTCGAGCCCAGTTGGGTGTTGGCTAGTGTGGTTTCCCGATCTTTTTTATATGACAGCATCAGAGAGAGCCAGTGTGATGACCCGCATTTCCTTGTCCTGAAGGACATGGTTCAGCACTATGATGCCAGAGACGTGACCATCGGTGATGATGGTGTGTTGCAGATGCAGGGCCGGATTTGCGTGCCTAATATGGATGGTCTCCGGGAGTTAATATTAGAGAAGGTTCACAGCTCGTGGTAGTCGATTCATCCGGTGCCGCGAAGATGTACCAGTATTTGAGACAACATTACTGGTGGAGGAGAATGAAAAAGGATATTGTGAATTACGTGGCTCGGTGGCTCAACTGTCAGCAAGTCAAATACGAGCACCAGAGACCAGGTGGTGTACTCCAGCAGATGGATATTCTAGAGTGGAAATGGGAGAATGTTACTACTGATTTTGTGAGTTGTCTTCCTCGTACCTCGAAGAAGTTTGACACGATTTGGGTGATTGTGGATAGGCTGACCAAGTCCGCACACTTTAATCTAGTATGCGCTACCTATTCTGCAGAGAAGTTAGCAGATATTTTCATTTGGGAGATTGTATAATTGCATGGGGTTCCGGTCTCCATTGTATCAGATAAGGGTACCATGTTTACTTCCCACTTATGGAGGACTTCTCATCAGGAGTTGGGCATACAGGTTCAGTTGAGCATAGCATTTCATCCACAGACGGACGGGCAGTCCGAGCGTACTATCAAGATATTGGAGGACATGTTGCGTGCCTATGCAATTGATTTTGGAGGTTCTTGGTGTTAGAATATACGCTTAACGCTAGAGGGGGGGGGGGGTGAATAGCGTTTTAATAAAAATCAAGATAAATTTGCGGAATTAAAATTGCAGGAGTAAAATAAGTGCGGTAAATAAAGTAGTAAGGAGAGAACACACCGAACTTATACTGGTTCACCAAACGTGTGGTTAGTCCAGTTTCCTGAGAGACTCTCTCGAGTTTCAACTAACTCCGTTAAGCTTACGGGTGCTTAACAAACCGTTACAAATTGAGAACACAAGTCTCAACGATGCTTGCTCGAAGATACCACACTTCAAGACTTCACGTGAAGGAACTAATCTTTCCTTCTTACAACCACAAGGGATTAGAACTTCCCTTCAAGTGTATGCAAGCACTTAGCACTCAAGACAAGACTCTCTTACAGAGTAGATATGAGTAAAATTAATACGCTCAAGAACACAACAACTTCGTCAAGAATTTGGCTCTCAAAAACTATGAAATAAATATGAAATGATTGATATGAGAGTATGTAAGCTTAAGCAAGAATTGTAATCAGTTGTTGTACTTAAAAGAGAGGTTTAGAGGTGTATTTATAGTCCTCAAAGTCACCAAGACCGTTGCTTAATTGCCAATCACTAATTGCTGATTTTCAGCTAGAATAATCGATTATTCAATTTGCATAATCGATTACCTGATAACGTTCAAAAATCAGACGATGATTTTCAGCTAGCATAATCGATTATTGCCTTGTGCATAATCGATTATCTTTCAGCGTTTAAAAAAACTTTGGCAACGGTCAGTGAATAATCGATTATGCTATATAGGATAATCGATAATTGACCTCTGCGGAATTTCTAATTTAATCTGAATAAAAAGGATAATCGATTATCATATTACATAATCGATTATTTTGCTGTTTTGTAAATTCCGGTTTTAGCTGACTTAACATAATCGATTATCAAATCACATAATCGATTATCTGGTAGTTCAGTCCAGATTTGAAAGACTTGATTAAAAATCATTTTAGCTAAAAATGAAAATGTTTGAAAGTCATTTTGTTTTAAATCAAAGATGCATGGTTTGATGAAAATGCTTTTTTGAGAGAAGCCAAGACTTGAATCTATTGTTGGATCAAGATCACAATAAAAAAACGACTCATGTATATCTTCATTGCTTTAGTTGATCTTGTTCTTTGTTTCTCTTGTGCTTGGACTTCGGCATATGTCAATGTTCCATGCGCGTCGGTTTGTCATTTATCAAAACCTACAAAGATGAACACACTTTTAGTTTTAGCGACTTGAGAACGTGTTTCAACAATTTTCCCCTTTTTGATAATGGCAAACCGACATGGGGATATGCATATTAAATAATTGATAATGACAATTCAAGACACTTATATATGTGAATGAGTTCCCCCTCAATTTATTAGTTCTCCCTCAATTTATTCCAATATGTATTAATGTGCATAGCCCTTATTCTTCCCCCTATTGACATTAGCAAAAATTAATAAACTTTTATTGAGGAAACAATATTGAAAAATACATAATAAAGCAAGAAAAATAGACAAAATATTATTCAAACGATACATAATGGAAGCAAGAAAAAATAGACAAGACATTATTCATTGTCAACATTAACATCCGCCTCGGCATCCGGCACTTCTTCCGGAAAGGCAACTTGGGCATAGTGATAGTGGACGTGTTCAAAATATCCATGAAGCTCGTGGGATAATCGAGTGACATTCCCATCAATACAAGTCATGGACGTGGACAAAGAGGCAAGTTGCTCAGAAATGGTTTGGAGGGTAGCAACAGAAGGGGCCTGAGGAAGACGTCTTTGAGTAGGAGGAGGAGCCGGTTATTCACCGATATTAGGAAATGAAGATTCTTGAATTTCCCAATGTTTTGTTGTCTTTTTGTGAGGACCGACGGTGGTGTCGATACCGGAGGCTTCAAGAAGAGCCATTATGACAAAAGCATAGGGGAGTGGCTTATCGTTGCCAACTGCATCATACATGTGAGTCATGACGAACTTGCACCAATTGATGCGTGCCCCGGTGATAATTGCATGCATGAGTTTTGAATCCTCATGAGACAGAGTGGTATGATTGAACTTGCGCGGTTTAAGAACGCGAGTTATGAAATAAAAGATTAGACGATATTCTGGGAGCATGTGCGTAATGGTTGGGCGACGATGCTCCGGACTTGCAATAAATTCGCCAATACCAATTTGGTTGAAAAGGAGTTGTTCATCAAATAAAGCACCTTCTTCCCTAGTGTAGAGTAAAATATCTTCCCCATTTTGTGGAAGTTTAGTGACGAGTTGCATGTTTGCCTCATTTAAAAGGATTGGAACTCCATTGATACTTGAGATAAGTTCACCATCGTCGTCCTTCCGTAGATTGGAATAGAAGGCACGAATTAGAGAAGGGTGAATGTAAGGGGATTCAAGGTATATGAAGTCAATAAGTTGACTTTGCATAAGAATGTTTGCCGTTGGGGGGGCGCTGTGGCTAAGGTATCGACTAGTTGAGAAACGAGGAGGAAGGATTTCTCGGTTCTCAAATTTTTCGACGAATCGAAGGAGTTCGGCTTCATTGTCGAACCGTAAATAAGATCCGTCTTTATAGCAGTGAACGGGTGGAGGAGCAATGGAAGAGGAGGCAATATGTTTGCCGGAACGAGCTCGTTTAGAATTCTTGCCCGTCATTGAAAAAGAGTTTGAGAGCCTGTGCAGAAATTTTTTTGAGACTTTTGAAGAATGTTAGGAGCTAAGAGTGATGTTGGAGTGAAGAATTTGAAGACATGAAACACCTATTTATAATGTGGAGGATGTGATGGCATTTAATTGGAGAAATCTGCAGAAATAAAGAGCCAAACGATCAGAAAACGGTAACAAATTTTAAACACTGACCGTTGATAATCGATTTTGGAATCTAATAATCGATTATGGCTAAGCAGCTTGAATTACCGATTCAGGGAGTAATCGATTATTGTTTTGGGGATAATCGATTATTTCAGAAGGTGAATGACGAAAAACCGAGACGGTAAGAGGAAATCGATTATGCAGTTTTCAATAATCGATTATTTTATCTTTGGCTTAACACCTGAACCTCAACATAATCGATTAGTAATATTGACAATCGATTTTTATATATGATCGCCAAATTCCTGCAAAGCCGAGATTGTTAGATAATCAATTATAGTATTTGTATAATCGATTATTTTATTTTTCCAGCAGAATAATCGGAAAACATAAAGAAGTAATAATCGATTATTGACTAAGAAAAATCGATTATTTATCACCTGTTCCCGAGAATTCCCCCTGTCTTTGGGGCGATACCTGCAAAAAAGAGTTAGGCGCCTCCGACGCTCAAGTTAGTAGTCGTTAAAAGAAAAGATGCAATGCATGTATTAGATCAACGTGGAGTCAAGTATTCCGAGCTCACTACGAATTTGGAAAAAGGACTCTTTCTCTAAAGGCTTTGTGAAGATGTCGGCCAATTGATATTTGGTTTCAACAAACTCAATTTCGACATCACCTTTGAGAACGTGATCTCTTATGAAGTGGTGCCTAATTTCTATGTGTTTCATTCTTGAGTGAAGAACAGGGTTCTTCGTCAAGCTTATGGCACTAGTATTATCACATCGAAGAGGGATGATTGATACTAAGACCATAATCCGAGAGTTGTTGTTTCATCCAAAGGATTTGAGCACAACAACTCCCCGCGGCTACATATTCAGCCTTGGTTGTGGATAACACAACACTTACTTGTTTCTTGCTAAACCAAGAAACTAGAGAGCTATCGAGCAAATGGCAAGTGCCACTAGTGCTCCTGCGGTCCAATTTGCAACCTGCAAAATCGGAATCGGAATAGCCAATAAGTTGGCATGAAGAACCTTTGGGATACCATAGTCCCACATTTATTGTTCCAACAAGATACTTCATAATCCGTTTTACCGCAGTTAGGTGTGACTCCTTCAAACATGATTGATATCGAGCGCATAAACACACGCTAAACATGATGTGTGGTCTACTTGCAGTAAGATAAAGAAGGGATCCGATCATACCTCGATACTTCTTTGTGTCTACTTCCTTACCTTTCTCATCTTTGTCAAGATGGTCGGATGTACTCATTGGAGTGGTCATTGATTTGGCGTTGCTCATTTCAAAACGGTTTAGCAACTCCTTGCAATATTTAGATTGACAAATGAAAGTTCCCTCTTTCATTTGTTTCACTTGCAACCCCAAGAAGAAGTTTAGCTCACCCATCATTGACATTTCAAATTCACTTGTCATTAATTCAGAGAATTCCTTGCACAAAGAATTATTAGTAGCACCAAAAATAATATCATCTACATATATTTGAACTAATAAGATGTCATTGTTTCTGTTCTTATAAATAGTGTGGTGTCAACTTTCCCCCTATTGAACTCATTGTCCAAGAGAAATTTGCTTAAACGTTCATACCAAGCTCGGGGAGCTTGTTTATGACCATAGAGGGCTTTCTTAAGCTTGAAAACGTGATTGGGAGATTTAATGTCTTCAAAACCCGGGGGTTGTTCAACATATACTTCGTCTTGAATAAACCCATTTAGGAAGGCACTCTTTACATCCATTTGATATAAATTAAAATTCATAGAAGAGGCGAAAGCAAGTAATAGACGAATAGCTTCTAACCGTGCTACGGGTGCATAAATTTCTTCATAATCAATTCCTTCTTCTTGATTATAACCTTTTGCTACAAGCCTAGCTTTGTTTCTAGTGATTATACCGTTTTCATCTAATTTATTTCGAAAAACCCATTTCGTACCAATTATGGTGTGATTTTCGGGTCTTGGCACCAATTCCCAAATGTCATTTCGTTTGAATTGGTTAAGCTCCTTTTGCATTGCCAAGGTCCAATGCTCATCCCCAATTGCTTCGGAAATGGTTGAGGGTTCTATTTGAGAAATGAAAGCCGTGTGTCCTATTGTGTTCTTAAGAGTGTTTCGAGTACTTACCCCTTGTTCGATGTTGCCAATTACCTTGTCGAGAGGATGGTCTTTGAATGTCCTCCAGGCGTTGGGCAGCACCATTTCTTCCTCCTGTGGTGGTGCTTCCTCCGATGGTTGTTCCAAGATTTCATCTTCAATTTCCTTTGGATTTTCCTCTTGTACCTTGTCTTGAAGAATTATTTTGTTTAAAGAATCTGCAAGATCAACACAAGCATCCTTTCTCGCCAAGCGAGCATCATTTTCACAAAATACAACATGAGGGGACTCCTCGACAGTTGAAGTACGTTTATTGAAAAATCTATATGCTTTACTACGTAATGAGTAACCAAGAAAGATTCCTTCATCAGATTTTGCATCAAATTTTCCTAAGTTATCTTTTCCGTTGTTATGAATGAAGCACTTACAACCGAAAACTCGAAGATGGGAGAGGTTAGGTTTCCTTCCCTTGTATAGTTCATAGGGTGTTTTCATGAGTATCGGTCTTATGATAGCTCTGTTCAACACATAGCTTGCGGTACTCACGACATCCGCCCAAAAATGTTTGGGAATTTGCCTCATCGAGCATGGTTCTAGCCATCTCTTCGACACATCGTTTTTCTCGTTCTACCACTCCATTTTGTTGCAGTGTACGTGGAGCAGAGAAAGTATGCTCAATGCCGAGTTCGTCACAAAATTCCGCGAAGAGATTATGATCGAACTCTCCCCCATGATCACTTCTTATGGAAGTGACAGTTGTGTTCTTTTCATTTTGAACACGTTTAAGAAAACTTTTAAACCTTTGAAAGGCCTCACTTTTGTGAGCAAGAAATAGCGTCCATGTGAATCTAGAGTAGTCATCAACAATTACAAAAGCATAGCGATTTCTACCTAGACTTTCAATACGAGATGGTCCAAAAAGATCCATGTGAAGAAGTTGTAAAGGTCTAGAAGTTGAAATAACATTTTTAGATTTAAAAGAGGCTTTTATTTGTTTCCCTTTTTGACAAGAATCACAAATAGTATCTTTTTCAAATTTTGGATTTGGAAGACCAATTACTAAATTTTGTGAAACTAATTTGTTTAAAAGATTCATGTTGACATGAGCTACTCTACGATGCCATAACCACATGTCGTCATCTTTACTCATAAGGCATTTCACATAATCTGATGAAGAATTTTCAAGGTCAACCATATAGATATTATTAATTCAAATACCACGAAGAATGACTTTAAAATCACTGCGGCGTATAACTAAGCATTCTTCCGAATCAAACAATAGAAGATTTCCCTTGTCACATAATTGACTTATGCTCAAGAGATTGTGTTTAATCCCTTTTACTAATAAGATATTCTTAATAGAGGAGGATTCGGTCTTACCTATGGAGCCGATGCCGATTATTTTTCCTTTATTGTTGTCTCCAAATACAACACTTCCTCCTTCCGTGGGTTTTATTTGAAGGAATTTTGATGCATCTCCAGTCATATGTTTAGAGCATCTGCTATCAAGGTACCAAAGTACACTTGATCCCTTCAAACACACCTACAAGACAAATTAATGAGTTTTTGGTACCCAAGCTATTTTGGGTCCTTGTGTGTTAGGTGCAACATAGTGGTGTGATTGACATGTAGTGAGATGTCTATGTCTAGTAAAACAAACAGGAGCTATATGTCCTATTTTATTGCAATAATGGCAAATAACGTTGGGGTTATGCATTCTTCTAGGATGATAATAGTTGGAGGGTCTAAATTCATTAAATCTATTTGTAGAAGTATAATTTTGATGCACTTTTTGAGAATCTTTTCTAGGTGTTCTAAATTGCCCAATATTTCTTCTAGAGTTTATTCTAGGATGTATAGGGATCCTAGGATTACTATTTCTAGGTTGAATATTTCTAGGTTGCAATTTTTGAAAATCTTTTCTAGGTGTTCTAAATTGCTCTACATTTCTTCTAGTGCTCATTCTAGGATGTATAGTGATCCTAGGATTATTATTTCTAGGTTGTTTAGGATTGGTCTCAACTTTTTCGTTAGACTCATTTTTGAAACCTATACCATGTTTAGTAGATTTCAAATTTACAAGAACATCATTTAGATTTTTGTGAGAGGAATTGAATTTACTCAAGGTGCCCTTAAGTTTTTTTACTTCATCTTTTAGAGTTTTGCAAGAAGTACAACCATTGTTTGAACTTTCGGGTTTATCGGCGCTTCTTTTGCCATAAAATTTATTTTCCTCTTTTAGCTTCTCATTATCAAGCGTCAATTTTTCAAAATCTTTTTCTTTCAAAGAAAGTTGTTTTTCAAAATCTTTATGTTTCAAAGAAAGTTGTTTTTCAAAATTTTTTTCTTTCAAAGAGAATTTTTTCTTCAATTCTTTTATGGTTTTGGAAGCTCTAATAAATTCACCATATAATTCATCAAAGGCATTTTGCATTTCTTCAAGGGAGAAAAAATTCTTAGAAGAAGTTTCACATACCTCTTCTTGAGTTTCCTCATGTGCCATGAGACATAGATTTGCAGTTCCATCTTTTTCTCCGTCACTTGATTCATCCCCGGAGTCACCTCCCCAAGATATGTAGGCTCTTTGTTTCTTGGCGAATTTCATTTCTGTTTTGATATTTGGACAGTTTGATTTGATATGCCCAGCTTCTCCACATCCATAGCATTTGAGTTGCCCTCCTTGCCGCTTTCCCTTTCGTTCATACTCTTTCCGCATGAACTTTTTGAATTTTTTAATCACGAGTCCGAACTCGACATCTTCATCACTTGAATCCTCATCATTTTGAGGTTGAGTCGTGGATGCTTTGAGTGCAATCCTTCTTTTCCTTTGATCATCCAAAGGAGGGTTAAGAATAGTAAATTCATAAGTTTTGAGATTACCTCGAAGTTCGTCTATGGTGACATTTGTGATGCCGATCGATTCTTGAATAGCGTCGGCTTTGGAACGCCATTCCGGAGTAAGGCTTCATAGAATTTTTCAGACAAGCTCCTTATCCGTAAATGTCTTTTTGAGAGCATGAAGGTCATGTACGATTTTGAAAATCGCTCAAACATGTCATCTATTTTCTCATTCTCCTTCATATGAAACAATTCATATTCATGGGTTAGAAAATCAATTTTAGCTTCTCGGACTTGATCCGTACCTTCGTAAGTGATCTCCAGTTTGTCCCACATTTGCTTGGCCATGGTGCAACATGAGATTTTTCGATAGTCATCGGGATTTACAGCACAATACATCATGTTGATCGCCTTTGCGTTATATTCCACCTTTTTGACATCGTCCATATCATATTCGTCTTCCGACTTTGGGACGAGTTCATCTCCAAGCTTTTTAGTGGGTAGTTGTTCTCCATTCTTTATAATTTTCCACAATTGAAAATTGTTTGATTGAATGAAGATTCTCATCCTCTCCTTCCAATAAGTGTAATTGGTGCCATCAAAGAGTGGTGGCCTTGTGAAGCATTGTCCTTCACCTAGTCCTGCATTAACATTACGAGTAGAAGCCATGGATTGTTTCTCTCAAACTGTTAAGTCTTTCAGAGAGTAAGGCTCTGATACCAATTGTTAGAATATACGCTTAACGCTAGAGGGGGGGTGAATAGCGTTTTAACAAAAATCAAGATAAATTTGCGGAATTAAAATTGCAGGAGTAAAATAGGTGCGGTAAATAAAGTAGTAAGGAGAGAACACACCGAACTTATACTGGTTCACCACAACGTGTGGTTAGTCCAGTTTCTCGAGAGACTCTCTCGAGTTTCAACTAACTCCGTTAAGCTTATGGGTGCTTAACTAACCGTTACAAATTGAGAACACAAGTCTCAACGATGCTTGCTCGAAGATACCACACTTCAAGACTTCACGTGAAGGAACTAACCTTTCCTTCTTACAACCACAAGGGATTAGAACTTCCCTTCAAGTGTATACAAACACTTAGCACTCAAGACAAGACTCTCTTACAGAGTAGATATGACTAAAATTAATACGCTCAAGAACACAACAACTTCGTCAAGAATTTGGCTCTCAAAAACTATGAAATAAATATGAAATGATTGATATGAGAGTATGTACGCTTAAGTAAGAATTGTAATCAGTTGTTGTACTTAAAAGAGAGGTTTAGAGGTGTATTTATAGTCCTCAAAGTCACCAAGACCGTTGCTTAATTGCCAATCACTAATTGCTGATTTTTAGCTAGAATAATCGATTACTCAATTTGCATAATCGATTACCTGATAACGTTCAAAAATCAGACGCTGATTTTCAGCTAGCATAATCGATTATTGCCTTGTGCATAATCGATTATCTTTCAGCGTTTAAAAAAACTTTGGCAACGGTCAGTGAATAATCGATTATGCTATATAGGATAATCGATTATTGACCTCTGCAGAATTTCTAATTTAATCTGAATAAAAAGGATAATCGATTATCATATTACATAATCGATTATTTTGCTGTTTTGTACATTCCAGTTTTAGCTGACTTAACATAATCGATTATCAAATCACATAATCGATTATCTGGTAGTTCTGTCCAGATTTGAAAGACTTGTTTAAAAATCATTTTGGCTAAAATGAAAATGTTTGAAAGTCATTTTTTTAATCAAAGATGCATGGTTTGTTGAAAATGATTTTTTGAGAGAAGCCAAGACTTGAATCTATTGTTGGATCAAGATCACAATAAAAAAATGACTCATGTATATCTTTGTTACTTTACTTGATCTTGTTCTTTGTTTCTCTTGTGCTTGGACTTCGGCATATGTCAATGTTCCATGCGCGTCGGTTGGTCATTTATCAAAACCTACAAAGATGAACACACTTTTAGTTTTAGCGACTTGAGAATGTGTTTCAATACTTGGGATGAATTCTTGCCACTTGCGGAGTTTACATATAATAATAGCTATCAATCTAGCATCCAGATGTCTCCATATGAGGCCTTCTATGGGAAACAATGTAGATCTTCGGTTGGTTAGTTTGAGCCCAGCGAGGCTAGATTATTGGGGACAAAGTTAGTTCAGGATGCCTTAGAGAAGGTGAAAGTAATCCAGAAGAGACTTCGTACAGCTCAGTCGCGTCAGAAGAGATATGAGTACAAGGTTCATCAGACCTTTTGAAATACTTAGGAGGATTGGGGAGGTGGCCTATATGTTTGCCTTTCCACCTAGCTAGTCGGGAATTCACCCTGTGTTCTTTGTTTCTATGCTCCGGAAGAATGTTGGGGACCCGTCTCATGTGTTAGACTTCAGAATGATCCAATTGGTTGTAGACTTGACCAATGATGTGGGGCCGATATCTATTTTAGGTTATAATGTTTGAAAGTTGAGATCAAAGGACATAGCTTCGCTGAGGGTGCAGTGGAGAGGTCGGCCCGTGGAGGAAGCCACTTGGTAGACCGAGCAGAAGATGCAGAGAAAATATCCTCACTTGTTTGATACTCCAGGTATGTTTCTTGACCCGCTCGAGGACGAGCGCTTGTTATGTTGGGGAGTATGTAACGACCTGACCCGTCGTCCCTTGAATTACCGCCCAATTTTTTCCATTTTATGCTTTTATATGTTTCAATATATTTTTTTTTGGATATTTTGGGGTATTTCGGATAGAGTTTGGGTAGACGTGAGAAAATTAGTCTCTTTTTGAGAAGGCTAGTTTGGAAAAGTCAACCAAATGTTGACTTATGAGTTAGAGGGCTCGGAATGGATTTTCGATGCTTCGACTAGTTTCAGATTGTGATTTGTGACTTAGGAACAAAATCGTAACTGAATTTTGAAGTCCGGTGTAGAAGTACGCTTGAATTGGCTAAGTTAGAATTTTGGCGAAGTCTGGTTTATAGGTGAAATTTTGATCTGGGGGGTCAAAATGGAATTTTGACAGTTGTAGTAGCTCTGTTAGGTGATTTTTGATATGTGTACAAATTTTCAGATCACTCGGAGGTGTTTAGGTTGGGTTTTGGAATAAATGCAAGTTTCGGATGTTTTAGTTCAACTTAGGTTTGAATCCGTGGTAATTTGATGATTTTGATGTTTATGATAGTGTTTTTATGTTATGAGCAAGTTTGATTGAAGTATTAGGACATATCTGTGCTTTTGGTTGAGGTCCTGAGGGCCTCGGGGTGATTTCGGATGGCTAACGGGGATTTTGAAGTGGAAATGTGCAGCGGAAATTGTAGAGCAAAAAGTGCTCTCTGCGATCACAAGCCAGGGACTGCGATCGCATAGAAGGATTGGAAAGGTGTGCTAATTTGGTCTCTGCGATCGCGTTGCTTGGTCTGCGATCTCGTAGGTTAGAATGGTTGGTCAGTGGGATTGTGTAGGAGAGCGTGCGAACGCGTAGGGTCAGTGTTCAGTGTTCTGCGATCGTGTGGTCTAACCTCTGATCGCGTAAGAGGAAATTAGAAGGTCTGGAATTCGTTCAACGCGATCGCAAAGCTAAGGCCGCGATCGCGTAGAAGAAAAGTGCTGGGCAGAGAAGGTATTTTAATAAAATTTCATCCGCGTACCCAACATAATTTCCTCTATTGTTAAGCAACCAAGAGAGATTTTTGAGAGATTTGAAGTGTGGTTTCAACGGGTATTGGTTGAAGGTAAGTTTCTTGACTTAAAAACGTCCATTTTAGGAAGAATCAACCCTTAAATCTATGAAATTTTGTAGAAATTTTGAAGAACTAGGGCTTAGATATTAAAAACAAATTTTGGGGATTTGAAAGTTCATTCGAGCTCCGTTTTCGACAAACTTTATATGTACGGACTCGGGGCAAGACAAGAAATCCAAAGATATGATTTTCAGAAGTTTTCGAGAATCGGACTCGGGGCTCAGGTTTTACCAACTTTGTAATTTTAGCCTTTTTTGAATAATTTCCAATTGGATTATGTTTATTTAGCCAATAATAACATATTCGTTGTGGTTTTGACTATATTCAATGCTTGTAGAGGGAGATTTGAAGGGAAAATGCATTGCAGACAAGTCTACGATCGGTTAGATGTGAGTAGTTTGTCTAGATGATGGCTTGAATGTTTGAAACCCCGGTTTATCACATTGTGATGCTATGTTAGGGTGTGACTCTCACCCCGTGGCAGGTGCGGGATGGTATATGATTGGGCATTGTGAGTTGGTCCATCCCAAGAGCTGAATATAAATTTAATGGCGGCTGATACGCACATTGTTGTTAGGATTTATGCCCGTCACTAGAGGGAGGGGTGAATAGTGCGGCACGAGAATATTAATAAATATTGCAGAATTAAAATTGCAGGAATAAAGTAAATGCGGTGATAAAAATAGTAAGGAAAGAACACACCGAATATATACTGGTTCACCACAACGTGTGGTTAGTCCAGTCCCCGAGAGACTCTCTCAAGATTCCACTAACTCCGTTAAGCTTACGGATGCCTAACAAACCGTTACACTTGCTCGTAGATGTACACTCTACAAGACTTCAAGTTGCTCGAGGATACCTCACCTCAAGACTTCACCTTGCTCGTGGATACCGCACCACAACACTTCACACACTAAGATTGAGGGTACTTAGCAAACCCGACAATCAATGAGAAGATATGGTCTTCTCAAACACCTTTCTCTTTTACAACAAGAACTCTCTAAAAAGGGTAGATAAAGAAATACAATATTAGCTCTATGAACAACTCAAAGTTGTCTCTCAATTGGCTCAACAAAAGCTCTAAAATGATGTACAAATAATATCAATATGTATATGAATAGTGAGAGGTGGTGTGTGTTTAAAATCAGCTCAAAAGACCTCTATTTATAGGTGTTATAAGTTGTATGTCCGTTGCTTAATAGACAATCAATAATGCTGATTTTATGCAAGGATAATCGATTATCAGATTTGCATAATTGATTATCAGCTTACCGTTACAAAATCGGAAGATGATTTTGTGCTAGAATAATCGATTTCACGATATGCATAATCGATTATTTTTACAGCGTTCAAAAACTTTGGCAACGGTCAGTGAATAATCGATTATGCTATATAGGATAATCGATTATTGACCTCTGCGGAATTTTTAATATAATTCGAATAAAGAGGATAATCGATTATCATATTACATAATCGATTATTTTGCTGTTTTGTAAATTCTGGTTTACACTGTCTTAACATAATCGATTATCAAAAAGACATAATCGATTATTTTGCAGTTCACTCCAGATTTGAAAACTTACTTCAAAAACCATTTTGGTTAGAAATGAAAACGTTAAAATTATTTTGTTTGAAGTATTTGAAATATGTTTATGATAAATATGATTTGATAAAATGATTTTATGCATATTTATGATGACCTATATTGAGCCAAAAGACGAGATAACTAAAACGTTGCTCTTACATTGGTTCTACCTAACGACCTGCGCCTTGGGTCTTCGGTCTTGAACTTTTGAGCTCGTCTTTGGCTTTTCCATGCAATCCATTCATCAATATGCTTCTCGGCATTCAATCTTGATTGTTTGCTAATGCATCTTCATTGTTTGTCATACAATAACATTGTTTAACAAGTTGACTTCATTGTTTGTCATTCATCAAAACCTATACCTGAAAATCATGCTAGTACAACCAAAGCGCACATATCATGGATATAATTATTTTCTACAATTTCTCCCTTTTTGATAATGACAAACAACAGGAGATATGCATATCGGATTCCCCCTAAATTCATGCTATATCTCAACATACAATTCATGCAAACTATTCCCCTTAATGATAATTCCCCCTCAAATAAGGCATACTATAACGTAGATTCATTCCCCCTTATTTGATGCATATCGCCTAATTTTTTTCCCCTTTTGGCATTAGCAAAAAGAAGAGTATACAAAGGCTACTTTCCCCTTTCGACACTTCCCCTTTTTGGGTATATCAATTGTTAGTGTCAAGAATAAAATAGGAAATACAATGAGGAATATACGTTGACGATATTTAAAAATCATACAAACATGAAATAATACCAAATGTTAGTAAAAACATAACAACCATATTTTTAACAAAAATAATTGATACCAATTGTTATTCAAGATAAAAGTTATTAAAACATGAATCAACAAAAATAATTAATATCAATTGTTAACAAAGATATATTAATTGTTAACACATATCAACTATTATGTTTTTATCAAAAATATGATAACTAACCGAAATTCCCCCTCGATGCAATAAGGTTTCGTGCTTGGTGCATCTACTACGATATTGTAGTCTTCAAGCACACCTGCAAACGTACCTAAAAATAGGTTTTCGGTACCCAGGCACTTTTGGGTCCTTGGGGGTTAGGCAAATAATAATCATAGTCAAAAGATAAATCTCTATGTTTTGCAAAACATACGGGCGCAATGTGTCCTACCCGGTTGCAATAATGACATATAACATTCGGGTTGTGCATATGTCTTGGTTGAGCCAAAAATATTCTAGTTGATCTAAAGTCGTTATTCCTAGACGTATTGCGATTCCAAAGTTATTTCTAGGTGGTCTAGAATTATTAATTTTAGACTCATTAGTGAAGTTCCTAGAATTATTTCTAGGTGGTCCAACTTCATTTCTATCATCCTTTCTAATATTCTTCTTAATTTCTTCAATTGTTTTAGGATCATCAACACTACGTTTTTCTAGTGTGTTCCTAAGTTCTATGTTCTCTATTTTCAAAGAACTACAAGAAGAACAATTGGAACTTTGATCAATTGAAGAGGCTTCATTCATTTCCTTAATTTTATTTTTAAGATCAATATTATCATTTTCTAATAATTTATTTTCTTCTTCTAACTTCTCATTATCACGAGTCAATTTTTCAAAATCTTTTTCTTTCAAAGAAAGTTGTTTTTCAAAATCTTTTTCTTTCAAAGAAATTGTTTTCTTCAATTCTTTTATGGTTTTGGAAGCTCTAATAAATTCACCATATAATTCATCATAGGCATTTTGAATTTCTTCAAACGAGTAAGAGTTAGAATTACTTACCTCTTCTTCCTCGTTGGCCATGAGGCATAGTGCGGCAGTTTCATCGCCCGAGCTGTCCGAATCCCATGTCACGCGCCTATGGTGTTTCTTCTTTTTCTTGTCCTTGGGTTTTGGACAATGTGATTTGGTGTGGCCAAGTTTTCCACAATTTTGGCATGAAGGACTTGGTTCTTCCTTCTTTATTTCCTTCTTCATAAACTTATAAAACTTTTCAATTATATCGTTGGAAACAATATCATCATCGCTTTCCGAATCATTTACCTCTACTCTTTTAGAAGATGAGGCTTTGAACGCAATATTCGAACTTTTACTTCTAAGATAGGGATTAAGAATTGTGCTTTCATAAGTTTCGAGGTTACCTCTTAGTCCATCAATTGTGACATCCGTGATTCCTATCGACTCTTGGATGGCATTGGCTTTGGAACGCCATTAGGGAGTGAGACTCCGTAGGATTTTTCGAACAAGATCTTTGTTCGTGTACACTTTCCCGAGAGCATGAAGATCGTTGACGATTTTTGAGAATCGTTCGAACATAATACCGATGGGTTCTTTCTCCCTCATTTTAAAGAGTTCATATTCATGTGTTAGAAAATCAACTTTAGATTCTCGGACTTGAGACGTACCTTCATAAGTGATCTCGAGTTTATCCCACATCTCCTTGGCGGTTGTGCAGCAAGAAATCTTCCGATAGTCATCCAGATTCACCGCACAATATAATAAGTTGACGGCTTTTGCGTTATTTTCAACATTCTTGACGTCCTCGGCATCATATTCATCTTCCTCCTTTGGAACCGTGGTTTCCCCAACTTCTTTGTTGGCATTTGTTCACCGTTCTTGATGATTTGCCACAAGCGAAAGTTATTTGATTGGATGAAGATTCTCATCCGCTCTTTCCAATATGTGTAATTTGTTCCGTCAAATAGTGGAGGCCTATAGGTGGAGTGTCCTTCGCTCATCATTCCTGCATTCAATATTCTGAACAAAAATATATATATCGTTCTCTCAACTGGTTAAGGCTTTCAGAGAGTTAGGCTCTGATACCAATTGTTAGGATTTATGCCCGTCACTAGAGGGGGGGGGGTGAATAGTGCGGCACGAGAATATTAATAAATATTGCGGAATTAAAATTGCAGGAGTAAATAAAATGCGGTGATTAAAATAGTAAGGAAAGAACACACCGAATTTATATTGGTTCACCACAACGTGTGGTTAGTCCAGTCCCCGAGAGACTCTCTCGAGATTCCACTAACTCCGTTAAGCTTACGGGTGCCAAACAAACCGTTACACTTGCTCGTAGATGTACACTCTACAAGACTTCAAGTTGCTCGAGGATACCTCACCTCAAGACTTCACCTTGCTCGTGGATACCGCACCACAACACTTCACACACTAAGATTGAGGGTACTTAGCAAACCCGACAATCAATGAGAAGATATGGTCTTCTCAAACACCTTTCTCTTTTACAATAAGAACTCTCTAAAAAGAGTAGATAAAGAGATACAATATTAGCTCTATGAACAACTCAAAGTTGTCTCTCAATTGGCTCAACAAAAGCTCTAAAATGATGCACAAATAATATCAATATGTATATGAATAGTGAGAGGTGTTGTGTGTTTAAAATCAGCTCAAAAGACCTCTATTTATAGGTGTTATAAGTTGTATGTCCGTTGCTTAATAGACAATCAATAATGCTGATTTTATGCAAGGATAATCGATTATCAGATTTGCATAATCGATTATCAGCTTACCGTTACAAAATCAGAAGCTGATTTTGTGCCAGAATAATCGATTTCATGATATGCATAATCGATTATTTTTACAGCGTTCAAAACTTTGGCAACGGTCAGTGAATAATCGATTATGCTATACAGGATAATCGATTATTGACCTCTGCGGAATTTTTAATATAATTCGAATAAAGAGGATAATCGATTATCATATTATATAATCGATTATTTTGCTGTTTTGTAAATTCCGGTTTACACTGTCTTAACATAATCGATTATCAAAAAGACATAATCGATTATTTTGCAGTTCTGTCCAGATTTGAAAACTTACTTCAAAAACCATTTTGGTTAGAAATGAAAACGTTAATATCATTTTGTTTGAAGTATTTGAAATATGTTTATGATAAATATGATTAGATAAAATGATTTTATGCATATTTATGATGACCTATGTTGAGCCAAAAGACGAGATAACTTAAACATTGCTCTTACATTGGTTCTACCTAACGACCTACGCCTTGGGTCTTCGGTCTTGAACTTTTGAGCTCGTCTTTGGCTTTTCCATGCAATCCATTCATCAATATGCTTCTCGGCATTCAATCTTGATTGTTTTCTAATGCATCTTCATTGTTTGTCATACAATGACGTTGTTTAACAAGTTGACTTCATTGTTTGTCATTCATCAAAACCTATACCTGAAAATCATGCTAGTACAACCAAAGCGCACATATCATAGATAGAATGATTTTCTACAATTGTGTTGTTGATAATTAGGCTTGATGCCTTGTTTGGGGGCTTGTGCCGATATGTAGTACCCGTCTAGGGTGAATATCTGTGTGATAACATGATTTGCATAATCATTGATCTCAGTCCTGTACTTAATCACTGTTATTAAATTCTATGTCACCTTATTCTTGAAATTGATTAACTAAATTATATTTATCCTTAAAAATTGGGAAAAAAATGGGAAATTAGATTTAAATCGGTTATGTGACTCATTTGCATACAGTGGACTGAGCATGAATCGGGCTACACGTCGCAGCGATTATATACATTGATATTGAGGCCGAGAGCCTGTTTTATGCCGAAATCTGGCTGATATTGCGCTTGTGATAAAGGAGCCCCTCCGGAGTCTTTACACACCCCCAATGAGCACCGTCAATGTTAAATGGATTGGGCTGCACGCTGCAGCGTATTCATGTGCATTGAATTGCATTTTTAACTGATACTTGCTTGCTATTTTGACATTATTTGTTGTTAGTTCGTAACTAAAGTATATGATGGTTAGTTTTAGCTTTTCTTTGTCGCATTTCGTGGATTTATTACTTTCAGACATTTTTCTATGCATATTATTCACTGAGTCGGTAGTACTCACCCCTACTCCTTGCACCTTGTGTGCAGATTCAGGTACACCGGAGGCTTAGCTGACATTAGTACTCTCCAAGAATCTTCCAAGGTTGTTGAGGTAGCTGCTTGACATTCGCAGAAATTGGCTGCTCTTCATATTCCAGTTTATCGTTATTATATACATTTCTAGATTTTTTCACACTTTCATTCTGATATTATTATCTAGTTTTGTTTAGAGGCACTAGACTCGTGACTGATAAGTTGGCATTTTACCGACTTATCTTGCCTTTAAACCTATACATTTGCTATTTTTATAGTGATAAAATCATGTATTTAATGTCAATTACTTCTACTTTACAGGGTGTATGTGATTTAGAAGTGATGTCGAAGAAACCATGTGAAAACGAATAAAAAAGAAGAGAAAAAAGTGAAATTCCAGATTTGCCCATGCCTGAAGCACGCTCTTCGCATCTGCGAACAAAAATTTGCAATTCCCAACTTTGCCTTAGGATGCCTGGATTCGCAATTGCCATGTTTTCTTCGCATTTGCAAAGTTGACCCTTCCTGGTTGACTTCACATTTGCGAAGTATTCTTCGCAAGTGCGTGAACTGTCCAATTGAAGCTGAGTTCGCAAATGCAAACTTTTCTTCGCATTTGCGAAGACTTCCCTTTTCACGCTATGTTTGCAAATGCTATGATTCCTTCGCATTTGCGAAGGCTTCCATTTTTGCTTCACTTCGCATTTCCCAAGCACTCCTCGCATTTGCGAACTCAGAGGGCACTGCCAAGATTTTCCCTTCTTTGGGCTTCTTTTTTATTCGTTTTCACTTGGTTTCTTCGACATCACTTCTAAATCACATACACCCTGTAAAGTAGAAGTAATTGACATTAAATACATGATTTTATCACTTTTAACATAGAAAAATTATTGGTTTAAAGGCAAGATAAGTCGGTAAAATACCAACTTATCACACCCCCAAACTTGAACTATTGCTTGTCCTCAAGCAATGAAAGTGACAAAATCTCTTACCAAGTGGCCACTCAACAATATATATATGTAAAACTCAAGCCAAAAAGAGAGTCTACTTTAAGCATAAATGCATGACTTTGATTGGTACAACAATTACTCTAATACATATGAATTATCAAGCACTTCACATAAACTTCACTATACTTCAAGTGCTCAAACACCAATGCAAATTAAAGTAGCAATCATGTCATGACAGTAAAGCTTCAAAATTTCCCCTCCATCACAATCAACTTTCTTTGGTCATTCCTCCCAATTGAAAATGGGATTAAATTCATAACTCAAACTTCATGTGCCCCCACATTTAAGAGAGGATACCACACTCATAAATCTTAATTCAAATCAACAATGGGATATCAAATGGAAATAAGTAACTCTCTCTCAAAAAGTTGTTCAGATGCACACAAGTAGTACCATAGGCTTGCCCTTTATGTATTCTTCCACTAATGTAGATAACTTGGTTCAAAATCATTGAGAACTTAAGGGTTGCTGTTTAGGCTTTTGGATAAAGTATGGAACAATTTTGGTTAAGTGACTCAAAACTTCCCCAAGCACTACATAATTTACAATTAAAGTCCACTTCTTTCAAACACATTTTCATCCTTTTTTTTTCTTTTTCTTCCACATCTTCTTCCCCTTTATTCACAACTCTTTGTTTTTTTTCTTTTATTTTCACTTTATTCTATATATATTCCTTTTCTATCTCTTTTTGTCATTCATTTTTTTTCTACCTTCCACCTTTTCAACAACTTCCATATCACAACTTTTCCAACCATTCACCCCAAAACTTAGGCTTTTAGCCTACATAAATACTTTCAAGGTACGTAGGGAAGTAGGGTGCCAAATGATATATCACTTAAGAACAAAGGATTTAAGCATGTAACATGGTTGCAAAAGAATCGGGTTAAAGGCTCAAAATTGGTTGACTAGGGAAAATATTTAAGGGTAGGAATGTTTAGGCATACAAGCGGTCTAAGGAAGGCCTAATATCATTTTTTGAACCAAGTTAATCTATGATTTTGCCTTGAAGCACATTCCGGGAAAGTTCTAGACTACAAGCAATGTAAAGGAACTCACAAATAATCTCACCACACATGGCACATGAACATTCAAGTGGAATATCTTTCCGAAAGCCAATTGAAACCAATGCCTCAAAGAGGTTGCATATAGCATAAGACACTAATTTGTGAATCAAAGAGCCAAAATTTGAGTCTAAAAGTCATGACTTTTCTACTTCACTTATTATATATATTGTTTTTCAACCATCAACAATACATATGCCAAGGTTTAACTCATGTTGCTACCAAGCAAGCCACAACTTGGCCAATGGGCATAAATCCCAACACAAACAATTTATTTCCCTAAATTAACAAAAACTAATCCCAACTACAAGACTAATTCCCTTAATAAAGTTGTTAATACATCCATCATCGGGAATAGTCAACAAAAAATTTCTACAGTTACCCGGTTCAAGAAGAAAAATTTGTATCCTTGGAAAAAGAACCATGGTATAATGAAAACCAAGGATATCGCCACTAACAAAAGTATACTACAATAAATAAAAACTAAGAAGCTAATAAACATCAAGTACTAAACATACTAATATCTACATACTAATATAACACATGATATAGAAATAGACTACTAATAAAATGAAGAACAGTCAAAGTAATAATCTGCCAAAACAACAGTTATACAAGAAGCCACCCCCAACTAAAGATGTTGCAATATCCCCAATGCAACAAAACATAATAGAGAAAAATGTTGGAAAGTGCTCCCCGAATACTGCATCACTCAGTGTCGGATGTGCTGGGAAACTTTGGCTCCGCATCTCCATCATCATCATCAAAACAATCTTGTGAACCACATAGTGAGCTTAGCTTGTGCATCATCCTCGACATGAACTTACTTTTCTTCTACTCGTGCTCTTTAAATTTCACCCGTCGCCTTTCAATCTTTCCTTGTCCCCTACTAAAGTCTTCCAACCTGGTCTTGATTGACTTTTTCTCTTGCACTACATCATCTAAGGTCGGTGTCTTTTTGCTTGATGAACCCGACCTACTTGAAGTGCCCTTACCAGATGGACCTGAGAGAAGACCTGCAACAAGCTGCCAAATGTGGGTGTCAACACCATATATCTGATAAGAAATGTGGCGCATGGTGTGAGGGCCTGACTGGAGTGGTCCCATGGGGTCATGTAATGGGTCATGAGATCTTGCTGTAGAAGTGGGGTCACCTCCAGATCCCTCTGCCGAACCGTCAAACTGCCCATAAGAAGGAGATAGCACATCAATCATTTGCTTCTTCTTCTTGCCAGATGCCACTCGGCGAAGCAATGGATAAATTGCAATGGCAGGGTCCTTCTCAACATAATTGGGATCTGTAGGCACATCAACAACATAGCACAATTGAGTGATCAACGAAGGGAAGAATAAGCTTCTAGTCCTTCCGTTGCAAACCTCCTCTATTTCATTCACAATGTGTTGGATACAGGCAAGCCATCCAGAATAGCAGCAATCATCTATGCCTTTTCAGGCGTCACTTCAGTCTCGTTTCATGATGGCACAACCCTTGCACAGATAATGGATAGCCAAGTCTTGGCTTCTCCCATGAAATCATGCGAATCAACCCCTTTGTGAACTCTTACCCATGATGGTTGCACCCCTCTGTGAAGTTTTTCTGCCTGCCATTATGTTCCCCTCTCTCTTCTGATAGCCTAGTACACCTCATCATCAACATTTGGAAGCCCATAATGTGAATTTCTCACTTCGGGGACAAGTTAACCTGCTTTCCTCTAACAATAGTGAATACCTCCCCCCCGAAAGTCAGTCCTCAGGAAATTTGCGTAAAATTCGCGAACGATTATGTAGATTGCCCAGTATGGTTCAGAAGCAAAGCATATCCAAACACTTTCGTTCAGTCGTTGAAAGAATTCTGGCAATTTGTCTTCAATAGCGTACAAACGGATGCCCCGTTCCTTGACAATGCTCTTTGACATGAGCTTGTCGAAGTTCCTTTCACACTCAGCTCCCATGAATCTCGTTGCTTGAAAATACTCTTCTTCTGGAGCTGGGAGAAAAAATCCTTGAACATTTTCAACATTTTCCGAGGCCATTTTGTGCACAAAGTACCTACAAATGATATCCAAATGTTTAACGCATGAACAAGTACTTTATACACTATATTATAATACATTTAGGACAAAGAAAAAAAAAGCATTTGGGAAAAAATCTACAAACCTACTGTTTTTAACACTGTTGGGCTTAAAGCTAGACGATCACATTGTGCTGCTGCGATAGCATAGAGCAAATTCAGGTTCCACTTTATCAAAGCTATGCAATCGCATTGCCATGTTGTGATCACATAGTGAAATTTTCCTCAGTGAAATTTTTAGACCTATGCGATCGCAGAATAGTCAGTGCGATCGCATAGAGTCTATCAGACTGCTCAGATTCTTTTTCATTGGGGAATATTCACAAATATGTTGTGCGCCCAAGTGTTGCGTGCTCAATTCAAGACCATTCTGCACAGATTTCACCCACAATTTTTCTTCAAAAGAATCACTCAATCTCAACAAAACTCACCCAGCAAACAAATAACAATTTTATGCGTTAATTTGCAACTTAACACTTAAACTTTGTACCATAATGACCAAATAACCATGGGCGTTCTTCTATTTCACAAGTCACACCAATAAAAAGATGAAAGATTTGAGAAGAGAGCGAAGAGATCACATACCTTGATAAGGGAGATGAAGATTTACATGAAAATTTTGAACTTCTTTTTGCAGTTTCAATTATTGGGGCTTTAGGGATGAGAGGGGGTTGTGTTTGAAAAAATTTTGGGGCTTTTTCGTGTCTTCAGTAGCCAGCCTATTTTTAATCTTTCCAGACACATATGCGATCGCATTGCACTGCTGCAATCGCATAGTGTAAAGATATGGTCCCTCAGAAGTTGACTTGTCAAACACGCGATCGCATAGTGGGTTTTATCCTAACTGGAATGCGATCGCATTCAACTGTTGTGATCGCATAATGGCTGTCTTTGCAAATGCGAAGAAAAGTTAGCATTTGCGAACTCAGCTTGAATTGGGCAGTTCGCAATTGTGAAGAATACTTCGCAAATGCGAAGTCAACCAGTACAGGTCAACTTCGTAAATGCAAAGAAAACTTGGGAATTGCGAATCCAGGCATCCTAAGGCAAAGTTGGGAATTGCGAATTTTTGTTCGCAAATGCGAAGAACATGCTTCAGGAATGGGCAAATCTGGAATTTCACTTATTTATGCCCAAACCATTTAATACCCTATAGGGATCATTTGTAAAGGATCTTTGGCTTATTTTCAGTTTGTATATACTAGAAAGTACAAGTTCTTGAGCTAGGGTTTGCACAAACACACGTGGGTCTTGAAGATTAAAGCTTGTGGTTAAGATTTTCATACCCATTTATGTTTCTTTCTTAATTTTCTTGCTTTGTATTTTATATGTATGTGTTGTATTTTATCCACACTTAATTCTTATTTATGGGAATATTCATAATTAAAGTGTGGATTTTATACCTTGTTGTGCTTATGTATTGAATGATTTTTTTATATTTATGAAGTGAGTTGTTGTTTCTTTAACTATTCTTATTCTTTAATATTTCCAAAAGGATTTGCTGACCCTAGGACTCGCCCATTAAATCCAAATTAATTTTGGAAAAAATAGTTTGAGGTTGGGAAAGATTAATTAACAATAACTTGAGGCGTTAACCCTCATTTTATAGATTCTACCAAGGGATATGATTGAAGTACTTGTAGCTGTCCGGGTATGCTTAATCTTCTAATTTTTATTAGGGATAATTCAATTAGGAAGTCTTGTAGTCTTCGGAAGAGGCTAATTAAGAATTATTATCCGTGGTTAATTAACATAAACTTGCTCATATTTGTAAAATCGTGAAATACATTGGCTTGTTACTTGATTGTTATTCCCGATGCTTTTATACTTATAGTCATTGATCATTTTACTTGCTTTCTAGGTTCGTTTACATTTACGAATATTAGATATAAAAAAAATTTCAACCAAAATTCTTATTCTTTGGCACTGCGCGAATAGCGATAATTTTCTTACATTCATAATCGCCTACACATTGTTCTCTGTGGGATTCGACCGCGACTCATAGTTGTGTAAATTATATTGTTGTGACCGTGTCTATTGCATTTTAGCGGTGGATTTGGATGTCACAAAAATTGGCGCCGCTACCGGGCTTATGTTTATGTATGGATATTCTGTGCCCTTGCCGGGGTTGTGACTATGCTTGTTGGCATATGGTGTGCCCTTGCCGGGCTTGGTGTTGATTCGTTATGTTTTTGTGTCTTTAGTCTTTCTTTCAATATTTATTTTCTTAGTATAGCTTAATTTCTTCTTAGTAATAGTAGCTTCTTTTATTTTAGTTACCTTCGTAGTAGTTTTTGTTTCTTTTGTTTTCATTTTCTTAAATAATATTTCCTTGGGCTTTCTTCATGCTACGGTTCTTTCTCAAGGAACACTTTTGAAGCGAACCAGGTGACTTTTTCCGATGATGGATAGATTGACAACTTTCTTAAGGGAATTAGTCTTGTTTTGCTAGGATGAAGCTTTTGGATTATTTGGTGACGTCCAAATACACTGCTAAGCAATAGACACGGTCGCAACAATATTATTTACCCAACTATGAGTCGGGGTCAAATCCCACAGAGAACAATGTGTAGGCGATTAGGAATGTAAGAAAATTATCTCTAGTTGCGCAGTGCAAAACACTAAGTATTTTGGGTTGAAAATTATTTTATATCTAAAGTACGGAAGTGTAAACTAACCTAGAAAGCAAGTAAAATGATCAATGGCAACAAGTATGAAAGCGTCGGTAATTACACTCAAGTAACGATCCAATGTATTTAAGGATTTTACAAATACGAGTGAGTTTATGTTAATTAGCTACGGATAATAATTCTTAATTAGCTTCTTCTGGAGACTAACAAGACTTCCTAATTGAATTATCCCTAATCCCAATTAGAAGAATAAGCACACCCGGAAGGCTACAAGTAGTTCAGTGCTATCCCTAGGTGGAATCTATAAAATGAGGGTTAACGCCTCAAGTTCTTGTTAATTAATCTTTCCCAACCCCAAAATATATTTTTCCCAAAATTAATTCGGATTTAATGGGCGAGTAGGGTTAGCTAATAACTTTAGAAACATTGAAGAACAAGAATAATTAAAGAAACAATAACTCACTTCATATATATGGAAAAATCATTCAATACATAAGCACAACAACGTATAAAACTCACACTTTAATTTTGAATATTCCCATAAAAAAGATTTTAATGTTGGATAAAATACTACACACTTAGATAAACAATACAAAGCAAGGAAATGAAGAAAGAAACATAAATGGGTAAGAAAATCTTAACCACAAGCTTTAATCTTCAAGACCCAAGTGTGTTTGTGAAAACCCTAGCTCAAGAATTTGTTCTTTCTAGTCTATACAAACTGAAAATAAGCCAAAGATGTTCCAAAATATCTGCTTGGACGAGTATAAAAATGATTTAGGGTGAGGAAATGTGAAATGCAAAATCTGCCCCAGGCCTGATGCACGACTTCAGCTTCTGCGGAACAATAACCGCAGAAGCGGTTGCGTAAAGGCGGAATTTCCATCGCATAAGAAGAATCCTCCAATTGTAGCAGTGATCGCATAGAAGGGAAGATAACCGCTTCTGCGGTCCCGCAGAAGTGAGATTTCAACCGCAGAAGCGGTTCTTGCTTGTTTCTCCAGATCTGCATAAGTGGAAAGTCAACCACATATGTGGTTCCGCAGAAGCGACATTTCAACCACATAAGCGGTTCTTGCCTATTCTTCCAATTCCGCATAAGCGGCCATAAATCCGCACAAGCAGAAGTCGCACCTGTGACCAAACTTCTGCAGAAGTGGACTTCACTGAAGGTTTTGCATGATTTCACCTTGTTTTTGCTCAATTCCACTTCAGTTCAATTCATACTACTTCATATCATCATTTACCTGAAAATCTAACAATAACCACTATAAACAACTCATTGTATACTTAAAACGACATAAAGTCTAAGGAAAAGAGGCTAGAATAAGGGGTAAAATCACCACTCATCAACACACCCAACATAAAGCTTTTGCTTGTCCTCAAGCAAATCAAAACCAAAACTTCAATGAGGATTCACCAATTCAAACACAAGTGGTATTTCCGTTACTTTCATAGCACATTATCCGATTTAAACATCATATGGATTTGTTGGTACAAACAATTAGGCTCAAGTATGCACATGTTATCCGAATAACTCCCTTTAAAAAAGTAATCAAGTGACCAACATAAGCTTCAAGAAGTGACTCAAAAGCACTAGTTCGCTAAAAAGGCTCACTTTACTCAATTTCACCAATCTTTCCTAACTCATGTGCCCTCAAAAAAAAAGAGGAAGTCCCAAAATTCACAATATTTACAATACAACACAAGGGACAAATTTTTCAAGAACACTCACTCTCACAAAGAATTTCAAGTATAACAATATTTCATACCATAGGCTTGCCCTTATTTTAATTCATCGCTTATTCAAAAATGATCTGTTGGAGGTCTCATAAGGACTTTTTGAGCTTGTAATGTAGGTTTAGGGACGGGTCGGATACACATTTGGGTACAAGTGACTTCACCCTCCTTGAACACTACTCACACTTTTTTCATGTTGCACTTGGCTTTTTTTCAAACCCCCAAAGCCTCATTTTCATCTAGTTCCCAATATAGGATCGCCTCACACCTCTTCTAATTATTATTCAAGACTCTGTACTATATACACATATTTTCTTTCTCTTTTTTTTTTGTGGAGCTTCAATAGTTTAAACAAGCACTTTTTAGGCATGAGGTCCTATACTCAACATACAACCTTGGCACTTTTTCACTTCGATCTCACCCCCAACTTAGGCGTTTAGACTCATTCTCAATGTTCAAAGAGGGACGGGTTCAAAATAGGGAATTATTTTTCAACGGGGAAAGGTTTGTAATGAGTTGGCCAAAGAAAATGTTTAAAGGCTCAAATTGGGTACTAGTGATATTATTTATACAAAGGTAGGCTTAAAAGGCTAAAGAAGTTTTACAAATAAAAGCAAAGAATGCCTAAGATCATTCCTCCAACCAAACATAGTATCATTAGCATAAGCCAACCGGGCAAGTTCTAGATAATAGAAGTAAACACAAGATTTATTTGAACAAACACTAACACACATGGCACATGAACTAATCTAGATGGATCAATTTTATTTTCTAACAAATGCTTCAAGAGCAATATCAAACTAGTGAGCAAAGAGTCACAGAGACAAAATTTTAGCACAAGATCAAATTTACATCATGCAACTTACTTGCTTAAATTCAAACCAAATTTTCAGAGGGATATTCTCAATTCACAACTTACACACAAGAGACTAATATTATTAGTACCAAATAATCCAAAAGCCTCATCCTAGCAAAATAAGACTAATTCTCTTAAGAAAGTTATCAATCTATCCATCACCAGGAAAAGCCACCCGGTTCGCTTCAAAAGTGTTCCTTGGGAAAGAACCGTAGCATGAAGAAAATCCAAGGAATTTATTTTAGAAAATGAAAATAAAAGAAACGAAAACTACTACGAAGGTAACTAAAATAAAAGAAGCTACTATTACTAAGAAGAAATAAGCTATATGAAGAAAATAAATAACGAAAGAAAGACTAAAAACACAAAAACATGTCTAATCAACACCAAGCCCAGCAAGGGCACACCATATACCAACAAGCATAGTCACAAGCCCAGCAAGGGCACATAATATCCATACATAAATATAAGCCTGGAAAGGGCACATAATATACCAAAATATGAATACAGTGCCAAATTTGCCACTCCCCACTAAAAGCTTTGCAGTGTCCTCATTTCACAACATCTCATATAAGCATAAAAGAGCTTGAGGGTCTCCCTGAGGTCTGCGTCAGACTAGCAGACTATGGGAGGATGACTGATACATGCTAAACTGCACTCGTGGATCCACCATCATCGACCTCATCATCATCATCATCATCATCATCATCATCATCATCGTCATCATCATTTCCACCATCTCCAGCAGATTCTGAAATGAAGGAATACTCCACACTATCATCTTCGGCTGCCGCTGGAATCTTTGCATCTGGTCGTCCCCACTTAAAGATTGCTTTGATGTCTCTCCACATCTTGACCATAAATTTTTTCTTCTTCTTGCTCTTCTTCTTTTCTTTTTGAAAGTCGATCTGAAGGTCAACATGGCCCTTGGCCAAAGTACCATAGGCTCCCTCCAGTTTGGTCACCGATGATGTCATTTTCTTCATGTTTTCTTCCTGTCGTTTTTGAGCATCCAAGTAACCCGACATGTCTTCCTTGGAAAAGTTAGAAGGGCCAGGCTGTGAGGAGGATGGCAAAATCGGAAGTTGCGATACTAAATACTTAATTGATTGAAGCTCGGAGTTAAGTATCACGAATGGCCCCTGAGAGGACGGCTTAGAACTGGTGACTGTGGAGACGAATTTGCTCTTCTTGCTCTTGACAACAGTACCCTATCATGTCACTTTCAAGGGATGGAGAGGTTTGTCAGCTGGAAGCCAATGATCAGTGGGATGGACAGCAACCTCGGCTCTAGGGCATAGTTACTCTCTCACGTACTGCCTCATCTCCTAAAGGATGTAGTGCCCCACATTAACCTGAATACCATCCTGCAGGCATGCTAAGATTAATGCCCGAGTGTAGGAGACATCGGTGACATTCCCACAGGACATACTTTGTTGCTCACTATATGCAACCATCTTTTTGCCTCCATAGTGAAGTTCGTTGATTTTAGCCCTTTCCATTTGTTTCCCCATTTCTCTCTTAACTGTGGGGGGGGGGGGGGGGGGGATAATTTTGGACGCAAGCCACTCTCCATTATCACAATTATTTTTCTCGTTTGCTGGCTCCAAGGGATAGTTGGGGATTCCAAGAGTATCATTGATGTGTTCAACCCCAAAACTCACTATCTGCCCTCTGATTATGATATGTGGTTCATCAAAGTTTGTACGCCTAAGATTGGCGTAGAACTCGCAAACCCACATCTCATTTGCTTCACATGGTGTGGAAATGAAACAGGAACATCCGGACGAATAGAGCATGGCATGGAAGTCCGGGAGGCTTTCTGTCAATTTCTCCTCATGTATCCCCCTTTCTAGCAGGATCTTTTTATGGACCATGTCGTCCAAATATCGGCGCTTAGATACACATGAATCGCGAATCATTAAAGAGCTCATCACCCTCTTCTTGGATTTATGGGTGCGATCCGCTTGCGGTTGGATCCTTTTTTGAGTTACAACACCTACAAAGAATCATCACAAAATTAGTCGGACAATCGAATCATGTAAAGCAATTTAAAACACAGCACTTGAGTCAAAAAAATTAGGTTGAATGGGCCCGGGAAGAAACTTTTGTAAACCCACTGTTTGTGGCAAAATTTGGCAGTTTCCACTTCTGCGGAAGCAGATCCGTAGAGGCAGTTCCGCTTTTACGGTCAACTAGTCGCTTCTGCGGTCTCTGTTTTTTCATTTTTTATTATTTTTGCGTCTGCGGTCTTTCTACCGCAAAAGAGCTCTCGCTTTTGCGGATGACAGTGCCCTTACGCGGTTTTCACTGTCTTCTTCAGGGAAATCACTGCCCAGTCACTTTTTGTTCTTTTTCAATTTCAACAAAACTTTTGGCAACCACAATACAAAATTATTGCAATATACTAGCACATGATTCAATTGAGAATAAAGTTATGCCGCTTCGCACAAGATTCTCACACAAGCATTGTGTCAAACACTTTGCGAGTGAGTTCGGATGAACCTTTCTTTACTAAAATGGGGTACCCAAGACTTTCCCCAAATTTTGCTCAATTCAATCAGCATACAAACTACTACACTCAACCAATTCCTCACCTCCTAAAGCAATCACCCAGAATTCAAAACAAAAAGAATAAGAACAGAAGAAATTACCAAATAAAAATGAAAATAAATTTTGTGGTAAATGTGGAGTATAAACCATGTGAAGAGAGAGTGGAAGATTGAGAAGAGGATTTAGAAAACAATACATGAACTCGTGCAAGAGAATTGGATTAATGAACGAGCTTGTTGAATTTTTGGGGAGTTATTTGTTCTTGGGGAGTTAGGGCATGGAACCACAGTGAGCTTTTAATTTTTGGCAAATGAACCATTCAATTTTTTTTTAACAATTATGACCTGGGCGATTTTCGCTTATGCGACTTTGTGGCTGCTTTTGCAGTTCTACATACGCATCATGGGGACCGCTTTTGCGATTCGAGTCACCTTTGTGTGAATGTTTCCGCTTTTGCGAGTCCGCAGTGGCATTCAAAATACCACAGAAGCAGTTTTAGCAGATATTGCATGCACAGTGCTGGCAACCGCTAGATTTTGCCAACTGGGTCATCCCAACCTGCTCAAATCAACTCTATAAAATCTAAAACTTGGCAGATTAGTCAAAAATAATATTCTAAGCTATTCAAAAAAAAAAGTTCAAAAATGATGAAAAATTATGAAAAACCGACAGGTTTCCTCCCACCAAGCGCGGCATTTAACATCGTGGCACGGCGCAAACAACATTACCACTTTTCTTGCCACTTTGATGATATGAATTGGACACCTAGCTTGGAATCAATCTTGTGACCACGAGCGGTATGGGGTGGTAAGTTGATGATCGAACCAATGTTTAAAATCTTCATTTTACACTTCTTTGCTCTCAAATGAGGAATGTCATTTTGTTTTCTTGCTTCCTCAAACTGTAAAATGAATGGCGTGAGCTTTTCTTCATTGCAATCCTTCGTTGAACCATGTAGTTTGACTTCCGTGTCACCACACAATTCTAATATTGAAAAATGCTTGGAATGTAACTTCAAACCTTCACTTTGCATTTGTTCCATTTTGACATCCTTTTTCCCCCGGATTAAAGTCAACATCAACCACATTTGCATTTACACCGGTTGATTCTAATTCCATTTTTTTCTCGGCATCAATAACACTCGTTGAGTCGGTTGGCGGATGTTCAATTCTTGATTCCGCAAAGCAAAGCTCACTTTCTTCCTCGGAATTGGACTCTTCTTGGCTTTCTTCCACACATTCAAGTTTTTGGGCATTGTGAACCTCAACCAAACTTTGCATTTGATTTTCAAAGTGCGGATAAGTTCATCATTGCAATTCAAGCCTTGTTTCAAGGCCTCAAGTGCAAAGTTTTGTTTCTCCAAATTTTCAAGAATGGCCTCCAACATGAGCATTATTTTCTCATTTTGAGCATTTCAGAGTTCTTCTTGGTTTTGATCAAGTGCCAAGAAAGGGTTTTCGCTTTCAATCTCGAAGGAAGGATTTTGGTTTTCATTCACTTCCAAGGCTCTTTGAACCCTTGAGGCTTCGATCATTTCATCCATTTGTGAGTGCAATCGTTGAAGTGCTAAATCATCTAGTCTCCAAAAGATGTTCCAAGGAATTTTTCTCCTTGTTTCCTTCTTCAAGTAGACACTCCAACATGAGCTTGAACTTTTCGTTTTGGCCATGCTCAGTTTTTTCCATTTCCATACCCGTATAGTTCTCATTAAAGAAAAGCATACTCTCGTAGTAGGGGCTTGGGAAAGGGAAGGTCAAATATGCTCAATAATCCCAATGACCATTTTGGTAACCACACTTATCACAAATACTCCAAGCATGGGGATTAGATTGTGCACACAATCCACCCTTGGGAGAAATTAAACAATTTTGCCACGAGTGTGGTCCTCCACAGTAAAGACATGGGTCATCAAAGTATGAACAACTACCATCTGACCAATTACCATTATATGATGCCATTTTTCAAAAATAAGAAAATAAACAAGAAACAAACAATAAAAATAGACCCAAGGTAAGAGAAATAATTACATAAATATTCACAAGTTTGGACCAAAGCACTTTTGCTTACTTCTCACACAACTTAAATTACGCCAAATTGCTCCCCGGCAACGGCGCCAATTTTTGTGACTTCCAAATACACTGCTAAAAAGCAATAGACACAGTCGCAACATATAATTTACCCAACTATGAGTCGGGGTCGAATCTGACAGAGAATAATGTGTAGGAGATTAGGAATGTAAGAAAATTATCGCTAGTCGTGCAGTGCAAAACACTAAGAATTTTGTTTGAAAATTATTTTATATCTAAAACGCGGAAATGTAAACTAACATGGAAAGCAATTAAAACGATCAATGGCTACAAGTATGAAAGCATCGGGAATTACATTCAAGTAACGATCCAATGTATTTCATGATTTTACAAATGTAAGCGAGTTTATGTTAATTAGCTACGGATAATAATTCTTAATTAGGTTCTTTCAAAGACTAGTAAGACTTCCTAATTGAATTATCCCTAATCACAATTAGAAGAATAAGCACACCCACAAGGCTACAAGTAGTTCAATCATATACCTAGGTAGATCTATAAAATGAGGGTTAACGCCTCAAGTTCTTGTTAATTAATCTTTCCCAACCCCAAACTATTTTTCCCAAAATTAATTTGGAGTTAATGGGCGAGTCCTAGGGTTAGCTAATCCATTTGGAAACATTAAAGAACAAGAATAATTAAAGAAACAATAACTCACTTCGTAGATATAGAAAAATCATTCAATACATTAGTACAACAAGCGGAAGTCGCACCTGCGACAAAACTTCTGCAGAAGCGGACTTCATTGAAGGTTTTGCATGGTTTCACCTTGTTTTTGCTGAATTCCACTTCACTTCAATTAAAACCACTTGATGGCTTCATTTACCTAAAAATCTAACATTAACCACTATATACAACCTCATTGTATACTTAAAACGACATAAAAGCTAAGGAAAATAGGCTAGAATGAGTGGTAAAATCACCACTCATCAGTGACCCTAGATCTTTTAGGTGTTTTACCAGGTTTTCATATTTATCCATACTACTCCATTTATAGTTTTTGATTATGGTTATAAAATTACTATTATATTCTTAAATTGTCGATTTTTGAGACTTAGTGTTAAATAGAAAGTGAATGATGGCCATGCTTCCCTAGCTTTAGGGTTGGATGCCATCACGACCGGGTTTAGGTCATGACACAGGGGAGGAGGTCAAACTCCTACATCGCGTACACTAAGTAGCCGGCCTATTTTTATCAAACATCGGGTGTTGCACTGGTGCAGCCAAAATTTGTAGTTTTGCCCGAGATAGGGCTAGTTATGTTAGCACAAGGGTAGATGAGTTTGGAGAGGTTTTAGAAGTTTCATCCTCCCCACTTCAATGGAGTGGATTCTAAGGAAGCACATGATTTCTTAGATCAGTGTCTTCATATTCTGCGTACCATGGGTTTGGTCGAGTCGAGAGGGGTCGACCTTACTATTTTTCAGTTGATAGGGTTGGCATACTGGTTGTAGCTTACATATGAGGCAAGTAGATGGCTCAAGACCACTTACATGGTCCTAGTTCTTCCATCTTTTCTGGAGAGAGTTTATTTTACACACTCGTAGGGATGAGTTTGACCAGCTACACCAGAGGAGAATTAATATGTCGAGTATGCTATGAGGTTTACCCAAAGTTATAACCTTCCTTGGTTTCTATATATATATATATATATATATATATATATATATAGAGAGAGAGAGAGAGAGAGAGAGAGAGAGATTCTATAGATTTATTGAAAGACTCACCTTTAGCCTCAGATCTGAGATGGCACGAGTTTTGGAGACTGAGACTGCATTTCATTAGGTTGTGGAGATTGTTAGGAGATTAGACCGTATCCGCGATTAAGAGAGGGAGGATACGGAGTCTAAGAAGCCTTGAGGTTCTGGAGGATTTAGTGGTTTCTGCTCTTCGTTTCAGACCTGCCTAGCAGAGGTTTTGCAGGTTGACCAGTTTGGTCCGCACTTTAGGTTACCCGTAGTGCTCCAGCTAGCTATGGACCCCAAATCACTCGTACCATACATCCATATTTCTGTGCAACTTCTGCACGGAGTCCCTATAGTGGTCATTTCAGTCGGCCTGGGTATACTCAATAGAGAGGTTGTTTTCACTGTAGTTATATTAAGCACAAAGTGAGAGATTATCCTAGACTAGTGATGTGTGGGCCGCAATATGGTACTCAGGCTATGGTTCCTGCTCTAGTTGATGCTCCATCTGAAAAATTAGATTTATTTGGAGGACAAGCGGATAGAGTTCATTTCACAGGGGGAGGCCATGACAGTTGTTATGCTTTCCCTGATAGGACTAAGGCAGTTGCATTAGATGCATTCGTTGCATGTATTGTTCTGGTTTGTCATAGAGATGCATCCGTTTGATTTGATCTGCGTTTTAGTTATTTGTATGTGTCATCCTACTTTGCTCCATAGAATCACAAAAAGTAGCAAAATATGGAGCAAAGTAGGATGACACATACAAATAATTAAAACGCAGATCAAATCATGTCTATCGTTCTTGTTTGTTCACTATTTGTACACTATTAGGGATTCTATTCGGAGTTACGAGACTAGAGTTGATCTTCTGCTACTTTATGTGGTGGATTTTGATGTGATTTTGGTATGAATTGATTATCTCCATACAATGCTATTCTTGATTATCATGCTAAGATTATGATATTTGATATACCGGAAATAATAATAAAATTACAAATTTAAACCATCTAAACTATCATAATAGTACTCAGTAGTACATCTGACGATAACTCCCAAAATTTGGTAGAACTAAGTCATAAGCTCTATATGAATATACTATAAAATCCCTGGTATTAACATTGTATAGATAAAGAATAAACAAGAGTAAGATACAGACAAAAGGTGGCTTCGAGGTTTGCAAAAAGCTGGACAGGTATATCTTGAAGTATCCAAATTGTAGGATCCACTCATTGATGCCTATCCTGAGTCGAGGTACCAAGATCTGCACAAAAATATGCATAAGCATTGTATGAATCTACCACAATGGTACCCACTATCAAGCCTAACCTCGGTAGAGTAGAGACGAAGCTAGGTCAGGACACCTACTGGAATAAGAAAAATGAACAAGTATAGTATACTCTAATAACAAAAACGAGGAAATTGTGACAATAAAGCAATACCACAAGGTGAGCTACAACTGAATTTAAAGCAATACATGTAGCAAGGAAGTAACACATAATAAGAATATCAAGAAAAAATGCGGATAAATTCAAGTGAGGTAAATAAGAGGTAATGACAAGAATCAAAACCGAGGTAGCCTCGTTATCTTATTTCACAATCTCAATCACAATCTTTCCTTACACAGTATGAGCCTTACATTTATATAGTATGAAAATATTTTTCCAGATATAACTACACGAACCTTTTCTCACTTTTTGTTGCCACGTACCTTCCAGTAATTCCCTTATAGCAACACACAGATATATCTCATATTATATCGCCGCATGCACATTAACCCCTATCCTTGTACTGCCACACGCGTATCAATATCGTAGCATAATAACAACTCACACCATAAAGGCCCATACAACCTGTCAGAAGAATCAACAACACTAACGCTTCCACAATAAATAGTGCATGGCTCAACCACAATATATTCAAGAATATCCACAATAATGAAATAAAATTGAATAGCTCAACAAGAAAGATAATTCACCAATTTAACTACTTCGCCTAAATGTGATAACGACTTTTACAACTTCAACACCAATAATTCAACAATATATTCAATAAAATAAAAACTTCAAGTAGGGTAATTCAACAATTAAAAAATTAGCAATACAATAAGGAAAGCAATAACTTCAACAAAAGCTTGTAAAAACAAAATGACAAATAAGAGATTGAGTTGTCACACCTCTTTTTACCCCCAAGAGATATATTATGTTATAGATTTATGTGGGTTAAAGAGCTTTTCCAATTAAATTGATATTTTTAGAAATATAAATTATTTTATTATTTCGAATCGCCACTTGGAATTGATTTAAGGGTAGTCCAAGTCACCTTTTATTTGAATATATATTTAAGGAAAGGATTTGACTCTTTTCTTGTTGGTATGCAAAAATTAAAGTTCAGATTAAGGAATTACGTTGACTGAAGAAAAGGTGTAAGGCATTCCCCGAGTCTTGCGGTTCTAGTAAGGTCGCTTTTATTAACTAAAATTGGCCTTAATTAATTTTTGACAAATTGTACTTTATTTGATTTTCATATTTTACCTATTAACTTTTATTTATTGATTAAGAATTATTGAAGAATAATTTGAATAATATTACATTGTCATAACCACGCTATGAAATCGAATGCATGCTCAAAAGTAAAATTAATTAAATTATTATAATCGTGCATCACAAGCGAATCCATGACAATCAATTATTTGTTATATATTTGAGAAATTACTACATTCGTTCTTGAGAAAATTACTTTTGAAATTTAATGCCACTATCGCACTATGCAAGTGAATCCGCGATTATGAAAATTAATTAAATTAGAAATTATATAAAGCTATTCTATTGGATATGGTATGTGATTATTGAGTTAATTTATTGAATGCTACATATCACATTATACAAGCGAGTCCGTGATCGAAAAATTAAAGCGCACCTATTAGAGCGCTTAATTACTCATTATCCTAGACTAATTTTAGCTTGTTGTAAGGTCATAAATTTATGAATAAAGAACGAAAGAAATAAAAATTTTGACTTTTATTCATAAATCACTAATTATAACCTGACATTCTATCTTTTGGATGAATGACAATATTAATGAAGAGAAAGGGTTAGCTTAGGGGTGTCAAATGGGCAGGTTGGATTAATTTTGGCGTGTCAAAATGAGTTGAATCAATAATTGGACGGTTCAAATGACTCTCCCAAAAGTTACTTGGGCTAAGATGGGTTGGGTCAAGATGAGTTAAAATTCGGGTCATAACCTATCCCGTCCAACTCTTATTAAACTTTAATTAATATATGTTATTTTCATACAAATTGTAAAATCACTAAATAAGGTTTTTATACTTTTGTTATGGTCATAATTAAAATATTAAAAATAAAATAAAATTATTTATAAGATATTTTGGCAAACTTATTCATGTATCAATTTGAGCTAAAAATTAGCCCAACTTTAAATAGATTGAGATGGGTTGGGTCAAGATGGGTTAAGTTTAACAAATGAGCGGATGAATAACAATTCCAACCTTGGACGGGTTGGGCGGGTCATTTGGGCTTGGGCCAAATTTGACAGCCCTAGGTTAGATATACGAGGTTAATGGGCCTAGTCGATTCAAACTTATTCGGCCCAAAATCTAGTACCTTTATGTAAACCCAACACATGGGCCCATATACAATTCTTGAAGATAAATGGAAATTTTACTACCTATAGAATAGGTAAGTACCCTATTTATATTAAATAACTATAATTTTAAAATATTACATCCTATAAATACCTTTCTGTTATGAAATAGAAGATTCTTACACTTCTATTTAAGGTGAATGTCTTTAATGTACTTAATTAGAGAGGTTTTAGAGTCCTATTATTGGTAGCAAGATCTTCCTCCTCCCTATAAATAGAGGTGCTCTCTACCATTGTAATTCACCCCTCTCAACTCAATAAGAAGAACTCTCTCTACTCTTCTCTCTATTGCTATTGTTCTTGCTCTATTGTTCTTGTCTTTTGCTTTAGTTTATAACACGTTATCAGCACGAGACTCTACCGTCTCAAGCACCATTCTCGAAAATCCAAGGTATTTTCCCTCTTCCTAATTTAATTTTCGAGTATGTCTGACATTATGAAAAGAAAGTTCGTTGCCCTTGAAATTTCGGGCAAGAACTATATGACATGGGTGTTGGATGCTGAAATCCACCTAGATGCTATGGGTCTCGGAGACACCCTCAAAGATAAAGAAAAAGCATCCACCCAAGATTGTGCGAAGGCCTTGATTTTCTTGCGCCACCACCTTGACGAAGGTTTGAAGATTGAATATCTCACCGTCAAGGATCCACTCGTTTTGTGGAACGGCTTAAAGGAGAGATATGACAACCTGAAGTTGGTCACTCTGCCACAAGCACGATATGATTGGGCCCATCTGAGGCTACAGGACTTTAAGTCCGTTTCTGAATATAATTCTGCTATGTTCAGAATTACTTCTAAACTGAAGCTATGTGGAGATAACATCTCCGATTACGATATGCTTGAGAAAACGTTTACAGCGTTTCATGCCTCCAATATGGTACTGCAGCAACAGTACCGAGAGAAAGGCTTTACAAAGTACTCTGAACTGATTTCTCTCTTACTAGTGGCTGAGCGAAATAATGATCTGCTCATGAGAAATCACGAAAATAGACCAACTGGGTCTACACCACTGCCTGAAGCAGATATGGTGCACTCGCATTATGCCAAACATAAAAGGGACCATGATCACGGTCATAAACGGGGTCAAAGCCAAGGACGTGGACAAGGAAGAAATTCCAAAGAAGTCCGTCACCCCACAAAGAGAGATAACCACCGAAAGCAGAAACGGGATCCCGAAGATCCTAAGGCAAATAGTTCAGAAACTATATGTTATCGTTGCGGTGGAAACGGGCACTGGTCTAAGACTTGCCGAATACCAAGACACTTGGTTGACCTTTATCAAGCATCTCGAAAGAGAAAACGCCCTGAAACAAATTTTGTCTCTGATGACAACTTTGACTTCACCCACCTGGATGTGGCAGACTTCTTTGAGCAACCCGAGGGAAAGATAGACCACCTAATCGGTGATGGAACCATGATGAAAGAAGATGGAGCTGTTTGATTCTACTTGTATTAGTCAATGAATAAATTAATAGTCATTAGCATTAGCTCGTATTAGTTAATTCATGATATGATGTTAGTATTAGCCCTTTAGAATGTTTCAATATGCTCAAATATTTTTATTGTACAGTAGAGGTAATCGACTAACCTAAAAACTAGTCGATCGTCTAATATTTAGCAATAAAACGAACTTTTTTCCGCCAGGCCAGATATTCGAATATCAGAGTCTGATATTCGAATATCTGGGCCAGATATTCGAATATCAGAATTCCTATATTCGAATATCTGGCAAGATATTAGAATATGTGCTTAAATATTCGAATATCTAATATTTTTCGCATTAAAGTATTATTTTTTTCGCAAGGCATTATATTCGAATATTAGAATACAATATTCGAATATCCTAAATAACTGCTTCCCAAAACGCTGTTTAAACGCGAAACAAAAGAATTGAAGTTGTTTATACTTATATTTATGTATTTTTTCTTGTATGTCAAACTATGGGAAAGCAAAATGGATATCTCACAAAGCGAACTTGGATCAACATCCAACTGTAAAAGTATTTGCCTAGTTGATTCATGTACTACACATACAATACTCAAAGAAAAGAAGAGTAATTGTGTAAGGCAAACATTACTACAATCTATGGAAGTAGTAAATTGATTGAAGGCTCCGGAAGAGCAATTGTAACTCTGCCCAAAGGCATGACGTTAATCATAGAGAATGCAATGTTCTCCTCCAAGTCTAAGAAGGACTTGTTGAGTTTTAATGATATCAATCAAAGTGTTCTCCTCCAAGTCTAAAAGGAACTTGTTGAGTTTTAAAGATATCATTCAAAATGGATATCATATTGAGACAATAGATGAGAATAATCTTGAATTCTTCATGAAAACGAGGCTGCCCATTTCGGTTTGGGTTCACGCCATTTTGAATGCAACAATGCTAGTTTGTCGGCTGCCCGCTTCGACTTGGGTTCACGCCATTTTGCATGCAACAATACTAGTTTGTCGGCTGCCCACTTCGGTTTGGGGTCACGCCATTTTGCATGAAGCAATGCTAGTTCGTCGGCTGCCCACTTCGGTTTGGGGTCACGCCATGTTGCATGCAGCAATGCTAGTTCGTCTCTGACTGACGAATTGACACAAATATTCCCCATTGCAATTGGTTTTGGGTCATGAACCCAATATATCCCATTTAAGAAGCTTTGGATGCGCAATATATGTGCCTGTAGCACCGCCATCCCGCACCAAAATGGGTTTGCAAAGGAGGTTAGGAATATATGTTGAGTTTGACGCGTCCTCCATTATTCGCTACCTCGAAACATTGACAGGAGATTTGTTCACTGCACTATTTGCAGACTGTCAATTTGATGAGACACTTTTCCCAAAATTAGGGGGAGAAGTTGGTGAAACCAAACGGGAAATTTTGTGGAAAAATGCATCATTATCTCATCTTGATCCACATACCTCTATTTGAAAGAAAGAGGTACAAAAGACTATCCATTTGCAAAGAATAGCAAATCAAATGCCTGACGCATTTACGGACTTGAAGAGGATAACGAAATCCCACATTCACGCGGAAAATGTTCCGATCCGTATTGAAGTCCCTATTGGACAAATATCTAGTGTCATATCCAATGAGTCAAATGCACGCCAGAAGCGTGGCAGACCATTAGGTTCCAAAGATCGAAATCCTAGAAAGAGGAAAAAGAACGATCTAAATGACACTATGAAAGAATCACATGAGGACGCTCATGATTTGATTAATTCCGAGATTTACGAAGAATCTATTGAGCCTGAGACTCTTGAAAATACGGAATGCAAGAATGCGAGGATCTCGAACCTCAGTCTGTGGTAGTACAAAATTAATTGAGAGCTCTCGAAGAGCCAATTATTACTATGTTGGAGAAACACAATTGAGTATTGTGCTGTAGTAAGTCTCAAAGAAACTTATTCAGTTTCCAAAGTACACGCGAAAGCGATTGATTATACTGAGACTATAAATAAAGGAAGGCTTTGATTCTCCTATTACTACAACTTGTAGCGGGGTAATTTGTATATGAAAAGCTACCCGCTTTGTTCTCCAGTTTGTACTACACAAACGAAAGAATGCCACAATAAAGTGGATATCTATTGGTATAAAACCCATGTCATAATAAACCCGAAGTTTATTGATAAGTGCACATGTCATGGTGTAAATTTGAAGTTTACCAATATTGATAATTTATTCAGTTGATATTTGTGTTAGCCATCTCATTTGAAGTATGATATGCAAATTCACATAGGTGAATATCAAAGAACTAGAAGTTCTTGTTCTCAGTAATGAACTGACCAACTAAAGAGTTCGGGTTGAAGCCCCTAAATTCTGGAAATATCAAAGGTGAATATGGGCCCATTCACCCGCCATGTATACCACATATGATGCATCTATGGAATGGTTACATGCGCAATTGTTATTAACCCGCAGCCTGGCCGTGCTTGCGAGGTAAAACGCTCAGTAATCTAACTTCGAGCATAGTTTCCAGATTCTCTACTCAAGACAGTTAATCTTGATAAGTTGGTTTATATCAAAGTAAGTTTAGCAAGATAATTATTGAGTGCTTCCACTTAATAGCTAAACTGTTTCTTGTGAGAACAAAGTTATATATATCAGTTTGATATAAGTTGTATACGAGAGTATATTCTCCCCTCACAAGTGGTTCAAGGTCAGGAACCAAATAATTTCATCTTATTATTAATGTGTTGTGTATATTGACATGATAATGCACAAAGATGATTTCCCAAAGTCGAGGAAACAAGTTAGCTTTACTAACATGAGGGGGAGACATGATAAACACTTGAGAAAAGGCTACATGGGATGAATTATCATTTGTATATGTATATCCCCGAATATCATGATATGAACCTGAAGTTCATAAAAGGGATAATTCAATTGCAACATATTGCAAAGCATGCTATACGCATTTGCTGACCCAAAGAAAGTAACTAAATGGAAGAGATACAATTCAAGAAGAATTGATTCCATATGAAAGACATGTAGTTTTGAACCTATAGTTCAAATGCTTGAAAGATAAAAGTCAAAAGTATGTATAGTCAGTTTTCGAGATCTTATTTGTTTAGTATCACTAATGAAAGATTGATATGCAGCTAAAGTCTATTATGCGACTTATATGACTTAACTTGAAAGATTTAAGTTGCTTGAAGCATATGCAATTCTTGGTCCTGAAGTACCGCATCCTAAGTACAATTTGTGTACATATGAATCTTGCCATAACTATAAGCATGATGGATTTGAGAATGCATCTATGGAGATATTGAAGAGCTATTCCACGACATTATATGAAGATGTTTATATCTATCAAGAATGATGATTTCAAGATGATGCACAAGATTGGAATGCAAATGCTCAAGGATATAAATCGATGTACTCATTAGGGGGAGTCAATGCGCGTTGCACTCTTTTTCCCTTACAAGGTTTTGTCCCACTGGGTTTTCCTTGCAAGGTTTTTAACGAGGCAACCAATAGGCGCATATTCAAACATGTGTACTCTTTCCTTACTTTAATTTTTCGCATTGGGTTTTGTTTTAAGGTTTTAACGAGGCACATCATTGAATAGACATTCAAGGGGGAATGTTATGAAATAGAAGATTCTTACACTTCTATTTAAGGTGAATGTCTTTAATGTACTTAATTAGAGAGGTTTTAGAGTTCTATTATTGGTAGCAAGATCTTCCTCCTCCCTATAAATAGAGGTGCTCTCTACCATTGTAATTCACCCCTCTCAACTCAATAAGAAGAACTCTCTCTACTCTTCTCTCTATTGCTATTGTTCTTGCTCTATTGTTCTTGTCTTTTGCTTTAGTTTATAACACTTTCATAGTTTATAGCAAAAATCTAAATATAGTTCCATCCTACAATTAATGGCACCATATATGCTACAAAATATTTGTCTCTCTCATTTTTTATATTTTGTCTCAGCTAATTAGCGTATATCTCCTCTGACCAGCTTCTCTCTCTCTCTCTCTCTCTCTCTCTCTCTCTCTCTCTCTCTCTTCTTCCATTCACTTTACCATCTTTTCCCATAAACCCACGTTTCATAAATCTTCTCCCACCTTAAATCTCTATTTCTCCGCAATTATCACCTCTACTCTCTTCTCCCACATACCCACGTTACTCCAATTCTCTCTCTGTATTTTCACAGCATAATCAATCTTTATTATTATTTGGCATACAAAAACAGATCTATTAAACAACAAATTTTAGGAAGAAAAAATTAAGAAATATAGAGATAGAGAAAGTAGAGGAGAAAGAGATCTAACCGTCCATCTCAACGATAGGGTTTTCAAGCTTGATTTTGTCGAAAGCCATGTTTACAGATGAAAGAGGTGAAGCTGTATTCACATGTATTCAGCACCATTAATTTATATTTGAGATGTATTAAAAGGTTGTGATTATTATCTTGTATTCAGTTTTAATCAGTTGTAATTAACTATTGTATTCAAGAGTAGTATTCAAGTGTATTATACAACTGTATTCAGTTGTAGTTAGTTATATTCAAGTATTTTATTCAGCAGAAGTTAGTTGTATTTTGTTGCATTCAAGAGTTTTATTCAGCTGTATTCAATTGTATTTTGTTGTATTAAATAGAAAAAAAAGGAGAAGAGAATTGAGAAGTTCGATCAGATGTGTTGCTCTGATTTTTCCTTCTTTTCACGTTTTTGAGTTGCTTCTTTGAGCAAAATACACATTAGTGTGTACTCGTTTTAGATCTATGAGTTAAATTAGGAGATAATCCTGTGATTTGATTTCCTTCCATTTTTAACAAGTTTAAGTTCCCAGAATTTGCGCAAAAAAGTTACTGTATTTCACTGAAATTTTGCTTAAATACAGTTAAATACAGCTAAAATTTCGCTTGAATACACTTAAATACATATAACACTTAGCTGGATTTCCTATTTTTAATGCCTATTTTTTTCTTGTATTAATGAATACAACCATTTAAATACATGAAATACATTATATAAAAACATAAAAGGTATCTATAGAACGTAATATAGCAAAAAGTATCTATAAAAGGCTAATTAGAACTAAAAGATGGTGCTTTGTGATAAATTCTCCCGCCCCCATTTATTTGTAAAAGAACTAATCACCTCAATGCCAACAATCACATGTTTCCGAAATTATTTCGGATGCTCGAATTCTAAATCATCCAATTAAATCATGCTGGATATTTTTACTATTTTCTAAGCTAATTCTAAATGAAGCAAACAAGTCAAAAGAAAACAATCAACTACTAACTAAAATAAATATTTAAAAGCAAAATATTAAAGGGATAAACAAATGAAGAACGATGGGGCTTATAACTAATAAAATCGAGAACGATGGCACATATAATTAAAGACAAATGGACAATGCATGGATTTTATTAGGAAAAAAGTGCACAAGGATGGACCTTTAACAAGCTTTTTTCCCCCTTACTTCTGGCCTTTCGAACTCAAACGAGGACCATCTAGACCTCGACCGAAACATCATCAGCCGGAATCTCACACTTCATCAGACTCGATCAGAACTTTAACGAAGCTCAAGGATGGTGTTTGAATCGATTTTCGAAGCTGTTTTTGAGCTATTTTGCAGCTATTTTGGGGGTCATTAAAGAGCTGAATCATGGCTGAAAACGAGCTGGAGGTAGGTGGATTTTTTTAGTTTGCTTGTGTTTGAGTAGGGGGTAGTGGCGGGTTCAAAAGGAATATTTACTTCTATAGATGAAAATACTGCATGACCAGCCATTTATAATGGAAAATCTAGCAAGTTTCCTCTAATTTTTACAGTTGATAACACTGTAAATATTTGGGCCAAGTAGGTTGGATTGAGTTATAATCCATTATTTAACCTATCTTGACCCAAGTAAATATTGGGTTGGGTTGGGCATGGACCCATTTATTAGTGCAGCCCATGTTGACCAACCCAAACTCAGTCCAAACTATAACATTCCTTAAATCTATGAAAGTTTTAAACCACGCTAAATATAAAATTTAATATTTATAAAAATCTTAAATTATACTTCTATTACGAATTTAAACTTTTGTGATAGATTTTTGAATTATTTTTCTATTTATAAAGAATTGAATATATAATTAAAAGAATATTAATAATTTTAGTATTAGTAATATTTTAAAGTGTGTAGCATTAATAATTAGTTAAGTCAAAAAAAAAAAAAAAAAAGAAGAGAGGACAAGCCTAAGCCCGTAAAGGGCCGTTGAAAAAAGAAATGGCTTATAGCCTTGCCTTGGACGAAAAAGAGGTCCAAAGAAAGCAAAGCTACAAAATACTATACGAACAAAAAACATAAGCAGCATTTCAGCGAAACACTCACGCAGGAACGAAAAATTCTAGGTTTTTTTTATTCATTATTAGTTCTTAAACGAAGGTATATATAATTTTCTAGTCTTAATTATCGTACAGTAATAATATGTAAGAATTAGATAGTTTATTCCCTTCTTCCTCGATATCAACAGTAAGTTCTATGATTAGATGTGAAACTTTACAATTAATTCAAATGCACTGGTTGTTGTAGAATCAATTATTTGACGGGTATAAATTGGACTGAGACCTACGTATTGGCTCAATGAGTTTTTAAGTGAGTTGATATAACCCTTTACTAAAGTGGTTTAACTCACAAAAGAACGCATACGAGGTGTTTGATGAATTGCATAAAAGAGTTTATATGTACTTGATTGGAGCGAGTGAGTACCTATTAACATAATATTATTCTAGCTAAAGTTTAGATGATTTACTATGACATATGTGCATAAATTTTTAGATTTTATGTTATTCATATATACCATTTTCATGTTGAAAATTCATGAAGGAGCAAGAATGTTTAGATAAATTTTTTGAATATTTATTTCAATCTTATGACATGATTTACATTTAAGGATACTTTTATGAGTATGTATAAGATATATCAGCAAAGATTTATACTTATAAAGTCATAAGAAGAAGTTTAGAAAGAAAAGATATTTGAGAGTATCCTTTAGTCTGAATCATCATCCAGGCCGAGGGTCCTGATCAAAACTATTTGTTTCAAAGTAGGGAGCATGCCAACCGAGTGTCTCAATGCTGAGAATGGTCCAAGCCAAGTTAAGGTATGGTACATGAGCGCTGAGAACCATGAAGCGAGTGACACCTTGTGGATTAGGCCTATTCGATCAGGTTGGGATCGAACCCATGTCGATCACACGGTGTCACGACACAAAATTCACTAAGGTTCGTGGTGGTTCCGGACACCGCTATCAGGCAAGCCAACCAAATTACTTAATAAAAATCTCATTTTTAACACTTTTGAAATCTAGGATTTTCCTTTCATATTTAGAAATTTATAAGAAATAAAGTATCAAATCAAATTTAATGTTAAACAGTTAATACAATACTTCAAACCATCGCAAAACCCGGTGTCATAAGTGCATGAGCATCTACTGATAAGAGAATCAAATACAACATATATTCGGAATATAGTGGACAAGAAGTAAATACAGTACACTGGAAGGGACTGCTCTAGCTGTAGCCGTCTCGAAGATGCAACTCACCTAGTCCCAGCATCATCCACGCTGCTATGACTAGAAGGCCATTGGAGTCATATATACATGTGTAACAAAATATAGAACAAGTGTAGCATGAGTATAAAAATAACGTGTACCCAATGAGCATCCCGCCTAATCCCAAAGGGGTAGAGACGAGATGGTCAACTTTGACATTCACTAATGGTCCGATAATGATTTATCCTTACTATATATATATAAAAAGGTGGAATTATTTTATAAACATAATTTTAATCCGAATAAAAGAAACAAGTACAAATATAATTCTTTTATAGGAAATTTCCAAAATTTCTCTTTACTATTAACAAATTAATCTCGGGCCAGGGTGAGGCAGTAAAAACTTTAATAGGTTCAAGGCAGCAGCAAAAATGCGCAAATCATGCCAAGGCGACGACCCGCTCCAACAAAAATGTAAATTGTGCATTGCGGAGGGTCGAACGGCCAGTACCATAGATGCATTTATTTAATCCGCCGAGGCATTCGGCCCGTTCCAAAAGTAATAACATACCTTGCTCGCGAATCATGCATGCGATGCAGGTACACATAGGGATTACATGCTTAATCAATCAATTAGGGACTTATCGGGTGACATTTATTTTGATAAAACCAATTCTCCTTTAACAATTTTCAAGAAATGAAGCTTGATTCTTTTGAAATTCATTTAGGCAGAATAGTCTAAATGACACGTATACTTGTGTCACTTTGTCATCCCGGTCCCCAAGCTTAATGAAGTTGCATCTAGACACCTCTACTCGTTCAAAAGTAATATTTGTGTGTTCCTCAATCTCCACACTGTATTATCCACGTCACATAAAAATATTCCGTGTCATTATTTTTATTGACAAAAACTATATTTGGAAAAGAAAAAGTTGAATCCTAAAATTTTCTCTCACAAACACATTCATGCCTTTCTCTCACTCAAACAACTATTAGAACGGAGGATTCGTGGAGCCAAAAGGTGAGGGTCGTCGGAGAAGGAATCACCACTACTGCCACGGCTACTACAACAACAACAACAACAACCCAGTATAATCCTACTTATTGGGGTTTGGGGAGGGTAGTATGTACGCAGACCTTACCCCTACCCTTGGGTAGAGATGTTATTTCCAAATAGACCCCCGGCATCCTTCCCTCCAAGAACTTCCCACCTTACTCTTGGGAAGACTCGAACTCACAACTTCTTGGTCTGAAAAAGCAAAGCATCTACAAATTTCCAGGTGTTACCTTTTGTGTCTACGTAGCCAAGCAGAGAACAACAATGATTCAACAACGGTCAAGCAAGGGGAGTGGATATCATTCTGCTCACAGTAACCAGATATTCTAGCAAAGGTTTCTTGCTTTTTTGGGTAACCAGATATGTGGATGTTCCCTTCGATAATACCACCAGTTTTTCTACCAGCTAATTACTAATACATCCATGAGGGTTGTTTTTCCAGCACCACTAACTCCCACCAGTGCAGTGAGCACCCCAGGCCTAAATGCTCCAGTGATGTTAACCAATAACTGTAATCGGTCTTCTGTCATGCCTTGTTGCTTGACGTTCCTCCGATAAGGAATCGTCTGAAGGAAAGCCTAATGGACAAGTTTTGTGGATCCGGGCCTTGTGAAGGCTCAGCCTGAATAAAGCTCCGGCTGCATACAACATCGAAGGCGCCATGATTTTTAACAAAGCTTGTTAGTGATTAGTAAAATTGTGGAGCTTTTTGAATTTGATCGAAATGATTGAATAAAATTTTTATTTTTCAAGTTTCGTAATTTGAAGTTTCGCCGTTTTGTTTCCTAATTTGTCAATTTTCCTTCATTAATTTAGGCGGTCATATTGTATATTCTTGAATTTGGAAGGAACAAGTCTTCTTCGTCGTCGGGGTGTTCTTTTGTCTTTCCGAAAGTGAAACCTCTTTGACCATTTTCTTAAATTTATTTAATTTTTGTCTTTTCTTTTTCTTTTTATCTTTTCTTATTTTAATTATTTCTTATTTAGATATTTACCTTCACGCTCCTTCCATGCGTGAAATAAATGTATCTTGTCCAACTCAGCTGTCAAGTTGCCACATAGACATGGTCAATGGTCAGGGGGTTTAAAATATTACTTTTGAACGGGTAGATGTGTCTAGATGAAACTTCATTAAGTTTGGGGACTTGGATGACAAAGTGGCACAAGTATAAGTGTCATTTAGGATATTCTTCCATTCATTTAATAATTTAATGTGATTTAAAAAATTCAAGTAATAAAATGGGTTCACAAATAATTCAAGTATAACATGTTTTTGGGCCATAGTCTACCCGGACAATAGCATAATAGTAGCTAAGAAAGGACTTTCTTCACCTCGTGCATATTTAGCCCCCACAAATAGGAGCACATAACCAATTTAACTCACCTACAGGGTCAAATTCCCACTCACAAGATTAGAAAGGAGACTCACCTCGCTCCGAAGACTCATAACCGGCATGCTACATTCTTCTGAAGGCTTGAACCAACACACAATGCTCTAAACCTAGCCAATGATCATACAAAATCCATTAATATATGCTCAATTAAACTACAACCCAATTTATAACAATCTAACCCCGACCAAAAGTTGACAAAGATGACCTCGGGCCCACATGCCCGAAAATTCGAAATTTCTCGAAGATAAAATTTACCCATGAACTCACGAACTCAAATATATGATTTTCTCTTAATTCCATATAAAAAATTACGGTAAAAAACCAAGAACACAAATTTTCTAGGTCTTCCTCTGACCTGCAATTTTCTACCTATTTTCCTGCTAAAATCTACACATAATTGATGTACTTAACTCAAATTAGGTGCCGATCACTTACCTTAACTTTGATGGATGTTGGCCCAAGTCTCAGTTGATTTTTGAAGATTGGAAAATGAACTGATGGAAGGACCTGGTCCATCTTGTACTACACAGTCTGAATCAACCAGTGCACATGCAGAGCACGTGAGGAAGATATATAATGAACATCACACATCAATATCTTTTGAACATAATCGAAAAGGTTGCATTTGAGATAAGGAGGACAATCTCCTTATGTGAAGAGAACTTAATCCTAAGTTAGGATAATAGATAGAGTTTGTGTTGGCTAAGGACTCGAATTATGTACGAATGAGAAGTGGAGTCTTAATCAAACTTTTACTACTAACTCAATACATGATTACGTTTGTTCTCTTTTACAGGTAACACACACAAGTAGAAGCAAAGCATATTTGAGAGAAACAAGAGCAAGTCTGATTTTCAAAGCAACAAGTTACAAGAGTGTACGCCAATAGCTACATGAACCTAGAGAAATACCAGTTCCATCTGAGTGTTTATTTCTAGTTCAATAGTAGTAGGGTTTTATATTGTACCTTTTAGCTTTTCTAGAAGCAATTTTATTAGGTACCTTGTATCATCAAGTTAAAGTTAACCTGATAATGTCGCAGCAGCTGAGGCTTTGTGCCACACTATGATTAGAGTTTAATCCTTAGGTTTACAAAGAGACTTCGTAATTGTTGTTTTAGCTCATTGATTTTTTGTGGAGTTTGGGAAAACCCTACTGAGTAGTAGTTCGTGTTTTTTTCACCTTTTCAGCCAGGTGTTTTCCACGTAAAAATATCTGTGCACTTTACTTTAGGTTTTTATTATTCCGCAAACTTCTGTAGTTAGAACACTTAGAAGAACCAGGTTCTTCTAACGCCAAAATTAGATACCACATAAATCGCCTCCCCCTCTTGTGTGGTATTGACGTTTATTAACGTCAATTGGTATCAGAGCAGGTTATCCTTGAAGAGGTTAACACCATAGGAAAAAGATCAACATGAGTGCACCACCTGGGAACTGGGAAGGACAGTCTACTGCAAGGCCTCCACTATTCATTGGTCTCTACTATTCTTGGTGGAAAAAAAGAATAAGAGACCACATCATGGGTGAAGATTATGAACTTTGGGACACTTTACAAGTGGCTCATGAAGGAACACTTCAGGTGAAGAGGTCAAGAGGAACTCTATTGTATTCTCAATATGAGAATTTTACTATGAAGGATGGTGAAACTATCCAAGAGATGTATACTAGGTTCACTACACTGACAAAATGAACTTGAGTCTCTTGGAAGGGTTATTCTGGAAGAAGACAAGGTAGAGAAGATTCTAACTAGAGTTTTTCTGCCATTCAGGAATCCAAAAATATTGCTACTCTGAAACTGGATGAACAGATTGGAAACTTCACTGCTTATGAATTGAGAAGGCAAACTATGAAGATGGATGCTCCAAAGAAAGAAACAAGTCTGGCTCTCAGAATATCAGAATGATTAGATAGAAGATGATGAAATGGCAATGAAAACTAGAGACTTCAAGAATTATCTTATGAGAGGCAAGGGCTCTTGAAGAGGATCAACATTCAATAAAACTAGGGCTCCTGAGAAGCATACAAACGATTGTTACTTTAAATATGGGAAGACAGATCACATGATCAAGAACTTCCATCAATGGGAGATTGAGTGGAAGAAAGAGAGTGCAGAAAGAAGGAACATGAAGAAGGAACAGGTTCAACCAAAGAGAAACAAAGGTACTACCAAAGCCATTGTTGCTGCCTGGGGAGATACGTCCGATGAAGTCTCAGAAAATGAAGCTGAAGATGAGAAAGCCCTAATGGCCATCGGAGAATCAGAATATGAATAGGAGGTGCATATTCTACATCTTAAAGAAGAGATTAAATTCCTGTCTAAAGAAAAATTGGCCGAGTTCTTGATGGACTTCATAGATGAGTCTGAAATAATAAACAGTGAGAAAAATGTTCTGTCTAGGGATTGTGCAATACTAGAAGAAAAAGGCAAAAGGCTAGAATCTAGGGCTGATGAGAGTAATAACTTAAATACTGAGTTGAAGAACCAGGTTCTTCAACTGGAAAACAGTGTCCTAGAACTCAAGTTTGAAAACTTAAAATTAAAAATAAGGGCAGGAATGAAAAAAACTGATTAATCATTTCTCACACTAGAAGAAAATTTAGGAAAAATGAATGATGAGCTGTATAAGAAAGATGAATCAATCAAATTCCTTAAAGAAGAATTAGGAAAGGTGAAGCATGAACTAGACAGAACATGCAAGTGGAACAAGGCTTCTGACGCACTCTTCTGGCTGCAAGAGCATCACAACAGCAACAAGAGAGGACTTGAGTTTGGGACACAAGCTCCAAAATGGGACCCCAAAAACATGTTTCTCACTCTTCCTGAGAACAAGATCTGTACACATTGTGGTAAGAATGGCCATTACAAAAATGAATGCAATGCAAAAGAAAATGCCAGTCAAAGGAACAAAATTTTTGTTCAAGGAAAACACAAATTGCCTGGTTGGGGAATGAGAAATTTAACTCATCCTTTTGCCCATAGAAAGGGACCCAAACTAGTTTGGGTTCCAAAGACTAACCCTGATTTCATTTTGTAGGTCCAAATGAAAGGAAGTAGCCAAATTTTGTACATGGAAAGTGGCTGCTCAAAACCTATGATTGGTAACAAGGACCGATTTTTTTCACTTGAGAACCTAAAAGGAGGCAATGTCTCCTTTGGAAATCGTAAGAAAGGTGAGATAATTGGGGTTGGAAAGGTAGGAAAGATAGACTCTCATTCCATTGAGAATGTCTATTTGATAGATGGCTTGAAATATAGCCTAATAAGTGTGTCACAACTGTAAGACAGAGGTAATCCTGTGGCTTTCGATTTCTTAAAATGTTTTGTGATTAGCCTTACTACTGACAATATTGTTTTGCAGGGAAGAAGAGATAACAATATTTACACTATAGATTTGTCGACTCTTTCTTAAAATGAGCATACTTGTCTGAGTGTGTTAATTAATGATCCCTCCTTTGGAACAAAATACTTGGTCATGCTAATCAATTAAACAAATTAGTTTCCAAGGAGTTGGTGCTAGTGTTACCTAATATCATGTTCAAGGAAGACAGAGTTTGTGAGGCATGTGCAAGGGGGAAGCAGCTAAGGTCATCCTTCAAACCCAAGAAAATGGTAAGCTCGTCCAAGACGTTGGAACTGGTTCATATGGATCTCTGTTGTCCAATGAGATCCATGAGCAGAGGTGGTAAAATATATGTTTTGGTGCTTGTTGATGATTATTTTAGATTTACGTGGGTGTTGTTTCTAACTTCTAAAGATGAAGCATTTGAAATGTTCACAGCTTTTGTTAGAAAAATCCAGAAACAATTAGGAAATCAACTTGCATCCATTAGGTCTGATCATGGAACTAAATTCGAAAATATAAAGTTTGTTGAATTTTGTGATGAAAATGAATTAGTTCATAATTTCTCTGCCCCTAGGACTCCTCAGCAAAATGGGGTAGTTGAAAGGAAGAACAAGATCCTTGAGGATATGGCAAGGACCATGTTACTTTCCAGTAAATTACCTCATAGCTTTTGGGCAGAGGCTATAAACACTTATTGCTATATAATTAACAGATTCATGACCAGACCTCTTGTAGAGAAAACTCCCTATGAGTTACTTAAAGGGAGAAAACCAAATATATCCCATCTTAAGGCTTTTGGTTGCAAGTCCTATGGGCACAATAATGGCAAAGATTCCCTTGGTAAGTTTTATCCCAGAAGTGATGAGGGAGTGTTCTTGGGATATTATTCACATAGCAAAGCTCATAAAGTGTTTAATGAAAGAACTCTATGTGTAGAAGAAAGTGTACATGTTGTTTTTTACGAAACTAACACTCTTTTTGAGAGACAGGAACATGAAGATAAAGCCATTGGACTGGTGAGACAACTGACTGAAGCCACCACTCAGGATAAGGTGGAATCACTAGAAGGAACATGTGATAGAACAGGTCCTTTTACCTTGAGCAATCAGACAGGGGGAACTAATGTGAGAAGTAATGAACAAAAGGAATCTGTTCTTGAGCTTGTTCCTCAGCAGCAAGACAATGATGAGACATCCAGCGGGCTCCAATTGATTGGAAAGTCATACAGGTACCTGAGTTCTCACCCCATTAAGAACATAATCAATGATCCCATATATGGAGTCAAGACTAGATCACAACTGAAGAACCTGTGTGCATTTGATGCCTATTTGTCCCTGATTGAACAAAAGAATGTGAGTGAAGCTCTACAAGATGCGAATTGGATCAATGCTATGCAAGAAGAAATCAATCAGTTGGAAAGAAGCCAAGTCTGGCACTTGGTTCCAAGACCTAAGGACGGGTCAATCATTGGGAAAAAATAGGTCTTCAGAAACAAGCTGGATGAATATGGAACAGTTACAAGAAATAAGGCAAGGTTGGTACTTCAAGGTTATAGTCAAAAGGAAGGCATCAATTATGATGAGACTTTTTCTCCAGTTGCTAGACTTGAAGCAATTAGACTTCTCATAGCCTTCGCAACACATATGGAATTCACTCTTCATCAAATGGATGTGAAAAGTGCCTTCCTAAATGGATATCTCAAAGAAGAAGTATTTGTGAAGCAACCTCCTGGATTCGAAAGCAAAGAATGTCCTGACCATGTATACAAGCTAGATAAGGCTCTTTATGGTCTCAAGCAAGCTCCAAGAGCTTGGTATGAAATATTGTCAAAATTTCTTCAGGAGCATGGGTACAAAAGAGGTAAAATTGATAGTACCTTGTTCCTAAGGGAAAAACGTAAAGACCTTCTTGTTGTACAAATTTATGTTGATGACATAATTTTTGGGGTTACTACAGAGAGGTTGAGCAAGGATTTTGCAAAACTAATGGGCAATGAATTTGAAATGAGAATGATGGGAGTACTCAATTTCTTCTTGGGTTGGCAAATCAAACAAAGTCCAAATGGTACCATGATTCATCAGCAGAAGTACACAAAAGAACTAATTAAGAAATTTAAAATGGGAGAATCCAAAGAAATAGATACTCCTATTGCAATTGCCACAAAGTTAGATGTTGATGAACCCGGTTCATCAGTGCACAAAAAGTTGTACATGGGTATGATTGGTTCACTTTTGTATCTTACTGCCAACAAACCTGACATTGTTTTCAGTGTAGGAATTTGTGCCCGATTCCAAGCAAATCCAAAGGAGTCACACTTGACTGCAATCAAAAGAATATTAAGATACCTAAAAGGCACAACTGATCTATGTTTGTGGTATCCCAAAGGTAGTAATTTTGACTTAATTGGATTTGTTGATGCTGATTATGCAGGTTATATAGTAGATTGGAAGAGTACTTAAGGTGTGCACACTTCCTAGGATCTTGTCTTGTATCATGGGATACCAAAAAGAAAAATTCAGTGGCCCTCTCTACTGCTAAAGCTGAGTATGTTGCTGCAGCCTCATGTTGTGCTCAGTTGTTGTGGATCAAGCAACAATTGGTAGATTTTGGAATTGAATTGGGATGCATACCTATATTTTTGTGATAACACTAGTGCAATCAGTATGACAAAGAACACTATTCATCATAAAAGGACTAAGCACATATACGTTAGGCACCACTTCTTAAGGGACAACTATGAAAAAGGATTAATCTCCATATAATTCTGTGCCACAGATAAACAAATAGCTGACATCTTCACCAAGGCATTAAGTAGAGAAAAGTTTGAAAGGAACATGTTGGAATTACGGATGACTAAGGTCACCTAAGAGGTCATGTTCAGAATGCACAATGAAAAAAAAAGATTTTTTTGGTTAGTATTTCTTAATATCTGTGAATATTAGACTGATTTCTACTCAGCTTAATACTTTTAAATAAGTATACTCCTGTTACATGTGGTTATTTAATTCACTAATCTCTTACAAAATTTCTATTCTGACATTTGAGGCATAGTCAAGAGAAGTGTCATATGAAAAACCCGGTTCATCAATATGTACTCATGAGAAAGGTCAGGTATGTTTCTATACTTTGCACAATTAGAAAAATTAATTTTCAATAATGAGCAAGAGTCTAGAAATTCCAAATCGTCTCAAAATTCTATCTGTTGGAAGCCAATTGAACCAGTTTCAATGAAATTAGAATTCTAAGAATAACGGAACTCTTTTCCTTAACCTTAGCAATTCTAATTAGTTCATAGGGAGACCGAAACTCTTGAAAGATAAGACGTCTACTAACACCTAAAAAGTGCTTTTTCTGGAATAATAATTACTCTTCTTTAAATGTCTCCCTAATCATATCATAACCGTCATTAATCTCTCAAATCTCTGATCATCTCCTCTCGTCTCCAAACCCTATAAATGTCCAAAAATTTTCTTAATCTTTCCACAAGTTCATCATCCAAAATGACTTATCCCCAAGACAATCCAGGAACCCCACCACTAGTGTCACCTAACACCACCTCCTCCTCTTCACCTCCTATCAAATCCCCAAAACCAAGATTTCGTCAGACAAAAATGATAGCCAAGAAAGCTGTTGCAACTGAACCTTTGAGAAAAGCTTTAAATGAAAGTTTGAAAGCCAGTCAAAAGAAAGAATCTCTAGCAAAAGTCGCTGATTCAAGTTCTGAGTCGGATCAATACATCTTTGCCAGCGAGGACGATGAACCTGGGTCTTCTAAAATTGCTATGCATCAAGAAACCCCAACCGAGGTAAGATCTTATTTTTTCCGGTGGATGTAGTTGAAAAAGTAGTAAATAGGTGTCTTGATAGGGGCTGCTAAGGATATATCTGGGAATGAGTCTGTAGACAAATGAAGAAAAGGAGGAAGAATGTGTTGTCTATTTGTGGGAGTGGGGGGGATAGGGTATCACATTCAAGGGGAAGTGAATCAGGGGAGGCTGCAGAAGGGTTGGTGGACTTAAGCAAACAAACTGATAAACCTAGTCCACCAGTGGAGGAGGTCTTGGCTGACATGATGAAGAAGCTGGGGGATAGCTATTATCCCAAGAAACGCAAGTCTTCTTCATTTAGAACTCCTGCCGCTGCAAAACCGACTAAGAAATCCAAGACTGCATCACCCAAGGTTGCTCCTAGGGCTAGAACAACAAGAAGCAATGTGAGAGAGAGTGAAGCTGAGTTAAAGAGGGCACTAGAGGAGAGTAGAAGGAAATGAATAGAAAAAGGAAAAGGGAAGGTTGGTGAGAGTGCAGAAACTGTGGCTGAGAAGGAGGATGAGGTCATGGAACAGGTCCATCCAGCGGAACAAACTACTGAAAAGGCTCCTATTGCAAAATATAAGGAGACTAGGAATTCTTTCAAGAAGTCAAAATATGTACCTTCTGAGTCCTCCCTTACAAAATTAACAAGATCTGGATCTAAAGGAAAACAAGTGAAAATGGTTGTAGAAGAATAAGAGAGTGATTAAGAAGAAGAAGAAGATGACTCTGAGAATGAGCAAGATAGATATGCCACTTTTGGCAAAAGAAAAATTCTGAAGGGCAGGCTGCTGAAAGACCTGGAGGAGCCAGGCATGATGAGGCTTCTAGCATCTCTGGAAGCTCAAGGTTAGAAGGACATGGTCCTTCGGTTGAATGAAACTGGCCAGGAAAGAACTGGTTGAGTTCATGGCAAATGGATCGGCGTAGAATGGTCTGGTGACCAGTACTGTTAAAGGTGTCAAGGTAAAGTTCAATGCTGAGAAGCTGGGGGAGATTTTGAATATCCCTTGTGAGGATATGATGAATACACAAGGCAGAGGTGGCCTTGCTTGGATGGGTTGCCTTCAGAGCTGCAGATAACAAGAAATGTTTTGTTACACCAAATCAGATGCAGAAGTGCCTAAGGCCAAGGCAGTGCAAAAGAGTGAGATGAGGCCTGAGCACAAGGTGCTCTTTGAGTTTGTCAACAAATGCCTCCTGCCCAAACAGCAAAGAAGGCATATTGCTAACTATATGGACCCGGTGCTCATGCAGTGCTTGACTCAGAGTAAGCAAATCAACTGGCTTGTATTTATGGTGAAGCTTCTGGAAAGAGTGATAAATGGTTCAACGGCTCATGCCATTCCCTACGGCTTTATTTTAACTACTGTGCTTGAACGACTAGATGTTCCCTTGAAAAAGGTGGGAAATGGCGTCCAACACTTTGGCATCAAGACCCTTCAAGCTTGTGATTATCTGCTCAGCACTATCCCTATTGAACCTGGTTCATCTTCTAAGACTCCTGTGAATAGCAAAGTCAGGTCCTTAGTTCAGGAGGTTGGCATGAAGGATGCGGAAATAGAAAGGCTTAATGCTTGGGTGGCAGAATTGGAGAGAGAAAGGAATTGGCTGAGAGTTGAACTTGCAAAAGAAAAGGAGAAAAATGAAGGCATGCTCCAACAAATGCTAAACCTGCTGAAAGCCCAACCCTCCAGCACTTCCAAGCCTTAGGTGTCCTTTGCTTAGTAAGCAGTCTAGTTTCCCTCTCAGTGTAAAGTTTATGTGGTTCTTGGTTTTTATTTTTGCTCATGGTTAGAAGTTTTCTTTTTCTTTTTGTGGACTGCTACGTAGAAACTTCTCTGTAATCAACGAATGAAGCTTTTTTGGTTCTTTTTAATCTTGTTCGTAATAGTTATTTCTAAGTTGATTTTTGATTAACTTGAACATGTGTTCACTTGTAGTTGCCCCAGTGGCCATGAGTATAAATTAACTTTGAGGATTCACATTATTTATGCAACTTTTCAATGATGCCAAAAGGGGGAATATATTATGCCTAAAATTCATTTTCTGAACTAGTGATGTTTATTACCTAAATCTAACCTCCTTAATGATAAGTTAAATCATTTTCTAAGTGTTGATTTCAGCTAAGTGTACCGGCTCCCAGATCACAATAAGCACAGAGTTTGTCATCATCAAAAAGGGGAAAATTGTTGGCCCAAGTCTCAGTTGAGTTTTGAAGATGGACAAATGAACTGATGGAAGGACCTGGTCCATCTTGTAATACACAGTCTGAATCAACCAGTGCACAGGCAGAGCACGTGAGGAAGATATGTACTAAAGATCGCGCACCAATATCTTCTGAACATAATCGAAAAGGTTGCATTTGGGATAAGGAGGACAGTCTCCTTATGTGAAGGGAACTTAATCCAAAGTTAGGGTAAGAGTTGGAGTTTGTGTTGGCTAAGGACTCAAATTGTGCACGAATGACAAGTGGAGTCTTAGTCAAACTCTAACTACTAACTAAATATATGATTGCGTTAGTTCTCTTTTACAAGTAACACACACAAGCAGAAGCAAAGCATACTTGAGAGCAACCAGAGCGAGTCTGATTTGCAAAGAAATACATGCAAGTTACAAGTGTGCGCCTACAGCTACATGAACCTAGAGAAGAACCAGTTCCATTTGAGTGTTTATTTCTAGTTCAATTGTAGTAGGTTTTTATATTGTACCTTTCAGCTTTTCTAGAAGCAATTGTACTATGTACCTTGTGTCATCAAGTTAGAGTTAACTTGATAATGTCACAGCAGCTGAGGCTGTGAGCTACACTGGGATTAGAGTGTAGTCCTTTGGTTTACAAAGAGTCTTTGTAAATGATGTTATGGCTCATTGATTATTAGTGGAGTTTGGGAAAATCCTACTTAGTGGCAGGTCGTGGTCTTTTCACCTTTTGAGCCAGGTGTTTTCCACATAAAAATGTATGTGCACTTTATTTTCAGTTTTTATTATTCCGCAAACTGCTGAACCAGGTTCTTCTAACGCGAAAATTAGGTACCACACAAATCACCCCCTCTTGTGTGGTATTGACGTTTATTGACATCAATGGAGAGAATCCTCTCTTGAAACCCCTCCAAGAATCGCCCAAGCCAAGAAAATATGAGAGGAAATGGCCAAAAAATCCGATTTTTAAACCCCTCTGCCTCCAGCTATTTCCACTTCTGCGTAAATATTTCCACTTCAGCGGTCCAGCTTTTGCGGACAAAACTCCGCTTTTGCGGACAAGGGTCTCCAACCTAATTTTGCTTTTGCGGTCCTGGCTGCATTCACACCCAACCAACTTCTGCGGCTCCTTCCTCGCTTCTACAGGGCAGCTTCTGCGGTCCTCTTTCCACAGAAGCACAAATACCCGCACCAGCAACTCAGCTTTTCCAAAAAATCCATTTTAGATCTGTTAACCAACTGGAATCCACCCGAGGCCCGCGGGACCTATCAAACATACCAATCAATCCAAAACACATTGCTCGAGGCCTCATATAATATCAAACAATGCTAAAAGAAAGAATTACGCCCCTATTCAAGCTTTATGAACTTTGAACTTTCCAACTTCTACTTCCGATCTTTAAACCTATCAAATGATGTCTGATTGACATTAAATTTTGAACCCAAGTCATATTTGACATTACATACCTACTCCAACTTCCAGAATCATATTCTGACCCTCATATCAAAAAGTCCACTTCCGGTCAAACTTCTCAAAAACCTTCAAATTTCTATCTTTAGACAAATGGCATCAAAATGACCTACGGACCTATGAATTCATTTCCGATCATGCTCCCAACTCCAGTATCACCATAAGGAGATACTCCCAGTCTTGGAATCCCAAATAGACATCGATAACGGTGAAATGCATTTCAAAACACACATAAGAAATTTCTTCCAAAATGATAACTTCCACAATAGGCGCCAAAACGCTCCCGGGTTATCAAAAACCCGAATCGGGCATACATCTCTGTCCGAAATCATCATATGAACTTTCTGGAACCATTAGATCCCGATTTTGAGGTTTTTTACTCAAAAATCCAATCCTAGTTCATTCTTTCAAGTTTAAGCTTCAGAAATGAGAATTCTCTTCCCAAATCAACCAAACTTCCCGAAATTCATTTCCGACCACGCGTACAAGTCACAATATATGAAATGAAGCTGCTCATGGCCTCAAAATGCTGAACAATGAGCTAGGGCTCAAACTGACCAGTCGGGTTGTGACATCCTCTCTCACTTAAACATGCGTTCGTCCTGGAATGTGCTAAGAACTATACTGAAATGGTCTGACATAACTGATTAGCACCTCGTGCACCTTTCCGTGCTACCACAACTTAGTTGAGCACATTAGCTCGATAAATTATTAAAAATATTCCCTTTTATTCAAGCAAATGAGCCTTAGAGCCCAATTCCAATATCCGGAATTCTATGCCAGGCCTATTTTCAACATAGATCACCAAATCATTCACACATGCTCTACCCAACATGAATTTATAACCCTGCTGAATTCGTACTTTGCAACACTTAATCTAGAGGACCACGATAACTATTTATGATCAACTTAGACAAAATTCAACGGATCAGATGCTCTCATTGCACCTCATGACAAATGCGAGTCATACTTTAACTCTTACAATGCCGCCAATACAGATGAGATGTGCCAAAATTCATAATCAATTGCCGAGTCAATCAATCATTGAATCTATACTTCTGACAAGAAACATTACCACATTCTAAACCAAATCATGATCTTTGCTACTTAATATACTTCATATAATCAGATTGCACTGATCCTAAATCCCATAATCTCGTCTCACCTAGTACGAACTTCTCAGGAGATAAGCCACTCCAAATGTGATCAAAAGTCTCATATGACGCCACCATGTGCCAATAGGCCACCAATTCGAACACAATACAAAAAGAAAATCAAACTCATGAAGGAATTACCTAACCCCCACACTAATATGGACTTTCCTTAGAAGATAGGAAGCAAAACACAAAAAAAAGCATATAGAAAACTAGACTCGAGGCGGCGCTCAACCCAATCCAAATAACATACCCATGGCAGCGTGCCACCCGATCCACACATAGATCTCACATAAGTAGATTGCACTTCGAGCTAAATCTGCTCATTACAATAAAAATATGAATTTTAGTCGCAAGCAATCTAAATGCATAATACCATCCTTGGGAAAACACATAGCGTTATAGGCTACAAAACTCAAGCACATCTGAGGTGCTATACAAGATCTGAATCGCAAGAGCCATTTTGTTCATATAGAATCATCGTCACGTTGAACCTAAACACATATGAAATTCAACAAGTCTCACAACTCATACGGCGCTATTCATCATTATCTGGAATAACTGACTACAAAATAATACCCCGACTGTTCCTCCATAAGGAACACTCACTGAGACGAACACAACCGGCCTTATTAAAGCAATGTTTACATTTAAATCAATCCACTGCTCTCAAGTTGATTTCTGATTGCACCAACTGGGCTAGTAACCTTTCAAAGGTCCATAATAAGTCCCTTTCCCTCATAACATATAAGAATCACCATCATTACCGGAGCAACCTCCTCAGTTCATAAATCGATAACCAAAGTGCCCTCCCGTCCAAAATTCTCATATTAATGATATTACCGCAATCCTCATTCTTATTTTAAATCTTTAGTCAATCAAGTGACTACACGTCAAACTTATACAATCTTCCCGTGGGACATGCTCCCACAATCTCCCGAATTAATAACGGGTTCTCCCATCTAATCCATCAGTTGCACTAATGTTGAAAAGTGATCAAGAATCCTGAACCAGGATGCAAAGCCTCTTTCGCACCACATCGATCTCAGATGACGGTGAATACAATACCAACTTACTTTAAACATTCCACCCCTTTCTTGCTCATCCGAGCTCGTGACATCCTCACCAGCACCAAACTGATACATCGATCCTCACTTAGAATTATCATGCTACTCACTGCACCCAACGTGCCAACATACAATAGGACACAATATTCATCGTAACTTAGAAATCATTATTATTTTAACACTTCATCATATAAGAACGTTACACTTAACTCACTTCAGGAGAATCATAGCAACACACAGGTAAATTCTCATAACCTTAGAATATGCAAATCTGCAAGTAGTGGTCCAAGCCACCATAGCCCTTTCGGAATCCGCTTCTGCTTAACAAGCCATAATCGAAAATGCTTCTTAATAACATCAATTACGGAGGACGACAAGCCTCACACATACCGCCACAAATCATACGCATAACTTGATAACGCGGAATGAACTTATCGTTGGCCCCAATATGCCAATTCGGCTATGGCTAATCATTCTACCTTCTTCTAATTTATACTTGCTTTCCTTAGAAATAATACTAATTCCGTTCAACGCATAACCTACTCCATCTACACTCACCCCAAGTGACCTTGAATCACGAGACCATGCTGTCTCAATTCACACGAGCTAGTTCATATAACTCAAATGTTACACCACACGTCAAAATATCATAGAACATTCCGAGCACCTTCTCATGAGCTGCTACAAAGCATGATTCTTAACTGTACTCATAGGATCGAAATCATTGGGCACCACACTTTAACTTCTGAATTCAATAGGACTGTTATTGAGAGCTGCCCGCTCTGACTTGGTCCCGAATAATTCACTTCATTAATCATATAACACATGAATACTCTCTCGGCAAAGCACCCGGTGGAATCACTTCCTATGAAACCTGTATCTATACAAAGCATAAGTCATGGACCTTTTTCCAAGCCCGAACATGAGCCAATAAGGCCAAACATATCATGCCTCTACCAATTCATTAACTCAAATTACCACTTATGGTCTTTTCCCGTAGCTGAAACAACCCATCAATATGCAGATAAACGGAGCCCTCGCAAGTAGTTAATCATGCAACCCAGTCTTAGGAGGTGGGACCCTACCACTTAGCTTGAAGCCACTAGTACACAACTCTAGAACTCACCAGAATCCTTTATCTTTTCTTGACATAATCTTATGCAATCATCCACCACAATTTCTCGGAATCTTTCTGTAAATCCCTATCTTTCATATTCTGAATCATCATCCACATTCGCATGACCAATCTCTTCGCTGAAAACCAATATAATTCTTTGTAGAAGCTTCACAAACCACGCGACCGCTAATATGCTCATAGGAAATATCTCGCCTTCAAAAATCACTTCCCGACACTTTCCAAATGCTGCTGCACGGGATACAATCACTATGACATAAATGACAAAATCTTTAGTCCAAGCTCACTCTCTAGCAACACCAGTCCGTTCACTCCTAGTGGACATCAATTTAATGTGCGACAACACATTTCCAAATTCAGAGTTATGCTGCGTCTTTCTTACTTTCAAGCAGCTCCTTACCTTATACCAGATATCCTGCCGCATGATGGCCCATACTTCAATTTACACCTGCATTGCCAGTCACTCAAATCCTATATTATTCCAAAACTCTCACTTGGCGCTTATTCATTCTACTACCAAGCCCAAATACAACATCCTCCACTCTCCCACTTTGGGCAAACTCGCTTGTTTAATCAACTACTTGAGCGTTGCTTTACATACCTGTCCTTCTAGGAATGTTTGAGACCACCTGAAACTCCCCACATTTCTTTCCTCAAACTTGCTGCTCATCTGTTGCCTTAAATAAACTTTATCTTCGTGCACTTGAATCCACCATTGCTGCTAACTTTAAACCTTTCCAAAGGTCTTCTTTTTCGAGCTGTCAGTATTAGATATTTTGATTCGATCCTAAAACACCGCACCATGCGACATCTGATAGTTATACCCCAATACTATTTCACAATATCCTTTCATAAAGGCGAATTGTAGCAGATTATAATACTAGCAACTTCGTCCACTAAATAAGGACCACGAAACCCCATCATAGAAGAAAAGCTCCACCACGCTTGCAAATGCAAAGTCTCATTACTTTCACCAGCCACACCTGAACATTCTCAGTCCAACAGCCTTTCTCCTGCCGGAATAGAATAATAAATCCCTTAATTACACAACGAGTAAACCTTCCTTCATTTCATCCACTGCTCTGACACGTGGGAAAACATCCTACCATCACAACAATACTGCGGAAAAATCATGCATAAGTATCATGACAACCTGTTCCTAGCCTCAAGGATATAAGAAGTTCTGTTACTAAGCTGAAACAATAGATTTTCCCTCCATAATGCGACTATAATAGTCCAATCAACTATACCGAGAAAATCATCCCGCACCACATTTGTAGTGCCATTTAAGTTCTTCAAATTCTCGATTCCTAACAAGCACTGGCGTCGCGTAAGATTGAGTAGGAAGGAACCAAAGGAATAAGCCTAAAAGGAATCGAACCCCACGATAAGGAAATCAAGAAGGGAAGTACTCCAAACAACCCTGTAGCCTCTTGAGAATAAGTACAGACGTCTCTGTACCGATCCGCTAGACTCTACTAGACTTGCTCATGACTCATGAGACCGACAGGAACCTAGTGCTCTAATATCATATTATCACGACCCAAAATCCACCTAGGGTCGTGGTGGTGCCAGACGCCGCAGTCAGGCAAGCCAACAAAATTATTTAATAAAAATTTCGTTTTCAACACTTTTGAAATCATGGATTTTCCTTCCAAATTTAGAAAATTATAAGGAATAAAGTCTCAAATCAACTTTAAATGTTAAATAGTTAATATAATACTTCAAACCATCCCAGAACCCGATGTCACAAGTGTATGAGCATCAACTGATAAGAGAATCAAATACAATATTCGTCCAGAATACAGTGGATATGATGTAAATACAGTACACTGGAAGAGACTGCTCTAGCTGCAGTCATCTCAAATGATGCATCTCACCTAGTCCCAGCATCATCCATGCCGCTATGCCTAGAAGGCCACTGAAGTTATATATACCTGTGCAACAAAATGTACAGCAAGTGTAGCATGAGTACAAAAATAACGTGTACCCAATGAGTATCTCACCTAATCCCGAAGGGGTAGATATGAGATGGTCTAGTAATGATTTATCCTTACTATATTTATATATATATATATATATATATATATATATATGCATAATTTTATTCCGAATAAGGGAAAACAAGTAAACATATAATTCTTTCATAGACAATTTTCAAAATTCCTCTTTGTTATTAACAAATTAATCTCGGGCCATGTTGAGGTAGTAACTACTTTAATAAGTTCAAGACAAAAAGCAAAAACAAGTGTAAATCATGCCGAGGCGATGGCCCGCTCCAACAGAAATATAAATTGTGCACTGTCGAGGGTCGAACAACCCGTACCATAGATGCATCTATTTAGTCTGCCAAGGCATTCGACCCGTTCCAAACGTAAAAACATACCTTGTTCGCAAATCATGAATGTGACGCAGGTACACATAAGGAATACATGCTCAATCAATCAATTAGGGACTTATCGGGGGACATTTATTCATATAAAACCAATTATCATCTAATAATTTTTAAGAAATGAAGCTTGATCCTTTTAAAATTCATTTAATAATTTAATGTGATTTAAGTAATTCAAGCCATCAAATGGGTTCACAAATAATCCAAGTATAGCATGATTTTAGGTCCTATTCTACCTTGACAATAGCATAATAGCAGCCACGCACGGAGTCTTGTCACCTCGTGCATACATAGCCGCCAAAAATAGGAACACATAACCAATTTAACTCACCTATGGGGTCAAATTCACCCTCACAAGATTATAAAGGAGACTCACCTTGGTCTGAAGACTCAAAACCAGCATGCTACATTCTTCCGAAGGCTGGAACCAACGAACAATGCTCCAAAACTAGCCAATGATCATACAAATCCATTAATATATGCTCAATTAAAATTTACAACCCAATTTATACAATTCCTAACCCCGAACAAAACGTTGACCAAAATGCCATCGGCCCCACGTGCCCGAAAATCCAAGATTTCTCGAAGATAAAATTTACCCACGAACTCACAAACTCAAATATATGATTTTCTCTTAATCCAATATCCAAAATTGCCGCGGAAATCTAAGAACACAAATTTTCTAGGTCTTCCTCTAACCCTCAATTTTCTACACATTTCATGCTAAAATCTATACATAATTGATGTACTTAACTCAAATTAGGTGGGGATAACATACCTTAATTTTGATGGAAAAAATCATCTCTTGAAACCCCTCCAAGAATTTCCCAAGCCAAGAAAATAGGAGAGGAAATGGCCAAAAATACAACTATTAAAACCCCTCTGCCTCCAGCTATTTCCGCTTCCACGGCCCCGCTTTTGTGGACAAAACTCCGCTTCTGCGGACAAGGGGCTTCGTCGAATTTTGCTTCTGTGGATGACCCACAGCTTCTGCAGTTCCGCTTCAGCGGATATAGGGACGCTTCTACACTCCTGGATGCCTTCACACCCTACTTCTTTTGCAGCTTCTTCCTCGCTTCTGTGGGGCTGCTTCTGCTGTCCCGTTTCCGCAGATGCGGATATACCAGCAACTCAGCTTTTCCAAGAAATCCACTTTCGGTCCATTAACCACCCGGAATCCACCTGAGGCCCTCGGGACCTCAACCAAACCTACCAACCAATCCCAAAAAATATTACGGACTTGCTCGAGGCCTCTTATATATCAATCAATGCTGAAACCATGAATTACATCCCTATTCAAGCTTTATGAACTTTGAACTTTCCAACTTCTACTTCCGATGTTTAAACCTATCAAATCATGTCCGATTGACCTCAAATTTAGCACCCAATTCATAATTACATTACGGACAGACTCCAACTTCCGGAATTATATTCTGACCCCGATATAAAAAATTCCACTTCCGGTCAAACTTCTAAAAAACCTTCAAATTTCTATCTTTAGCCAAAAAGGCTTCAAAATGACCTACGGACCTCCAAAATCATTTCGATCACGCTCCCAACTCCAATATCACCATAATGAGCTACTTCCAGTATCGTAATCCCTAACGAACATCGATAATGCTAATATGCACTTCAAGCCACACATAAGAAATTTCTTCCAAAATGCTAACTTCCACAATAGGCGCGAAAATGCTCCCGAGTTATCCAAAACCCAAACTGGGCATACGCCCAAGTTTGATATTGTATCTGAACCTGCTGGAACATTCTGATCCCGATTCCCAGTTTGTTTACTCAAAAATCCTATCCTAGTTCATTCATTTAACGTTAAGCTTCCGAAATGAGCATTCTCTTCTAAAATCGACTCTGAACTTCCCGAAATTCAATCCCGACCACGCGTACAAGTCACAATACCTGAAATGAAGCTGCTCATGGCCTCAAACTTCTAAATAGCGTGTTAGGGCTCAAAACGACCGTTGGGGGTGTTACACATGGTGACTGAGACAGAAATAAATTAAGATTCTTGGAACTCCCAAAGTATAAAGTGAAGTATTTTTGTAAGAAAGAAAAAGAAAAGAATTTCTTTTAGTATATTCATAAAACGTCTATTATGAAACTATTTTTAAAATTTTCTAATAAGCATTAGGTTTTACATGCATTTAGAATCTTTGCTCGTAATATATAGATATTATTAAAGTGCGTCTACTGTCGTTGAGACTCGCCGAGTACAATGGATGGAACTGACGCTCTCGTTTGGGAACCTACATTGCTCTGCGGTACAACATAGGAACCAATTTTGTAGGCTAGCAGGCAATAGATTAATACTTCCATCACTTCCAGTGCTATTGATGAGCTCTGATTTTGTTCATGGAGTACTCCCATTAGTCATCATTATTTACCTATTTTTTTATTTACTTGGAGAACTTTCCAGAAAATATCATGTACAAAGAAGTACGCCAATTTATTGGTATATGATTCATAGATACAGCCGTTGGGTTAAGATTCAGATGTTTTTGATAATAACTTAGCAGTATTTATGTGGTACTAGGAATAAAGTATTAGAGTTGGTTTATTTTAGATATTCAAATTAATTAAAAGTATTTGGCTAAAGCATTGCCTTTTGCGTATAAATATTAAGGTTCTATTAGTATTGATAAGCATAGATGGTTCGTTCGGTCAAATTTAGCGACCGGGTGATGGTCACGGCTTATTCAGAAAAGGAAAAGTAACAGGTATGTCACTCTACAAACTTTTCTAACAAAAAAAAGACCAAAATAAAATATCTACTAAAACAGGCCCAAATGTCATTTTTGGTCGAGTTTTCTATCTCTCTCTCTCTGCGGCTTTTTCCTAAATTCAACCAAAATTGCAGAAATTGACAACAAAAAAAGATATATTTTCAGTTATTTTTGTTTGATTCCAGGTAATGTTGAGTAGAAAACCTCTTATTTTGTATATTTTTCTGATTGCATGTGTTTTTGTAGAATCAATGTTACTTTTCTTTAGGCTTTTGCGACTCATTTTGTATGTTTAGGTCGAGTTATTTTATTAATTTTGTCACGACCCCAATTCCGGTCATGATGGCACCTAACACTCTGCTAGGCAAGCCTGACCAACTATCAGTCTCAACCCATTCTTTATAAAATTTCATTACCAATTAACATAATTTAAATATCAATTTAGCATAGTAAAAGTCAGGAACAGTAAGTGAAATATGCAGAAGTAAAAAATAATATCAGTACATAGCCCATCGATCCGGTGTCATAAGTCAAGAGCCTCTATTACAAGTTTGAACAACCTAATACAGAAATGGTCTGAGAATGCTGAAACTGATAAGATAGAGGGAGAAATTAGGTCTGCGGATTCCACGCAGCTACCTCGATGGCTCCGGTGAATGCTGAACAGCGGAAAAGCTGTAACTCCGCATCGGAAACACCTGGATCTGCACACAAGGTGCAAAGAGTAATGTAAGTACTCCGACCTAGTGACTAATAATCATAAATAATGGATGATAGTATGAAAACACATAAAGGCACATCACAATACTGCATCAAAGTAGTAAAATCACTTAAAAGCGAGAAACCAGTGAAGAGGTCGAATGAAATCTCTTTAAGTCAAGTTAAGCAGGTAGTTCAGCAGGTAAATGACAAGTAGAAATCCGCTTTTCGGGCACTGTATTAATCACTTAGTAATCATTCTCAGCACTCGACACACATATATCTCTCACAATAACAGAAATCAAAATTACCGCTGCGACGTGCGGCCCGATCCGTACATCGCTGCAGCGTGCAGCCTGATTCATATAGATAGTCGACTGTGCTCACTAGGGGTGTGCAAACTCTGGAGGGGCTCCTACAGCCCAAGCACTATATTTCTGCGGCATCCACCCTGACCTATGTAATCTTTGCTACGTCGTGCAGCCCGATCCATAACATATATAATATCCTCACTGTTTTGGTCTCAACCCCTCTCACTCATTAACCTTACAACCTCTCGGGCACAATAAGAGAAAGTAGGAATCTCAGCCCACATATTCCTCTCATTTAGGATTAGAATGATAAAACCGGCTCAAGTCATTTAAAACAGATAGAAACATGGCTGAGGTTATGAACTTTTAAAAAATAAAGTGAGGAAAATCAGTCAAAATCTCCCTAAGGATTCTACAGGTTGGCACAAGGCCCCAAACATGACAATCAGCCCAAATCATGATGATAACAATAAGTTTTAGTATAAATATACGGTAAAATTATAAATCGGGATCGACCAGGTCACAATCCCCAGTAGTAATAGACCCCACGCTGATCGTACATCATATGTCTCACCTCAATGTGGCACTACGTTGTGCAATCGGGGGTTTAAAACCCTCAGAACATCATTTATAATCATTACTCAACTAAAACCGACTAAAGCTCTAGCTCGCGATGCTTTTGCTTCTCAAATCATCCTCCTCGCGTGCCGAATCTGACCAAAACCAGAACTAATACGTCACAATATTCTAAGGGAACAAAACCCAAGCGGAAACATTCAAAAAATATGAAAAATCCCGAAAGTAGCAAAACCCGAGCCCAAGGCCCACTTCTCAAAACTCAGAAATTGTTATATCAACGCGTTCCTTTTCCTTTCACGAGTTCATAAATATCAAAAGTTCTTAATTCCGACCTCAAATGGCCCTTCAAATCCAAATTTATAATTTCAAAATCCCAAGCAGTTCTTCCTTTTTTAGCTTAGGTTCCATGAATTCCTAGGTTAATTTCACAATAGAATCGCATTTTTGGTTAATAAAACTCACCTCCAATCAATTCTCCTTGAATCCCTCTTCAATTTCTCTCGAAGAGCTCTCAAAATACTCAACTATGGTAGAAAAATGGCTCAAAATTGCAGATGAAATATTTTATAAGCTTTCTGCCTAGTTCAGTAATTCCTTCATCGTGATCGCGTCCAAGGCCTCGCGATCGCGAAGGGATAAATTCCATGGCCACAAAATCACCCTTTGTGAATGCGATGATTTTACTCTCAAATATACACGGACGCCTCCCATTCCATGCGAACGCAACAAAAATTACACCTGGACTCCAAAGTCTTCTACGCAAAGGCGAACACTCATTTGCGAACGCGAAGCGCAAGACAGATTCCTTCTATGCGATTGCAAGCCCTTAGACATCAACGCAAAGACAAAACTTATACCAGCCGAAATTTCTTCTATGCGATTGCGAGGACCTCATGCAATCATGAAGGAAAAAATTTTGTACAACTGTTGCTGCAAATTCTGCATCTTCCCAACATAGAATAAAGCCCGATTAACCACCCGAAACTCACTCGAGACCCTCGGGACCTCAACCAAAAGCATAAACACATCCTCAAAATATCATTCAAACTTATTCCAATCATCAAAACACCTCATACAAAACCAAAACCATCAATTCACATTGAATTCAAGCCTAAGTTTTCTAAAAACTTCCGAAATACGCTTTCGATAAAAAACCCAAACACATTACGTACAAATGACCTGAAATTTTGCACACACAAACCAAATCACATAATAAAGCTATAGCAACTCTTAGAATTCCTTTCCGATCCTCGGATTAAAATCTCACCTATCAACCGGAAATCGCCAAAATACTAACTTTGCCAATTCAAGCCTAATTCTACATCGAACCTCCAAACCCCAATCCTATCACTCTACTAAGTCATAAATCACCTCCCAAAGTTGATTAAACCATCAAAATTCACATCCGAGCCCTCAAACTCATAAGTCAACATCTGTTTGACTTTTCCAACTTATGCCTTCTTAAAAGAGGCTATGTGTCTCATTTCGTACCAAGACCACTCCAAATGCAAGCCAATCAACTCGACCGCATAAAACACGAATAACAAAGCATAAAGAAGCATAAATGGGGAAAATGGAGCAGTAACTTATGAGACGGCTAAACGGATCATCACAAATTTCTTCAAAAATTATTTTTTTTAAAATTTTGTTATTAAACCTAGTTTCAATTGTGAAATAGAGCAATATGAGAAGACAAACTCGTTTGATGAGTTCATCACCTTATTCAAAGTCAATTTCAATTAAGAAATCGAGCAACATGAGAAGAGAAACTAGGTCCATGAGTTTATCTCCTCATTCAATCCCAGTATTAGTTGAGAAATCAATTGATGAACAAAATATGCAAAGAGAAAATTGTTCCGATAGTGTTAAAGTATTAGAATATCGAAAGGGGATTGTTGGAAAATCTGAGAAAAATAAGAGCAAGAGGGTTATAATATGCTGATCAACGCAAGAGAAAACGTGTCGCGGATGACGAAGTGAAATTGGGTGTCAAACCGAAAAAACAAGGTTCAGAAGGTAAAAAAAGTTGAAATTCCTGACAATATTGTAAGGTATATACAATTTCGATTATAAATATTTTCTATTGTTGACTCTTCTTCTAAAATTTGTATTTAGCTTGTATTTGTTTTTTTTAATACTTGTCATGTATTTTTAGCCTTAGAATCTCTATGTTACAGTTGGTGAGCCATTTCCTGTTACTCACTGGTCATCATACACTAATGAGGACGTTGTATGGTTTTACAGTCAAAGTTGAAAAATGTCCAATCTCGAAAATTTAGGAAAAGATGTTTTGGCTATTTTCTTTATTTACCTCGACTTGCTATCTAGGCAAAACTTATTTGTTCTTTAATATTTAGGGTGTTGGTTCGAGATAAGTGTGATCAATTTTATGTGAAATTGAATGACGAATGTATTTTACGTTTTGGTCTTCGAGAATTTGGTATTGTAAGTGGTTTCAACTGTTGTGGTAATGAAATGTTGAGGGTACATTCAGTGGACCCAATAGGTTGGTGGATACTTATTTTTCTAGTTTTGAAGTGGTGTCAAAGAAGTGACTTATTGATTGTTTTGAGAAGAAGAAATGGCACTCTAATGAAGACCCAGTTAAGATTGCAATCATTTATTTCATAAATATATTTCTAATGTCCACTCATGCTCAGAAGATATTTATAAGTAAACACGATTTCCATTTTGTCGAGAGTGGCGAGTATGTGTCGTTTCCATGGGGAAAGATTGTGTTTCGATCTTTAATGAAGTCGGTAAGGGAGAGGTTGAGGGGAAAGTCTGTGTTTCATAGGATTGGTTTATTTCCTCTTGCACTACAGGTGTGGTCCTGTGAATGTTGCACTGTAGTTGATCAAAAGTTTGTTTTTCACGTTGGAGAACATACACCACGCATATTGGATTGATAAATGACAGACATGCCAATGCGTGAGGACTTCTCTATTGATTTCTTCAACAGTACAGGGAATAAGGTACCATCTTTATATCTTAATGGGATATACATTTATAATACTCTCTATTTCATTGTGATAAATCAAACATATAGTTTTTACACATCTTTGATATATCTAGGCTGAATAATTTTTGGTTACCTTTGTAGTTTAAAAATATTTCTCTGAAAATTGAAGAGCTAAGGAGATTTACTTTGCCTATTGAAGTTACGGATGAGTATAAAAAATATTTGACAATTAACAGGGGAAATTCCTATTGATGATAGCGTTGATTTTGTCACGCCGCCCCCGAAATAGATTAAGGAGCATGTCCCACCAAAACAGGCGTCAAAAATGCGCCAGGTGTCCAACCTGTTGATTATGACCGCCAGTTACAGAAGTTGAAAACTGTTGTGAAGCAAGTATGTATTAGTATTTTTTATATATTTTTTTGAACGTTTTTTTCAAATTGTATATTCAATGTCTATTATCTTTCTTATTTGTTTCATCTTGTAGCTCCATAAGCAGTTAAATTCCTTCATGGAATATGTTTCTGATAAATTCAATGAGGTCTTTGAGTTGATAAATTCCAAGGTATGTGTTTCTTTTCCATTGTGCATTTCTTTTTATTTTTTAATTAACTTACTATCCTTTTTTTTAAAATAGCTTGGTGCAAGAGAAGTCAAATATGATGCACATCCAGAGGAAGACACTAGTGGTCATCAAGATAATAATGATTTTGTGAGCAATATGGAGTTTGGTGGAAACGAAGATGTTGTAATGGATGGTTGTTAGGTGTGTTTTTGGTTGTGCATTCTACACTTTTCCCTTTCCTTTTCTATATTGTGTTTTGATAATTCGATTCTTTTAAAAAAAATAGATTGGTGGAAGTGAAGGAAAATATGTTCCACATTCTCAAAGAGATACCAGTGAGCATCATCGTAACAACATTATGGTTGGTGTAGCAGATCAGTAAGGTGTCAATGCTATGGAAGGATCTTCTGGTGTGAAAGTTGACATGTTTGTTGCTAAAGTAACTTTCACACTAGATATAGCACATACTGGCGTTATTGGTGATAAGGCAGATACGGAGGCAGGGGAGACAGAGGAAGATTATGAGAAAAAAAATCTTCCTGAATCGTGAACTTGTGCTGCTTGTACGACTGCAAGTGTTGATGCGGCGGCAGGAGAGCCGGATGAAGAATCTGAATCGGGATGCCTGCAGGACTAAATCGGGATCTCTTACTATACTGAAGGCAGCCACCCAAAGCTATGGTCCATAAGCTACCGCTCTGAGATCTGCACACAATGTAGAGTGTAGTATCAGCATAACCAACCCCATGTGCTGGTAAGTGCTTGGCCTACCCCGACTACCAAATAAACCTGTGCAATAATATATTATACATCAAAAAGTAAAACAGAAATAAACAAGTAAGGATGGGAGTGGGACATGCTGCAAGAGAATATAATTTATCAATAGTAATTCAAGAGTAAAGTATAAGGACAATTCAGAATCCACAACAAAATAGTAAGGAACTCGTAACCAATCAATAAGCACTTCTTATTATCCATTATTTCGGCGCGCAACCCAATCCAAATCATAATAGCAGGATTGCAGCATGCAACCTGATCCATATCATTTGTTACTATTGTGGCGTGTAATCCGATCCAATTATATTATTGTTGTGGCATGCAAACCGATCCAATTATATTATTATTGCGGGGTACAACCCAATTTAAACATAATATTATTGCCGTATGCAACCCAATCGACATATATGATTCAACACCAAATCACAATGATAGTCTCGACAAGGGATCAATAAAGAAACAACACTATCCCGGCAAGGGAATTTACAGTATAAGTAAATACGTCCCGGCAAGGAAAAGTCAACTATAACAAAACTAGTTCAAAGATCTAACTTCCTCACCTAGCACCAATGCTCAATCGTAAGTAATTTTCACGAGAATAATCATAATTCTTGCTCAATACAGAGAATCAACAACTTAGGCATTCGTAGTATTTATTAAGAACACAAAAATTTCAATTCAAAACTTCTGGTCATAATTCACTCCAACATATAGATACTCTTCAACACGCCTATACGTCATATTCCACAGTTAACACGAAAAAAATAAGACACAACTCCTAATCCCTCAACCTAAGATGATCAAACACTTACCTCAAACTTCCACGGCAAACTCAAGCCTCAAACACTGCTTTTCCTTTAGAATTTGGCTCCAAATCAATTGTATCTAGACATAATCAGCTTAATAACATCAATAAACACTAAACAATTCAATTCTAATGCTTAATTATAGATTTCATATCATTCTTTAAAAAAAGTAAAAAATTGAATCCGGACCCGCGTGGGCAAAATACGAGGTTCGGATCAAAACTCGATCAACTATTCACCTACGAGCCCGAATATGTAATTAGTTTCGAAATCCAACCCCAAAATGAGGTCTAAATTCCAATTATACAAAAATCATTAACTCCTACCCCTAATTTTATACCCTTAAGAACATGATTTAGGCGTAGAAATCTAATAGGTGTTAATGGAAATTGACCCGCCCCAAAATCCGAGGAGCGCGACCGCCGCTTAACCGAGTAAACCCGACCGAGCAAGCTTGTTAGGTCTCATTCTACCCAAACTAACTCTTGAATAAATAGGAGGTGGACTCCACTAATCAATTCTTATAAACATATAATTAAAAATTTTAGTTCCATTTTCATTAATGACTTCACTCGACACTTTAAAGGTATTACAAATTTTGTACATCATTCCCAAACATCAACATTTCTAGTTTAGTTTCCAATACCCTACACTAACCACAACATGTCTACGGAGCCTTTAAATACAACCAAAGAAAAATATGAAAATGCAGGCAAAAAGGCTCTGGCTATACCTTACGCAAATACCAAACTAGACTCTGGAATAAAAGTGACACGAGCCACGCAAGGCCCCGAGAGTAAAGAGGATCACTAATGCAGCTTTCGGAAATGGAGGAGGTGCTATTGTCGGAGGGCTGGAGTACCTGCTATGGAACCACCTACAATCACAACACGAATGTAGCGCCCCTGGAAAAAGGGACGTTCGTGCAATTGAATAGCACTAGTATGTATAACTAAAAACAGGCTAATTTGAAAGAACTATCAAACAAGAATAAAGAAATCACAAGTAAAACTCAAACGCTTTATCAATGATCACGTTTTCAAATAAAAGGGATCACATAGCTTCCACATAATATTCCATACCTCTAGGTTGTGTTTCATAGCCTGTCCAATGAGTTCACGTATTAAATTATACACCTATGAGTTTCATAACCCATCCATAGGTCCCACATGTTACATCACACACCTATGCATTTCACAGCCCGTCCATATATCCCACATGTTACAGTACACACCTATGCGTTTCATAGCCCGTCCATAGGTCCCACACGTTACAGTTCATACCTATGCGTTTCATAGTCCGTCCATAGGCCCCACACATTACATACACACCTACGCGTTTCATAGTCCGTCCATAGGCCCCACATGTTACAGTACACACCTATGTGTTTCATAGCCCGTCCATAGGTCCCACAATAAAACACATCAAAGGCCTCACCAAGTACATTTATAATTCAAGTTCTCAAGAATAGCACATTGATACATTGGAATGTATCTACCACAAATATAGGGTCACAACACCAAATCATGTAAAAGTATCAACCAAATCAAGAATCCAAAGCTCAGTCTTACCACATTTACATAAGCATCGATAGAGCTCAATTTCTAAAAGACTGGGTTTTAACCATACATACCTCGATTGAGCTTCACTTAAGTTACTACAACACTCCAAAAAATCTAGCAATTCCAATCTACTATGAGACATAAAAAGATTAAACACATATTAGAAAGATATTCATGAAACTAGCTCATTTGAGCATTTTATAAAACACTAGTTGAGCATCTTGATTACAAATCCCCTTTTCAAGGGTTTCCTCCATTCCCCAACCAAACCTTCACTTAATTAGGTTCAATAATCTTCCCATAAATCTAAGTTGAAATGCAAGTAAGGAATCCAATCTTATACTCATGAATCACCTCTCTAATTACTCCTTATAACTAAGAATGGAGATAAGAGCTAGGGTGATGAAATCTTGCCTCTTGGGACGAAGATATATGGCCTTTACTTGATTATCTTCAAGGAATTAACAATTTTTTGTGGAGAAATTTGATGGGAGAAACTTTCCCTCTCTAAAAATCCTCTCGCTCACTCTAGAAATACTCAGAAAAATGCTCAAAATGAGCTATGGGGTCAAATATAACGATAGGGGGGGTCGGGTTTAAAAATTAAAAAAATAACCCCACGATGTCAATTCTTCTATAGCAGAACGGACCGCAGAATCGACATGCGGTCCGCAGAATGCTTTGTAGAATCGACGCCCAAAACCGGGCTTCTCTAGACCATTCTGCGGCCAAAATGCGACCGCAGAGTGCATTCTACGGTTCAAAATGCGGTCCGCATAATTGACACAGGACATCAATTTCCAGACTTTGGTAATTTGATCATAACTTCGCGTAGAAATGTCCAAATGAAGAACAAATTGAAGCGTTGGAACCTAGACTAAAATACCATTCATTTGATATGCTATTAACTACATAAAACCTCATACATATTTAGATATTCCCGTTTAAAGTGGAGCCTTGTGCAATTCCATCAGAAATGTTAGCCTATTGCGATATTTTTCCCATTTGGCATACCCTTAGGCTTCCATTTGGACCTCACATCACTTACCATTAGACTTATACTCATATTTACCAAGTCTAATTAATTTACACCATGTTAATAGCATATAAAATATCTAATAATTAGCCTACGGGGCACCACAAAATCCTAGATTACTTAACGAAATTTTTCGTGGCCTTACATTCCCCCCCCCCCCCCCTTAGGATCATTCGTCCTCGAATGAAGAGTGTAGTCTTCCCCAGACACTTTAACATCACACATGTCTCTTCTAGTCTACCTCAAGTACCTTAAAGAAAATTTATTTTTATTTTTTTACTAACTCCAAATTTTTTTTTAGAAATTTCAGCAGAGTCTCCTTTGTAACTAGGCCTATCCACCTGCCAGAGAATCACCAAATTCATTTCAACAACACATCCACAACTATACATAGCACCACAATGAATATATCCATAATCCTAATCTCAGTATTACAACTACTACATTATTATAGGGATACAAGAGCATGGACTGCATAGTTCTAGATCAATACACTTATATGGTACATTCCAAGCCAAAACTAATCTTGTATTCAATCCAACAAAAATATTTTCCTTCCACGACACATTCAGCTTCCCAAATGAAATTATCTATTTACATGCGTTGTCATGACACCTTCTCAAAAATAACATCGACTCCCAAACATACATAACAAGGATGACAGATAAACATCTTGCATGAGATAACAATCCATTGACTTTATCTTTCAACAATTTCCACAGTAAAATTTACATTTCTCCGGATATTTCAATTCATGGTAACAACATCAACCCACAATTCCCTCATATATCATCATACCATAAAGAATTTCATCTCATAGTAAACAAACGATCATGTGTTCATATTAGTCCTTACCAGCCATTAATGTAATCACAAAGGTGTTCATCAACAAGAATAAAATTTTATTTCAATCAACAGTCCATATGAAGTCATGCCATCACGATTCTTTATAGTAATGCATCATATAGGATATTACCACGATCATATAGTTCGTTCAAACGAACTCATTACCTTCTTAGACATCACATATGGAAACACAAAGTACATGAGAAACAGTTACGAGGGATATCATACTCCTATTGCTACCTAATGCGTAATACAGTCATGTTACCTTTATTATCAACTCACATAACATTCTTAGGGGAACACTCACACTAAACCTTTGATGACCCTTAATAGTTACTCTAAGATGTGATACCATAAACTGACCATAAAATTATCTATCTAATATATATATATATATATATATATATATATATATATATATATATATATATATATATATATATATATATATATATATATATATATATATATAGCTTTATCCTTGACTTTTTTGATCTTACGATACCCAATGGGTCTAATACAATAAGGAACAACAGAGTTCAAGATCAGGCTGGGGTTATTCAGGAATCCATTAATGCGCTGAGTAGGCATTCCATGAAGTTACATGCTAAGAGACAAGAGGATTTCTATTCGTGATGCTAATGTGGTTAATCATTGTGATGACATCAACTGTTAGGCAATTAAGGCATCGGGGTAACTCGTACATTGGAAATAGGAACTATTAAGGAGTAGTGCCCAAGTATGTGAACCACTTGTTTCCTAAAGTGAAGGGAAAATCTGTTTATCCAGAATAAGAATAATCTGTCACCCTGAATATGATACAGGTTTCAAAATACATGTAGTTGAATTATACTCTTAACATTACTTGACACACGAAATCTATGAAACAAGCCCGTGAGGATGAAAAAAGTTGAACGCTTGTGAGATTATAGCATTTCAGACAACTTAACACTTCCTGATAACTGATCATATACTAGGGAACTAAAGATACGACCGAACTTGTCTTTTAAATTGATATGCTCGTGATATGTACAAATATTTGAGGGCATGTAATCTCATCTTTTTCTCAAGTAAGACCACACAGCTCGAACATCTAAATGTTGGGATGAAATCATGTACTTGTTAGAGGCGTTCTAATGGTTAACAGGATGGTCTAGGGAGAAAGACAAATGAAACTCTTATCCTCCCAAGGAGGTGTAATACCAAGGGTAGCAAAACTATCCTCACCCGAAACTAATATAGTCAATTATTCTAGGAGTCGAGTGAGAGTAAGGCCACGTAACCCATCCAATCCGACCATTTTAAGACTTTCTAAAGAGGGATGCACTTTGATTTGAAATTAGGGCAATTTTTGCCTAGGCTTAAAGGAAAGTCATTACTTATGAAACCCATGAGACAAGCCCAATTAGTCGTAGAAAATTGATAAAAATTGCGAGGAAGCACGTAAAACCATTACGAGTTGCTATAAAATAAGACCTCCAAGTGCCCACATGGATAGGTTTGAAAGAATGAGATGTTTAATGCATTTATCTCGGAGAAGTGACCTCAGCTATCTGGTCACATGGGCAAGTGGAGAAGGTAGATGATTGTTTTGGAAAAACTCTCAGAAGAAGTTCGAGCAATATCTTGTTATCCTAACGAAAAGGAACTTGTCTTCATCCTTAATGCGACAAGACTTCCTCTTTGGTGCCATAAAACATAAGTAAATTCCACAACGAGAGTTATCAGATTAAGTAGATAGTAGGGTAGCAAAACTAATGAGCACCATTTAGAACCAACGACCATAAACCTGGTTGAAGACACTAGAAGTCTGTAGGAAAGGAGAAATTTGCCCACTCTCAGGGCACTTATAGAGTACATAATAGTGATGTTAATTATATCATATCATATAGTTGGATAACTAGTCGAGACATTGATATGAATAGAATTAAAGATTGCGGGTAAAAAACACATAACGCAAGAACAATCACAGAAGGTGAGGGAGCTTTATGGAAGTAACCTCTACATTGTAACCACTAGGATGAGGGGTAATATAAAACTATTACGAGATCCCCCCCCCCTTATTTTTTAGGAAGATCTATGTATAAAGTCACGTGATGTATAGCTCTATAATTCACAAATTCAATTGTGTTTAGCAACGCAACTTTATAATGAATCATTACAACACACTTTTATACTAGCTATTACAAGCCATATGGGGAGATGATAAAAGACTTGACTGAGAGGAAGGTTTTGACATACGAATGTGTTACTAGGTTTATTTCTCCTTGACCAGCCCAAAACAAAAAGGCGAGACTTAGAAAGATAAGTAGATGTTTAGACTAGCACAAGTGTAGATAATCTATTGTCGGAAAGAGATCATTCAATTTTTGCAATTGCGGAAGGCTATCAACCCTTGATGAATCTTGAGGTGATATGAGAACCCAATGAGATAGTACGGAATAATCGTAGAGGGTTTGCAAATGTTCATAGTAAGTTCTTCATGAATTTTTTTATTTTTTATTTTTATTATTTTTTTACTTGAGAAAGTTAACACATGTGGAGATGTAAAGATAAGATAAAACATTTGTTATGAGCTAGGCATATCTCTGCTATTCGACTCCCAACTGCAATATACGACCAGCCACGAGCAACCTTAATACTAGAACAAAGTGAACTACATACAGCGGAAGGTACCAAGTGGACACGAAAGTCATAGCAACACAATATTTTCCTACGACTGGGATAGAGTATCCAAATTTTCAGAGAGACTTTATGCACACAGTGACCATTTCGATTTACATGCACTCCTGTGATAGGTGTTTTGGTATACCCTTATAATACTAGGAAGTGAGAAGCTTTCATGATGATATTCGCAAGAGAGTAGATCGACTATTCAGACCATTTAATCCATATACCCAACTGAGTGAAATAGTAACTTGAGAAGGATCACAACGTTGGGATACTTTGCATGAATATTGACACCACATAGGAAAACTTGACATGTATAGGATCAAGTAAGTAGATTTTTTCCAATTAAATCAAAAGATTCTGTAAGAAAATCATCAGATATAATCCCTTGATGAGAATTTAGGAAAATCAAATGGGAAGTATCAATAGTGTTATAACTCAATTCAAAAACATACTTATAGAGCTCAATTCCATAGGAGGTTGTGAATAATAAAAGTGTGATTAGGAGACTTTTGTAAATAATACATACCATTAAAAGAGTCGATACACGGAATATTTTTGTTATTCAGCACCTTGTTAAGAGCATATTTATGAGAACTCTTCAATATAGATGTACATATACAATGAGTAGAAATTCTAACTTGACTCACTTAACGACGTTAGGTTGATAAGGAAATAGCTTAATGGATACCCCTTGACTCTACGTCTCTAACGTACGTAGGTAACATGCTGACATACTACATGATCTGATGGTGCAGAGGAATCAATAGGGACAAGGACACTCCATTCTAAGCAATATGTTTTACCAATCTATCAATATCTCAGTACATTCTCCTAACAAGTCCTTGGGCAATCCACTCAGACTCAATGGTGGGATCAATCCCTCCTTACATGCTTCAAATTCGCGGATTATGGCATCAAGGTTACCAATATTATGATAAGACTTAGAGAGGAAATTAGCTCCCTAACTTGAGCTATATTGCACGATTGGAGTATCAAAGAAGGGTTAAATTCCTAAATGTCCGAATAGCTACCAACTTATAGATGTGGTCGATAACACACCGATAAGAAGGACTCTACTATACACAGCTCCGAGACATCCTACGGTACTTCAAAACCTTAGGCTCTGATACCATGTTTGTCATGCCCCAAAATCCGAGGAGCGTGACCGGTGCTCAACCGAGTAAACCCGATCGTGCAAGCCTGTTAGGACTCATTCTACCCAAACTAACTCATGAACAAATATGAGGTGGACTCCACTAATCAATTCTTATAAATATATAATTTCCATTCCATTTTCATTAATGACTTCACTCGCCACTTTAAAGGTATTACAAATTTTGTTCATCATTGCCAAACATCAACATTTCTAGTTTACTTTCCAATACCCGACACTACCCACAACATGTCTATGGAGCCTCTAAATACAACCAAAGGAAAATATGGAAATTCAAGCAACAAGGCTCCAGCAATACCTTACACAAAGACCAAATTAGACTCACCAATGCAGCTGTCGGAAATGGAGGAGGTGCTACTGTCGGAGGGTTGGAGTACCAACTATGGAACCACCTACAATCATAATATGAATGTAGCGCCCCCGGCAAAACCGACGTTAGTGCCATTAAATAGCACTAGTATGTATAACTAAACACCGGCTAATTAGAAAGAACTATCAAACTAGAATAAAGAAATCACAAGTAAAACTCAAACACTTTATAAATGATCACAATGTTTTTAAATAAAAGGGATCACATAGCTTCCACATAAATTTTCATACCTCTAAGTTGTGTTTCATAGCCCGTCCAATGAGTTCACGTATCAAATTATACACCTATGTGTTTTATAGACCGTCCATAGGGTTCACACACCATATTATATTATACACCTATGTGTTTCACAGACCATCCATAGGGTTCACACATTATATTATATTATAAACCTATGCGTTACATAGCTCGTCCATAGGTCCCACATGTCACAGCGCACATCTATGCATTTCATAGTCCATCCATAGGTCCCACACGTTACAGTACACACCTATGCGATTTATTGCCCTTCCATAGGTCCCACACGTTACAGTAAACACCTATGCGTTTCATAGTCTGTCCATAGGTCCCACACGTTACATTTTACACACCTATGCGTTTCATAGTCCATCCATAGGTCCCGCATGTTACAGTACCCACCTATGCTTTTCATAGCCCGTCCATAGGTCACACAATAAAACACATCAAAGGCCTCACCAAGTACATTTATAATTCAAGTTCTCAAGAATAACACAATGATCACATTGGAATGTATCTACCACAAATATACGGTCACAACACCAATTCATGTAAGGTGTCAACAAAAGAAAGAATCCAAAGTTCAGTCTTACCACATTTACATAAGCATCGATAGAGCTCAATTTCTAAAAGACGAGGTTTTAGCAATACATACCTCGATTGAGCTTCCCTTAAGTTACTACAACACTCCAAAAACTCTAGTAATTCCAATCTACTATGAGACATAACAAGATTAAGCACATATTAGAAAGATATTGATGAAACTAGCTCATTTGAGCATTTTATCAATCACAAGTTGAGCATCTTGATTACAAATCCCCTTTTCAAGGGTTTCCTCCATTCCCCAACCAAACCAAACCTTCAATAATCTTCCCATAAACCTAACTTGACATGCAAGTAAGGAATCCACTCTTATACTCATGAGTCACCTCTCTAATTACTCCTTATAACTATGATTGGAAAATAAGAGCTAGGGTTATGAAATCTTACCTCTTGGGACGAAGATCTAAGGCCTTCACTTGATTATCTTCAAGAAATTAACAAGATTTTGTGGAGAAATTTGATGGGAGAAACTTTCCCTCTCTAAAAAACCCTCTCTCTCACTCTAGAAATACTCAGAAAAATGCTCAAAATGAGCTATGGGGTCAACTATAACGATAGCGAGTCGGGTTTAGAAATTACAGAAATAACCCCACGATGTCGATTCTGTTGTAGCAGAACGGACCGCAGAATCGACATGCGGTCCGCAGAATGTTTCGCAGAATTGATGCCCAAAACCGGGTTTCTCTGGACCATTCTGTGGCCAAAATACGACCGCAGAGTGCATTCTGCGGTTGAAAATGCGGTCCGCATAATTGACAAAGGATATCAATTTCAAGCCTTTCGTAATATGATCATAACTTAGCGTAGGAATGTCCAAATCACAAACGGTTTGACGCGTTGGAACCTAGAATCAAAGACCACTCATTTTATATGCTATTCACCACATAAAACCTCATACATATTTAGATATGCTCGTTTAAAGTGGAGCCTTGTGCAATTCCTTTAGAAATGTTAGCCTATTGCGATATCTCTCCCATTTGGCATACACATAGGCTTCCATTTGGACCTCACATCACTTACCATAAGACATATACTCATATTTACCAAGTCTAATTAATTTACACCATGTTAATAGCATATAAAATATAATAATTAGCCTATGGGGTACCACGAAATTCTAGATGACTTAACAAACTTTTCCGGGGCCTTCAGAAATTGAATTAAATGAGTATAATAGACATACCTATGGATTTGTGTGAAGTTTCATTTTTGAAAAAATAGCCCAATTTGGAGTTTGGAAGAAGAAGTTATGAATTTTTTATTTAATCATGTATGTGTTATGTTACTGTTTAAATGACTTGGCAAAATTGGTTTCTGCTATCACCGACAAGGTTATGTGATCGCATAGGTTAAGGGGGGATTGGGCCCTGCGATAGCGAATCTGGCTGTGCTATCGCATAGAAGAAAAAGATTCCCTTCCCAGGCTTGGTTCAACCCATTGCGATAGTAGAAGAAACAACGCAATCACATAGAACAATTTTGTGACTTCCCAGAATTTACTCTACGCGATCGCGGAAGGAGCTATGAGATCGTATTGCACAAAATAGGACCCCCTGAAATTACACTATGCGATCGCGAACCTTCCTATGTGATCGCATAACACAAGGACTTGGACACCAAGATATAGTGGTTTCAGCAATTTTCCTAAGTTCAAAAACCTCCCGAGACCTATCCGAAACTCCCCCAAGCCCTCGAAGATCCATAAAAACATGTACACTACCCCAAAAACACCCTACAGACTTACTCATGCGATCAAATTGCCAAAATAACATCAACAATTATGGATTTAGCATCAAAATCATGAAATCACTTAAGAACTTCAATTTTTCCAATTTTCTAAAATATGGTCAGATTTACGTCATTTCAAGTCGGCTTCTTACAAAATTTCTCATACTCAACTTAAGCCACATATAGACCTGTACCGGGCTCTGAAACTAGAATATTGTCCCGATAACATCAAATTTTAAACACAATTCTATTGATACCCAATTTTTCCTATGTATTTTTATACTCAAAATACTTTCCAAATAGCATGTATATGCATATGTAAACATCCAAAAAGGTTTTGGTATTTTTTCACATTTTTAAAAACCAATTTATGGCCTATTTTTGCACTATAAAATCCAATAATTATTTCCAAAACATGTCATTTTGGTGAAAAATTTATTTTATTCTCCAATTTACACAAAAATATAATTAACATGATTTTTCCATAATTTTACAAGCCAATTTGGTACTTTTACACTAAAATTACATGAAATTGTAATTTTAGCCTACTTCTAACATTTTTAAATTAGTACTTATATATTTTTTATTAACTCGTTATTTTTAATTTGATTTTGAACATCATTTACTATTTTATAAAAATTAAAATGGGGAAAATTGGTTACTTAAATTGCAGCCTTTTTAATTTCAATTTTATACCAAATTTCATACCCCAATCTAATCCCTCAATTATACTACCCAATTTCAAAATCCCCCGACCTAGGCCTAATCGGATTAACACGATTGGACCCCCATTTTAATCGTGGTGGTTGATTGTTTTAATCAACGGTCTACGATTGCCTTTCCTTAATTAAACCCATAGCCAACCCTAATCCCTCTCATTTTCATTTCATCAGTCGCCCTTGCATCCCCTCGTCTCTCAAATGCTCTCAACCTCTCTCCAAACCCTAGCCCTATTTCTCCGGTCTCCAGCCTTGTTTCACCGGAGACTATGGCTTCTCAGACCCTCAGCAGCCTATACCTACCCCCACACACCTCTATGGTTCTTTTTCTCGAGGTTTCAAAGTCCGACCTTGAAGATCCCAGGTTCAGAGGTCTTCCGACTTGAATTCTATGTCAATTTTCGGCCTCCCTCCGGTGAGTCTTAGCCTTGTGAGTCCGTCTTCGACTCAGAACCAGTCCGTTCCAGGCCTTACTCATTTTTCTAGGGTTTTCTCTGAAACCCTAAGTATTCGAGATTTTTCTTCTTTGTTTTTCTTTAAGATCTACTTCAGATCCTGTTATTTTCTAAGATTGCTTAGCGTTTTCCACGTTATTTTAGATTTTTGTTTTCAAAACGGTTCATCTTCTTAAAACCTAGGGTTTTGTGATTTTCACTTGTTATACTTTAATTTCTTACATTATTTAGCTTGTTGTAAATCCTGAGTGTCTTCACTATGATTTCTACGTATTTACTTTACTATATTTTCTTCTAGGGTTTTCGAGTAAATTCTTTACTTTTTCTTCTTTCATTATGGTTCCAGTAATGTTTATATACTTTCTGAGTTTATTCGTTACCTGATTATCTATGCTTTCATCTGTGAGGAAGAAACCCTATATCTTTGGGGGTTTTCAGACTACTTGTATGCGAGTATTTTTGTTTCCTGTTTAATTTCAAAACCCTAATTCTCTAAAAACTCGTCTCATGATTCTGATTCTTGCTATGCTTTGTAAGACATCTCGATTCCTCACATATCTATGTTCTTCTACTTTGCATGACTACTCTGATTATTTTTAGCATCGCATGTTTAAGTTTATTCTCCCTTTTTATAGTCAAATATTTTCTCTATTAATAACCCTATATATGGGGATTTATTTTTCTATGAATTTATTTTTTGATTATTTCTTTGACTGAGTTGGACCTACATTCTGACTCAGGTCATTACTGAGTTCGAATCCTTGATTCCTTGATTTACTGTGTGATTACCGATTCTATTCTTGCCTTATTTATTTAAATCGTGTACTTTCAACAACATTATATGTATTTACCCGTTAATTTGCAAAGTATTCTTGATTTTCTTTCCATAAATGGAACTCTGTTTTCACTACCCTAAGTTTGACTCCTTGATTGAAGGAAGTGCTTTCCCTAATCGATTGTGATTTGATACTAAAGTATCTTCTGCCTTACTTGCTACTTATTTTCAAACTATAAATACCCCACTCCTTTTTCTTCAAACTCACAAACAATTTAGTTCAACACACACACTAAACTCTCTCTTCTCTTTTCTACTACTTGTGTTGCTCCTTGTGTTTAGCCGGCTGAAAGCCAAGGCTAAACTATATAACTCTATTTGCTTGTTCAGCTGTTTGACACTTGCAACTGGTAGGTCTCTGCCATTTTAGAATTGTTCTCTAAAATAATGTGTTTATTTTTCCCTTCTACATGACTCCTCAACTACATGTTTTCTGGTGCTAAATGACTATACACGAGTCTGTTATGCCTTTCTGCATGCTACTGCTCTTATATTTATCTTATCTCTCCTTCTTGTTTTCTTTCATGTGATCCCCTTTCCTTTAAATCCCCCTTGTATGTGAGTATGTCCAAAGTTGAGGTAGCATCTCATTGCTATCCTTGCTTTTGGATCAGGTTCTTTTGAACCTCTACACAAATCAATCCCATTCCCTTAGCCCCTTTTATGTGTCGAGCCTGGACTAGGGTCTGGCAGCGTCCTAATCACCACTCAGACCACTGTATGACTTCTGAGAGCCTGCTCGTTTATTTGTTTGAATCAAGTAAAGGATCAGGGGTGTGCAAGTCACACCCATGGCTGAGTATGACCATCATTTGCATTGGTCTTCCATTAATCCCCTCACTTTACACTTATTCTTAGTTCTTTAAGTCCTACCCCCCTATGGTAAGCCATGCTTAGGGACCCTGGAGTTCCTTATGAATTTGGATGCCTAAGGGCTGGTAAATCCACACATTGCACTACTCTATTCAATCTTTTTTGCCTGGGCTTCCTGAAATCCCTTGGAACTTTAAAACACTCTAAGAGTAGGCCTTGGAATCTAGAGCCTAGATTTGGTAAAATACATGTGTTGGACATTAAGGTTGCTTTGGGCTTCCTCGGGTTCATTTTTACTTTTGATGTATTTATTTCCCTTCCATTTTTTGTAATAACTTTGTAAACATATTTGGAGTATATTAGTAAAAGGGTGTGGGAGGGGATTTACTTTCCTATATAGGTCAAAGGGGTAGAAATCACGCCTATAGGACTTTAACATTGCAAATCATTTGGAAATCATGCCTATAGGACTTTAACATTGCAAATCACTTGGAAATCATGCCTATAGGACTTTAACATTGCAAATCACTTAGAATCCATGCGTATAGGATGTTAACATTGTATACCATTCAGAAATCATGCCTATAGGATTTTGTACAACAAGCATAATAGAGATCATGTCTATAGAAACTGCATATGCATTAGGCAAACTATAGGATAATTACAGTCATCTTTTATCAATACTTTAACAACCCCCCTTTTAAAATTGAGACATAGATGTCATGCCTATAGGATTAAGTGTAACTCGCCTAATCCGTTGAAGTAACAACAATCTGTCAATTGGTTCTTAACATTTTTTTAAGTAATATTTTCACCAAACCTTTTTGTAAACCATGTGTGCTTTCAAACTCTACAAATCTACATTCTTTTCCATGAACAGTCTTTTTAAAATAGTTCTGCCTAAGAATTTTAATCAGTCTCTAAAATTACCTTTAAAACAATCCTGCAACCAACTCTTTTCTCAGAACACTCCTGCCTTCGAAACTTTTGCATAACTCTTCTGCATTTTCACTCAAACGGTCTGATGCTTTCAAAATTTGTTTATGGACTTACTGCAATCTATACTTTGCTTTTAAACTCTTCTGTGTTTGACTACCTTTTCTAAAATAAGCATTTTCTAAAACATTCCCCTAAAATACTTTGATTGCTAACAAACCGGACCCGAGGGGCTCAAAGTAGACTTATTATCCAACACTATATTCTAAACTAATCTGTCCAGTGTCAGTTTTAATCTTAGGACCAAATCAGTAATTGCAAGTCATGCTAAACTAATTATTGTATGGCTTAAGGGGTTTTATGTGCAGCCTTGGTATGTTTGTTTATTCCCCTTATGTGCTATTTGTTTTTTATTGACGCCTTAGCAATTTTACCTTTAAACTCCATATATGCCCTCATCCCCTTTCTCCCCTTCTAGGATTAGAAGTCCAAATACCGGGCTGATAGGTCGAGACGGGTACTAGCATGCAATAAGTAAATGAGACTAAACGCGCTTAAATACCTTAACTATGTATGAAGGGTAGAATATGGAGATGATGACGATGCGCTAATATCATAAGGTGACCCCTCTTTGGGAACATGTGTGGAATATTGCATCGAATGATCCATATTATAGTTAAACCTAAGACCCTCTTTACTTTTTCTTTATTTAAATGTTTTCTTTAAACTAAAATTCCCTTTTACTTGTGCGACCCTTCTTTCAAAATTGTCAACTTGCTTGCATTTCTTATGTCTAAAATTTTCTTGTCTATTTCTATTCTTCTTAAAGTCACAACTAGTGGATCTCGAGGGGTACCTAACACCTTCCCCTCGAGATAATCTCAAGCCCTTAACCAAACTCTGGTTTTCCTTCGAATCCTTCTTTTTCTCAAAAAGTGTCCTAATGTACTATAATCATTAGGTGGCGATACTTCAAACTCCATAGCCCAAATTCCCCCAAAAAGGGGATAAAAGATTCATTCCACCCATAGCGTCGACACCATGGCGACTTAGTTTAGGATTCTTCTAGGCTTTTACCATTACTTGCTTTTGTGACTTTATTGCTTATCTAATCACATTTATTACATGTCCTGGATTATTTCATCACAACTTCTAACTTGGATCTTCATGTCTTTTATTTCCTTTAACTGCTTTATTTATTTCAATGCTGTTGTAATTTCGAGAAATCACTGTAACATTTTATCTTATGAACGTGAAAATACATGTAATTTGTTTCATTATTGTAATTGCATCTCTCAACATAATATTCCACTTGTGCCAAAACAAATCCAATAGAAACGCTTATAATGAGTGGTTGCGCCCTTCAATATTATAAACCCCCTAAATTTGGCAAAGGCATATTTGCGGTAAAACCATTCGGTCAACGGTGTAGTCGACGGTTCCGCGCCTTTCCCTCTTGAGTTGTCCTCTCAAAGGTACCTTGTCTAGTACTTCAAAAGTAGAAACCATATTCCTTTAAACTGTTCATGTATCATGGTCAACCTAGCCAAGTCAGTTATGTTGTCCACATAATGACTCATTAAGACGGCCTAAGGCCAAAGTCCATCGGGTTTCCTGAAACCCAAAACGGATACCCTCACGGTATGTGCATTAATTTGAAGAGCTAAATTCTTTTTGCTAATTATTGATTTAAATAGTCGAGTCTAGTGGGGTTAAGAGCCTAACACTTTATCTTGCAGAAAATGAGGCGCGAGGTCCCTAGATTCGGTATGGTATCTAACATCCACCCAAGGTTTCTAAGCTGGTGGGAAGATCTTCATAGCAGTGATCAAACCCCCGTCTGTAAGTACTTAGGGAATTTGCCCTCACTTCTGGAAATCCAACCCAACAACAAAATCATTGAGGCTGCCACATTTTTTAGGATGGTGATCGATCAGTGTTCCGTTTCAAGGACTTAGAAATGATTCCTTTGCTAGAAGAGATAAGAGGCTAGATGATATCGCTTGGGAGACTCCGGGTTTGCTTATGCAGGAGAATCGCAAAAGTAGAGGCTTTCTTAAGATGATGGGACTAAAGAAAAATCATGAGGTTTCTTCCTTAAAGGACTCCTACATACCATTCGACTTCTTATACGAGAGATACGACCACAGTAAGTCATATCGCACCTACATGGAAAAATTCTCCCTCATCTCTTTGGGACATATACATAGAACGGTGTTTATGTTCATGTTTTGCTTCTTCGGCATGATAATATTCCCTATGAAGAAGGCTAGGAGCCATACCAGACTAGCCATGGTGACCAAGGCCTTGATGGAAGGAATCGACGAGCAGTCTTTCAGGATAGTACCTATGATCATCGCTGAAATCTGTCGAGCCTTGGGAAAGTGTCAGCAAGGGGTGCCACATTTCGAGGGTTGTAATCTGCTACTTCAACTATGGTTCATAGAACACCTTCGGAAAGGCAACTACAGACAGGAAACCATACGCATGGATTGGGATGACCATATCTCTTTTCTTCACCCAAAGCGAATGAACTTCATGCCCAACATGTTCGCTCAGCTAGAGGATTCCAGTGGATGGGTAGAGTTGTTCGAGAATCTCGAAGAAGAGCAAATTCAGTGGACGTTTGAGTGGTTCCCAACAGGGGAGTTCATTGTCCATTCTCGAGATGCATCGTTCCTCATACGTATTGGTCTGAGGGGAACTCATCCTTACATCCCCCTCCAAGTCATGAGGCAATCTGGAAGGAAAAAAACCCTACCCAGGATAGAGAAAATGAGTCATTTTAGGGCCGACTTTCAAAATGATGATAGACCGCACAAGTGTCACGATCAGCATATGTGGCACTGCAAGCTCGTTCTAGGGAGGGAGTCTATTTATCTAGACATGTATCATGCCAGGTGTGTGCCGCACTACACAGGTTGGTTGGAAGATGATCACATTGGTTTGGGTCGTCCAGGGTTCGTCCATGGTCATAGGATTATTGATAAGAAAATTGAAGCACAAGTCAAATACAATCAACTGCACAAGAGGATGACAGAATGTGAGAGCGAACATCAGGAAATACAGGAAGCCCGCGAAAATCTAATCAACGAGTGGAAGGATATTGCTATCAACGCCAACAACCGTTTCGGATATCTGGAGCGAGGTCTAGTAGAGTTGGAAGGGAATTTCTTAAAAAGGATTGAAGACTATCAGAATGCTGAGGGGACCGTAGGCGGACATTTAGCTCAAGCCTACCTACTGCTAGGGATGCGCGAGTTGATGCAGCTAGGTGATGGAGGCAAGAATATCGAATCAGGGGAAGGTCCTTCTGGGACCAAGTACTTAGGATTATTATCTTTCTGCTTTCTTAATGTAATAAGGCCATTGTCCATTAGTGGAATCTTTTATTATTCAGTTGTTTTAAGATATGTCTTGTTTTTATCAATAAAATAAGGCATTTAGCATTATAAGTTCTCCAAATTTTATTTGTTGCTAGGCCCACCTCAGGCACTATGAGACGCCCAAATTAGAAAGCGATTTATATTTCCACACAATGTGTTTAAATATTGCAATATTATTTATCAGAACCCGCACTAAATTTTACATTTTTTATTTTTCTTTTATTTTTATTCCCCTTCCCAAATGTTAGTTCGTGCATTTTGGCACCATCAGCTCCACATGATCCAAAGGGTCCTCCTCCTCCTCCTCCTCCAAGTCCTACCAGAAACTGGAACAAAGACAAGATGGGAGAAACAAACGTTAGAAAGGAACTTGAGGAAACTTCTCAGAATGCTGCAATTACCAAGGAGACTGCTGCTCATCTGGAGAAAACTTTGCTAAGATTCCGAGAGGAATTGGACCAAGTTAGAAACTTGGCAAGCCTGTAAATCACTCTTGCTGCTCCTGATGTTAACACCCAGAACCCTGCGCCTCCACCAAATTCCCCACAACCTCCAATGCAACCCACTCATAATACTCACCTGCTTATTCCTGAAACACAAAAGACCATAAGACTCCTCTCTTTGTGGACACTACACCGCACTACAGTCAGCCAATCACAAGTGCACCTGAGTCAGACTCCCTCATTCAGAATTTGGTCACTGAGATTAACAAATTAACTAGCCGGGTTCAAGGTTTTGAAGGTAGCAAAGGTGTTGAAGGGTTGAATTACAAAGATCTCTGTGTCCAGCCAGATGTTGAGCTCCGAGAGGGGTACAAACCTCCCAAGTTCGAGATGTTTAATGGTACAGTTGATCCCAGGGTCCACTTGAGAATGTATTGTGACAAATTGGTAGGAGTCGGAAAGGACGAGAAGATTTGCATGAAGCTGTTCATGAGGAGTTCGAAGGGTGATGCTTTATCCTGGTATATTAGCCAGGATGCGAAGAAATGGACTAGTTGGGTAAACATGGTGTCAGAACTTATGGATCGGTTTAGGTTCAACACTGAGAATGCACCAGATGTATTTTATAACCAGAATTTCAAAAAAAAGCCCACAGATACCTTTCGCGAGTATGCTACTCGCTGGAGGTCCGAAGCTGCTAAGGTCAGACAGGTCTTTGAGGAAGAGCAAATGAACAGGTTCTTTTTCCGTGCTCAGGATCCACAATACTATAAGAGGCTGATGCTAATTGAGCGTCAAAATTTCTCCGACATCATCAAATAGGGAGAAAGGATTGAAGAAGGCATCAAAACGGTATGGTCACTAACCTCGAGGCATTGCAAGCCACCAACAAGGCTTTACAGTCTGGTGGATCGTCAAAGAAAAAGGATGTAAATTCTGTAATGGCCGCGCAAAGAAACAATTCCCCCATGAAAGACCAGACCTATACCTCAGCTCCACTCACATAGCACCCTGTCCTAAATTACCAAGCACCATCACCCACTTACCAAATTCCACCACCTGCTTACCAATCACCTCCACCACCTACATATCAACCCACTTCACCCAGATATTCCCAAACCGCACCCGTATACCAAGCATATAACTCCCAGCCTTCTCACTACCCATCACCGCCTACCTGCCAAAATTTCCCTCGGTCTAGACCAAGCTTCAACCGCAAACCTCCTAGATAATATACCGCCATAGACGAGCCAATTGGCCAATTATAAGAAAAATTCAATGTAGCCAGTTATGTTACCCCTATCCCAGCCGTAAGTCCAGAAAATCCCTCTCAATGGATCAGCCCAAACAAGACTTGCGCATACCATTCTAGGATGAAAGGCCATACCCTCGACGAGTGTCGCTCGTTGACAGACAAGATTAAGAATTTGGCTGACAACAAGATCATTATAGCCAAGGAGCCCACTCCTAATGTCCGCAACAACCCTCTGCTTGACCACAAGGGCGGAGGCATCCATATGATCAGGATCAAAAAAGATTGGAACCCCAAGGGGTCAATCAGTTTGATAGCAGAAGAAGACGAGCCTAAGAAGCCAACAGTTAGTCTCAATCCCATTGTTGTCCATATTCATCCCTCTGAGGGCGATGTGGTAAATGTGTCCGTACCACTCAAGTTTGAAGCACCTCCTGCAAAGGCGCCAAGACCAATTGTGGTTGAGTTCGGGTTCCAAAGGCGCCTACACCACCATTTGAAGTTACTATGTTGCCTCCCAAGGCACCAATTCCAGTCTCCATGATAGACGTAACCCCGTTCCAAAAAAATGTTATACCTTGGGATTACACCGCTAAGGCTAGAAGGAAAGGAAAGACATATACTGGGGAAGAAATTGCTTGCCGCACAGGGCATATCCATGATAGGCAGGGTATACACCCCAGAGCATTTGGCTGAGTCTAGTAAGCAAGCCTCCGGGCGGGCTGTTGAAACTGGACCTGATGACCTCCAGAGAAATGTACAGCTCAAAGAGTACTCGGTCGTCGAGCAACTGAACAAGACACCAGCACAGATTCCTATTCTAGCTCTCCTACTAAGCTTTGAGGCACATAAAAATGCCTTAACGAAAACACTGAGTGAAGCTTATGCTCCCATCAACATAACAGGAGGCGAAATGGCAAACATGGTGGGACAGGTACTGGAAAGCCATAAGATCACCTTCCACGAAGATGAATTACCACCAGAAGGGCTTGGTCAGAACAAAACGTTGCACATCACTACAAAATGCAAGGATCACTTTATCACCAGGATTCTAGTCAACGGGGGATCCAACCTCAACATTTGTACGTTGGTAACTCTCAGGACATTGGGCAAAGGATTGCACAAGATCAAAGATGGGGCTATCAGTGTCAAAGACATTCATGGATCTCAAAGGTCCACCATTGGAGAAATTAGCTAATGCCTGCATATGGGACCCACCTGGTTCGATGTTAAGTTCCAAGTCATTGACGTACCAGCATCCTGCAATTTATTGCTAGGACGACCCTGGATCCACGCTACTCGGGCTGTGGCATCAACTTTGCATCACGCTGTAAAATTTGAATGGAATCATCAGGAAGTAATCATCCATGGTGACAGAAGCAACCCTATATATAGTCGCCAGGCCATCCCAATCATCGGAGGTAGAAGGAAAAGCGGTGGAGAAACATACCATCACATCGAGCGGGTTAATGCCATAGACAAAGACAAGTGGTGGGATAACAAAATTGAGAGTATTCTTAATTGGAGTGGACACGAGCATGGAAAGGGGCTTGGCAAGGACCTCCAGGGTATCACAAATCCTATCCAATTGAAGAAGCATGGAACCACTTTTGGCCTGGGTTATGAATACACTTGGGAGGAGTTCAATCACTGGTCTCCATCATGGCGTGGCCCCTACTACCTGCTGGATCACCCTTTACCTCAGTTAGAGCAGACCTTTCAGCCCGCTGATGTCATATATGGATCAGAGGAAGATGAGACACTAGCAACAATGAAGAACCTGTTTCTGGAGGATGATATGGATTGTTGTGTTGTCTTCAAGGAGGAAGAGGAGGAAGGCCCTTCCATTCAAGCTGTGAACCGAGGAGAACACCTCACCAATTGGTCAATCAGGACCACCAATGCCTGAAGAGCCTCGGGGTAGCAAGCCTAAACGACGCATATGCATCGCACTTTACTTTTAGTTGATTTTACTTTTCAGCATTGTCTTTACATTTGAAAAGAGCTCCAATTTTTCAGACAATTATGAATTTAATTAAAAGAATTTTCAAATTTATATTTGTATTTCGCTCTTATTTATTTTCTTTACCATTTACTTTATTTTAAACAGCATTACTATTACATATCTTGATGATGAACCGATGATTGTAACTTGCAACAAGACAATGAGGCAGACAGACATAGATTCATAAAGGGACGAAATACCAGAAGAGGTTGTAAGAGAGGTCGAGAATTTCCAGAACAGGCCTAAGTCTAACTTAGACGAAACTGAGGTCATTAATTTGGGAGACGCAAAAAATGTCAAGGAAACACATATCAGCGTACACTTGTCAGCATTAGAAAAGGAAAAATACATAGTGTTTTTGAAAGAATACGAGGATATATTCACCTGGTCATATGATGATATGACCGGTCTCAGCACGTCCATTGTGGCTCACAAGCTGCCGACAAATCCGACATGCACTGGTCAAACAGACACTCAGAAAGTTCAAACAAGACATGAGTTTGAAAATAAAAGAAGAAGTCACCAAGCAGTCAAAGACAGGGTTCTCGGAGTAGTAGAGTACCCAACAAGGTTAGCCAACATTGTAACAGTGCAAAAGAAAGATAGGAAGGTTAGAGTCTGCGTCGACTACCGGGATCTCAACCGGGCCAGTCCTAAAGACAACTTCCCTTTGACAAATATACACATATTGATTGATAACTGTGCCAAACATGAGCTGCACTCATTCGTCATTGTTTTGCAGGATACCATCAGATATGGTGGGACGATGAGGATGCAGAGAAAATGGAATTCATCATGCCGTGGGGAATGTACTACTATAGGATGATGCTATTCGATTACAAAAATGTTGGTGCTATCTACATAAGAGCCATGGCTTGGACCCGTCAAAGGTCAAATCCATTCAAGAGTTTCCACCGCCAAAGAACAAGAAAGATGTAATGGGTTTTCTGGGGAGGCTAAACTATATCAGTCGGTTCGTAGCTCAGTCTACTGTCATTGGTGAAGCCATCCTCAAGATGCTAAAGAAATACGCTGCCACTAAATAGAATGATGATTGTCAAAAGGCTTTTGATAGAATCAAAGAATATTTGCCGACTCCGCCAGTCTTGGTTCCACCTGAGCCAGGGAGACCTCTATTGCTCTATCTCGCAGTATTAGATGGGGCATTTGGTTTTGTTTTGGGACATGACAAAACGGGAAGAAAGGAGCAAGCCATCTACTACCTCAGCAAGAAGTTTACACCCTACGAGTCTTGGTATTCCTTACTAGAGCTTGTTGTGCTTTAACGTGGCTAGCTCAGAAATTGAGGCATTATTTCTACGCGTACACCACTCATCTCATATCCAGGATGGATCCATTGAAGTATATCTTTCAGAATCCCATGCCTACCGGCAAGCTCGCCAAGTGGAAGATACTGTTAAGTGAATTTGACATTGTTTATGTTACCCAGAAGGAGGTCAAATTACAAGCCTTGGCAGATCACCGCGCTAAGAATCCTGTAGGAGGAGAATACGAACCCCTAAAGACGTACTTTCTTGATGAAGAGATAGCCTTCATAGGAGAACATCGCAGAATCCTATGACGGTTGGATGATGTTTTCTGATGGAACCGCAAATTTCAATAGAATTGGTAGAGGAGAGATTTTGGTATCAGAAGCTAGTCACCATTACCCAGAATCTGCCAAGCTCAGATTCCCGTGCACCAACAACATGGCCGAGTACAAAGCCTGCATCTTAGTGCTCAAGCTGGCCATTGACATGAATATTCAGGAATTGTTAGTGATCGGAGACTCGGACCTACTCATACATCAGGTTCGAGAATAATGGGCAACCAAGAATTCCATGATACTCCCCTATCTACACCATGTACATGAGTTGAGGAAAAGATTCAGAAAGATGGAATTCCAACATGTTCCCGGAACACAGAATGACTTCGCCGATGCCTTAGCCACTTAATCATCTATGATCCAGCATCCAGATACAAACTTTATTGATCCCATCCAGGTCAAGATTCACGACCAACCAGCTTATTGTGCTCACGTCGAGGACGAAGCTGACGGGAAACCTTGATTCCATGATATCAGGGAATGTTTGACAATAGGAGAGTACCCAGAGATTGCCAATGCTACTCAGAAATGAACACTTCGGAGATTGTCCAACAACTTCTTTCAGAGTGGAGGAATCCTGTGTAGGAGGACTCCTGATTTGGGATTAGTAAGGTGTGTCGAAGCAAAAGAAGCAACCAGACTATTGGAGGAAGTGCACGCAGGGACCTGTGGACCGCATATGAATGGTTTCGTTTTGGCAAAAAAGATACTCCGAGCCGGGTATTTTTGGATGACTATGGAAACGGACTGCATTCAGTATGTCCTGAATCAAATACATGCAGATATGATAAAGGTGCCTCCAAATGAGCTTACTGTAATAAGCTCACCATGGCTGTTCGCCGTTTGGGGAATGGATGTCATTGGACCAATTGATCCGGCCACGTCAAATGGGTACAGGTTCATCCTAGTGGCAATTGATTACTTTACAAAATAGGTTGAAGCAGCATCATACAAGGTAGTCACTAAGAAAGTAGTAGCAGATTTCATCCAAGATCGTATGGTTTGTCAGTTCGGGGTTCTTGAATCAATCATCACTGACAATGATTCTAATCTCAACAGCGACATAATGAAGGCGATGTGAAAAACATTCAAGATTAAACAAAAGAACTCTATGGCTTATAGACCTCAAATGAATGGAGCTATAGAAGAGCTCAATAAGAACATCAAGAAGATACTAAGGACGATAAATGAAAAGCACAAACAGTGGCATGAGAAGTTGTCATTCGCCTAACTGGATTATCGTCCCACTGTCCACACATAAATCGAGGCCACTCCCTACATGTTGGTTTATGGTATAAAGGTAGTCATTCCCGCCACAATAGAAATCCCCTCCTTGAGGGTCATACAAGAAGCAGAATTAGATGATGAAGAATGTGTTAAGAGTCGCTACGAGCAGTTAGCCCTCATAGATGGAAAGAGAATGAATGATATCTGTCATGGTCAATTATATTAAAACAGAATGTCCAAATCCTTCAACAAGAGAGTCAAGTCGAGGAAGTTCGCACCAGGATAGTTGATATTACAGAAAATATTTCCGCACCAAGATGAAGGCAAAGGGACATTCTCTCCCAATTGGCAAGATCCGTACATGGTCCATCGGGTTCTAACTAGAGGTGCCCTTATTCTCGCAGAAATGGACAGAGAAGTTTGGCCGAAGCCTATCAACTCAGATGCAGTGAAAAGATACTACATTTGATCATATGCTTTTTCTTTTGTTGTTTGAACTATGCCTGACCTGATTCCCATTTAAGAGCGGATACGTAAGCAGCCCTATGGGTTCAGTCACATTTTAATTAAAATTCCATTTTCACCGTTATAGGAATTGGGGCAGAATTTTGAGGAGGTATTGCTCCACGTTCAATTATTCAGCACATCCGGCAGCAGCACTAGCCCAGTAAACTAGGGCAGAATTTTGAGGAGGACCCTAAAATTTCGGAAAAAGCAAGGTTGCTGTGTCTTGCACCACGTTGTAGTCGTTGGTTCATCCAAAATAAAATCATTTTTGATTATTGTAATTTCATTATATTTACTAAGTCATTAATAAATATCATTTGCACCACAATCGTTAAGCAACGCTACCCCCATGATACGCGACACCAATTGCCAAAGGATACGAACTAACTTTCCTTATACATAACTCACGATTTTTCTTTGGATGCAGGAATTCAGGTTACGGATCGAAGCACATTCGCTCTTCAGGGTCAAAACCCTCAGAGGATCACTATCCGCACTCAACACCCCCAGCAGTACTGATATCACAAACCGTCTACCAGCTAAGAAAACTTACTACTATTCGCTCTTTTATATTCCTGCGTTGCATAAGGCTACTATCTGCCTTTCAGGACTAAACTATGTCCACATCTGCATTTTGCACAAGGATATTCTCTGCCTTCCGAGGTAAAGCTCTACCTCCATATTTCATAAGGCTACTATCTGCCTTTCAAGACTAAGCTATGTCTCCATCTGAATTTTTCGCATAAGGCTACTCTCTGCCTTCCGAGGTTAAGCTCTACCTCCACACCGCATAAGGCTACTATCTGCCTTTCGAGACTAAGCTTTGTCTTCATCTACATTTTTTGCATAAAGCTACTGTCTGCCTTCCGAGGTTAAGCTCTACTTCCACATCGCATAAGGCTATTATCTGCCTTTCGAGACTAAGCTTTGTCTTCATCCATATTTTCTGCATTAGGCTATTCTATGCCTTTCGAGGGTAAGCTCTAGCTTCATATTGCATAAGGCTACTATCTGCCTTTCGAGACTAAGCTCAGTCTCCATATGCATTTTCTGCATAAAGCTTATCTGCCTTTAGAGACTAAGCTATGTCTTCATCTGCATTGCATAAGGCTACTCTCTGCCTTCCGAGGCTAAACTCTACCTTCATATTTCATGAGGCTCCTATCTGCCTATGAGACTATGAATTGTCTCCGCCCTGCATGGATGAAATATCGCCGTCTTATTTTTTGTGTGGCTGGAACATCACCACCTCAATTTTAAATTCTCATTCAGCCGAAACATTGCCACCTGCTTTTTAAATTCTCTCTCTGGCGAAAATATCGCCACCCTTTGCATTTATTTAGCTGAAAGATTGCCACCTTATCATGGGTTGAAAGATCGCCAACTCGTTCAAAGGCGTCATAGTTTGAAGGCACCAACTGCATAGCCCAAGAAAATCATTTCATGGCACACGAAATACTTTTATGCTTTTCATGGCCCAGTATATTGTAGTATGGGGACATCATCCTAACCGTCCGAACACAAACATTCATGGTCCAACGGGAATTTGCATCACGATTAAATTATGCAATATATACGCACATCACCCATTTACAGGTACTCCGCATGGCTCACGACTGTCTCAGTAGAATCGATCCTGCTCTAGTTCTCCGCAGTTTGTCCGATCCCAAGCACCCTCTCAGAGCTAACCATCGAGTCTGTTTTTTATCGAATTCCCATCGGCATATTCTGGCAATGCTTCCTGGACTACATATGGCATGATTTCTGTAAATCCATGGATATGTAGGTAGCTAAAAAACCAGATCCCGGTCAATATCCTTTAACAATTGCCGTCTCCGGTCAAAATTGGCCATCCTATCTTTATCCGACAACTCTTTCATCCTCCTCGGGTAAAGAGGGGCAGCTGTTGATACCCAAATTTTCCTTATGTGTTTTATACTTGAAATACTTTCAAAATATCATGTATATGCATATGTAAGCATCTACAAAGGATTTGATATTTTTTCACATTTTAAAGGATTTTTAAAAACCAATTTATGGCCTATTTTTGCACTATAATATCCAATAATTATTCCCAAAACTTTTCATTTTAATGAATAATTTATTTCATTCTAACATTTACATAAAAATATAATTTACATGATTTTTACATAATTTTAGAATCCCATCTGGCATTTTAAAACTAAAATTGCATGAAATTGCAATTTTAGCCTATTTCTCGATTTAATAGTATTTGTAATCACAAAATCATTTCTACATTTTTAAATTAGTACTTATGAATTTTTTATTAACTCAGTATTTTTAATCTGGTTTTGAACATCATTTACTATTTTATAAAAAACAAAATGGGGAAAATTAGCTATTGAAATTGTAGCCCTCCTAATTTTAATTTTAGCCCAAATTTCAGCCCCCAATCTAATCCCTCAATTACACTACCCAATTTCAAAATCACCCCATCCAGACCTAATTGGATTAACCCACCCGGACCTCCATTTTAATCGTGGCCATTGATTGTTTTAATCAATGGTCCACGATTGCCTTTCCTTAATTAAACCCATAGCAAACCCTAATCCCTCTCATTTTCATTTAATCAGCCACCCTTGTGTCCCCTCATCTCTCAAATTCTCTCAACCTCTCTCCAAACCATAGCCCTATTTCGCCGGTCACTGGCCTTGTTTTACTAGAGACTATGGCTTCTCAGACCTTGAGCAGCCTGTACCTACCCTCACACACCTATATTGTCCTTTTGCTCGAGGTTTCAGAGTCCGAACTTGAAGGCCCCTGGTTCAGAGGTCCTCCCAGATGAGTTCTATGGCCATTTCTAACTCCCTTCGGCGAGTCTTAGCCTTGTGAGTCCGTCTTCGACTCAGAACCAGTCCGTTCTAGGTCTTTCTCATTTTTTGTAGGGTTTTCTATGAAACCCTAAGTCTCTGAGGCTTTTCTTCTTTGTTTTTATTTAAGATCTACTTCATATCCATGTTATTTTCTAAGATTGCTAAGTGTTTTCCAAGTTCTTTTCGATTTTTGTTTTCAGAACGGTTCATCTTCTTAAAATTTAGGGTTTTGTGATTTCACTTGTTATACTTTGATTTCTTACATTATTTGGCTTCACTGTAAATCCTGAGTGTTTTCACTATGATTTCTAGGTATTTTTTTACTATATTTTCTTCTAGGATTTTCGAGTAAATTCTTTACTGTTTCTTCTTTCATTATGCTTCCATGAATGTTTATGGACTTTCTGAGTTTATCCTTTGCCTGATTCTCTATGCTTTCGTCTGTGAGGAAGAAAACCTAGATTTTTGGGGGTTTTCAGACTACTTGTGTGCGAGTATTTTTGTTTCATGTTTAATATCAGAACCCTAATTCTCTAAAAACGTTTCTCAAGCTTCTGATTCTTGCTAAGCTTTTCAAGACCTCTCGATTCCACGCATATCTATGTTCTTCTACTTTGCATTACTACTCTACTTATTTTTAACCTCATATGTTTAAGTTTATTCTCCCTTTTTATAGTCAAACATTTTCTCTATGTATAGCCCTAATTTTGGGGATTGATTTTTCTATGATTTGGTTTTTTGATTATATATTTGACTGATTTGGACCTACATTCTGACTCAGTTCATTACTGAGTTCGAATCCCTGATTCCTTGATTTACTGTGTGATTATCGATTCTATTCTTGCCTTATTTGATTAAAACCATGCTTTCAAAAACTTTAAAAGTATTTACTCGTTATTTTGCAAAGTATTTTGATTTACTTTCCATAAATGGAGCTTTGTTTTCACTATCCTAAGTCCGACTCCTTGATTGAAGGAAGTCCTTTCCCTAATCGATTGTGATTTGATAATCATGTATTTTCTATTTTACTTGCTTCTTATTTTCAAACTATAAATACCCCACTCTTTTTTATTCAAACTCACGAGCAATTCAGTTCAACACAAACACACACTAAACTCTCTCTTTTCTTTTCTGCTACTTATGCTGCTACTTGATTTTAGCCGGCTGAAAGCCAAGGCTAAACTATAGAACTCTATTTGCTTGTTCTGTTTTTGACACTTGCAACTGGTAGCCACCATTTAAATATTGTTCTCTAAAACTATGTGTTTATTTCTCCCTTCTACACGACTCCTCAATTACATGTTTTCTGGTGCTAAACGACTATACGCTAGTTTGTAATACGCTTCTGCATGCTGCTGTTGTTATGTTTTTCTTATCTTTCCTTAATGTTTGCTTTCATGTGATCCCCTTTTCCTTTAATATCCCTTTTATGTGAGTATGTCCAAAGTTGAGGTAGCATCTCATTGATATCATTGATTTAGGATTAGGTTCTTTTGAACCTCCACTCAAATCAATCCTATTCCCTTAACCCCTTTTATGTGTTGAGCCTGGACTAGGGTCTGGTAGTGTCATAATCACCACTCAGACCCCTGTCTAACTTCTGAAAGTTTTATCTTTTATTTGATTGAATCAAGTAAAGGATAAGGGTGTACCAGTCCCACCCATGACTGGGTATGTCCATCCTTTGCTTTGGTCTTCCTCTAATCCCCTCACTTACACTTATTCTTAGTTCTTTAAGTCCTACCCCCCTATGGTAAGCTATGCGTGGGGACCCTGGAGTTCCCTCTGAACTTGGATTCCTAAGGGCTTGTAATTCCACACATTGCACTACTTTATTCAATCTTTAGGGTGCAAGCATTGTCTGGGTTTCCTGAAAGCCCTTGGAAATTTGAAACACTCTAAGAGAAACCTTGGAATCTGGAGCCTGGATTTGGTGAAATACATGTGTTGGACATTAAGGTTGCTTTGGGCTTCCTCAGGTTCGTTTTTAGTTTTGATGTATTTATTTCCCTTCCATTTTTCTGTAAGAACTTTGTAAAAAGATTTGGGGAATATTAGTAAAAGGGTGTGGGAGTGTATTTACTTTCCTATATAGGTCAAAGGGATAGAAATCATGCCGATAGGACTTTAACATTGCAAATCACTTAGAAATCATACCTATAGGACTTTAAAATAGCAAATCACTTAGAAACCATGCCTATAGGACGTTAATATTGCATACCATTCAGAAATCATAGGATTTTGTATTGCAAGCATAATAGAGATCATTTCTATAGAAATAGCATATGCATTAGGAAAACAATAGGATAATTACGGTCATCCTTTATCAATGCTTTAACAACCCCCTTTTAAAATTGAGATGTAGATGTCATGCCTATTGGATTAATTGCAACTCGACTGATCCGTTTAAGTAATAACGGTCTATCAATTGGCTCTTAATGTTTTTTAAGTAATATTTTCAACAAACCTTTTTGTAAACCATGTGTGCTTTAAAACTCTACAAATCTGCATTCTTTTCCATGAACTGTCTTTTTAAAATAGTTCCGCCTAAGAATTTTAATCAGTCTCTGAAATTACCTTTAAAAAAATCCTGCAACCAACTCTTTTCTCAAAATACTCATGCCTTCAAAAATCTTGCATAACTCTTCTACATATTCACTCAAACAGTCTGATGCTTTCAAAATCTGTTTATGGACACTTTCCTTTAAAACTCTTCTGCGTTTGACTACCTTTTTTAAAATCAGTATTTTCTAAATAGTTCACCTAAAATACTTTGATTTCTGACAAACCGGACCCGAGGGGCTCAAAGTAGACTTATTATCCAACACTATGTGTTAAACTAATTTGTCCACTACTATTTTAAACTTAATACCAAATCAGTAATTGCAAGTCATGCTAAACTATTGTTGTATGGCTTTAGGGGTTTTATGTGCACCTTGGTAAGTTTGGTTATTCCCCTTATGTGCTATTTGTTTTTGATTGGCGCCTTAGCATTTTTACCTTTAAACTCCATATATGCCTTCATCCCCTTTCTCCCCTTCTAGGATTAAAAGCCCAAATACCCCGGGACTGATAGGTCGAGACGGGTACTAGTATGCAATAAGTAAATGAGACTAAACATGCTTAAATACCTTAACGGGATATTGCATCGAATGATCCATATCATAGTTAAACCTAGGACCCTCTTTACTTTTCCTTTATTTAAATGTTTTCTTTAAACTAAAATTCCTTTTTACTTGTGCCACCCTTCTTTCAAAGTTGTCAACTTGCTTATATTTCTTATGTGCAAATTTTGCTTGTCCATTTCTATTCTTCTTAAATTCACAACTAAGCAAGGCCGGGAACCACACTAGTGGATCTTGAGGGGTGCCTAACACCTTCCCCTCGATATAATCTCAAGCCCATACCTAAACTCTGGTTTTCCATCGAATCCTTCTTTTTTCTCAAAAAGTGTCCTAATGCACTATAATAATGGGGTGGCGACTCTTCAAATTCCATAGCCCAAATTGCCCTAAAAAGGAGATATAGGAGTCATTCCACCCATAATATCGCAAACCCAATTTCTTTCCCTCTTGAGAATAAGGGGGTGGTCGACAGCATGGCGACTCTGTTGAGGATTCTTCTAGGCTTTTACCATTACTTGCTTTTGTGACTTTATTGCTTACCTAATCGCATTTATTTCCTGTCCTTGATTATTTCATCATAACTACTAACTTGGCTCTTCATCTCTTTTATTTCCATTAACTATTTTATTTAACGCTTTATTATTTCAATATTGTTGTAATTTCTAGCAATCATTATAATCATTTATCTTATGAACATGAAAATACATGTAATTTGTTTCATTATTGTAATTGCATCTCTCAACATCATATTTCACTCGTGCCAAAACAAATCCTATAGCAACGCTTATTATGAGTGGTTGCGCCCTTCAAATATTATAAACCCCCTAAATGTGTAAAGGCATATTTGCGGTAAAACCAATTGATCTACTGTGCAGTCGACGATTCCGCACCTTTCCCTCTTGAGTTGTTCGCTCAAGGGTACCTTGTCTAGCACTTCAAAAGTAGAAACCTCATTCCTTCAAAATGTTCATGCATCATGGTCAGCCTAGTCTAGTCAGTTATGTTGTTCGCCTAATGACTCTTTAAGACGGCCTAAGCCCAAAGTCCACCGGGTTTCCTGAAACCCAAAAAGGACATCTTCACGCTATGTGCATTAATTTGGAGAACTAAATGTTTTCTGCTAATTATTGATTTAAATAGTCGAGTCCGGTGGGGTTAAGGGCTAACACTTTGTCTTTTATAAATTTAGGCACAAGGACCCCAGATTCGGTATGGTATCCAACATCCACCTAAGGTTGCTAAGCTGGTAGGAAGATCTTCATAGCAGTGATCAACCCCTCTTCCGTAAGTACTTAGGGAATTTTCCCTCACTTCTGTAAATCCAACCCAACAACAAAATCATTGAGGCTTCCACTTTGTTTTGGGATGGTGATCGATCGTAAACCCGATTTCTTTCCCTGGGAGGAAAAAAGTGGGCATCCACAATTTCACTTTCAAAAACTCATAAATATTCCAGAAAATATTTTTCTTTAAAATTTATTTCTCGGGCTTGGGACCTCAACATTTGATTCCGGGCATACACCTAAGTCCCATATTTTCCTACGGACCCTCCGTGACTGTTATGGGTCAGGGTCTGCGTCCGTTTACCCAAACTGTTGACTGAAGTTAATTTAAATTCATATTAAAGTCAAAATTTATCATTTTCCACTAATTTTCAAATAATGGTCTTTCGGCTACGTGCACGGACTGCGCATGCAAATTGAGGTGATACTGAAAGAGGTTTTTAAGGCCTAGAAACACATAATTTGTTTCTAAAATAAGTGATGACCTCTTGGGTCATCACATTCTCCACCTCTAAAGCAACCGTTCGTCCTCGGACAGACATAATAAGGAAGTACCTGAGTCAGGTAAAAGATAGGGATTACGGCTCCGTATGTCGTACTCGGACTCCCAGGTCGATGCCTCAGCGGGCTGACCTCTCCACTGAATACGAACATAAGGAAATATCTTCAATCTCAACTGAAGAACCTACCAGTCTAGTATTGCTACTGACTCCTCCTCATAAGACAAGTCCTTGTCCAACTGGATAGTGGTGAAATCTAATACGTGGGATGGATCATCGTAATTCTTCCGAAGCATGGACACATGAAACACTGGATGCACGGCAGATAAGTTTGGCGGCAACGCAAGTCTATAAGCCACCTTTCCCACTCAATCAAGAATCTCAAATGGCCAATGAACCTAGGGCTAAACTTTCCCTTCTTCCCAAATCTCATCACGCCCTTCATAGGCGGCACTCGAAGCAATACCCGCTCATCGACCATGAAAGCCAAATCACTAACTTGCGGTCGGCATAACTCTTTTTCCTGGACTAATCTGTACGAAGTCTATCCTGAATAATTCTTACCTTGTCCAAGTCATCCTGAACCAGATCCACACCCAAAAACCGAGCCTCTCCCGCTCAAACCATCCAACCAGCGGCCTACACTACCTACCATACAAAGCCTCATAAGGAGCCATCTAGATACTCAACTGGTAGTTGTTGTTGTAGGCAAACTCTGCTAAAGGCAAAACCTTGTCCCCAAGCCTCCAAAGTCAATGACACAAGCTTAGAGCATATCCTCCAAAATTCGAATGGTCCGCTCGGACTGCCCATCCGTCTGAGGATGAAATGATGTGCTCTACTCAACACGTGTGCCCAACTCTCGCTGAACTGCTCTAAAAAAATGTGAGGTAAATTTCATACCTCGATCTAAAATGATAGACACGGGCACACCATGAAGGCGAACAATCTCCCGGATATAGATCTCAGCTAACCTCTCGAAAGAATTTGAGACTGGCACATGAATGAAATTTGCTGACTTCGTCAGCCTATCGATAATAAACCACACAGAATCGAACTTCCTCTGAGTCCGTGGGAGTCCAACAACGAAGTCCATAGTGACAGCAATCTCAATCTTCTAGAACAAACCACTAAGCCTCCGATGCTCATACTAAACCTGTTGATAGTTCAAGCACCGAGCCACATGAGCAACAATGTCCTTCTTCAATATGTGCCACCAATAATGATACCGAAAATCCGAATATATCTTAGCGTCGCCCGGATGAATAGAGTACCAGTACTGCAAGCCTCTTCTAATATCAACTCTCGGAGCTCATCCACAATAGGCACAAAACCTCGAACCTACAATATTAGAACTCCATCATCTCTCAAGGTAACCTGCTTGGCATCTCCGCATCGCACTGTGTCTCTAATGACACATAAATGAGGATCATTATAATGGCGATCTCCCATAGCTCTAATAACGAAGAACGAGCGACTGCTCAAGCTAACACGAGGCTGGGCTCAGAAATATCAAACCTCAGGATATGATTGGCCAAATCCTGAACATTCAAACAAAGTGGCCTCTCACCGGCCGAGATATAAACAAGAATGCTCATACTGGCTGACTTCCTACTCAAAGCATCGGCCACTACATTGTCCTTTTCCTTATTATATAATACGGTGATGTCATAGTCATTTAATAGCTCCAACCAGCTTCTCTCCTCAAATTTAGTTCCGTCTAATTAAACAAATATTGCAGACTATCGTGATACGTGAAGAGCTCGCACGCCATGCCATTCAGATAATTCCTCCAAATCTTCGACGCGTGAACAATGGCTGCCAACTCCAAATCATGAACCGGATAATGCTTCTCATGAATCTTCAACTGATGTGAAGCTTAAGTAATGACCTTTCCATCCTACATCACCACCGCACCAAGTATGATACGAGATAAATCACAATAAACTGTATAAGGCCCTGAACCTGTGGGCAAAACCAACACTAGTACCGTAGTCAAAGATTTCTTGAGCTTCTGAAAGCTCGCCTTACACTTGTCCGACCACCTGAACTGGGCACCCTTTTGGGTCAACCTGGTCATCGGGGTTGCAACAGACGAAAACCCCTCCACAAATCTATGACAGTAGCCTGTGAAACCGAAGAAACTCTGGATCTCTGTAACTGATACAGGTCTAGGCCAGTTCTTTAATACCTCAATCTTCTGCTGATCTACATTAATACCCTCTGCTGATACAATATGACCCAAGAATTCCATTGAACTCAACCAGAACTCACGCTTTGAAAACATGGCATACAACTGACTATCCCTCAGAGTCTGAAGAAACACTCTAACATGTTGCTCGTGCTCCTCCCAGCTGCGTGAATAGATCAAAATATCATCAATGAATACTATCACGAACGAATCCAAGTAAGGCCTAAACACTCGGTTCATGAAATCCATAAAACCTACTAGGGCATTTGTTAGCCCGAATGACATCACCAAGAACTCATAATGCATGTTCCAAGTGTGTAAAGCTATCTTAGGGACATCTGATGCCCTACTCAACTGATGGTAGACATATCTCACGTCAATCTTCAAAAATACCTTAGCACCTTGAAGCTGATCAAACAAATCATCATTCCTCGATAATAGATATGTATTCTTGATTGTAACCTTGTTTAACTGCTGGTAATCTATGCACATTCTCATCGATCCGTCCTTCATTTAACAAACAACATTGGCACACCCCAAGGCAAAACACTAGGTCTAATGAAACCTTTTTCAAGCAGGTCTTGCAACTGGTCCTTCAACTCTTTCAAGTCAAACGGGGCCATACTATACCGCATAATAGAAATGGTTGAGTGCCCGGAGCCAAGTTAATGGAAAATTCAATATCCCTGTCGGGTGGCATACCCCGCAGGTTTGAAGGAAATACCTCAGGGAACTCACAAACAACAGGCACAGAATCAATAGAAGGAGCCTCGACACTAGAATCATAAACATATGCCAAATTAGACAAACACTCCTTCTAGGCCATATGCCGAGCCTTCATATAAGAGATAAAACTACGGGTAGAATTATTAGTAGTCCTCCTCCACTCTATATGAGGTAGACCCGGCAAGGCTAAGGTCACGGTCTTGGCATGACTGTCCAAGATGGCATGGTAAGGTGATAACTTGTCCATCCCCAGTATGAGACAAAAATCAACCATGTCTAGAAGTAACAAATCTATACGAGTCTCAAGACCCCCAATCATAACTATACAAGAACGATGGACTCGATCTACCCTAATAGGATCACCCACCGGTATAGATACATATACAAAGGAACTCAAGGATTCACTAGGCATGACCAGATACGGTGCAAAATAAAATGAAACATAGGAGTATGTAGACACTGGATAAAATAGGACTGAAGCATCTCTACTACAAACCAAAACAGTACCTATGATAACTGCATCGGAAGCCTCATCCTCAGGCTTGGCTGGAATATCATAATCGGGGCTAGGCCCTACCGCCCTGAACTACATCTCTAGGACGGCTTGCTACTGGCTGGCATCCACTTCTAGCTGCCTGACCTCCACCTCTAATACCTCTACCATACCTATAGCACCTCTACCGCCACCCATAGCTGACAGAGCGGGCGATAGAACACCTGGTGCTTGATCCATTGCACGGGAACCCTGCTGCTGCGATTGAGTACCCATCAATCTCGGACAACCCCTCTAGATATGACCATACTCACCACATTCAAAGCATCCACCCGAGTGTTGCGGCTGAAGAGATTGATACTTAACCCTGGCGGCCTGAATGACCACCTCGAAAACTCTGGAGTGGTGGTGCACTAATAGAAGCCGGTGGTGCACTATAGGACTGCTGATCATAATACTGCATATGAGAACCACAGCAACCTAAAGCACCGTGAGAAACCAGAACTGCTGAATAAAACATCCTAGGAGGATGGCCTCTACCATACGAATCCCTGCCTCCAAACGAGGCACCATTGAATCTACCTGAATGACGAGGCCTCTTGTCAGACCCCTGACCACCTCCCTACGACAAAACTATCTCAACTCTCCTGGCCATATTGGCCACCTCCTAGAAAGAAATATCACTCCCTATCTCTCTATCCATCTGAAGTCTAATCGGTTGAATATGTCCTTCAATGAACCTTATCACCCTCTCTCTCTCGGTGGGAAGTATGATGGGAGCATGACGAGCCAAGTTGATTAATCTAGTCATATGTTGAGTAACACGCATACAACCCTGTTGGAGACGCTCAAACTGCCTCTGCTAGATCTCTTAATGAGTGATGGGGAGAAACTTCTCCAGAAATAGCTGAGTAATCTACTCCCAAGTTAAAGCTGGTTATCCGGCTGGCCTACCCAAACAGTAATCTTTCCACCAAGTCTTGGCGGATCCAGACAAGCGGAAAGTAGCAAAGTCAACCCATTGGTCTCCACTATCCCCATGTTCCTAAGAACCTCGCTACAGCTGTCTATATAATCCTAGGGATCCTCAAAAGATGCACCGCTGAAAGTAGAATTGAAGAGCTTGGTAAACCTGTCCAACCTCCACAAAGCATCAGCGACATAGCTGCTCCATCACCAGTCTGAGCTACCACACCCGGTTGAACTGCTCCAACTGGTTAAGCTACTGGAGTCATGAATTGGGGAGCCATCTGCTCCGGATTGCGAGTAGTAGGAGTCTGGCTCCTCCACTAGTCTCAAAGATTGCTGGTGCTATAGGAAGCAAGCCTTCACGGGTGACACTCTCCATAAGGCCCACTACACATACCAGAGCATCATGGAGTACTGGGGTAGCAATAAACCCCTCTAGGACTTGAGCTGGGCCCATCAAAACTGTCTAGGTCGGAACCTCATTATCAAAGTCAACTTGAGGCTCCGCTGCAAGTGCTACTGCTCTGGGCTGAGCTTTGCCCCTATCTCGGCCTCTAGCACGACCTTGGCCTTGCCCTCTACCCCACATGGGAGCTGCTGCTTGGGGCTCGAGCTTTTGATCGGTGGATGAGGAAGCGTGTTCTCGCTATCTATCAAAGAATAGAGTATAAATTCAATTAGCATTGAGAAACAAAACAGCATGACAAGAAAGAATAAATGTGAAATTTTTCCCAACTCTGTAGACTCTAGGATAAATACAGACATCTCCGTACCAATCCCGCAGACTCTACGAAGCTTGTCGTGAATGGTGAGACCTATGTAACCTAGAGCTCTGATACTAACTTTTCACGACGCGGATTTCCCATCCTTGAGAGTCGTGATGGCACCTACTCGTGAAAGCTAGGTAAGCCGAGTATTATAAATTCACTATCACTTTTATTTATCTATTTTTAAATAGTTTAAATTAACATTCAATTAATGGTGAAATATTAACAATAATTAAATACATGCTGAAGACATAATATGATAACTAAGCCAAAATCGAGTATGACAATATCAAGTATATCTCTACCCGTAACCGGTATCACAATATCACGGACCGTCTTTTTTAAGAAAGATACAAAATATCTCTAAAGTACTAAAACAAAATATAAAGATAGAAGAGTAAGCCGAGGCCTACGGGCGCCTGTAGAACTACCTCGGGATCTCTTACTGGACCGAAGGCAGCCACCTAAATCTATGGTCCAAAAGCTGCCACTCCGGGATCTGCACGCAATGAAGAATGTAGTATCACTACAATCGACCCTACTTGTTGGTTAGTGCCTGGCCTAACCCCGTTGAAATAGTAACGAGGTTAGGACTAGACTACCATTAAAACCTGTGCAGTTATATAATATACAGCTTAAAGTATAACACAAATAAACAATTAAATCTTTGAGGGGGACATGCTTCGAGGGAATATCATTTGTCAATAATAATTTAAGAGTAAATCATACAGACAATTTAGAATTCACAGCAAAACAAAAAGGAACTTGTAACCAATCAATAAGCACTTCTTATTATCTATTGTTATGTCGCGCAACCTGTTCCAAATCATAATAACATTATTGCGGCGTGCAACCCAATCCATATCATTTATCACTGTTGTGGTGTACAACCCAATCCAATCAAATTATTATTGCGGCGTGCAACCCGATCCAATTATATTATTGTTGCAGCATGCAACCCGATCAAAACATAATATTGTTGCGGCGTGCAACCCAATCAACATATATAGTTCAACACCAAATCACAAAGACAGTCCCAGTAAGGGATCAATAAAGTAACAACACTATCCCAGCAAGGACATCTACAGTATAAGTAAATACGTCCGGCCAAGGGAATACCAGCTATAACCAAAATCTTTCCAATACCTAACTTCCTCAACTAGCACCAATATTCAATCGTAAGTAATTTTCATGAGAATAACCATAATCCTTGCTCAACACAGAGAATAATCAACTTAGGCATTCGTAGTATTTATTAAGAATACAAAAATTTCAATTCAAGACTCACGGTCATGCTTGACACCAACATATAGATACCCGTCACCATGCCTATACGTCGAATTCCATAGTTAACACGTAGCAAATAAGACACGACTCCTAATCCCTCAAGATAAGGCTGGACAACACAATTACCTCGAACTTCCACAAACAACTCAAACCTCAAACACCGATTTTTCTTTAGAATTTGACTCCAAATCAATTGTATCGAGATATAATCGACTTCATAACATCAATAAATGCTAAATAATTTAATTTCAGTGCTTAATGATGGATTTCCTATCATTTTTTCCAAAAAGTGAAAAATTGACCCCTGGTTCGCTTGGTCAAAACACGAGGTTTGGATAAAAACCCGATCACCAGTCGCCCACGAGCTCGAATATGTAATTAGTTTTGAAATATGACCCCAAAATAAGGTCCAATTCCAATTATACAAAAAGCGCTAACTCTACCCAAATCCCTAATTTTTTATGCTTAAGAATATGATTAGGCAGAAATCTAATGGGAGTTAATGGAAATTGAAGAAAATGAGTCTATGATTAAATACTTATGGATTTCTAGTGAATTTCTCTTTAAATAATCGCCCAATTTGATGTTCCGAAGAAGAAGTTATGAATTTTGGCTTTAATCATGTATGTGTTCTGTTACTGTTTAAATGATAGGGAAAAATTGGTCTCTGCGATTGCCGACAAGGGTATGCGATCGCATAGGGTAAGGGGGATTTGGCACTGCGATCATCGACTGATTTGTGCGATCACATAGAAGAAAATGATTCCCTTCCCAAGGATTTGTTCAACTCATTACAATAGCGGAAGAAATAATGCAATTGCATAGAACAATTTGGTGACTTCCCAGAATTTACTCTACGCGACCGCGGAAGGAGCTACGCCATCGCATAGCACAAAATAGGACCACCTGAATATACACTATGCGATTGCGAACCTTCCTATTCAATAGTATAGCACATTGACCTGGACACCAGCAGACAGCAGATATGCAATTTTCCTAAGTTATAAAACCTCCAGAGACCTATCAAAAACTCACCCGATCCCTCGAGGCTCCAAAATAAATATATACACTGCCTCAAAAATACCCTATGGACTTACTCGTTAGATCAAATCACCAAAATAACTTCAACAACTATGGATTTATCATCAAAATCATGAAATCACTTAAGAACTTAAAATTTTCTAACTTTCTCTAGTACGTCCTGATTCACGGCATTTCAAGTTTGTTTCTTACCAAATTTCATAGACTCGACTGAAACAATATATATACTTGTACCGGGCTCCGGAACCAGAATACGAGCCTAATACCATCAAATTTTTAATAAATTTTATTTTTAAAAACTCATAAATATTCCACAAAATAATTTTTAAACTTGGGACCTTGGAATTCGGATTTCGAGCATATGTCCAAGTCCCATATTTTCTACGGACTCTCCGGGATAATCAAATCATTGGTTTGGATCTGTTTATCCAAAATATTTATCGAATTCAACATAAAATCATTTTAATGTCAAAATTCATCATTTTTTTATTGATTTTCATATAATGGCCTTCCGGCTACACACACAGACTGTGCATGCAAATCGAGGTGATATTGAAAGAGGTTTTAAAGTTCTCAGAACAAAAAATTTGTTTCTAAGACAAACAATGACCTTTTTGGTTATCACATGTTTTTTCGTGCACACGCATTTCTATTTAAACAAAAAAATATCAATTGGCGCACTGGTGTCTACAAATCAAAAGACTTGATTGACCCCTTTGATGTAAAACTAGTTGAAGGATTGCCTCAATAAGGCAAAGCGTATGAATTTCTTTCAACAAAATCCGTCTTGTATTTAGATTCTGTAGTTTGATAGTTGTTTTTCTTTTTTATTTTTGCAGTGATTGCAAAGTATTTACGGCGTCATTTGCTGAGTGATTCATTGAGGGTAAGACGCCTCCTAAAAAATTATATGCCTATGCACACCGACACATATTTGGTGCTCTCTTGTTGGATTATGCTAGAAAGAAGATGGAATTGAATGCGCAAAGTTATGCTTAGATTATCGGTTGATGGGAATAACTTGTGAAAGCATAAAAAGTAGTTACTTTTGTCGTTGTTGTAGGAATAACTCTATAATTTTGTTTTTATATTATGTTATGTTATGTTGTAATTGTTGTAAGATGGATCAGATTTGTTTGTGTTTAAATTTTATAAATACTTTTAAGAATTTTATGGAAAATTAGATGTTTGCTCTGCTATAAAGGTTTAATGAGTTTCATAGCGATATTGGATGGTTGCAGTTTAGTTTATTTTGGTATTTTCTCCCATGATTTTGTGTTTTGAATTATAGATATGAAAATATACGGTAATTTGTGATACATTGTCTCTTGAAGATACACGCATGATACATATGATACAGATAAGATACACGGTTTTCAAATATGTATTAATAAGCCACTCTTAATTGCAAATTTCTAAAACTATTTGCATAGTTTTCTAGCTGCTACGACTGTTTTCCATTAGTTAGATTATTATAAATACAAGCATGAGAAAGAGCCTATACATAGAGGGATATAAACGATACACAAGCGATAGATAGATGATACAAATATGATTCACAAGCAATATGTATATGATACAAATATGATACATAACGGATACAACTTCTTTTTAATCAAACAGATGCATTATATAAACGTGCAACACGATTTTAAATGCTAGGTCAAATATTTATCTATATCTAATATTCAAATGACATTCTACAGTGATATAGTTCTTGATATATTGTATTCTTTTAAATCTCTATGATATTCAGTAAAGTAAAATAATAAGTAATTCTAAATTTGACATATTTCATCCTCTCTTTGGATTATTTCTACAAGTTTTCCTTTGTGATCGTCTTCTTCACACTGTCCACATGAAATCAACTTTTTTGTTCCCTTTCAGATATTGGCTTGCACCTCCCCTTCCTTGGCCTTCCTGTTATTTTATTCACGTCTGGTGGCAAGAATTTTTTCATTTCAAACTTCTGCAGGAATTTCGCGTGTGCTTTAATTAGATAGATTGGAAGTTCATAGGTCTTCAATAGGTACTTCTTGGTGTAGTAGACCGAGCAATACTCAATGTAATCAATGTACTTTTATTTTAATATTGCTCAAGCATGTGCACATGGAAGCTCATCCAACTGAAACATTATACAGTTGCAAGTTCGATCTTTTAGGAACAACATTCTCTACTTACCCTTGTCAAGCACTGAATATAAGTAACTCGTCGAAGGGGTCACCTATAAAATTTATCAACTACGATTAGTGGTGACAAAGAAAATTCCCTCAAAATACATATACTAGAGAGCCTACAAGATTCAAAATAGCTTAGAATCATGTCAAACCAATCAATATTTCAGGTGTGGGGTAGGCATAATTAGTACATTAAATTGAAAGCCTTTGCTTTTGTACAGCTGGACACTAGTTAACAAAATCATACAAAGGGTCCAAGATATGACAAATCTGTGAATTTGGCATGATTAGATATTTTATGCACATGTATCTACAGATTCCAGTTATACCTTCATCTGATGTGACAATTCAAGATTGACCATTAGCATTGTATCATACTTTTTTCCAAGATTAGTGAATGACTCTACTGCATTCCTTGGGTTTGTAACATTTCATTTTCTCATCAACTGCCTTATGTAGTCTAGCAAAGACAGTACTGGGAGTTCCCTAGCAGCTTTGAGCGCTGCATTGATCGAATCTGCAATGTTTGAGTCATCATCAATGTTATGTTGACAGTGGAATGTGCTCTGGACCATCTTTCATAGCCAACATTCATGAAGTAATCTTTGACCCTCTTATAAATTTTCTCTACCTCTTCCATGTGGTAATCAAGATTCTCAACTGTGTATGCTTTACCATAACAAAGAATATGCCTTTGAGCAGCAAATGTTTTTTTTTGGTAATTGTTTTACATTATTCAATATATGCCATATGCAGACACAATGAGGTACTTGTGGATACAATGTTGCCGCTACATTTTCAATGCCTTCATGCATTTCCGAGACTATTCACATTCCCTCCTCTTCCCTAAATGCATCCTTGAATCTCGCAAAAAACCACTCCCAGGAAGCATTATTCTCTGAATTTACTATTGCATATGCGAGTGGTAGGATATTGCCTATTGGATATTGTTTTAATGCTATCAATAATGTTCCTCTATATGCCGATTAAAGAAAGGTTCCGTCTACAAAAAAAACCGATTTGCAATACTTCCATCCTTTTATAGATGGATATAGTGCAATGAAAGCATACATGAACAACTCTTCCTCTATTTGTTTTACTTCCAACAAAGGATTTGTAAGAACCAGCATATAAAAGTAGCTTGGCAGCTTTTCATACTATTGGCTCGGGTTTTCTCTCGGTACTTGAAATTCATGTTCTTTCAATCTCTATGCTTGCATATGTGTCATCTGAAGACCATACTGCTTGTGCATGTCACCAATTATGTCATTAAGAATGTATATTATATTTATGTATTTATACTCGTCTATCAGAAGACTGCCGATGAGTTTTGCAATAGCTTGACGTTGTGCTTAAGATCTGTCTTTCAGGGGGACCGAGTGCACTTTGATGAAATTTCTTACATTCAAAATGTTTGCTTTTTTTAGGCTCAAAGACTTAAATGCATATGAGGCAGTACCTACGACAAGGATATAAATTTTTCTACCAATAAACAGAGCGACATGAAATACAATGATACATAGTGATACACACTGCCATCAATAATACTAGATGAAAACATTACAATGATTATACAGTACTAGACGGTGACAACCACAACGTAAAAGTGTACAGCCACAAACTTACAAGTAACAACTTATTTTCTGCATAATTATGCTTCTAACATCAACTACGATATACATTGAGATACATAAGTATACAATAAATATTTTGATACCTGCTTTCACTTGATCTATTCACCTTAAACTGACATTTTCCTTTACTGCCAAGTGCCTCATGACTTTGACTATCGTTGCCTTGTCTTTATAAATTTGACCTTCTTCTACATCTATGTGTTAAGGGCAAGTTACTATTGTAATTTTATCAGATTCTTCATTATTCCATTCTTCTGCATCCCCAAACTCGATCATCTTAATTGTATCACCATTGTATCTCTCCTCTACAACTGAGCTTCGTGCACATTTTGAGGAATTCACGGCAGAATTGGAATTGTAGTATATCATGTCCAAATCCTTTACACTCAATGTTATACAAAGGGGATACATTGTAAATTCTGAGCTTTGTTTCAACTCAAGATATACACATGCACCCATACTCTTGTGTATCACTATTGGCACAGAACTATTTTGGACAGTGTATTTGATTTCAATATCATTCAATGAAGTATCTATAATAAGATGTTCCGAAATCACGTCTACAAAATCTTCAAAACTTATATTTGGAGTAACTATTACAACATCTACATTATAATCTACAAAGCTTGTCAACATTCCATCGGCCACCATACTGAATAAAAATTGGTATTTTTTCCATTGAAGTAGCTAAAATTAGGTCAAAACTCACTTATTTCTTAATTGATTTAATTGCAGTTCATAGTTCCTTATTGCAAAAGTTGTATCTACACAGAAATTGCGAAGGTATATAATGAAAAAATTGATCGCTTTTGAGTGAAATTTGGAGCTCCTTTTGAGAATTTTTGAGAGAGAATGCCGTTATTTACAGAGGTAGAGAATACCGTGATCTGTTAAATTCATATGCTTGAAAAAACAGGAAAGGAAGGAAGATCTTTAATGTGATTCTCGGCTAGAAGAATCCTTCCTTACGTGGGCTAGAGGTTGGTAAGTTTGTATTTAAATTGTATATTTCTATGCTTTCCCTTCAGAAATTGGGTCGTAAAACAAACATACCATTTGCCACTCTTACTTGCTTCTCTTTTAAACATCCACAATGTAGCCATAAGGGGTTTGAGAGTCTTGTAAAGATAGGAATTTTTAAGATAAGTGTAAGATTGTCACTTGTGTGTGTCTCTTTGTGAGGTTGTTTTCTCGAAATTCTAGTACTCTCTTTTATATACCGGATTGCTAATCTCCGGCTGTGGACATTGGCCAATTGATCGAACCACGTAAATATTTGTTTATCTTTTGGTATATTTCTATTTTGATATCTGATTTATCGTCACTGGAAGTATGTTTTGTTATCTTCCACATAATACCATATTTTTTTTATCCTAGCAATTCAGAAGTAGTTTTTTTAAAAAAAATACTAGACATAATATTTATATAACTTATTTGTAGTTTGATCTAATATATACTGTTTCATATGTTGTGCATTTTTCTTCTCTTAATTTCCTTTCCTCATTTTTATTTTATAAAAGACATTGTAGAGAAAAACTTTCAAGATAGACTCTTCATAGAAGTAAACAAACATAAATTTGATTAAAACAAACAATGAGGATGAAGTCCAACCGAAAACTTGCAACCCCAGATACTTCGTAAGAGCATAACGATGTAATGAAAAATTATTTTGTTGTTTATTATAAACCAATTAAAGCAAGATATATGTTGCGTATATAAATACTTATCAATTAATCATAATTAAATACTAATAGCTTGATTTAATAAAAATACCGGATGTATACTATTATTATGTTATGCTGAGTTCGTATTATGTAAGGTCAACTTATGATTTAGAACTCGATCTTTGTTACGGTGGCTTCAAAATCTCATTTTATTCCTCCTCGTTTTGCGTGTGCAGTTCGAGCGTATTTCTAGAAAATTTTTATGTTCGAAGTTGATAAAAATGATACTTTTGCCTTTAAAAGTTGATTTTGACTTTGGTCAATATTTTAAGTAAATGGACCGGGGCTCGTGTTTTGACAATTCCGGTGGGTCCGTATTAAAATAAGTTTGACGGAATTTTCTCCCATTCTTCATATTTTTCAAATCCAAGAACCCTTGAGGCGATTCTCCCAAGACCAGTTCTTCCCTCAAGACTTTGCTAAGTGATCCTAGCCCACTTTCATTCAATTTCCCATCACATTTCATGAACTTTCAACCTAAAATCAAGGACTTCCATAGTAGAAATTGGGAGTTTGGGTAGAACTAGGGATTTTTGAGAAATTGAGAGTTAGACCTCAAATCGGGATAAGATTTTTAAACTAATTACATGTTTGGGCTCGGGGGGTGAATAAATGAATAATTTTGGTCCGTACCTCGAGTCTTGACCAAGAAGGCCCGGATCAATTTTTGACTTTTGGGAAAAAGTATAAGAAAATTAAATTTATGCATTAGTTGGTTCATTTAGAAAAAATTGATGTTATTGAGTTAATTGTGGCTAGATACGAGTGGTTTGGAGGTGGATACAAGAGGAAATGCGGTAATTGAGCATTGAGTGTCCCGTGGAGCAAGGTAAGTTTTGTGTCTAACATTGACTCGAGGATTAGGAATCCTTGACTTGTTTGCTATATGAAATCCATGTGAACGGTGTATAGGTAAGTTTACGAGTACCAATGCAACGCGAATTTATCTGTTCTGCATGGTTTATTCATGTTTCTTCTTATATTGTGTTATTCTTCTTTAAGTGTTGCATGATTTACTTGTAATTCCATGTTTAATTGATACTTGTTAGACATTATATCTTTTGTTGGAAGTGTTAATTCTTTCGTAGCTTAATTGTCCCTTATCATTGTTTGAGCTGGTTATTGGTACTTTCATGGCATATTATGGATTGGTCTTGTTGAGAAGTATTTACTTGTGTAAAGTCTCGTAGTGTATAATCTTTCTAAATGATTTGGTTTGAAGTTGAGCCTTGTGAAGAGTTATGTAATTCGAATTGTGTAATTTCTATGTTTGCTGAGTAAATGATATTTATATGGTGGGATCAGGTTGCGCACCACAACAGATGTAGTAAGGGTGGATTGTGGTGTGATAAGGGTGAATTGTGATTGTAATTATTGTGAAACAGTGGGATCGAGTTTCACATTGCAAGAGGTGTAATAAGGGTGTATTGTGGTGAGATAAGGGTGAATTGTAATTGTGATTATTGTGATATGGTGGGATCGGGTTGCACGCCACAAGAATCTTTATATTCATATTTTTCCTTAACTGTGTTAGCTGAACGGTAGTCTTAAACTGTACTTAAGTTGTAGGTGAGCAACAATGATATATTTTGATAACTGTATTCATTCCTTTCAAGTGACTGCTTTGTTTTATCATGTTCTTCTTTCTGCTTTTATGATATACTTATGCAAATTATATCATAAAGGCCTGCACACTTGCATTGGCACCAGGCTTATCAACGGTATCCAGTATTCCATATGTCCCTGCTTCGGAAGTGTCAGTACGATCCATCCCACGTGTTAGATTTCTGAACTATCCAATTGGACAAAGATTTGACATACAAGAAGGAGTCGGTAAATATTCTAGCCCGATAAGTTCATCGGTTGAGGTAGAAGTGTTATCCTTCGGTTCGAGTGCAATAGAGATGCCAGCCTGTTGAGGCAGCTACCTGAAAGTACGAGTCCAATATGCGGAGTAAATATCCCCACCTTTTCACTATGTCCGTTAAAGGACAAACAGTTATTTTAGAGGTGGAGAATGTGATGACCCAAAAGGTCATTTTTTTATTTAGTACTTGATTTTGTGTTTCGAGACCTTTAAAATTTTATTTTATTCTTCCTCGATTTGCGTGCACAATATGGGCGTATTTACGAAAAGCTTTTATTTTGAAAGTTGATAAAAATGATAACTTTTTACTTAAAAAGTTAAAATAGTTAATTTTGGTCAATGTTAGAGTAAATGGATCCGAACTCGTATTTTCACAGTTCCCGTGGGTCCGTATTGAAATATGTAACCTAGGCGTATGTCCGGAATAGAATTCCGAGGTCCCTAACTCGAGAAATAAATTTTTCATGAAAATTGAAAGTCTAAACATTAAATGATTGTAAAATTTTGGGTAATATTTGATCTTGTTGATACCGGGTCAGTATTTCTGTTCTGGAGCCCCATACATGTTCGTTATGATATTTAATACTCATTTGTGACATTTGGTGAGAAACGGAGTTGGTTTGACGTGATTTGGAAATCCGTTTGCGATAATAGAAATGTTAAAGTGTTCTTGTGAATTTTATTTGATTTGGTGCTAAATTCATAGTTCTAGGTGTTATTTTGGTGATCTAATCGCGCGAGCAAATTCATATGATGTTTTAAGACTTTTGTGCATGTTTGGTTTGGAGCCTCGAGGGCTCGAGTGAATTTTGGATAGGCTGCAAAGTATTTTGAACCTGGAAAGTTTTGCTGGTGTGCTTCAGGTTTGCAAACATAATATTTGCGAGGTCTGGATATCTAATGCAAGCCTCACATTTGTGAAGGATTCATCGCAATTGCGAGCAATTGGGTTGGGGAGTAGGGATGAGTGAATGGGTTTTTGTTTGACCCACGTATTTTGATCAAGCGGGGCTGGGTCAGTTTTGACGTTTTTGGGGAAATTTTGAGAAAACTAAATATATACATTGTAGTTGGTTCCATGAGCAAAAATTGATGTTATTGAGTTAATTAATACTAGATACGAGTGATTTGGAGTTGGATACTAGAGGAAAAGCACTAATTGAGTAATGAGTGCCCGCGGAGTAAGGTAAGTGTTGTGTCTACTTTGACTCGAGGGATTAGGAATTCATAACTTATTTGCTGTATGAAATTCATGTGAACGGTGTAAAGGTAAGCTTATGAGTATATATGCACCGCCAATTTATCTATTTTGTCTATTTTATTCTCGTTTCTTGTTAAGTTGTCTTTTCATGCCTTAACTGCTACATGCTTTACTAGTAATTCCATGCCTAATTGCTACTTGTTAGACATTATATCTTCTGTTGTAAATGTTAGTTCTTTCGTATCTTCATTTTCTCCTATTACTGTTTGGGTTGGTTATTGGCGCTTTCAAGGCATATTATGGATTGATCTCGCTGAGTAGTATTACTCGTGTAAAGTCTCGTAGTGTATAATCTTTCTAAAAGTTTTGGTTTGAAGTTTAGCCTTATGAAGAGTTATGTGATTCGAATTGTGTAATTTCTGTACTTGCCGAATATATGATATTGATGTGGTGGGATCGAGTTGCGCACTGCAATGTGGAATAAATGTGGATTGCAGTGAGATAAGGGTGAACAGTGACTGTCATTATTATGATACGGTCGGATCGGATGTACGCCGCAATTGGTGTAATAAGGGTGGTTTGTGGTGAGATGAGGGTGAAATGTGATTGTGATTATTGTAATATGGTGGGATCAGGTCATACGCCGCAAAAATCTTTATGTTCATATTTTCCTTGAGTGTGTTAGCTGAATGGTAGTCTTAAACTGTAATTAAGGATTGGTTAAAGTTGAGCATTGATGATACGTTTCGAGAACTAGATTCTTTCCTAGCAAGTTACTGCTTTATTTTAGCATATTCTTCTTTCTGCTTTTATTATACACTGCATAAGGGTCGTATCTTAAATGCCCCCCTCTCCCTCGTAGCTTCGTCACTACCTCATCGAGGTTAGGCTCGGCTTATCAATTAATGGGGTCTATTGTGCTGATACTTCACTCTGCACTTTCTATGTAGATTTTGCAGCAGGTAGTGGCTCATCCAGAGGTTGGTTGAAGAGTTTTACAAGTATAAGATCCAAGATAGTCCTGCTGGCATCTGCAGGCCCTGAAGTCCCCTTCTATGCTCCTACAACTACTGCTTTTACTCCTCTTCATAAATAGATGTATCTTCTTTCGAATGAATATTTATAGCAAATCTTAGTGTGTTTGTGGATTGTGACATCAAATTCTGTGTAATGATAGTAATAATATTGGCAATAGTATGTAAATAAAGAGGCTAGTTACTAACTTGCATATTTATTTATACTTTTTTTAGCTTCTTTATGTTAATCACTAAAACGTAAAGGATTTAACTAATTAAAATTCTAATGTTGACTTGCCTAGAAAGTGTGATGTTAGGTGTCATTACAAATTCGATGGTGGGGATTCTAGGTCTTGACATATTCTGATATGTCCAGAATAGTGTTCAATTTCTAAATGAGATGATGATTTTTCTCCAAGCAATACATAAACAACATTACAAAGTGAGGATGAGAAAATTGTCCCAAGTAATTTACTTCTGCCCCTTAAATATAGAAGCACTTAGCCAACAAATCTATTGTTTTTCCTCACTTCGTTTTTTGGCGGGTGGGGGGTGAAGAGAGAGGGATTGAAACAGTATTTATTTCTAACAGCAAAGGTGGGTGTGGCTAAGCATGTGCGAAGTATTAGGGGAATTTTATTTTCTGAGGCGATGTATATTTGTGTATTTTTCCTTTATACTTATGTATATCGTCTTTATATCTATGTATTTCTTCCATATATCTCCTATATATTCGTGAAAATTTATGAATCCATTAAGAATATTTGTGTGCAAAAGATCACGCTAATACACACGTAATATATATGTTGTCGCAGTGACATTATCAAGTCGATTTCGCTTCAAATTTTGACTCAAACCAAAATCATTTCCAATATTTCTCGGATTTTGTATAAGCTCCATCTAAGCATTTATAACTAGTTTCAACCACGCCCATTCAGAAAATAGAGAAAAGTTCTTTTACATTGATAAATTAAATCAATCTTGGAAAAGAATTGTGTCGGAAATTGGGCTTTTTAGCAACTTCCATGTTTCCTAATGACGGAGCAGTACCTTGAGAATTTTGCGTTTATTGAGGGGTTGTTATAGAAGAGAACTAGAGTAGTTGAGAAAAATATGAAAAAGAGAAATAAAGTTGTAGGAGTTTCTTGTTGCCAAATACTTTTTGGGCTATGGATGTCAATATTGTTTTTGGGTAATTAAACTTTATTTCCACGTAAATATATACACGTATATCTCCTAAGTTTGGACATGCTTCTCCAAACATAATAACATCTCTTCCTCAATGCTTACTCTAAGGATAATAGTTGAGCTTTTACAGACTATTTCTCAATCTACTATGATTATGACCTATACAATAATTGTCTCTAACCATTTGTCTAATAATATCATCACTGCTTCGCTTAATCTTCTGAAAGATCCTTCTGTTTCTTTCCAGCCATATGTGATACACTGCTCCAGTCATACACAGCATGTATAACATGATTTTGGATCCATTGTCTTTCACCTATTCAATTGCCTATTTGATCTCTTCATCCCATCTTTTTGTTTCTCGACTAATATCCATCAATTTTAGTAATCTTCTTCGAAACATATTTTGAGTAAGAGCAAGTAAAGAAGATATGGTTATGACTTTTCATCTCATGCTCACACACTAGATATACTTGCATTCCCAATCTTATCAGTCTATCTTTTGTATATAAACTCCCATGCACTGCTAGATACATAATAAACTTCCATTTTGGACCAGCTTCTATTATTGCATAGCAGTAGAATCCAGCTCACCTTTATAAAATCCCATCTTAGTTGCTTATACATTCCTCTAATGGAAAATGAATCAGTTTGCATTACCCTTCATGTGTCTGAACCTGCTTCAAACAAGTATTTCCCAGCTTGTAGTATCTTCCTTACAATCCAACAAGCTTGCTTTGCATCAACTTCCCATGGTTCCTCTTCCTTTTATATATTATGCATGCACCCATTTGATCTATATTTATTCTTTTTCTTGCCAAAGTTCCAGAGATGTTTCAGTAGAGCTTCCCTATTCCATGTATTGAGGTCTGTGACATTCAGTCCTCTCTTAGTTTTAGGCCTGCACAGCTTGTTCCATGCCACTAAAGCCTTCTTGCTCAAACTAGTATTACAGTCCATAGAAATTTCCTACAAATGGATTCAACCTGTTGATGATCTTCTTTGGAAAGGAAAAATCTGTTACCAGAAAGACTGTATAGCAATAAGTACACTTTTGATCAATTGTAATCTTCTTGCATAACTCAGATACATCACTGTCCACTGTTTAATTCTCCCCATCATTTTGTCTAGCAATGGTTGGCATTGGTTTATTTATAGCCTTTTTGTACTTAATGGGACACCTAAGTATCGAAAAGAAAGTTCACCTATGCGGAACCCTGTTATTTGAGTAATCTCCTATTGTACTACACTTGAAACACCTCCAAAATATATGCTGCGAATGTTCTGATTCGCCACTAAGCCTGAAGCTTCTGAAGCTGTTGAAACACTCATATAGTAATTGCACAGACACCTTATCTCCTCTGCAGAAAAGTAGTAGGTCATCAGTAAAACTAAGTTGTATAATACCTAATTTTTCACACCTTGGATGGTAGTTGAAGTTAGGTTGATCCTTTAAGTTCTTCAAACTTCTGGTCAAGTATTCCGTTGCAAAGACAAATATAAATGAAGACATAGGATCTCCCTGTCTCACACCCCTTCTTGAATCAAATGGAATAGTTTGACTGTCATTGATATTAATAAAGTAGGACATTGTTTTAATTCAATCCATAATCCAACCTACAAATATTTAGTAAAACAAAGCCCATCTAGCACCTGCTCAAATACACCCATTCAAGTGAGTCATATGTCTTATGCATGTCTATCTTGAACATGCATCTTGGTCAAACTCCTTTCTTATCATATCCCTTTATCGATTCATGGCTGAGTAGTATATTGTCCATCAATCCTCTACCAGGTACAAATGATGCATGGCTTTCATCCATTAGTGTGTTCACGACCATCCTCAGCCTACTTCTCAGCATTTTGGATATGATTTTGTAAAAGGGCAGTACAACAAGAGATTGGTCTGTATTCTTTTATTGAATTTGGATTCTTCACTTTGGGAATAAGTGTAATAGTGTGCAATTTGTTGGTTTAAATATCTTTTCAGTGCTAAAGAACTACAAAACTGCCTTTGCTATCTCATCTCCATTCATATTCAATGTTCTTTTGAAAAAGCAAGAATTAAAACCATCTCCCCGGGGTGGCTTCATATCATCAATACTCGTGAGCTTCAAGTACATCCTCCTTTGTAAAAGGAGCTATGAGTTCCTGTTGTTGCCTCCTACTTAACATTGTTCCATTCTTTATCCCCCCCCCCCCCCCCAGATGTATGGCATGTATGCTTCCACATATAAATTCCAACAGATTTTTGTAGAAATAAACCACTTCAGTTTCAATCTCTTTGTAGTCTATTAAGGTGTTACCCTTACAATCAACGAGATTTGTGATTTGATTCTGAGCTTTCCTTCCTTTCATACTTGCAAAGAAATAAGCATTATTGGTGTCCCCTAGTTGTAGCCATTGTATTCTTCACTTTTGTTTGTAGATTGACTCCTCAATTTTATCCCATTTCTCTAGCTAATGAATTATCTTTTTCTCTTCTTCAAATAGCCTTGATGGTGAATTATGATCTTTCATTCGTCCTTGTATTTCTTGTATTCCTCTCTTGTACTGTTTATTTTCTGCTTAACATTCATTAACTCTTTGCTATTTAACTGCTTTAGAGTTTCTTTAACACACTTTAAATTCTGCCATTTATCTTCTATTATCCCTGCTTTCCATTTCCAATTAGTTTTCACAATCTTCCCAAACTCAAGATGATCATTCGTATAGTAATAGAACTTGAAAGGCCTTCTCTTATTATCATATTTAACATTTACTTCAATGCCCAAGGGGGATTGGTCTGTGAAAAGAGGATTCATGAAATGTACTTGTCTAGGAGGCATGTTGACTATCCATTTATCATTAACCAAAGTTTTATCAATTCTACTGAATATATGGCTATTAGTGCATGTATATGATCTGCCTATTGTAGGTAATTCATCCAAATTACATTCCTCAACAACTTCTCTGAAATCCTTTCTTTCACTATCATGCATATCCCTGCCTTGCATTCTATCTTCAGCTCCCAAGATTGAATTGAAGTCTCCCATTAGTATGGCTCCCCGACTTGTTTCTCTATATTCCTTACCATGTCCCATAATGCTTTCCTATCATTTATATTATGTAATCCATATACTACAAAAAATTGAAACTCATTCTTGCTTGTAATGCTCTTTACAACCCCATGCATTAGCTGTGCATAACTTCCTATCATAATGAACTGCACTGCATTTAGATTCTAAATCACCCAAATTCTCCCTTCACATGTATTGGATACATTGTGGCACCATTTTCATCCAGGTAGTGTATTTGTAATTATCTTATTATCCTTTATTTCACTTACTCTATGTTCATATATTGCTATAATATCTACTTTATTTGTCATCACAAACTCCTTGTGGTTAAACACTTTATTAAACCTTTTGATATTCCATGTTATTAATATTAAGAAATTGTATTATTTTTATGTACCACCGCTACCTCCCCTCCTCTACTCGCATTGCAGTCTTCAATTCTCCTAATAATTTGAACCTGGATTGTCTTTCTTAAACTGCTAAAATCATAAAGTACTTGTATTTGATGCTCAGGTACAGATACTTTTTGTCCTTTAGCTGCTGACTTGCTTTTAACTTGCTACTGTTGTTCATAAGTTCCTACTACTTTGTCTCTTTCTTTTTCCTGCTCATTTACTCTTGATTTTACTTTCTGCTAGTGTTGGCTTCATATTCCTGATCCTGTGTTAATTGGCTTCCATTCAGTCCTTTGTTTTACGGGTGCTCTTTGCTATTGTTGTCCTGTATTCTTGTCTGGTACTACTTTGTTCTGCTACTGCTGTTGACATTTATGTCCTATTCTCGTACATTATGCACAGTAGTTGGGCTTCCAATCATACCACACTTCTTGCACTATCACTCTCCATTTAGGAACCTTCACTTTAATACTCTTTGGTAGCTCATTAGTGACATCTACCTCCACTAAATTCTTGCATAGGAAATTCTTTCAATATTTGAAGTACAAGCATCAGCATATATGGGCTAGCCTAGACCACTCGCAATTTTGCCCCGTTCACTTGCACTTCAGCAGCTCAAAGGTAGATTTGGCAACTTCACCCATATTGGTATAGTCTTTAAGTCTTCTTCATAAAAATCAAAATCTGCAATCCATTGCTTAACTACTACAAGTCTGTTGTTAAACATGTGAGGCCCAGAGTATATCACCATATTCCTTTCCTCTAGACTTGGAAAATTCACCAAAAAATACCCTTCATTATGGTAATATACCTTATGTTTAACGGAGAAGCTTCCCTTCCCATCTATAAACCTTTCCATAGCCCCAATTGTTGTTGTTCCACTAATAACATACATAATAACCGTATATTTCCATTTGTTACTTCATTATCAATATCCTCTTGGATCAACGACAATTATTTCATCCTCAGATATTGTAGGTGGTACATAGCTCAGATCCATAACTCTTTGGCCAATTTGTTCTCCTCAAATAACATCGACCAATTCCTTCCTGTTTTTTTTCGTTTCTAACAACAATTTTCTTTGAGCTCCTACGCTCTGAATTCATGTTCCTTTGCTGCTTTCATCTTGTATTACGTCATGCTTGTTGACTTGTATCTGCTCTTGGACCATTCCTTTTGAGTTTAAATCCTATTGAGTACTAACCGGAGTTATCCATTTCACCTCCTGTACTTTGCTTCCTCCACTTTGACTTGGTAGCGCTGGCCATATAGCTAGATCTGTTGTTGCATGTGCTTTTCCTTTGTTGATTGATGTTTCCTCCATCGATTTCCTCTCTTCAGTAGTGCTATTATCCTGTATTCCATCTTTGAGCAATGGAACAATAACATTACCCCCAGTCACAATAGCTTTTGGTGTAACAATTCTAACAATTCCTGACTTTTGTCCTTCCATGGAGCCATTTCCTTCATTATCTGTATGTTTCAAAGCTTTGGATGGTCGTCCTCGTGCTCTCCTCATTCCGGTGACTGCACTTTAGCAAAGCACGCTAAAATGCGCCATGAGAGCAAGGGAAGAGAGAGAAAGTTTCTTTCTTTGTTCTTTGGCTGAGTTGATGTCAATGCTAACTGTTGGCCAAGTGGCTGCAGTAGTTCCTAAAGGCTATATATGAGTGTCAATTTCCCCATCAGGTTAGGTTGTTTATGTAAATACTCGATCAAATTTATTATTTATTTTTCTAGTCAGTATATATTAATTATATATGGACTGTACATGGTTATATACATATTAACATATACAGTCAAACTTGTTTATAACATCATCATTTGTTACGATATTTTTGAACTTTTTTAGTGAATAGTTGTTATACACCTATAACATGATTTGACAGTTAAATAAATCTTGGCTGTTATGAACAAAAAAATATCCAAAAATTAGTTTTTCCTTTTTTAATGTTATAAAAAAAATTATTCAAATTTATAGTCTCAAAAAATATGCATGTTTCACAAATTAATTATTAAAGAAGGCTAAGACATTATTAATGAATTCATAACTGAACATAGAAAGACTAAACTCAATGTCACACATTTTAAAGCTACTAGAAAATAAATTATTTGAAGATTGATCGAAAAACTTTGCAATTGTGGCTTCCTATAGATTCATTTTCTCACAGGTGATATAATACTTGTATTGGCGAATATTTATGTCCAAACTTTCGGCATAAGGGCATCCAATAGGTTTCTCTTGAAGACAATCTAAGTGCCTAACAGCTGAATCTAAAAATCTTATGTATTATGCAAGATGAAAACATTGTTTAATGGAAAAGATGATGTGCATATTCTTAGAATTATTATTAGTAATCCTAAAAAAAATTTATATGGATGTTATAAATAGGTCAATTTTATAAAAAAAATGTTCTGCTATTATATGGCCGGTGTAGTTATAAGTAAAAAGCCGTTATAGAGAGGCTAAATAAAACTTAAAAAATCGATCTAAGAAAAATTTGGCTTTTATAGTGAATGACTGTTACATAAGGATATTGTTACAGAGAGGTCTAACTTTATATATAAATTCACCAACTATTTTTAATTTAAGAAAATGGTTCGATAACTATTTAAGTTAATTTTCTGTTAAAATAGCACGGTCTAGCCAGTTTTCGGACTGGTCATCCAAAACTAGGCACCGTTTTCAAGTCAATAAAAAATAGTCATTATTTTGCTGCAATAGAGAAGGTCCACCCTAATATACTGGAGTTCGGTGCACATGTGTATGAACTTTCAACATATTATGTTGGACCGGTATACTTTGCTGGCTCCAGTGTAATATACTGGAGACTGGAGCATCGGTGCTCCAAACTCCAGTATATTATGCTGGACCGGTATATTATATTGAAAATCCAGTATAATAGACTGGAGTTCCAGTATATTATGCTAGAGTATTTTTCCGAATTTTGAATAGTGTTTTCGTTCAAATTTATATTTACATGAAAAGTGTCTAAATTTCAATTTACTGTAGAAACTGTGACTATTTTGAATGATCATTTGTAAATCTGACTATTTTTGAATTTCACACAATTTTTCTCGATTAAATTTTAGGGATTTTTTCCTAACTATACCATATATGAAACTTTATTACCCTAAATGTGCATAATTTGTTAATTACTCGCGCAATCCATACTTTTACTACAATTTATATAGCATTCGACTATTAAGCATTAGAAGGTCAGAATATCCCTAAAAACGCGGTTAAATTAAGGAGAAAATCTTTGTGTTAATTGATTCTACATTAAATTTAATTTTTAAAAAGGGAAAGAAAACTTTTCATTTGATTATTTTTCTCCAGAACTACAATTCAAATTCCCACGAGGGCATTGTTACACTTAGCGGCGTCGAAACAGAGAGATCTGCTAAGTATTCGTTGACGGCATCTTCATCAGAAACTGAAGGATTATCGGTAAGAGGTTCACGGCTAATAATGAAGTGGTCATCAACGTTGACTTCAGTTTTACGCCAGCGTTCACGACTACATGAGTCTTTGACCATGATGCTGGAGAATCTTGGATGTTTTACCATTATGGAATTGCTTATCTCCAATTTGACATCGTCAACGTCGAATGGATCGTCGACGGCAATGGCACAGTTGATAACTTGGTCCATTTCCGGTTGGATGAATAACCGGCCGCTTTATACTAAAAAATATTACAAATCAATTTTAATATTGTATAAAGTTGTACTGTTTTTAAGGGTATCTACAAAGTTAATACATTTATATTACAATTAAATTACAATCTATGTTGAAACAAATAGTAACTACAAAATTGTCTCAACATCTAAAAAATTTCTTCAAAAAAACTACAAATAAACTATCAATCAGTAAGTATTGTATAAAGCTGTATTGTTTGTAAGAGTATCTACAAATTTACTATTAATTGATTGTATATTAAAAATGGGTCTCATTTACAAAAAAAAAACTACAAATCAATTTTAGTATTATATAAAGTTGTACTGTTTATTCAAATAAAATGAATTATATGGAGAGCTTCTATCTCAAGCTCGACCGGCGCATGTTAGCAGGAAGCTACCATACGCTTCAGCCATGGCTAAGACGAAGAAAAAGCAACAATCAGTACCAGAATCGAGAGGAGATGAAACTCTGGAAGTCACACCAGCAATAAATCAACCAAATGGATGGTTAACGGGCATGGGATCCTCACCTACAGTATACCATAACCCAGATGATGCTGTGCAAAATGGTGCGATAGTGACACCGGAGTCGGGAATCCAGCAGCGATTGAGTCCACTGACTCTTGGAAGCTTTATGCGTAAGCAATTTCAACCGATTAGGGACGAAATTAAAGAGGGTATGGAAATCCCTCAAGATAAGGGAACTCTGTCACAGGTCCCCTGGCGATTGCACTTCTCGGTGCATGCAGAGAAAGAACAAAGCAAACTAGAGGTAGCAGACACAGGGGAGTTTGAAAAGAAAAAGGCTTTCAATAGAAGCCCTCAAAAGGTAATGCCCTAACCTACATCCCTCCTGCTCTAAGGGGTGGGAAATTTGTAGTACAAATTGACGATGCCGAAACAAAGAATTAGAGAATTATTGGAGTAATGCATTGATAGGGTATGTACTTGGGGAGTCTCCGTATGAGAAGACTATGGAAAATTTTGTCGCAAACCTGTGGAATTTTGTCGATCAGCCTCAAATACTGTATCATGATGATGGGTACTATATGTTCAGATTTCACAATGCGGAGGATAAGGATCGCGTGTTACAAGCAGGACCTTACACATTTCATAACAAGCCACTGATACTGCAGCAATGGAAAATGAATTTCAAATTTGATCCGGCTAATATAACTGTGATTCCACTGTGGATCAATTTCCCTGGTTTACCATTAGGATTCTGGTCAAATGCAGTATTAAGTAAACTGGCAAGTGTGGTGGGAAAGCCTCTGTACACGGATAAATTCGTTGCTGAATTGGAGAAAGTGTCCTATGCCAGAGTGTTGATTGAAACTGACATATCCAAGCCTTTGCCAGATAGTTTAGAGCTTCAAACCAAAAGAGAATTCATAGTGCAACAAATAGAATATGAAAGGAAACCAAAGTTCTGTGATAACTGTATCAGATTTGGGCATAGTTCTGCTGACTGTTGGTATAAGGAAGAGCAACAGAATACAAAGGAAGACAGAAGCAAGCCTAAACCAAGACAGCTGAAACAGAAATTCAGAGTAGCTAAGAGATGGACTCCAAAAATAAAATCAAAACAAGTGGCAACTCAACAGGAACATAGAATTGAGGAAAAGATGGAAACAGAAGGAACAAACTGTATAAATGCAGTAGAAAATGTGAAACAGAATGGGAAGAATGAACAGCAACCAGAAACTTGCAAATTGAGCTCAAGCAACAGATTCTTTCCTTTACAGATGGAAGACAATCCTGGGGACGCTGGCCCATCCAGCTTCACCCCTAAATGATACTATGCACATGGAATATCAGGGGCCTGAACAAGGCTCATAAGCAGAAAGAGTTGAACATCTTTCTGAGGAAGCATAAGGTGGATGTCATAGGTTGTCTAGAAACTAGAGTAAAGGAAGGAAAAGCAAGCAGGATACTAAACACTATCTATGGAGAGTGGAGGAGTTGTTGAAATTACAATGAACATTCAAATGGCAGGATCTGGCTATTATGGAAACACAGTAGTGAAGTGACAATTTTGATGACTGATGAACAATTCATTCACTGTGAAATTCAGCAAAGAGGTACCACTTTTAAAACACTTCTCACAGTGCTATACGCAAGCAATGACATTCATAAAAGACAGTAGTTGTGGGATAGACTGATACATCTGGGTGCTTCTGTACAACAATGCTGGTTGGTCAGTGGGGATTTCAACAATGTTCTTCATACAGACGACAGAATTGGTTCACCAGTAACACAAAATGAACTCAAAGGTTTGCAGGAAGCAATCAACACCCTTCAGCTTACTCAATTGAAAAGTTTGGGCAGCTACTTCTCCTGGTGTAACAAACAACAACCCAGCAGAAGGGTGTATAGCGGGATAGACTGGACCTTTGGCAATATGACATGGATGCAGCAGTACAGTCACATTGAAACTGACCATCTGAATCCGGGGGTATCAGACCCTTCTCCTATACTAATACAGTGCAAAATTGGATTCCAGAGGAACAATTTACATCCTAAACCTTATAAACTATACATACCTGTGATGGAGCATGCTGACTTTACTGCTATAGTAGAAAAGGTTTGAAAACAGAGGGGAAATGATGAAACTGGAAGCACGCACACCATATGGAACAAGCTCAAAGACTTGAAATGGGAGTTGAAAGAACTGAATACTTACATAGCATCCTATAGAACACAACTCAATGCAGCAAGACACAAACTAGAAGTCATTCAGTTTGAATTGAGAAGACACAACCTGGACGAGCAGTTGATAGATCAGGAAAAGACAACCTTAACAGAAATACAGAAATGGAGCAACATCGAGGAGCAGATTCTGCATCAAAAATCCAGAGCACGGTGGATCACATGTGGAGACTCAAACTCCAAATACTTCCATGCACAACTGAAGCAGAGGACAAACATGAACACAATTGGTTCCATATACACTAACTCAGGGGAAAGGCTGTTTGATCCTAAACTAGTGGAAGAAGAGTTCCTAGACAAATTCAGCAAGATTCTAGGAGAAAAAAATCTTGTATGTAAATGTCCAAACACTGTCATAATTCAACAGGGACCATGTTTAAACATACAACAAAAGCGGTCTCTGATTAGGCCAGTTACAAAGGAGGAAATCTCTCAGGCAATAAATGATATGCCACATGACAAAGCTCCAGGAGTAGATGGCTTCCCAGTCGAATTCTTCACTCGACACTGGAACACTGTTGCTGAAGATGTTTATGAAGCAGTGAAGGAATTTTTTACAACAGGTAAGATGCACAAAGGAGTAAGCAGCACAACAGTATCACTGATTCCAAAAATACAAAATCCTACTACTGTCAAAGATTATAGACAGATCGCCTGTTGCACAACACTTCATAAAATAATCACCAAAGTTCTCACACCAAGAATCAAAACAGTCATAGGTGGTTTGATTGGCTTCACAATCAGCTTTTATTGAGGGCAAGAGCATAACAGACAACATTCTCTTTACCCAGGAATTATTTAAAGGGTACAACAGGAAAGGAGTATCCCCTCGGCGTGTATTAAAAGTTGACCTGAGGAAGGCGTATGACATAGTGGAATGGTGTTTTATTGAGAGACTGCTGCTGGACATGGGTTTCCCCTGCAAATTTACAAAATGGATAATCGAATGCATCTCTTCTGTCACATATTCATTAAGTCTCAATTGAGGGCTGACACCTCCGTTTAAAGAAAAAAGAGGTATACGACAAGGAGATCTAATGTCCCCATACCAATTTGTAATTTTCATGGAATATTTGAACAGGGAACTCAAGTATATGATGGGAAGGAAGGAATTCAAATTTCATCCTAGATGTAAGAAGCTAGGAGTGTCACATATCTATTTTGCGGATGATCTACTACTATTCTGCAAGGCTGATACCCAATCTGTAAGACTTATACAACAGACGCTCCAAAACTTTGCGGAAACCTCAGGATTGCAAGCAAATGCAGACAAAAGTGCAGTTTATATAGCAGGGGTATCAAACTAGGAAAAGGAGGAAATATTTCAAGAACTGGACTTCCCTGAAGGGTCTATACCCTTCAAATATCTTGGTGTTCCCATGGACTCCAAAAAGTTATCAGTTATACAATTTTTTCCAGTAGTAGAGAAGATAACACAGAAAATCAATTACTGGACATCAAGACTTCTACCCTATGCAGGTAGGCTCCAGTTGATCAAGACAGTATTATTTGGAATGCAATCGTACTGGTCCCAAATCTTCCTGCTTCCAAAAAAGGTTATGAAGATGATCGAAGCAATCTGCAGATCCTTTCTGTGAACTGGTGCAGCAAATGTGTCCAAAAAGGCATTAGTCGTATGGGAAACTATATGTCTACCATATAGTGCTGAGGGCCTAATTGTTTTGAACCTATCAATCTGGAATAAGGCAGCTGTAGCAAAGCATCTGTGTGCAGTAATAATGAAGAAGGACAGCTTGTGGATCAAATGGATGCACACGTACTACATTAAGAACAATGCCGTAGAGGATGTACCTACTCCTAATACAGCTTCCTGGGCTGTGAGGAAGATATTTGAGACCGGATCACTGATAACAAATATCCAGGGTATACAGGGGAACCTGAAATGTCGATTGATCCAGCTACAGTGGGGAGAACGGTTCAACATAAACAAACTCTACAGACTCCAGCTCCCTCAAACCCCTAATGTACAATGGAAAAGAATAGTACTGCAGCCAAAACTACACCCAAGATTCAAATTTATCGTCTGGCTAGCATTGCGCAGAAGACTGGCAACAGTGGAGAGGCTAATGCTCATTGGGATACAGATTCCTCAACAATGTGTATTCTGCAAGAAAGTAGATAAATCTTTTGACCATCTATTTTTTACTTGCCCGATATCATGGGGGCTATGGAATAGACTGCTTGTATGGCTGGGATATCAGAGAACCATTTGTGAATGGAATAGTGAAGTCGAATGGATTAGCAACATTGCAAAAAGGAAAAATGGACATGCTGAAATAACCACCAGTGTGTTTGGAATGTTGATATACTGTCTGTGGCGAGAAAGGAACAAGATTAGGTTCCAAGGCGGAAGCTCAGTTATAAATGATACATGCAAAGAGATAGCAGTTCACGTGCATATTCAGGGAACCTCTCTTAAACACTGGAAGGATGTTTTGCGAAGACTGGATCACTACCCTTAGAAAAAAGAAAAAAAGAACTATATGTTTGTCTTCAGTTTAATGTATATATAGCATATGGGAATGATTCATATTAGACAGTTTGGAAACAGTAGCTAGTCAGCGGCTACTGGTAAACTCTGTAATATTTTGATCTATTGATGAAATGAAATTACTATTTTAAAAAGAAAAGTTGTACTGTTTTTAAGGGTATTTACAAAGTTATTACATCTATTCTACAATTAAACTACAATCTATGTTGGAAAAAATGTTGACTACAAAATTTTCTCTTCATCTACAAAATTTCTTCAAAAAAAACTACAAATCAGTTTAAGTATTGTATAAAGCTGTATTATTTTTAAGAGTATCTACAAAATTACTATATTTATACTACTATTAAACTACAGTTTATGTTTAAAAGAAAAATGTTGACTACAAATTTTTTTCTTTCATCTACAAAATTTCTTCAAAAAAACTACAAGTCAATGTAAAGTTTCAGGGTGAAGTTTGATATTTAAAAGTTAAATTTTTGAATCAAAGTCAGAAGAAGGGTTAGGAGATTATCCTTAATTTTTGTTTCCTTTCTGAACTCATCATTCTTATTCCAAAGTTCCATGTACCAATCGACCTGACAGAGCAACTATTAGATTGAAGAGAGTGGAATTTTACTGGAAGATAAGTTTAAAGAATAATGTTGCTGACCAATATGATTCACACAGAGGTGATTAAAAGCCGTCATTTCTCTCTTTCGTGCATGATCACTAGCCAAAGTCGCGCTTCATCCTTGTATGTCCGGAAATGAACATTCTGCATTTTCAGGCATTATGAGATTCGGTAAAATTAAAAAACAGAAAAATGGTAAAAAAATGTGGGGGTATGGGTAAAAATGTGAGTGGGGTGAGGAGTTTGGAGAGAGAAACGTGGAATATATGAATATCTTTAATTAAAGAGTAAAAACTGCCCTTTAGCTAGATCATTAATTAAGTATGGTACAGAATTGATAGTTTGATATACGAGTTTGTAATTAAATCATACATAAAACATTAAGGGTAAAAATATTTCATATATTATATAGGTTGGTAAAAATTCCTAAATTTTATTATTAAACAATACTTTAACCAAACAGGCCCATTTCGCTATAGGCCCAATAGTCAATTTGCCATGATAAAGAATGTCGAGCCTTGCCAATGGTAATTGTTCAAATTCAATGCAGCTTTGTCTAGCACTCAAGTCCAAGAATGTTAAAGTGAAAGGCAAATGGAGTTGAGGCCTATTACTAGTGTCTCCTAGCCCACGCTTCTATGCATAGATATAAGGGATTTTCACGTTCATATATACTATTTGAAAATTTATTATTCTTAATATTTATGTTTAATTAATTATCCTACCTATACAAATTTTTTTTACAAAATATATACATTGCAGGAAAATTTATGGCCGACCTCCCTTTTTGTATCAATTGTTTGGTGAATGACTCTCTTTTATTTATTTATTTGTATGTGATATTCACCATATCGAAACACTTTTTTCCATAAAGTAAATGGTAGAACATTCAAAAACAAATTTAACAGACTAAATGGAAAATATAAAGTAAAATCATAAGTTGTGAAAAAAAATTAACAAACTGATTTCTTTCATTCACCGCATCTTTTCTTGTTTATACGATCAGACTTTGCCTCTTTCTTCTTTTTTTTTTTTTGTAATTTAGTTAAGTAATGAGGAGTCTCTATAAAGTTTCTAATAAAATGGAGTTTCTTGATAGTATGTCTCTCCTAATTGACTTGTAAATTTTTGCAGTTAAATAACCTTCTTTGACCGGGAAAAAAGACGAAGGTAATAAACTTTTTTTAGAACCATATAAGTTTAGTAGCGACGACAAAAGCTATAAAAAGAAAACATTACTCAAATAATAAGATATATAATGTCACAATTTACTAACGTAAAAATAAATTGAGGCTACTTTGACACCGGCATTAATTGGAAAACTCTTATATGATTAATGAAGGATATATATATATATATATATATATATATATATATATATATATATATATATATATATATATATATATATATATATATATATATATATGAATGATTGTATAAAATTTGTATATTTTGTATTTGATTTATACATAGTAAACATAAATTTTATACAATTAATTATATATTATATAATTTATCTACAACTCTTATATATTATTTCTACCCAATTAAAACTACAATAACATACAACCCAAATAAATTTTTTACATAAAATTTATATAATTTGTCTTTTGTATATTTTGTATATGATTTATACATCGTAAAAATAAATTTCATAACACTAATTATATATTATACAACTTATCTACTATTTTCATACATTATTTCTACTCAGTTATATACAACTGCAATATCATACAACTTAAGTATAATTTTGCACAATGTTGTTCAACTTTCATAAAATAGTTAAATAAATAAAATAAAAATATATAGACAACATAATATAATTTTCTACAATTTCACTATAATTTCATAAATATAATGTATATCATGTCTTCTTCTTCTTCTTCATCCAGTTTCAATCTGAAATTCAGCCAAAACCAAGTCTAATCTTCATCAAACACCTCAAAATTGCGATATAAACTCCAAACCATATTCCCAATTATTTGCAACAACACCCAATCCAAACAAATAGTGATATTTAAAAACCCAAATTCGAATTTAAAGCTTCAAAGCTTTTTAATGGCTGTCAATGATGAAATTGCTGCTTTATTTTCCTTTTCTTTACATTACTGAAATTAAGGATTGAGAGATAGAGAGATACGTAAAGGGAATTCCTAATTCTTTGCAACAACATCCAATTTAAACAAATAATATTTTTGAAAACCCAAATTCGAATTCAAAGCTTCAAAGCTTTTTAATGGTTGTCAATGGTATAATCATGGGTTGGTACAAGATACGTCGGGGAGGGGGGAGGGAAGTGGAAAGAGAAACGTGAGGGAATGAAAGAAATATAGAGTAATTTTAGGACACTAATTATTACCATTAATTCCCTTAAATTGTACATAAATTGTAATTGGATATATAAAATATAATTATGGTAAAACTTGAGTAGAGAGAGTAATATAATTTCATATAGTTTATATAAATGTAAAAATTTCTAAATATAAACCTAATAACTATTATTGGGGAAGTCTCGATTTAATCACCTAATATAACTACATTTATTAATGAAAAATTACCAGCTGTTTCAGCTCATAGGTATCTTAGTACAAAAATCAGCCAATTCATAAAATATTATCAATATCAGCCAATTAGCTATTTATAGTTGAAAAAAATCCAATTATTGCTTTGTTTTTTTGAGTGTGTGTTGTTGGAATAAATTTGATATATCATAATGAGTTGATATCACAATTTTGAAATGATTTGATAGAGTTTTGAACGGCAAATTCAAAATAGAAGATGACTAGTGTACCACACTGTGTATCATTTCTGTCACATATGTATTATTTTAATATCAAATGTGTATCACGTGTATATCCATATATATATTTGTGTGTGATATACACATATGATATACGATTGATACCTATGTCTAGGAGTGTACAAACCGAATTGAAAAAGCGTATCAAATCGAAAAGTCAAACCAAACTGATTAGGTTTGGTTTGGTTTGGTATAGAGTAAAAAATTCGAATAAAACCGACATATAAATATATAATTTTTATGGATACTTTTAAGATCTTTTTGTAGAATTTTCTTTAAAAAATAATAATAACTATTTGTGATTCTCTTGTGGGATGCAATATTTAGTTAAATATGAAGTGCTCCATATTTATTAACGTCAAACAATAGGTTGTATGATCATGTGACCACCCGTCCGGTAATCTTTGGAATTTATGCCCTGTTTTCCTATTAGCTATTTTTCCTAAGTTCATTTCTGCTATTTTGGATTGCCGGGACATTCGGTGATAGAATTCGGGGTGTTTTGGGACACTTAGTCCCTAAGTAAGAGCTTAAGTGTTGGAAAGTGGTCCGTAATCAGAATGTAATAACGACGGAATGGAAATTTGGTGGTTCCGTTAGCTCTGTTAGATGATTTCGGGGTTGAGAGCGTGTTCGGAATGTATTTTTGATGTCAGTAGCTCATTTAGGCCAGAAATGTCGAAAGTTAGAACTTGGAGATTTTTGGTCCGATAGTAAAATTTTGATCCGAGGGTATGAATGGGATTCTGGAAGTTTCTGTAGTACCATTATGTCAATCGGATTTGGTTTGGCTAGGTTTTAATCGAAAGCGAGTTTGGTTGAGTTTTGGAGTTCTTAAGTTCAAATCATTGGTTAATTCGAGCTTTCGACATTGTTTTAGGTGGATTAAGGATTGGTATAAGTTTGAATGATGTTATGGGATATGCCCGTAGGTTTCGTTGAGGTTCCGTGGGCCTCAGGTGTATTTTGGATGCTCAACAGAGCAATTGGAGTTTTGAAATTGCAGCAGAAAATCTGCAGTCAGTGTTTTCTTCTACGCGATCGCGAAGAGGGCATCGTGTTCGCGTAGCTATGCCCTTACCCTTCATCGCGTTCACATACCTTTCCGCGTTTCTGCAAAGCCCAGCTATCCCTTCATTGCGTTCGCATTCCATCCTCCGCGTTCGCGAAGGCCAAGCCCCGGATCCCTTCAGTTTCTTCAACGCGTTCGCCTGAGACCCTTAACGTTCGCGTAGGGTCCAGTCCCAGCTCATCGCATTCGCATACCTACCTTCGCGTTCGCGAAGGTCATCTTTCAAGCCTTGAGATTTTCCTCTCCGAGAACACGAGGTTCCCTCCGCGTTCGTGATGAGCACTGCCCTGACCAGTACTTATATTTCAAACACGAACTCTTCTTCCATTTTTACGAAAACTCAAGCTACAGATCTCGGTTTTGGGAGATTTTTCGAGGGCTTTTCAGAGGCAACGGTTGGATAATGATTCCTTACACCCTCATGATTAATACCCACTAATCTAACCTCAAATGCAACCTTTAATTTTGGATTTCGAATGAAAATTGGGGTAAAGTTCTTAGACCTAATTGTGAGGATTTGAGGGGGCATTTGACCTCCGATTTTGGAGATTGTTATATGGTTGCACTCATGAGAGTACAAGGTTTCTGAAAATGTGAAAAATTATTTGATTCCAAGACGTTATCCTGAGGGGCATTTTGGTTATTTTACCTATTTTCGCGCCTTAGCTTTAATTTTAATAGTGTAATTGGTTACTTGTGATGTTATTTACAATATGTAATTTGTTTGAATATATTTGGGCCACTCGGAGTCAGATACTCGTGGTAAGGGCATCGCTTCATAGTAATGTTTTACCGGTTCGAGGTAAGTGGCTTGTCTAACCTTGTGTGAGGGACCTCCCCTTTTAGGGTATCTTGACTGTTTTTTTAATGCCTTGCGGGCGAGGTGACGAGCGTGTACTTGTGCTAATTGTAGAAAAATCACATTACTTGACTTATTTAGACTTTGTTTCCTTGCTTACTTGACTTATGTTATTCGGTATTCTTTTATTATTTTCGTAAAGATTGTTAATTCCGTAATGTCTTAGGCTTACCTAGTCATGAAGACTGGGTGCCATCATGACATGTACACAATTGGTGAACTAGGATCGTGAAAAGTCTGTATCAGAGCTCTAGGTTCATAGGAGTCACGAGACACAAGCCCGTGGAGGTGTTTAGAGGTTATATGGTGTTTATTGACCTTGAGAAAGGATACGATAAAGTTTCGAGGCAGGTACTGTGGAGGTGTTTAGAGGTTAGCAGTGTTCTGGTAATGTACATTAGTATAATTATGGAAATGTACGATGATTCTAAGATTCAGGTGAGGACTGGGGTGGTGACTCTGAGCATTTTCCTGTTATGATGGGGTTGCACCATGGATCAGCTCTTAGCCCATTTTTATTTGCTTTGGAGATGGATGTATTGTCGAGACACATCTAAGGAGAGGTGCCTTGGTGCATTCTATTTGCCGATAATATATTATTGATTGACGAGACGCGTAGCAGAGTTCATGAGAGGTTGGAGATTTGGAGACAGACCTTGGAGTGTAAAGGTTTCAAACTGAGTAGAACCAAGACAGAATACTTGGAGTGCAAGTTTAGTGACGAGACCCATGATGCAGACGTAGTGTTTAAGCTTAATGCTCAATTTATCCCCAAGAGATCGAGTTTTAAGTATCTCGGGTCTACTATCCAGGGTAAAGGGGAGATTGACGAAGATGTCGCGCATCGCATTGGAGCGGGATGGACGCAGTGGAGTCTCTATTCTGGTATTTTGTGTGATAAGAATGTACCGCTAAGACTTAAGGGTAAGTTTTATCGAGTGGTGGTTAGACCGGCTATGCTGTGTGGGGATGAGTGTTGGCCAGTCAAGAGCTCCTACGTGCAAAAGATAAAAGTAGCATCAATGAGCATATTGAGATTGATGTGTGGGTGTACTAGGAGATATAGGATTAGGACTGAAGCTATCCGGGATAAAGTGAGAGTAACATCCATGGAGGATAAGATGCGGGAGTTGAGGTTGAGATGGTTCAGACATGTTAAGAAAAGAAGCATTGATGCACTTGTTAGGAGGTGTGAGAGGTTGGCTATGGAGTATTTGAGAAGAGGTTGAGGTAGGCGATGCTTCAGCTCACTGAGAACATGACCTTTGATAGGAGAGTGTGGAGGTCGATAATTAAAGTAGAAGGTTAGTAGGTAATCTATAATTGTTCACTGATAGTCTTATTAGTATGCATATCCCTCATTTTCTTAGATTTTTATTATGTAATGTGGTTTTATTCGCCTCGGGTATTGTATTCCCTCTTGCTATTAATTGGTACTACTTATCCATTATCTCTCCATTTTCTTTCATCTTCCATCTTTCTTACTCCCTTGCTTTGCTCTTCTTATTCTTGTCCTTCCTGAGCCGAAGGGCTATTGAAAACAGTCTTTTTGCCTGCATTAGGTCGGGGTAAGGTCTGCGTACAGACTACTCTCCCCAGACCCCACTTTTGGGATCAACTAGGTTTGTTGTTGTTGTTTTTTGCTTTACATTGTTCTTATTTCTGTCCTTGGAGGCATTGCTCCCAAAGCTAGGCTTGTCATTTCTTTCGATATTAATCACTAAGTCTTACTTTTAATCTAATTTATTTACCATTTCGGATCAAACTAGTTCGCTTGTCTATAAATCACGCAATAAATTCAACCGTATCGTATTAAAGGTAAATAATTCCAAATATGAAATAGAGCTAACTGAATATTTAGAATTTATAATCATTGAACACTTCTTACAATATATTCTCATATTAATCTACAGTAGAAATGTTGATAGAAATTCTTGGATGGGAGTTGCAGCCAGAGGCGGATCCAGGATTTTAAGTTTATGGGTTCCTGTCACAATTTCAAGTTAATATATAACAATAACTGGGTTCACAAATAGATATTTAATAAAAAATTTAACAAAAATACAGAATCTATGCAGAAGTTACTAGATTCCGGAGAACCTGTATACTACACGCTAGATCCGTCCCTCATTGCAGCTCGGATGAGGCAGCATTTTGGTTTTCTTGACGTTTCCAGTCATTTGGTAGGAAGAAAAAATAATAGTCTCTAAGATATATGATATTATCTCATCTACAACAACTGTTAGTCTAGTGCTGTCCATTTTTTACTTCCACCTCTTTCTTTTCATTTACCTCGCCAAACATCACTTACAGCTTAGCCTGCAATAATAAAACAAGAAAAACAAATTTAGCTCTAATTTTTATTAGTGAATCAAAGGTTTCTTTTGGACGGTCACAATCATTCTAGTTGTCTAAGCATGGGGTGCAGTGATAACTATAGGATGAAGTAGCAAGTTGTCCATATGCTAGATTGATCAGTTGATGGATCTTTATTGGTCCCCAAGCAAATATGAAAAGAAACTGACACTGACAATATCAAATAATATAACTACTTTTTGAATCTATTTACCTGTGAGTAGAGGAAAGTTCCAAAGATTGCAATGGCAGCACCAAGGGCATTAACTGGTTGAACTGGAATTTGGAAGATGATGATGGATGATACTATGACAGAAATTCTCTTCATAGTGTTACCAATGCTAAATGTGAGTGGGGAGATCTCATTAAGGGACATGTATGAGACTTGATTGTACAAGTGATAGAACACACTTTGGGCCACCACCCACCTAACAGAAAAAAAAACAGCAAACAAACAGACATCAGTTTACAGAATCTTTCAGATCTTCAGTTTACAGTATTTTTTAAGCTCTTGTGAGTTTTTTGGACCACTTTTACTATGCAAATAGGAGGGGAGCCTTGGCATTATTGGTAAAGTTGTTGTCATGATCAGAGGTCACGGATTCAAGCTGTGGAAAAAGCCTTTTACAGAAATGCAGGATAAGGCTGCGTACAATATATACTCTTATGGTCTAGCCCTTTTCAGAACTCTGCGCATAGCTGGAACTTAGTGCACCGGAATGCCTTATTTTTTAATAGTTAAACCAGAGCATGATTCCAAACAGAAACATGTGAGATGACATCCACTGCCTCAAACAAACTGAAAGTGACATGGGATCTTTCATTCAATTCAGTACTTTTACATGATTTTTTTTGTATTTTTTATTAATGGCAATAGTGGAGATTTACAAATATAACCAAAGTGTTGTTATCTCTAAAAACTATGTACTTACCATATGAAATTTGGGCCAATTTGGGAGACTGCATTCTGCCATCCAAGTGGCCATACTTGTGGACCCTCAACAGCAATAGCAAAGGGAGTCAGAATCAAAAGAGACATCATTGAAAGACAAGCATAGTAATTCATCCCTCCAACTGACTTCCCCTTCATCCCTTTCTTTGAGAATATGTTTCTGAATACAAATGCCAAGTTTGATATCATTGCCCCCATAAAACCTGCATGTCATCAATATTAAACATTACAGAATTCTAAAATTAATGGCAGAAATTATGCAGCCTAAGATATAGATTGTAATTAATGGGGTGGCCGAAAAGGTGAAACATGCATTTTGTTCTTACCTGTCAGATTGAAGTTGAGCTCAGTAATAGCAGCAAGTGCACAACCACCAATAATTGGAATAAGCGAAAGGTACACTGGCAATGGGAAAGTTTCACCCAAAAGTAAACTTGAAACCAGAACACTGAACGCAGGCTCTCCACTCTTAATTATGTGAGTAAATGAAACCGCAACTTTTGACATGCTCACTGTTGCAGCTACATGCCCAATTGTGTGTGCCACAGCAACCTAAAAACAGTACAAGAAACATTTAGAACCTGAGTTTCAATGTCCAAAAATGAACTTTTAAAGATTCATAATTTACTTACAGGAAACAAGGCTTTCCAAAAATGAAAGTCAGTCTTTGGAGTTTCAGCAATTCGAGTAGCCCAAGAAACCAACATCATTAGAGAGCCAGCAGCCAGAGAAAGAGTTGAAGTAAGCCATGGAAATGGAAATGCATTCAACACCTTCTTGTTGTAAATGTTGAATACAACATTCAAAGCCCACCAAGTTGCAAAATATAGCCCAATCTTGAGCTTCTGAGCAGCAGCAACCTGAGCTTCTTGACCAAAGTCAAGGCTTCGTATCGACTGTTGTCGACTAGCTTCATATGCATTGCATTGGACTAAAGGGTCTCTAGATTTGCACTCCTTTGATTCATCAACATGCCCAAATCCACTCTGTACTGCTGAAATATGGAGAGGCTTTCTTGACAAGATGTTGGACTTGTCACATTTAGTAAAGGTGATGTTGTTGAAGGAAGATGATGAAACATGAGGTTTAGAACCCCAGGAATTTTGTTGCAAGGGATCAAAAGTTATCGAAAGTGCATAAGACTGCCCAGCAGAGAAGGCCATTACTTTTAATAATTGAAAGATAGTACTAAAACAAATGTCTTTCTACTATGTAAAGAAGACTTTAATAAGGCTGGCAGTGGTGGTTGCTTATAGTGCAATATTCTTAGTGTAGAGAGATTCAGTTTGAGGACTTGAATTTATAGTATTTCTTAAAGGTGATGGCAGGTGTCTGTTTTGTTGGGGGTTTTTTTTTTTTTTTTTTTTGGGGGGGGGGGGGGGGGGGGGGTTTAAAGGTATGGACCTCTCGAGGTTGTGAAAGCTAGTTGTAAATATGCTGTCCATATACACATTGCGAAAGACAGGTAAATATCTAGTGTAACAAATGGTGCATTTCTTGGCAAATTCTAACTCTTGGCGAATTGTATTGTCACTTGAACTTGTAGACAAATTGAACTTGGTAGCTTGGCTGTTTCTTGTTGCAAAAGGCTAGTGCTGAAATATAATGGAAGTACAATGCAATGGTTCTTGGAATATTCACATGTCACTTGACTTGTACACAAATTGAATTTCGAATTTTTACTTTATTATTGGCTGTTTTTTTCGCTTCTTCAATTAATTTAAACATTTTTTTATGTTTGTGCTTCTCTTTTCTTTTTCTTTCCCGGCTTAAGTAGACGTTAGAGCTATTGGCTAATTCTGAAGTTTTTTTAGTTAATTCTCAGTTTCTCATGACCGCAATAAGTTATCTTGTCCGTACTATTATGATGCATATGCAAAAAATTGTGGAATATTCTCTCAAGTTTTAATTTTCTTTCTTTTTTTTTGGGTCCAAACATGCAGAAAACCCAACTTTAGATGCCTCATAGAAATCAAGGTATAATTCTGTCAATGAGATATGCACTTCATAATTACATTATATACCGTTCCTTAATTGCCCAACCAAATTGGATTCATCGTGGATTTGTGGGTGAGACTCATAATTAAGCTCCCTTGCTACAATCAATGCAATCTAGTTAAAGCAAATAGCATACTCCCTTTATCTCATATTATCTATCATGATCCCTTTATATATGCCCCTTAAAAAAATTACTCCCTCCATTTCATATTGTTTGAAATACTTTTCCTTTTAGTCTGTTCCAAAATTAATGACACATATCTAAATTTAAAAATAATTTAACTTTAAACTCTTTATTTTACCTTTTTTACCTTAGTAAGAAGCTTTTATAGCCACACAAATGGTATGACCCACAAACCTTTTACCCTTTAATCTTTTATGACCACAAGTTTTAAAAGTCTTCTTTTTCTTTTCTTAAATTCCGTACCGAGTCAAACTACCTCAAACAATATGAAACGGAGGGAGTAATTTGATTAGATCTTAACTAGTATATCTTTATTCATAACTTAATATTTACTCCCTCCTGTCCACAATAAGTGTCCAATTTACTTTTAGCACGTCCACTAAGAAAATACTAAATTCTATACAAAATTATCTAGTATGACTAAATTACCCTTATTTAGTAAGTTAATGTGATGACAGAGAATTTTTTTAGGGATATGCACATAAGGGTAAAATAGTAAAATAAATTGAATTTTTTCTTGATTACCTAACTAGACACTTATCTTTTACCAAAATCAAAAAGTAAATTGGATACTTATTATGGATCGGATGGAGTAATCTTTTTTTATTGGTATTGAACAAAGTTATTCATAATTGAAGTATTCATATTTTTCAAGGATATTTATTACTCCCTCTGGTTCACAACAAGTGTCCAATTTACTTGTTCATTTTGATTAAAAATAAGTGTCCAGTTATATAATCAAGAAAGAATCCAATTTGTTTTTACAAAATAACCCCAATGTACATATCCCTAAAAAAAATTTACTTCTCACATTAAATTTTTTAATTAGGGGTAGTTTAGTCATAGTAGGCCTTTTTGTATAGAATTTAGTATTTTCTTAATGGGCGTGTTAAAAGATAATTGGTAGAAAGGGAAAGAGATAACCAATTTTGTCTTGAACTTTTAAAGTGATAAATAGTTTGAGACAACTATTTTTAATAACCACGACGGATAATATGAGACGAAGGGCGTACTTGTCTCATTTTTTCAATATGTTTATGGATTTTCCTTTTGACACTAAAAATTTCAGCCCTTCCAGAGGTAGAGATTAGGTGCATACATCTTACCCTGCCCAAACCTCACTTGTAGAAAATTACTGGGTTTGTTGTTGTTGTTGTTGTTGTTGTTGTTGACACTAAGTGGGCATTTGGACATAAGAATTGTAAAATTCCAAAAAATAAAAGTAAAAAAAAATCAAGTGAAAATGGTGTTTGAAAATTAAAATTGTGTTTGGACATGAATATAATTTTGGGTTATTTTTGAAGTTTTCTGAGTGATCTAAGTAAAAAACAGTTTTTTAGAGTTTTTAAAATTTTGGAAAAAATTTAAAATTTATATTCAAGTGAAAATCGAAAATTTTATGGCCAAATACTACTTTCGAAAAAAAGTGTTAATTTTTCGAAAACAAAATAAAAAAATTCTCATGTCCAAACGGCTCTAAACATTTTGCACACAACACTCTCATACGATTTAAAGACTGCTATCAAATTACGGAAATAAACTAAATCAACAATGTCTGCAAATATCTAGGGAACATACAGCTCTGCGAAATGCATAACCATCGTTCCAGTCACCATCATACCCTAAATTATTGAACGATCTAAGCATTGGCAACTCGTTCATGTCATTTTCCATTTTTCTTACAATTTGCTCAAGTTTTGTATGATACATATGGTCATATATAATTTACCGCGTGCTAGTCCTAAAAATATTTGCTGTACAAATAAGACTAGTTCTTTTTTGTTTTCCTTTGTTTTCTTCTCTTTATTCATGTAATAATAATTGACGGTCACTACTACATCGAAATGAAGTTCCCTATAGACGGATCTATAATTTAGAACCTATGGGTTCTTATGCGAATTAAATTAAGAGTCCACCAAATTGTAAAACTTGGTTCTCTATCAATTCCCACAGAACGCATAATATTAAATAAATAATATTTATGAAGAAAATTCTCAGTTCACGGGATTAAAAACCACGATCTACACTCATATGATTTCAACTTCACTAACAAATTCACTTTAGATTACAACCTATTTTAACCTAAGAATTAAACTCTTAATCCATTACCTACTTACAATAACTAAATTGCAAATCTCTTTGTAATAACTCTATTACAAAGCTAACTACTTTGACTAACTCTAATAAATACAAACACAAGAGTTATAGTTTACAAATTGTCCTGCAAGAAGTTTCTAAATAAGCTGAGTAGGAGCTACAAGTGAATAACATAAACAAAGCACTACAGTTCTAAAGACACGCGATGTATTCAATTCTGTGATCTAGTTCTTTGTTATATTTTTGTTATGTTCTTCAACGCCTTAGAGAGAATGAATGCGGTTGCACACTTAAGAGTAAAAAATATTTTAGAGTTTGCAAGTGTGTGTAATTCCTTGCATTATGTTGGTAATATATAAGTGAGATCATCAAAGATGATGCAAGGGAGTATCCAGTACACAACATGCTTCAACGGTGCAACAACGCAACGACTTTAATAGCCATAAGAGTTGACTTATATTGTGATTGGAGGAACTGATTTCTGTGTGTTCCCTTTATTGTTTCCTTAACTAATCTTTTGAAACTGGTGCCAGATAATTGACTTATTGTTCTGAACGTGGAGAAGGTAGTTGTATCAAGTTCCCTATCTAATTCTCATATGAAGTTTGTTAATTATCAAAATAAAAAGGTACATAACTTATCATTTTTGCCTTGTTGATGATGACAAACTTAGAATTGATATTCCCCTCGAGAACCATATCTTTATATTATTCCCCTTACAAGACATATTCCACTTGAGAACATGCTTCTCCCCTTTAATTTTCTTGCCCCTTTTGACATCATATTTTTTTTACACATAAACATAAGAAGAGGTCCACCAAAATTAACTCATGCCACTTGTGAGCACATAACATAGCTAAAAACAGGACACAAGTGTATACCATGCATTTAAAAGGAATTAAGATGCTCATTAATTTAAGGAGAAGAAAAGTAAGGTAGCAGTACTATCATTACAAAATATTCGCAAAATAAACATTAATAATTGGCGGTCACTACTACATCAAAATGAAGCTTCCTATAGGCAGACCAAGGCGAATCTATAATTTAAAATCTATGGGCTCTTATGTAAATTAAGAATTGCCAAACTATAGAAAATCTGGTTCTCTATCAATTCTCACAAAATAAACATCAGTAAGTAAATAACATAACAATATTTACGTGAAAAACTCCCAGCTCGTAGGATCCAAAATCGCTATCTGCACTCATAGGATTTCAACTTCACTAATAGAGCAACCTTAGATTACAATCTGTTATAACCTAGGAATTAAGCTCTTAATCCCCCACCTGCTTACAATAACTATATTGCAAGACTCTTTGTAATAACTCTATTACAAAGCTTATCACCGTGACTAACTCTAGTCAACACAAACACAAAGTTTATGATTTAGAAAGTGTCCTAGGAAATGATTCTAAATAAGATAAGAAGGAGTTACAAGTGAATAACGTAAATAAAGATACAATAATACTAAAGACACATGACTTATTCAATGTTGGGATCTGGTCCTTTGTTATGTTGTTGTTTTGTTCTTCAATGACGTTGAGAGAATGAAGGCGGCTGGACATTTGAGAGAAAAAATATTTTTGAGTTTGCAAGTGTATGTAATCCTCTTCCTCATGTTGGTAATACATAAGTGAGGTTCTCAAAGATGATCCAAGAGAGTGTCCGATAGACAACATGCTAACTGTATTGTTGCACTGTTGCATCTGCAGTGCATAAGCTTTAAGTACTATAAGAGTTGAATTGTACTGTGACCAGCGGAAATAATACGTATATATATATATATATATATATATATATATATATATATATATATATATATATATATATATATATATATATATATATATATATATATATACGTATATATATATATACGTCTATATATATATATATATGTATATATATATATATGTCTATATATATATATATATATATATATATGTATATATATATATATGTATATATATATATATATATATATATATATGTTCCCTCTGTTATTCCCTTAACTGATCTCATTGAAACTTGTGTTAGATATTTGACTTGTTGCTCTAAACGTGGAGAGGCTAATTGTGTTAGATTCATTATCTGGTTCTCATATGAAATTTATTAAATTATCAAAAACAAAAAGGCACATAACTTATCAATTTCAGCATTTTTGATTTTGACAAACTTAGAATATATATTCCACCTTGAGAACCAGATATACATATTGTTCCCCCTGCAGAATAACCATATTCCCTATGAGAATCTACTTATCCCTTTAATTTTCTTCCCTATTTTGGCAGCATAAAAATAATTTTATATGTAAACACAAAAATAAGTCCAACAAAGATAACTCATTTCACTTATTTGCACACAACATAACTAAAACATAACTCAAAAGTATAATATGCACTTAAAAAGGACTATGATGCTCATTAATTTAAAGAGAACAAAAAGTATCAATAGCATCATTACAAAATATTCGCAAAAGAAACATTACTAGAGTACTAGAACCATATGGAACAGAGAACAAAAAAAGGACATTGTAGAATTGGGCAAGGACTAACAAATAGGACACTAACAAGGGGATAATTTAGAGGGAACTGAAGAGGAAGGGAAGGACAAAGGAGAAAGAGCCTTGAGGAAACCATCCACACGAGCGTTATTAGACCTCTACACAGTGATCAATTGCTCTTTCAGGTTCTCCACGTGTTTCCTCAGCTCTGCATTTTAAGTCATCAAGCGGGCAACCTTTGCACCTTTGGCACTACTAGGACAAGGTTTTGCGTTGTCTTGACTGAGCTTTCCCTCAAGAATGGAATATGGGATTTCAGCATCCTAATCTCCTCATTAGCAGCTCTATGAGCATTGACTAGTTGAGAGATTGCAGAACTGCTGCCAAATCCCTCCTTTTATCAATACCTTTGCATTCCTCCAAGGTGTTAATTGAGAATATTACTTACGAGTTCCCACAGTTGCTTTCCCCAAGGGGACTTTAAAACGTTCAAAGACTTTTGTGAGCAGGAATTCATATGGAAACCCATGGCTTCCATCCTTGAAGTCTACCACCTTCACCATGTGTTGAATCAAAATCCCAAGCAGATTGATAGTAGTGTACCCGTCCAATACCTCCGAAAGAAGAACATCTGTTATAGATGAAATGGATCGTCTCTCAGCTCATGGTAGCAAGACCATGTTCACCAACTAGAACATGAGTTGGTATTCTGAAAGTGGTGCCTTCTTGTGCTCTCGTTCCCTTACTAAGCAACTTGAGGCTTTAGAATAAGCTTGCTAATACTTGGGTAACAGGTCCCCTCAACAGTTGAGACCCCACAGTATGAACCTTAAGAATATATCTGAGCATAGCCTCTGTCACGACTCGGATTTACCCACAATCGGGAGTCGTGATGGCGCCTACTATCGAAGCTAGGCAAGTCAACCTTTATAATCATTTTCACAAACTTAAATCTAAAACAAATCAAATACTAGAATAATTAATTAAATGTGCGGAAGTATTCTAGTAACAATAATAAAAAAAGAACAACATGCAGAAAGCTAACAACATATCTCTACCCAGTACTTGGTGTCACTGCTCAAGGACAACTAAAGAGTACTAAAAATAATAGTCTGAAAGAAATTCATAGCATGTCTGTTTGATACAATTTAACAAACTGAAAGAAATAGATAGAGGAGGCTCGGGGCCTGCGAACGCCAGCGAACTACCTCAGAGCCTCTGGACTGAAGGATCACTCCCGATCTAAAGTTGCGGTCCGTAGGCTGGGTCCTGACTTATGCACAAAACGGGCACAGAAGCGTAGTATCAGCACAACCGACCCATGTGCTGGTAAGTGCCCGGCCTAACCTCGGCGAGGTAGTGACGAGGATAAACCGGACCTATCACAACCAACCTGTACAGATATATGTAATAACATAAAGAGAGCAAGAATTTAAGCAAATAAAAGGGGAAGGGGACATGCTGGGGGAGTATCAGTTCAATTATAACTTCTACAATCAAGAGATGAAACTGAATAAATAATAATTATAAAAGAAATCCAAAGAATCAACAGTTGCACGGCATCACCCTTCGTGCTTTTACTCTCATTCCTCACCAAGGTAGTCAAATATAATGCACGGCATCACCCTTCGTGCTTTTACTCTCATTCCTCACCATGAATATCAAATACAAGGCACGGCATCACCCTTCGTCCTTTTACTCTCAATAAAATAGTGCACGGCATCACCCTTTATGCTTTTACTCTCATTAAACAGTGCACGGAATCACCCTTCGTGATTTTACTCTCTTTTCCTCTCCCAATCAATGGTCACATCCAAACGAGAACAACGAAATATATACATATCAAGACAAAATATCCCGGCAAGGGAGAACAATACAACAGTTGGTCCCAGCAAGGGAAATACAACTCAACAATATGTTCCGGCAAGGGAATTCAACTCAACAAATGGTCCCGGCAAGGGAAAAGTACCAAATTCTGCTTTAGTGCATTAAATTCTCAACTTTCACTTCATAGTTCTTGTAACAAGTAATTGTCACAATTATTCACTTACTTCACAATTTAATAGCAAATATGACATCACGGTCATACTTGACTGGGGCGCATAGGTAACCGTCATCATACTCGGACTCCCAGGTCGATGCCTCAGGAGGCTGACCTCTCCACTGAACACGCGCTGAAGGAAAACTCTACGACCTCAACTGTCGAACCTGCTGGTCAAAAATAGGCACCGACTCCTCCTCATATGACAGATCCTTGTCCAATTGGACAGTGCTGAAATCTAACACGGGGGTGGGATCACCGTGATACTTCTGAAGCATGGATACAAGAAAAACCGGATGCACAGCTGACAAGCTAGGCGGTAATGCAAGTCTATAAGCCACATTCCCCACATGGTCCAGAATCTCAAACGGGCCATTATACCTAGGGCTAAGCTTGCGCTTCTTCCCAAACCTCAGCACGCCCTTCATAGGCGAAACACAGAGCAATATTCGATCACCAACCATGAAAGCAACATCACTGACCTTACGATATGCAACACTGTTCTGCCTGGACTGAGCTAACCGAAGTCTGTCCTGAATGATCTTGACCATATCCAAGGCCTCATGTACCAAATATGTACCTAATAACCGAGCCTCTCCTAGATCAAACCATCCGACTACGGACCGACACTGCCTACCATACAACGCCTCATACAGGGCCATCTGAATACTAGACTGGTAACTATTGTTGTAGGCAAACTCTGCTAAAGGTAAGAACTGGTCCCACGAGCCTCCAAAATCAATAACGCAGGCTCGGAGCATATCCTCAAGAATCTGAATGGTCCCATTGGACTGACCATCCGTCTAGGGGAGAAATGTTGTTCTCAATTGGACCTGGGTACCCAACTCATGCTTCGCTGCTCTCCAGAAATGCGAGGTAAACTGTGGACCCCGATCCAAAATGATAGATATGGGCACCCCATGAAGGCGAATGATCTCCCTGATATAAATCTCTGCATACCTCTCGGATGAATAGGTGGTGGCAACTGGGATGAAATGCGCTGACTTAGTCAGCCTATCAACAATAGCTCATATAGCAAAAAACTTCTTCCGAGTCATCGGAAGGCCAATAACAAAATCCATGGTGATTCTCTCCCACTTCCACTCGGGAAGCTCAATCCTCTGAAATAATCCACCGGCCTCTGATGCTCGTACTTAACCTGCTGACAATTTAGATAACAAGCCACATATGCAACAATGTCTTTCTTCATTCTACGCCACCAATAATGTTGTCTCAAATCCTGATATATCTTCGCAGCGCCTGGGTGAATAGAACACCGAGAACTGTGGGCCTCTGCTAAGATCGACTCTCGAATACCATCAACATTAGGCACACAAACTCGCCCCTGCAACCTCAATATGCCATCATCTCCCAAAGTCATCTCCTTGGCACCTCCTCTCCGTACCGTGTCTCTAAGGACACACAAATGGGGATCATCAAACTGCCGCTCTCGGATACGCTCAATCAATGACGAGCGAGCAACTGTGCAAGCTAACACTCTGCTGGGCTCAGAAATATCCAATCTCACAAATCTATTGGCCAAGGCCTGAACATCCAAGGCAAGCAATCTCTGGCTGACCGGAATATATGCAAGACTACCCATGCTGGCGGACTTTCTACTCAATGCATCGTTCACCACATTGGCCTTCCTTGGGTGGTATAAAATGGAAACATCATAATCTTTTAACAACTCCAACCACCTCCGTTGGGCAGGTTGAGCATTGCGTTCGTGTGGGAAGAATCACGAATGCATAGAATAGAAGTTGGGCTTCACTGTTGGCTTACGCGAACGCGTAGAATGAACAGGCCAGGCTCCGCGAACGCGGGAGAAATCACGCGAACGCGTAGAGGAAAAGACAAAGGTCTAGATTTTTTGTTATATGCGAACGCAATAGGTTCATCACGAACGCGAAGGAGGGAAAAAGGAGAGCATCGCAAACGTGACCAGAGGGACGCGGACACGATGAAGAGACACATGCTGCAATTTTTTGCAATTTTTCTAAGTGCAAAAACCTCCAGAACACTATCGGAAACACTCCCGAGCCCTCGGGGATCCCAACCAACCATACATACTAACTCAATATCATCCTACGAACTTGCTCAAGCGATCAAATCACCAAAATAACATCAAAATCAAAGAATCAACCCCCAAAACTCATGATTTTCATTTCTAAGTTCAAAACTTTCAAATTTTCCACTTTGAGTCTGAAACACGTCAAACGATGTCCGTTTTCAACTAAACTTTACAGATAGCACTTAACGCCCTTTTAAGACTTGTATCGGGCGTTGGAACCAAAATACAAGCCTGATACCATTATTTTTTTTATCAATTTCCATTTTCATTTTTCCTTAAGCATATTCATAAAACAATTTCACAGAAGAACTCTGAACTCAGGCCTTGGTCCTCGGATTTCGATTCCAGGAATATGCCCGGGTCCCAAATTTTCTTACGAACCCTATGGGACCATCGCATCACGATTCCGGGTCTGTTTAGCCAAATTGCAGCGACCCAATAGGGGGTTTACAAGGCCTCCGAAGCGCAAGGAAAATGGGAGAATTACGGTAATGACCTTTTGGGTCGTCACATCCTCATCAATCACAAAGTACACCCTATTGACCTTCAAGTAGATAGAGTCACCTTCCACGGTGAACAGATCAGCATACAAACTATGAACCCCCTCCTCATAAACTTTTGGACTCTGAATAGTAAAGAGATGAGGACACTTTTGGAATTCACAGATTTAAACTAACTTCCTCATTCCTGACTTGTCAAGAGAGTCAGTATCAAAGACTCTTTCCCATAGGACATTTTGCTTCTTCACCTTTGCTTTTCTTTTAATTTCAGAAATATCAACTGTGGCCCTTTTTGACAAAAGTACAAGTTAACAATCCAACTAGAACGCAATTGCACAAAAAGTGGTTGTGCTGACAGTACAACAGTCACTTATCATAGAAGAAGCATGCACCAAGAATTGACATCACTATTTATTGTGATATATTTTGTGATAAAACAACCTGGTGCAAGACACGCCAATCTTTGTGCATTTAGTGATATTCTCTTAATCATAACAGTGTTCATCCCGTATTGAAGTCATTGGTGTGTCAAGAACAAGAAGACAACTCTAATAAGGAACAATTTTTTAATGAGTTTATGTACATCCCTAGTTAAGTTATAATCTTGTTATTTGTTCTTCGTTGTATTTCCTAGTTTGCTTCTTAGAATCTTTGTCTTAGGAATAAACCAAAAAATCATAAACTTTTGAGTTTATGTTGTGACTAGGAATAGTCATAAGTTTAAAGCCTTTGTAACTAGGATAGTTACAAAACGGCTTGTTGTGGGTGCATCACCAGGTAAATGAAGCCTTTGAAATAGGGTTATTGCATAGTCGCTTGTAATAGGGGTATTGCAACTTAGTGAATTTAAAATCCTACAAGACTAGGTCGTGATTTTTTTATCCCCTTTTATGGGATTTTTCCACGTAAATATCCCTTGTTTTCTTTAGTTTCAGTTTTTATAGCATTCTTAGCATCATCTCATATAGGACCAGGTATTCTATAGTTTGGCGAACTCACATAAACTAACAATCTTTAATACCATGCATGAGGGGCCTGCTTCAATCCATATAAAGCCTTGTCAAGCTTGAAGACATGTTCCGGATGCTCATTCAAAACTAGGTGGTTGTTTGACAAAAACTTCTTCCTTCAAATATCCATTCAGAAATACATTCCTAACATCCATTTGGAATAATTTGAATACCATATGAGATGCAAAAACAATAAAAATTATGTTGGATTCCATTCTTGCAACTAGAGCAAAAGTTTTGTTATAATCAATTCCTTCATCTTGATTATAGCCTTGAACCACCAGCCTGGCTTTACTCTTGTTGTATTTCAAAACTCATCATGTTTATTTCTAAACACTCACCTAGTTCCAATAATTGTTCTATCCAAAGGTCGAGGAATCAGGTGCCACATATTGTTCCTCTCAAATTGATGGAGCTCTTATTGCATAACAACACTCTCTTAGCATCTTTAAATGCTTCCAATAGTTTCGGCTCAATTTGAGACAAGAAATCCAAGAAAAATAAAACATGTTTCTTTTCTTTGATCTAGTCTGAATTCCATAATCCAAAGGAATAATTACACTTTGCAGAGGAAGTGAGCTTTTGTGCTTCCAGTTAGACCCATGAGTCTCAGGGTGTGAGGGGACAAGTTCCGTAATATGATACCCATGCATCGATAGAGGTGTGAGTACTATTACTCTTCTCTGCATCAGGGGTGCATAGCACATCATCAGCAACTCAATTTTCAGCTTTAGTTGTTGTGATGAAGGTATTAATTTCCTCCGAATCAGTTGGAGGTTCTGCTGCATCTTTTTCATTAGACTCCTTCACCTGACTCATTGGATATGCCTTCCCGTTTACCATATTAAAGACCTCTCCAAGGACATTTGAATAATCTCCGTCTTGATCACTTTTATCATGTCAATCATTTCCACTTGAGTCGTGTGATTCATAAATGACTACATGTACGCTTTACTCTACACATTGAATCATTTTCTTGTATACCTTGTATACTTTACTTTGTGAGGAATATCCAAAAAAAATTCCTTTATCACTTTTAGCATCAAATCAAATTTTCCTAACGCTTTCTTACTATTATTGAGAACAAAATATTTGTATCCAAATGCTCTTAGCTAAGTTAAGTTTGGTTTTCTCCCATTTAGCAACTCATAAAGGTCTTATTAAGGAGGAAAATGATCATGTACATGTTTATTGAGGAGGGACCTTAAATCTCTTTGGTACACCACTGTCAATTAGCATCGTCCTTGACATATCTTCAAGAGACATATTTTTCTTCTCTATAACACCATTTTGTTTAGCTGTAATGAATTACATCATTTTCAGTACAGAATTGATCAAACTTTGCATTGTCAAACTCGATATCATGATCATATCTTATTCTCACAAGATTCTATGTCATCTCTACTAGAATCTGCTTCACAAAGGCAGCACAAACTATAAAGGTTTCATCCTTATTCTGAGAAACATGGTCCATGAGAATTTGGAATAGCCATCCACTATAATGAAGATGTACTAATTTTATCCTCTACTGGCCATCCTCATAGGTCCACACAGATCCATATAGAGAAGATCTAGTGGTCTTGAGGTTCTCACTTCCTTCTTTGACTTGAATGAGGACTTGACTTGCTTCTCTTTCACACATGCATCATACACATTGTGATCTTTAAACTTTAACTTCAGTAATCCACGAACCAGGTCCTTCTTGATTAGTTTGTTCAATAGAGTAAAGCGTCCATGTCCCAATCTTCTATGACACAGTTCAGAATCATCATCAAATAGCACTCGAACATGTAAGATCGCTATTGTTCAGAGACTCAAATCTTGCAATATAGATGTTTCAAAATATTTTTTCTACTAGAATTCACGAGTTACAAGATTTGTGACAGTGCAATACTTTTATAAGAACTCCAATTTGTTTCATTTGTCGAAGATTTAAGAGACACTCAATAGGTTGTATTTCAAGCCATTCATATAATACGCATTTTCAACTGAATGATTGAGTGTCTTCCTATTTTTTTAACTCCCAGAATGTATCCCTTTTTGCTATTTCTAAACGACATACTCCCACCTTGCAGGGCTTTGAGTTAAAAGAAATCATCTGTATTCCAGTCATATGTTTAGAGAAGTCGCTATCCATATACTATCTTTGGATGCTTCCTTTCACTGCTGCATGTGCAAGAAAATCAAAGATTAGAATTAGGAACCTAAACAAGTTTGGGTCCCTTGTAAGGAGGAAATGGCAGATAAACCTTCATTTTGTCCAAGCAGGCATCACACATTTTCTTTTAGAGAAACGGGTTCCTTAGCAGTAGATACTTTCTCAAATAAAACTTTATTTTTTAGTTGGGTCTAAAACCTTATTTTACAAGAATCTTTAAAATAATCAGTATTACCACAGTGAGTGCAAAGCCACTTATCAAGTACGGTAACATAGTTGTTATGTGGGTTGTAAGGATCTTTTTTCTTTTGGAAACCTGATTCCCTATCTGTTCTCCCCATTAGTTATATGCATGGAAGTGATTGTGTCACAGAATTAGGTCCACTTCAGAGTTTTATCAAGAATTTTTAACCTTGATTAGATTTTCCTGAAGTTATCTACTTCTTTCAAGTTTAGCATAAAGATTCCATTTTGCTTTTTGAGTTTATTTTAAAGCTTAAGATGTGCCTCACTCACCAAATAATTTGAGAAATTCATGCAATTTTCCACAAAAGTTTTTACAGAATTATTATCCCACTTTAACTCCTTTATTGTCTCCTCATATCCACAACTACTACCAGCTAGTCATTTCTCTCATGTTCTATCTCTCCAATTTTCTTAGTTAGAACATCTTTTTCTTTCTTTAACTCATCTATTGTTTCTTTCAAATCAACAACTACCACCACTAAATGCTCTCTCTCATGTTCTATCTCTCCTATTTTTTCAGTTAAAGCATTTTATTATGAATGAGATTGCGGTAAGCATCATTTAAGAAATTAGCGAAAGATACCAACGTCTTTTGAGAGCAAAACTTTAAATTTCTTTAAAGCTCTAGAAAGTTTACCTTATCGTCATCATCATCAAATCTTTCAATCAAGGATAATATGGAGTCATATTCTACTGCTCGCTTTTAACGGCCATTATGAAAGTGTTGCCTTGTTCATCATCACCCTCAAATTCGCTAGAGGAATCTCCCCAAGTAACAAGAGCTTGTTTCATAACAATATCAGTGGTATCTCTTTTCCTGAATTTTCTGTTAGGGACTGAGTTCCTCTTAGCCGTCTTGCCTATGTTGTTCTTGTAATGGTCCTTCTTATGAAGAGGGAAATCTTATATTAAATGGCAAGGCTTCCCTCATTTGTGACAACAATCATAGTCTTTTGTGTTTCTACTAGAGCTGCCTTTTTTAGGAATACCTCTATTTTTACTAACCACTTTCTAAAATCTCTGTGTACAATAAGGCAGTATCAGCACCACTTGAGTCACTGTTGTATGTCTTGAGAACCAGGTTTTTCTCCTTGTAGGATTTTCTTCTTTCATGATCCTTCTCCTTTTTCTTCTTCATTTTGTAGGTTTTCAAATTTCCAATGAGTTCGTCAATCATCAGCTTTTGCAGATCTTTTTCTTTCGTGATAGCATTGAGTTTGCTGTCCCATTTACCAGGTAACACACTAAGTATTTTTATGACTAGGTTGTTCCTTAGGATAATCTTTCCTAGGGAGTGAAGCTCATAGACGATGGAAGTATAGCGAGTATGCCTATCCTGAATGGACTCACCCTCCTTCATATTGAATAGTTCATGCTCAGTAGTGACCAAGTCGATTTTTGATTGCTTGAGTTGAGTGGTACCTTCATGTGCAGTTTGGAGAGCCTTGCAGATCTCCTTGGAAGATTGACAAGCTGAGATATAGTTGTACTCCCCTGGTCCAATACCACTAACGAGGAACTTCTTTGCTCGGAAGTATTTCTCTGTGGTTTTACGATCAGCATTATTATAAACCTTCCTTGTTTTTGGGGCTGTGACTACTGTCTCGCCAATGTCTTCATAGGACATAAAGGATCATCACATATGACATTCCAAATATCAAAAATTTTAGCCATGATAAAATCATGCACTTTTGTCTTCCAGCAGCCATAGTATTGTCCGTTAAATCTTGGTGGCATGTAGCTTGATTCACCTTTTTCAAAATTTGGTGAACAAGCCATGTAGATCTTTTTTAGGTGTTAGCCTTATAGAAAAAACCTGCTCTGGTATGAATCGATATAAACTAAAAATCCACCAAATTGTATAGAGAACCTGGTTCTCTATCGTTTTCACATAATACACATAGTAAGGAAATAGAAAAACAATATTTACGTGGAACACTTCCTAACTCACAGGATTAAAAAGAACGACTTACACTCTTTGGATTTCAACTTCACTAATTCAGAAACTTTAGATTACAACCTATTGTAGCCTAGGAATTAAGCTCTTAATACCTCGCCTACTTACAATAACTAATTGCAAGCCTGTTAGTAATAACTCTATTACAAAACTAATCACTTTAACTAACTCTAGTCAACCCAAACACAAAGTTTAGTGTTTACAAAGTGACCTACGAGATGCTTCTAAATAAGCTGAGTAGGAGCTACAAGTGAATAACGTAAATAACGACACAACAATACTAAGGGCACACAATTTATTCAATGCTAGAATTTGATCCTTTGTTTTGTTGTTGTTTTGTTCTTCAATGCCTTAGAAAGAATGAGGGAGGTTGCACAATTGAGAGTAAAATAAGTTTTAGGGTTTGCAAGTATGTGTAAACCCTTGCCTCATGTTGGTAATATATAAGTGAGATCTTCAAGGATGATGCAAGAGAGTATCAGTTAAACGACATGCTTCAACAATGCTATTGAACTGTTATGTGTGCAGTGCAGCCGCTTTAACAGCTATAAGAGTTGAATTGTACTGTGATTAGAGGAACGGATATCTATATTTTCCCTCTGTTATTCAATTAACTAATCTCATTGAAACTTGCGCCAGATATTCGACTTATTGTTCTGAATGCTGAGAAGCCAGTTGTATCAGGTTCTTTAGCTGATTCTCATATGAAGTTTGCTAAATTATCAAAATAAAAGGCACATAACTTATCAGGTTCTTAATAAATGTGATCTATTATATTTATTTATTTTTATTAATTCCAGTAAAAGAACAGTTTTATCTATTTCAATTCAAATGACACACTTTCATAATTAGTTTGCGCCAAAAAGAATAATTCTTTATATATTTGAAAATAATTTAACTCTAAACATTTTTTTTATTTTCACGTTAATGAGAATATTATCGCGTAATATCATGGTCCCAGGAATCTTTTAGCCTTCAACTTTAAGACCACACATGTTAAAAGGTTTTTTTTTCATCTTAAACTCCATGCCAAGTTAAAGTGCCTTAAAATGGAGTGAACATTTGATTTTGTTGAATAACCTAACCCGCAAGAAACTCTTCTTCCCTTGTTATAGACCGTCGAATTGCTAGCTTATACACCATCACACGACTCATACGAATATATACCAAAACTTGGATACTAAAGTTTCCTTGGCGTTTTGTCCAAACTGTGTTGAATTTGGCGGTTCAAAATTGAGTAGTACATCCAAGCAATTAGTGTGGCCCAATTTGTTAGAAATCAATTAGTCAGATCACTACCAACACTTGATTCCCAAAATGACTGCTTCTGTTTCTTTTTCCATGTTCTCATGTGAATTCAGCTTTACATTTTTGAAAGCCTGAATGTGACTGGTGAAGGGTGTTCTCATGGTTCATATTCAACGGCTAGATTTTCCTTGCACAAGTCTAACCTCACACCAAAATATCTCAATCAAAATTAAGAGCAGTGGACAATTCAAATTGTCACTTGTTTGTTTTCACCTCGGCACCGTTTAAATTTCCTCTCCAGACAACTAACTGTGGAAGATCAATTCTCGAAGATCCCATATGAGATCTCGTGGGGTTATTGGTGTAATAGAACATGATGAGGCTAAAGAGTGCTTTGTCCAATAGTTACTTGATCAAGGTACTATAAGAATTTTTTTGGAAAATTTTATTTTGTATCTCATGCAACTGATACTAGTTATATGAAGTATTTTTTTTGTCTTACAGTTTTGTGGATCTAGATTTTTATGGACCCAAATATATAACATTAGGGTCCACAAATTTGTGAGACAAAAAGGAGTCTCACACAACTAATGTAAGTTGTGTGAGTAACACAATAAAATTTCTCGATCTTCTTCGTCGATAGAGTGATGAGTATAAAGAATTTTTATACAATACCATCAAAATAGGCTTCACCCGTGGGTCAGCTCAACCCAGCTTGCTACTTGGATAGGGTGGGTTTAGAATTTCTTTTTTTATCTCATTTAAAATTGAGCATATAAACCTGACCCAAGTTAGCCCGTTGGCCCTTAACACTTGACTGAGACTAGGTTTGGGTTAGCTTGTGGGCCAAAAGTATTGTTAAATTTAAAGAGCAAACTTCATTTGCAGTCATTCTGGAAAAATAATGACAATAGCTAGCCACAAAATAAATCATACAATTAACAACCCAAAACTAATTAAAATATAGCCCTCAAGTACCTTCAAACCTAGATCTCTTGTACTACTATTCCTCCTTGCATTTCTCGCTATCTCTCTTCTCATCTACATATTTTCCAACTTCTCCTCTTCTGCCCATTCCTGTTATTCCTCCCGAAACCCTAACTCCGAGGTCGATTACTCCTTTGTGGCTTAGCTCGAGAAATTCCTAACTGATTCTCTGCGATCCCCGACAACCAGTGAGGATACAGTTTCAGGAACAACATCAGCTGAAGATGCTAAGAACCTGGACGAATCCTCTTGGAAAAATGAGAATCAAAGTCTTTTTGATGAGCCATTTTACCCTGCTTTTTCGCCTCTCAAAATTTACGTATACAAAATTCCATCGGAATTTACTTAGAAGAATTAACCCAAATAGTCGCTTACTCAATCGCTTAAACTAAGACTAGCCAGTGAAAGTATAATCTATGCATAAATTATGTATTACATGTGTATAACTATGTATAATCAATGTATATGGCTAGATAAAGCAAACAATAATTATGGCCTACTATTTGTGTAAAGATCCAATTTCCTTATGACTTACTTTGGTTATTTCATAACACCTATAGAGAGACTTCGAATCTCACCTCTAATGGTAGTCTTGTTCACTGCTTATATATATAACACCTCTCTCTCTCTCTCTCTCTTTCTCTCTCTCTCTCTCTCTCTCTCTCTCTCTCTCTATATATATATATATATATATATATATATATATATATATATATATATATATATATATATATATATATATATACAAAATTGACTGTCACTATATAAAATATATACAAAATAGATTGTCCCTATACCAAAATATATTAAATAGACTGTCATTTTATAATTTATATATAATAGACTTTCATTGTACAAATAGACTCTCACTATACAAAATATATACGAAATAGACTGTCACTATACAAAACAATATACAAAATATACTGTCACTATACAAAATAGGTTGTTACTTTACAAAACATATACAAAATAGACTGTCACTATACAAAAAATAAATAAAATAAATCTTTTGGCCTATTGGATGTAATATGATTGGGCCGGAGGACCATTTGGTGTCAACGGGCAAAAGGACGGGCTACTAAAATTTTGAGGAGCTATAGTGGGTAGTTTTCTCAAATTTAAATTTAAATGTTTAATTTATAAAGAGAAAAAAATACCAAAAAAAAGTAAAAACTAAAAACAAATAATAATTAAAATCTGTATTCCTCAATCTTAAATTTCTCATTTGCTCTTCCATATCAATAATTAATGGATGATATTAGAATTTTGATTTTTGATACATGTAGTATCAAAACAAGATACGGTCATTTGATCTGTTTGGATTATTTTAATATAGCATAAATAATTAAATTGCTCTTAAGTGCAAGAGAAAAATTAATTTTCAATAACCAAAAAAATGTGACAATACTAGCGAATACCATAAATTTTAAAAAGATTTATGGACTATAATGACAAAATTAGCAAATGATCTTAAACCAAATTTTAGATCTTATCATATAAATTTATTGCAGTAATCCTTGATGTTGAGGAATTTGAAAAGACAAGTATTAAAAATATGGAATTCCTTGTCAAATATCAAGCTTCTTGCACGGCTCTAAGGAAACAGAAGTTGTTCTCATGATTAGGCAATTATGTCACAAAGTAATCCTTAAAGATTTGATAAAACAAATTGAAAAAAAAATGAAGGGTCTGCCCGTCCTAGCTCACGGCTCTCTTAGAGTTGGGTTTGGCAAGCCATTTTAAGGTCTATTTAAGTGGCAGGCCGACCCGTCCTAGATCACCAAATTCAATGGCATGTGTAAGGCTAGGGCTGGGCTGACCCGTTTTGACAACTCTTTCTTACTTTCATCTCTTTACAAGAAATTATCTGTCACGATTCATAACTCTCACCATCGAGAGTCGTGATGGCGCCTACTAATGAGAGCTAGGCAAGCCAATCCTTAACTACTTACTTCATTATTTTTAACAAATATAAGGCGATAACATGAAAACAACGTAACTTTAATTAATTAAGCGGAAGATGACGATTAAATATCTGAAATCTACATCTATTACATCTCTTAAAACCTCAAACACCCAAAGCGTGGTGTCACAGTGTCACAGACTATCTAAGATTGCTACATACAAAGTCTGAAGAAATAAAGTACATTGTTTCTGAATAAAAGGAAAATGAAAAAAGGAAATCGAGATAGAGGGCTACGCCAGGGCCTGCGGACGCCTGCAAGTCTACCTTGGGTCTCCGGGTGAACTGAAGAAAGCCTCCAACTACTGTCCAAAAGCTGCTCCGGGATCTACACAACCGAGTGTAGTATCAGCACAATCGACCCCATGTGCTGGTAAGTACTTAGCCTAACGTTGGCGAAGTAGTGACAAGGCTAGAACCAGACCACCAAATAAACCTGTTCAGTTCAAATATATATATAGCGAAAAAGAAATACAGGGATAACCAATCAATATGGGAGGGGGAGCATGTTGTGGGGTAGATAAAAATTCCAAATAGAGAGACATCATAATGAAGGAAACAACATAACTCAAATATCAATAAAGAATTAGAAATTAATAAATGCACGATATCACCATTCGTGCTTTTACTCGTCCTCACCAAAGTAATTATATAATAAAAATGCATGGCATCACCCTTCGTGCTTTAACATTCTTCCTTACCTAAACAACAATCACAAACAATGGGGCAAGGGAATAGATAAGATTACAATAGGAACCCTGGCAAGGAAACAACAATTAAACAAGTAAATCCTGGCAAGGGAACAATATCAACAATATCAACGTCCCGGCAAGGGAGATAACCAATAAGGCAACAACATCCCGGCAAGGGAACAATTAAATGACTTCTTTCTCTTTTTTACTTCTACTTCACAACTCACTTACCACTCTAGCCAATGCTTCAAAGAGGTTCAATCAACTCATATACTTTCACAATTCGTAATATAACTTGAGTCATTGCTCCTCAATGTTCAAAAGGTCACAATTACTTCCATAAACTTGTCACAACAAATAAAAATCAGCTCTAAATTATAGATAATACAACGAAGTCATGAAAATCACAGTATAAGACTCATGGGAATTCTTGACCCCGATGTATAAATACTTGCCACCATTCCTATATGTCGTACTCAACAATTATCACATAGCCAATAGGACTCGACTCCTAATCTCCAAAGATAAGGTTATTAGACAAAACACTTACATCAATGCTATGAACACAATTCACGATTCAATTATAGCTTTACCCCTTGATTTTACCACCAATTTGCTCGTATTTAGTCACAAGTTACTTAATTACATCAATAACCGCTAAATAAATCAATTTCAATGCATGAAAATAAATTTTCCAAAGCTTTACCCACAAAGTCAAAATCTCCACCGGGCCCATTTGGTCAAAACCCGAGGTTCAAACCAAAACCCGATTACCCATTCCCCCATGACCCCAAATATATATATTATTTTGAAATGGAATCTCAAATTGAGGTCCAAATCCAAAATTTTTGAAATATCTAGGTTCTATCCAAAACACCCAATTTCCCCCATGAAAATTGTTGATTTTGAGTTGAAATCATGTTAAAGATGTTAAGGAGTCAAGAAAATGAGTTAGAAATCTCTTACCAACGTTTTGGAGAAGAACGTCGTTTGAAAAATTGTCTCTTATGTTTTTGGGGTCTTGAAAATTAAAAAATAACTAAAAATCCCGTCTAATTATACTACTCTGAGATGCCCTGTGCAGACCGCACAAAATCAACTGCGGCCGCACAGTTCTTCTTGTGTAATGCAGTGACATGTCTTAGCATTTTTGCTATAACTTTCTCTCTACAGATGTCAAAATTATGATTTCTTTATCTTTCTGGAAACTAGACAAGAAGGGCTACAACTTTTCTTTTTAAGTCATCTCTAAATTCCTTATAGATAAAAAAGATATAGGCTTTCGAAGTCAGACCAGTAAAATGTTCTTCACCGCGGACCGCACAAAAACTTGTGCGACCGCACAGGCCCCTCCGCGGCAGCACTCCAATTCGTGTGGACCGCGCTGGTTAGTTTAGAGGCCTTCCACTTGTTTGAGCCTGCAACAACTCTGTTTTTTAATCCTAAGACATCCTGGAACCTATATGAAACTCACTCGAGCCCTCGGAACTCCAAACCAAGTGCATACAAAACCTCAAAAACATCCTACGGGCTTATTCATGTAATCAAATCACTAAAATAACATCATGAACATCAAATTAAACCTCAAGATCCATGAATTTTTTTAAAACTCCTTTAAACATCAAATTTCCCAATTAAGATCTGAATCACGTCAAACGGACTTTGTTTCTTACCAAACTTCACAGAGTTATCTTAAATTATATATAAGACCTGTAACGGGGCCAGAATCAAAATACGGGACCAATACTAACATGTTCTAATCGAAATTCATTTCAAATTCCTTCAATCAATTTCAGAAAATAATTTTCTTTAAAAATTCATTCCTCGGGCTTGGGACCTTGGAATTCGATTTTGTACATACGCCCAAGTACCATGTTTTCCCACGGACCCTCCGGAACCGTCAAAGTACGCGTCCGGGTCCATTTTATAACAACGTTGACCAAAGTCAAATTAGTTCATTTTAAACAAAAAATTATTATTATTTTGACAAATTTTTACATTTAAGCTTTCCCGTCTACGCGCGCGGACTACGCACGTAAATCGAAGTGATGCTAAGAGAGGTTTTGAAGGTCTCGGAACGTAGAAATTCATTGCAAAACAAGTGATGACCTTTTGGGTCATAACATTATCTGTAGCATAAATTTAGGTGACTTGATAAAACTTTTACAATATTAATATATAGTAGCTACACTATCAGGAGAAAAGGGGATAGAAATGACACCATGTAGCAACTCTAAAAAGGCTGCTACTTAGCAATTAGTCAATGTATCATGAATTTTGATTTTTTTTGTTTAATTTTTTGAGACAGGAATATCCTGAATTGTCTTATAAATAAGGGAGTAGTAGTTGAACTCTTAGGGAAAAAAGGGTAGAAATGACACAATGTAGCCACTCTAAAGGACTTTTATTTAGCGATTTGTTAATGTATCTTGAATTTTGTTTTTTCAATTTAATTTTTGGGACACAAATTATCTTGAAGTGTCCTATAGATAAATAAACACTAACTAAACTCTAAATATCATCTCCTTAGAATGGCTGTTTGTGCACTCCCCCCCAAAAAGGACATTTTCCTGATCCGAATAATAAGCAGAACACGAACTAGAACAAGTAAATCAAGTACTAATATATTGGGTTTCATTAGCAGAGAGAGAAAGATCAACCTCTCTTCAACTAGGTACTAACCCTCCAGCTAACCAAGCATGGACCCAACCCCACTCCCAACCAGTGACCACCCTTCCGCTCCCCCCCCCCCAATCAGAAAACCATTGGAACCCCCCTCCCCCCCGATATACTACAAATAGCTCCAAACACTGCTATGGAGGGAGACAAAACATATACAAATTCTTTCAAAGAAGTCCTACTTGATTAAACTAAATTGGCATCCTCATCAAGTTATGACCCGCTTTAATCCAGTACTCACACACAGGCCTTTGGGTTACATCCGCGGAACGTAAATCCCTTTCTCAATTGAGAACAAAATTAAACTATACAAACCACGAAAATACTCCATAATCATCAAATCGTTTGGGGAAAAAATCCCATACCACCTACTCAAGGCTAAACTCTCCAATGTATGGAAACCAGAAGAACCATTTACCCTAATTGACCAAGGATGGGATTATTCATCACCAAATTCAAGAGTATGAGAAAAGTTCTAAGTAAGGAACCATGGTCTGTAGCAGGGCACTTTTTATTAATTCGCAGATGGGAACCAAATTTTATTCCGGTAGCATCTAAGCTTGTCATAACGGCAGTTTGGATATGATTCCTACACTTGCTAACGGAATTTTACGACACATCCATTTTAGAACAAGTAGGAAATAAAGTAGGCAAGCTTATGAAAAATGATACATGCATCTCATCTACCCTAAAAGGAAGATATGCAAGAATATGCATCCAGGTTTCTATGGTCATTCATTGGCCACACCCTGAGAAGCTGTAAATTCCTATCAACGGTCACCCAAGGAATACATACATGCGGCACCAACAATTAAGACAAAATAAATGAACATATCTCTAAGTGGCGTGATGTCCCATTTTATAACAAAGATTCCACTCACACTAGGCCACCCAAGTCAAACCCAGGTAAAGAGGTATAATGCCTCCTTATGTAAGTTTTTGACCCCAAACCATATTCAGTCATAAATTCCGGCAACCGGAATCTAAAATAAAAATGGACCATAGATGCCATGAGGCCCAATAGACAGTTAGCACACACTGCCCAAAACATTGATTCCATGGGTCCTAATGGACAGTCAAAACACACTGTCAAAAAATGGAAAATAGGAATATCAAAATTTAGGTTTGGGCTATATCGGCCCATCACCTACCAACTCCACAAGCCAAACACACGCTAGTCCAAAGAAACGAATCTCTAGGCTATAAAAGCAATTGGATGCCTTCGATCCATTGACCAAAGATCCCTTCCTTGGGATTAGAGGAGAGTGTAAGGAAAATGGGGAAAGGATGTGTCAGGAACAGGGGGAAAGGATAGAGCCCACCATCAATTTAGAAAATGCCCCTCCTCCTCTAAATTTAGTAGTATCTCAGCATCTGAAACCAAATAAGATTGGGGGTAATTATACCCTAATAAACAAACCCCATATTAAACACTCTACAGTGGGATACCCATTCAACCTAACAGCCTAACCAAACTTTTCCCTATACTCACACTCAAACAATGAACAAACCCACCCCGATTGAACCCCTCTCAATATAGAAATCTAATACCTAAGGAAAATCGAATTGAACTCTTCATCAGTGGAGTGAAATAGAGTGTCAATCCCTTAAGATTGAGCAAAGATCTCAATTGACACAATACAAATTCCACCAGCCCCTAAATGAATTATATCCAGGTAACTGAAAATATGCCTTCAATTCCTAGCTTAACTGGATATCTTCCCCTAAATCTCCCCTCAATGGAGACTCCAAATAACCCAAAATCTCCAGCTAACAACCACCCTCTCACCATGTCCATCCTTCCACTACCACCAGACTTGTGCTGGAGTCATGGATGAAGATGGACCAACAAGGCCTCTCCCAAAACTTACAAATGATGGTTGGGCCAATACCAATCTCCATCACCATCCAGGACCCCTGTTACTTGGAACAACTAGAAACCTACCTTCTCCACTAGGGTTTGTCCAATTTTGGCCATAAGCTATGGCTATCTACCCTCCTCCAAGCCTAGTTGATGGGTAGACAAAAATCCCTATCAATGGAGGCGCTCAACTCTATCATGGGGCCACTCTTCGAAACAATGCATTTTTCCTAATAATAGACCTGAACACCCCTCTCCCATAACCGAACTTCAAAATGTGGCCACAAGTGAACCAACCAACCCCACTAGTGAACCAAAAAACTTCCCTACCAATAAATCAGACAATAGCGATGGACATGGTAATAAAGGAGAAGAAACAAACCACAATCTACCTCAAAGAGTCCAACGCAAACCTAGAAAACATCTTGGAAAAGCTAGGAGTTCCAAAAACAACAGTCCTCCTCATGCAGGAAGCCTTAGTGATCGAGTTTAAAGAATTATTCAGAATAATGCTTATCGCACTCTGCCCAGAAATCTAGTAAGTTGCAAGCTAAATCTCTATGCTCTCTCATTTCCAAGCTTAGGGAACTCGGCAGTTGCAATAACCCATGTATTAGGAGGAGTGAAACCGAACCCAGTGGGAAAGGGGAAGGGACTCAAGAGGAAAGCCCCATCTCAAACCAGTTGCTGATGAATTTCATAATATGGAATACAAGAGGAGCCAACAATGTTAAATTCTGCAGACACTGTGCCTCCATGGTAAAGCTGCACAAGCCAACAGTTCTTGTTGTCCTTGAGATAAGAATGGCCGACCATACACACTTAACTACTGAGCTTCAGTTCCAATCCCCTGTAGTTGGCCAATTAAGAGGAATAGTAGTCATGTGGAAGGAAGACCTAGTGATTCTTGAAGAGGTCTATACCACGCCCTAGGGTGTGCATGTCATGATTAAGGTAAATGCCAACTACCCTAAATGGACTTTCTCTGCTACATATATGCTAGTATACACTTACAGGATAGAATTAATTTATGACAGTCCCTTGAGGACATGGCCTCCATTTATAAAGGTAGCTGGCTTGTAGGAGGTGACTTCAATAAAGTCCTAAAAGACAGGGAAAAGCATAGAGGGAATATCATTATTACCAATAGAAGCAAACATTTCTGGAGTTGCCTGAAACAATGCAAATTAGTTGACTTAGGCTTCAAAGGCTCAAAGTATACATTGAACAACAAAAGAAAACCAACATGCATGACATTAATTACCTTTGAAAGGCTGGATAGGTACTTTTCCATCGGTGAATGGATCAAGTCATACGCAAAAGCCATAGTTACCCACCTCACAAGACCCAGTCTGACAACTGCCCTGTTCTTCTAAGCATTTCTAGTTACCAACACGATGATCATAGTAGACCATTTAGGCTTGAGAATATTTGGTGTGGCCACCCTGACTTTCCCTAAATTGTGTAAAACAACTTCAAAATCTACTAATGACTTGTTGGGAGATACACACAATTTTAAGGCAAATGTGACCACATAGAATAAGGTAGTGTGTGGGAATATCTTCCACAACAATAAGCACATTCTAGCTAGACTGAATGGCATTCAGAAAGCTAATGCTTATCCATCCATCACCTTCCTACAAAACTTAGAAGTCAATCTCCAAGCTGAATTCTTATCTATCCTCCAAAATGAGGAGGACTTTTGGAAACAAAAATCAAGATTCAGTTGGCTATGTCAAGGTGGCGCTAACACCAAATTCTTCCACACAACCACTATCAGCAGAAGGAGGAATAGGATTATTAGTTTAACAGATGAGGTGGGTAACAAAATCACATACCCTAATCTCATCGAGGTGACTACCGGAGACTTTTTTAAGAACCACTTCAACACATCCCATACATCATCCACTCACAAGAGAAGTTACAGTGAGAATACTCCTTTAGTACTTACGATAGCATGAGTGTGTCCCTAGTCCAACCACTTAGAATCTCTGAAATGAAATTAGCCATGAATTCCTTTAAGCTGCTAAAGGAACCTAGTCCTAATGGGCTGCACCCTTTCTTCTACCAAAAATATTGCTCCATCCTATCCATTCATGTCAACCAATTTTTCCACAAAGTCTTTACCTCCTCAACCATGGCCCCTAAAGTTAATAGCATCCTTCTGTGCTTGATCCCTAAATGACACAATGCTACCCTTCTAAAGATCTTTAGACCAATAGGGTTGTGCAACACAATGTACAAACTTATCACAAAAATAATACTCCCGCCGTTTCATATTATATGAGGTAGTTTAACTCGACATAGAGTTTAAGAAAAAAAAAACTTTTGAAACTTGTAGTCTTAACAGCTTAAGTGGTAAAAAGTTTGTGGGTCCATGATATTTGTATGGCTATAAAAGTTTTTTAGTAAGGGTAAATGGGAAAAAAGAAAGAGTTTAAATTTGAATTATTTTCAAATTTAGAAATGTGTCATTTTTTTGGAAAGACTAAAAATGAAAGTACCTCATTTAATATGAAACGGAGGGAGTAGTAAAAAGGACCAAACATATCCTTCAGACTATTATTGGGCCATCTGAAGCCAGCTTCCTCTCTAACAGAAGGGCTTCTGACAATGCCATAATTGTTCAAGAATACATCAATCGTTTCTAAAAGATGAAAGGAAAAAATGCAAATATGATCCTCAAGATTGACCTAGAAAATCCTTTTACAGACTTAAGTGGTCATTCATCATGTACTCCCTCATATTCTTCAACTTACCTCTTAAGCTGATCAGCCTGATCCTTTCTTGCATCTCTACCTCTTCCATATCAATCCTGGTCAATGGAAGCAAAATTTAACCTTTTAACTCAACAAGAGGCATTAGGCAGGGATACCCTATCTCCTCCTACCTTTTAATCTTTTGCATGGAAAGGCTATCAAGGAATATTGACTAGGCAGTCCTAAGAAAGGAATGCCTTCCAATGACCATCAGTAGGAATGGCCTAAAAATCTCCCTCATATTTTTGCTGATGACTTTAATCTGTTTGGTAGAGCTAGCAAAAAGAGCAACGAAGCAATGCTGGCTACCTTAGAAGATTTTAACAATGCTTCGGGCCAAAAGGTCAACTTTCAAAAATTTAAGGTTATCTTTTCTAGAAAATGTCATGAGGATGTGGGCAAACACTTATATATCAATTTTAGGAATTAGGAAAAGCAAAAATTTTAGCAAATACCTGGGCTTACCCCTCTTTCATAAAAGGCCTACCAACAGGAGCTTCCAATTCATTATTGACAGTATGAACACCAAGCTGGTAGGATAGAAAACCAAAATGATGAACATGATTGGACGTACAACTTTAGCTAAATCAAGCCTAGGGAGCATTCCCAGTCTTATCATGAGCTATATTAATTTATCATCTCACATCTCTAACCAGATTGATAAAATTCAAAGGAATATTATTTGGGGAACAACTGCTGAAAAAAGAAACCTTCATATGATTAAATGAGATACCATCACTAAACCTAAAATAGTGGGTGGGGGTGGGGTGGGGGGCATTCAGTAATGCCACATAAAATAAAGCTTGCATGACCCGCTTAGCTTGGAGGTTCTACAATAACACTTATACCATATGGATTAAAGTTCTAATTGAAAAACACTGTAATGGAAATCAAACTAGAGCTAAACTTAAAATCAGGACTTCGCAGTGTATTTAGGAAGGTTGGAAGATATGCCTTAAGGCCTATAGATGGATTTTCCATAAATGGGATAGAGTCAACCTCCTCTCTGACAATTGGATCCCAAATATGCATCCCCTCAATAAAATCCTCCAGGGTCCTTGGCAAAACCACGACCTGACTATCAAGATAAACTCTATCCTCAGCATGGGGAATGGAATTTTGATGCTATCCACTACCCCATCCCTATGGACATCAGGTGTGTGATCCGATCTACATTCATCCCTCTATCTACCAACTCCGAGGATCAACATATCTAGAATCTCAACAGCAATGGGCTTTTCAGCTCAAAATCTGCCAACAACCTGATTAGTTTTGAGACCAGCCCCAATTCTAAACATGATGATATCTTCAGTTGGATTTGGAAGCTAAGAGTTCCTAACAAAATTAAATTCTTCACTTGGATGATGCAACATAACAGACTCCCCACTACCATGCACTTAAACAACATAGGCTTAAATGTTAGCCCATTATGTCACTTCAGCTCCTTTGGTTTTGGAGGACATCAATCATATCTTCTTTGAATGCGCCAAAGCTAGGGTGCTGGCACTCATTAACTATGAAGTGTACCATGAATCCTCCTACCCACACCTTCTGTTCTTAATGACCCACTAGGAGGATATTGGGCACAAGGTTAAGAGCATGCATTTTAACAATGCTATCACCTGGAAATCACTTCTACCCTTCTGTTTTTAGGTCATGTCGCTCACTAGGAACAACAACTTTTTGAGAACAAAAAGAATATTGTCTCAGACAAACAAATCATTGCTAGAGCCATAGAATACTACCATGTTGTAGTGCAACATAAGGAAAAGGATGAAAGGACTGAAATCCATATTAAGTGGATGTCATCCCCTACTGGCATGTACAAGCTCAACACCGATGGGGCAGCATACCGAATATCAGGAGTAGGTGGAATTGGCGGAGTAATTAGGAATAACATGGGTGACTCGGTTCTTGGTTGTATGAGATGCCTATCCCATATCACAGCCCTAGAGGCTGAAATTCAAGCTCTGTGGCAAGGGCTCACACTAGTACTCGAGCACAAGCTCACAACCCTTCAAATCACCAATGACTCAGAACATGTTATCAGAATGATAAAGGAGGAAAATATGCAAGTTAACTCTATTATTTTTTAATGCAGGTCATTGATGGAGCACCTGAAAAATCCAGCACTAGAGCATGATTTTAGAGAACATAATCAAGTGGCGGACCTCCTCGCAAAGGAAGGAGAAGGGAAAAAGGCTTTTGACAGGACATATGTTTTAACAATTCCTTCGGTGTTTGTAAACAAGGCACGATAGGCAGATATTCTAGGAACTGTATTTGTACGTAATGTATGGATGAATCCTTTTGTAAGACAAGACAATGTTGACGAAACAATAGGGTGCCGCAGCTTTCAAACAATATTGTAACTATTTTTGGTAATTATATATAACTATCTAGTTCATCAAAAAAAAAAAGGTACTAGCTGCAAACATGCTAATATGATTGTAACAACTGTTATTTGGCTACTGGAAATTAGATAAGTAATTGGTGGCTGAATCTTTTAAATAGTTGCAGAAATGTGAAGCAGCGGTGGTCAATAATACAAATCCTGACTCCTGTGTGTCATGGTTTAGCAACGGCTTCGTTTAGACCTCTTAGAGCTTAGAAGTCGAACTCGATTCTTCCCCCTCTTTCTACCAACTAGTTCCAATAATAAAATACGTTCACTTCACTTAAGCGAAAGGCATATTTCATCTGACTCATTTTATATATCATACTTTTTTAGTTTGTTTTAAAAAGAATATCTACATGTTTTCTTTTCTTGTTTTCTTCTTGGGAAAAGAGGGGGTTTAATAACAAAAAAAAATGGAAGAAAATCTAGTAGTCTATAATGGGTTCTCCAATGGTGAGATTACGCTCCAATGTACATGGTAAGTTAAAGATCTTGGCTGTAATGAACTTGAAGATCTTATTCACATTTATATTGTAGGTGGAACTTGAGAAGAATAAGGTTGCATTTAGTGTCTTAGCATATGCTCTTGCCTGTTCAAAGAATCATTGGAACACAATGAGCACAAATGAGTTAAGCTTAAGTGCATTGACGACGTAAAAAATCACAATAACATCACTATTAAGTTAATTACAAATAAATTTCTATGAAAAGTATCAATCAGTAACCTAAAAATGATAACTAATATGTTCAAAATTGATTACGCGAAAATCGTTAATGTTATCGATCGATACATCTTATATCGATCAGTACCCCGATGGAGAGGTTTAGAGGCGGATGATGAAGGTCGTAAGGTTGACATATAGTAGTGTTCCTCCTAGGCTTACCAGTAGTACTAGGAGTATTTTTGTAATTTTTATTCATGGTTCTTTATTGTTACATGTTGTGGCATTTGCGCCTATTACCAGATTACATTGTTGTTATTATTCTTTGCTACTTAATTGCTTTATATCTACATGTGCTTGAGGTGAAAGTCTATCGGAAACATTCTCTTTCTCTATAAGATAAGGCTTTAGGTATATGTACGCACTAGTCAATACCCTCCACAGACCCCAATTACGAGATTAAACTGAGTTTGTTATTCTTGTTCCAATACATATTATATCTTAAATCTATATCAACATTCCTAAGACTTGTTAGCAAATGAACTCTATTTTTTCTTAAGCAATACTTTAGTAATTCATTGCCTTTCATCCTTGTTTGGCGCTATACCAGAAAGAGAATAATACCTGTAAAGCGATTGTCCATTGCACATCTAATGGTAATTGAGCAAAACCATCAAACTTCGTCCCTATTAGAACTGGAATTGCCCTCTGAAAACAAAAAGAAAAACCAAAAAGAAAATCACATTAACATATATATACCCTTTTAACATTTCATATAGAAACAACAAATTATAGGAAACACAAATCAAGAAAATAAAAAAGGAACTTTTCAAAAATCTTCTTACCTGATTCCAGTTACGTGCTTGTTGATACCAACTAATAACACTGTTATTGACCAAATTAACTATATTAGAGACTAATCACAAGTAATGATCCTCTAATTAATTTCATGCTCTTAAAAAAGAAAAAAATTGAGTCTCATACCTATTTAACGTACACCGACTTGTGAGATCAAACATAAACAACATTGCTACTGAGTCTTTACAAGCTACTGGAATATGAGAAACGTCACCTGCATTATTATCATCAAGATTAATTTAGAAAATTTCACCATAATTAATTAATTCTTTTTCATATTGTTTATCTTTCTTAAGATAAAATAAAGAAAAGAAGGAATTGGATGTACATACCTTCGACTTCCCAAATGTTATAGGAGATCCCAGCACCTCTAACACAGAGTTTTGTCCATATGGTTTAACCCTGTTATTGAAAAACCTTCTTCCCCTTTCTCCTTCCCTACATACTTCGTCTGAATTAAATAAAACACAGAAAAAACCATGATTAGATATGGAAATAACGAGTTTCAAGCTAGAGAGATCCAATATATAAACTCGAATTGTAAAAATACACAAGGATATAGAATATTAGAAAAAAATATTAGAGATGGCGGAACCAGGCATTTAATAAAGGAAAATTCAATCGTTGATATGTAATACAAAAAAATTGTTTTCATCTAATTCGTGCAGTCCAATTTTCATGCGGAGGAAATTTTGTTGAACCCTTTTTAAATTTGCTTCATTTAGTTCCGCCCCTAGGTGCACCTATTACATTTAAATCCTATATCTGCCTCTGCACACCAACAATGTTGTACATAAAGATAATGCTAATAGTAATGTTCTAACCAAAAAACTAAACCTTCCAATATGATAATCACCCAAGAGGCTGATCTTCAAGGCAACTAAATCCTCCATGGAATCCTTTGAGTTATTGGTGCAACATGACGAGGCTAAACTACCAGAAAAACCATTGTTTGAGGTGGCGACACCGACCGGAGAAGACGACATTATATGACGCTGGTGGTGGTGGTCGGTGGTGATGGTGGTGATTCTTAGGGGTAGGATTTGTGTGTTGTGATAATTCTTGGAAGCTAACTGGTTTTTGGACGAGTAACGGTTGACCGATACCGTGGGGAGAAAAGAGTGTTTTGGTTTGTTTATATATTCAAAAAGATTAGTGTTGAATCCATGGCTAATTCTTGGGAATGAGTGAATCTCTCAAAGTTATTTTTGAATTCTAACGATTGAGAAATTCTTGGGAAATGAGTGAATATTGTTGGTTTGTTTTAGACTTTACTACTAATGAAGGTAGATTGCAAAACCTTCTAGATATTTGATATTGTTCTACAACTAATATATTTTGGGATAAGTCACACAAAACGTTTCTGTAATATGACTCAATTATAAATACACTTAATATATTTTAAAATCAAATATGTACACCCTTGTATTTGGAAAATGTTACGATCCTAGTTCACCAATCGTGAACCTGTTATGACGGCATCTAGGCTTCGCGACTAAGTAAGCCTGACACATTGCGGAAATTCAACAATCTTTACGAAAACGATAAATAAAACTGAATAACATACAAATGTATAGGGTGCCACTTGGCACATACACTTCGAACCAATAATGTAAAACCTTAAAGACCCGGAAACTCACGGGCAACATAGGCTAAGAGTAAAATATAATGTACGGCACTGTCATCCAGAAGTGTCTATAATAAGTGAATACATGAATGAAACCACTAGCTAACGGTAGAATAGAAGGAGACACTTCGGCTCTGCGGACGCGGCAGACGCATACCTCAAATCTCCGAGTGTAGCTCCTAAAATCACTGATAGCGCGTGTGACCATAGGTACTTGGATCAACACAACAAAAGTGTGCAGAAGAGCAGCATGAGTACACCACAGCGGTACTAGTAAGTGCCAACCATAACCTCGATGGAGTAGTGACGAGGAAGGTCGAGGCCCTACTGAGACGAACATAAGAAATAATGTAAGAATAAGTACACAGTAGATAATGAAGTAAATCCCGAATATCTAAAAAGATGGTAATTAAAACAGAATGGCTACAATTAACAGCTACAAACACAAGAAAAATCACTCAAAGTCAGGATTTTTCACATGGAGCTCCGGGAATAGAACCCACAGTCCATTTATACTAATATAGGAGGATCTCCCAGGAATTGAACCCGCAGTCCTTCATACCAATAACAGACGATCTCCGGGAATTGAACCCGCAATCCTTCATACCAATAATAGAGGATCTCAGGGAATTGAACCCGCAGTACTTCATACCAATAACAGAGGATCTCCGGGAATTGAACCCGCAGTCCGTCATATCAATATTAGAGGATCTTCCGGGCGTCGAACTCGCAGTCCTTCACACCAATAACAGAGGATCTCCGGGAATTGAACCCGCAGTCCTTCATACCAATAACAGAGGATCTCCAGAAATTGAACCAGAAGTCCGTCATATCAATATCAGAGGATCTCCCGGGAATCCTCCGATATAGGTTTAAATGGACTGTAGGTTCAATTCCGGAGCTCCATGTGGAAAATCCTGATTTTGAGTGATTTTTCTTGTGTTCGTAGCTGGTACTTTTAGCCGCTCTGTTTTAATTATTGTCTTGTTAGATATTCGGGATTTACTCCATTTATCTACTATGTACTTATTCTTACATTATTTCTTACGTTCGTCTAAGTAGGGCCTCGACCTGTTGGAAATCATTGATGCCGTTGATATGTGTTCTTTGGTTGTATTAGAATGATTTTCAAGTACAGGTTTTGATGAATGACAAACAATGAAGTCGATTGACAATCAATGAAGATTGGATGCCTAGAAGCATATTGATGACGGTTTTGCATAGACAAGCCAAGACGAGCTCAAAAGTTCAAGACCGAAGACCCAAGGCGTAGGTCGTTAGGTAGAACCAATGTAAGAATAACATTTAAGTTATCTCGTCTTTTGGCTCAACATTAGGTCATCATAAATATGCATTAAATCATTTTATTAAATTATATATATATATATATATATATATATATATATATATATATATATATATATATATATATATATATATATATATATATATATATATATATATATATATATATATATATATATATATATATATATATATATATATATATCATAAATATTTTAATATACTTCAAACAAAAAGATTTTAACGATTTCATTTTAACCAAAATGGGTTTGAAGTAAGTTTTCAATTTTGTATACACAGTGTATATTAATGATATATCAAAGGTATATTTCAACTAGAATGCATCTGTCTTTTGAACGTTGGTCCTACAATCGATTGTATGCTTGTGACAATCGATTGTATGCTTTCCCAATCGATTGTATGCTTTCCACAATCGATTGTGTTGAGACAGTGTAACTGAATTTTTCAAAATAGCACACAATCGATTGTATGCTTTTCACAATCGATTGTTGAATTCCACAATCGATTTTACTGAGACCGTTGTCAGATATTTTGAAACTTTGAACCACAATCGATTGTACTCCTTTGACAATCGATTGTTGAAGCACAGAATCCTAGAATGATTTTTAAACGTTAGTTTTTTCTTAATCAGGGATCTGTCTTTTGAAAATTGGTCACACAATCGATTGTCTAAGCACAGAATCAGTATAATTTTCTATCAATTAAGCAACGGCCATAACTCTTTTAACCCCTATAAATAGAGGTCTTTTGAGCTGATTTTAAACACACGACTCCTCCATATATTGATATACATATTGATCATATTCAAGCATCATTTTAGAGCTTTTGTTGAGCCAATTGAAAGACAACTTTGTGTTGTTCATAGAGCTAAATTTGTATCTCTTTATCCACTCTATTGAGAGAGTACTTGTTGTAAAAGAGAGGTGTTGGAGAAGAACATATCTTCTCATTTGTCGGGTTTGCTAAGTACCCTAAGTCTTAGTGGTTGAAGTCTTGTGGTGCGGTATCCACAAGCAAGGTGAAGTCTTGGGGTGCGGTATCCTCGAGCAATCGAAGTCTTGTAGAGTGTACATCTACGAGCAACTGTAACGGTTTGTTAAGCACCCGGAAGCTTAACGAAGTTAGTGGAATCTCGAGAGAGTCTCTCGGGGACTGGACTAGCCACGGGTTGTGGTGAACCAGGATAAATTCGGTGCGTTCTTTCCTTGCTCTTTTACTTTTCGCACTTACTTAATTCCTGCAAGTTTTTAATTCCGCAATATTTATCAAAATTCTCGTGCCGCACTATTCACCCCCCCCCCCCCTCTAGTGAACGGCATAAATCCTAACAATTGGCATCAGAGCCTAACTCTCTTTAAGACTTAACAGTTTGAGAGGATCTTTCTATGGCTTCTACTAGTAGTGCTTGTGCAGGAATAGGTGAAGGATTTTGCACCTTTTTGCCTCCAATATTTGATGGAAGCAATTACACATATTGGAAAGAGCAGATGAGAATCTTCATCCAATCGAACAACTTTCGTCTATGGCAAATCATCAAGTATGGTGAACAAATGACGACACAAGTTGGAAAAGCCATGGTAAGTGAATACAACACTAAGGCAATCAATATGTTGTATAGCTCTTTGAATCAGGAGGATTATCGGAAAATTTCCCACTACAAAACTGCCAAAGAAATGTGGGATAAGCTTGAGGACACTTATGAAAGAACACCTCAAGAAGCAGACTGCTCATGTGATGAACCGACTTCCCGATACCTCATGGCCAACGAAGAAAAATAGGTAAGTACCTCTGACTCTTATTCTTTTGAAGAATTGCAAGTAGCTTTTAAAGAATTATTTTATGAATTGAAAAAGATCTCAAAAATCGCCAACGAGGCCACGGCCAAAACAAAGGTTTTAGAAGAAGAAAATCATTTTTTGAAAAATGACAATGTTGATCTTAGAAATAAGATTAAGGCGATGAATGAAGCTTCTTCAATTGATAAAAGTTCAAATTGTTCATGTTGTGATTCATTGAAATTAGAAAACATAGAACTTAGAAGCACACTAGAAAAACGTAGTGTAGAAGTTCCTAAAGTAGTTGAAGAGACTAAGAAGAAAAAGCCTAGGAAAAATAAAAGGCGTAAGAATCTTGTTAGAAATTATGATGCACCACCTAGAAATAATTCTAGGAATCTTTTAAGTGAGCCTAGAAATAATCATTTTAGGCAACCTAGAAATAATTCTAGGAATTCTATTAATGAGTCTAGAATTAGCTATTTTAGACCACCTAGAAACAACTCTAGGAATTTCAACGCGTCTAGGAATGATGACTTTAGATCACCTAGAACGTATTTGGCTCAACCGAGGCATATGTACAACCCGAATGTAGTATGTCACTATTGCAACCGGGTAGGACACATAGCACCCGTATGTTTTGCTAAACATAGGGATTTATCTTTTGGCTTTGATTATTATTTGCCTAACCCCCAAGGACCCAAAAGTGTTTGGGTACCTAAAAATTATTTTTAGGTACATTTGAAGGTGTGCTTGAAGACTACAATATTGTAGTAGATGCACCAAGCACGACACCTTATTGCATCGAGGGGGAACTTCGGTTAGTTATCATATTTTTGATAAAAATGCAATAATTGATATGTGTTAACGATTGATATATCTTTGTTAACAATTGGTACAAATTATTTTTGTCAATTCATGTTTTGATAAATTTCTTTTTGAATAACAATTGGTATCTATTATTTGTTATGTTTTCCAACAAATGGTTTTATCATGTTTTTTCTAACAATTGGTATCTTTTTGAAAATAAATTGATATATCATGTCCTTTTTAACAATTGGTATTTTTTTTGATATGTTTTATTTCTCTAACAATTGGTATCAATTAATTTTTGTTAAAAATATTGATTGATTCATGTTTTGATAAATATTATTTTTAGTTTGAATAACAGTTGGTATTGTCTTATATTATTTGACAATTCATCATTTAATTTGACATTTGGAAAATATCGAAAGGGGGAAGTAGCCTTAGTATAATCTCTTTTTGCTAATGCCAAAAGGGGGAAGAGCTTAGGCGATATGCATCAAATAAGGAGGAATGTCTCTACATTCTAGTATGCCTTAATTGAGGGGGAATTATCATTAAGGGGAAATAGTTTGCATGAACTTAGGGGGAATCCTTTATGCATATCTCCTATTGTTTGTCATTATCAAAAAGGGGGAAATTGTTAGAAATCATTGATGCCGTTGATATGTGTTCTTTGGTTGTATTAGAATGATTTCCAAGTACAGGTTTTGATGAATGACAAACAATGAAGTCGATTGACAATCAATGAAGATTGGATGCCTAGAAGCATATTGATGACGGGATTGCATAGACAAGCCAAGACGAGCTCAAAAGTTCAAGACCGAAGACCCAAGGCGTAGGTCGTTAGGTAGAACCAATGTAAGAATAACATTTAAGTTATCTCGTCTTTTGGCTCAACATTAGGTCATCATAAATATGCATTAAATCATTTTATTAAATTATATATATATCATAAATATTTTAATATACTTCAAACAAAAAGATTTTAACGATTTCATTTTAACCAAAATGGGGTTGAAGTAAGTTTTCAATTTTGCATACACAGTGTATATTAAAGGTATATCAAAGGTATATTTCAACTAGAATGAATCTGTCTTTTGAACGTTGGTCCTACAATCGATTGTATGCTTGTGACAATCGATTGTATGCCTTCACAATCGATTGTATGCTTTCACAATCGATTGTATATTAATTGTAGGAACATTGGTCCTACAATCGATTGTTTGATGAATGACAAACAATGAAGTCGATTGACAATCAATGAAGATTGGATGCCTAGAAGCATATTGATGACGGGATTGCATAGACAAGCCAAGACGAGCTCAAATGTTCAAGACCGAAGACCCAAGGCGTAGGTCGTTAGGTAGAACCAATGTAAGAATAACATTTAAGTTATCTCGTCTTTTGGCTCAACATTAGGTCATCATAAATATGCATTAGATCATTTTATTAAATTATATATATATATATATATATCATAAAATATTTTAATATACTTCAAACAAAAAGATTTTAACGATTTCATTTTAACCAAAATGGGTTTGAAGTAAGTTTTCAATTTTGTATACACAGTGTATATTAATGGTACATCAAAGGTATATTTCAACTAGAATGAATCTGTCTTTTGAACGTTGGTCCTACAATCGATTGTATGCTTGTGACAATCGATTGTATGCTTTCCCAATCGATTGTATGCTTTCCACAATCGATTGTGTTGAGACAGTGTAACTGAATTTTTCAAAATAGCACACAATCGATTGTATGCTTTTCACAATCGATTGTTGAATTCCACAATCGATTTTACTGAGACCGTTGTCAGATATTTTGAAACTTTGAACCACAATCGATTGTACTCCTTTGACAATCGATTGTTGAAGCACAGAATCCTAGAATGATTTTTAAACGTTAGTTTTTTCTTAATCAGGGATCTGTCTTTTGAAAATTGGTCACACAATCGATTGTCTAAGCACAGAATCAGTATAATTTTCTATCAATTAAGCAACGGCCATAACTCTTTTAACCCCTATAAATAGAGGTCTTTTGAGCTGATTTTAAACACACGACTCCTCCATATATTGATATACATATTGATCATATTCAAGCATCATTTTAGAGCTTTTGTTGAGCCAATTGAAAGACAACTTTGTGTTGTTCATAGAGCTAAATTTGTATCTCTTTATCCACTCTATTGAGAGAGTACTTGTTGTAAAAGAGAGGTGTTGGAGAAGAACATATCTTCTCATTTGTCGGGTTTGCTAAGTACCCTAAGTCTTAGTGGTTGAAGTCTTGTGGTGCGGTATCCACAAGCAAGGTGAAGTCTTGGGGTGCGGTATCCTCGAGCAATCGAAGTCTTGTAGAGTGTACATCTACGAGCAACTGTAACGGTTTGTTAAGCACCCGGAAGCTTAAAGAAGTTAGTGGAATCTCGAGAGAGTCTCTCGGGGACTGGACTAGCCACGGGTTGTGGTGAACCAGGATAAATTCGGTGCGTTCTTTCCTTGCTCTTTTACTTTCCGCACTTACTTAATTCCTGCAAGTTTTTAATTCCGCAATATTTATCAAAATTCTCGTGCCGCACTGTTCACCCCCCCTCTAGTGAACGGCATAAATCCTAACACGACCTTCCTCCTCACTACTCCATCGAGGTTAGGCTTGGCACTACTAAGTACCGCTGTTGTGTACTCATGCTATTCTTCTGCACATTTTTGTTGTGCAGATCCAGGTACCTCTGATCAGGCATGCTATCAGTGATTTTAGGAGCTATGCTCGGAGATTTGAGGTAAACGTCTGCCACGTCCGCAGAGCCGAAGAGTCTCCTTTTATTCTATAGTTAACTAGTTGTTTCATTCATGTATTCACTTATTATAGACACTTCTAGATGCTAGAGCCGTACATTATATTTTACTCTTAGCCTGCGTTTCCCTTGGGTTTCCGGGTCTTGGAGGTTTTACATTTTTGGTTCAAAGTGTATGTGCCAAGCGGCACCCTATACATTTGTATGTCATTTAGTTTTATTTATCGTTTTCATAAGATTGTTGAATTTCCGCAACATGTCAGGCTTATCTAGTCGCGAAGGCTGGATGCCGTCATGACAGTTTCACGATTGGTGAACTAGGGTCGTGACAAGTTGGTATCAGAGCTCTAGGTTCATAGGAGTACGGGACACAGGCCGGTTATTTAGAGTCTCGCTGATCGTTACGGAGACGTCTGTACTTATCTATGGGAGGCTATGTAACTAATTAGGAAAAATCTTCACGTCATTGAATTCCTTGTCGTGCTATATTTTTTAAACTGATTCTAAATTTCTGTCTTCTATTCTCTCACAAATGGTGAGGACACGCACGACCCAGGACGATCAAGCACCCGCACCCCCTCCTGCATCAGCTAGGAGCAGGGTTCGTGGACGTGCGGGGGGTGCAGCCAGAGCACCTGCGCGAGCAGTCGAGATGCCACCACCGGACCATATCAGGACACAGCACCAGAAACGCCAAAAAACCACCACTACTCCAGCTGCTCAGGAGGCATTGGCGCAGTTTATGAGTATGTATACCATGTTGTTACAGGCAGGGTTACTTCCACCTCCTGCAGCTACGTCCGAGGCCAGGGAGGAGCCCAGACTCCCGCAGCCCGCACTCCAGAGCAGAGGGTGCACATGGGGCCGATTCCAGATATTATTCCTGTCCAGCCTACAATGCCAATTCAGCCCGAGGATGGGGCACCTGCTTCGGAGGATGAGCAGCGTAGATTGGAGGGGTTCAAGAAGTATGACCCTCCTATTTTCAGAGGACTAGCTACAGACGGTGCTTTGGGGTTTTTGGAATATTGTCACCGTATTTTTCGCACCATGGGTATTACTTCTTCGAGTGGGGTTTCCTTTGCAGCTTTCCAGCTTTGGGGAGCCGCCTATTACTGGTGGCGCACTTTTGAGCTAGACAGTCTGGATGAGGCAGCCTCCCTGACTTGGACTCAGTTTAAGATATGTTTCAAAGGGAGTTTGTTCCCTAGAGCCTCCAAGATGCATGGCAGGTGGAGTTTGAGCACTTGCGCCAGGGCCCTATGACTGTCTCTGAGTATGCCATCTGTTATACTAGGTTGGCCAGGCATGCGCCTGCTTTGGTGGCTAATGTTCGTGAGAGGGTTCACAGGTTCATAGAGGGTCTTAATCCTTCCATCAGGTCTGGCATGGCGCGAGAGTTAGAGATAGATATACCCTATCAGCAGGGGGTGAGTATAGCTAGGAGGATAGAGGGTATGCATGCCAAAGAGCGGGAGGAGAGGGAGGCCAAGAGGTCTCGAGAGTCTGGTCATTTCTCTCGTACCCGTACTTCAGGAGTAGGACATCATGGTAGGGGCTATACGGGTCGTCCAGTCCACTCAGCTCTTCCTTCATCCAGCAGTACTCCAGCTCCTCCTTGATTTCTTGAGCCTTATTTTGCACCTCTAGTTTCTAGCGCACCTCCCGCGCAGGGTACCTCCAGAGGTCAGTCTAGCAGGAGTGGGTCCAGTCAGTCACAGCCATCGCGCCCTCCTAAAGTTGTTGTGAGTGTGGGAATACCCGCCACTTGGTTAGAGAGTGCCCTAGACGTGGGAGAGGTGTCCCTTCTCAGACTTCACACCCTCAGCATGCTCCACAGGGTCAACATGCCATTGTTTCAGCTCCAGCTGCCACCCCACCTACCCAGCCAGTCAGAGGTGGCGATCGGGGAGATAGAGGTCACCCTCGAGGTAGGGGCCGAGCTAGATTTTATGCCATTCCTGATCGTGCCGAGGTTGTCGACTCCGATTATATTATCACATGTATTATTTTTGTTAGTCACAGAGAGGCATCGATTCTATTCAATCTAGGATCTACTTATTCTTATGTGTCATCTTATTTTTCTTCGCATTTGGGTACAATCTGAGAGACCTTGAGCTCTCCTATTTATGTTTCTACTCCCGTGGGAGATTCTCTTGTTGTGGATCGCGTATAGCGGTCATGTTTGGTTACTATTTGTGGTTTTGAGACCAGGGCAGATCTTTTATTACTTGATATGGTTGATTTTGATATTATCTTGGGCATGGACTGGTTGTCACCCCATTATGCTATTCTTGATTGTCACGCTAAGACCGTGACGCTAGTTATGCGAGGTATTCCTCGTATTGAGTGGAGTGGTACTTTTGATCACACTCCCGATAGAGTTATATCCTTTCTTAAAGCTCAGTGTATGGTTGAGAAGGGGTGCACCGAGTATTTAGCCCATGTGAGAGATGTCAGTGCTGATACCTCTTCTGTTGACTCTGTTCCAGTAGTACGGGCATTCCCCGATGTGTTCCCAGCTGATCTTCTAGGCATGCCACCCGATCGGGACATTGATTTTGGTATTGATTTGTTGCCGGGCACTCAATACATATCTATTCCTCCATACCGTATGGCTTCTCCTGAGTTGAAGAAGTTGAAGGACCAGTTACAGGAATTACTTGATAAGGGTTTTACTCGACCTAGTGTTTCACCATAGGGTGAGCCTGTCCTGTTTGTATAGAAAAAGGATGGTTCTATGCGCATGTGTATCGATTATCGTTAGTTGAACAAAGTTACAGTGAAGAAACGATATCCTTTGCCTCGTATTGATGATCTATTTGACCAGCTTCAGGTCGCACAAGTGTTTTCCAAGATTGATTTGCGCTCAGGTTATCACCAGCTAAAGATTCGGGAGCCGGAAATCTCGAAGACTACTTTTAGGACTCGGTATGGCCATTACGATTTCCTTGTCATGTCATTAGGCTAACCAACGCCCCAACAACTTTTATGCATTTGATGCACAATGTATTCAGGCCCTATCTCGACGTATTTGTCATTTATTTCATAGATGATATTCTTATATATTTACGGAGCCAGGAAGATCATGAGCAGCACTTGAGTACAGTGCTTCAGAGTCTGAGGGAAAAGAAATTATATGAAAAGTTCTCAAAATGTGAGTTTTGGTTGAATTCTGTGGGCATTCCTAGGACGTGTGGTATCGAGTGAGGGCATTCAGGTGGATTTGAAGAAGGTGGAGGCCGTGCAGAGTTGGCTTAGGCCCTCCTCAGCTACACAGATCCGCAGTTTCCTTGGCCTGGCGGAGTATTAGCGTCGTTTAATGGAGGGGTTCTCGTCGATTGCAACCCATATGACTAGATTGACCCAGAAGGGTTCTCCTTTTCAGTGGTCGGACAAGTGTGAGGCGAGCTTCCTAAAGCTCAAGACGGCTTTGACTTCAGCCCCTATTCTGATTTTGCCTACTGGTTCAGGGTCATATACGGTATATTGTGATGCCTCACGAGTTGGACTTGCAGCGGTATTGATGCAGCACGGTATGGTGATTGCATACGCGTCCACACACTTGAAGGTCCATGAAAAGAACTATCCTGCCCATGACCTTGAGATAGCTGCTATTGTTTATGCCATAAAGATCTGGCGTCATTATTTGTAGTGTGCCTTGTGAGATTTATACGGATCATCGGAGTTTGCAGCATCTCTTCAAGCAAAAGGATCTAAAGTTGCGCCAGAGGAGATGGTTGGAGCTACTCAAGGATTATGATATTACTATTCTTTATCACCTGGGCAAGGCCAATGTGGTAGCCGATGTCTTGAGTCGCCGGGCGGACAGTTTGGGGAGTTTTTCATATTTACCAGCTTCAGAGAGACCTATGGGGATAGATGTCCAAGCCTTAGCCAATCAGCTCGTGAGATTAGACCTTTCGGAGCCCAGTCGGGTTCTAGCATGTGTGATTTCCCGGTCTTCATTGTTTGATTGTATCAGGGAGCGGCTGTTAGAAACACGTTCTCAATGCAATATACTAAACGTGTACTCTTTTGTAGGTTTTGATGAATGACAAACGAAACAAAAATTGATATATGACGGAATTCAAGTACAAGCGCACAATGGTTGCGAATAAGATTGAAGTTCAAGATATAGCTTTTAATTGTTATTGAGTTGTTCTAAATTGTAATCTCGATCCTATAACTTGACTCATAGTATGGCCTCTCTCATAAAACTATTTTCCAAAATCATGCATATTTAATTCTGTGTCAAAAAGATTTTAAATCATGCATATTTACATTAGACAAAATGTTTTCTAAACATGCCTCAAAAATCTGGGCTAAAATAATCGATTATGTACTTATGATAATGGATTGTTTCTGAGCCAAGACTGCATGACAACCGATTATGAATTAATGGTAATCGATTGTGAGTAAGACAGTGAACATCAGGTTTTTCCAAATCTGCATGATAATCGATTGTGAACAAATGACAATCGATTGTTGTTGAGGTAAAGTTTTTCAATACTCAAAATAATCGATTATGAACTAATGGTGATCGATTGTGTTGAGTTGATGTCTTCCAGTGATTTTAAATTTAATTAAGTAATCGATTATGTCTTTAGATAATCGATTATCACTGAGACAGTAAGTTCTATGATTTTCAGAAAATAACAAGTAATCGATTGTTGCAAAGGACAATCGATTGTTGAAGCTGGCCGTTGTCAAATGATTTTCAAATACCATAAGGTAATCGATTATTGATTCTAGATAATTGATGTTCTGCTTAAAATCTGGAAATGATTTTTAGAACATTGCTGAAGTAATCGATTATTGATTTTATATAATCGATGTTCTGCTTAAAATCTGGAAATGATTTTTAGAACGTTGCTGAAGTAATCGATTATTGATTTTATATAATCGATGTTTTGCTTAAAATCCGGAAATGATTTTTAGAACGTTGCTAAAGTAATCGATTATGAACTTAGTGTAATCGATTATCTGATTTTGAATATTGCCAGTAATCGATTATAGATTATGTATAATCGATTGTGAAGCGTTAAATCCGGGATTGATTTTTAAACTGACTGGCAGATAATCGATTGTTTGGTCTTAATAATCGATTATCACTGAGTAATTTCAGCAACTCTTAATTGGCAATTAGACAACGGTTGAACCAACTTTTTCAACTATAAATACAGCTTCATTTCAGTGTTTTAAAAACAACAACATACACAAACTGATCATTACATTGCTATAAGCTTTCATTCAATTGTTCTTCATTTTCTACTCATTTCATAAAGCTTTTGAGAGCCATATTATTGCTTAAAGTTGTTGTGATCTTGAACATATTCTTTTACTCATATCTACTCAATAAGGAGTACTTTAGTTAAGTGAGTGTCCAAGTATTTGATATACTTGTAAGAGAATTGCGATTCTCTTGTTTCAAGGAACTTGCGTTTCCTTGGGTGAAGTCTTTGAGATTGCGATCTCCGAGCAACTGTTTGAGGCTTGTGTCCTCAAGTGTGTAACGGTTTGTTAAGCACCCTTAAGCTTAACAAGATAGTGAAAAATCTCGAGAGAGTCTCTCGGGGACTGGACTAACCACGTTGGTGGCCAACCAGTATACATCTTTGTGTAAGTTTATTTTTCTGCATTTATTTTACTTCCTGCAAAGTTTAAATTCCGCAAGAAAACGCTAAATTCTATTAATACGCTATTCACCCCCCCTCTAGCGTAAAGCGTAGTTTCTAACAATTGGTATCAGAGCCCAACTCTCTGAAAACTTAACCGTTTGAGAGAACCATCCATGGCTTCTACTCTTGACTCTTTTGCAGGAATTGAAGAAGGACAATGCTCTACACGACCTCCTCTATTCAACGGCACAAACTACTCATACTGGAAGGAGAGGATGCAAATCTTTGTGCAATCAAATAGCTTTCATTTGTGGAAAGTATTCACCAATGGAAACCAAATTCCAACCAAGAAGGTGGAAGACGAATGGGTTCCAAAGACCGAAGAGGAATATACCGCGGAGGATATTCGTAAGGTTCAAAATAATGCCAAAGCTATAAATTTATTATATTGTGCTGTTAATGCTAACGACTACAGGAAGATATCATGTTGCAAAACAGCAAAAGAAATGTGGGATAAGCTTGAAGTGACATACGAAGGAACCGACCAGGTACGAGAAGCTAAAAGAGGAAAACAAGTTTTATGGAAAAAGAAGTGCTGATAAACCTGAAGGTTCTACTAGAAACTGTTCTTCTTGTGTGCTTCTTAAGAATGAAGTAGCTAGACTTAAAGGCACATTAGATAAGTTTAATTCTTCGCATAAAAACTTGAATGATGTGCTTGTTAATCTAAAATCAACTAAACATGGAATAGGATTCAAGAATGAAGAAAAGGTTGGTGCTAAACCACAACAACCTAGAGCTCAACCTAGGACTAATAACCAAAATGCTTATCCTAGAAGTAGAAATCCTAGAAATAACTTGCATGTTAGACCAAATAGTGAAAATGCTAGAAGACCTAGAAATGATGCATATTTTAGGCCAAACCTTGAACAATTTAGAAGACCAAGAAATGACCCTCCACCTAGAAATAGATATTCTAGAAATGATGCATATTTTAGACAAACTTGTGAACCTCCTAGAGCTCATAATAGGAGAAACAATGGTGTTCAAAGTAGAGTAAGCAACCTTCATTCATCTAGTTACTATGTACCTAGAAAAATGCATAATCCCAACGTGACTTGTCATTATTGTAGACGTATTGGTCATATTGCTCCCGCTTGCTTTACTCGTCATAGACATATAAATCAATTGCATCATTATAACATGCCTAACCCTCAAGGACCCAAGATGGCATGGGTACCTAAAGAACATTAATTTGTTTTGTAGGTGTGCTTGAAGGGATCAAGTGTACTATGGTACCTTGATAGTGGATGCTCCAAACACATGACGGGAGATGAATCCAAATTCCTTCAACTAGAGCACAAAGAAGGAGGAAGTGTCACATTTGGTGATAACAATAAAGGAAAAATCATCGGCATTGGTTCGGTCGGTAAGGACGAAAACTCCTCTATTAAACATATACTACTTGTGAAAGGTTTGAAGCATAAGCCAATTATGTGACAAGAGAAATCTTGCTCTATTTAATTCGGATGAATGTCTTGTATTTAGACGTAGTGATTTCAAGATCATACTTCGTGGTTTTAGAATTGATAATATCTATATGGTTGATCTTGCAAACTCCTCACCCGAATATGTTGATTGTTTAGTAAGCAAAGAGGATAACTCTTGGCTATGGCATCATAGAGTAGCACACATGAACATGCATCTTTTGAACAAGCTTCTTTCTCAAAACTTAGTAGTTGGTCTTCCCAGTTTTAAGTTTGAAAATGATTCTATTTGCGATTCTTGTCAAAAAGGGAAGCAAACCAAAGCATCTTTTAAATCCAAGAATATTGTTTCAACGTCTAGACCTTTGCAATTACTTCACATGGATTTATTTGGTCCCTCTCGTATTGAAAGTCTTGGTAAAAATAAATATGTTTTTGTAATTGTTGATGACTTTTCTAGATTTACTTGGACTCTATTTCTTGCAAATAAAAGTGATGCTTTTCAAAATTTCAAGTATTTCCTTAAGCGTGTTCAAAACGAAAAGGAATCGACCGTCACTTCGATTAGAAGTGATCATGGGGGAGAGTTTGATCACAATCTCTTTGCGGATTTTTGTGACGAACTCGGAATCGAACACACCTTTTCCGCTCCACGGACACCACAACAAAATGGGGTGGTGGAAAGGAAAAATAGGTGTCTCGAAGAGATGGCTAGAACCATGCTCGACGAAGCTAAGATTCCCAAATACTTTTGGGCGGACGCCGTGAGTACCGCTTGCTATGTTTTAAATAGAGTAGCAATTCGGCCGATACTCATGAAAACCCCATATGAACTTTATAAGGGTAGAAAACCCAACATTTCTCATTTACGTGTTTTTGGTTGTAAATGTTTTTTTCATAATAATGGCAAGGACCAATTGGGTAAGTTTGATGCTAAATCGGATGAAGGTATTTTCATTGGTTATTCCTCACGTAGCAAAGCATATAGGATCTTTAACAAAAGAACCCAAATTGTGGAGGAATCCCCTCATGTTGTGTTTTCCGAAGATAATACTCGCTTGTCGAGAAAGGAATCCGGTTTTGATCTTGCAGGTATCTTGGATAGCTTGAAAGATAAAATCCAAGAAGAACCTTCAAAGGAAAACAAAAATGAAATTGGGGAACAACCAACGGAAGAAGCGCCACAATTAGAAAAAGGAAAAAATACGCCTAACGAGTGGAGAACGATCAAGGATCATCCTCTCGAACAGGTAATCGGCGATGTTGGAGAAAAGGTAAGTACCCGAAACTCCCTCAAAAACACTTTAGAACTTACTGCTTTTGTTTCTCAAATTGAACCTAAAACCATCTCCGAAGCAATTGGGGATGAAATTTGGACCTTGGCAATGCAAGAGGAGCTTAACCAATTCGAACGCAATAACGTTTGGGATTTGGTGCCAAGACCCGAAGGTCATTCTATAATTGGTACGAAATGGGTTTTTCGCAATAAACTAGATGAAAATGGTATAATCACTAGAAACAAAGCTAGGCTTGTGGCAAAAGGCTATAGTCAAGAAGAAGGTATTGATTATGAGGAAACCTATGCTCCCGTAGCTAGATTAGAAGCTATTCGTCTATTACTTGCTTTCGCCTCTTCAATGAATTTTATTCTATATCAAATGGATGTGAAAAGTGCTTTTCTAAATGGTTTTATTGAAGAAGAAGTTTATGTCAAACAACCCCCCGGCTTTGAAGATTTTAAATATCCCGATCATGTTTTCAAACTCAAAAAGGCTCTTTATGGTTTAAAACAAGCTCCTCGAGCTTGGTATGAAAGGTTAGGTAAATTTTTTTTGGAAAATGATTTCATTAGGGGAAAAGTTGACACAACCCTCTTTGTCAAGCATAAAAACAATGATATTTTATTAGTTCAAATATATGTAGACGATATTATATTTGGTGCTACTAACAATGTTTTATGCAAGGAATTTTCCGATCTAATGACTAGCGAATTTGAAATGTCTATGATGGGCGAGTTAACATTCTTTTTGGGGTTACAAGTGAAACAAATGAAAGAAGGTACATTCATATGCCAAGCCAAATATTGCAAAGAACTACTAAAACGCTTTGAGATGAACAATGCAAAAGAAATGGCTACTCCCATGAGCACATCCGATCATCTAGACAAAGATGAAAAAGGTAAGGAAGTCGACACTAAAAAGTATCGAGGTATGATTGGCTCTCTTCTTTATCTTACCGCTACTCGTCCGGACATCATGTTTAGCGTGTGTTTATGTGCTCGCTATCAGTCATGTCCGAAGGAGTCTCACCTTACTGCGGTGAAACGAATATTAAGGTATCTCATTGGTACTACAAATATGGGTCTATGGTACCCCAAAGGCTCTTCATGCCAACTTATTGGATATTCCGATTCCGATTTTGCTGGATGCAAATTGGACCGCTAAAGCACAAGTGGCACTTGCCATTTGCTCGGTAGCTCTCTTGTCTCTTGGTTTAGTAAGAAACAAGTAAGTGTTGCGTTGTCTACCACCGAGGCTGAATATGTAGCCGCGGGGAGTTGCTGTGCTCAAACCTATGGATGAAACAACAACTCTTGGACTATGGCCTAAGTCTTGATCACATTCCTCTTAGATGTGATAACACTAGCGCCATATGCTTGACGAAGAACCCCGTTCTTCATTCGCGAACAAAACACATCGAAATTAGACATCATTTTATTAGAGATCATGTACTCAAAGGCGATGTCGAAATTGAATTTGTTGAAACCAAAAGCCAATTGGCAAACATCTTTACCAAGCCTTTAGAGAAAGAGTCCTTCTTCCGAATTCGCAGTGAACTCGGGATCCTTGACTCCACTTTGATCTAAGTCATGCATTGCATTTTCTTTCCTACATGATTTCTAACTTGAGCGTCGGAGGCGTCTAACTTCTTTTTGCAGGTATCACCCTAGAGCTAAGAGCAATTCTTAAGCAAACCACGAATCTGCAGCAATGTCCCTATAAAAATCGATTATCCCGTATCAATAATCGACTACCCTCTAATTTTTTTCCAATAAATAAACCTTGTTTATTTCATCTTTTTGCATCTTTCCTTACTATTTTTTTTTGCTAATGGCAAAAGGGGGAAGAAAATGGGATATCGGGTATGCACCACCTCTTAATTCATTGATTGCTTATAAGCTAAAATTGAGGGGGAACTCTTAAATTGAGGGGGAACAAGAACAAAATTGCATAATTGTTACTTGTCTTGAATTGTCAATATCTTTTGCCTAAATTGCATATCCCGCTTAATGTTTGCCATTATCAAAAAGGGGGAAATTGTTAGAAACACGTTCTCAATGCAATATACTAAACGTGTACTCTTTTGTAGGTTTTGATGAATGACAAACGAAGCAAAAATTGATATATGACGGAATTCAAGTACAAGCGCACAATGGTTGCGAATAAGATTGAAGTTCAAGATATAGCTTTTAATTGTTATTGAGTTGTTCTAAATTGTAATCTCGATCCTATAACTTGACTCATAGTATGGCCTCTCTCATAAAACTATTTTCCAAAATCATGCATATTTAATTCTGTGTCAAAAAGATTTTAAATCATGCATATTTACATTAGACAAAATGTTTTCTAAACATGCCTCAAAAATCTGGGCTAAAATAATCGATTATGTACTTATGATAATCGATTGTTTCTGAGCCAAGACTGCATGACAATCGATTATGAATTAATGGTAATCGATTGTGAGTAAGACGGTGAACATCAGGTCTTTCCAAATCTGCATGATAATCGATTGTGAACAAATGACAATCGATTGTTGTTGAGGTAAAGTTTTTCAATACTCAAAATAATCGATTATGAACTAATGGTGATCGATTGTGTTGAGTTGATGTCTTCCAGTGATTTTAAATTTAATTAAGTAATCGATTATGTCTTTAGATAATCGATTATCACTGAGACAGTAAGTTTTATGATTTACAGAAAATAACAAGTAATCGATTGTTGCAAAGGATAATCGATTGTTGAAGCTGGCCGTTGTCAAATGATTTTCAAATACCATAAGGTAATCGATTATTGATTCTAGATGATCGATGTTCTGCTTAAAATCTGGAAATGGTTTTTAGAACGTTGCTGAAGTAATCGATTATTGATTTTATATAATCGATGTTCTGCTTAAAATCTGGAAATGATTTTTAGAACGTTGCTGAAGTAATCGATTATTGATTTTATATAATCGATGTTTTGCTTAAAATCCGGAAATGATTTTTAGAACGTTGCTAAAGTAATCGATTATGAACTTAGTGTAATCGATTATCTGATTTTGAATATTGCCAGTAATCGATTATAGATTATGTATAATCGATTGTGAAGCGTTAAATCCGGGATTGATTTTTAAACTGACTGGCAGATAATCGATTGTTTGGTCTTAATAATCGATTATCACTGAGTAATTTCAGCAACTCTTAATTGGCAATTAGACAACGGTTGAACCAACTTTTTCAACTATAAATACAGCTTCATTTCAGTGTTTTAAAAACAACAACATACACAAACTGATCATTACATTGCTATAAGCTTTCATTCAATTGTTCTTCATTTTCTACTCATTTCATAAAGCTTTTGAGAGCCATATTATTGCTTAAAGTTGTTGTGATCTTGAACATATTCTTTTACTCATATCTACTCAATAAGGAGTACTTTAGTTAAGTGAGTGTCCAAGTATTTGATATACTTGTAAGAGAATTGCGATTCTCTTGTTTCAAGGAACTTGCGTTTCCTTGGGTGAAGTCTTTGAGATTGCGATCTCCGAGCAACTGTTTGAGGCTTGTGTCCTCAAGTGTGTAACGGTTTGTTGAGCACCCTTAAGCTTAACAAGATAGTAAAAAATCTCGAGAGAGTCTCTCGGGGACTGGACTAACCACGTTGGTGGCCAACCAGTATACATCTTTGTGTAAGTTTATTTTTCTGCATTTATTTTACTTCCTGCAAAGTTTAAATTCCGCAAGAAAACGCTAAATTCTATTAATACGCTATTCACCCCCCCTCTAGCGTAAAGCGTAGTTTCTAACAACGGCAATATGATGACCCTCATTTGTTTGTCCTCAGGGACACAGTTCAGCATGGCGATGCTAAGGATGTGACTATTGGAGATGACAGGGTGTTGAGGATGCAGGGTCAGATCTGTGTGCCCGATGTTGATGATATTCGGGAGTTGATATTGACTGAGACCCATAGCTCGCGGTACTCAATCCATCCTGGTGTCGCGAAGATGTATCAGGATCTGAGGCAGCATTACTGGTGAAGGCGGATGAAGAAGGACATAGTAGAGTTTATAGCTAGATGCCTCAGCTGTCAGCAGGTAAAGGCTGAGCACCAGAGACCGGGAGGGTAACTCCATAATATGGAGATTCCGGAGTGGAAATGGGAGAATATCACCATGGATTTTGTGACTCCCTCTGACGGCAAGGAAGTTTGATTCTAATTGGGTTGTTGTGGATCGGCTGACCAAGTCCGCTCATTTCATTCCAGTGTTTACTTCTTACTTAGCGGAGCGGTTAGCAGGGATTTATTTCAGGGAGATTGTCTGTTTGCATGGGATTCCAGTTTCTATCATCTCAGAAAGGGGTTCAGTGTTTACATCACGGTTCTAGAGAGCCATCCAGCATGAGTTGGGTACCAGATTGACCATGAGCACAACTTTTCACCCTCAGATGGACGGACAGTCCGAGCGCACTATTCAGATTCTTGAGGATATGCTCTGTGCGTGCGCGATTGAGTTTAGAGGGTCTTTGGATCACTTCTTGCCATTGGCTGAGTTTGCATACAGCAACAGTTATCAATCCAGTATTCAAATGGCGCCTTATAAGGCATTATATGGTAGGAGATGCAGATCCCCGGTGGGTTGGTTCGAGCCGGGTGAGGCCAGGTTATTGGCTACTGATTTGGTTCAGGATGCAGTTGAGAAGGTTAAGGTGATTCATGACAGACTCCTTGCGGCTCAGTCCAGACAGAAGAGTTATGCAAACCGGAAGGTTCATGATGTTTCCTTTATGGTTGGTGAGCGAGTTTTGCATCAGGTCTCGCCTATGAAAGGCGTCATGAGGTTTGGAAGGAAATGAAAGTTGAGCCCTAGGTTCATTGGTTCATTTGAGATTTTGATGCAGGTTGGGAAGGTTCCTTATGAGCTCGCTTTACCTCTCAGTTTGGCCGGGGTTCATCGAGTATTTCATGTTTCGATGCTTCGGAGGTATCATGGTGACCCGTCTCACGTGTTGGACTTCACTTTAGTCCAGTTGGACAATGACTTGTCCTATGTTGAGGAACCAGTGGCAATATTGGATAGGCAGGTTCAAAAGCTCAGGTCAAAGGATATAACTTCAGTAAAGGTTTAGTGGCGGGGTCAGCCGGCCAAGGAGGCGACTTGGGAGACCGAATGGGATATGCGCAGCCGATACCCTCATCTTTTTGCTACTTCAGGTATGTTCTCTATGCTCGTTCGAGGGAGAACAAATGTTTAAGTGTAGGAGGATGTGACGACCCGGCCGGTCGTATTTGAAATTTATGCCCCGTTTCCCCATTAACTGCTTTCCCTAAGTGCATTTCTGCTATTTTGGTTTCCGGGCCTTGGAGGTTCAAAATTATTGGTTCGAAGTATATGTGTCAAGCGGCACCCTATACATTTGTATGTTATTCAGTTTTATTTATCGTTTTCGTAAAGATTGGTGAATTTCCGCAATGTGTCAGGCTTACCTAGTTGCGAAGACTGGGTGCCGTCATGGCAGATTCACGATTGGTAAAGTAGGGTCGTGACGGAAAATTTCGTACAAATAATAAGGATGAAATATTGAGGTAATTTCATTAATGTTATAATACAATAAAAGAACAAGAGCAATATTGCAAAGAAAGAGAGAGAGAAAATTCTTATTGAATCTTGGGGTTGTTTACAATGGGGTAAGACCCCTCTATTTATAGGAGGAAAAAAAATAACTTAGCCTCAAAGTAAAACTCTCTACAAGATAGACATTCACTCTAATTAGAATTCTATTCTTAACACTCCCCCTTGAATTTCTACTCAATAAATAATGTGCCTCGTTAAAACCTTAACTAAAATAAAACCCAATGGGAAAAAAATTCTAGAAAAAGGAAAAAGAGTACACATGTTTAGAAATGCGCCTATTGGTTGCCTCGTTAAAAACCTTACAAGGAAAACCCAGTGGGACAAAACCTTGAAAGGGAAAAAGAGTGCAACGCGCATTAACTCCCACTAATGAGAGCATCAATTCACATATTTGAGCCTTTGCATCCCAATCTTGTGCACCGTTTTCAAAACGATCTTTGGTAGAGATTTGATAAATAAATCAGCCATATTAACTTGAACGAATATTTTGCACCTTGAAATCATCACTCGTGATAGATATATAACGTCTTCACAAATGTAGTGGAATGGCTCTTCAATATTTCCATAGAGGTATCCTCGCTCCTTTCCTTTTAGAAGCACCCACATGTAGAGTTTCTCCATAGCATCTTTCACGTGCCTGCTAGCCAACTTTCTTTCATTGCAATGGGAAGCAATACCAGCAAGAGTTTTTTCACATGGAACCTTATGTTTTGAAGCTGCTGCAGATAATGCTTCTTGAGCTTCAGGTGATCCAATTGCATCTTCATCAAAGCATACATTGGTCAAACATCTTTCGCGTGTCATTTCTCCCCCATCTGGATTTTGCAACAGTTTGAGCTTCAGATACGCCTCTTCAGCTTCTAGAGCTGCAGCAAGCATCCGATGCACCAGAATATCCGGATAGCGCCTGAGCGGAGAAGTAAAGTGCGCATACAAAGGAACAGCAAGGGCATAATGACCACGATCATTTTCATCTTCTACGTCCCCACCGCAGAAGTAAGCTGCCAACTGCATGGGTTTTGAGGCGTAAGACATAAGAATATCCAATAACACAGAATCGTCTGTGAGCTCTTTTCTAATGCACTCCAATGAACTATGGAACTGGCCAGAGGAAGATGTGTCCAATCTCAGACCACGTTTAGAGCAGAAGGACTCAAACTCTCTGAGCTTACGTAGGTTGGGTTCAGGGTGCCTTCACAACAGTGCACTAGAAGGGTAAGCTCTAGTTATTACTTCAGCAGCTGTGCTGTTAGCCAAAAGCATAAACTCCTCAACAAGGAAGTTCGACTCCTTCCTTCCACTGAGCACACTATCATAAGGTATCCCTTCTTCATCAAATAAGAAAACTATTTTGGGGCTTTCGAGTGATAAAGCACCATCCTCAAACCTGTTTTTCTTCAAGATTTTAGAGATTTCATAAAGGTTCTTCACAGATGTAACAACATCAGACCATTTAAAAAGGCCATGTAACACTGGCCAAGAACGTTCTCCTTTATTAAGAACTTGGATCATCAAGCAATCCATCAATAATATCCTGAGCATGCTCATAAGAGAGCTTGCAACAAGATTGAATTATAGTGCGGCCAATCCAGCGCTGACTAACTTCCCCAGTAAGACTGATGTCCCAAAAAATAGAAAACGCAAGTTTGTCCACCCCAGGATTAAGCGAACCCAAATTCTCAGAGAGCAACGGTGGCAACATGGGCAATTTACTTTGCAACAAATACACACTCGTTGACCTCGCTCGGGCATTTTCATCTAAAGCCGAGCCTGGTAGAACAAAGTATGAGACATCAGCAATATGGACCCCAACTCTAAAATTACCATCAGACAACCTTTCCTGTTGGCCGTTTAGATGGAAATGAATTCACAGTGACGGACAATCTCTCGGTCGCATGCAAAGCATCATTCATTTCACTAGAGCACCCAACTATGGAAGATTTTGACGCAGTCAAATTATGCCCATTGACACAAACATTCTCAACTGGTGCTTTTTCTTCTGGATTTGACACCTCTCCAAAGGATTGCCCACTTCTATTACATACTGCATTTTCTGAGGGGCTAGAGCAATTACCGCAACTACTGGACTCAAAATCTGCATCTACCTTGTTCTTCCCTTTGCAATTCTCTCTAACAAATTCTGAATTGTCAGACTCCAACATACCATCATCTACCAAAGCGGAATTCTCAACACCAGCTGTATATCTTTTCATTTTAGTCCAAAGAGAAGGAGGATCAACTTCAATAGCAACAATGTCTCCTTCAACGGCTCTGGTTTGAACTGCAGGTCCGCTAATAAGAACATCCGCTCGCACACCATCAATTTTGCAATAGTCCTCAAGTCTATTGTGGGCGTTGACACGAAACAATGCTCTAAAGAAGCTCTTTGAGAACTACATGTCTTTCATATGGAATCAATTCTACTTGAATTGTATCTCTTCCATTTGGCCAATACTTTTGTATCTGTAGGCGACAGACTTAAGATCCTCACTATACTAGTGCTATCATAGATGTCGTCGACAAACATGTTATATCAGTTCCAATAAATTTTCATAAAGACATAACATAGAGATCTCTTTATTCATATTTTCAGGTACCTGAATCTCTCATGAGATTTTATGAAGTGTTATGTCATGTGACCTTCTAGATCACTTGACTCATTTATTATGATCATTTTGATCATTTGCTCATCTTCTTTATCAACAAGTTCTATTTGAAACCGATTTGTCTATACACTTTAAGCGTACCATACACTTTGTCCTTCCAGGACATAATATGAGCATTTGCAATGAGAATATAGTTATTTGGGTCAACAAATGTGTATGGCATGCTTTGCAATATATTGCAAATAAATTATCCTTTATGAACTTCAAGTTCATATTATCCTATTCGAGGATCTATATGTATAAATAATAATTCATTCCATGTAACATTTTTTTTCTCAACTGTTGTATCTTGTCTCCCCCTCATGTTAGAAAAACTAACTTGCTTCCTCAACTTTGGAAATCCATCTTTGTGCATTATGGTGTTAATGGAAATATACACCGCACATCAATAATAATAAGATGGAATTATTTGGTTCCTAACTCTGAACCACTTGTGAGGGGAGAATAGAATATACTATCATATCTAACGTATATCATAATGATATAAATAACTTTGTTCTCATAAGCAATAGTTTAGCTATTAAGTGGAGGCACTTATTTTGCTAAACCAACTATGATGTAAACCAACTTATCAAGATGAACTATCTTGAATAGAAAATCTAGAAATTGTGCTCTGAATTGAATTATTGAGCAAGTTACCTCGCAAAACACCATGTTGCGGGTTAATAATAATCGCACATGTAACCATCTCATAGATGCATCTTATGTGGTATACATGGCAGGTGAATGGGCTCATATTCACCTTTGATATTTCCAGAATTCATGGGATTCAATCCAATTTTATTTGATTTATTAATTAATGAGAACAAGCAATATAAGAGAATTCATAAAGAACTTTCTAGTTCTTTCAATATTTACCCATGTGGATTCTCTATTATTTTTTCACATCATACTTAAATTGATATGGCTAAACCAATTATGCCAACTGAGTAAATTATCAATATTGATAAACTTAAGATTTACACCATGACGTGTGCAATTATCAATAAACTCCAAGTTTATAATAATATGGATTTTTATATCGATAAACATCCACTTTATTGTGACATTCTTTTGTTTGTGTAGTACAAACTGGAGAATAAAGCGGGTAGCTTTTCATATACAGATTATCCCGCTACAAGTTGTTGTAATAGAAGATATCAAATCTTTCCTCTATTTATAGTCTCAATATAATCAACCGCTTTCGCATATACTTTGGAAAGTGAATAAGTTTCTTTGAGACTTACTACAACACAATACCTTATTGGTAATCAATTGTGTTTCTCCAAAATAATATAATTGGCTCTTGCAGAGTTCTCAATTAATTTGGTACTACCACATATCCATGAACATCCATATGGTGAATATCTCTTTTAAAGAGAAAGTTATACCATTATGGTTACGGTCAAAATTATATGCAAGATATGTTTCTTGCATTAATATAATTCTTTAATATCACATGTCCAAATATTTTGGTGTACAATATGTACGTGACCAATGACCATTCATGCCATAATAATGATATTATTTTCTTATATCATCTCAAACCTCTTTCTAGAGGTGAGTATGGTATATTCACTACCACTAGCACGTTCATATTCTTCCAAGAATGAATATGTATTCATAAATTAGATGTTGTAACACTCACATCATGAATGGACCATAATCATCTATATGTGCTTTATAAAATCTCATATTGTCAAATTGATGACAAATATTACTTTCACAGAGTGAAGGACTATTTTGAGAATCCTTATTATCTCATTATCACAATGATGACGATTATAATTTCGTCTATTGCCACGTCCACATCCATTGATACCTTCACGGTAATAATTTTGTCTTCTTTCAGACATATCACATACTGCTATCACATTCTCTATAGGGAATGAGAATGGAGCAAATTCAATGGGACGGTGTTTTAATTCTTTTCCCATAATCATACATGAATTTAATCATGACAAAGCATATAAATTTTACCACTTTGGATGATTATAATATCTTTCAAACTCCACGAGAGTTGGAATAAAAATTTATCCTGAACACATTCATGGTCTAAGAAACTCTATTTAACACAATTACAGAGATTCCACGTTCGTGAATCAAAATTCCTAACCCAAGAATCAATTTTCGTGCTTCTGTGTCTGCTAAACAAAACGAGCTAGTAAAATTGTAGAGAATATATACAAATAGCGCCGATTCACAAATTGATTTTGCTGAACAAGAATTCAGTTCATATCAGATTTATTTCAAAGCACCGTATTCGAATCTATATTTAAACAGTAAAAGAGTATTCAGTCAAGCATAAACAAAATTGAGCCAGATTTTACAGTGCTATGACATATATATGATGATTACAATGATATGAAACAAAAATGGTACCTGGACAGCAGTAACAGTTTCGAATAGTGGCCGTGAGCCAAATCGGAGCGACGAACGGACCTCATACAGCAACAGTTAAACTCGAACCAACAACGACTTAAATAACATTCATTTTGGACGAAATTCAGAGAACGACACCGGCCAGATGGGTCTGTTTATGGCTGGTCGTTAATGGATGATCGTTGGTGGTCGTGATGGAGAGGGGGGCGACGAGCAGGTGAAGCAGCGATTGAGCTGCTGGTTGAGGGTCGTTTTGGACGTAACTGTGGTGAGGGATCGGGCGATGGAACGGTCTCAAAAGAACTTCTAGAGTCTCGTGCTGATAACGTGTTATAAAACAATAAAAGAACAAGAGCAATATTGCAGAGAAAGAGAGAGAAAATTCTTATTGAATCTTGGGGTTGTTTACAATGGAGTAAGACCCCTCTATTTATAGAAGGAAAAATAACTTAGCCTCAAAGTAAAACTCTCTACAAGATAGACATTCACTCTAATTAGAATTCTATTCTTAACAATTAACTAAATATTGGTGGATGGTGCGGTAGGTGTGCAACTGCTAGGCATTTTGACATTAGACAGTTCAACAGAAGTAGGTTCTCCACCAAATATATTTCAAAAAAATAAATAAATACTACAACATTTGTATGACCTTGATTCGGACACATCAGTATGTAATCGTCACTTGCTTTCAATTTTTTTTTTTTTGGGCATATTCATGGGTGGTCTATACTAATTTAAAACATGATATTGCTTCTAATCATGTTCAAGTGCATGCAAACATGTAATGAATCATACTTTTGACTTTCCCTTTGGGACCATTCGATGATAAGAACTTACAATTGAAATCACGATATTATGAGTTTAGCCTTTAGTGCTTCTTAATCAGTGTTTGTCCGATTAACTTTGCTTTTCTTATATTATCTGTGTAAATGAAAATATCACATTTTGATTATTATAATCTTTGTCCCCCCCGGTATTATGATGTTCCTATTATTGCTATAGTTGCGTTGATGTTTGTTCAGAAACAATCTCTTTACTTTTCGTGGTAAGGGCAGAAACAGAATATGTGTGCATATTAAAAAAAGGAGGGAAAAAAAGTATTAAGTAGGATTTGGTTCCTAATCCTTTAGGTAAATAACTCAATATTTGACCAAATACACCATTTAACTTCTTTGAAGCATGGGTGCTAGCAGCTAATACTAGACCAATTATAAAATATATGTACATAAAATTTCTAGCTTGACGGAAAGACCATCAGTTCACATGCCCCATGTATTTGCCTATAAATCTTTCTATGGGTAGGCGTAAGGTCCGGTATACTTTATTCTTCCCAAAGCTACTTGTGGAAACGCATTGAACTGTTATTGTTGTTAATAATTATAAGTTTCCCAACATAGAAGAATGAAGAAATCTCAAAAATACTCTTTCTTAATCCTTATATGATGATATCAAGACTAAACAGTCATCTTATTAGTTAAATAAATGGGTTACATATTGAACATTACTTGTAAATACAAGAGTCAAGACCACTATGTTCACATGACACGTCAATACGCGTCCTACTCGATGAATATTTATATTAGTCTTGTTTTAGAAAGATATAATTTGATAACTAATTAACTATGTTTTTGTACTTACGTTAACGTGCACTACTTGCATATACATTAGTCTTTGTCCAAGCAAGATATAATTCTTTTAAATATGTTCATGTACCTATACCCACAATCTAGTCATTTACAAAACATCTGCATGTAAATCTATTTAATAATATTGGTTAATAACTTAGCATAATTATACTTCCAATGTGTATAAATTAAATCTATTTAGTCATTGCGAACAAATAAAGGAATGCTTCCATGAGATATTTTAGTTAATTAATATCTATTCCCTCCGGTCCTAAGTATAATTTTAAAACAGAACTCAAATCTCTTTGTATTTCTGGAAGTGGCAATTTAGGGTCAAACATAAATTCTCTTCATATATATATATGACATTTTTAGTCCAAGTCAACAATTTTGATACATATATAACGCATTTCCCTTTGCGTTGGTTAGAACATAAAAGTGGATTGCGCAATGAATATATTACACTAGTGAAATCCTCCGTGCTTCGCGCGGTATTACAAAAAATAGTATATATGTAATATGATCGTGTTATAAACTTAATCGAGATAGAAGAGATATAATTATAAATTCTCCTGTTAGGTACAAAACTCACAATATCACCAAAAAAAAGTTAACAAAATTTTTTATCAATAAAACAGTAAGTATTTATATAGTCAAAGCTTATAAAAGTCGAAAATGGTATACATTAGTTATTGAATATTATAGCATTCTCATGGTTGTGCATTGAAATTTTAGAAAGAAATACAGTTTGTAAATGAATGTACTAACACTTCCGTCTATAAAGACAAAAAAAAAAGAGTTGCACTATATTCGGGAACAAATTTAGAGGAATCTAAGTGTAATGCAAAAGAACAGTGGGAGTGAGATTTAAGAAATTGGATGTAGAATTGAATACTTTCTAGCTATAACTCATTCCAAATGTTCACAAGACAAATTAGAAAGAAATGAAAAATACTTATTTTCCAACAGCATAATGCGTAAATCTTCCATGTATTCCTCCTCATTTGCATATGTTTCGTCCCTTAACCTACTATTAACGTGTGCTTGAAACATATTACTCTATTATCCACGCAAGTAGGATAAAAGAAAGCATGTATCATTGCTTCCGAGCCAATTTTTCTTTGACCATTGATCTTGTAATCTCATTCTTACATTAAGCCTGACTTTCAACTTCCATTTGAAATATGACTTTTGTGCTCATTCATCAAACTTTTGAAATATGACTTTTGTACTCATGCATTTTCTGCATTATACTTAGTAAACCTCGATCACACTTTCATCAAATCTTTCAGCTATACTATAATTTTTGGAGCTATGTACCCTCAGAAAAAGTCTTCAAACAAATTTATTCTTCTTTAGCATCAAAAGGAAACTAAAGCTTCTAATTAAATGATTATGAGAACACACACTCTGCAACCTCATGACGAAGAATGCATAGGAAGAGACCCTCAAAACCAACAACAACTACCCAGTATACTCCCACCAGGTGGGGTCTGGGGAGGGTAATATGTAGACAAGCCTTACCCCTACCCGAAAGAGCAGAGAGGCTATTTCCAATTGACCCCCGGCTCATAGGATAAAAGGAAAAACAGCAGTAAAACAAAAATAAAGACAAAAACAAAAACAAAAACAATAGAGCATTAGTAACTCCAGCAGAAATAACGTAAATAGCGTAAATAATTATCTAAATATACGAAACATAAATACAATCGAATGCAATAATATCATACAGTAACTACCATAACTAACAGTCATAGGGGGTACATAAGCTAAAACACAAATCATCTATAAGTAACCCTGCTGACCCACACCCAACCCCGGATGAGGCGTACGAAAAACTCTAGGAGCCCCTATCCTACAACCCTGATTCTAGACCTCCAGACTTTCCTATCACGGGTCATTTCCTCGGAAACCTGCATTCTAGTCATGTCCTGCCTAATCACCTCTCCCCAATACTTCTTAGGCCTCCCTCTGCCTCGCCGACCGCCAACAATCTCCAGCCGCTCACAGCTCCTGACTGGGACATCGGGACTGTTCAGAGCCACATTGAACAGGTTCAGAATTAGGAAAAAATACTTAAATGCATAGAGTCACAAAATATTTATCAATAAAGAAAATGAAGATAAATAGTTAATTATGGACTACTTATGATGGCGGAGTAGTTGTTTTCGCTAGCCATCTGCATAATGGCATATAAAATATAAAATCAGACAGTATACTCCATTTATTTAATTGCGCCATCTGCCAGATCTTTTTGAACAAATAATTGCAAACCAAGTACATGTAATGATCATGGCCGAGGACATCATGAAAGTATCCAGCCATAATTTTCAGAATAAACTCCGTATTCCGAATTATCTTTGGAATGTTGCAGAATAGGCAATTGAGTATTATGAAGAATGAAGTTCTAGGAGGAAAAGCAAGACTCATGAAAAAAATTATAAAGGAAAACCAAAGATGGAAACTCCAGTTGAAATGAACTTCAGTGCAAATTCTCTATTTAGGAATGTATAGACCAGGATTATACTACACGATTATTGAATAGGCTGCATGAATTTATTGAAAATTAAAGTCAAACGTTAAGTTCTTTGCTTCATATTCCCATAAACGAAAAGATTCTTTGAAAGTTCATAGGAAAACAAAAAAAGGCTAAAGAAGTATCGAAGATTGACTCATTATATTTAGGCTTAGTATTATATGGCATCACAATCTGATGCCTTCGAATAGAAGAAGTTGAGAACGATCCAGTGAAAGAAAGCATCCAATAGAGACATAACAAAGAAAAATATAAGTTAAAAAATGCGAGCCAAAACTCTCTTTATCTGCCAGTCAGAAAGAATAAAAGTTAATGGATCCATATGCATAACTCCAGTAGTACGGAAAGTAATTAAATGGAAGTAGATCTTGATACAAGAAGTCTACTAATAAAGAAAGAGCGAATAAGGAAGATCCCATTAAATGACATCCTGGAGGTACAGATAAACAGACAGTAACTTAAATTTAACAAAATATTCTATAAATGTCTGGGAATAAAAGATCCCATTAATTCAATCGCTGTTCTAGACTGACCATGCTGCAAGGTTTATAATATATAAACATGACAAAAAATGTTTCAAGGAAAGCTAAATCTCAACAAAGGTATCATATGTCAAGGATTCTTATCCGGACATTGGCAGGACGCTTAGTGGCTCTTGACAATTACTCTATTGCCAATCCCGGTGAATGGTGGGCTTACGGCTAAGGATGGTATATGAATCTATACTCTAATAATTTATTCTCTTCTATTAGTCAGTCCTATAGTCATGTATTAATGGTGAAATAAATTTCAAGCTTGGATCTAGGCCTGCTATTCATTTTAGACTGGGGTAACTGGCATCATTGTGTGCTCCCCAATTCGATTATGTACCTGTGAAAATCATCGCTCCTGAAGAACTATGTAGCTTCCTTCTAACTTAACAGTTATTCTTTTGTTTCTTGTTACCTGTTTTTGTTCTCAAATTTCTGCTGCTTTGGTAGCTTTTATACGCATCCTGATGTGGTCTGTTACTGTGATTGTTTTAAGCTGTCAAAGCCATTGTTCGTAATGCCAAGGTTCGTCAAGGAAAGCTAAATCGGGACTACAGAAGAGTTTAAATAATAAAATATCAGTGATAATTATTATGCTCCTATCAAATTATTTAACTCTTCCACGGGTAATTCTAATTAGCAATAAATCAATCTTTAATCGAGCAAAAAATATATATTTTTGGTTCCGAGAAGTCCAACTTAAGCCAATACACAAATTGCCAAATCGTAATAATTGTTGAAAACAGTGTTGTTTTCTCAGTGCATATACCATGAAACGCATAAATAGAAAAGGAGTGTACCTTCTCGAAATCTATTGAAGGAGCCATGGCGCAATCGAATTGTGTTTTTTCACTATTGATGTTCCTTTTCACGTTCTCCGAATTCAATGATGATGATGAACGTTAGTATAAGCATTATTCCGTATGTTCATCGCTAATTACATATCTTTAATAGAAGAGAGGGTAGAGAGGTTACTGGTCGAAATTGCCATAATAATTAATGAAATGAAAAAGGCACTGTTTGGTTGAATTTGATCGGCTGCCATTATCAACGAAGGAAGTAGAAACGGTTTGTTTAAGAAGGTTAATCGCTGGCTTTTCTTTGTGTTTTATTGGGCAATTAATGAGGTAACTGGGTAAAATAAAACCCCATAAAACGGAGAAAAAAGAAAAAGGCAATTGCGGGTCAATGGGGCATGCCACGTCACCGGGCTTATGGCCCTGGATTATATAATTATATAGATTTCCCTTTGTACTGGTTAGAATTTAAAAGAGCATAGTGTGATATTTAGAAGAGAGACTTATTTAAGTTGAACTCAGTCTACAGCAACTAGCTCTTTTAAGAGACTTCCCTTCATGTAGCAACTAAACTTTAGTAGTTAAAAATTAAAATGGGAGTACACATTAATCATGTCTATAAAAACGCATGTAATTGTACTGTTATGGGCGGCTTCCCAGTCATGCACCATGACCCCTTGGATGTGTCCAAGGCATCCTGGCAAGCCTCCCAACTCCTAGCGCCATGGACAATCCTGTGATCTTGGCCGCGCCAAGTGACAAGCACGTCTGTGCATATGTCGCCCCACCGATAACTCTCGCCAGCATCCAGCCACATGCAGATGCCAACAGCGTCGCGCACATAATCTCTGATGCTAAAGACATTGCCAACAGACCTGCTTCTGCTTTGTAGGAATCTAAATCATTTATATTGTAAATATAGAGTAGCTTTACTTCATATATTTTCATTATGTCTATCTAGCTTAGTTATGTCAAGCCCTATAACCGGTTTATCTTTTCTAAGTACTATTAGGGGGATCAAACAATCAAACTTTCTAGCAATCAAACAATTTTCTATATTGGTGTCTCTCCCCCTCGACACCGTGTTGCTTTTCTGTAATAGCTTTCATTAATACAATCAAGCTTTCTTTCATTCTCAATTCTCTTTTATGTTCTCTCAGTTGCTCTTGACATTGATTTTTCCGTATGGTACTAACAATCTCGGCTAGCTTACGGAGGAGACCCCAGTTGGCGGATAGTAGCTACACGGACATTAGTTCTTAGCCTTACGTCGCCCTTCCAAAAAATCTCAAGAAGGCGCTGCGTAACAATACTCTAGTGCAACCCTATTCATTTATCCGTTTCAGAGACGGACTAAACTATACTCCCAGTGTTATGCGACAGTGAAACTATATAAATCCCATAGGTCAATCTTTCAACGGCTATTATTTTTGCAAATCTAAGTTCGGGTGAACAAAGATGACCACATCATTCTCTTTCCAAAAATAAGGTCACACAACGAAAAAGACAAATGGAAGGTTATTGAAGATAATTGATTAAACTTTAAATGCTAATATCCCTATATAAGGTACATTTATACATAATCTATTCATGTTTTTCCATCTATGTTATTTTTTCCAACTAGGATACAAAGATATTTTTCATTCTGCTCTACCACCTAGCCTTTTGTATGACTAAAAAAGGTTACCAAGGCAAGGAATTGAATGTCATATACATATGAGGGCAGATGCATTGAACAAAAGAACACCAACCAAGAACAATTCAAGCAGGAGAGCTTGGTTGTATATCCGAGCTGTGACTTATCTGTTTCTTGTTGTCACTGTTCTTACGCTTGAGTATTTCTTTAAGCTCGGTTTCTCTTTTATCAAAAACTTCAATCAAGTCCTTGAAGCTACGTGAGCGGAGGGAACGCCTACTTGACCTTGCATATTCAGGTTCACTGATCTCCGGCTCCTCTGTCTCGGGGGCATACCTGAGGAATTGACAGTAAACCCTGCAAAAAAACACTATGAGTGCAATGGCGCAAGCAGCTCCACAGATCACATACAGGCCCCAGAAGCTCTTGAGAGAAAGCCGAGCGTCAACTTGGTTGTTTTGTGAAGAGCATCCATTGTTAGATAGCCATTTGTCATGGATCCTTTGTAGTTCACCGTTTTCTGACAGTTGAAGGATCGCCGTTGACAAATCAACAGCCAGCGGGGAGTCCCTTTGAAATGCCTGACCAAGGAAAGTTAAGATCAGTATTTTAGTAGACCGGATTGCCCGTGCACCATTCCTAGCATAGTATCACTGATAGACATAATATTTGTCGTTACTTTTCTTTCTTTTTTCATTTGAAATTATATTTACAGTTTTGTGGCGAATTGTCAGCTCTACTCGTTATGGCAAGGCAAAGGAATTACTTACGAAGCCCCATCCACTCTTTGTGAACTCTTGCCCCACAGTCCTGAATATGCATTTGTTATTGGACAAAAACAGCTCAACATAAGGGAGCTCGTCAACAATGGCAGCAACACCACCACCTTGTGGACCTTTCTTGAGGAAACTGACATATTCAGCTTCACTTTTTACTATTCGGAGCCGCGACTCTGAAACACGTAGCTCTTCAATGAGATAATTGTATGCAAATGACCCATCCTGAACTCCAATAGGATCAGAGCTTGAGATTAAACTGTCAATCCCTTCTATTCCCGAAGAGAGCTGCTGTACTGTAAGGATAGATGTCAAGCTAGCAGTATAACTTGAATTGATAATTAAAACCACAAAGAGCCAAAAGATCAACACACAGCGTCCTAAGGTACTCAATGTGTTCTCTCCTGGATTCATTCATAACGGAGAGTGTCAGACATGGAAAGGAAGTAACTATCATAATAGCAACTTGCTAGAAAAGCTCAAGGAGGCTATACTTACTGTGTGCGAAAAACATGGTTGAGAAACTAAACCTGAAAGAAAAACTGGATCTTAGTACCACTGTTAATATATACGTACGGACTTGTATTTCATAGTAAAGGAAATACAATGCAACTGATTTTCATGCACATTGATGCTTTTATAATTAGCTTCATACCAGAACATCCAAAAAAGAAAACTTTTAACTTAAACATCATACTGATAACCGTTTCAAGAGAGCTTTTAGCAGAAAGAGGTGCTAACCAGAAGACTGTAACGACTTGTTGCCTTGGCGGACCACGGAATTCAGGATTCAACCGGTGCTCAAGAATCCAAACAACAAAACCAACAAAGAGGAAGAATGCCCCAGTTACACACCACATTTGAAATGTAAATGGCCTAAGGAAAGCCCACGGACTGGATTTGATCTCTTTGACAGGAATAACCACAACAAGTCCAGATTCCATGTAAGGCTGTGTGAAGTCCACGATTCTTGTCCGATTTGTCGTAATTGAAATATCCCCAACAGCTGCATCATATTTCTAACAAGCAAAGTGAATCCAGATAAGTGCTCTAGACAAGTTCTGAACATTTATGTATTATGTCATACTATGGAGTAGGACAAAACCATTCTTGCTTGAAGGGGGAGATATTACACTAGTAATGAATGCAGAAACAAGTAAATTTTCTTGGACTAGTCTCTCAATCCATCTTTAAGAAGTTTATTAGAGTGTACTCAATAACTGAATGTACCATATTCACCATTGCGATTGAACAAGCAATTCAGTTCAATAACTTATTTCTTGATCTTACTGTGTTACATCATGTTAGCAACATTTACAAACACATTAATTAATATCAGACTGTACCAAAAATTTAAGTTATTCATAACTAACTCTTTGAAAATTCATATTAGTCGACACGACACTAGTGTGGGTGTGGCATGGGATCCGTACCGGATGTGGTCAAACAATTTTGGGTACTTTGACCATGATTGATGGAAAAATTCGAGATAAGATACAATTTGATTTTCGAAATCATAACCAAGCTAGGGTAAATTTGAAGAAAACCTTATATAGGAAATCAATCTTTTACTAATCTATAACTTGAGAATAAAAAAAAATTACACTTTACAATTTATAGGTAAATATTCCACAAAATTTCTTATAATTTAGTGATATTTTTATATTTTTGAATTATTTTTAGCCGGATCCATGCCCCCATATCCATACTAAGATCCATATCCTTGAATTTTAGAATTTATATCTCAAAGGATCCGACATCTAGATCCACACCCGTGTCCGAGTAACTTAGGTATAAAATCTACTTCTTGGTCATGCATATTCACTTATCCTCTCAACAACTATGATCCTTTTTATAGGAACGAAGGATCTATATCACATTTCATGTATGTGAAATAGCAACCAGTTTAATTTCAAAATTTAGCTAGTGATCCCATTGCAGCAAATTGTGATACATAGATATAAAATCTGAGTAGATACAGTCAGACCGGCAAGATAATTTCTGTCATAAAAACTAATTGGTTGGATGTAGACTGTAAGTTCAAGTACTCACATTTTGTGCAACATCATACACTATGTTGTTGAATGAGGGGTTTCTTTTTCCATCTCCATATAAAATGTAGACATGAGGGACAGGATAAGCCAACAAGCCTATTGCAGCCTCAAACACATCAATGCAATATCCTTTCACTCCAGAAGGTCCTTTGCCTTTATTCACAAACTCTTCAAAAGTAACACGGAAAGGAACAGCAATTTGCAGGGATTTGCCATTATTGGGGAACACCCATCCTCGAGGTCGTTTTATAGTTTCTCCTGGCCATATAGCATTATATAGATGTTGGTTACTTGTTGAAGTGTTTGCAGGCATTGTGTATAAAACCTCTGGAGTTATAACGGAGAGACCGGAATAGTTTGACCAGTAACCTATCTTGCGTAATCCAGTACCACCTATATTAAGAACATCATATGCTGAATGAATCAAATTCTTCTGAGAATCAAACTGAATCTGACCAGTTAGACCAGTGAAGTTCAGGCCCGTAAGTATCTCAAGTAACTTGGGTCCTTGGTCGAAAACTCGGAGGGATGACAAATTCAGAGTACTTCTATTAGTGCCAAGCAAACTGGGATCATCAGAAAAGGTGACATTTCCGCCATCCATGAGAAAAAGGTCAAGAGCACGGGCAACCAACCAAACGGTATCATAAGCATAGAGTGCATAAGAATTAAAATTTGAAGTCCTTACACCCTTAAAATTTTTCCATCGAGCTGCAAATGTCTTTTTCTGATTAGAATCCGGAGTGTGATGGCGAAGCGCAACAACCCCCTGTATTAGGTCCATAGTATCTGCATTAACTGAATCTGATGAATCCAAAACAGATGGAAGCCAATCAGTGGCAATCCAAACATAGCCACTGGTCATCATACCCAGATTCTTTGCCTTAGAGAAAAATGATAGTCCAGTATCAGGATTTACATGAACAATATAAACTCGTGCCTCCATAAGGTTTATGCTGGCTAACAAGTCATCGATCTCACTCCTACTAGCTCCAGGAGTTAAGGCTGCTTTATAAGATATCTTGGCCCGCTTCTTTGCAAGGGCATCACCCAACACAGATATCCCATTTCTACCATTATCATCATCGACAAATATGGCTATAACCTCCTTCCATCCATAATAATCGACCAAATCAGCAATAGCATACATCTGGAAGTAATCATTTGTGACAGTTCTAAGGAAATATGGGTACTGCAGAGAGGAAAGAGTAGGATCAGTCGCAAAAGACAAAAGTGGGACACGAAGTTCATTCACGACATGAGAAATGACGTGTGCTATTCCTGAGGATTGCGGACCCACAGCAGCAACCACTTCTTTCTCCATCAGCTGCAAAGCTGCAAATCAAGGATGCCTATCAAATATTAAGAGGGGGGACAGGAAAGAAAGCAATAGATACAGGAAAGGTAAATAACTCAAATGTGATGGAAACAGTAGCATCTGTTAGGCTTTTAAACGAGATTCTTGTCTATAACAATCTTTTATTAAGAAGTTGAACTATTCCAAAATTCAGAAACAGACCATGAACTAAACTAGCTTCTGCATTTCCTAACAGTGGAAGTACTGCCTTATGGTCTGTGTCGAGTCTAAATCCATTCGTGATAGTTTACACTTCTCAAAAAACTCTCAAAATACTCAATTGCATCCTTCTCCTCGGTGCCACAAGGCACACAATGTCTTACAATTAAGGATTTAGAAAAGAAAAACCCTCACCCCCTTATATATGAGCAATTTAATTAAGCAAGAGAATGGGACTGAAACGAGCACATCTTAGTCTCAAATTTATACATAGAATGGGGAACAACATAATTACGGATACTACAGCAGTTAAAGAAATTGGCCATAAGATATCATGTAGCAAATTAAAAGATGCTAATACTGCTGAGAATGTGGTTAAACTAAGAGGCTTAATTTGCTTTAATACAAACAAGAATATTATGGTGGGCAAAAGCTTTTACCATCAACAGTGCCAATGAATCCGCTGCAATTTGTATCCTGCATTACGACGTTCAATCTGGTCTCACTGAGTACCATAGAATCATCATTAACATCATCAACTGCAGCTAGAATGGCTGGCATTATAGAACTACCAATGACTGAATTAACTGTGAATAAAGCTCCAATATTCACCACTCTTGGCCTACTAGACAAGGAAGAAGGAGAAGAGGAAGTGACAGCGGCATTTCCAATCCCACCAACAACTGCCATAGGCATCCATATCAATGAAACCAACAACAGAAATGCTCTCCTCTTCACTTTGGCCTCCATTTCTACAGAAGATCAATTCACCTCACTGTCCTGTCAACAGATAGAATACGAAGACGAAGGTTAAATCCCAAATTTTGAAGATAAAAATCCAAGATTTTCAGCTAGGGTCCTCAAAAGATAAGAACTTGACCTATTAAGGAGTTTTCAATGGGACTATCAGCAGGTGTCTTAATTTGTGAAACCTCTTCTAAATAATAGCCAAAACAGGAAAGGGGAAATGACCAAGAAAGAGGAAAATCCATCACAAGAAAACAACAAAAGTACAATTATTCTGAACCTAAAATATCAAGGCTACAGCAGGCTGACCCAATACGATTTGATTCCCACTTGAGAAAGGATAAAAATCACCCCAAACACAGCAATAAGCCAAAGTCCAGTCAACCACCATAGTCATACAAGATGACCACATGCATAGACTAATTTTTTTTAAAAAGTAATTAAAGAACAAGGCTAATAAAATAAGGAGGAAAAATATTCACTTTGCCTTGGGATTCAAGTTGAATAAACAAAAGGATAAAGGGAGTAACAATAAACAAATGATGAGGAATATCTTGGGCAATTGTGATTACCTGCAATGCATTCGTGGATACAACATTAAAACCTTGAACAGGAATATATCCTCCTATATATAGTCACTGTGTGTTTGTGAGAGTGGACAAGGAACAATTAAGTACACTAATTAATTTGTAAGGAATAAGAAAGTGAAAGCAGCTTTCAAGGAGACTTTGGACAGATGAAAAGACGATAAACATTCTTCCAAAATAATTTTTTTTCACTTTATACCATGGCCGCATCAAATTACAATAACAATACAAAAATACTGCTACCATAGATTAGCTAATATTTATAATTAAAACTTTTTATAAATATATTTATCAATTTTATATTTATTATTGATTTGAAATTGTGGATCCCTCCCTCTATACAATAACTAATGTTCCTAGTATGTTTAGCGAGAGATCGCACAATGTTCTATTTAAAGTCTCCGCGGTTCAGATACTGCCACGTCATTGACCAGATGAGTAGAGCAACCTTATTGAAGGAGACATACTTTCCATCTGATAATGTTTTAGGTGGGACCTACTTGACTTTGTGAAACACGTGGATTCCCCAAGCTTACAATGTGATACACAACAACAACAACAACAACTACCCAGTATACTCCCACTAGGTGGGGTTTAGGGAGGGTAATATGTAGGCAAGCCTTACCGCTACCCGAAAGGGCAGAGATGCTGTTTCCAATCGACCCCGGCTCATAGGATAAAAGGAAAACAGCAGTAAAACAAAAACAAAAACAAAAACACAAACAATAGAGCACTAGTAACTCCAGCAGAAATAACGTAAATAGCGTAATAATTATCTAAACATACGAAACATAAATACAATCGCATGCAATAATATCATACAGTAACTACCATAACTAACAGCCATATGGGGGACATAAGATAAAACACAAATCATCTATGGGTAACCCTGCTGACCCACACCTAACCCCGGATGAGGCGTACGAAAAACTCTAGGAGCCCCTATCCTACAACCCTGATTCTAGACCTCCAGACTTTCCTATCAAGGGTCAGGTCCTCGGAAACCTGCATTCTAGTCATGTCCTGCCTAATCACCTCTCCCCAATACTTCTTAGGCCTCCCTCTGCCTCGCCTACCGCCAACAACCTCCAGCCGCTCGCAGCTACTCACCGGGGCATCGGGACTTCTCCTCCGCACATGCCCGAAAAACCTCAGCCTCGCTTCTCGCATCTTCTCATCCACCGGGGCCACCCCCACCTTCTCTCGAGTAACTTCATTCTTAATCTTATCTAGCCTGGTGTGACCGCACATTCACCTAAGCATCCGCATCTCCGCAACCTTCATTCTCTGAACATGAGAGTTCTTCACGGGCCAGCACTCCGCCCCATACAACATCGCAGGTCTAACCACGGCTCTATAGAATTTTCCCTTGAGTTTGTGTGGAACTTTCTTGTCACACAGGACTCCTGATGCAAACCTCCACTTTGACCACCCCGCTCCTATACGATGAGTGACGTCCCCGTCAATCTCTCCATCCCCCTGAATCACCGACCCAAGGTATCGGACACTCTCCCTCTTGGCGATGGCATGGGAACCAATCATCACGTCCCTGCCTACTTCGCTCGGCTCGGCGCTAAACTTGCACTCCAGGTACTCTGTCTTAGATCTGCTTATTTTGAAACCTTTAGACTCGAGAGTCTGTCTCCATACCTCTTACCTTTCAATAACACCGACCCTCGTCTCAACTATCAATACTATGTCATCAGCAAATAGCATACACCAAGGCACATCCCCTTGAATATGTCGGGTTAGAGCATCTATCACTAAGGCAAACAAGAGGGGGCTCAACGCCGATCGTTGATGGATCCCCATAACCACTGGAAAATGGTCTGATTCGCCACCCACCGTCCTAACCCTAGTCTTAGCTCCATTGTACATGTCCTTGATTACTCTGATGTAGGCTTCCGGCACGCTCTTCGCCTCCAAGCACCTCCATAGCACCTCCCTTGGGACCTTATCATACGCCTTCTCCAGGTCGATAAGCACCATGTGTAGGTCCTTCTTCTTATCCCTGATTTGCTCCGCCAGCTGCCTGACAAGGTGGATAGCCTCTGTAGTGGAGCGGCCCGGCATGAAACCGAACTGGTTCCCAGATATAGTTGTTACCTCCCTCACCCGCGCCTCAATCACCCTCTCCCAAACCTTCATCGTGTGACTTATTAATTTGATACCCCTATAGTTGTTGCAGCACTGGATGTCCCCTTTGTTCTTGTACAAGGGCACCACTGTACTCCACCTCCACTCATCCGGCATCCTTTCGGTCCTGAAGATCGCATTGAACAACCTGGAGAGCCACTCCCCTCCTGACTTACCCATGCACTTCCAGAACTCCACCAAGATCTCGCCAGGCCCGGTCGCTCGACCCCTACTCATCCTACGCAAAGCCCCCATGACCTCCTCCACCCTAATGCGCCTGCAGTATCCAAGGTCTCTATGTTGCTCTGAATGCCCCAGCTCCCCTAGCTCTATGTTACGATCCCCCTCCTTGTTAAGTAAGTCCCGAAAGTACGCCTGCCACCTCTGCTTGATTTGAGATTCCCCCATTAGAACTCTATCATCCTCGCCCTTGATACACCTAACTTGGTCTAGATCACGTGCCTTCCTTTCCTTTGCTTTAGCTAACCAGAATAACTTCTTATCCCCGCCTCTCTCCCCTAGTTCCTCGTACATGCGACCGAACGCCGCGTTTTTGGCTTCCGTGACTGCCATCTTTGCTTCTATCTTCGCCACCTTGTAGATCACCCTGTTCACTCTCCGTTCTTCCTCGCTTGTGCTCCCTGCCAACCTAGCGAACGCTACCTTCTTCATCTCCACTTTTCCTTTGGCTACATCGTTCCACCACCAATCACCCTGATGTCTGCCTGAATAACCCTTGGCTACCCCGAGCACGTCCCGTGCTACCCCCCAAACCAAGTTCGCCGTCACTGTCCACATAGCGTCCGCTTCCCCAGAACTTCTCCAAGATCCGCCCTCAACTAACCTCCTTTCCAACTCCTGTGCTTTCTCCTTAGTCAAAGCACCCCATCTAATCCGCGGTTGTCCCTGAGCGCCCCTCCTCTTCCTCTTCACTCAGAGACCGACATCCATCACTAGGAGTCTATGAAGAGTTGAAAGAGACTCTCCCGGAATAACCTTGCAGTCCTTGCACATACCCCTATCGCTCATTCTGATGAGAATGTAATCAATCTGAGTCCTCGCCGCCGAACTCTTGAAGGTGACCAAATGCTCCTCCCTCTTCTGAAATGTCGAGTTCGCAATCAGAAGCTCGGAAGCCCTGGCGAAATCAAGCAGCGAAGTGCCTCCTCCGTTCCTAACCCCAAAGCCGAAGCCACCGACCTCATCATAGCCACCAGCATCAGCCCCAATATGACCATTAAAGTCCCCTCCAATAACTAACTTCTCAGATTGGGGAATACTACTCACCAGATCATCCAAGTCCTCCCAAAAGCGCCTCTTAGCCTCCTCGTCTAAGCCCCCTTGCGGCGCGTAAGCGCTGATGACGTTGAGCACGCGACCCCCAATAACCAACTTAATAGACATTAACCTATCATTCACTCGCCTAACCTCGACCACGGACTCCCTTAGGTCCCTATCTACCAAGATGCCCACTCCATTCTTACCTCTTACGACCCCAGAATACCACAGCTTAAACCCATCTACATTCCTCGCCTTCGACCCTTTCCACCTAGTCTCCTAGACACACGCTATGTTAACCCTCTTCCTCTGAAGAACCTTCGCCAACTCTATGGACTTACCCGTCAGAGTGCCTATGTTCCATGATCCAATCCTTAATCTATGGGCGTCTGCTACCCTCTTCCCACCCTTACCTCCCGCCCTACCCGGAGGACCACCCCCTGCTCCCCTACTCACTCCCGCCACCACCCCCACCCCCCGAGGACATGACCTTATGCTATCATCCCCCGCCGCGGCCACTATCCCTCCAACCGACTATGGGGAACAGTGGCACACACACGCACTATAACGAAATACGCCAAAGGTACAAACTAGACAGCAACAGAATGGACCTCACTCGAAATGCTAGCTAAAATATGTAAAAAGGTGCACAAAGTAAACAAGAGAGCGGGAGGTACCAACTCCCGGTGGAAAAACCTGAAAGTATGCTTTGATGCCCAAGTTTTCCTGAAGCTTCGTGTAGTTCTATTACGTCGTGCCGCGAGTCTGGACGGGAGTCACCGGGAGTGCTGTGGCTTGCCGGAAATCCTCGCCGGTAAAATAGTCACCTGTCCAAGAAAACAGAACATACCCACACACACCCACAAAAAATCAGAGGAGAGAATAGAAAGAAAAGAGCAGGAGTTGCCGGAAAAATTTCCGGCGAAAAGCAAGAATTCAAAACCTCTAAACAGCAATAGGGACAAACTTGAATAACCAAACAGTAAAGGTAAATCTCTTTTACAAGGTCTGTTGTGAATAAGCAGTAAGAAGAAGGTAAATCTATGTAAAGGTAAATCTCTTTTACAAGGTAAATCTCTTTTACAATGTGATACACATTGATTGGAATTCTTCCAAAAAATCTGGGTAGCTTTCTATATTTTGAAGAATTAACTTAAATACCTGACTAAACTGCTAAATTTAAAATAAGCCAGTGTATATATAATATCATATAATTTATATATAATATGTAATCTATGTATATCGTTAAAAAAAGTATTCAATAAATATAATCGATTATTTATATAAAAGTTCATTTCTATTTGTGGGAGCCCATGTCTTCCATTAAGCCCCAAATAAGTAAAAATAGCACCAGCTACCCAGTTTTCGCACTGGTGATTCAAAAATAGTCGATATTTGCAAAGTCAGTGAAAAATAGCCGTTATTTTGTTGCAACATGAAAAGTTTCTGCATAATATACTGGATATCGATGCACTTGTGTATGAACTTTCAGCATATTATGCTGGATGTGAGCACGTGATTTTTGCCCTATATATGAATTATTCCTATAAAATTCAAACAAAAACGATTTTTCCTTATTTTTATAATTTTTCTGAAATTTGTGTTAATTGTTTGCATTTTATTTGTGCATGTTAATTCATATAAAAATATAAAAAATGCACTTGCATTTAGGATTTAATTTCATATTTTAGTATTAACTGGAAGTTAATTTGTATTAGAATAAAATAACATGAAAAAAAAAATAGTCCACTTTTGCATTTTAATTGTTTAAATTGTGCATTTATCGTGAAATAGGTTTTAAATAATTTTAGCATTTAATTAGTGTAGCTTTGGAATATTATGACTCTATTTTAATTTTCTGCACATTTATAAAATTAGAAAAAAATGGAAAAAAAATAGAAGAAAATAATTTAAACAAAAAGAAAAACAATTGAAAAGAGGGTAATTAAAACAAGTGGCCTTATTGTAAAGACCATATTGTGCCATTCTCGTTCAAAATTTATCTGAGCCCATACGTTGCACAGTCTGGCCCAAGACCTCCCCAAACCCGTCCAAAACCTGGGTAGCGACCAAACGACGCTATTTTCGGTTGAGTTAAACTTAGCCTTTGATCGTATTGATCCAACGACTCCGAACTTGCTGAGGTTATTTGTTATATGAGTGTCTGAAAATCAACCCCGCCCCCATTCTCATATTCTTCACAGACCCTTCCCCCATGAACCCTAATGAGCGCCGCCATAAAATTTCCAAGCCGTCGGTGGCGGCGACGCCTCCAATCACCACCAAACTAACACCATCCACTCTCCTCTTTCCAACCGTACCAATGATTTCCTTCGAATCATCACTCAAGTATTTGAATCTTAATTCGAAAAGTCCGGTCAAAATACAATCTCATCCAAACCGGCTCAAATTCACACCCCATAGTTCCCATGGATCCCTTACCTTGAATCTCAAGTCAAAAGCCCTCAAAGCTCACCAGGCCGCCCTCAATTCCACATCTAGGTTTTGTCTGGTCTGGCTTGTTCAGGGATTTTCTTATTCAGTTGATCTTCACGGTAAGTCCTCTTTAGTGTTATGATTTTAGTTAGTGTAGTTTAATGCTTTCTTCTCCGGTCAATTAGCCAATCTCTATATGGATGTTCTTAGCAAATTTGGATGTCATGCGTTATTGGGTGTTTGTTTTATTAGGATAGTTTAATATCATCTTTTTAATCAATAAATTCTGCATAGTGTTAATTTTCATTTCTACTCATGCTTTGTTTTTTTAGTTAATCATAGTCTTAGTTTTAGAATCATCATGATCAATTATTTTGGGTCGATACAATCATGTCCGTTAATTGTTAGCTATAGGTTTAGGTTAATTTCAATTTTTCTTTTGTTTTGATTTTGAATGCTTAATTGGTCAATTAGACTGTTCTTTGTTGTGTTCATTGAAGATTAGATTTGAAGGCTGTTGAGGACTGATTTCAATAGTATTAATTGTTCGCCCAATTTCTGTGTTAATGAGTATACTGTTGAAGATAGTTGTTTGGGTATAGCTGAATAGTTCACTTCTAATTAACTTTAGTTAGTTTCTAGCTAAGGGTAAATGGGTTTTGGGTTAGTTAACTGAGGTTAGTAAATTTCACATTGTTAGAAGGATAGTTTGGGGATAGAAAAGGATAGTATCTTGAAAATAATAATTGCAAGGTAGGGTTAAGGGTAGTATAGTATTTTTGTGGCTAAAAGAGCATCCTAAAAGGTACTAGAATAGGACTTTAGTGTATATTTCAGAAAAATTAGGGAGTAACTTGAGGAACAAGTTAGAAAATTGAGGTTTAAAGTGAAAAATGGGCAGGGGCTAAAAAGAAAATAAAAATCTGAGGGTTGCCCTCATTCTTGCCTATATAAAGGCATCAATTGCCTTGTGAAAGGAGTCTTCTTCCTTCGGCTCTAAAAATCCCTGCATAATACTTTTTGATTTTTTTGATTTTTAGTGTTGAATTAATTCTTCCAATTAAAAACACCCCCCAAAAAAGTAGAAATATCCAGGAAAGACAAAAAAATATATAAAAACATCAAAATCCAAAAGGATTTTGTTTTTGTTTTTGTTTTTCCTCTCCTTCAATGAGCCGAGGGTCGATTGAAAACAACCTCTCTACCCTTTCAAGTAGGGGTAAGGCTCGTCTATATATTACCCTCCCCAGACCTCACTTTGTGGGACATTACCGGGTAGTTGTTGTTGTTGTTGTAAAATCCAAAAGGAAATCCACTGTTCCATTGAGCATGAAGTGAAATTCAACTTAAAACTATTAATTTACAAGTGCTTAGGCCCAATTTTTACCATAGTTTTTAGAGATCTGTTGGTTCTATTTCAGGTGCTTTTGGTGTTCTGCGGAATTTATTTTGGCCAATCAGTTGGTATAATACTTTGGTATAGCATTTTGAGTGTTAGCTAGAGGTTTATTTCGATCAAAAGTACTCCAGTTTGGCTGTTTCGGATTGCTCAGGGTTGATTGTTTGTTGTTGTGTGTTCTTGTGGAAATCTTTTGGTTTCTTTGGGTTCCAAATCATTCCTGTAAAGTTATCATTGCTGTTGTGTTGGCTGATGAACACTATTGCTGCTAACTTCCTTTTGTCCACTATCCTTTAAATCCAGGTGCACTTCTTCGAGTCGGCTTCTATGTATTGTATCCAGCTGAAATGAAATTGGAACTACAGTTTTAGCAACAGCTTCGCAATGATGAATTTGAATTGTATTAAATTAGAAATAATAGTTTGATTCATGCTTGTTGATTCGAATGGCTGGAACATGTATCGAACCATATTGGATTGCCTAAAACTATATCATGTTAGTGTACTGTTAAGTTAGTATTAGTTTATACCTTCATGGACTAGAACATTTGGAATACGGACATCAGGGATATTGTGAACTCTAATAGCCGTTAGGATTTTCAAATTGTGTATCCTGCTGAATCCAATAGCATAGCTTAACTTCTATCAATTCTAAAAGAATTCATGTATATGCATGCATGTCCCAATGGCTCTGAAGTAATTAAGATTTGCATTTGGTGTAGTTTAGAACTTTGATATATTCATGCTTTGGGGTTGATTACTAGCAAAAAGAACAAGTTATTTTCCTCTCATAATTGTTTGAAAGTAGTCTATTAGTATTCGATCCCTGAGCCTTGCTCTGAATTTGCCCTGTTTTACGTAGGGCCTCAAGCCCAAGTAACATCTCTCCCAGAGACTAACATTGAGGTCTGTTTCACTTAACTGGGCTGAGTTGGAGGCCTAAAAGCATTGCTGAATTCAAATAAGAATTAAGGACCCAAATATAGTAGTGTTTGAATAATATTAACGAATTAGGATATTGATTATTTTAGAGACAACCAAGAATAGAAAATCATAGTCACTTTGAGGTCGACCTTTTAATAAATGTCGAGATGAGCCTTGCCAAAATAAAAATTTAATTATGGGTCCCTCGATTAATAATTATATAATTTCTTGGAATTCGGGAGGGACGCTTAGCGAATTTTGCGGCCCTCCCCAAATAATATTACATTAGAATCTTTAGACGCGTTTTGATTAAATTACCTTCTTAAACTCGGGTGTGCATTGATGTAACCCAAATCCAAATCTCGACAAAGCCGAAATGTGTTGTAAACCATGGGTTCCTTGATGGCGACAATGTTAGAAAAGCGTTTCCGTGCGTAATTCCTATAAAACAAATAATGATTGAAAAATAGTTCAAAAATAGAGACGAACCTCACCGAACAATAATAAACGTGGGGCCCTCAATAATTGATGTTTAAAAAATAATTAGAATTTGGAAGGATCGTTTAGCGAATTTCAACGGTCTTTCCTAAAAAATATTACGTTAGAACCTTTAAAAGCGATTTAATTAAATTTATCTTCCTAAACTCGGACGCGCATTGATGCAACCCAAATCCAAATCTCGATCAAGTCGAAATGTGTCAATGACTACGAGTGCCTTGATGATGACGTGGTCAAAGACACGTTTTCACGACGTCCCAAGTCTTTTAAAATAAAAATAGTAAAAGCGGTTTACAAATAAGAAGGCGTAAGTTAGCATGTATTAAAATCAGATAAAATCAAATGTAATATTTAAGCGACCATGCTAGAACCACGGAACCCGGGAATGCCTAACACCTTCTACTAGGTTAACAGAATTCCTTATCCTGATTTCTGGTTCGGAGACTGTTAACAGAGTCATAATCTTCCTCTGTTCGAGATTCAAATCGGTGACTTGGGACACCATTAATCTCGCAAGTGGCGACTCTGAAATAATTAATAACCAAATCCCGTTTCGATTGTCCTTTAAGTAGAAAAACTCCTTTACGGCCTTTTATGGGGATGTATAGCGAAAAAGGAGGTGTGACAGCTGTGGTGACTCTGCTAGGGAGGAGAACCCAGAACATTCTGTTCAAGGTTCAGAATTCGAGCTTAGATAAATTGCTGTATTTGGTTATATGTGATTTTCTTACATGCTATGTGTGCAAAATGTTATCGCTTTGATATTATCTGAACTGTATATAAACTGTGCCGACACCTTTCTCTCTTTACCTCCGGGGATGTGCTTACTGGTTGAGACTCCCTATTCTGTTAGTATCATATCCTGAAATAAGAAAGAGGCTCGGACAGTTACGATGCCGGATAGCTTTTTGGTTCCCGGTAAGTTTCCCCCCCCCCCCTCGACTCGAGTTGTCCGCTCGGGTACACTGTATAGAATACCGGCCCAGGTTTTGAACATTGAATAACTTGACTTCATGCCGAATCGCTACTAGGAAAGCTTATTTGCATCATGTTGCATTTGACTTAAGGGACTCAACACACGGGTTGGGTCCGTCTAGGACTTGCAACCTAAAATGAAAAGACCATCCTGGTGCATCCGATTTGTTTTTCGTGCATTTATTTGTTCGAACATGCATGTTGACCGGTTTTGAATTTTGGAATGTCGGAATGTGAGAAAAGTCAAAAATAGAGAAAATGAGAGAAATAGCCGTTAGGGAGTTAATATTTGAATAAAATCCGATGCTCAAGTACTGTCGAAACTCTACCGTGAGAAAAAAGAGGAAGAAGAAAATGTTTTTTTATGTAATTTGTTTTATTAAAAGCAAAAGAAAAATAAGAAAAAGATTCTGTTACTTTGGGAAAAATTGTTTGAAAAAATATAAAAAAAAATGTGGTCATTTTGATTTGATTTCAAAAAAATAGAAAATGGACAAAAGCTTAGGAAATGTTTTGTTTTAAAAATTTGTTTAGTTAGTTTATTTTCCCACGGTTTGATTCTCACAGGGTGTGGGATACATAGGCAACCCTCATCGGGTCCAACCTTTCTTTCGAAAAATAGCCAAAATGTCAAAAAATTTTAATCTTTCATAAATAAGTTAGGTGATGCCGTTTTGCAAAAATAGCAGAATTTTCCCAAACGGGACGTTGGAAGGCCGATTCTGTGTAAAACGGCCACCTTTGGTCATGTTTTGATTTTTGACCCTCACAGCCTTAAATCTTTCGTCCTCGAGGAGATGAAAGTCCGCGTTTTGCAATGCCGTGTCATTTATTTTAATTTTGAAAATAGGAAAAGAGACATAAAAATTGGGTGATTCCGTTTTTGCAAAAATAGTCAAATGTTACTAAACGGGACATTGGAAGGCTGACCTTGCATAAAGATCCACCTTCGGTCATATTTTGGCTTTTGACCTCACATGCTTAAATTCTCGTCCCTGAGGCGTTGAAAGGCCGTGTTTGCAATATTGGGTCTTTTATTTTAATTTGAGAAGCAAGAAGAGTCGTAAATAAGTTGAGTAGGGCCGTTTTGTCATAAATAGCCGAACATTCCCGAAAGGGACGCCGGAAGGCTGACTTTGCAAATACTCCCATTTTTAGTCTAATTTTGATTTTTAAATCGAGTCCTTCATGTTTAAAATCTAGAAAAAATGTAGACAGTTTTATTTTGAGTTAAATGAAGATTTTTCTTTTGCTTAATCACCTTAATAAATGTGTAGGATGAGCACGATGCTAAATGAACCCTTTTCAATACTAACGAAGATCCCTTTTGAGTTGTGATAATGGTGGAATGACTTAGGCAAAGAAGGGTAGGATGAAGTGAAGAAGTATTTGAAAGATCTCCGGATTTATTCGACATCCAGCCTCGGGGGGATATTATCAGGGCATTGGTCACTTGTTGGGATTTGGCACATAATGTATTTCATTTCTCGGACTTTGAGCTTACCCCGACATTGGAAGAAATAGCAGGGTACATCGGAAGTGATCAAGCTCCATTGAGGTTCAGATACTTTATTGCTCCCAGGGCCATCACCATACACCGGTTTTTGGATTCTTTGAAAATACCCCGAACAATCCACCATCCAGATTTTGCAAAAGGTTAATGTAGCCTCTGTTTCGTATATGATAGATACACACACGTGGGAGGATTTAATAAGCCGAACTTCAAATTATGTAGTAGAAGTAACCGACAAAAATGGGAGGAACACAGGCGGGTGGCTTTTATGATAACTTTTTTGGGCCTCATAGTATACCCAAGGAAATATGGAAATATTGATTTGAAAGTGGCTGGGGTCGTCAGTACCTTGAAAACCATGGAAAAAATCATTTTGGTGCCTATGATTGTGGCTGACATCTTCCAGGCTCTCATTGCTTACAAAGCTGGGAGCAACTTCTTTGAGGGATGTAACTTGTTGTTGCAAATGTGGATAATCGAGCATTTATGCCACCGCTTCCCGCTCTTGAGTTATGGTACGTCTAAGAAAACTCTTATAGGAGAATCTTACACAAGGATCAAAGGGGCTAAACTACCTGAAGGAGTCAGTGCTTGGGCATCATTATTTCGGACCCTCACTACCAGCCTGATACAGTGGGCGCTCGGATGGTTGCCTGTCGAGGAAGTCATATATATGCCAGCAGCCAGGCCTCATTTTCTGTTGATAGGACTCAAGATCATCCAGCCATACGTGCTATATTGGGTTCTTAGGCAACTTGAGAGGTATCAAGTGGTACCGAGAGATGAAGATTTGAGCACCCAAGTGGTCGAAATTGGTCCTGACGGTCGGTTCCCCGAAGAAGAAGTTCGCCTGATTTTGAGTGAATGTCAACATTTGAAGGAAAATACTTGTGTGTCAGATCGGGTTAAAGAGGAGGTTTCCCCTGGGTATCATGAGTGGTTCAAGGGTGGTGTGGCGTACGGTAGACCTGCTAAAAAACCTCATCTCAAAGATTTTGCCGAGTTATCCCAAGAGTAGTGGGATTGGTTAGCAAAGGAAGAAGGTTACAAGGCTGAGATCGAGAAGTTGAAGCAACAAGTAGAAAGTTTGAAATTCAAAAACAGTGTACAAGTTGCTGCGGATCAAGGTGGAAAGAATAAATTGGCCCTAGAAAACGCAGAGCTTAAGGCCCAAATCCAACAATTGAGAGCAGCCGTGGATAGACAACCGAGGAGTCAATCAGATGAACGATTGATAAAAGCTTTAAGAAATGAGGTTAGGTAGTGCCGGGATGAGTTAGAAAAATCTGAGGGTGTCATGGCAGGGCTCAAAGCACAATGGGCTACAAGAGCAGCGGAGCGTCGCCAATACTTGAATCAACTGAAAAGGGACCACGAGAAAGTTGTTGACAATATGAAGAGACAAGTGGCTTCTCTTGAGGGTAAAGCATTCAGGCAGGCCAGAGATTTCGAGATCGAAAGTGGGCAGTGTTACGATTTGTTCGCCTGAATGGAGGTAGAGGTGCAACAGTTTCAAAATCAGCACCTACAAGATTCCCGGGCATTAAAGACGTGCACCGACTAGGTAGAACGCTTGCTTACAGAAAAGAGGCAAACAAGGGACCGAATTAGAGCTATTGCTTGGCATATTTTCAGGAGATGCCGGGTCTGTGAGGATATGACCCATACAACTTTCTATAAAGCAGTGCGGATCTATGTGAATCGAACAATGAATGATTTAAAGCATCTCGAAAGGGACTTGGGACCTAGGCCCACGGCGAGGCCGAACGATGCCCCGCGGGCACCTAGATTTGAGTTATTAGAGTATGCGTAGGTTGTGTCTGTATCTTTTTCTATTTCGAGTCTGTTTGTTCGTTATTTTTCATTTCAAAATGAGCCTGTAATTTGAAGTTGGTATTTGGTCTTAGTTTGTGTCTGTTGTTTCCTTTCACGAAAATGTTTAGTTTGTAATAATTTGTGTTAGTAATGGAAATTTGAAAATTCCCAAAAATTATTTTATTTTCGCATTTATTTTCACGAACTACGCTTTGTCTGATTCTTGCGGGGTCACAATACGTATGCAATCTCCATATGATTCGACCGGAGTTGTCAACAAAAAGAAAAATAAAAAGAATTGGAGGTAAAAGAAAAAAAGAAAGATAAATGGAAAAACAAAGGCGAGAATAAAAGAAAAGGAAGAAAAGAAGAGCGGAAAAACAAAGGCGAGAATAAAAGAAAAGAAAGAAAAGAAGAGCAGAAAAACAAAGGCGAGAATAAAAGAAAAGAAAGAAAAGAAGAGCGGAAAAACAAAGGGGAGAATAAAATAAAAGAAAGAAAAAGAGGAGCGGAAAAACAAAGGTAAGAATAAGAGCAGAAAAAGAGCAAGAGCGGAAAAACAAAGGTGAGAATAAGAAAAGGGAAAAGAAAGAAAAGAGCGGAGAATGAGAAAATAAAACAAAAAGGAATGCTGGGATGATACATGTGGGCAAATAAATGCATAATAGAAATGATTAACTGTATATTTGCATCCATGGTTATCAAATGTGTTAAAACCGAATCATTAACGAAGTGGTTGTTTTAAATGTGTGAGTACAGGCAGGTTGTTAGTTGATTAGCAATTCTGGCAACTCACCATTACAACACCCTGTCGAAGGATAAAGAAATGTCTGGGAATGAGTCAGATGCTAGTATTGTGGACCCCACGAAAGAGGTCGATGTGACCGATGTGGAGGCTATGAAAGAAGAAATGAAGAAGTTGAATGACCAAATGGAGGCCATGCGCCGGGCATGGTCTTAGGGGCACCCAACACCATTATACCCCGCCAACCCCTCTTATTTCCCGCACCTAGTGCAGGCTTAAGAGTCTTCCACTCCCGAAACACCTCCACCATTCCAGTATAACACCGAAGGGTATGCCACTACTTCATATTCTCCACCGGCTCCACCACCCAAACTAAATCCTTCTCCGCCCATGGCTCCAATCTTCGTGGCTCCTCCTCCAGCTCCATTACAAAGGTCCTCTTGTGAAACACTATTCCAAGCCCATGACGCCTAATATTACCCGCCTGCATTACCTTTAAGGCTCCTAAGCTGTACTCGTATACCCCTCACTTTGAGATCCCAGAAGACGTCCAGAAACCAGTTAAAAATGTAGAGCATGAGGAAGTGATTGGAAAATTCAAAATCCTGGAGTAGTTGTTCAGGAACATGCACGGGTTGGGCAGCCAAGTCAGTGTCGCCTATAAAGATTTATGCCCTTTCCCGGATGTCCAGCTGCCCGCAAGGTTCAAGATTCCTAAATTTGACCTCTACGAGGGACATGGAGATCCGGTGGCCCACCTCCGAGGATTTTGTTGTAATATGAGATGTGCGGGGGAAAAGATGAATTACTAATAGCCTACTTTAGTCAAAGTCTGCGAGGGTCTGCATTGGAATGGTACACTAGACAGGACCCTAGCCGATGGTATACATGGGATGATCTGGCACAAGCGTTCATTGGCCATTTTCAATACAACCTCAAGATAGTCCCTAATCGTCTGTCATTATTAAAATTTGAGAAGAAGTCGGGAGAAAGTTTTAGAGAATTTGGTTTCCAATGGAGAGAGCAAGAAGCCATAGTGGATCCCCCAATGAGGGAAAGTGTGATGGTAGACTAGTTTCTACAAACGTTGTAGCCGACATACTTCTGTCATTTGATGACTTCTGTGGGTAAATCATTCAATGAAGTAGTGAAGATGGGCGTCATGATTGAAGAGGGTTTAAATTCTAACAAAATTTTGAGTTATTCAGCGCTGAAAGCAACCACGTAGGCCATACAAGGCGGTACTGGAGGTGTGCTGGGTAAGAAGAGAAGGAAGAAGTGGCCACATCAGAAGCTAGCACCTGGTACAGGCCCAGCAATCCTCCACCCTACTATAGCCAACCCATACCCCACCACCCAAATTACCCATATACCCCATACAGGTCACCACAACATTACTACCCACAACCAGAACCACACTTCTCTGTCCACCATGCCCAAAGATACACGCAGCCTCCGGCACACCCGCAATGGCGTGCACCGGTTCCCCAAAACACATATACACCTCCACAAAACACCAATCCACATCCCAAGGCTAACAGACTAGGACCCAGCTTTCGCTCTAAGAAAAATTTTCGAAATGAGAGGGCCCCAAACTGAAGAACTTTTAACCCATTGGGAGAATCTTACACCGCTCTATTCCATAGACTGAAGCACTTGGGAATGTTAACCCCAATCAAGCCCAAAGTACCAAACCCACCTCCCAGAAACCTGGATCAGTCCGTTAGCTGTGAGTATTGCTCGGGAATGCCGGGGCATGAGACTAAAAAATGTTGGAAGTTGAAGAATGTAGTACATGAGCTTATTGACAACTGCCGCATTAAAGTACAGGCCCCTGAGGCGCCAAACATCAATCAGAACCCGCTGCCAGCACATCACGAGACTAACATGATTGAGTTGGTGCACAAGGATGTAAAAGTAAAGAAACCCTCAAAAAACGTGATGATGATTCTTGATGTTGAGACTAGTTCAAAAGAGAAGCCGACCGGGGGACAGACAAGGGTGAAGTTGAAAGGTACAAGTGACAATCTAGTGGTAGTGATGTGGAAAGAATTATCTATTGTTGCAAAGAAGCCGGAGCTAACCAAGTTAGTGGTACCAGGGGCGTCACTCGCGCCCGTGGTTATTGTGAAAGGTGCTTACATAGAGCCAGTGATCATCAAGCCAGTAGTCCAGTTACCCGTGGTTGATAGTAAAGCTGTTCCATGGAAATATGAGAAGGTGATAGTAACATACAAGGGAAAAGAAATCGAGGAGGAGAGCTGTGAGGCGCAAGAGTTGACTGGATCAGGTTGTTGCTTCACTCACGAGGAGTTGAGAAAGGCTTGGGCTACTAAAGATGGTCAAGTACTGGTCAAGAAGGCCGTTACGAAGGAGGAGGTGGAGGGGTTTCTAAGAAATATGAAGGTACAAGACTATTCTATTATCGAGCAGCTGAGAAAAACACCGCCCTAGATTTCGTTGTTGTCATTGTTGATCCACTCTGATGAACATCGCCGAGCTTTGATGAAGATATTAAATGAATCCCATGTGCCTGATAAGATTTCAGTGAACCACTTGGAGATACTTGTTAATTAGATCATTGAGGTAAATAGGATAACGTTTTCGGATGATGAGTTGCCCGTGGAAGGAACAGAGCATAGCAAAGCCCTTTACTTGACATTCAAATGTGAAGATCTAGTGGTGACCAGAGCATTGATAGATAACGGGTCTAGTGCCAATATTTGCCTGATGTCTACACTGAACAAGCTAAAGATCGATAATAACAGAATCCGCAGGAACATTGTGTGTGTTCGAGGGTTTGACGGAGGCGGAACAGACACGGTGGGGGACATTATCCTCTAGTTGACTATCGGCCCAGTTGAGTTTACTATGGAATTCCAGGCGTTGGACGCTGCAGTATCACACAATCTGTTGTTGGGAAAACTATGGATCCATGCAGCTAAAGCAGTGCCTTCCTCACTGCATCAAATGGTCAAATTTTAATGGAACAGGCAAGAGGTGGTGCTACATGGACAAGACCCCAAAAGCGCTGCAGGTGATGCTATTATGCCTTTTATAGAAACTGATGACGATAAGGGGTCGTGGGTCTATCAGGTTTTTGACATGATCACTGTGAACAAGGTACCAGAGGGTAAAAGCATTCCACGTCCCCGAGTAGCAGCTGCAACTATCACGGTGGTTTCAGAAATGATGGGTAATGGGTTTGTCCCAGGAAAATTTCTAGGTGCGAAGCTTCAGGGCATTGTTCAACCCGTTTCCTTGCCCAAGAATTTAGATACCTTCGGGCTGGGGTTCAAGCCAACAACAGCAGATATCAGAAGAGCCCGATAGTTGAAAAACAAAGCCTGGGTTCTCCACAAACCAATTCCACGTCTGTCCAAGTCCTTCGTTAGGCCGAGGGCCAAAAAGTAGTTAGAAACACAGGCAACGAGATCATTGATTGGAGCAGAGGAGAATTTGTATGAAGTGTTTGAGAGGGTATTTGCTGAAGTAAACATGGTTCAGCCCGGTGAAGGTTCTAGTAATGCAGACATTCAGTACGTTGGGCCACATGTTAGGATCAATAATTGGGAAGTTACTCCTCTGCCAGTTCGGAGGGAGTCGCGGTAGTGGGACTCTGTTTTTCTATTTTATTTTCACCTGGATTATTCTAGGGTTTGTAATCCTTGTGACTATGTTCCGTTCATTTGGACGAGCTAATCCTTGTTATCTTTACGTTTTAATGAAATGCAAATTTCTTTCATTCTTCTTTCCTAATTTTGTTTCCATTTTTCTTTTCTTTTCTGTACAGTTCTTTTTATGCTGATATCAATGACATGACATGCATGAGGACTTTTCGTCCCAGTTTTATAAGCCAACCTAACTCAAAAATAATAATACAAGAAATTGAATGTGATGATGAATAGGAATATGATGATTAAGTAAGCCTATGAGGAAATTAGTAAGGAATTAAAACACTTTAAGGAAAAATCTAAACCAAACTTAAATGACACAGAAGCAGTTAACCTAGGGGACCAAGATAATGTCCGAGAAACTAAAATAAGTGTTCATCTGGAGCCGTAGCTTAAGGAAGAAATAATCGCGGCATTGTTGGAATATAAAGACGTTTTGCTTGGTCCTATGATGTTATGCCGGGACTGAGTACCGATTTGGTGGCTCAAAAATTGTCTACCGATCTATCACTCCCACCTATTAAGCAGCAATTGAGAAAGTTCAAAACAGACATAAGTGTGAAGATTATAGAAGAGATCCCTAAGCAGTTTGATGAAAAGGTTATTCGAGTTACCCGGTATCCCCCTGGTTAGCTAATGTTGTGCCTGTACCAAAGAAAGATGGCAAAATCAGGGTGTGCGTTGATTATAAAGACCTCAACAAGGCAAGTCCAAAAGACAACTTTCCATTGTCAAACATCCACATATTGATTGGCAATTGTTCCAAGCATGAGATTGGTTCTTTCATGGATTGTTAGGCGGGTTAACATCAGATCTTAATGGACGAGGAAGATGCAGAGAAGAAGACATTCATCACTCCTTGGGGAACATACTGCTATCCGATCATGCCATTTGGTTTGGAAAATGCCGAGGCAACATACATGAGGGCTATGACAACGATCTTCCATGATATGATACTAAAGAGATTGAGGTGTACGTAGATGATGTGATTGTGAAATCAAGGCAGTAGTCTGACCATGTCAAGGATTTGAGGAAATTTTCAAAGGCTACGCACGTACCATCTAAAGCTCAATCCTGGGGTCAATCTAGTTCCTGAATAATAAGAAAGGAAGAAGGGTGAATAGTGATTCCGCCACTATTCATCGGGCATATCTCCGGAATCTGGCGGTGGATTGTCACATTATTGGTGTCACAACATCCTCTTATCTTTGTGACCAATTCCCAATTGATTTTTACCTCAAATCTATAACCAATTTCCCTACATATTAAATCTTATTTCGACGAATTACTGTAGCATACAACTTCTTCGATTTTTCCAGCGATTTTGCTTTTGATAGCGTGGATATGATGGAATGTGTTTGAAGTAGAACGTAACCATGGATGCTACGCCCTTTCCCCAGCCTCTGGCTGTGGGAGAGGGTTTTCATAACAATACAGAAAATCAAACAAGTCACGGTCAAAAATAAACATATGTATCGCAACTTGCTGGACAACAATCTGCCGCAAAAATTTCAAAAATAGAACTTTGTCCTGTTACGTTTGAGCATGGAATACCTACTGTTAAATTCACAGTAGATGAAGTGAATTCATTCACCAGGGAGGAAGGTCTTCAACAAGCAGTAATAATTAAATTTTCATATGGAAGTCCTGAACTTCAGGAGCTGAGACAGATTTTGCCAAAACAACTCGACGTTAAAGGTAATTGCAACATTGGACATCTAGAATATTGTTATATTCTGGTAAGATTTGATCTATTTGAAGATTTTGCTCACGCGTTATCAAAAACAACTGGGTATGTTAAGGCAAAAGGAGACGAGTTCTTATTTAGGACATTCCCATGGACAATGGGATTTAACCTCCGTGAAGAAACGTCAAAAGTTGTGACTTGGATTTCGTTTCCTGAACTGCCAGCAAATTTCTTTGCAAAAATTCATTAATGTCCATCGCATCTATTGTGGGAAAGCCTCTTGCAGTAGATAAGGATACTCAAGATCGAACACGACCTAGTAGGACACGAGTTAAAGTCTTGATTAATCTACTGGACAAACATCCAAAGAAAATCAAGATTAAGATAGTAGATATGAAATCTTGAAAAATAGTTGAATACGACCAGCAGATCGTGTTTGATAATTTACCTAAATATTGCACTTGTTGCAATCATCAAGGTCATGATGTAAAATCGTGTCGTTTTAGAACAAAGGTATTTAATAAAGAAGCAGTTCATGTTGATGAACCTGAAGCCCGGGGCAGTTTAGCTAAATTAGTAGGTGATGATAGGGAGTAATTGAATGCTAATATTGCAGGACGTCAAATTAAAGGGGTACTACCTAATGTGATTGATGATGTACGACAAACAAATTTTTCTTGTTCAATTGTTCCAGCTGCTGGAGCTCTTTCAATGCCAAATGCTGATGTTGCACAGCTTTGTAAAGGGCCTTACTACTGTTCCATTGTATGTTCCTATGAATGTTTTAACTCAAAAACAGTCAGATATGATGGTGTCAAATTTGGAATCTACTGCTGCATCTGGTGTAACAGCAGGTGAAAATACAAAAAGGACAGACCAGTTTTTGATAGACCTCTTTGTGCAGGATAAAGTCATCGAGCAACAACACTTGTTGCAGAATAATAAGAATAAAAAAGTGCATTGTTTGGTCAGGGAAATGGTACAAACTTGGAGGCTTTTGATACTTTGGAAGCTACTATAGAACCAACTGTTGTATCAGTTGAACAAGTGTAGAAGTAAACACTGCCAAATCTCCTTCATGCTTTCAAAATTCCTGGACAACAAGGATGTAATGAATTGAATAAGCCATCAACTCTGGTTACTGCCAAGCCTTCCAATATAACTGAAATATGTAAAGGACAACATTACAAGTACAATGTGAAATAGCTAGTAGCAGGGGAGGTAAATGCTAGGGAGTACTTGATTGCTAATCTTGCAGGACATGTGATTGATGATGCAGGACAAATAAATTTTACTTGTTCAATTGTTGCAGCTGTTGCAGCTCTTTCAATGCGAAATGCTGATGTTGCAGAGCTTTGTAAAGGGCCAACTACTGTTCCATAGCATGTTCCTATGAATGTTTTAACTGAAAAACAGTCAGATATGATGTTCTAGTAATGCAGACATTCAGTACGTTGGGCCACATGTTAGGATAAATAATTGGGAAGTTACTCCTCTGCCATGTCGGAAGGAGTCGCGGTAGTGGGACTCTGTTTTTCTATTTTATTTTCACCTGGATTATTCTAGGGTTTGTAATCCTTGTGACTATGTTCCGTTCATTTGGACGAGCTAATCCTTGCTATCTTTACGTTTTAATGAAATGCAAATTTCTTTCATTCTTCTTTCCTAATTTTGTTTCCATTTTTCTTTTCTTTTCTGTACAGTTCTTTTTATGCTGATATCAATGACATGACATGCATGAGGACTTTTTGTCCCAGTTTTATAAGCCAACCTAACTCAAAAATAATAATACAAGAAATTGAATGTGATGATGAATAGGAATATGATGATTAAGTAAGCCTATGAGGAAATTAGTAATGAATTAAAACACTTTAAGGAAAAATCTAAACCAAACTTAAATGACACAGAAGCAGTTTATCTAGCGGACCAAGATAATGTCCGAGAAACTAAAATAAGTGTTCATCTGGAGCCGTAGCTTAAGGAAGAAATAATCGCGGCATTGTTGGAATATAAAGACGTTTTGCTTAGTCCTATGATGTTATGCCGGGACTGAGTACCGATTTAGTGGCTCAAAAATTGTCTACCGATCTATCACTCCCACTTATTAAGCAGCAATTGAGAAAGTTCAAAACAGACATAAGTGTGAAGATTATAGAAGAGATCCCTAAGCAGTTTGATGAAAAGGTTATTCGAGTTACCCGGTATCCCCCCGGTTAGCTAATGTTGTGCCTGTACCAAAGAAAGATGGCAAAACCAGGGTGTGCGTTGATTATCGAGACCTCAACAAGGCAAGTCCAAAAGACAACTTTCCATTGTCAAACATCCACATATTGATTGGCAATTGTTCCAAGCATGAGATTGGTTCTTTCATGGATTGTTATGCGGGTTAACATCATATCTTAATGGACGAGGAAGATGCAGAGAAGACGACATTCATCACTCCTTGGGGAACATACTGCTATCCGGTCATGCCATTTGGTTTGGAAAATGCCGAGGCAACATACATGAGGGCTATGACAACGATCTTCCATGATATGATACTAAAGAGATTGAGGTGTACGTAGATGATGTGATTGTGAAATCAAGGCAGTAGTCTGACCATGTCAGGGATTTGAGGTAATTTTCAAAGGCTACGCATGTACCATCTAAAGCTCAATCCTGGGGTCAATCTAGTTCCTGAATAATAAGAAAGGAAGAAGGGTGAATAGTGATTCCGCCATTATTCATCAGGCATATCTCCGGAATCTGGCGGTGGATTGTCACATTATTGGTGTCACAACATCCTCTTATCTTTGTGACCAATTCCCAATTGATTTTTACCTCAAATCTATAACCAATTTCCCTACATATTAAATCTCATTTCGACGAATTACTGTAGCATACAACTTCTTCGATTTTTCCAGCGATTTTGCTCTTGATAGCGTGGATATGATGGAATGTGTTTGAAGTAGAACGTAACCGTGGATGCTACGCCCTTTCCCCAGCCTCTGGATGTGGGAGAGGGTTTTCATAACAATACAGAAAATCAAACAAGTCACGGTCAAAAACAAACATATGTATCGCAACTTGCTGGACAACAATCTGCCGCAAAAATTTCAAAAATAGAACTTTGTCCTGTTACGTTTGAGCATGGAATACCTACTGTTAAATTCACAGTAGATGAAGTGAATTCATTCACCAGGGAGGAAGGTCTTCAACAAGCAGTTATAATTAAATTTTCATATGGAAGTCCTGAACTTCAGGAGCTGAGACAGATTTTGCCAAAACAATTCAACGTTAAAGGTAATTGCAACATTGGACATCTAGAATATTGTTATATTCTGGTAAGATTTGATCTATTTGAAGATTTTTCTCACGCGTTATCAAAAACAACTGGGTATGTTAAGGCAAAAGGAGACGAGTTCTTCTTTAGGACATTCCCATGGACAATGGGATTTAACCTCCGTGAAGAAACGTCAAAAGTTGTGACTTGGATTTCGTTTCCTGAACTGCCAGCAAATTTTTTTGCAAAAATTCATTAATGTCCATCGCATCTATTGTGGGAAAGCCTCTTGCAGTAGATAAGGATACTCAAGATCGAACACGACCTAGTACGACATGAGTTAAAGTCTTGATTAATCTACTGGACAAACATCCAAAGAAAATCAAGATTAAGATAGTAGATATAAAATCTGGAAAAATAGTTGAATACGACCAGCAGATCGTGTATGATAATTTACCTAAATATTGCACTTGTTGCAATCATCAAGGTCATGATGTAAAATCGTGTCGTTTTAGAACAAAGGTATTTAATAAATAAGCAGTTCATGTTGATGAACCTGAAGCCCGGGGCAGTTTAGCTAAATTAGGAGTTGATGTTAGGGAGTAATTGAATGCTAATATTGCAGGACGTCAAATTAAAGGGGTACTACCTAATGTGATTGATGATGTACGACAAACAAATTTTTCTTGTTTAATTGTTCCAGCTGCTGGAGCTCTTTCAATGCCAAATGCTGATGTTGCACAGCTTTGTAAAGGGCCTTACTACTGTTCCATTGCATGTTCCTATGAATGTTTTAACTCAAAAACAGTCAGATATGATGGTGTCAAATTTGGAATCTACTGCTGCATCTGGTGTAACAGCAGGTGAAAATACAAAAAGGACAGACCAGTTTTTGATAGACCTCTTTGTGCAGGATAAAGTCATCGAGCAACAGCACTTGTTGCAGAATAATAAGAATAAAAAAGTGCATTGTTTGGTCAGGGAAATGGTACAAACTTGGAGGCTTTTGATACTTTGGAAGCTACTATAGAACCAACTGTTGTATCAGTTGAACAAGTGTAGAAGTAAACACTGCCAAATCTCCTTCATGCTTCAAAAATTCCTGGACAACAAGGATGTAATGAATTGAATAAGCCATCAACTCTGGCTACTGCCAAGCCTTCCAATATAACTGAAATATGTAAAGGACAACATTACAAGTACAATGTGAAATAGCTAGTAGCAGGGGAGGTAAATGCTAGGGAGTACTTGATTGCTAATCTTGCAGGACATGTGATTGATGATGCAGGACAAACAAATTTTACTTGTTCAATTGTTGCAGCTGTTGCAGCTCTTTTAATGCGAAATGCTGATGTTGCAGTGCTTTGTAAAGGGCCAACTACTGTTCCATAGCATGTTAATATGAATGTTTTAACTGAAAAACAGTCAGATATGATGGTGTCAAATTTGGAACCTACTGCTGCATCAGGTGAAAATGCAAAAAGGGTAGACCAGTTTTTGATAGACATCTCTGTGCAGGAAAAGTCATCGAGCAGCAACACTTGTTGCAGAATAATAAGAATAAAAAAATGCATTCTTTGGTTGGGGAAATGGTAAAAACTTGGAGGATTCGGATACTTTGAAAGCTTCTACAGAACCAACTGTTGTATCCGTTGAACCAGTGGAGAAGTCAAAACTTCCAAATCTGCTTCATGCTTCAAAAATTCCTAGACAACAAGGATGTAATGAATTGAATAAGCCATCAGCTCTGGTTACTGCCAAGCCTTCCAATATAACTGAAATATGCAAAGGACAACATTACAAGTACAATGTGCAGCAGCTAGTAGCAGGGGAGGTAAATGTACCAGCTAGTGTAGATCCAAATTTTAAGGCAAATATATCATTGGATGGCTTTAAATGGACTGGGAAAAATGAAGAGGTGAAAGATCACTGTGATGTTATGGAATTGGAGCTTGCAGCATCATTAACAAAGGGTAACAAGAATACCATCTGCACAGTAGATACTGAGCAAGCTGCTGCAGTTCCTATCTGTCCTGAGGATCGAGATGTAATTGGGATTGATAACCAGGATGCTGTGATTGAACTGCTTCAAAGAACAACAAAGCCAAATATAGTTAAAAAAACAACACAGTGTCACTATATCTATAGGTACAACTGCTATAGATGTCTCTAATGTTGCCTTAGTACAAGGTGAGCTCGCTTTAGAGGGGACTGAATTTGGGAGATCAAAACCTTCTCATGCTAGACAACACACAAGGGAAGCTGGAGAATATATTTCTAAGGATAATTGGACATCGTTTTCCAACAAAAAAAGAACTCCAATAAGCAAAACAAAAAAAAAACAGATCGCAGAAAAGAGTCCAGGTGTACCAAAACATCCAAACTCATTTGCTGCACTTGGCAATGAGAATGAAGATGATAAAAAGTTCACTAGAGAGAATTTGCAGATGGTAGAGAGTAATTATCAAAATAGCTCATCGAATACAGCAACATTGGATAAAGATCCTGTTCATGATCCAAATAGGCAAATGCAGGCCAAGGATCAAAATGCTCCCTCGATTCATTTCTCCAGTCCACATGTGGAGAATATTATCAAAGATTCACAGATTAAAATGATGTCCGATGCCAACCCTATGTTCAAGCAATCTTTGGTCGCATTGACTCAATCTTGTGAGTCAATAGGCGAGCATGGAGATGAATATGGGCAAACATCAATCTACATTGGAAATAACAAAGAAATAATTCAAGCAACGATGAGGGAGATGGTCATTAACTCGACACTGTGAAAAGACCAACGAGAGTTTGATGATGATGAGGGCTGGGGTGACGGAGTTGCTGGTTTTTCATCTGAAGAAGACGATAAAGAAGTTGATCAGGATAGTGTAGGAGAGGACATTTATGCTCCAATCAAGGGAAACCTGCAACATTTCAAACGACCAATCTGAATTGTCATGCTACTGCGACAACTGCAGCAAGTCCCAACAACAAGTTGAACCATAACGCTCCAGTTTTTGTTCCAAGAAATAGCAAAAGCAGTTATTTCAAATGCAGCAACACCAAATTTTGGACCAAAATGCAACAGGAGACAATGTCCGACTAAACCAACACTCAGCTGAAACAGCAGCTGCTGATCAAAACACAACAGTGCTGCCAAAAATTGGGCAGAATCAGCTTGTAATAACTGAGCCACTCATTACTTTCGAGGAGAGGAAACTTGTCAATGGAATGAGGCAACCGTTGGATATGAGTCATATTATACAGCAGCAGCAAAGGGATGCAACTACACCAACTAACTGTCCTTGTGCTGATTGCAACACAGTAGCATGTTCATAGGCGGGGTAGCACCACATCATAACAACTGCTCCAGTAATCTCTTTTGGGGAAAGACAACTCTTGGATGTGATTCTAAGTACAGATCCACTAAACGCTTTAATTCATGATAATTCCAGTACAGGTTGTGGGAACATGAGCAGGAACAAATCACAAAAACAACGACAAAACAAGGAAGTTATGGGTAATGTACAAGCTGAAAAACATTGATAACACAAGGCGATTTTCAAGAGATGCCAAATCCAATATTGACAGGTAGACATATATATGAAAAAGGGGAGGAAGATGATATCTCAAAGAAATGACGGGCAGAGGCTTCAAGAAAAGGTGATTTGTCACCAATGCATAGTGAAAGAAATAACAAGTCTCGTGCAAGAGATAGAAGTTGGGACGGCAGGGTGATTGAAGACGCAAACATAAGGAGGCTGCCAATGAGAAATGCAAAACAAAAACATGTCACTCAAACAATATCTACAAAGTCCAATCGCTTGAAGAAAAACATGACTGTTGAAGACTTTTTGAAAAAGTTTGTGGACGAAGACAACAATTTACAAATGGAAGTATTCACAAATTTAGAGAAAAGAGAGCACCATGGTAGTTTCTTCATCCTCTTATTTTACCATCACATTAGTCTTATAATATGTAATATCATCACAGAGTACGTTATAAACTCTGTGGTGATCATACAATCCTTAGTTCTTGCCAATTCTTTCTTTTTACATGCTTGCTAGTAGGTGAGGCTTTTTATTTGCCTCAATAGGATTAGTAAAATAAGGTTTACGCCGGTTGTGTTACATGGGTAACAACACCGGTGCTATCCCTTATTTTTACTTTTCCTAATTGTTGTAATTTTCTTTTCAATTATTAATGAAATCTAGCCCTAGGCGCCTGCCTAGTGGATTGCCTAAAACAAAAGAAAGCTCAATCCTGCAATGTGTGCTTTCAGGGTTCCATCTGGAAAGTTGCTAGGGTTTGTAATCAGTCGCGGGGTATTGAATTGGATCGATCAAAGATTAAGGCCATTCAGGAATTGCCGCCTCAGAGAAACAAAACTGATGTGATGAGTTTATTGGGATGATTGAATTACATTAGCAGGTTTATTGCTCAGCTCACAACTAATTGTGAACCCATTTCTAAATTGCTAAAGAAAGATGTTGCGGTTAAATGGACGGATGAATGTCAGAAAGCTTTTGATAAGATAAAGGGATATTTGTCGAATCCGCCCGTGTTGGTTCCGCCAAAACCAGGGAGGCCTTTGATTCTGTATTTGACGGTCTTGGATAATTCGTTTGGTTGCATACTTGGGCAGCATGATGTCACAGGCAGAAAGGAGTAGGCGATCTACTATCTCGGCAAGAAGTTTACATCTTAAGAGGTTAAGAATACTCATCTTGAGAGGACGTGTTGTGGCCTATCTTGGGTGGTGCAAAAATTGAAACATTATTTTTCATTCTCGGTTAGATCCAGTAAAGTATATTTTCCAGAAGCCCATGCCCACAGGAAGGCTCGTAAAGTGGCAGATCTTGTTTACAGAATTTGATATTATCTATGTGACACGGACTGCAATGAAAGCACAGGCCTTAGCTGATCATTTAGCTGAGAATCCAATTGATGATGATTATGAGACTTTGAAAACTTATTTCCCTGATGAAGAGGTGATGCATATTGATGAATTGGAGCAGGTAGAGAAACCAGGATGGAAACTGTTCATTGATGGAGTGGCAAATATGAAAGGCGTTAGAATAGGAGCCGTACTTATTTTTGAAACAGGTCAGCACTATCCTGTTACGGCTCAGCTTTATTTCTATTGTACGAACAACATGGCGGAATATGAAGCATGCATTTTGGGGTTGAGATTAGCTGTGGATATGGGTGTTCGGGAAGTCTTTGTCATGGGTGACCCGGACCTACTGGTACACCAAATTCAAGGAGACTGGGAAACGCGGGACCTGAAATTGATACCATATCGACAGTGCCTGCATGAGCTTTGTCAATGGTTTCAGTCGATTGAGTTCAGGCATATCCCAAGGATTCCTAATGAGGTTGCCGAATGCTTTGGCTACTTTTGCATCGATGTTGCATCATCCAGATAAGGCTTATGTAGATCTATTACAGATTTAGGTTTATGATCAAAATTCTTATTGTAACGTGATAGAAGAGCAACTTGACGGTGAGCCGTGGTTTCATGATATCATGGAATATATTAGGAGGGGGGTATATCCGGCACAAACCACCGGTGATCAGAAAAGGACTATTCGTCGATTGGTAAGCGGACTTTTCCTTAGTGGCAGAGTACTGTACAAAAGAACACCGAATCTCGGACTGTTGAGGTGCATGGATGCGAGGCAAGCCACAGCTAGCATGACTGAGGTACATTCTAGAGTCTGTGGACCGCACATGAGCGGATATGTTTTGGCAAAAAAGATTTTACGGGTAGGGTATTATTGGCTTACAATGGAGCGGGACTGTATCAGTTTTGTACACAAATGTCATCAGTGCCAAGTGCATTGAGATTTGATTCACCCTCCATTGTCAAAATTAAATACGATGTCAGCTCCATGGCCTTATTTACTTGGGTCATGGACGTTATTGGGCCGATTGATCCATCAGCATCAAATGGGCACATGTTTATTGTGGTAGCAGTAGATTATTTTACAAAGTAGGTGGAAGCGAAGACGTTCAAGTCTGTGACAAAGAAAGCTGTGGGGGATTTTGTGCATGCGAACATTATTTGTCGGTTTGGTATACCAGAGGTGATTATCCGGACAATGGGGCTAATCTCAATAGTCATTTGATGAAGGAAACATGTGAGCAGTTCAAGATTACTCATCGTCATCCTAGTCCGTACCGCCCTAAAGCAAATGGATCGGTTGAAGTGGCCAACAAGAACATAAAGAAAATACTGCAAAAAATGGTTGAAGGGTCTAGACAGTGGCATGAGAAGTTTCCTTTTGCATTGTTGGGATATCGCACCACCGTTCGTGCTTCGGTGGGGGCGACTCCTTATTCATTGGTTTATGCCACCGAGGTAGTAATACCTACAGAAGTGGAGATCCCGTCACTTCGAATCATTGTGAAGGCTGAAATCGACGATGATGAATGGGTAAAGACCCATCTAGAACAACTGAGTTTGATTGATGAGAAAAGGTTGGAATTAGTATGCCATGGTAAGTTATACCAGCGAAGGATGGCAAGATCATACAATAAGAAAGTACGTCCGAGGAAGTTCTAGGTCGGACAGTTGGTGCTGAGGCGTATTTTGCCCCATTGGGCCGAAGCAAAAGGAAAGTTCGCCCCGAATTGGCAAGGGCCATTTGTAGTAACAAGGGTGTTATCTAATTGTGCATTGTATTTGACAGACGTAGAAGAAAAATGTGTAGAAATGGCCATCAAAGCCGATGCGGTTAAGAGATATTATGTATGATTTCTTTATTCTAAACATACTAGTTTATATTTGGCATATTTTAAATATTGAAATGATGAACGCGTTTTGTTCTGCTATCCAAACACTTTTATCATTTGTTGCCCCTTTGAGCCTTAATTATTTTCATTCATACCCCTCTTTCGGAATCAACGACACAATCAAGAAACGCAGGTGCCGAGCATAAAGTAAAGAAAAAGAAAATGAAAGAAAAAAAAAAGAGAAAAATAAAGAAAAAAAGAGAAGAAAAGAAAGAAAAGAAAAGAAAGAAATGAAAAGAAAAGAAAACGAAAGAAAAGAAAAAAACAATCACAACAAAGGTAATTACGATAATGTGAACTATGTTTGACTTGATCCCGGAAGGGTGCGTAGGCAGCCTTACTCCGAGGTTCAGTCACACCAAAATAAAATCCGAAAGTCCCCAAGCAAGAAACTAAGGCAGAAGTTTTGATTCGTTGTGAGAAATTGGATTCTGAAAGTTGTAAGTTTAACCCATTGGAAATTATTTTGAACCTTTTATACCCCTTCTTTCTAACCCATCCAAAAGCCTGCATTATGGTCCAAAGAAAGACCTTCTGATCGATTTTTGAGGAATGCCAAGTCAAGCATGTAACAGTAATTCGTGGTAGTGGCATTACTCTGGTTCAAAAAAGAACAACAAAAGATAAAAAATGAGAGAGTCTTACTACTGAAAACCCTCACGGGCACCGTAAGGTGACGGGAGCTGAGAGAAAATAAAATGATAGAGTCTTAGTATTGGAAACCCTCACGGGCACCTTAAGCCGAAAGTGAGATGAGAAATGTCAAGCAGAGCAAGTCTGTTGGTGAAAACTTTTTCGTGGCATCGCAGGTTAAATGGGATTAAGGTTTGGGTAAAGGAATCAGGCGACGGAACTCCTGGGCAGTGAGTATGGCGACTGAGAGCTGGTTAGTTGGGTCGGTTGGGCAGGTTAGTCCGAAATGCATGTCGTGATCACTGGTGCCAGCTATTCTGGTCAGATAAGTTTCTTTTCTTTTCCTTTTCAACAGTCATTTGGTTTTGGATTCTTCTTATCCTTCACTCATATAATTATTGCATTTCCTTCTCTTTTAGGGGTTTGTTGTCTAAATGTTCTAATGTCAGTTTTGTTCAATAAAAAGGGAAAGGATTTCATAGCCCACTGCCAGCTCCCGAAATTGGTAAAGCGTAATGTGGCTAGAGCAAGTCAGCAACAATGTGACGAAAATGAAATAGGGGGAGTTTACAGAAGTTTCATCGGCAGAATATTCGGGAAATATAATGGGAAATGTGAAGATCCATGCAAAAATAGTCGGAAAGGTAAAACAACAGGGGAAGTACAAAAGCATTCAGGTTCTCAGAATTGGGGAATGTGAAAGCTGGTCTAAAAGTCAGGCAGTTTGAAGGAAGTCAGGCAACACAAAGCAAGGCAATGGAAGAATGATGCATCAAGAATGACATCAACTAACCACTATTTTTGAACTAACAAATTTTCGGTGATTGAAACAGGGGCAGAAAATTGTTTGTCAGGAGAAATTCTCCGTGAAAGAAAAGAAGGCAGTAGTCAAGTTTAATCGCAAATGTGACATGGGTAAAATGCAAGAAAATGAAGAGTGGCATGAAGCTATGTTGAAGTCAGGTGCCCACCTGAAGAATAGAGGAATACATTTCATGTGTTAGTAGTTAGGAGCCCGCCCAAAGAATAAGGGAATACATTTCAGTCAGCAATATGGAGTCCGCCTGAAGAATAGAGGTGATATAATTCAAGTTGTTAGTTTTAAGTCAATTCCTTCATTTATTTTTGTAGTCAGGTGCCCGCCTGGAGAATAGAGGTCCGCATTTCAAATTTCAGAAGTTAGGAGTCCGCCTGGACAATAGAGACATGCGCTTAGAATTTTGAAGTCAGGAGTCCACCTGAAGAACAAAGACATATATTTTAAAATTTTGAAGTCAGGAGTCCGCCTAGAGAACAGAGAGACATATTTCAAGTATTGGTAATCAGGAGTCCGTCTGAAGAACAGAGACATATATTTCAATTTCAGTATTCAGGAGCTCACCTGGAGAACATAGGCATACAGTTTAAATTTCAGCAGTCAGGAGCCGCCTGAAGAACATAGGTGACTCTATCCATTTTTAGTCTTCAATCAGCTTCTTTGTCTATTTTGAAGTCAGGAGTCCGCCTGGAAAATAGAGACATGCATCTCAAATTTCGGTAGCCAGGAGTCCTCCTGAAGAATATAGACACACAGTTTAAATTTTAGCAATCAGGAGCCCGCCTGAAAAATAGAGGTGATATAATTCTATGTGTAGTTTTTAACCAATTTCTTTGTCTAATATGAAGTCAGGAGTTTGCCTGTAGAATAGAGACATAAAATTCAAATTTTAGCAGCCAGGAGCCCGCCTGGAAAATAGAGTTGTTAAATTTTATGTTGTAGCTGAAGTTAGGAGCCCGCCTGAAGAACGAAGGTATACAATTCAAGCTTCGAAATCACGAGCCCGCCTGTATAACAGAGGTATTTCGAGTCAAGTTGTAGTCAAAATTCTTATTAATATCCAGTGACGGTGCCCAGTTTCCAAACTGGGGAAGAAAGTTTCTTTGTTTTGTCTATATATATGAAGTCATGAGCCTGCCTGGACAATAGAGGAATACAGTCAACTTCAAGTTTAGCAATCAGGAGCCTGCCTGGATAACAGAGGAATACATTGTGGTTCAAGTTTATTCAAGTTCAGCAATTTGGAGAGAGCGAACAACATCTCAGTTCATGATTTGAAGTAACAACAAGAAGTAACAACAAGAAATAACAATAAGGGAAGACAAGAAAAGAAGGAAGTACAAGTTGCAAGTTTGAAGATTCTAGATAGGACTTTTGTAATTCGTAGTTTATAGCTTAGGCTAGCTTCTTTTGTTTTGGCATGGTGTAATAAGGAAGGTCAGCAAGCAGTAGCAGCAACAACAACAGTGAAATCACAGCTCCTGGTAGTCCCAGCTACCAGACACTCCCGAACTACACTGACTTGATTCCTGTTTAAGCCAGGATATGTAGGCAACCTCTGAAGCAGGATGCAACCAAACTTTTAAAAGTGCTTCATACGAAATTTTCAAACGGGTAAAAATCGCTCGTATTTGCTCACTTATATTTTCCCGAAAATATTTCATGTTTTCGAGGAAAGAGGGGCAGTTGTGAGCACGTGATTTTTGCTCTATATATGAATTATTTCCATAAAATTCAAACAAAAACGAGTTTTCCTTATTTTTATAATTTTTTGTGAATTTTGTGTTAATTGTTTGCATTTTATTTGTGCATGTTAATTCATATAAAAATATAAAAAATGCACTTGCATTTAGGATTTAATTTTATATTTTAGTATTAACTGAAAGTTAATTTGTTTTAGAATAAAATAACATGAATAATCAAAAAATAAATAAAAATAGTTCACTTTTGCATTTTAATTCTTTAAATAGTAAATTTTGTCGTGAAATTGATTTTAAATAATTTTAGAATTTAATTAGTGTAGCTTTGGAATATTAGGACTCTATTTTAATTTTTTGCATATTAATAAAATTTAAAAAAAATGAAAAACAAAGAGAAGAAAACAATTTAAATAAAAAGAAAAACAATTGATATGAGGGTAATTAAAACAAGTGGCCTTATTGTAAAGATCATATTGGGCTATTCTCATTCACAATTTATCTGGGCCCAAACGTTGCACAGTACGGCCCAACACCTCCCCAAACCCGTCCAAAACATGGGAAGCGATCAAACAACGTCATTTTATGTTGAGCTAATCTCAACCTTTGATCGTATTGATCCAATGGCTCCGAACTGCCGAGGTTGTTTGTTATATAAGTGTCGGAAAATCATCTCCACCTGTCATTCTCACCTTCTTCACAGACCCTTCCCACATGAACCCTAATGAGCGCCGACATACAATTCCCAAGCTGCCAGTGGTGGCGCCGCCTCCGATCATTACCAAACTGACACCCTCCACTATCCTCACTCCCCTCTTTCCAACCGTACCAATGATTTCCTTCGAATCATCAGTCAAGTGTTCGAATCTTAATTCGAAAAGTCCGGTCAAAATACAATCTCATCCAATCCGGCTCAAATTCACACCCCATAGCCCCCAGGGAGCCTCAAGTCAAAAGCCCTCGAATCTCACCAAGCTGCCCTCGATTCCACATCTAGGTTTTGTCTGGTCTAGCATGTTCGGGGATTTCCTTATTCAGTTGATCTTCACGGTAAGTCCTCTTTAGTGTTATGATTTTAGTTAGTGTAGTTTAATGCTTCCTTCTCTTTCTTCTCTGATAAATTAGCCAATCTTTGTATGGCTGTTCTTAGATGATTTGGATGCCATGTGTTATTGGGTGTTTGTTTTATTAGGATAGTTTAATATCGCTTTCGATTCACTTACTCATCTTTTAATCAATAAATTTTGCCTAGTGTTCATTTTCATTTCCACCCATTGTTTTTTTTAGTTAATCATAGTCTTAGTTTTAGAATCGTCATGATCGATTAGTTTGGGTCGATACAATGTTGTCCGTTAATCGTTAGCTATAGATTTAGGTTAATTTTAATTTTTCTTTTGTTTTGATTTTGAATGCTTAATTGGTCAAGTAGACTATTCTTTGTTGTGTTCATTGAAGCTTAGATTTGTAGGCTGTTAAGGACTGATTTCAGTAGAATTAATTATTTGCCCAATTTCTGTGTTAATAAGTATACTGTTGAAGATAGTTGTTTGGGTATAGCTGAATAGTTCACTTCTAATTAACTTTAGTTAGTTTCTAGCTAAGGGTAAATGGGTTTTGGGTTAGTTAACTGAGGTTAGTAAATTTCGGATTGTTAGAAGGGTAGTTTGGGGATAGAAAAGGATAGTATCTTCAAAAATAGTAATTGCAAGCTAGGGTTAAGGGTAGTATAGTACTTTTGAGGCTAAAAGAGCATCTTAGAAGCTACTAAAATAGGACTTTACTGTATATTTCAGAAAATTTAGGGAGTAACTTGAGGAACAAGTTAGAAAATTAAGGTTTAAAGTGAAAAATAGGCAAGGGCTTAAAATAAAAATAAAAATCTGAGGGTTGCCCTAATTCTTGCCTATATAAAGGCATCAATTGCCTTGTGAAATGGGTCTTCTTCCTTCAGCTCTAAAAATCTATGCATAATACCATTTGATTTTTCATTTTAAGTGTTGAATTTAGTCTTCCAATTAAAAAAAAAACCCCAAAACAGTTGAAATATCCAGGAAAACCAAAAAAATATAAAAACATCAAAATCCAAAAGTAAATCCACTGTTCCATTGAGCATGAAGTGAAATTCAACTTACAGCTATTAATTTACAAGTTCTTAGGCCCAATTTTTACCATAGTTTTCAGAGATCTTTTGGTTATATTTCGGATGCTTTTGGGGATTTGCTGAATTTATTTTGGCCAATCAATTTGTATACTACTTTGGTATAGCATTCTAAGTGTTATCTAGATGTTTATTTCGATCAAAAGTACTCCAGTTTGGCTGTTTTGGATTGCTGAGGGTTGATTGTTTGTTGCTGTGTGTTCTTGTGGAAATCTTTTGGTTCCAAATCATTCTTGTTCTGGTTATCATTGCTGTTGTGTTGGCTGCTGAACACTATTTCTGCTAACTTCCATTTGTTCTCTATCATTTTAATCCAGGTACACTTCTTCGAGCCAGCTTCTATGTATTGTATCCAGTTTAAATGAAAGGGGAACTACAGTTTTAGCAACAACTTTGCGTTGATGCATTTGAATTGTATTAAATTAGAAATGATAGTTTGATTCATGCTTGTTGATTCGAATGGCTGGAACATGTATCAAGCCATATTGGATTTCCTAAGACTGTATCATGTTAGTGTACTATTAAGTTAGTATTAGTTTATACCTTCATGGACTAGAACATTTGGAATACGGACATCAGGGATATTGTGAACTCTTATAGTCGTTTGGATTTTCAAATTGTGTATCCTGCTGAATCCAATAGCATAGCTTAACTTCTATCAATTGCAAAAGAATTCATGTATATGCATGCCTGTCCCAATGGTTTTGAAGTAATTAGGATTAGCATTTGATGTGGTTTAGAACTTTTATATATTCATGCTTTGGGGTTGATCACTAGCAAATGGAACAAGTTATTTTCTTCTCATAATTGTTTGAAAGTAGTCTATTGGTATTCGATCGCTGAGCCTTGCTTTGAATTTGCCCTGTTCTACGTAGGGACTCAGGCCCAAGCAACATCTCTCCCAGAGACTAACATTGAGGTCTGTTTCACTTAACTGGGCTGAGTTGGAGGCCCAAAAGCATTGCTGAATTTCAAATAAGAATTAAGGACCCAAATATAGTAGTGTTTGACCAATATTAATGAATTAGGATATTGCTTATTTTAGAGACAACCAAGAATAGAAAATCGTAAACAGTTTTAGGTCGACCTTTTAATAAATGTTTAGATGAGCCTCGCCATACAAAATAATTGCGGGGCCTTCGATTAATAATTATATAGTTTCTTAGAATTCGGGAGGGCTGTTTAGCAAATTTCGCGGCCCTCCCCAAATAATATTACGTTAGAATCATTATACACGTTTTAATTAAATTACCTTCTTAAACTTGGGTGTGCATTCATGCAACCTAAATCTAAATCTCGACAAATCCGATGAGTTCCTTGATGGCGACGGGTTAGAAATGCATTTTCATGACATCATAATTCCTATAAAACAAATAATGAATGAAAAATGGTTCAAAAAGGGAGACGAGCCTCTCGAACAAGAAAAAATGTAGGGCCCTCAATAATTGATTGTTTAAAAAAATAATTAGAATTTGGAATGGTCGTTTAGCGAATTTCAACGGCCTTTCCCAAACAATATTATGTTAGAACCTTTCAACGCGATTTAATTAAATTTATCTTCGTACACTCGGGTGCGCATTAATGCGACCCAAATTCAAATCTCGATAAAGTCGAAATGTGTCAAAGACACATTTTCACGACGTCGCAAGTCTTTTACAATAAAAATAGTAAAAGCGGTATACAAATAAGAAGGCATAAGTTAGCATGTATTAAAATCAGATAAAATCAAAATGCAACAGTTAAGCGACCATGCTAGAACCACGGAACCCGGGAATGCCTAACACCTTCTCCCGGGTTAACAGAATTCCTTATCCAGATTTCTGGTTCGTGGACTGTTAATAAAGTCATAATCTTCCTCGGTTCGGGATTCGAACTGGGGATTTGGGACACCATTAATCTCCCAAGTGGCGACTCTGAAATAATTAATAACCAAATCCCGTTGCGATTGTCCTTTAAGTGGAAAAACACCTTTACGCCCTTTTGCGGGGATGTATAGCGAAAAAGGAGGTGTGACACTGGAATTCCAACACGCGGAAAATTCTAGTATAATATACTAGAGATTGGAGCACCAGTGCTCCAATCTATAGTATATTATGTTGGACCGGTATATTATAATGGAACTCCAGTATGTTATACTTGAGTACTTTTTCGGTGTTTTAATAGTATTTTCGTTCAAATTTTGTCTTCGCACGAAAAGTGGCTAAATTTCGATTACTTTTGAAACTGTGGCTATTTTTGAATGACCACTTGTAAATCTGGTTATTTTTTAATTTCTCCCCCAAAATAATAAATACTTGTTTTCTCTTAACAAGGTAAAAATAGCATAGGCTAGCAACTTTTTCAATTGGTTATTGAAAAATAGTAATCATTAGTAAAGTTATTAAAAATAGCCCTTATTTTAGTTAAAACATGAAAAGTTCCAACATTATATGGTGGATTGTGGAGCTCATGTATGTAAACTTCCAGCATATTATTATTGGGACTCCAACACATTATGAAATTTAAACACATTATGTTGTAATCTCTTAAGTAAAAATTCAAACTTCAACATATTACGTTAGAATTTTTCCGAATTTTTTAAAATATTTTTGTTTAGATTTTATTTTTATAAAAAAATGACTAAATTTCGATTAGTTTTGAAACTATACTATTTTTTAAACATCAGTTGTAAATTAGACTCTTTTTGATTAATTTTTCTTTTCCATTGATAAGGGGAATCTCTCGTCTAGCCGGTGGGACATTAGTCCATTGATATGCCTTTTCTCTTTAACTAGCACTAGTATTTATTTTTAAAAATGTGCTCATCTGACAGGCAAAGTCTACCGTAATCAAAAGGCAAGAGTCAAGTCTGTTAAAGGTCAATGTGAGGGGACTAGTTTATTGCATAATTAATAGTATATGTTTTCTTATTGTAAATTATATTCCTTCCGTTTTATATTATATGAGATAGTTTGACACGATATGGGGTTTAAGAAAAAAAGACTTTTGAAACTTGTGATTTTAAAAGCTTAAGGAGTAAAAAATTTGTGGGGGCATGATATTTGTGTGACTTTTAATTCTCATTAAGGGTAAATAGGTAAAATAAAAGAATTTAAACTTTAATTATTTCTAAATTTAAAAATGTGTCATTTGTTTTAGAATAAACAACAAAGTACCACATTTAATATGAAACGGATGGAATAATATTTACTGAATGTTTATTACTCCCACTGTTCTTCTTCACGAAGTAATTAATCCCGTAATTCATTATTGAATTTTTTGTTGTAAGAATAGCATGAACAGAGGCATGCAATATGACATATGATGCAGTTGAAAGAAATAGTAAGAACGTTCTCTCTTCTTCTCTACTTCTCTTGTTTATTTTCTTGTTTCAAATAATTTCTTTGAGCTTAATTTTTTTAACACATTATCAGCACGACCCTAATCTTCTTCAAAGTTAAGTTCCAAATATGCATCCGAAAGAAAATAAATTCTTTAGTCTACAATTGGATCCAAGATGAGTAATAAAGATATAAGCCTTCTGGATAGTGGTACAATTTACACATACTAGGAGAAATTTGGGCCCAAACGCACACACATGTATACATGGTCGATAAGTCGTAAAGTGATGAAAGAGTATCGTTCCTACAAAAATTTGTGATGCAGTTACTTAAAACTAACTTAGTTACGAGTTATTTGTTCAAAAGATTTTAAGTAAGATGATTGCAGTTTTTACTAACTAAATTACTACAGAACTAATAAGCAAATAAGAGAATAAGATCGCTAAAAAGCAAACAAACACTTAGAAATAATTCAATTGGATAGGGATATTTTGGAGTTATGGATTAATGTCTCTCCTATTGCGTTCTTTCGATTGATTTAATCACGTGATATATCTAGTTTGTTGATTAGTAGTGTTTATTTCGCTTGCAAAGTTTTTTCATTATTTCATTCGCCCATTCAAGCCAACCTAATATTATATGTTTATAGAATAAGAATTAACAAGAACACATGTGCATTTCCTGTAAAATAAAGTAAGACAACTACACTATGTCTATCCTAATCGCAAATCTATTCTCTGATGCCTGTTGATACTTAATTTTTTTCCTATGTATTTTTATGCCCAAAATACTTCCAAATATCATATAAGGACATATATAAGAAAACCCAATAGTTTGTATTTTTAATGATTTTTAAACCAATTTATTACCTATTTTATACCACAAAATCCAATAATTATTCACAAAAATTATTTTGGTGAATAACTTATTTTATCTTCATTTTACACAAAAATATAATCAAGATATTTTTGAAAATTTTAAAAAATTTATTTGGCATTTTTAAAGCTAAATTGCATAATTGCAATTACAGCCTATCTTGTAATTTATAGCGTTTTATAATTATAAAATTACTCTCATTATTTTTAATTTAATATTTACATAATATTTATTTATTCAGTACTCTTAATTTGCTTTTAAAATTGTTATTACTATTTTGTAAAAACTAAAGGGGAAAATTGGCTATTTACGACCTAGCCTCAGTTACATTTCAATTATAGCCAAATTGCCACCCCTATTCAAGCCAATTCAGCCCTAATATTTAGCGCAAATCACCCCATCCCAATTTCATCCAATTTGACCCAACCTAGATCCCCGTAATCCCTTTAATTCTAGTCGTTGATCGTTTAGATCAACTGCCACTATACGCCCTTTCCCTTTTAATTCCAAACGACCTCTTTCCCTACCCCATTACTCATCAAACACTGCTCCTGATTTCCTCTTCTCTCTTAACTCTCTCTGAAGCCCTCATGAACCCTTCCCGCCACCTTCCAATCCCACCCTAATCCATGGCTCTCATGGCAATTAGAGATGTGTAATGGCCTCATATGGATCGCAGATGTTTGCTTCTATGGTTTCACGGCCAGACCTCGAAGGAATCTGGTCCACTCTTTGCTTGACTTCCGTTCATGGCCTTTCTCCGGTCATCCCTAACTTTTCTCCGCCCAGCCGTGGTCCGATCTATTTAACATCGACGGCGCTCACTGGAGGTGTGTACAGACTCCGGAGGGGCTCCTACAGCCCAAGCTCAAACTGCGCTGTGCAGTCCGATCCAATATCTATACACTACTGCAGCGCGCAGCCTGATCCATGCTCATCTCAGTATAACACTGCTACGACGCGCAGCCCGATCCATGCACAGTGCAAAAATTATCATGAGCCCTATGAGAATTTATAAAACAGTAGTCCTCAGCCCGAAATAACACATAAAATATCCTTTGAGTTTTCAAAACTTAGAAATATGGCTAAGTTTGCAAAATAGTATTCAAAACCTTGGTCTGAGACCGTATGACATGCAAATTATGCTAAAACAGTAATATCAATCCCCGAAGGATTCTACAAGTTGGCACAAGGCCCCAAACATGGCACTCAGCCCAAATTATGATGATACCAAGTAATTTCAGTCAAATATGTAGTAAAATCTACAATTGGAGCAGACCAAGTCACAATCCCCAACGGTGCTCTACCCCACGCTCATATTCGGCGTGCAAGTCACCCTAGTATAGCGCTATGATGTGCGATCTGGGGATTCAAACCCTCAGGATATCATTTACAAGTATTACTCACCTTGAACCAGCAAAATCTCTAGCCCGCGATGCCTCTTCTCCTCATCTTGGCCTCCACACGCGTTGAATCTATCCAAATTCAGAGCCAATAGATCACACTATGCCAAGCGAACAATACCCAATGGAAAATAGTCAAAATATAGCACCAATCTCGGAACTAGAAAAACCCAAACCCGAGGACCGCTTCACGAAAAATTTACAAGACTCATACGAAAATGATCCTTATATAACCACGAGTCCGTACATATAAAGTTCATCAAAATCAGAGCTCAAATGGGCCATCAAATCCCAATTTAAAATTCAAAATCTCAAGCCCTAGTTTTTACCCCTTTTGAAGAATTTTAACCAATTTCCATGTTAAATCTATTATAGTTTCATGTATTTAAGCCAAGTGTCTTACCTCCAATAACGCCTAGTCGAATTCCCCCTTCAAATCTGTCTGAAAGATCTCGAGCTCGTTCGAAAATGGAGGAAAAAATGCCTTAACTCGCGGAACAAAATGACACTTAAAAATCCTTCTTTGTCTAGCCTTTTTCGCATATGCTATTTCATTATTTTATGTTATATGGTGTATTTTATGTTATTTTTAGTATGAGTTTATTGATAGTACTAACTTATTGTCTCTTGTTGATGTCTTGAGCTGAGGGTGTCGTGGAAACAGCCTCTCTGCCTCCAGGGTAGGGGTAAGATCTGCGTACATATTACCCTCCCCGGACCCCACTTGTGGGATTTTACTGGGTTGTTGTTGTTGTTGACCTCCGCTCCTACGGAAATCCTCCGCTTCTGCGGAGCTTCACAAATAGTCTAGGACCGATTTTGCGGTAAAATTTTGCTTCTGCAAACACCGCTTATGCGGTTAAAAATACCGCTTCTGCGGAGCCTCTTTCAAACGCACGGACCGTTTCAGCGATCAATAAAACACACCTGCATGGACCGCACATGTGGAAAACCATCCGCTTCTGCGGAAATATCAGTTATCAGCAGACCAGCACTATCATAAATCCAAAAATTCATCCCGATGACCATCTAGAATCACTTCGAGGCCCTCGAGACCTCATCTAAAAGCACCAACATGATCAAATACTTTATTCAAACTTGCTCGAGTCATAAAAACACCACCATTAACACTAACATCATCAAATTACATCAAATTCAACCTTAAGTTTATCTAAATCTTCCTACATTTTCTTTGATCAATCAACCAAAACACGTCCGAATTATCTGAAGTTTTGCAAACACATCGCAAATCACCTAACAAAGCTACAACAATTCTCAAAATTCTATTCCGACCCTCGGATAAAAAATCTCACCTATCAACCGGAAGTCACCAAAATACTAACTTTGCCAATTCAAGCCTAATTCTACATCGGGCCTCCAAAATCAATTCTTATCACACTCCTAAGCTTCAAATTAGTTCCCGAAGCTAACCAAATTATCGAAAATCCCATCGGAACCTCCTAACTCACAAGTCAACTTTTAGTTGACTTTTCCAAACTAGCCTTCCCTTAAGAGACTAAGTGTCTCATTTTATATCAAAATCACTCCAATTCAACTCTAACACATCATATACTGATAATGAAACATGAAGAAGCATAAATTGTGAAAAACGGAGCAACAACGCATGAGACAACGGGTCAGGTCGTCACAAAAAGTCAACTGGATGTTGGCTAATAAGTTAGAAGGCTCGGATGTGAATTTCGGTAATTTGGTTAACTTCGGGAAATAATTTGTGACTTTGGAGAGCAATCAAAATATATTTTGGAGGTCCGGCGTAGAATTAGCCTTGAATTGGCAAAGTTAGTATTTTGGTGAATTCCGGTGGATAGGTAAGATTTTGATCCCAGGGTCGAAATGGAATTCTGAGATTTCCAGTAGCTCTGTTAGGTGATTTTGGATATGTATGCAAAACTTAGGTCATTCGGAGGTGTTTAGGTCGGGTTTTTTTATCGAATGTGCAATTCAAAAGTTTTTAAGAAACATAGGCTTTGAATTGATGAAGTTTGAGGATGATTGGATTTAACAATAGCGTTTTGACGGTTCGAGAAAGTTTGAATAAGGTAATAGAGTATGTCTGTGCTTTTGGTTGAGGTCCCGGCGGCCTCAGGGTGAGTTCGGGTGTTTAAATGAGAGTTTTGAAGTCTGTTGCAGGTTCAATTTTTCTGTGATATGGTATTTCTGCTTCTGCAGAAATGGACCATAAAAGCGGTTCCGCAAAAGCGGGTGAAGGAGCGCAGAAGTGGTTCGTGGTCTTGTGATGAGATTCCGCAGAAGCGAAATATAGTCCGCAAAAGCGAGTCCAAATGAGTGGATTGTCAACTGCAAAATCGGTACTAGGTAATTCGCTGACGCTGATTTTTGGGACGCAAATGCGGAAATTTTAAACTTTATTGAAAACCGCATATACGAAGTTTTGGCCGCATAAGCGGAAAGGGGACCATAGAAGCGAAAGTCGTTGTTGGCAGAAGGGTTTATTAATGATATTTCATCCATGACTCATTTATCATTTCCTTCATTTTCGAACCACCTCAAGAGATTTTTGGTAGAAATTAAGGAGGCATTTGACGAGAAGTGATTGGAGGTAACGTGGCCTAGGAATGCTATTTTATTGAATTATCAACCTTTAATTCTTGGAAAATTGAGTGAAAAATTGAAGAACTAGGGCTTGAGTATTGAAACAAAAATTTGGGATTTGAGTGAGCATTTGAACTCTGATTTTGGTAAATTTATATGTAGGGACTCGTGACAAGATGAGGAATCCGGTGATGTGAATTTCCTAATTTTTGAGAAGTGGGCAAGGGGCTCAGGTTTTGCCAACTTCATATTTTTGGTGTTTTTCGAGTTCTTTCGATTGAGTTATGTTCCATTAGCCTATTGTAATGTATTCCTTGTGGTTTTGATCAGATTCGGTACGAGACGAGGATGATTCAAGAGGAAACGACATAGCGGACTAGAATTGTGGCCAGTTTGAGGTGAGTAATAGATGTAGATGATGGCCTGAGGGTTTGAAACCCCGGTATATCACACTGATTCTATATTGAGGTGAGATACACTCTCTATGATGAGTACGGGGTCGTTCGATATTGGGGACTATGGTTTAGTCTGGCCCAAGTGGTGTTTAAGCTGTGTTCTTGACAAGAGACTGATTAGTAAATATCCTACTTAGAATTTTATGATATATATGGGCTGTGTGCCTCTTATTTGAACCCCTTAGGGATTATTATTACTGCTTCCATGATTCTTATCATGTTATATGATTTCAGTCCTGTGTTAAACACTGTTTCGAAATTCTTAGTCACATTCCTAAGGTTTTAAAAACTTAAACTATATTTTCCTAATAATTGGAACTAATAACTATAACTTGACTTTACCATGTGGCTCACATGCATATTCTGGACTGAGTATGGATCGGGTTACATGCCACAGCGATGATATGATGATATTGCGCTTGGGTTGTAAGAGCCCTTCCAGAGTTTGAACCCCATAGTGAGCGCGGGTACCCAAATGGATCGAGCTTTGCGCCGCAGCGGTCATGTGCATTGCATTTCATTCATACATTGATATTCGCCTGTTATAGTTTTGTTTCCATTTTCACCGTTAATTGTGCTAATCTGTTGTCTGTAGCTTTACATTGTGGTATTTCGTGTATTCTCACTCTCAGTCATTATATATGCTTATTACTTACTGATTTGGAAGTACTCACTTTACTCCCTGCACCATGTTTGTAGATTCAGGTGTTCCGGGAGCTTCGTTGAGCGGTTTGCTGTCTTTCAGAGTTACTTCGGAGTTGTCAAGATAGTTTTCTGGCATCTGCAGGACCCGAATCCTCCTCCTTATCCATTTATATTTTCGTATCCTAGACTTAAGTATTTTGAGGATTCACTACTCAGTTGTATTTTGAGGCTCTAGACTCGTGACCCTAGATCTTTTAGGAGTTATATTGGTATTACCATGGCTTTCCGCATTGTTTCTATCTACTATCAAAACTATTAATCTTGTTAACTGTTATAATAACTCAATTAACTGGTAATGAGTTTTCATACTTGGGTTGTGAGTATTTCAATGGCCGGGCTTGCCTAGCAATTGTGTTGGGCGCCATCATGACCGGGATTGGGATCGTGACAAGTTTAATCACTTATTACTACTCTGACACCTTTTCTTGTTTCTGATTTCTCTTACCGGATACTATGTTCTTCTTCACTGTTGGTTCTATGTGACTACTTGACCTACTTGACTATTGTGCTTCGAATGTTTTCTTGCTGCTGAACGCTAGTTTGCCCCTACTGCTACTGTATGTTTGTGTTGCTTCTTTTTATCAACATATTTAACTATGCATGCTTGTCCATCCCCTGCTACTTATATGGTGAAGTGCAGAATCATGTTCCTTTCTTGATTGACCTTGACTCCCTTGATCTTGTGATTGATTGCAAAAAGCCTTTTTTATGAATGTCACTCGCTTGTTTAAAATTATTGATTCCTTTCCCTTTACTGTGATATTTTACCTTGCCGAATCCTCCCAAAATAAGCCTTTTTTGTACTTAGACTTGATTATTTATTTATGCTTTTACTATCCTTTTTATGGCAATAATCAATTTGCCCCCAAACTGATTTTCTTTCCCTAATTAAACCTGCTGCTACCCGTTAATCAGTGTCTCCTTAATTAAAGGGGAATCACTTGGGTTTATTGATTCTAACTTGTGATTGTTTCCATATTTGTATTAGAATTTTACTTATTACGTTACGCTCCACTCGTTTTCAAAACTATCAATGGCTACGCTCTTCTCTTCCAAACAGACAAGTTCTAACAAACACACACATATACTCACTACTTCTTCTATCAAACACTCTTAGTTTTCTCAAAAGCTTTCGAGATTTCAATGGAGTCATAAGTTAGTTTCTTTGGTTGTGGCTGCAAGTACTATGCTTTTATTTCTGCTTACTCTTTGCAACTGGTATGTCCCTTCTTAATTAATACTGCCTCTCTCCTATGTGCTTATGCTTCAGTTCTTCCTTTATTTATTCTATTGCTTTCTGCAAGTCTGTGTTTACTTCACTGTTTTCTGAAATTTGTTGTTCCTGGTCTTATATGAACTCCCCACACCTAAACTCTTTGTATGTTGAGTTATGGTTTAGAAAGTATGACAACATTTAATATTGTTGTTCATGTATATATACTAATTCTTAAGATCCTCAACTCTGTCAATTCCCATTCCCTTTCCCCTTATGTGCACGCTGAGCCCAAGACCTTAGTCTGGCAGTATCCTAATCACTGTCCAAACCATAGTCTGACCTTCAATAGATTTGTGCTGTTATTTGTGTGGCTGAACAGGTTTGGGTCAGGGGTATGCAAGCCTACTTTGTGGCTGGGCATGACCACCAATATGTTATGGAATTCCCCGGCCCTTTTTGCACTTAAATTCATTCCTAGAGCCTAGGTTCTGTCCCTCTCTTGTGAGCCTTGCCTTGGGACACTAGAGCCCCCTATGAACTTGGACACCTGAGAGCTGACTCTTCCACACTGCACTTTACTCTTTCTAATTAATATCTTGGGTGTAAGAACTGCCTGGAGTTCTTGAAACTCCTTGGATCTCTGAAACACTCTAGATAAGAGAAGGCTTTGGAAATCTGAATCTCGAAAGTGGTTCAATCTCATATTGTTAGATAATAAGTCGAATTAGGCCGCTCCGATGTAGCTGTAATTTCAGATGTATTTTTTCTATTTTTAGTTTGTAATAATTTGTATAAACTCAGGGAATTTTGTATAAAGGGAGGGATTTACTTTTACACACAAAAGGGTAGAAACCATGCCTATAGGACTTTTACTGTTAATATATGCATTTGCACAAGTAGAAACCATGCCTATAGGTTTTAACTTTAAATTTTGTAACTATGCATATAGATACCATCCCTATCGGGATTTGCATTTCTGCATTTTATAATGATATTAGGAAAACCATTAGGTTTAATGATGAATCGATGTATAGATATCATGTTAATAAGGCTATTAAAAGGTATTAAAATCAGCAGCTCGTAGAGATCATGCCTATAGGAACTTCAAATAAGATTTTTTTTTTGTAATCCACTAGGCAAGAGCCTAGGGCTTGGTTTTTATTAGCAAACAAGAAAATACAACAACTAGGAAAAGTACAAATAAGGGGCATTAGCACCGGTATTGTTACCCATATAACACATACCAGGCTAAACTTACCATACTAAATCCTATTGAGGCTTGACAACCTCACTTATTAACAGGACTGCAACAATACGAACTTGACAGGTCCAAATATGTTATGATCATCACAGAGTTTGTAGCATACTCTGTGATGAGATTACACGTGAGTATATTAACAAAGTGGCAGATTAAAAGGATGAAAAAGTTACAATGATGTCCATTTTTGTCGATCCTTGCAACTTCTTTAATTTGTAATTCTTTATCACCATCGTCCCAATTCTTCAAGAAGTATTCAAAAATCATGATTTCTTTTTAGATTGATTGGACTTTGTTGACGTAGTTGGGGCGGCCTGCTTAAGCTTGGCATTTCAAACAAGAATTGACCCACTCATCCGAAATAATTTTTCATTACCAAAACAAACAATATTACACACTTTCTGAACTCTCTAAAGCTCTCTCATAATAAATTCGGTACATATTTTTTGAAAACTTACTGCTTTCTGATAATTGGACAAGCATTTTTTTAAATCAATCTGATTTTAGTTCTTTATAAACCCTTTTTGAATCAATCTGCAATTCAGATCTTTGTTAAAACTCGACAACTCTATTCTTAAACAGTATGTTTTCTAAAACTTATTAAAAACCCTTTTCCTGTGTAAAGTCTGCTATATTTTTCTGAAACTTCTCCTATTCTGCAAATACTTTACAATCATTAGTTCTGTCCCACACTTAGATAAAAGCATTTTAATTAAAGTAGCTAAGTCTTTGACAACTACATTCGAGTGAGCCTAATGCTGACTTCCTGTCTAGAAGTATGTGTTGAATAAGTCCGCTTGCCGTTTTAATTTAATTCAAGACTAAAACTAGTACTTTCATGACATGCTAAACTATATAACTTTATCAGATTTAAGGAGGTTTACATGAGCCTTACTTGCTTATATGCTTTCCCCTTTGTTGCATTATGTGTTTTTGATTGACGCCTTAGTATTTTATTCTTTGAAACTCTCAAAAGCCCTAATTCCCTTTTTCTTTATGATTAGTAGTCTTAAACGCCTCCGGGACTGATAGGATTAGGACGGGTACTAGCATGGAATAAGTAATGAAACTTTCGGCGCTTTAATACCTTAACGAGGTAGGAAGGATAGAATATGGATATGATGACCGATGCGCTAATATCACGTGCGACCACTCTTTTGGGGAAAGATTCCTGGATATTGCATTAAAGTGATCCATATTATTTATAAACATAGGATCTCTCTTCCCTTTTGTTGAGTTTTATGTTTTCTCTTAAAACTAACTTTTCTAAACTCTCTACTTCTTTAACTCTAAAATTTGTTTGTAAAACTATATAGAGCCCTTTGCCTTATTTTTTACTTGTCTTCTTAAGGTTACAATTGTAGCATGGCCGAGAACCACACTTGTGGATCTTGAGGGGTGCCTAGCACATTCCCCTCGGGATAATTTCTAGACCTTACCCTAATTTGTGATCTCTTCATCTTGAACGTTTCTAATAAGTGTCCTAATATACGATAATCATTCGGTGGCGACCCTTTAATTTCTAAACCCAACTCTCGAAAGGGAATAAAGTTGTCCTCCCAATGTCGTATACCCGACTCTGCTGGGGATATCTTTAGAATTTTACCATTTCATGCTATTTGTTACGTTATGATGTCTTTAACTGCCTTTACTTACTATACTTATTTCCCTTACTATGAAACTGACTTGATTATTCATGTCTTTTCTCTCTTTAATGCTTTCTTTACCTCTTTCCTTTACCACTGTTGTATTTACGAGCAATTATTATAAGTATTATCTTATGAACATGGAAATACATGAAAATCTATTTTGATTCTTGTAATTTCATCTTTAACATCATCTTTCACTTGTGCCTTAGGGGTGGAGACCAATCTGGTGGTGGTCAGGCTCGATGCTATGCTCTGCCGGACAGGAGGGACTCAATTGCATCAGATGATGTTATCATATGTATTATCTCAGACTGCCATAGGGATGCTTCTGTCTTATTTGATCTCGGATCTACATACTCTTGTGTGTCTTCATATTTTTCCCATCATCTAGGTACGACCCGCGGTTGTCTTTCCTTGCCTGTGTACGTATCTACCCTGGTAAGTGATACTATTATTTTGGATCATGTATATTGATCATGTCATGTGACTATTGGGGGTCTGGAGACCCAAGTTGACTTGTTGTTGTTGAGCATGGTAGATTTTGATGTGATTCTAGGTATGGATTGTCTATCCTCGTACCATGCTATTCTGGACTGTCATGCCAAGATAGTTACGTTGGCTATTGCAGGTGTTCCGAGGATTGATTGGCGAGGTATGACTGATTATGCACCCAGCAGGGTTTATCTTTCCTAAAGGCCCAACGGATGGTTGGGAAATGTAGTTTATCGTACTTTGCTTTTGTGAGAGATGTTGGAGCTGAGACTCCTAGTCTTGATTCTGTGCCCGTTGTAAGGGATTTTCCTGATATGTTTCCAGAAGACCTATCGGGCATGCCGCCGGACAGGGACATTGACTTTCGTATTCATCTGGGGCTGCACACTCAGCCTATCTCTATTCCTCCATATCGTATGGAGCCAGCATAGTTAAAGGAGTTTAAGGAGCAGCATCAAGAACTCCTAGATAAGGGGTTCATCGCCTGAGTGTTTCACCGTGGGGTGCACCGGTCTTATTTGAGAAGAAGAAGGATGGCCAATGACAATGTGTATTTACTACAGAAAGTTGAACAAGGTGACAGTGACGAATAAGTATCCACTACCCCGTATTAAGGTTTTGTTTGACCAGCTTCATGGGGGTAAAGGTATTCTCTAAAATTGATCTCCGTTCAAGTTATCACCAGCTGAAGATTAGGGATTCAGACGTTATGAAGACGCCTTTCACTACGAGATATAGGCACTATGAGTTTATGGTTATGTCATTCGGGATGACTAATGCCCCAGCTGCGTTCATGCATTTGATGAACAATGTATTTCGGCCGTATCAAGATTTATTTGTGGTTGCGTTTATTGATGACATCCTTGTGTACTCATGTAGTCAGGAGGATCACACACAACATTTGAGGGTGGTATTATAGAGACTGAGGGAAGAAAATCTTTATGCAAAGTTCTCCAAGTGTGAGTTCTGGCTTGGGTCTGTGGCTTTTCTAGGACACGTGGTATCTAGTGATGGTATTTAGGTTGATCCAAAAAAGATAGAGGCGGTGCAAAGTTGGCCTAGACCGTCCTCGACCATGGAGATTCAAAGTTTCCTCCATTTGGCAAGTTATTATCGCCGGTTCGTCCAGGTTTTTTTGTCTATTGCTTTGCCCTTGACCAAATTGACGGAGAAGAATGCTCCATTTGTATGGTCGGATGAGTGCGAGGAGAGCTTTTAGAAGCTCAAGGAAGCTTTGACCATAGCTCCACCGTTGGTCTTTCCATCAGCTTCAGGTTCATACACCATGTATTGTGATGTTTCGAGAGTGGGGATCGAATGTGTGTTGAAGTAGGAGGGTAAAGTTATTGCATACGATTCTCTTCAATTGAAGCCTCACGAGAAGAACTACCCCGTACATGATTTGGAGTTGGCTGCTATAGTTCATGCTTTGAAGATTTGGAGGCACTACTTATATGGCGTATCTTGTGAGGTATATATTGATCATCGCAGCCTTCAGCATCTGTTCAAACAGAAGAATCTTAATTTTTGCTTAAGGACTATGATATTACCATAGTGTGTCACCGGGGGAAGGCCAATGTAGTGGCCTATGCTTTGAACCAGAAGGCGGGGAGTATGGGTAGTTTGGCGTACATTCGAGTTAGGGACAAGCCATTGTAGTTGATGTCTAGGATTTGGCCAATCGGATGGTGAGGCTAGATATTTTGGAGCCTAGTCGGGTGTTGGCTTGTGTGGTTTCTCGGTCTTCCTTGTATGACCACATTAGACAGCGCCAATATGATGATCCACATTTGTTTGTCCTGAAGGACAGGGTTCAGCATGATGATGCCAGGGATGTAACTATTTATAGTGATGGCATATTAAGGATGCATGGTCGGATTTGCGTGCCCAATGTGAATGGGCTTCGTGAGTTGATATTCGAGGAGGCCCATAGGTCACGGTATTCCATTCATCCGGGTGCTGCAAAGATGTATCAAGATTTAAGACAACATTACTGGTGGAGGAGAATGAAGAAGATATTGTGAGTTATGGAGCTCGGTGTCTCAACTATCAGCAGGTCAAGTATGAGCACCAGAGGCTCGGTGGTGTACTTCAGCGCATGGATATTCCCGAGTGGAAGTGGGAGAGGATTATTATGGATTTTGTAAGTGGTCTCCCTAGGGCAACGAGGAAGTTTGATTCGATTTGGGTGATTTTGGTGTGTACTACCTACTCTTCGGAGCAGTTAGCATAGATTTTCATGCGGGAGATTGTACGGCTGCATGGGGTCCCAGTCTCCATTATCTCAGATAGGGGTACTCAGTTTACTTCCTAGTTTTGGAGGACTTTTCAGCGAGAGTTGGGCACATAGGTAGAATTGAGCTCAGCGTTTCATCTTTAGACGAACAGGCAGTCCGAGCGTACCATTCAGATATTGGAGGACATGTTGTGTGCCTGTTTTATTGATTTTGGAGGTTCTTCGGCTGAGTTCTTGCCACTTGCAGAATTTGCCTACAACAACAGCTATCAGTCCAGCATTCAAATGGCACCATATGAGGCCTTATGTGGGTGACGGTGTAAATCTCTGGTTGGTTGGTTTGAGCCCGGCGAGGCTAGGTTATTGGGGATAGCGTTGGTACAGGATGCCTTAGATAAGGTGAAAGTGATCCATGAAAGACTTCGTATAGCTCAGTCACGTCAGAAGAGTTATGTGGATCGAAAGGTTCGAGATGTATCGTATATGGTTGGAGAGAAGGTCTTGTTGAAGCTTTAACCTATGAAAGACATTATGAGATTTGGAAAGAAAGGGAAGCTGATTCCATGGTTCATTGGACCTTTTGAGATACTTAGGAGGATTGGGAAGGTGGCCTATATGATTGCTTTGACACCCAGCTTGTCGGGGGTCCATCTTGTACTACATGTTTCTATGCTCCAAAAGTATGTTGGGGACTCGTCTCATGTATTAGACTTCAGCAGGGTTCAATTGGATGATTACTTGACCTATGATGTGGAGCCAGTGTCTATTTTGGATCATCAGGTTCGAAAGTTGACATCTAAGGATATGGCTTCAGTGAAGGTGCAGTGGAGAGGTCGGCCCGTGGAGGAGGCCCTCTGGGAGACCGAGCAGGAAATACGGAGCAGATATCCTCTCCTATTTGAGGTTTCAGGTATGTTTCTTGACCCGCTCGAGGATGACTGTTTGTTTAAGTTTACTACCCGATTTCCCCCTTATATTTTCTTATTCATGTTTCATTATCAGCATTGGGTGAGCTAGAGTCGAATTGATTTGGTTTTGGTAGGAACTGAGACATTTAGTCTCCTTAAGGAAGACGTGTATTGGAAAAGTCAATCAGATGTTAAATACTGAGTTAAAGGGTTGGATGTGAATTCCTGTGAGTCAGATAGCTTTGGGGGATAATTTCTGACTTAGGAATGAGATCGGAATTGATTTTGGAAGTCCGGTGTAAAATTAGGCTTGAATTGGCGAAGTTAGTATTTTAGCGAATTCCGGTGGATAGGTGAGATATTTTCATAGGGACAGAATGGAATTCCGAGTTATTCAATAGCTCTGTGAGGTGAGTTTGGATAAGTGTTCAAAGTTTCAGATCTTTCGGAGGTGTTTAGGTCGGGTTTTTGATCGAATGTATAGTTAAGAAGTTTTAAAGAAAAATAGGCTTTGAATTGATGAAATTTGAGGATTTTTTATGTTTACGATATCATTTTGATGGTTCGATCAAGTTTGAATAAGGTAATAGAATATGTCTGTGCTTTTGGTTGAGGCCCCGGGGGCCTCGGGTTTAGTTCGAGTGTTTTAACGAGAGTTTTGAAGTGTGTTGCAGGTTTAGTTTTTCTGTCATATGGTATTTCGGCTTCTGCGGAAATGGACCGCAGAAGCGGGTGAAGGAGTGCAGAAGTGGTTTGTGGTCTTGTGAGGAGATTCTGCAAAAGGAGAATATAGTAGGTAAAAACGAGTCCGCAGGAGCGGACTGTCAACCGCAGAAGCGGTACTGGGTGATCCACAGAAGCGGATTTTTGGGACGCAAATGCGAAAATTGTAAACTTTATTGAAAACCGCATAAGCGGAGTTTTGGCTGCAGAAGCGGTCCAGCATAAGCTGAAACGGGACCGCAGAAGCGAAAGTCGCTGTTGGCAGAAAGGTTTATTAATGATATTTCATCCGTGACCCATTTATCTTTTCCTCCATTTTTGAACCACCTCAAGAGCTTTTTGGTAGAAATTGAAGAGCGTTATGACGAGAGTTGATTGGAGGTAAGTCTCCTGACCTAGAAACACTATTTTATTATACAATCAACCTTTAATTTTTGGAAAATTGGGTGAATATTTGTAGAACTAGGTCTTGAGTTTTGAAATAAAAATTTGGGATTTGAGGGAGCATTTGAACTCCGCTTTTTGTAAATTTTATATGTACAAACACATGGCGAGACGAGGAATCCGGTGATATGAGTTTCGTAATTTTTTTAGAAGTGGGCTCGGGGCTATGGTTTTTTCAACTTCGTGATTTTTGGTGTTTTTCAAGTTCTTTTGATTGGGTTTTGTTCCATTAGCCTATTGTAACATATCCTTTGTGGTTTTGATAAGATTCGGCGCGAGAGGAGGATGATTCGAGAGGAAAAGGAATAGCGGAGTAGACTTATGGCTGGTTTGAGGTGAGTAATAAATGTAGATGCTGACCTGAGGCTTTGAAACCCCGATATATCACACTGTTATGCTATATTGAGGCGAGACACGCACTCTATGACGAGTGTGGGGTCATTCGTGATTGGGGACTATGGTTTAGTCCGCCCCGGGTGGTGCTCAATCTGTGTTCATGACTAGAGGCTGATTAGTAAGCATCCTACTTGGAATTCATTCCTGTGTTAAACGCTGTTTCGAAATTCTTAGTCACATTCCTAAGATTTTTATAACTTAAACTATATTTTCCTAATAATTGGAACTGAGAATTACAACTCAAGTTTGTTGTGTGGCTCACATGCATATTCTGGACTGAGTATGGATCGGGCTGAACGCCCCAGCGATGATACGATGATATTGCGCTTGGGCTGTAAGATCCCCTCCGGAGTCTGAACCCCCACAGTGAGTGCGAGTACCCAAATAGATCGGCCTACACTCCACAACGGTCATGTGCATTGCATTCATACGTGGATATTCTCCTGTCATTGTTTTGTTGCCATTTTCACCGTTAATTGTGCTAAACTGTTGTATGTTGCTTTACATTGTGGTATTTCGTGTATTCTCACCCTCAGTCATTTTATATGCTTATTACTCACTGAGTTGGAAGTACTCATTTTACTCCATGCACCATGTGTGCAGATTCAGGTGTTCCGGGAGATTAGTTGAGCGGTTTGCTGTCTTTCAGAGTTACTTCGGAGTTGTCGAGGTAGCTGCCTGGCATCCGCAGGACGCAACTTCTCCCCCTTATCCATTTATATTTCTGCATCCTAGACTTATGTATTTTGAGGATTCATTACTTAGTTGTATTTAGAGGATCTAGATTCGGGACCCCAAATCTTTTGGGAGTTATATTCGTATTACCATAGCTTTCCGCATTGTTTCAATCTACTATTGAAATTATTAATCTTGTTAACTGTTAAAATAAATCAATTAACTGGCAATGAGTTTTCATACTTGGGTTGTGAGTGTTTTAATTGTCGGGCATGCCCAACAATTGTGTTGGGCGCCATCACGGCCGGGAATGGGGTCGTGACAAGTTTTATCACTTATTACTACTTTGAGACCTTTACTTGTTTCTGATCTCTGTTACCTGATACTATTTTCTTCTTCACTTTTGAATTTATGTGACTACTTGACCTACTTGACTACTATGCTTCGAATGTTTTCTTGCTGCCGAACGCTAGTTTGCCCCTACTGCTATTGTATGTTTGTGTTGTTTCTTTTAATCAACATGTTTAACTCTACATTCTTGTCCATCCCTGCTATTTATATGGTGAAGTGAAGAATCATGTTCCTTTATTGATTGATCTTTATTCCCCTGATCTTGTGACTAATTGCAACAACCTTTTCTTTTATGTGTCCTAATTTCACTCGCGTGTTTAAAATTAATTAATTCCTTTCCTTTTACTGTGATATTTTACTTTGCAGAATCCTTTCACATAATAAGCATATTTTGTACTTAGACTTGATTATTTTTTTCATGCTTTTACTACCTTTTTATGGCAATAATCAATCTGCCCCCAAACTGATTTCTTTTCTTAATTAAACATGTTGCTACCCGTTAAGTAGTGTCTCCTTAATTAAAGGGGAATCACTTGAGTTAATTTGATTCAAACTTGTGATTGTTTCCACATTTCGTTTTCAAAACTAAAAATACTTACACTCTTCTCTTTCAAACAAACAAGTTCCAACGGACACACAGATACTCACTACTTCTACTCTCAAACAGTTAGTTTTCTCAAAAGCTTTCGAGTTTTCTCTGAAGTCATAAGTTAGTTTCATTGGTTCTGGCTGCAAGTACTCTGCTTAATCTTTGCAACTGATATGTCCCTTCTTAATTAATACTGCCTCTCTCCTATGTGCTTATGTTTGAGTTCTTCCTTTATTTATTGTATTGCTTTCTGCAAGTCACTGTTTACTTCACTGCTTTATGAAATTTGTTGTTCCTGCTCTTATATGAACTCCCAACTCCTAAACTCCTTTGTATGTTGAGTTATGGTTCAGAAATAATGACAAAATTTAATATTGTTGTTCATGTATATAGACTGGATTCATAAAATCCTAAACTCTGTCAATTCCCATTCCATTTCCCCCTATGTGCACTCTAAGCCCAAGGCCTTGGTCTGGCAGTATCATAATTACTGTCCAGACCATAGTCTGACCTTCAATAGGCTGGTGCTCTTAATTGTGTGGCTGAACATGTTTGGGTCAGGCGTGTTCCAGCCAACTTTGTGTCTGGGCATGACCACCAACTTGTTATGGCATTCCCCAGCCCCTTTTGCACTTATACTCATTCCTAGAACCTAAGTTCTGTCCTTCTCTTGTGAGCCTTGCCTTGGGACCCTAGAGCTCCGTCTAAACTTGGACCCCTGAGAGCTGGCTCTTTCACACTGCACTGTACTCTTTCTAATTAGTATCTTGGTGTAAGCACTCCCTGGAGTTCTTGAAACTCCTTGGATCTCTGAAACACCCTAGATAAGAAAAGGCTTTGGAAATCTGGATCTCGGAAGTGGTTCAATCTCATATTGTTAGATAATAATTCTAAATTAGGCTGCTCAGATGTAGATGTAATTTCTGATATATTTTTTCTACCTTTTGGTCTGTAACTATGCATATAGATGCCATTCCTATAGGGATTTGCATTTCTGCATTTATAATGACATTAGGCAAACCATTAGGTTTAATGATGAATTAACGTATACATATCATGTTAATAAGGCTGTTGAAAGGTATTAAAATCAGCAGTCCATAGATATAATGCCTATAGGAACTTCAAATCAAAATTGACCCACTCGTCTGAAACAATACCGATATTCTTTACCAAAACAAACAATCTTACATGCTTTCTGAACTCTCCAAAACTCTCTCATAATCAATTCGGTGCATATTTTCTGAAAATACATTTTCCTAATAACCGGACAAGCATGTTTTTGAAATCAATCTGATTTCAGTTCATTAGAAACCCTTTTTGAATCAGCCTGGATAAATTCTTTATTAAAACTCGGCAACTCTATTCTTAAAAAATATGTTTTCTAAAACTCGTTTTAACCCTTTTCCTATGTTAAGTCTGCAATCTTTTTCTGAAAATTTTCCTATTATGCAAATCCTTTACAATCAGTAGTTTTGTCCCATACTTATATAAAATCATATTAATTAAAGTGGCTCAGTCTATGACATTTGCATTTGAGTGAGCCTAACGGACTTCCTGTCTAAAAGTATTTGTTGAATCAGTCCGCTTGCCACTTTAATTTAATTCAAGACCAAAACAAGTACTTGCATGATATGCTAAACTATATGACTTTATCTGATTTAAGGAGGCTTATATGAGCCTTACTTGCTTATCTGCTTTCCCCTTTATTGCATTATGTGTCTTTGATTGACGCCATAGTATTTTATCCTTTTAAACTCTTAAAATGCCCCAAATCCCTTTCCCTTTAGGATTAGTAGTCCTATATGCCTTCGAGACTGATAGGATTGGGACCGGTACTAGAATGCAACAAGTAACGAAAGTTTCCGCGCCTTAATACCTTAACGGGGTGGGAAGAGTAGAATATGGATAAAATGACTGATGCGCTAATATCACTTGCGACTCTTCTTCTGAGGAGTGATTGCTGGATATTGCATTGATTTGATACATATTATTTGTAAACGTACGACCCCTCTCCCATTTACTTTTTAAATTTTATGTTTTATATTAAAACCAACTTTTCTAAACTCTCTACCTCTTTAACATTGAAAGTTGTTTGCAAAACTATATGAAGCCCTTTTGCCTTATTTTTTTCTTGTCTTCTTAAAGTCACAATTGTAGCATGGCCAGGAACCACACTTCTGGATCTTGAGGGATGCCTAACACCTTCCCCTCGGGATAATTTCTAGCTCTTACCCTATTCTCTGGTCTCTTCATCTTGAACTCTTCAAAAAAGTATCCTAATGCACTATAATCATTTGGTGGTGACTTTTTAACTTCTAAACCCAATTCCCGAAAGGGAATAGAGTTGTCCTCCCAATGTCGTATACCCGACTCCGAACTTCATTTGGAAAAAGGGGGCGTTGACAGCATGATGACTCTGATGGGGATATCTTTAGGCTTTTCCCATTGCATGATATTTGTGACTTTATTATCTTTTTTTACTGCCTTTACTTACTATCTTTATTTCCCTTACTATGAAACTGACATGGCTATTCATGTCTTTTCTCTTTTTGATGCTTTCTTTACTGCTTTCCTTTACCATTGTTGTATTGTCGAGAATTTATTGTGATTATTATCTTATGAACGTGGAAATACATGACAATCTATTTCAGTCTTGTAATCACATATTCAACATCATCTTTCACTCGTGCCAAACAAAATAACATAGCAACGCTTATAATGAGTGGTTGCGCTCTTCCAATATTATCACCCTTTAAATTTGGCGAAGACATATTTGTGGTAAAAGCAGTCGATCAGCGGTGCAGTCGATGGTTCTGTGCCTTTCCCTCTTGAGTTGTCTGCTCAAGGGTACCGGTCTAATACCCCATAGAAACCTTACTCTGTTTAATTGTGCATGCATCATGGTCAAACCTAGCCGAGTCAGTTATGTTGTCCATATAATGACTCATTAAGATATCCTTGTCCAAAGTCCACGGGTTTCCTTGAAACCCAAAAGGACACCACCATGTTCTTTGCATTTATTTGGAGAACTGAATGCTTTTTATGCTAATTATTGGTTAAAATAGTCGAGTCCGGTGGGGGTATGGTCTTAACCCTTTTTTTGCAAAAAATGGAGAACCAAGTTCCCGACTTCGGTATGGTCAACATACTCTCACTCTTTCATACCTGGTGGAGGAACCTCTCGTCAAGTAACCAAATTAACGAATGGAAAGAGAGTTACTAGGGCTAGTGAGAAGCTGGAATATCTGGAATATAGTCTGCTGGAATTGGAAGGGAAAGTGAGGAAGAGAGTCACTGACTGTCAAAACATTGATGGAAGCGAAGGAGAACGCCTGGCAAAGGCATTTTTACTGGAAAATCTGCGCGAGCTGGAGGATCTGATCAATGAGAACATTCAACCTGAAGAAGTTCCTTCTGGGACCGAGTAGTTAAGAGTCTTTTTATTTTTTCTTTAATGATGTAATAAGGCCAATGTCCAATAGTGACATTTTAATTTCTGTTATTTAGCGAGGTTTTGGGATTTGACTTATATTTATCTATAAAATGAGGCATTTGGCATTATAAGTTCTCCAAAACTATTTGTCGCTAGGCTTACCTCAGGCATAACGAGGTACCCAAATTATGACACGATTTATATTCTCGCACAATGTGCTTAAATATTGCAGCCTTTTCTTTTCATAACCCGCACTAACTTGCTACCTTTTATTTTTCTTTTATTTGTATTCCCCTTCCCAAAGGTTAGTTCGTGCACTTTGGCACCATCATCATACTCCACAAGATCCAAGGGCCATCAACCTCCTCCTCCTCCAAGTCCTATCCAGAACAAGAAAAAAGGTAGAATGAGAGATTCAAGCACCAGAAAGGAAATCAAGAGAACTGAGATTCCACAGGGTACCCCGGTCGCAAAGGAAACTACTACCCAACTTGAGTAGAAGTTACTGAAGTTTCGAGTAGAACTGGATCAAGTTCGGACTTGGCAAACTTGTCATTTTTCTTTAACACTCCCAATATCAACTTTCCAAACACCTAATGTCCCATACCTCCACAGAACATCCTATAACCAATGAAATAACTCACTCATACTCAATTGCAACACATGTAATATTACTAACACCACTCCATTACTCATCCCTGAACCGTTGAACACCACAAATGATCTTACCCACAATACTCCCATCTATGTAGATACCATACCCAAATAGACTCAACCAATCTCAAGTGAACATGAGTCTGATGACAAGGACTCTCTCATCAAAAACTTGGCAGCAGAACTCAAGAAATTGACCAGCCGAGTCCAGGGCGTGGAATGAAGAAAAGGTATAGAGGGGCTGATTTATGAGGACCTCTGCATTCATCCAGATGTTGAACTCCCAGAGGGGTATAAACCTCCCAAGTTCGAGATGTTCGATGGCACTGGAGATCCCAGATTCTATTTGAGGATATATTGTGATAAGTTGTTCGAAGTCAGAAGGGATGAGAAAATCCGTATGAAGCACTTCATGAGAAGTCTGAAGTGGGATGCTTTATTTTGGCTCAGAACCCCAAGAAATGGACAAGGTGGGTAGGTATGGCATCAGATTTCATAGATAGGTTCCGATTCAATACAGAGAATTCACCGGATGTATTATACATCCAGAATTTGAAGAAGAAGCCTACCGAGACATTCCGCGAGTATGCTACTCGTTGGAGATCAGAGGCTGCTAATGTCAGGCCAGCCTTAGAAGAGGAACAGATGAGCAGATTCTTTGTCCGGGCTCAGGATCCACAATATTACAAGAGTTTAATGCTAATCAAGGGTTAGAAATTCTCCGATATCATCAAGCTGGGAGAAACAATTGAGGAAGGCATTAGGAATGGTATGGTTACTAATCTTGAAGCAATGCATGCCACCAACAAGACTATACAGTCTGGTGGCACGTCTAAAAGGAAGGATGTGAGTGCTGTGATGGTTGTACAGGGAGACAAATCACCAATAAAAAACCACACTTACCCGTCACCTCCACTTATATATCAGCCTATCCGGAATTACTGAGCACCCGCACCCTCCTATAAAAATCCACCACTTGTTTACCCTTCATCTCCACATCCCATATATCAATCCACTTCACCCAAATACTCTTAACCTGCACCTGTTTACCAAGCTTATAATGCCCAACCATCTCACTACCAATCACCTCCCACTCGCCAAAATTTCCTAAGACCCAGGCCAAATTTTGATCGCAGACCTCCAGACAATACACATCCATATATGAGCCCATTGACTAGCTATATGAGAGACTTAAAGCTGCTGGTTACATCTCCCCTACCCCTTTCATAACTCCAGAAAATCCTTCCTAGTGGGTCAACCCTAATAAGACCTGTGCGTACCACTCCGGCATGAAGGGACATACCATTGATGAGTGCCGCTCATTGAGGGACAAGATTCAACATTTGCTTGACAATAAGGTTATCATAGCAAAGAAGCTTGTTCCCAATGTCTGCAACAAGCCTCTGGCCAACCACAAAGGTGGAGACATTCACATGATCGACATCGAAGATGACTGGGACCCCAAGGGGTTAGTAGGATTTATTGCTGAGGGTGATGAACCAAAGAAATCGACAATCACGCTTAACCCAATTGTTGTGCAAAATTAGCCCTCCAAGCACGATGAAGTGAATATGCCTATACCTCTTGAATTTGAAGCACCTTCTTCTATGAAGGTGGCCAGACCAATTGAGGTTGAGTTTGGAGTCTCGAAGGCACCTGCACCTTTTAAAGTTGTTGTGTTAACACCAAGGGTACCTATTCCTCTAGCAATGTCAGACATAACACCGTTCCACTCAAATGCTATACCATGGGATTACACAGCTGAAACGAGAAGGAAAGGGAAGACCTAGATGGGGGAAGCAATTGTTGTATTGGGTATAACCAGAACATGTAGGGTTTACACTCCGGAGCACCTAGCTGAGTCCGATAAGCAAGCCTCTAGTTGGCCTATTAAAACGATCCCAATGATCTTTGGAGGAAAATACAAGCTAAAGAGTACTCGGTTGTTGAGAAGTTTAAAAAACACCAGCGCAGAACTCCATCCTAGTTCTTCTGCAGAGCTCTGACGCACAGAGAAATGCCTTGATGAATATATTGAGCGAAGCTTATGTGCCCAGCAACATAACCAGAGGAGAAATGGAAAATATGGTAGGGCACGTACTAAAAAACCACAAGATCACCTTACACGAATATGAGCTGCCACCGGAAGGGCTGAGTCACAATAAGGCCCTGCACGTCACTGTGCAATACAAGGATTACTTCATCACTAAAGTCCTGATCGGTGGAGGATCTATCCTCAACATCTATCCACTGGTCACTCTTAGAAAATTTGGGAATAGCCTGCACGAGATCAAAGATGGAGCCATCAATGTCAAAACCTTCGATGGGTCTTAAAGGTCTACTATTGAAGAGATTAGCCTATGCCTGCAAATGAGACTAAATTGGTTCGATGTTGACTTTCAAGTGATAGATGTCCCAGCACCCTAAAACTTGCTGTTGGGACGACCAAGGATCCACGCCGCTGGAGCTGTAGCATTTGCATCGACCTTACATTAGGCAGTGAAGTTAGAATGGAATCACCAAGAGGTGATTATTCATGGTGATGGTAGCAACCCCATATATATTCGCCAGACAATCCTGATGATTGGAGGCAAAAGGATAATAGGAAAAGAAATAGATCACCCCATTCAAAGGGTCAACGTTGTAGACGAATATAAACGCTTGGACAAAAAGATTAAAGTATCCTGAATTGGTGTGGATATGATCCTAGGAAGGGACTTGGCAAGAACCTATAGAATAATCACCAAACCCATCAAGCTGAAGAAGCATGGTACTACACTTGGTTTGGGGTATGAATACACCAGGAAGGAGTTCGATGACTGGTCGTCACCATGGCGTGGTCCCTACTATCAATTTGGGCATTCGATACCTCACATGAAGCAGACTTTCTAGCCGAAAGACGCCATACATGGATCATAGGAAGATGAAGAATTAGCAGCCATGCAGAATCTGTTCCCGGAGGACGATGATACGGACTGCTGTGTTATTTTCTAGGAGGAAGGCCCTTCAATACAAGCTATGAACCGAGGAGAGCTCTTCAGAAATTGGTCAATAAGAATCACCAGGGCTCGGAAAGCTTCAGGGTATCAAGGCTAAACAAAATCACCATGCATCACATTTTTACTTTTACTAGCTGATTTTATTTCCGCATTGTCTCTAATTTTGAAAAAATTTATGATATTCAAAATTATTATGAATACAATAAAAGCATTTCAGTTTATTATATATCTGTCTCTTATTATTTTTCTCTATCATTTACTTTATTTACACATCATTACTATTACTTACCTTAACGATGAAGTAACGATTGTGACTTGCAACGAGACGACGCAACAAACGAATATATATTCAGAAGAGGATGATATACTAAAAGAGGTCGTCAGAGAAGTCAAAATTTTTAAGAATAGACCTAAATCTAACTTGGACGAAACTGAGGTCGTTAACTTGGGGGACACAGAGAATGTCAAAGAAACACGCTTCAGTGTTCACCTATCATCATCAGAAAAGAAAGAGTATAAAGAATTCCTAAAGGAATATGAAGACATATTCGCCTGGCGGTATGATGATATGACTAGTCTTAGTACATCCATTGTAGCTCACTAACTACCAACAGATCGAACATGTCCGCCGGTAACACATAAGCTTAGAAAATTCAAACCCAACATGAGTTTGAAAATGAAAGAAGAGGTTACCAAGCAAGTCAAAGCCAAGGTTCTCAAGTCAAGCAACTCGTGCCAGTACCAAAGAAGGATGGGAAAGTTAGAGTCTAGGTCAACTACCGTGATCTCAACCGGGCTAGACCCAAAGACGACTTCTCCTTGCCGAACATACACATTCTTATTGGCAACTGCGCCAAGCATGAATTGCATTCTTTTGTTGATTGTTTCACTGGGTATCATCAGATATGGATGGATGAGGAAGATGCAGAGAAAATGGATTTCATCATGCCGCGGGGGATGTGTTTTTACAAGATGATGCCATTTGGTTTGAAGAATGTTGGTACCATCTATATGAGAGCCATGACTACTATCTTTCATAACACGATACACAAGGATATCGAGGTATATGTAGACAACGTCATCATCAAATCCACGAAAAACACTAATCATATGGAAGATCTGAGAAAGTTCTTCAACAAAATGAGGAGGTACAATCTGAAACTGAATCCCGCCAAGTGTGCATTCGGGGTTCCTGCCAAAAAATTGCTGGTCTTCATTGTGAGTCGTCGAGGAATGGAATTGGATCCATAAAAGGTCAAAGCCATCCAAGAATTGCCACCGCCAAAGAACAAGAAGGACGTGATGAGTTTCCTAGGGAGATTCAACTATATCAGCCTGTTCATAGCTCAGTCCATTGTTATTTGTGAACCCATCTTTATAATGATGAAAAAGAATGTTGTTACCAAGTGGATGGACGATTGTCAGAAAGCTTTTGACAGAATTAAGGAATACCTGTCAATGCCGCCAGTCTTGGTTTCGACCGAGACAAGAAGATCTCTATTAAATTACTTGGTAGTATTGGATGGAGCATTCTATTGTGTTTAGGGACAACATGATGAAATGGGGATAAAGGAGCAAGCCATATACTAGATCAACAACAAGTTCACCCCGTATGAGGCCCGATATTCTCTTTTAGAGCACACTTGTTATGCTCTGACTTGGGTAGTGCAGAAGTTGAGGCATTACTTCTTTGCTTACACTGCTTATCTCTTATAGAAAATGCACCCTCTAAAGTATATCTTGCAAAAACCCATGCCCACTAGCTTGCTATTAAGTGAATTCGACATTGTTTATGTGATCGAGAAAAAAATCAAAGGTCAAGCCTTGGCAGATCATCTCGCCGAGAATCTCGTGGACAAAGAATATGTGCCTCTAAAGACGTATTTTCCCGATGAAGAGGTATCTCTCGTAGGAAAAGATATTATAGAATCCTGTGATGGTTGGAGGTTATTTCTTGACGAAGCTCCAAATTTCAAAGGAGTTGGCATAGGAGTAGTCGTAGTATCAGAAACCGGCCAGAACTACCTGGTATCAGCGAAGCTCAGGTTTTCTTGCACCAATAATATGGCCGAATATGAAGCACATCTTGGGGCTCAAAATGGCCATTGACATAAACGTTTAGGAATTGCTAGTAATTAGGGATTTAGACTTGCTCATACATAAAGTTCGAGATGAATAGGAAACCAAGAACTCTAAGATACTTCCCTACTTGCATCACATACAGGAGTTGAGGAAAAGGTTTACAAAGACAGAATTGCAGCACGTCCCCAAGGTCTAGAACGAGTTTGCAGATGCATTAGCTACTTTTTCATCCATGATCCAGCATCCAGACATAAATTTCATTGATCCCATCCCAGTAAATATTCATGATCAGCCAGCATATTGTGCTCATGCAAGGAGGAAGCAGATGGAAAACCATGGTTCCATGACATCAAGGAGTACTTGACAACAGAATACCCAGAACTTGCAAACACCACTCCGAAACGCAAACTTTGTAGGTTATCCAACAACGTCTTTCACAATGGAGGAATCTTGTATATGAGGACTCCCGATTTGGGTTTACTAAGGTTTGTCGAAGCAAAAGAAGCATCCAAACTACAGGATGAAGTGCATGCAGGGACCTGCGGACCGCACATGAATGGTTTTGTCTTATCAAAGAAAATACTCCGAGCACGGTATTTTTGGTTGACTATGGAAGCAAACTACAACCATTATGATCGCAAATGCCATCACTGTCAGATACATGCATATATGATAAAGTTGCCTCCGAACAAGCTTACTTCAACAAGCTCATCATGGCCATTCCCCGCTTGGGGAATGGATGTAATCGGACCTATCGAGCCAGCTGCGACAAACAGACACATATTCATCTTAGTAGCATGTGATTATTTCACCAAATGGATTGAAGCATCATCATACAAGGAGGCCATTAAGAAAGTTGTGGCAGATTTTATCCGCGACCGCATTATTAGTTGGTTTGGAATTCTGAAATCAATCATCACTAATAATGGTTTCAATCTGAACAGCGACTTGATGAAAGCAATGTGTGAAACATTAAAGATCAAATACAAAAACTCTACAACCTACATGACTCAGATGAATGGAGCTGTGGAGGTAGCCATCAAGAATATCAAGAAAATACTAAGGAAAATGATCGAAGGCACAAACAATGGCATGAGAAGTTATCATTCTCCTTATTGGGATACCGCACCACTGTCTGCACATCAACTGGGGAAACCCCCTACATGTTGGTTTATGGTACAGAGGTGGTGATTCCGGCCGAGGTATAAATTCCCTCTTTGAGAGTCATACAAGAAGCAAAGTTGGATGACGCAGAATGGGTAAAAGGTCGCTACGAGTAGTTAACCCTTATTGATGGGAAAAGATGAATACAATTTTCCATGGTTAGTTATATCAGAACAGAATGTCCAAAGCTTTCAACAAAAAAGTTAAGTTGAGGAAGTTTACACCAGGGAAGCTAGTGTTGAAGAAAATATTCCCACATCAGGATGAGGCCAAGAGGAAGTTCTCTCCCAATTGGTAGGGTCCGTACATGATTTACATGGTTCTAACTAAAGGAGCCCTTATTCTTGTAGAGATGGACGGAGAGGTCTGGCCGAAGCCAATGAACTCAGATGCGGTGAAATGATATTATGTGTCACCACTTATGATTCCATTTCTGATGTAATTTGAACTACGCCTGACCTGATTCCTATTTAAGAGGGGATACGTAGGAAGCACTATGGGTTCGGTCACTCTAAAATAAAATTTTCGTTTTGCACTGCTATAGGAACTAAGGCAGAATTTTGAGAAGGACCCTCAAAATTCCAAAGTTAATTTTAGTCCACGCATCGCCATAAGCGCCAGCCCAGTAAACTGGACAGAATTTGGAGGAGGCCTCTCGAAATTCTGAAGATTATTTTCTTAGCCATTCAACATAGCCGTCAAAAATATTCGCTCAGCAAACTGGGACAGAATTTTGAGGATAGGTTGCAATGTCTTGAACATCACCGCAGTAGTTGGTTCATCTAAAGAAAACTATTTTTCTATTATATACGTATGTTATATTAACTAAAGCATGCATAAATATTATCTGAATTTCTCTTGTTTAACGATGCTACCCCAATAATACACAATGTTAAGAGCCAGGGGAAGATGAACTAACCTTTCCCCCCTTTCAGGGCTCATAATTTTTGTTTGGATACAAGCACTCGAATGGCAGTATTGTTATGTATACTTAAATATGCATGATTTCCCGAGAATGAAAATTATTAGAATTATCATTTGCCGGCAATTGCTATCCGTGCACAATCTCCCCAGTAGTCATATTGTCATACTCGGCTATCATCTAAGAGATCTTAATACTAATCGTCCATTTACATTCTTACACTACATAAGGCTACTCTTCTGCCTTTCAAAACTAAACCCCGTCTCCATCTGCATAAGGCTATCCATCTACCTTACGAGGTTAAGCTCTACCTCCATCTGCATTTACTGCAATAAGGCTATCTATCAGCCTTCCGAGACTAAGTTTTGTCTCCATCTGCATTCCTGCATAAGGCTATCTATATGCTTTCCGAGGTTAAGCTATACCTCCATCTGTATTTCTGCATAAGGCTACTTATCTACCTTTCAATACTAAGCCCTGTCTCCATTTACATTTCTGCATAAGGCTACTTATCTAGCTTCTGAGTTTAGGCTTTAGCTCCATTTGCATTTCTACATAAGGCTACTGTTGATACCCAATTTTTCCCCATATACTTCAACGCTAAAAATATTCCCAAAATAGCATATAGATGCATATATAAGCACCTACAAAGGTCTTGGTATTTTTCTACATTTTTTAAAAGATTTTAAAATTAATTTGTGACGTATTTTTGCACTATAAACCCCAATATTTAGTCCCAAATCTTGTTATTTTGATGAGTAATTTATTTTGTTCTCCCATTTGCATAAAATTTATTTTACATTATTTTTACAGAATTTTACAAGTGGATTAGGTATTTCTATATTAAAGTTGCATGAAATTGTAATTTTAGCCCATTTCTCAATTTAACAAGTATTTTAACTACAAAAGCATTCCTAATAATTTAGTTGATACTTATACATATTTTATTAACTTAGTATATTAATTGAATTTTAATAATGCCATTTACTATTTTTTTTTAAAGAAATTCAATTGGGGGAAAATGGCTATTTAGATCGTAGCCCCTTTTATTTCAATTGTAACCCAATTGCAGCCAAAATTCCACCCCAAATTGACCTACCCAATTGCATTACCCAATTTTCAATCCACCCGATCCAAATCTGTTCTAATTAACCCGCCCGTCCCCTCATATAAAATCGTGGCCATTGATTATTTAGACCAACGGACCACGTTAAACCTGCCTTAATTAAACCCAAAGCACCCCCAAACCCTAACCATTCTCTCATTTCAGCCCCCTTTGTATCCCTTTACCCCCCAAATGCTCTCTAGACCCTTCTCAACCCTTGCCTGCTCAGGCTCCATTTCACCGGCGATTATGGCTTCCCAAGCCTTAAAACACCTATATCCACATCTCCTCACCTCCTATGGCTCTTGGGTTTGAAGATTGGAACCCTATCTCGAAGGCTATCAACCCAGAGGTCCTTCGACGTGAGTTTTGTGGCCGTGCCCGGCCTTTCTCCGGCAAGCCTTGAGGCTGTGAGTCCTTCGCCGACTCCGAACCAGTCCGTTCCAAGCTTTCTCGCTATCTAGGGTGCTTTCTCTGAAACCCTAAATCTCTATGCTTTTCTCTGAGTATTTATCTTTACGATCTCCGTTAGATCCTAGTTTTTTCTAAAAGTTTCAAAGTATTTCTCATATTTTTTTTTGCCGATTTGGTTTTCAAACTGTTCGTCTTCTAAAACAATTAAGGTTTCTTTGACTACTCTGATTTCCTTGATTTCATTGCGCTACTATGTTTTCTTCTAGTTCTTATTGTGATTTCTGAGTATTTTCCAACATGGCTCCTATGTATTTCTTTACTATGTTATTTCTAGGGTTTTCGAGTTAATATGCTTGCTGTGTTCTCTATTCTTCATTGTGTTCATCTTCATCTATGTTCTTCTTTACTCTATATGTGACAAAAACCCTATGTGTTAAGGATTTTCCGCCTCTCTCTGTGTACTTACTCGCTTCATGTTCAAACCCTAGCTGCCTCTAATTTTTACTTGTGTGCTTCTGCTTCATGATTTGTTCTATAATTCCAGTTTTGCATGTTCGAATATATGCATCTTTATATATTCACATTTTCCCTTTTTCTGAATAACCATTGCTTTAGGGAAAATTGATTTCTTATAGCTTGTTTTGATTCTCTAATTTGTACATGCTCTCAATTACCTGATTCTCTAGGTGATAAACTTGCCTTATGTGTTAAACGTGTGAATTGCAAACCCCTTTTATGAGAACTTGTCCTGTATTTTGTGACTTGTACTTAATTTTCTTTCCAAAAATAAACTTAGGTTTATTTACCTCAAGCCGGTTCCTTAATTAGAGGGAACGCTTTCCCTAATGTATTGTAATTGATATTGAGATTGATTTCTTGCCTCAATAGCTGCTTATTTTCAAACTATAAATATCCTCCATCTCTTTTCACTTCGACAGACATAGTTACATGAATTATCCTCAGTTTTACTCACTAAAAACTCTCTCTTATCTCCTATTCTTCTCTGTTGCTTGTTCTATTGCTGAAGTTTAGCCGGCTAAAACCCAAGGCTAAATTATAAAGTCTCATATGCTTTACTTGCTTTACTACTCAAGTTTGCAACTGGTAGGCTCTTAATTCATATTATCAACCTCCAAACTACCTATTTACTTAACTCTTTCCTTTGCTTGTTTATGGTCATTTAAGGTTCTTGCATGCTTAACCCCCTTTTTTACCCTTTCCCCTGTCTGTTAATTGTTCATTATTATGGTTTAACTTCCTGTACATCCCTTTCCCCCAAGTCCCTTTAGTTAATTCTGTTTATTTCAAGTGTTCTTATGTGATCCCCCTTCCCTTAAACCCTGTATATATGTGAGTTATGTTTTAGGCTAGGGTGGCACCTCATTGCCACTCCTAGTTTAGAATTAAGGTTGTTATCAGCCTATACTAAGAGTAATCCCATTCCCTATGCCCATACTATGTGTTTGAGCCTTGACACAGGCCTGTTGGTGTACTAATCACCATACATACCCTAGTCTGACTTGTTTGCAAGTCTGCTCTTGCTTGTTGAACCATGTAAGAGTTTCGGGGTGTGCTAGTCTCACTTCATGGCTAGGTATGACCACCTCTTGCATTGATTTTCCTCTAATTCCAACTTTTACACTTATTCTTAGTTCTTTAAGTTCTACCCCCCTTTGGTAAGCCATGCTTAGGGACCTTGGAGTCTCCTCTAAACTTTGATGCCTTAGGGCTGGTAATATCACACTTGCACTACTCCAATTTCTTTGAGTGTAAGCATTTCTTGGGTTTCCATGAAAGATTTGGAACTTTGTAACACTCTAAAGAGAAAGCCTCAGATTTGGGGCTCGGATTTTGTAAAATACATGTATTGGATATTACGATTGCATTAGGCAGTTTGGATCTAGCTGTGGGTTATGATGTATTTTATTTTATTTTGGCTCTGTAATAGTAACTTTGTAATAAAAATTTGGAGAATATAGTAGTAAAGGGTAGAGGAGGGGTTTGTTTTAGTTATTTGCATGTTAATGGGGTAGAAATCATGCCTATAGGACTTTAACTAATTTGAACCACCTAGATATCATAGCTGTAGGACCTTTTCTAACTTGAATCACCTAGATATCATGCCTATAGGACTTTTGCTAACTTGAATCACTTAGAAATCATGCCTATAGGACTTTTACTAATTTGAATCACCTAGATCTCATGCCTATAGGCCTTTTACTAATTGGAAGTATATAGAAATCATGCCTATATAATTGCAAAAGAAAATAGGCAAAGTATAGGTAATACAATCTTCGCCTGACTAAAACTGATAAAAACAATGTTGAGTAATGAAAGGAGTTAGAATAGATACCCTGCCTATAGGATCTTAAAACTCACTTAAATTGATAATCAGTAATCCGGCAATTGTCTCGGCATTTTTCAACACAATTTGTTAAAACATGTTTGCAACTCTATGAATTTATATTTTTTATCACTAAAAGAAATCGTTATCCAACTCTCTATCTGAATTTTACTTGCAAGGTTACTTTCAAACAGCTTTTCAAATTCTACCTTCTTTTTAAAAGACTCTACTTCTGAAACATTTCTTTAAAGAAGTTCTGGCAAATCTTTTAAAAGCCTTTCGGAACTTCTGCACATTTGTTTTACTTCTTTAAACGTGTCTGCATTAGTCTTCAATTGACAAACCTGGTAAAATACTCCAACTCCTAACAATTGGATCCAAGTTTCCTAATGTAGACCTTTTATCTAATTATATGTGTTAAACTGATCCGCCCGATGCTTAACATTAATTAAAGACAAAATCAGTATATGCAAGTCATGCTAAACTAGTTGTAATATGATCCTCGGGGTTTGTATGAGCTTTTGAGTGTTTGTTTAAATACCCACGTATTTGCTATCTGTTTTGATTGTCGTTCTAGTGTTTTTACCTTTGAAAACTTCATATATATCCTATCATTATCTCCCCCCTCTTAGGATTAGAAGTCCTAATACCCCAAGACTAACAAGTTGGGATGGGTATTATCATGCAATAAGTAAACGATGCCAATGCGTTTCAATACCTTAACGGGGAGAGAAGGGTAGAATATGGAGATGATGACCAGTGCGCCAATGCCATATGCGACCCCTCTTTGAGAAGTGTGAGCGGGGTATTGTACCGATGTGATCCATATTATAGTCAAACTAGGACCCCCTTTTCCTTTGCTTTCTTTATTTAAAGGTTTTCTAAAGTAATGCTTTTCTTTTCAAATCCATTCTCTCTTCTACTTTATTTAACTTATGCCTTTTCCTTTTTAATATTCCTAAAGTTGTCCGAATGTTTATATGTGAATCTTATCTGTCTACTTGCTTCATCTCTTCATAAAGTCACATTAGCACGGCCGGGAACCACACTAGTGGATCTTGAGGGGTGCCTAACACCTTCCCCTCGAGATAATCTCAAGCCTTTACCCGAACTCTAGTTTTCTTTCAAAATATTCCATTCATTTTTAAAAGTTTCCTAATGCAATATAATCATTAGGTGGCGACTCCTCAAATTCCATAACCCAACTTCCAAATGTTAATGAGAGTTGTTTTGCCCATAATGTTGTAAAACCCGATTTCGCTTTTGAAAAATGGGGTGTCGACACCATGGCGACTCTGCTGGGAATTTTTCTTTAAGGCTTTTACCATTACGTGTTTTGTGACTTTATTTCTTTTTTTACTAAATTTATTTATTGATTTAATCATTTCTTCATTACTAACTTGTTTCTTCATGTCTTCCTTTTTTCAACTGTTTTACTGCTTTGCTCCCTTTACTTCATTTCAATTCCATCTTAAATTTCGAGCATATATTGTAAGCATTATCTTATGAACGTAAAAATAGATGTACTTATTTCATTTTTGTAATTTCATCATTCAACATCATTTTCCACTCGTGCCAAACAAATCCTATACCAACGCTTATAATGAGTGGTTTCGCTCTTCTAATTTTTACAAATCCCCTAAATTTGGCAAAGGCATATTTGCTGCTAAACGAGTCGATCAACGGTGTAGTCGACGGTTCCGTGCCTTTACCTCTTGAGTTGTCTGCTCAAGGGTACCTTGTCTAGCACTTCAAAAGTAGGAACCTTACTGTGTTTAACTGCTCATGCATCATGGTCAAACTAGTTGAGTCAGTTATGTCGTCCGCATAATGACTCATTAAGATAGCCTAAACCAAAAGTCCATCGGGTTTCCTTGAAACCCAAACAGACGCCTTCACGTTATGTGCATTGATTTGGAGAACTAAATACCTTTTGCTAATTATTGAGTTAGATAGTCGAGTTCAGTGGGGTTAGATCCTAACTCTCTATTTTGCAGGAAATGATTCACGAGGTCCCCAGATTCGGTATGGAATCAAACATTCAACAAAAGATACTAAGATGGTGTGAGGATCTGCATGGTAGTGATCGGGTTTTTGTCCGCAAGCACTTAGGGAATCTTCCTTCACACCTGGAAGTTAGGCCAGATAATAAGATTGTGGAAGCTAATACTCTATATTGGGATGGTGAACGGTCTGTCTTCCGCTTCGAGGGTATTGAGATGACGCCGCTGTTGGAAGAAATTGGGGGTCTAGTCGGAATTCCTTAGGATAGCCCGGGGCTACTTATACCAGAAAACCGCAAAGGTAGAGGGTTCCGGAAAATGATGGGGCTCAAAAAGAATCCTAAACTGACCAGTCTAAAGGACTCCTACATATCCTTTGACTTCATGTATGAAAGGTTCGGGCATAGAAAATCCTACCGCACTCACATGGATGAGTTCGCCCTCGCCTCTCTGGGGCACATACATAGGAGAGCCTTTGTATTCATGTTCTGTTTCCTGTGCATGATAGTATTTCCAATGAAGAAGGCTAGAATCCATACAAGACTAGCCATGGTAACCAAAGCCATAATGGAGGGTATCGACGGGCAGACATTCAGCATAGCACCCATGATCCTCGCTGAACTGTATCGAGCCTTAGAGAAATGTCAACAAGGGGAACCACTTTGAAGGGTGCAATTTGATACTACAGCTTTGGCTCATTGAACATCTCTAGAAGGGATACTATAGAGAAGAGATCATACGCCGAGACTGGGATGACCTTATCGCTTTCCATCATCCAAAGCTAATGCATTTCATGCTATCGCTTTCCATCATCCAAAGCTAATGCATTTCATGCTATCGCTTTCCATCATCCAAAGCTAATGTATTGCATGCCTAATATGTTCGCTCGCCCGGAAGACGCCAGTGGATGGGTGGAACTATTGGAGAATTTGAAAGAAGAGCATGTACAATGGATGTACGAGTGGTTTCCAACTTGGGAGTTTATCATTCGGTCTAGGGATGCGCCATTCCTTGTACTCATCGGCTTAAGAGGAACTTAACTTTATGTCCCTCTCTGAGTCATGAGGAAAGCAGGAAGAAAGCCCATTATACCATGGGTAGAAAAGATGAGTCACTATAGGGCTGACTTCCAAGATGACGATAGCCTATACAGGTATTGAGCTCAGCATATGTGTCATTCTAAACTCATTTTGGAAAAAGAATCTATGGAACCAGACAGGTATTAGGCGGGGCATGCGCCGCTTTATCCGGGATGGTTGGAAGACGATCATATTATCTTGGGAAAAATATATTTCGTCCATGGTCACAGGGTTATTGATGAGAAGACTGCATCAAAGGTCAAGTACAATCAGCTACGCAAACGGATGCAAGAGTGCGAAAGTGAACATCGAGAAATATTAAAGGCCCTAGAGAAGATAATCAATGAGTGGAAATACATAAATATCCGCGCAAACAACTGTTTAGGGTACTTGGAACGGGGTTTAGTGGAGATGGAAGACAAGTTTCTGAAAAGGATCAACGACTATCAGGAAGCTGAAGGTAACGAAGGTGGGCACTTGGCTCGGGCTTACTTGTTGCTGGGATTGCGCGAGTTGATGAAACTGTACGAGGGAGGCAAAGATACCTAATTTGGGAAGGTTCTTCTGGGACCAAGTATTTAGGATTTTTACTACTTTTTTGATGTAATAAGGCCACTGGCCATTAGTGACAATTTCTCTTTATTTTAGTTTGTTTTGACTCGTTCTATTTTGTATTGATAAAATGAGGCACTTGGTGTTATAAGTTCTCCAAATCATATCTATCGCTAGGACTACCTCGGGCACAACGAGGGACCCAAATAGGAAACGACTTATATTCTTGCAACAATGTGTTTAAATAACGCAATGTTTTCTTTCTCAGAATCCGCACTAACTCTTTACCTTTTTGTTTTTCTTTTGTTTTTATTCCCCTCCCCAAAGGTTACTTCGTGCATTCTGGCACCATCAGCATACTCAACAAGATCTAAGGGCCCTCCTCCTCCTCCTCCAAGTCCCCCCAGAAACAGGAACAAAGGAAATATGGGAGATAATGAAGCAAAAAAGGAAATTGAAGGAACTTCCCAAGGTACCCCGATAACCGAAGAGATTGTTGCTCATTTGGAGCAAACTTTGCTAAGGTTTCGAGAAGAGCTAGACCAGGTCCGAAGTTTTGCAAGTTTGTCCATCTCCCTTGCTGCTGCAGATGTCAACAATCAGGTCCCTGTACCTCCGCACAAGATCCCAACCCAAGCTCACAACAATGCTCCACCGCTCATCTCTAAGCCCAAAAATTCTCCAAACCACCAAGATACCCCTATCTTTGTGGATAGTGTGTCGTACTATGAACAACCCAAATCAGATATGTCAGAATCAGACTCACTCATTCAGAACTTGGCTGCTGAACTCAAGAAACTCACTAGCAGGGTTCAAGGCATGGAAGGTAATAAGGGTGTGGAGGGTCTGAATTATGAAGACCTTTGTGTTCAACCTGATGTCGAACTCCAAGAGGGGTACAAACCTCCTAAGTTTGAAATGTTCGATGGTACTGGTGATCCCAGGGTTCACCTCAGGATGTATTGTGACAAGTTACTGGGAGTTGGTAGAGATGAAAAAATCCACAAGAAACTGTTCATGAGGAGCTTGAAAGGTGATGCTTTATCTTGGTATATCAGTCGAGATGCGAAGAAATGGACGAGTTGGGTAAACTTGGCGTCCAATTTCATGGACCGTTTCATGTTCAATACTGAGAATGCGCCAGATGTGTTCTATATCCAGAATTATACGAAGAAGCCCACTGAAACCTTCCGTGAGTATGCTACTCGTTGGAGGTTGGAAGCTGCCAAGGTTAGACTGGCTTTGGAAGAAGAACAAATGAAAAGGTTTTTCGTCCGTGCTCAGGATCCGCAGTACTACGAGAGATTGATGCTGATAGAGGGGCAGAAATTCTCTGATATCTTCAAACTGGGAGAAAGGATCATAGAGGGCATAAAAATGGTGGGGTTACTAACCTTGGGGCACTCGAGGCCACCAACAAAGCCTTACAATCTGGTGGTACATCAAAGAAAAAGGACATAAAATCCGTAATGGCTGCGCAAAGAAACCACTCTCCCATGAAATACCAACCCTACCATCCAACTCCACTCACATACCAACCCTTTCTAAATTACCAAGCACCTTCACCTACCTATCAAAATCCACCACCCGTCTACCAAACATCTCCATCACCAACATATCAGCCCACCTCTCCAGGATATTCCCAACCCGCACCCGTATACCAGGCTTACAACTTCCAACCTCCTCATTATCCATCACCACCTACCCGCCAAAACTTCCCACGACCATGACCAAACTTCGACCGCAAACCTCCAAGACAATACACCGCTATTGTTGAACCCATTGAACATTTGTATGAGATGCTCAGAGCCGCTGGATATGTTACACCCATCTCAGCCATAACCCTAGAAAACCCCTCCCAATGGATCAACCCAAATAAAACCTGCGCATAGCATTCAGGGATGAAGGGCCATACCATCGATGAGTACCGCTCGTTGAAAGACAAAATTCAGACCTTAATTGACAACAAGGTCATCATAGCTAAAGAGCCTACTCCCAATGTTCAAAACAATCCTCTACCAGACCATAAGGGTGGAGGCATCCACATGATTGAGGTTGAGGATGACTGGGACCCCAAATGGTCAATTGGTTTGATATCTGAAGGAGATGAGCCCAAGAAGCCGGTGGTAACTCTTAATCCTATTGTTGTACAAATCCAACCATCTGAGGGTGACGTGGTGAATGTAATTGTACCATTTGAGTTTGAGGCACCTCCTGTAAAAATGCCAAAACCAATTGAGGTGAATTTCGGGACTCCAAAGGCGCCGGCATCGATTGAAGTTACTGTGTTGCCTCCATGGGTGCCCATTCCGGTCACCATGTCAGACATAGCCCCATTTCAGTCAAACGCCATACCTTGTGACTATACACCCGAGGCAAGAAGGAAGGAAAAACACGCACAGGTGAAGCAATTACTGCGCAAGGCATGACTAGAACAGGCAGGTTATACACACCAGAGCACCTAGCTGAGTCCAACAAGCTGGCCTCTGGACGTCCCATTGAAATTGGACCTGATGATCTCTGGAGGAAGATACATGCTAAAGAATATTCAGTTGTTGAACAGCTAAACAAGACTCCGGCGTAGATTTCCATCTTGGCATTGTTGAAGAGTTTTGAGGCGCATAAAAATTCCTCAATGAAGATAATGAGCGAGGCTTATGTCCCGAGCAACATAACAGGAGGAGAGATGGCGAACATGATAGGGCAGGTATTGGAAAGTCCAAAATCACTTTCCACGAGGATGAACTGCTACCAGAAGGGCTTGGCCATAACAAAGCACTACATTTCACTGTGCAATGTGAAGATCATTTCATCATCAGGATCTTAGTCGACGGAGGTTCTAGCCTCAACATTTGTCCATTGATCACCCTCAAGAAGTTGGGAAAAGGATTACATGAGATAAAAGTTGGAGCTATTAATGCTAAGGCTTTTGATGGTTCTTAAAGGACCACCCTCAGGGAGATTATCCTGTGTTTGTAAATGGGGCCCACTTGGTTTGATGTTGCTTTCCAAGTCATTGACGTACCGCCATCGTAAAACTTACTGTTGGGATGACCCTGGATCCACGCCGCTGGGGCTATGGCATAAAACTTGCATTAGGCCGTGAAGTTTGAATGGAACCATCAGTAAGTGATCATCCATGGAGACGGTAGCAACCCTATATACAGTCGCCAGACCATTCCGATGATCGGAGGCAGAAGAAGAATAGGCGGAGAAACATATCAGCATATTGAGCGATTCAATACAGGTGGACAAGGACAAATGGTGGAGTAATAAGGTCGAGAGCATTTTGAATTGGAGTAGGTATGAACCAAGGAAAGGACTTGGTAAGAATCTTCAGGGTATCACCAAACCCATCCAGTTGATGAAGCATGGTACTACCTTTGGACTAGGGTATGAGTACACTTGGCAGGAATTCAAAAGCTGGTCGCCACCATGGTGCAGCCCATATTACCCATTGGAACACCCCATACCTCAGTTGGAGCAGGCATTTCAGCCAGCCGATACTCTCTACGAGTCAGAAGAAGACGAGGCGCTGGCAGCTATGAAGAACCTTTTTCTGGAGGAGGATATCGATTGATGTGTTACCTTCGAGGAGGAAGGCCCTTCCATTCAGCCTATGAAACAAGGGGAGCACCTCACCAATTGGTCAATCAGGACCACCATTGCTCGAAAATCTTCGGGGTAGCAAGGCTGAACAAGGATCATGCATCTTTGTTTTAGTTGTTTTCTTTACTTCCCGCATTGTCTTTACTTTCCAAAAGAGCTCCGATGTTTTGAACATTGATGAATTTAATCAAAAGCACTTTCCAATTTATCAAATATCTCACTATTCATTACTTTTCTCTGATATCTACTTTATTTTCCACACAACATTACAATTACGTATCTTGATGATTAACCGACAACTGTAACTTGCAACAAACAGATATAGACTCAGGGGGGGATGATATACCAGAAGAGGTTGTCAGAGAGGTCGAGAATTTTTGAGAATAGACATATGTCCAACTTGGATGAAACCGAAGTCGTCAATTTGGGAGATACGGAGAATGTCAAAGAAACGCGCATCAGTGTGCACTTATCACAGACGAAAAAAGAGGAATATACAGAGTTCATAAGGGAATATGAGGATATCTTTGCATGGTCTTTTGACGATATGACTGGTCTCAGCACAACCATCGACGCACACAAGTTGCCGACAGACCTTGCATGTCTGCCGGTAAAGCAGAAGCTTAGAAAATTCAAGCCAGATATGAGTTTAAAAATCAAAGAAAAGGTTACCAAGCAGGTCAAAGCCAAAGTTTTGCAAGTGGTAGAGTACCCAACCTGGTTAGCTAACATCGTGCCAGTATAGAAGAAGGATGGGAAAGTTAGAGTCTGTGTCAACTACCGGAATGTCAAACGGGCCTATCCCAAAGACGATATCCCTTGCCAAACATACACATTTTGATCGACAACTGCGCGAAGCATGAGTTGCAGTCATTCTTTGATTGATTTGCGGGGTACCATAAGATATGGATGGATGAAGAAGATGCAGAGAAAATGGCGTTGATCACGCCTTGGGGAATGTATTGCTACAGAATGATGCCGTTCGGATTGAAGAAAGCGGGAGCTACTTATATGAGGGCCATGACTACCCTCTTTCATGACATGATACATAAGGAGATTGAGGTATATGTGTAAGAAATCATCATTAAGTCCAGGAAGGCTGCAGATCACATGGAGAACCTCCGAAAGTTTTTCAATAGACTAAGGAGGTATAACTTGAAACTGAATCCCACCAAGTATGCATTTGGGGTCCCTGCGGGAAAGTTATTGGGTTTCATCGTGAGACGCTGAGGAATAGAGCTGGATCCATCAAAAGTAAAATCTATTCATGAGTTTCCACCGCCGAAGAACAAGAAAGAGGTAATGAGTTACCTAGGAAGACTCAACTATATCAGCCGGTTCATAGCTCAGTCTACCGTCATCTGCGAACCTATTTTCAAGATGCTGAAGAATGATGCCGCCACCAAATGGACCGATGAATGTCAAAAGGCTTTTGACAGGATTAAGGAATAGTTGTCTAAGCCTCCAGTCTTGGTTCCGCCTAAGCCTGAGAGGCCTTTATTGCTCTATCTCGTAGTTTTGGATGGAGAATTTGGTCGTGTCTTGGGACAACATGATGATACAAGGAGAAAGGAGCAAGCTATTTACTACCTCAGTAAGAAATTTACCCCGTACGAGGCTCGATATTCCTTTCTAGAATACACCTATTGTGCTTTGACCTGGGTAGCTCAGAAATTGAGGCATTATTTTTGTGCTTACACTACCTGCTTTATATCAAGAATGGATCCACTAAAGTATATTTTTCAGAAGCCCATGCCCACTAGCAAGCTCTCCAAGTGGCAAATTTTGTTGAGTGAACTCGACATTGTCTATGTCACCCAGAATGCAGTTAAAGGACAAGCTTTGGCAGATCATCTCGCAGAAAGTCCGGTATGAGGGGAGTATGAACCATTGAAGACGTATTTTCTCGATGAGGAAGTAGCTTTCATAGGAGAAGATATTGGAGAATCCTATGACGATAGGAGGATGTTTTTCAACGGAGCCGCAAATTTCAAATGAGTTGGTATCCGAGCAGTCCTGGCATCAGAAACCGGTCAACATTACCCGGTATCCGCCAAGCTCAGGTTCCCATGCACCAATAATATGTCCGAGGACGAAGCTTGCATCTTGGGGCTTATACTTGCCATTGACATTCAGGGGCTGCTAGTGATTGGAGATTCAGACCTACTCATACACCACGTTTGAGAAGAATGGGCAACCAAGAATTCCAAGATGCTCCCTTATCTGCACCACATACAGGAGTTGAGAAAGAGGTTCAGAAAAGAAGAATTCCAGCATGTCCCAAGAATACAGAATGAGTTTGCAGATGCGCTCGCCACTTTATCATCCATGATTCAGCATCCAGATACAAACTTCATCGACCCTATCCAGGTCAAGATTCATGATCAACCGGCATATTGTGCACATGTTGAGGAAGAAGCCAACGAAAAACCCTGGTTCCACGACTTCAAAGAGTACTTGAAAACAGTAGAATATCCAGAGCTTGTTAATGCTACCCAGAAGCGCACGCTTTGAAGGTTGTCCAACAATTTCTTTCACAGCGGAGGAATCCTACATAGGAGAACCCCGGATTTGGGACTATTGAGGTGTGTCGATGCGACAGAAGCAACCATGTTATTGGAGGAAGTGCACTCACGGACTTGTGGGCCGCACATGAACGGTTTTGTTCTAGCAAAGAAGATACTCCGAGCAGGATATTTCTGGATGACTATGGATTCGGATTGCATTCAGTACGTCCGAAAGTGTCACCCTTGTCAGATATATGCAGATATGATAAAGGTACCTCCGAACGAGCTCACTGCAATGAGCTCACCGTGGCCATTCGGCGCCTGGGGAATTGATGTCATTGGACAAATCCAGCCTTCCGCATCAAACAGACACATGTCCATCTTAGTGGCAATCGATTACTTCACTAAATGAGTTGAAGCAGCCTCATACAAAGCAGCAACCAAGAAAATCATGGCAGACTTTGTTCGAGATCGTATTGTCTGTCGATTCGGGATCCCAGAGTCGATCATCACTAATAATGGTTCCAATCTCAATAGCGACTTGATAAAAGCGATGTGATAAACTTTCAAGATCAGGCACAGGAATTCTACAGCTTATAGACCTTAGATGAATGGATCTGTGGAAGCAGCCAACAAGAACATCAAGAAAATACCAAGGAAAATGATCGAATGGCATAAGCAGCGGCATGAGAAGTTTTCATTCGCTTTATTGGGTTATCGTACTACAGTTCGCACAAAGACTGGGCAAATCCCTACATGGTTGTTTACGGTACAGAGGCGGTCATTCCCGCCGAGGTAGAAATTCTATCCTTGAGAATCATACAAGAAGCTGAGCTAGATGACGCAGAATGGGTCAAGGGTCGCTACGAGCAGTTAGCCCTTATAGATGGAAAGAGAATGAATGTGGTTTTCCATGGTCAGTTGTATCATAAAAGAATGTCCAGAGCCTTCAACAAGAGAGTTCGACCAAGGAAGTTCCCACTGGGACAACTGGTGCTAAAGAAGATATTCCCACTCCAAGATGAAGCCAAAGGGAAATTCTCTACCAACTGGCAAGGTCCGTACATGGTTCACCGGGTTCTAACTGGAGGAGCCCTTATTATTACAGAAATGGATGGAGAAGTTTGTCCAAAACCGATCAACTCAGATGCAGCGAAGAGATACTACATTTAATCAGTATGCTTTTTATTTATGATGTAATTTGAACTAAGCCTGAACTAATTCCCGTTTAAGAGGGGATACGTATGAAGCACTATGGGTTCGATCACATCTTTAATAAAATTCCATTTTTCCCCGCACTTGGAACTGGGGCAGAATTTTGAGGAGGACCCTCAAAATTCCGAAGTCAGTTTGTTAGTTTCCGCATCAGCATCAACCCCGTAAATTGGGGCAGAATTTTGAGGAGGACCCTCAATATTCCGAGGTCAATCCGTTTTTAGTCATTCAGCACCACCATCAACAACTCCATCCTAGTAAACTGGGGCTAAATTTTTAGGAGGACCCTCAAAATTCCCGAGCCAGCAAGGTTGTCGTGCCTTGCAGCACGTTGCAGTTGTGGTTCATCATAAAACAAAACTATATTTTCTTTACTTAAATATATTCATTTGCATCATGATTGCCAAATTTGCATAAAATCATTTGGATCAATATCATTCAGCAGCTCTACCCCAAATGGTACAAGACGCCACGAGCCGATAGATGCGATCTAACCTCCACCTTTACAGAACTCACGATTTTTCTTTGGATGCAGGAATTCAGAATACAAATAGGCGATACATGGGCTTTACAAAACTCAAATTCACAAAACCACTACTTACTTCGCAAAAGTTTACTATCTACATTCAACTCTTCCCCAACAGTCATGATATAACAATCATCTACAAGCTAAGAAAATCACCACCATCCTCTCATTTATATTTCTGCATTTTTGCATAAGGCTATTCTTTGCCTTCCGAGGTTAAGCTCTACCTCCATCCTGCATAAGGCTACTCTCTGCCTTTCGAGACTAAGCTCTGTCTCCATCTACATTTTTGCATAAGGCTACTCTCTGCCTTTCGAGACTAAGCTCTGTCTTCATCTGCATTTTGCATAAGGCTATTCTCTGCCTTCTGAGGTTAAGCCCTACCTCCATCCTGCATAAGGCTATCTTCTGCCTTTTGAGATTAAGCTCTGTCTCCATCTGCATTTGTGCATAAGGCTATTCTCTGCCTTTCGAGACTAAGACCTGTCTCCATCTACATTTTTCATAAGGCTATTCTATGCCTTCCGTGGTTAAGCCCTACCTCCATCCTGCATTAGGCTATTCTCTGCCTTTCGAGACTAAGTCTATCTCCAACTGCATTTTTTGCATAAGGCTATTGTCTTCCTTTCGAGACTAAGCCCTGTCTCCATCCGCATCTTTGCATAAGGCCATTCTCTGCCTTTCGAGATTAAGCCCTACCTCCATCCTGCATACGGCTATTCTTTTTCTTTCCAGACTAAGCTCTGTCTCCATCCTGCATTGCATAAGGCTATTCTCTGCCTTCTGAGGTTAAGCTCTACCTCCTGTATTTTGCATTCGACTGAAAAATCACCACCCTATTTCATTTGGCTAAAATATCACCGCATTGCATTTAAAATTCCTGCTCGGCTGAAAGATCGCCACCCCTTGCATCCATTCAGCTGAAATACCGCCAACTTATTCAAAGGCGTCATAGTTTGGAGGCACCATCTGCATAGCCCGAGAACACCATTTCATGACCTGCGAATCTTTACTTTTATGCTCCTCATAACCCAGAACGCCATAGTTTGAGGACTTCATCCTAATCGTCTGAAGACAGCATCCACGATCCAATGGGAACTTGCATCACGTTTAAATTATGCAATATATACGCACATCATTCATTTGCAGGTACACCGGCTGGCACGGCCACCTCACCAGGAGCGGTCCCACACCAGTTCCCTGCAGCCCGTCCGCTCTTCGAACCTTTGACAAATCTCAAACCCCGTCGCGTCTCCCTTTTCCAAATTTTCATTGGCATATCCCGCCACTGGTTCCTAAACTACATACGGCATGATTCCTGTACAACCAGGGATATGTAGGCAACTCAGAAGCCATATCGCGGTCAAAATTCTCTTACAGTCACCGTCTTAGGTCAAAATTGGCCATCTTGTCTTTACCCGACAACTCTTTCATCCTCCTCGGGTAAAGAGGGGCAGCTGTTGATACCCAATTTCTCCCCATATACTTATATACATATATATATATATACATATATATATACATATATATATATATATATACATATATATATATATATACATATATGTATATATATACATATATATATATATGTATATATATATATATATATGTATATATATATATATATATGTATATATATATGTATATATATATATATATACATATGTATATATATATATATACATATATATATACATATATATATATATATATATACATATATATATATACACATATATATATATAGGTATATATATATATATATATATATATATGTATATATATATGTATATATATATATATATATATGTATATGTATATATATGTATATATATGTATATGTATATATATATATGTATATGTATATATATGTATATGTATATATATATATGTATATATATATATATATATATATATATGCATATATAAGCACCGACAAAGGTCTTGGTATTTTTCTACATTTTTTAAAAGATTTTAAAATTAATTTGTGACGTATTTTTCCACTATAAAACCCAATATTTAGTCTCAAATATTTTTATTTTAATAAGTAATTTATTGTATTCTCTCATTTACATAAAAATATATTTTACATAATTTTTACAGAATTTTACAAGTGCATTTGGTATTTCTAGATTAAAATTGCGTTAAATTGCAATTTTAGCACGTTTCTCAATTTAACAAGTATTTTAACTGTAAAATCGTTCCTAATAATTTTAATTGATATTTATACATATTTTATTAACTCGGTATTTTAATTAGATTTTAATAACGCCATTTACTATTTTTTTTTAAATTCAATTGGGGGAAATTGATATTTAAATCGTACCCCGTTTATTTCGATTATAGCCCAATTGCGTCCCAGATTCCACCCAAAATTGACCCCCAATTGCATTACCCGATTTCCAATCTACCCGACCAAAATCTGTTCTAATTAACCCGCATGTCCCCTAACTTAAAATCGTGGTTGTTGATCATTTAGATCAACGTCCCACGTCACACCTACTTAATTAAACCCAAAGAACCCCTAAACCCTAACCATTCTCTCATTTCAGCTGCCCTTGTATCCCCTTACCCCCAAATTCTCTCTAGCCCCTTCTGAACCCTAGCCTGCTCCGGCTCCATTTCACCGGCGATTATGGCTTCCCAAGCCTTCAAACACATATATCCACCACTCCTCACCTCCTATGGCTCTTGAGTTTGAATATCGGAACCCTATCTTGAAGGATATCAACCCAAAGGTCCTTCGATGTGGGTTTTGTGGCCGTGACCGACCTTTCTCCGGCAAGCCTTGAGGCTGTGAGTCCTTCGTCGACTCCGTACCAGTCCGTTCCAGGCTTTCTCGCTATCTAGGGTGATTTCTCTAAAACGATAACTCTCTGTGATTTTCTCTGAGTATTTATATTTACGATCTCCTCTAGATCCTAGTGTTTTCTAAAAGTTTCTAAGTATTTCTCATATTTTTCTTTGCCTATTCGGTTTTCAAACTGTTCGTATTCTAAAAAATTAGGGTTTTCTTGATTACTCTGATTTCCTTGATTTCTTTGCTCTACTGTGTTTTCTTCTAGTTCTTATTGTGATTTCTGAGTATTTTCCACCATGGCTCCTAGGTATTTCTTTACTATGTTATTTCAAGGTTCCGAGTTAATATGCTTATTGGGTTCTCTGTTCTTCATTGTGTTCATCTTCATCAATATTCTTCTTTATACTCTATATGTAAAAAAAACCCTAAGTGTTAAGGATTTTCTGCCTCTCTTTGTGTACTTACTTGCTTCATGTTCAAACCCTAGCCGCCTCTAATTTTTACTTGTGTACTTCTGCTACATGATCTGTTCTATAATTCCAGTTTTTCATGTTCGAACCTATGAATATTTATATAGTCACATTTTTCCCTTTTCTGATCAACCCTAATTTTAAGGAAAATTGATTTCTTACAGCTTATTTTATTCTCTAATTTGGACCTGCTCTTTGACTACGTTCAAAATCAATCAGTATCTCAATTCCCTGATTCTCTAGGTGATTAACTTGCCATATGTGTTGAACGTGTGAATTTCAAACCCCTTTTATATGAACTTGTCATGTATTTTGTTACTTGTACTTGATTTTCTTTCCAAAAATAAATTGAGGTTTATTTACCTCAAGCCGATTCCTTAATTAGAGGGAACCCTTTCCCTAATTGATTCTAATTGATACTGAGATTGTTTTCTTGCCTTAGTAGCTGCTTATTTTCAAACTATAAATATCCTCCATTTCTTTTCACTTCGACAGACACAGTTACACGAATTATCCTCAGTTTTACTCACTAAAAACTCTCTGTTCTCTCCTATTTTTCTCTGTTACTTGTTCTATTGCTGAAGATTAGCCGCCTGAAAGCCAAGGCTAAGCTATAAAGTCTCATCTACATTACTTGCTTTACTACTCAAGTTTGAAACTGGTAGGCTCTTAATTTATACTATCAACCTCCAACTACCTGTTTACTTAACTCTTTCCTTTGCCTATTTATGTTCAGTTAAGGTTCTTGCATGCTTAACCCCCTTTTTTACCCTTTCCGTTGCTGTTTCTTGTTCATTATTATGGTTTAAGTTCCTGTGCATCCCTTTACCCCAAATCTCTTTAGTTAATCCTGTTTATTTCAAGTGTTCTTATGTGATCCCCCTTCCCTTAACCCCTGCATATATGTGAGTTGTGGTTTAGGCTAGGGTTGCACCTCATTGCCACTCCTAGTTTATACTTATTCTTAGTTCTTTAAGTCCTACCCCCCTTTGGTAAGCCATGCTTAGGGACCCTGGAGTCTCCTCTGAACTTGGATGCCTTAGGGCTGGTAATTCCACACTTTCACTACTCTAATTGCTTAGAGTGTAAGCATTTCTTGGGTTTCCATGAAAGCCTTTGGAACTTTATAACACTCTAAAGAGAAAGCCTGAGATTTGGGAGCCCAGATTTGGTAAAACACATGTACTGTATATCACGATTGCATTAGGCAGTTTGGATCTAGCTGTGGGTTATGATGTATTTTTTTGGATCTGTAATAGTAACTTTGTAATAAAAATTTGTGGAATATAGTAGTAAAGGGTGGGGTAGGGGTTTTGTTTAGTTATTTGCATGTTAACATGGTAGAAATCATGCCTATAGGACTTTTACTAATTTGAACCACCTAGATATCATGCCTATAGGACTTTTGCTAACTTGAATCACCTAGATATCATGCCTATAGGACTTTTGCTAACTTGAATCACTTAGAAATCATGCATATATGACTTTTACTAATTTGAATCTTCTAGATATCATGCCTATAGGCCTTTTACTAATTCGAAGTATATAGAAATCATGCCTATATAATTGCAAAAGAAAATATGTAAACTATAGGTAATACAATTCTGACTAAAAATGTTAAAAACACGTTAAGTAATTAAAGGAGTCAGAATAGATACCCTGCCGATAGGATCTCAAAACTCGCTTAAATCGTATAATTAGTAGTCTGGCAATTGTCTCGGCGCTATTTAACACAATTTGTTCAAACATGTTTGCAACTCTACGAATTTATATTTCTGAGCACTAAACCAAATCGTTGTCCAACTATCTATCTGAATATTACTTGCGGAGTTACATTCAAACAGCTTTTCAAATTCGACCTTCTTTTTAAAACACTCTACTTCTGAAACATTTCTTATAAGAAGTTCCAAAAAATCATTTAAAAGCCTTTCGGAACTTCTGCAGATTTGTTTTACTTCCTTAAATGTGTCTGCATTAGTCTTCAATTGACAAACCTAGTAAAATACTCCAACTCCTAACAATTGGATCCAAGTTGTCTAATGTAGACCTTTTATCTAATTATACGTTAAATTGATCCACCCGCTTCTTAACTTTAATTGAAGACCAAATCAGTATATGCAAGTCATGCTAAACTAGTTGTTATATGATCCCCGGGGTTTGTATGAGCGTTTGAGTGTTTGTTTTATTCCCACGTATTTGCTATTTGTTTTAGTTGTCGTTCTAGTGTTTTTACCTTTAAAAACTCCATATATATCCTATCTTTCTCTCCCCCTTCTTAGGACTAGAAGTCATAATACCCCAGGACTAACAGGTTGAGATGGGTATTAGCGTGCAGTAAGTAAACGATACCAACGCATTTCAATACCTTAACGGGAAGGGAAGGGTAGAATATGGAGATGATGACCGGTGCGCTAATGCCATATGCAACCCCTCTTTCAGGAGTATGAACGGGGCATTGTACTGATCTGATCCATATAATAGTCAAACCTAGGACCCCATTTTCCTTTGCTTTCTTTATTTAAACGTTTTTCTAAAGTAATGCTTTTCTTTTCAAACCATTCTCTCTTCTACTTTATTTAACTTATACATTTCCCTTTTTAGAATTCCTAAGTTGTCCAAATGTTTATATGTGAATCTTATCTGTCTACTTGCTCATCTCTTCATAAAGTCACATTAGCACGGCCGGGATCCACACTAGTGGATCTTGAGGGGTGCCTAATACCAAACCCTCGAGATAATCTCAATCCCTTACCCGAACTCTGGTTTTCTTTCAAAATGTTCCTCTCATTTTTAAAAGTGTCCTAATGCACTATAATCATTAGGTGATGACTCTTCAAATTCCATAACCCAATTTCCAAACTGGGAATGAGAGTTGTTTCGCCCATAATGTCACCAAACCCAATTTCGCTTTTGAAAAAGGGGGCGTCGACAACTACTTATCTACTTTCCGAGGTTAAGCTCTGCCTCCATCATCGTCTGCATAAGGCTACTATATCTACCTCCCGAGACTAAGCATTGTCTCCATTCTGCATGGATGAAATATCGCCATTTTATTTTTCTCAGACGCTGAAACATTGCCACATTCATTTAGGTGGCTGAAATGTCGCCTTTTCTTGCACAGGCTGAAAGATCCCCTCCTTTTGCATTTCATAGGCTGAAAGAACGCCACCTTTTGCATTTTATGGGCTGAATGATTGCCGACCCATTCAAAGTCATCATAGTTCAGAGGCACCATTTACATGGCCCGAGAAATCATTTCATGCCCTCGAATCTTTAATTACGCTCCTCATGGGTAAGAGGTCATAGTCTGAGGACGACATCCTAACCATCCAAAGACAACCTTCATAGTCTAAATGGGAACTTGCATCATGTTTAATAAATGCACAATATACGTTGTATTGCCTAATTGCAGGTACAGGGCTAGCAAACGGCCATCTCAGTAGGAGATATCCCGCTCTGGTTATCGCAGCATGTTAGACTGCAAACGTCTTTTTATCGCATCCGTTCATTTCCAAATAACCATCGGCAAATTCCTTCAATGGTTCCTCAACTACATATGGCCTGGTTCCTATAAAATCAGGGATATGTAGGCAGCTCAGAAACCAAAGCTCGGTCAAAGTTCTTTTTCAATCGCCATTTTTGATCAAAATTGGTCATCTTGTCTTTACCCGACAACTCTTTCATCCTCCTCGGGTAAAGAGGGGCAGTCGTTGATACCGAACTTTTTCTATTAATATTTTACCCAAAATACTTCCAAAATATCATATAGGTGCATATATAAGCACACCCAATAGTTTTGGTATTTTTAATGATTTTAAACCAATTTATTGCCTATTATATACCACAAAATCCAGTAATTATTCCCAAAAATTGTTGGTGAACAACTTATTTTATCCTTATACTTACACCAGAATATAATTAAGGTAATTTTTGCATATTTTTAAAGCTAAATTTCATAATTGCAATTACAACCTATCTTGTAATTTATAGAGTTTTATAATTATAAAACTAATTCCAGCATTTTTAAATTAATATTTATATAATATTTATTTACCCGGTACTCTTAATTTTCTTTTATTATTATTATTACTGTATTGTAAAAATTAAAGGGAAAATTGGCTATTTACGACCTAGCCTTAATTACATTTCAATTATAGCCAACATGGCACCCCTATTCAACCAATTCAGCCCCAAATTGAGCACAAATCACCCCAACCCAATTTTATCCAAATCTGACCCAACCAGGATCCCCAGCTGATCATTTTAATCCTAGTCGTTGATCGTTTAGATCATCGGCCATTATATGCCCTTTCCTGTTTAATTCCAAATGACCTTTTCCCGCACCCCATTACTCACCAAACACCGCCCTTGAATTCCTCTTCTCTCTCAGCTCTCGCTGAAGACCTCATGGACCCTAGCCGCCACCTTCCAATCCTACCCTAATCCATGGCCTCCCATGTCCATCGGAGATGTGTAATGGCCTTTTGTGGCTCCTAGGTGTTTCCTTTTGTGGTTTCACGGCCAGACCTCGAAGGAATCTTGTCCAGTCTTTGCCTGACTTCCATTCATGGCCTTTCTCCAGTCATCCCCGACTTTTCTCCGGCCACCCGTGGCCGTTTGAGTCAGATCCTTGACTCACCGGGTTAGATCATTAATTTTCAAAGCCTTTCTCACCATTCTGGGTTCTTCGGAACCCTAATCGTAGGGATTTTTTGATTTTTCTTTCATATCTGCATTAAATCTGTACCTTCCATGAATGTTTTAAGTGTTTTCTCGAAAGTTCTTCAAATTTTCTTGCAAAAACGACATTCGTTAGGGTTTCCTTTAAGTTTTCCAAAAGATCTCTGATTTTTTAAACATGTCTGTGATTTGGCTATACTATGATCATGTCGTTCTTCTATCTATTTCAGCATGTTAAAAGCCTAGTTCTTTTTTGGTCTCATTTGAGTCTTGAAATTGTTTGTTAAATGTGTACTTATATGATTAAGTTCCTCGTTCTTGTTTGACTTGTTTAATTTTGAGTTCTTACCATCTTTTAAACTCAACTACTGTTAAAGCCCTAAAATTCTTAAAAGTTTTATTACTTATTACTACTCTAAGACCATTACTTGTTTCTGATTTCTCTTACCTGATACTATGTTCTTCTTCATTGATGATTCTATTTCACTACTTGACCTACTTGACTACTGTTCTTCGAATGTTTTCTTGTTGTTGAATGTTACTTTTCCCCTACTTTTACTGTACGTTTGTGTTGCTTCTTTTTATCAACATGTTTAACTCTGCATTCTTGTCCATCCCCAACTATATGTATGGTGAAGTGCAGAATCATGTTCCTTTCTTGATTGATCTTGATTCCCTTGATCTTATGATTGATTGCACTTATCTTTTAGGAACCCTAATTTCACTCGCCTATTTAAAATACATTGACTCCTTTCCCTTTACTGTGATATTTTACCTTGCTGAATCCTTTCTCAAAAATAAGCCTATTTTGTACTTAGATTTGATTATTTACTTCATGCTTTTACTACCCTTTTTATGGCAATAATGAATCTGCCCCAAAAATGAATTTCTTTCCTTACGTAAACTTGTTGCTACCCGTTAAGCATTGTCTCCTTAAGTAAAGGAGAATCACTTGGGTTAATTGATTCTAACTTGTTATTGATTCCATATTTGTGTTAAAATTTTACTTATTACCTTATTTCCACTCGTTTTTAAAACTATAAATACCTACATTCTTCTGTTTCAGACAAACAAGTTCAAACAAACACACGCAGATACTCACTACTTCTTCTCTCAAACACTCTTAGTTTTCTCAGAAGCATTCGAGTTTTCTCTAAAGTCATACGTTAGTTTCTTTGACTGCAGTTGAAAGTACTCTACTTTTCTTTTTGCTTACTCTTTGCAAGTGGTATGTCCTTTAGTAATTAATAGTGCCTCTCTGTTACGTGATTATTGTGAGCACGTGATTTTTGCCCCATGAGAACTACTCCAAAAGAAATCAAAAGCAAAATAATTTTTCTTTGTATGCAATTTTGGGAGTTTTCATAGCATGTTGTTAGTTACTTGTATTTTTGTCTGTTAATGTTTATTTTATTATAATTAATTAAAAATACAAAAAAAAATATGTTGCACGTGCATTTATGATTTTTAATTTTACAATTAGGAATTAATTAAATCATATTTGGTTTTAAAAGAATGAAAATCATAAAATATGCATTTTTGGAATTAAAGCATTTAATGTCCAATTGTGTGATTTTGTTTTTAATTGATATTTAATTTAAGTTATATTTATTATTAAGGGTTAATTAGTATTGTTTAAGTTAATTTTTGGCTCTACACTTTACTTTAGAATTTTGGTAATTAGGAATTAAAAGGAAAATGAAAGAAATTGAAGAAACAATGAAAAAATGAGATGAAACTCGGGATTGGGCCATTTTCAAAAGGGATTTTTACATATACATCCCATATAGCAAACCTTATAACCACCCATATTTAAGGTTTGTGTTTATTACATTTAAGTATACCACCTTTCAATTTATGTACCAAAATTATATTTAAGGTTTAATGATCATCTTATTAATTATTTGCTTGATTTGTGGAACAAAATCTTTTCATATTAATTATTTGCTTGATTTGTGGAACAAAATCTTTTCATATGGCTGATTTTATAGCCTAAAATTGCGCCACATTTTAAGGCTCCCAATTAATATTTGATTCTGTCCCAATTAAAGCATCAATCAAAATTGGCTTCTTCCTGCATTTGTTCCCAAGTTTGATGCGAATTTATAGAGCCGAAAGGATTTGCTGGCATTATGGGCATTCCTTCTCCTTCTTGCATTTGAATCACAACTTTCATTGTTGGCCTATCCGCCGGAGACCATTGAATGCACCACAGTCCTACAATTGCTAGTTTCTTGATTATGCTGCTGTCATCTTCATCCTCAATTTGAATTTCTATTTCTTCTCCTTTCTCCAGTTGTTTGTACATCCACTCTGGGTAGTAAATCTCATTAAGTCGACGGAAACTGTGTTGATTTGATAGTTGTACACAGTACACTTGTGGTGGTTCTTCAATTATCGGAAAACAATATCGAAGAGTACATGGTCAGCACCACCGTCGCTGCTCCTCTTTACCATCGCTATTGGAGATTTCAGAAGGTGTGTCGCATGTGCACATGGAAGTTCATCAAGTTGGAATTGTCCACAGCTACATTTCTTATTTTCTAAACATACAATGTACCGCTTCACACCATCTAACACAGTGTGTATATGATCTGTTGAAGCCCTCACCTACAATTCAAGATCAAAAAGAAAATAATAAGGTGTCAATAAGTTAACTATGTTAGCAACAATCAGTTAACTACAAATCAGCTACAAACAAACTGCATATAAACGTTAACTACATTTACCCACATTTGACTACATTTTAAAAACTCACTGGAAACACTGCATATAACCTTAACTACATTTGACTACATTATAAAAACTCACTGGAAACACTTCATATAACCTTAACTACATTTAACTACATTTGACTACATTTGACTCTATTTTAAAAATTCACTGGAAACACTGCATATAACCTTAACTACATTTACCTACATTTGACTACATTTTAAAAATTCACTGGAAACACTTCATATAACCTTAACTACATTTAACTACATTTGACTACATTATAAAAACTCACTGGAAACACTTCATATAACCTTAACTACATTTAACTACATTTGACTACGTTTGACTACATTATAAAAATTCACTGGAAAACACTGCATATAACCTTAACTACATTTAACTACATTAGACTACATTTGACTAAATTATAAAAACTCACTGGAAACACTGCATATAACCTTAACTACATTTACCTACATTTGACTATATTTTAAAAATTCAATGGAAACACTTCATATAACCTTAACTACATTTAACTATAATTGACTACATTTGAAAAACTCACTGGAAACAAGTTCAACAGCTACTGCTTTTTTGTTTTTTTTTCCTGCACTAAACAAGAATATATTACCTTTAGTTTCTGGGATAATGTATTGTTATCTTCCAATTCTTTGTTGAATTTGTGCCCAAGTAATGTGAAAGAACACTTTAGTGAAATATATGAAGCGATTGGTATGAAATGGACTGCTTTTTCTCCCAAGTTCTTTTTTTCCTTTTGTGAAATAATATTCAATGCTATCTTTATAATAAAGTAGCTGGTTTCTTTCAGATATTCGTTTCTAGTTTTAGTGTTCCTGCCCTTGGAAAGAAATCTAAAGAGGGAAGGCCTACACACTATGACCATTTGATCACTTTAATTGTGTATAGAGAAAAAAAGTTATGCTTTTAAATGTTAATGATGATTCAGGTCAATTAAATTTATCACTGATTCTTTCTTCATGGAAATTTTTATGTTTCATGCTATCAGTGAATTTGAGTAAACCCTTACACTGGACTCCTCTTGAAATTTAAACATAGATATAATTACTATGCAAGGGTTATAGTCTCGGCACTGAATGTAAAATGTTTTTCGAACTTGCTTGCCACTACGTCACTTTTCCAGTCTACGTAAAATAATAGCTGCCAAAATATCCATTTGTTTTTTGTCTAGTTTAGGAACCGTGCAAACCAATCAGATTGATTTAGGAGAAACAGTTGACTATCACGGAAGAGAGTACAAGAACTACAAAATATGAGAAAATTTGAGAGAATCTGGAGGAATGAGAGTACGATCACGGAAGAACTATGAAACTGGCTATCACTGAATAACAAGAAAATCTGAATTTCAATGGAGGAATGAGAGTATGATTTCGGTTCAGTTTAGAGGAGAGATTCGGTTCAGTTTAGAGGAGAGATTAGGAGCATTTAAGATTTTACCTTAACTGATTTAGCATTTATTTGGTAGAAAATCAAAGATTAATTAGAAGCCATAAATATAGGCGTTATTTTAGGCTACAATTTATTTAAAATGGATTTTAGCCTTAATTATCTGGTGTTAATTAAGGATGGAACATCAGCAAATAATCCGTTTGGTATATATTTTGTAACAAAAACATGGGATATGAGGGTAATAACCAAACAAGGCACAATAATGGTAATAAGGTTTGCTCTATAGGATGTATAGGTAAAAATCCCTTTTCAAAAGGGAATCCCAGGCCCAATCGATGCCCGTACCCAGCCCAAGTGATCAAGCCTCACAAGCCGTCCAAACGAAAACGTTTATGTCCCTTTCAATCAGTGGAGTTGGATTAAATCAATCCAACGGCTGTGATCATCTCTCCTTTACCCTTTCCCCAACCCGACCCGTTACCCGGTTCAAACCGACCCCCCACTTAGACCAAACGACGCCATTCCCTTTTAGTGAAGAGTGCCAAACCATTGGTCTTATCATATCCAACGGTTTGGATCAAATCAACAGCAGAGTTTATATTCCTAATCTCTTACCCTGCTCCCCCTAGCCAAACCCCCATCTTCGTCCCTGAGTTTAGAGACCAGACCCCCCCCCCCCGAAACCCTAGCCTCCCCCTTTCCCTTCGCCGTAAAAACTATCGATGAACACCCAATTCAAACCCTTAAAGCACCTTGACCTTCCCATTTTGAATCCTCACTCTTTTGTCTTCGAATACCAGCCGATGTTTTGGAATATTCGATTGAAGAATCAGCCCCAACCCTAGTTCATCCCAATAACCCTCCAATATATCATCTCAAGCCCGTTGATGGCCCAGTAGGACTGATTAACTTTGAAATGGTGTCCCTCACCTGTTCTTCGCAAAGAATAGATGATTCACACCGTCTCGAGGCGAAATCAAATTTACCGATTGGCGTTCAAGTTGTAACAGATAAGTTCCATGTTCCTTCTTGCCATTAAATTATATTTCTTCTCTCTTTCTTATCTTCTACTCTTTTCTTTTTATTCTCTAAACTAGATATGTCTGTGTTCTAATAGAAAGTTCAGTAGATTCGAACCGTTTCCTTGTTTGTATTGCAGTTAATTCATGCTTAGTTTCATTAGAGTTTCGTAATTCTCGTAGAGCTATTTGATATCGATTGTCCATTTTCCTGATCCTTAGTTCCTCAGCCTCAGGGCTAATCATCAATTTACTTTCTGTGCTTGCATTCTTGTTTAAGGTAATTTGAGTTAGGATTTATTCCCAATACAGTTAGCTTATTCCTTTGTATATGTGTGAATCAATTTTGACATTAGTATCCCGGTTTGATTATTGCCCTAAATCATTGAATCATTTCCCTTTGTTTTGATTCTATGTGTGATCTAATTTGAATTCTAATTAAGTTATTGTTTGAATTTGGTTAGGTATTGGTTATAGCTAATGAAGTACAAGGTATTGGGTAGGACGGTAGTTTAAGGGGGGTCTAAAGGGTATTTTGGGGATTTAAAATATTTGAAAATGGTTAGTGTTAGTGGTTTGACAGTAGGGTATAAAAATAACATTAAACTAATGAATTGATTAGTAGGAGTGGGGAACAAGGCTTAATGGTATGGAATTTGATTAAACAAGTAATTATTTGCCCATAACAAGTGATTAAAACAAGAAGACATCTAGGAGTGGGGTTCTAAATGGGATGGGCAGAACTGGATTCAAGATTTTGGCTGAGTGTTTCAAAAGTTTTAAGGGGTCTGTTGGGCATAAATAAGGGTCTTTCAGGATAGAGTTAGGGGCTAATTTTTTTAGAATATAAATCAGTTTCTTCCAGTTTTTTCAGAGGTTTAGGCTGGCTTTTAAATCTTAAAAAGTCAGAATTTGAGAGTGAAGGTTGGTCTTTGAAATCAAGTTTAGGAATCAAACTTAAAAGGGCTGATTTTTATACATATTCAGTTTTTGGGTTAGTGTTGGAGAGCTTGTTACTGTTTCATTGGGGTTCAGAGTTGGTCATGTTTTAATCTTGAAATGTTTGGGTGGTCCAAGTAGTAGTTGTGTACTATTACTGATTAGTATTTCTGGTCGTTTGCTGGTGTTGCTATTGTACTGGTTTTGTTGGTCTTTTAGAAGCTATCTCATTTGCTGATGTTACTGTTCCATTGTTGTTGCTGTTATTTGATGTGTTGTACTGCTGCCTATCATATGCTGTACTGATCACTCCATCCTTTCTTTCTTATATGCCATTATCCAGGTACATGTTCTAAATCCCTCAAGTTTATAAAGAATAAAGTAAAAAATGTTGGCTGAAGAAGAACTCTGAATTTTTTTTTGTTTTGAAATGTGTAAAACAGTAGTCTATTTGATGTTGCATGTTGTATACCAGACTGGTTTTGAAATGTATAAATTGGACTGATGAGCTGTTGAACATAAGTTTATTCACGTAGCCTGTCAAGAGTGTGTTAGGAATGTAAATATATATATATATATATATGAGTATTGGTTCAATATCAGTGGTAATAGTCCCATATTGAGTTAGTTAAAAGCTTCTGTTAGTTGAATGATTTCCGAGTTTCCTAAATCTATCCAAAATGTTTCAAGCTGGAATCATAGGATAACCATGTTCATGTACCTTGAAATAATTTCTAGCAGTTGTGTAACTCCTAAGGTTTTAAAACTGTACAAGTGGTTAGTATTCAACATGCATAAATAATAACTCTGATGCCATCTAGGTTCGATTTGGGAATCAATAACATAGTTTATGATCAGAGTTAAAATCAGAGAGGTATAATCCTAAGCGTTGAGAGTTGGTTTAATGGCGTTAATTCGAGTTGTTAATTAAGTTTCTATTACTAGTGTCAAAATCAAACCATGCCTTCGGTCTAATTTGTAGTAGAAATAATATTTATGAAATCACTAATAGGCAACTAAATAGGACATTCCAAGTTGGAATATGAACTTAAATGATCAGTGTTTCATTGATTTTGAAGTAGATGGGTGTTTTTTTCTTCTTCATTACAAATTGTCAAGCACACTTGGAATAACTGAAAAGGATTTTTAGTAAATAAATTGTGAAAACCATGGAAACCTTGGCCCATTCATACATTAATTAACTAGGACTTTTCTTTTATTACAATAGACAAAAACAAAAAAAAAAATAAAAAATTATAGTCGCTTTTAGGTTTGACTTTTAAATAATAGATGAGGCGAGCCTCACCAAACAAAAATACATAAATTGCGGGGCCCTCGATAAGTGGTTATTTTAAATGCTTAGATTTTGGACATGCCATATAGCGAATTTCAGGGCCGTCTCAAAATAATAACGCGTTAGTATCTCTAGGCACGTATTTAATAATGTTATCTCCCTAATCTCGGGTGCATATTTATATGACCCAAATATAAATCTCAACGAAGTTGGAACGTGTCAAAAACTGCGGGTACATTTATATGACATAGTTCGAGATGCATTTTCACGATGTTTCAATTCTCTTTAAAAAATACTAATGATAAAAGCGGTTCAAACTTAAAATTGCACATAGGTCCAAAATGTATTAAAATCATATAAATAAGCTAAATATGACAGTTGAGCGACCGTCCTAGAACCACGGAACTTGGGAATGCCTAACACCTTCTCTCGGATTAACAGATTGCTTATCCGGATTTCTGGTGCGCCGACTGTTAAACAGAGTCATTCTTTTTCTCGATTTGAGATTCAATTGGTGACTTGGGACACCATGAATCTCCCAAGTGGCGACTCTGAAATAAATAAACAAATCCCGCTTCGATTGTCCTTTAATTGGAAAAAATCCTTTACGCCCCTGCGAGGCAGGTAAAAAGGAGGTGAGACTGCTCTGGCGACTCTGTTGGGGACGATTTAACCCAGAACAATCGGTTCAGGGTTAGAAATTCTAGCTTAGATAAATTATTATGTTTGGCTTTATTTATTTTTAATATTATTGTATTGTGTGAGCTTTTGTGTTGAATGTTACCGCTTTGATATTATTTGAACTGTATATATATAAACTCTTACAGAACCCTTCTTCTGAGTCTTCTGAATCTATGGTGCACACGTGTATGTGGCGCACTTTCTATTAGGAGTCATACCAAATAGAACGAGGTTGGGTCAAGTAACTATGCCGAGAAGACTTTCGTGCTCCTGGTACGTTGCCCCTACTTTAGCTCGCGCTATCTGCTTGGATAAGCCAGGTCTACAACAATATACCCATAGTATAAAATCTAGTATAACAAAACCTCATGCCGAATCCCTAGTAGGAACGTTGTGTGCATCATATGCATTTTTGACTTAGGGGACTCAACACAGGGGTTGATTCCGTCTAGGACAAGCAACCAGCGATGAATTGACCATCATGTTGCATCCTACTTGTTTTACGCATCTATCTGCTTCAAGTTGGCTTGCTGACCGGTTTCTAAAAAATACGGAAATATAGGAAAATTAGGAGAAAGAGAAAAAGAGAAAAAGGAAAAATAGCAGTCTAGAGAGTTAATCACTTTTTGAGACGGCTTCTGAAAAATATGGGAATACAGGAAAATTAGGAAAAAGAGAAAGGGGAAAAATAGCAGTATAGAGAGTTAATCGCTTTTTGAGAATGAAAAATTCAGTACCCAAATAACGTTGAAACTCTGCTATAATTTTGAGAAAATGTAAAAGAAGAAATGCTTTTTTAGTGTGATTAATTTGAAAACCAAAAAAAAAAAAGAAGTCTTGTTTTAAAAATTAGTTTATTTTTATTGCCCCGACTACACATGTTTGATTTTCACTGGATGTGAGATACGTAGGTAACCCTCATCGGGTCCAACCTCCCTTTTGCAAAAATAGCGAAAAAATATCAAAATTTTAATTTCGTCATAATTAAGTCAAGTGATGTCGTTCTAGTAAAATATAGCCGAAGTTCCCGAAAGGGACGCCAGAAGGCTGACTTTGCATAAACGGCTACTTTTGGTTATTTTTGGATACTTGTTGACCCGCATAGCCATAAAATTTTCATTCCCAGGGTGCTAAAATGTCGTGTTTGCAAAACAATGTATTTTATTTTAATTTGAAAAATAATAAAAAGAGTTAGTGGGCAGGTGAATGCCATTTGGATTTTGGTCAAAATAAGTTGAGCCAGCTTCGGCAGTGTATTAAAACGTTCTTGCCGAGATAGCCTTGTAGTATCTTTCAGTTGTCAAAAGGCTATTTTCGTAAAAGAACGGACAAGTTTGTGAAGTGTCATAAACTAATCATCCCCGGCCTCAAAATTTATGTGAAATTGTGAAGGGGCGACGTTTGCAAAAACGACCATTGTTACTAACATAATAATAAAGGGGTCCTTATCCGTTAATTTTAGAAAATTGGTTTTTGCAAAAAGAATTTAGAAGAGTCAACCCTAACCTTAAATTTCCGTAGGTACAAATGAATATTGTCCAGGAACCATCACAAATTGTCATAAAAATGGATCAGATGTAGCTACGTAGTTGGTGGGGTGATCTAGATGAAGATGGCCAAGTTTGGGTGAAAGAACAGCTGGGTCCTCTGTTAGACATCATGCACATCAAGCCACGGGAAGATTTGATTAAGGCTTTGGTGACCTTTTGGGATCCAGTTAGCAATGTGTTCCATTTCTCGGATTTCGAACTCACGCCCACCCTAGAAGAAATAGTTGGATACATTGATTCCGGCAGAGATTTAAGAAAGCAGCAATTTATATTTCCTAGGGCTCCCTCAGTATACCAATTCTCCGATCTTTAGAAAATTAGCAAGAAAATGAGCAATGACCACGCGAGCAACGAGAGTTGTAAGTTCTACTTCTTGTATTATAGGTTCAGACACTCAGCCGGGTTCGAAACACATGAGAAGGGTTTGAGTAACAAACAGAACAAAAACACGTGGGAGATTCACCGACGATTTGCTTTCATTGTAGATTTTTGGGAGTCATGGTATTTCTGAATTCTAAAGGTACAATATATATTCGTATGGCCAGGATCGACAGGTTCTCATCGACAAAAAACATCACACTCTTGTCCCATTAGTGCTATCAGACATTACCGGGCATTAACTTTGTGCAAATATGGGGTCAGGTTTTCGAAGGCTGCAGCATTCTCCTTCAGATGTGGATGATTGAACACCTTCGCGATCATCCTAAGTTCATGAGAAATGCCTCAGACAGGAACAATTTCATCAAGAAATATGAGAAAATGGTGGAAGATTACAAACCACTAGAGGGGTTTGAAGCATGGGTTTCCTACTTGAGAAAATTGAAAGGAGATCAAGTTGAATGGACCATTGGGTGGCTCCCAATAACAGAAATCATCTACATGACCGCTTCGAAAGGCTACTTAATGTTGATGGGAGTGAGAAGTATACAACCATATGCGCTACAAAGAATGCTGAGACAACTTGAAAGATATCAGGTGATACCTGAGAGGTTGACCTAAGCACTCAAGTCATTGAACTACAACCAGAGGCCATGATCCACGAGGCTTTAGTGCAAATATATTGGCACTATTGTCGGTATCTAAAAAGTAACACCATGGTACCAGACCCGAATAAAGGTGAGGTTGATCCCAATCATTCCGCTTTGTTTAAGAGGATCTTTCATGTGAATAATGAACCAGAACCCAAACTCAAGCCCGTAACTGTGAGGCCCGCCAAAAGGCCCCACGTTCAAGATTTTGATAACAAAATTCAAGAAAGGTTAGCTTGGGGGAAAGAAAAGAGAATATCGGGCCACCATCCATGATATGCGAGAAGAGTTGAGAAATATCACCTTCAACAACCATTGCAGGCGCAAGAGGTCGAGGGTGAGAGAAAAAGATTGATTCGAGAAAATGAGGCTCTCAGGGCCTAGGTACGATAGTTGAAAATAGTCCCTGAGAATTCGGGCCGAAGCGGGAAAGATGAAAGGTTCATTTATAACATTACTTAAAAGGTGCATGACTATGAAGTGGCCTCGAGCAAGGTGAGTCTGAACTAGCAAAGACACAAAAAAGATTGACTAAAGATGCTGAGGAGCATGTAGCTCTCATTCAATAGAGGAAAGAACGATATGAAATAGGGGCCTCAGGTTAGGAAACAATTATTGGCAACCTTGAAGGTGAAATGGCTAAAATATTGCTAACTACATCGTGATAAAGAGCTGAGAGTGTGAAGACATGACATCCATGTTTTTTGCCACTATAATGATCTTTGTCCGGCAGATAATGGAAGAACTCTATCTGCTCCAAGATGACATAGCAAGTAGGCCTGCTGCAAGTCTAGGAGGTGTTCCAAGGGCAGGGTTGGATGCATTGATGTTTCCTTGATTGTATTTCCTTTTCGAATCTGTATTTTTGTTTTTTTGGAATGCATGTTCGAGTCTGTTTTTTAAAAAAAAAACCTAGAAAGAGCCTTGGAGTCTTAGAAAAGTATGTTTTTAGGTCTTTTGTAATTTAGTATTAATGAAAATTTGAAAACCCCTAAAAATAGCTCTTTTGTTTTTGCATTTACCTTTTGAACTACGATATGATATGATTCGCGTGGCGTCGCGATATGTAGGTAATCCTTATCAGATCCGGTTATTATTCTCTATAAACAATTTAAATAAAAGTGGAAAGAGCCGAAATAAAGAAAGAGAAAGAGAACAAGGGGGAAAGCAGATAAGAAAACAAATAAGGAAATTTGGAAAGCACTAAAAAGGGGCAAATAAAATAAGCCAGGATGACGCATACGGTTAGAGTAAAGCCAGGTACAAATGGTTAAACTTCTTAGGAACATTGCATATCAACATGCAATTGCAATATGTGTTAAACTCTAACGCTAATAAAGTTTGTTGTTTTCCAAGAAGTTTCAAACAGTTAGCTTGTTAGAACGTACTGGCAGATTACCATTACCAAACAAGGTCTAAAGGGCCCATACCGAAAAAAAATGTCTAACACGGAGAAAAGTGTTGAGGAGGAAAAGACAAATAATCAAATGCTAAATAAGGAAGTAGATTAGTTGAGACAGGAGATGAAAGAAATGCACCTAGCCTGGACTAGGGTGCAAAAAGTACCAATCCCTCCCGCTACTCCTACTCTCCCATCGGTACAGACGCCGGAATACCCTCCTACATGCCCATTAACAAGCTTCCCAGTTCACCAATACTATTAGGGGAAAAATGCTTACAATCCCCAAGCTACACCACCCAATCAAAACCCTCCTTCACCAATCGTTCCTGTTTTTGTGGCACCCGCACCAGCCACACTACAAAGATCATCCAGTGAGTCGTTGTTTCAGGCTCACGATAACCAATACTATCCCCATAAACTTACCTTCAAAGCACTCGAGCCACATAATTATAATCCTCACTTTGAGATCCCGGCGAAAACGAAGAGGCCGGCTTAGAGTTAGGAGCAGGTTGAAGTGCTTCGCAAAGTGAAAAGCCTAGAGCAGTCCTTCAGGAATATGCATGGGTTGGGCGGCCAAGTTAGTGTGGCCTACAAAGATCTATGTCCTTTTCCTAATGTTCAATTGCCAGCAGGTTTCAAGATTCCAAAGTTTGATCTGTATGAGGGGCACGATGATCCAATAGTTCATCTACGAGGATTTTGCAATAAAATGAGAGGGGCCGGCGGAAAAGACAAGTACTGGTAGCTTATTTTGGTGAGATTTTAGGTGGGTCTGCACTGGAATAGCACACGAGGCAGGATCCTAGCAGGTGGTACATCTAGGACGACCTGGCGTAAGCATTTGCGGAGCATTTCCAATATAATCTTGAGATCGTCCCCAACCGTCTCACACTATTAAAACTTGAGAAGAAGCCTGGAGGGAGCTTCAGGAAATTTGGGTACCGTTGGAGGAAGCAGGTGGCAAGAGTCGATCCTCCAATAAGGGAAGGTGAAATGGTGGACTACTTTTTGCAGACTTTGGAGCCAACTTACTTTGGTCACCTGGTGATGTCAGTTAGTAAATCATTCAATGAGGTAGTAAAAATGGGAGGTATAATTTAAGAGGGACTTAATTCCAACAAGATAATGAGATATTCGGCTATCAAGGCCACCACTCAGGCAATCCTGAGCGGCACGGGAGGTGTGTCGGGAAGAAGAAGAGAGAAGAGTTCGCAATAGTCGAAGCAGGTACTTAGTCCAGATCAAGAGGTTCTTCATCCTACTATCAACCCGGCCCTCATCACCCAAATTACCTGTACACCGCATATGGACCTCCACAACCCTACTACCCACCACAAGAGCCATATTTTTTCGTCCATCACGCCCAAACATATACCCAGCCTCCGGCTCGCCGTAATGGCGTGTGCTGTCTCCCCAAAATGTATACCCACCTCCATAAAACACATATCTACCCCCGAGGGCCTACACAAGTCCTTCAGGGCAAGGTTTTATTGGGAATCAAGCTTTTAGGAATGAGAGCGTGCAGAGGCAGAGAACATTTACTCCGCTGGGAGAGACCTATACTACTCTTTTCCACAAATTGAGGCAGTTAAGCCTGTTGAATAATGTTGAGCCCAAACTGCCAAATCCCTTCCCCAAAAATCTGTACCATTCAGTAAGTTGTGAATATTGTTCGGGGGCTCCCTGGCATGATACTGAGAAATATTGGAAATTGAAGACTGTTGTGCAAGATCCTATTGACACAAATAGAATCGAGGTTCAGGCTCTATAAGCACCAAACATTAATGAAAATTTGTTGCAGCGCACCATGAGACCCCCATGATCGAACTAGTGCACAAAAGAAGGGGGCCCAAGAAACCGTCACAAACAATAATTATGATCTGTGCCAGTCCAAAAGAAAAGTCGATCAATGGAAAGGCAGTGGTACAGCTGGAAAGTGTAGACATCAAGCCAGTGGTGTTAATGGGGAAGAGTTCATCGATTGTTGCAAAGAAGCCAAAACCGGTCAAGGTAGTGCTGCAGGGAGTATCAAGCACACCAGTGTTAGTCATAAAGGGGGCCCATATAGAACCAGTTGTGATCAGGCCAGTAATGCAGTTGCCGATAATCAGTGAGAAATCCATGCCATTAAGCTACAGTCAAGTGATGGTGATGCATAAGGGGAAGGAAGTTATGGAAGAAGTATGTAAGGCCCAGAGGTTAACTCGTTTGGGAAGGTGTCTTGCTCCCAAAGAGTTAAGAAGGGCCAATCTTGTAGAAAATAAGAAGTCAGTGACGGAGGAAGAACCGGAGGAGCTTTCGAAGAAGATGAAGGCACAAGACTACTCCATTGTGAAGTAGTTGAGGAATACCGCGGCACAGATTTTGTTGCTATCATTGTTGAACCATTCAAGCGACCATTGTCGGGCATTGATGAAAATTCTGAACGTATCCCACATTCTGGAAAGATTTCAGTAAACCATTTGGAGAAATAGTGCACAAAATCTTTGAGGTGAATCGAGTGACATTTTTTGACGATGAATTGTCGGTAGAGGGTACAGAACACAAGTAAGTTCTCTATTTAAACGTGAAGTGCGAAGACTCGATGGTCACTTGAGTAGTGATTGATAATGGGTCTAGTGCCAATATCTATCCTTTGACTACTCTAAACAAACTGAAGGTTGATGATGGCAGGATTCACAAGAACAGCGTGTGCGTTCGAGGTTTTGATAGGGATGGCATCGACACGGTGGGTGATATCATACTGGAATAGACAATTCTTCTAGTCAAGTTCACTATGGAGTTTCAAGTGATAGACGTGGCAGTGTCGTATAATCTTCTGTTGGGGAAACCCTGGATCTATGCTACCAAAGCAGTGCCTTCTACAGTACTTCAGATGGTGAAATTTGAGTGGGATAGGAAAGAGATCGTGTTGCACGTGGATAACAGTACATGCGCTGAAAGCGATGCCACCGTACCCTTCATAGAGACTGATGGTGAAAAGGGGCCATGGGTTTACCAAGTTTTTGATACGGTCTCAGTGGACAAAATTCTTGCGGATGAAGACATTCCACTTCCCAAAATAGTAGTTGCAACTTTCATAATAGCCTTGGAGATGTTGAATAGCATGTTTGTGCCAGGCAAAGGTTTGGGAGTTGATCTACAGGGTACTGTTCAGCCGGTTTCTTTGCCCAAGAATCTGGATACTTTTGGGATGGGGTTCAAGCCTACAGCAGCGGACATGAGATGCACCCGAAAGTTGAAGAAAAGATTCTGGGTTCTTCCCAAACCGGTCCTGCGTCTGTCCAAATTATTTGTCAGGGCGGGTATCAGAAAGATGTCGGTCCCAAAAGTTCTAGGACCACTGATTTGGTCAGATGGAGATTTGAATGAGGGTTTTGAAAGATTGTTTTCCAAAGTCAATGTGGTCAAAGCTATGAAAGGATCCAGCAATGTAAATGTACAGTTTGTGGGGCCAAGGGCAAATACCAACAATTGGATGGCTACTCCTCTTCCTATTCGGAGGAAGCCTTTGGTAGTGGGATCTGATTTCTTTTGGTTTAGCTTGATTATTCCAGGGTTGTAATCCATTTTTCTTTTATTTTTGTATTCGGCAAAAGTGTGAAACCTTGTTATCATCTACATCAATCGATGAAAGTTTCTTCTTTACTCTTTAGCTTATTTTAATTTGGTTTTCTTCTTTTTCTTTTTTGAATAGTTCTCTTTATACTGGTTCTAATGACATGGCATGCACGATGGATCTTCAACCTAGTCTAAAAATCAATCCGATTCTGAACTGGTAGAGCAAGAGGTAGAATATGATGATGAGTCGGAATACGATGTGGATGAAGCCTTAAAGGAAATTAATAGAGAGTTAAGACAATTGAAGAGAAATCTAAGCCTGACTTAAACGACATAGAAGCCATCAATTTTGGGGATGCGGATGATATCCGGGAAACTAAAATAAGCAATCATATTGAACCAAACATCAGGGAAAAATTAATCAAAGCACTTATTGAATTCAAAGAAATTTTTTGTATGGTCGTATAATGACATGCCAGGGTTAAGCACCGATTTAGATGTTCACAAGTTGCCCACTGACCCGGAATGCCCTCCCGTCAAGAAGAAAATGAGGAAGTTCAAAACAGACATGAGTGTGAAGAATAAGGAAGAAGTAACCAAACAGCAGAATGCAAAGGTTATTCGGGTCGCTCGATATCCTGATTGGTTGGCTAATGTGGTGCTAGTGCCGAAGAACGATGGGAAGATCAGGGTGTGTGTTGATTATCGCAATCTGTACAAGCCAAGACCAAAGGATAAATTTCCATTTCCCAACATCCATATTTTGATCGATAATTGTGCCGTACATGAGTCTTTTGTGGATTGCTATGCTGGGTATTATTAGATTCTGATAGACGAGGAAGATGTAGAAAAGACGGCTTTCATTACGCTGTGCGGAACTTAATGCTATCGGGTATGCCGTTTGGCTTGAAGAATATTGGGGAAATGTACATGAGAGCAATGACTAATGTGTTTCATCATATAATACACAAAGAGATTGTGGTGTACGTGGATGATGTGATCATAAAATCCAAGCATCAAGCAAACCACGTACGAGACCTAAGGAAGTTTTTCCAGAGACTTCGAAGGTGTGATATTAAGCTCGACCCTGCCAAATGTGCATTTGATGTTCCATCTGGGAAACTGTTGGGATTCATAGTCAGTCGATGATGCATTAAGTTGGACCCGTCAAAGATCAAATCCATCCAAGAATTGCCATTTCCGAAGAACAAAATAAAATTAATGAGTTTGTTGGGAAGGTTAATTATATCAGCAGGTTTATCGCTCAACTCACGGCGACTTGTGAACCCATTTTCGGCTACTGAAGAACGATGTTGCGGTAGAATAGACCGAGGAATGTCAGGAAGCGTTTGACCAGATCAAAGGGTATTTATCAAATCCACTTGTGTTGATTCCACCTGAACTAGGGAGTCCCTTGATTCTTTACCTAACGGTCCTCGAGAATTAATTTGGTTGTGTACTGGGGCAACACGACATCACAAGAAGGAAGGATCAAGACATCTATTATCTCAGCAAGAAGTTTACAAATCTATGAGGTTAAGTACACTCAACTTTACAAGACATGTTGTTCCCTAACTTGGGTGGCACAAAAATTGAAGCATTACCTATCATCCTATACTACTTATCTCATTTCACATTTGGATCCTTTGAAGTATATTTTTTAGAAGCCTATGCCCACACGGAGATTGGCAAAATGGCAAATATTACTTACTCAATTCGACACCGTCTATGTGACGAGGACGACCATGAAAGCCCAAGTATTGGCTGATCACTTGGCTGAAAATCCTAATGATGAAGAATATGAGCCATTAAGGACGTATTTTCCTGATGAAGAAGTGATGCATATCGACGAGTTTGAATTAATTGAGGAACTAAGGTGGAAGCTTTTCTTTGATGGATCTGCAAATGCAAAAGGAGTGGGAGTAGGAGCGGTACTTAACTCTGAAACAGGACATTATTATCCTGTTATGGCTCAGCTACGTTTCTATTGTACTAACAACATGGCTGAATATGGGGCATGCATTCTGGGCTTATGGTTAGCTACAGACATTGATGAGCAGGATGTTTTGGTCTTGGGAGACTCGGACCTCCTGGTACATTAGATTCAAGGTGAATGGAAAACATGAGATTTGAAGCTTATACCATATCGACAATGTTTGCATGATGTGAGTAGGAGGATTCGATCGGTGGAATTCAGGCACATCCCAAGAGTTCAAAATGAGGTTGTTGATGCTTTGACCACCTTGGCATCAATGTTGCACCACCCAGACAAAATTCATGTTGACCCGTTGCATATTCACGTTCGTGATCAGTATGCTTATTGTAACATGATAGAGGAAGAAATGGATGGTGAACAATGGTTTTATGATGTCAAGGAGTACCTCAAGATCGGGATATACCCGAAGCAGGCCACCATAGATCAAAAGAGAGCCATTCGACGATTGGAAAATTGATATTTGTTAGAAACACGTTCTCAATGCAATATACTAAACGTGTACTCTTTTGTAGGTTTTGATGAATGACAAACGAAGCAAAAATTGATATATGACGGAATTCAAGTACAAGCGCACAATGGTTGCAAATAAGATTGAAGTTCAAGATATAGCTCTTAATTGTTATTGAGTTGTTCTAAAACTGTAATCTCGATCCTATAACTTGACTCATAGTATGGCCTCTCTCATAAAACAATTTTCCAAAATCATGCATATTTAATTCTGTGTCAAAAAGATTTTAAATCATGCATATTGACATTAGACAAAATGTTTTCTAAACATGCCTCAAAAATCTGGGCTAAAATAATCGATTATGAACTTATGATAATCGATTGTTTCTGAGCCAAGACTGCATGACAATCGATCATGAATTAATGGTAATCGATTGTGAGTAAGACAGTGAACATCAGGTTTTTCCAAATCTGCATGATAATCGATTGTGAACAAATGACAATCGATTGTTGTTGAGGTAAAGTTTTTCAATACTCAAAATAATCGATTATGAACTAATGGTGATCGATTATGTTGAGACAGTGTCTTCCAGTGATTTTAAATTTAATTAAGTAATCGATTATGTCTTTAGATAATCGATTATCACTGAGACAGTAAGTTTTATGATTTTCAGAAAATAACAAGTAATCGATTATGGCTTTAGATAATCGATTATCACTGAGACAGTAAGTTTTATGATTTTCAGAAAATAACAAGTAATCGATTGTTGCAAAGGACAATCGATTGTTGAAGCTGACCGTTGTATGATTTTCAAATACCATAAGGTAATCGATTATAGATTTCATATAATCGATGTTTTGCTTAAAATCTGGAAATGATTTTTAGAACGTTGCTGAAGTAATCGATTATAGATTTTATATAATCGATGTTTTGCTTAAAATCCGGAAATGATTTTTAGAACGTTGCCAAAGTAATCGATTATGGATTTGGTGTAATCGATTATCTGTTTTTGAATATTGCCAGTAATCGATTATAGATTATGTATAATCGATTGTGAAGCGTTAAATCTGGGATTGATTTTTAAACTGACTGGCAGATAATCGATTATGTGGTCTTAATAATCGATTATCACTGAGTAATTTCAGCAATTCTTAATTGGCAATTAGGCAACGGTAATGCCAAGTTTTTCAACTATAAATACAGCTTCACTTCAGTGTTTTAACAACAACAACATACACAAACTGATCATTACATTGCTATAAGCTTTCATTCAATTATTCTTCATTTTCTACTCATTTCATAAAGCTTTTGAGAGCCATATTATTGCTTAAAGTTGTTGTGATCTTGAACATATTCTTTTACTCATATCTACTCAATAAGGAGTACTTTAGTTAAGTGAGTGTCCAAGTATTTGATATACTTGTAAGAGAATTGCGATTCTCTTGTTTCAAGGAACTTGCGTTTCCTTGGGTGAAGTCTTTGAGATTGCGATCTCCGAGCAACTGTTTGAGGCTTGTGTCCTCAAGTGTGTAACGGTTTGTTGAGCACCCGTAAGCTTAACAAAATAGTGAAAAATCTCGAGAGAGTCTCTCGGGGACTGGACTAACCACGTTGGTGGCCAACCAGTATACATCCTTGTGTAAGTTTATTTTTCTGCATTTATTTTACTTCCTGCAAAGTTTAAATTCCGCAAGAAAACGCTAAATTTTATTAATACGCTATTCACCCCCCCCCCCCTCTAGCGTAAAGCGTAGTTCCTAACAATTGGTATCAGAGACCAACTCTCTGAAAACTTAACCGTTTGAGAGAACCATCCATGGCTTCTACTCTTGACTCTTTTGCAGGAATTGAAGAAGGACAATGCTCTACACGACCTCCTCTATTCAACGGCACAAACTACTCATATTGGAAGGAGAGGATGCAAATCTTTGTGCAATCAAATAGCTTTCATTTGTGGAAAGTATTCACCAATGGAAACCAAATTCCAACCAAGAAGGTGGAAGACGAATGGGTTCCAAAGACCGAAGAGGAATATACCGCGGAGGATATTCGTAAGGTTCAAAATAATGCCAAAGCTATAAATTTATTATATTGTGATGTTAATGCTAATGACTACAGGAAGATATCATGTTGCAAAATAGCAAAAGAAATGTGGGATAAGCTTGAAGTGACATACGAAGGAACCGACCAGGTACGAGAAGCTAAAATTGATTTCTTAACTCACTCTTATGAACTATTCCACATGAAGGAAGGAGAGAAAATAGACGAAATGTTTGAGCGATTCTCAATGATCGTGAATGATCTACACGCCCTCAAAAAAACGTTTACGGATAGAGAACTTGTCCGGAAGATCCTCAGAAGTCTCACTCCGGCATGGCGATCAAAGGCCGATGCAATCCAAGAATCCATTGGCATCACAAATGTCACAATTGACGCATTAAGAGGTAATCTCAAAACCTATGAATCAACTATACTTAACCCGGTTGTTGATGATCAAAGAAGGCAAAGGATTGCTCTAAAGGCTAGCCAACCACAAATTGATGAGGAAGGTGACAACGAGTTTGGACTCGTTATCAAAAGGTTTCAAAAATTCATGCGCAAAGAGTATGAACGCAAGAACAAAAAGCAAGGCGATCAACTAAAATGCTATGAATGCGGAGAAACCGGGCACATAAAATCAAATTGCCCTAACATCAAAAAGGAGAAGAAACCCTTCAAAAAGCAACGTGCATACATCTCTTGGGGAGGAGATTCCGGAGATGAAGCAAGCGAAGAAGAAGACGATGAAGCAGCAAATTTATGTCTCATGGCTCAAGAAGACGGCAAAGACGAGGTAAGTCAAATCTCCTCTCAAAATTTCTTTACTCTTGATGAAATGAGAAATGCTTTTGATGAACTATATGCTGAATTTATCAAAGCTTCAAAAACTGTCAAAAGTGTTAAAGAAAGCGCCTCTCTAAAAGAAAAAGATTTTCAAACACAGCTTTCATTAAAAGAAAAAGAATTAGAAAAACTGGTTTTCGAAAATGAGAAGCTAAAAGAGGAAAACAAGTTTTATGGAAAAAGAAGTGCTGATAAACCTGAAGGTTCTACTAGAAACTGTTCTTCTTGTGTGCTTCTTAAGAATGAAGTAGCTAGACTTAAAGGCCTATTAGATAAGTTTAATTCTTCGCATAAAAACTTGAATGATGTGCTTGTTAATCTAAAATCAACTAAACATGGAATAGGATTCAAGAATGAAGAAAAGGTTGGTGCTAAACCACAACAACCTAGAGCTCAACCTAGGACTAATAACCAAAATGCTTATCCTAGAAGTAGAAATCCTAGAAATAACTTGCATGTTAGACCAAATAGTGAAAATGCTAGAAGACCTAGAAATGATGCATATTTTAGGCCAAACCTTGAACAATTTAGAAGACCAAGAAATGACCCTCCACCTAGAAATAGATATTCTAGAAATGATGCATATTTTAGACAAACTTGTGAACCTCCTAGAGCTCATAATAGGAGAAACATTGGTGTTCAAAGTAGAGTAAGCAACCTTCATTCATCTAGTTACTATGTACCTAGAAAAATGCATAATCCCAACGTGACTTGTCATTATTGTAGACGTATTGGTCATATTGCTCCCGCTTGCTTTACTCGTCATAGACATATAAATCAATTGCATCATTATAACATGCCTAACCCTCAAGGACCCAAGATGGCATGGGTACCTAAAGAACATTAATTTGTTTTGTAGGTGTGCTTGAAGGGATCAAGTGTACTATGGTACCTTGATAGTGGATGCTCCAAACACATGACGGGAGATGAATCCAAATTCCTTCAACTAGAGCACAAAGAAGGAGGAAGTGTCATATTTGGTGATAACAATAAAGGAAAAATCATCGGCATTGGTTCGGTCGGTAAGGACAAAAACTCCTCTATTAAACATATACTACTTGTGAAAGGTTTGAAGCATAATCTCTTGAGCATAAGCCAATTATGTGACAAGGGAAATCTTGCTCTATTTGATTCGGATGAATGTCTTGTATTTAGACGTAGTGATTTCAAGATCATACTTCGTGGTTTTAGAATTGATAATATCTATATGGTCGATCTTGCAAATTCCTCACCCGAATATGTTGATTGTTTATTAAGCAAAGAGGATAACTCTTGGCTATGGCATCGTAGAGTAGCACACATGAACATGCATCTTTTGAACAAGCTTCTTTCTCAAAACTTAGTAGTTGGTCTTCCCTGTTTAAAGTTTGAAAATGATTCTATTTGCGATTCTTGTCAAAAAGGGAAGCAAACCAAAGCATCTTTTAAATCCAAGAATATTGTTTCAACGTCTAGACCTTTGCAATTACTTCACATGGATTTATTTGGTCCCTCGCGTATTGAAAGCCTTGGTAAAAATAAATATGTTTTTGTAATTGTTGATGACTTTTCTAGATTTACTTGGACTCTATTTCTTGCAAATAAAAGTGATGCTTTTCAAAATTTCAAGTATTTCCTTAAGCGTGTTCAAAACGAAAAGGAATCGACCGTCACTTCGATTAGAAGTGATCATGGAGGAGAGTTTGATCACAATCTCTTTGCGGATTTTTGTGACGAACTCGGAATCGAACACACCTTTTCCGCTCCACGGACACCACAACAAAATGGGGTGGTGGAAAGGAAAAATAGGTGTCTCGAAGAGATGGCTAGAACCATGCTCGACGAAGCTAAGATTCCCAAATACTTTTGGGCGGACGCCATGAGTACCGCTTGCTATGTTTTAAATAGAGTAGCAATTCGGCCGATACTCATGAAAACCCCATATGAACTTTATAAGGGTAGAAAACCCAACATTTCTCATTTACGTGTTTTTGGTTGTAAATGTTTTGTCCATAATAATGGCAAGGACCAATTGGGTAAGTTTGATGCTAAATCGGATGAAGGTATTTTCATTGGTTATTCCTCACGTAGCAAAGCATATAGGATCTTTAACAAAAGAACCCAAATTGTGGAGGAATCCCCTCATGTTGTGTTTTCTGAAGATAATACTCGCTTGGCGAGAAAGGAATCCGATTTTGATCTTACAGGTATCTTGGATAGCTTGAAAGATAAAATCCAAGAAGAACCTTCAAAGGAAAACAAAAATGAAATTGGGGAACAACCAACGGAAGAAGCGCCACAATTAGAAAAAGGAATAAATACGCCTAACGAGTGGAGAACGATCAAGGATCATCCTCTAGAACAGGTAATTGGCGATGTTGGAGAAAAGGTAAGTACCCGAAACTCTCTTAAGAACACTCTAGGACACAATTCTTAAGAGTTCACGGCATTACTTGTTAACACTAGTGTAATTTATTAATTTCGCTATAAATTACTAACTTGAGCGTCAGAGACGTTTAAATCTATTTTGCAGGTACCACCCCAAAGATAGGGGGAATTATGAAGTTTTAGCACAAAATAATCGACTATTTCAAGTCACTAATCGATTATTTTCTGTGCAGTACATCGATTATCAGTATCAATAATCGATTGTTTATGACTGATTATTAATATTATGCATCTATGTTTAATTTTTTCACTTCCTAAATTGCATAATCGATTTCTGCCTCAGTCATTCAGCAATGCTTTCTACAACAATCGATTATTTTTTCATACAATCGATTATTTGACAAATTCTGATATTCTCCCAGTTCACTGTATCAAACTAGTTCACTAAATAATCGATTACCCAGAACTGACAATCGATTACTTCATATTAATTTTTGTTACCGTTTGGCTCATCAATCGATTTCTGTCAGGTCTTAAATGCTCCATAATCGATTATCAAAACTTAACAATCGACTATTTCATTCAAATTTTTTACCGTTTGACTCAAGAATCGATTTGTCAGATTCAAAATCTCAATCAAACAGTAAAAACAATCGATTATTTCAGTTCAATAATCGATTATCTAACGGTCAGTAACTTTAATTCTTACCGTTTTCTGACTGCTCCTAAACCAAAATCTCAGCAAATGTCTTCATTCAATGCTTGATAATCCTTTCCTCTATAAATAGGCATCATAAGAGCTCACATTCACCCACTCAAGCACTATCTCTAGTATTCAAAAGCTAAATCTCTTCTATTTTCTTTGCCAAATTCCAGCAGATTTCTCTTAACATGTCTGGACGATCTTCAAAACGCTCCCGATCCAAACATGGCGCATCAGCCTCAACCGCCCCTCCTCCTTTAAATTTTCCATACCAAGACGGTTCCGTCTTGTTCTTTCAAAATGAAAATGAACTCACACGGTTCCTCTCAAAATTTGAGAAACGCACCATTCTTCCTCCTCGGTTCTCAAATAGTAAACTCCTTGAACCTTTTACCCCTGCCGCAAATATGTTAAAGGAGTGTCAACTATATGACTTCTTGCTTCTCACTCATCCTCACATAAACACAACTCTCGTTCAAGCTTTTTACTCAAACCTCCGTAAAGATGAAGATGGCGAACTTGTCACCTCCATTAATGGGGTTCAAATTCTTCTCTCTGAAGAGAATCTCCACACCATTGCCCGCCTTCCAAATGAAGGTGAAGATCTTTACCGGTATATTCATAAGGCCGGGGCTCTCTTTGATGAAACCACCCTTCTCCACCAAGCCGGTATAACTTCCTATGATCCATCTATCTCTACCCGTCGTCCTACCATAACGGGAATGGATCCAAGCTACCGGTTGATTCTTTACTTCATCACCCGAGTCCTCAAGCCTAGACGGTACAATCACACCACCATCTCCCAGGAGGATACCAAACTTCTGCATGCCATTGTCACCGGAGCCAAAATAAATTGGTGTCGGCTCATCAAAATTCATATGCTCGATGCCATCGGTGATGACATGCCTCTTCCTTATGCCCTCCTCATTATGAACTTCCTTGAAGCATTCGGATTTGTCACGGAAAATGGTCCTCTCAAAAGGAGTACCAAAATTTGGGAAATCTCGGAGTCTTCTTTCCATCATGATGGTGACCATGCTCCAGCTCCGTCTTCAAGTCGTCCACCCCGTCGTGCTCAAGAGCCTACTCTCCAAACCATATCCGACCAGCTTGCTCAACTCACTGATGAGATCCATGGATACTTTGACCATGTCAATTATCCATATGCAGCTCTCGTTCCTTTTGAAGCAGCGCCGGATAACGAGGCGGACAACGACGGAAATGAATAAATTTTTCTGTGTTTTGTGTTGTTCCCATTGATGTACCCTTTCTTTCCAATAAATAAACCGTGTTTATTTCATCTTTTTGCATCTTTCCTTATTTTTTTTGCTAATGGCAAAAGGGGGAAGAAAACGGGATATCGGGTATGCACCACCTCTCTTAATTCATTGATTGATATCGGGTATGCACCACCTCTCTTAATTCATTGATTGCTTATAAGCTAAAATTGAGGGGGAACTCTTAAATTGAGGGGGAACAAGAACGGAATTGCATAATTGTTACTTGTCTTGAATTGTCAATATCTTTTGCCTTAATTGCATATCCCGCTTAATGTTTGCCATTATCAAAAAGGGGGAAATTGTTAGAAACACGTTCTCAATGCAATATACTAAACGTGTACTCTTTTGTAGGTTTTGATGAATGACAAACGAAGCAAAAATTGATATATGACGGAATTCAAGTACAAGCGCACAATGGTTGCAATAAGATTGAAGTTCAAGATATAGCTCTTAATTGTTATTGAGTTGTTCTAAAACTGTAATCTCGATCCTATAACTTGACTCATAGTATGGCCTCTCTCATAAAACAATTTTCCAAAATCATGCATATTTAATTCTGTGTCAAAAAGATTTTAAATCATGCATATTGACATTAGACAAAATGTTTTCTAAACATGCCTCAAAAATCTGGGCTAAAATAATCGATTATGAACTTATGATAATCGATTGTTTCTGAGCCAAGACTGCATGACAATCGATCATGAATTAATGGTAATCGATTGTGAGTAAGACAGTGAACATCAGGTTTTTCCAAATCTGCATGATAATCGATTGTGAACAAATGACAATCGATTGTTGTTGAGGTAAAGTTTTTCAATACTCAAAATAATCGATTATGAACTAATGGTGATCGATTATGTTGAGACAGTGTCTTCCAGTGATTTTAAATTTAATTAAGTAATCGATTATGTCTTTAGATAATCGATTATCACTGAGACAGTAAGTTTTATGATTTTCAGAAAATAACAAGTAATCGATTATGGCTTTAGATAATCGATTATCACTGAGACAGTAAGTTTTATGATTTTCAGAAAATAACAAGTAATCGATTGTTGCAAAGGACAATCGATTGTTGAAGCTGACCGTTGTATGATTTTCAAATACCATAAGGTAATCGATTATAGATTTCATATAATCGATGTTTTGCTTAAAATCTGGAAATGATTTTTAGAACGTTGCTGAAGTAATCGATTATAGATTTTATATAATCGATGTTTTGCTTAAAATCCGGAAATGATTTTTAGAACGTTGCCAAAGTAATCGATTATGGATTTGGTGTAATCGATTATCTGTTTTTGAATATTGCCAGTAATCGATTATAGATTATGTATAATCGATTGTGAAGCGTTAAATCTGGGATTGATTTTTAAACTGACTGGCAGATAATCGATTATGTGGTCTTAATAATCGATTATCACTGAGTAATTTCAGCAATTCTTAATTGGCAATTAGGCAACGGTAATGCCAAGTTTTTCAACTATAAATACAGCTTCACTTCAGTGTTTTAACAACAACAACATACACAAACTGATCATTACATTGCTATAAGCTTTCATTCAATTATTCTTCATTTTCTACTCATTTCATAAAGCTTTTGAGAGCCATATTATTGCTTAAAGTTGTTGTGATCTTGAACATATTCTTTTACTCATATCTACTCAATAAGGAGTACTTTAGTTAAGTGAGTGTCCAAGTATTTGATATACTTGTAAGAGAATTGCGATTCTCTTGTTTCAAGGAACTTGCGTTTCCTTGGGTGAAGTCTTTGAGATTGCGATCTCCGAGCAACTGTTTGAGGCTTGTGTCCTCAAGTGTGTAACGGTTTGTTGAGCACCCGTAAGCTTAACAAAATAGTGAAAAATCTCGAGAGAGTCTCTCGGGGACTGGACTAACCACGTTGGTGGCCAACCAGTATACATCCTTGTGTAAGTTTATTTTTCTGCATTTATTTTACTTCCTGCAAAGTTTAAATTCCACAAGAAAACGCTAAATTTTATTAATACGCTATTCACCCCCCCCCCCCCCTCTAGCGTAAAGCGTAGTTCCTAACAGATATTTCCTCACTGGAGGAGTGTTGTACAAAAGAACACCAGATTTGGAATTGCTGAGATGCATAGATGCTAGTCAAGCCGCGACAGTTATGACAGAGGTACATGTTGGAGTTTGTGAGCCACATATGAGTGGATATGTATTGGCGAAGAAGATTCTTTGATCAGGGTATTATTGGCTCAATATGGAGTTTTATTATATAAGTTTCATACGGAAATGCCATCAGTGTCAGATACACGGGGATCTGATTCATTCTCCACCAACAGAAGTACAAATGATGTCAGCACCATGGCCCTTTGTTGCAGGGGGGATGGATGTCATTGGACGTATTGAAACCGGCAGCTTCCAACGGTCATAGGTTCATTGTGGTAACTACCGACTATTTCACCAAATGGGTTGAATCTAAACCTTTCAAGTCAGTGACCAAGAAAGCAGTGGTGGATTTTGTTCATTCCCATATCATCTGCAGATTTAGGATCCCCAAGGTGATAATCACGGATAATGGTGCTAATATTAATAGCAGTTTGATGAAAAAAGTATGTCAATAGTTCAAGATTACACACCATAATTCCACCTCGTATCGTCCCAAGGTGAATGGAGCGGTTGAGGCAGCCAACAAGAACATAAAAAAGATATTGAGGAAGATGGTAGAAGGGTCCAGATAATGGCATGAGAAGTTACCATTTGCATTGTTGGGTTATCGCACTACTGTCTGCACTTCAGTAGGTGCAACTCCTTATTCAATGGTATACAGAATTGAAGCAGTGATTACCCTAGAGGTTGAAATTCCATCTCTCTGAATTGTCTCTGAGGCTGATATTGATGATAATGAGTGGGTCAAAACCCGTTTGGAGCAGTTGAGCTTGATTGATGAAAAGATATTGGCAACGGTATGGCATGGCCAATTGTATCAAAAGAGGATGGTGAGAACATACGATAAGAAGGTGCATCCCACGAAGTTTAAAGTGGGGCAACAAGTGTTGAATCGAATACTGCGACATCTGGCTGAAGCAAAAGGCAAGTTTGCCCCGAACTAGCAAGGACCATTCATTGTGACCAGAGTGTTATCCAATGGCTCTTTATGTTTGATAGATGTCGAAGGAAGATGCATCGACATGGCTATCAATTCGGATGCAGTCAAGAGATATTATGTATGATTTCTTTGATTGTAATTGTTGTTTGTTTTTTTTTGTTTGTACTTGGCATTTATCGGAGAATGAAATGACAGAGGCAATTTGTTCTTCTATCCAAACACTTTAACCTTTGTCTCCCATTTTGAGCCTTATTTATTCTTTCATACCCATCTCTTGGAATTGGTAATGAAATTGAAAAGGCGAAAAGAAAATAAAAGAGAAGAAAAATAACAACAAAACCAAAGAAAGTCACAAGAAAAACAAAAGAATCGAGTGAACTACATTCGGTCTGATTCCTTAAAGAGCATACGTAGGCGCCTCACGGCTAGGTCATAGTGTAACAAAAATCAAAAAAATCCCCAAGCAAGAAAACTGGGGAAGAAGTTGTGTTTGTAATATTAGGAAAGAAGTTTGATTCCAATAGTTGTAATGTTTTACCCATCAAAGTTATTTTGAATTTTTGATACCCTTTTCTTTTAACCATACACAAAAACCCATATTGATGTCCAAAAAGACCTCCCCCGAGAATTGCCAAGTCAGGCGAATGGAAGTTGGAAATTACACTCTGATCCCTAGCAGAAAGAGGATCATAAGACCAATCCCCATCTTAGAGAGATAAAATGAGAGAGTCTTATAGGTGAAAATCTTCACATAATTGGTACTCTATTCTTGTAAATGGTCAGCCAAATGGTTTTTTCAAATCATCGAGGGGAGTTAAGCAGGGGGAACCTTTTTCACCAACTCTATTCATTCTAGCAACAGAAGCATTGTCTCGTGGATTGAACTCACAGCATACCTTTTTTTTTTGGTCCACTAGGCAATCGGCTAGGGTTAGGTTTTATAATTAATAGGAAAAGGAAAATTACAACAAATAGGAGAAATAAAATAAGGCGGATTACACCGGTAATGTTACCCATATAACACAGCCGGCATAGACCATACCTTAGCTATCCTATTGAGACAAAAAGCCTCCTGGACTAGCAAGCATGTAAAAAGAAAGAACTCGCAAGAACTAAGAATTGACTGATCATCCCAACTTCTTTCCCTTTGGCGAGACTTCTTATTTCTAGCACTATGCAATGGTGACAGATCTCCTTTTGTTGAAGCGTCTGCTCGGCATTTCTTTAGGATATCCTCTTCTTCCCCTTCTTCATATATATGGCTTCCTGTCAAAATAAGATTAGTATATGTATTTACCATCGCGTCCAAAAGTTGTCTTTTCTCAGCCGAGATTACTGAAACAGTTGTGACGAGCTGCCCCGCCTGTGAACTTGCTTCTGTCTTGCAATCTGCAGAAGGAAAATAAGCATTCCTTTGTTGCTTCTAATTTGAAAGTAGTGTTTGCGTCATGGCATCCAAGAATTTCCTGTCCTCTACATTAGAGAGTGGTTCTGCATACTAACCCGGATTTCCATGGATTTAGACTACCAAAATGGAGCCCAAAAATAAACCATCTGGCATATGCGGATGATACAATCATTTTCTGCTCAGCGGATACAACTTCATTGAAACTTGTGATGGAGGTTCTACAAGCTTATGAATTATAATCTGGTCAACTGAGAATAAATCCAAATCAGCTAAATATCTACATCATTCAACGAATAATGAGGTGATTAACAAGGTGGAAAGGATTACTGGTATAGGAAAAAACAAAGTTTCCATATGACCTATCTAGGATGTCCTATTTTTTATGCCAGAAGAAGGAGTGATAATTACCAGGGGTTAATTACAAAGGTCATGAACAAACTACAATCGTGGAAAGGCAAACTCCTATCTGTAGGAGGCATGGCGGTATTGATCACAAATATCCTGCAGAGTATCCCAATTCATATGCTTTCAGCAGTTAACCCACCAACCTATGTGATCAACAAATTACATAGCATTTTTGCCAAATTTGTCTGGAGCAGCAATGTGGGAGAAAGTTCAAGACATTGGTCATCATGGACTAACCTTGTATGCCGCATGAGGAAGGGGGTATAGGCTTCAGATCACTGCATGATGTATCCAAGGCATTGTTCTGCAAATTATGGTGGAATTTCAGGACAACACCCAACTTATGGAATGCATTTATGCATCAAAAATATTGCAAGAAATTAAATCCTGTAATTTTTTCGTGGAATGGTGGATCTCACGTATGGAAAAAAATGCTTGAATGCAGGGATCTGATTGAGCATCAAATATACTGGAAATTAAGAATGGGCTCGGCTCAATTCTGGTTCGACAATTGGACCGAGATGGGAGCCTTATATTTCCTAGTGCCTGCACAGTTTGTAGTTGATGAAGACATTCACAATGTCAATGATATGGTTGAAAATGGTATGTGGAATTTGGAAAAATTATTTCAAACTCCACCTGAAGATTTGGCAAACCACATTGTGCAGAATTATAGACCTCCAAATGAAGGTGTAGAGTTAGATACACCTTTCTGGATGCTGGAAACAAAGGGACATTTTTCATTGAAATCTGTATGGGATTACCGGCGAAGAAAAGACAGTCCGAGAATACCTTTCAAGATGATATCGGTTAAAGGCTTACCATTCAAGATATCATTTTTCCCGTGGAAGGTGTGGAAAGCAAAACTGCCATTTGATGATTTCTTGTGCAAAATAGGATACTCCATGGCATCAAAATGTTGGTGTTGTGCTGATCCCAATGAGGAGTCTCTATTTCATTTGTTCTTCACATCCAAGGCAGCTACGAGTGTATGGAGTTACTTCCTGAGGAGAGCAGGAACTGCATTAGAAGGGTTATCCTTACAACAAGCAATTATAAAGTGCTGGTCGGCACCAGTTGTTCCTAGACTGAAGCCAATCATGCAAGCTTTACCAGCATGCATCGTATGGGAGTTGTGGAAGAGAAGAAAAAGTCTGAAATATGGAGAAGCAGTGTCAGTAAGCAGAGTTATTTATCAGGTTTCATCTACACTACAAGCTCTAATCAAACTGAAAAATCCAGGATTACATGTGCCTCACAAATGGCTTGACATGCTGACAATGATGGAGCAATACACACCTAGACTGAAATACGATAAAGTGCTATGGGAATTTCCTCCAAGAGGTTGGATCAAAGTCAATACTGATGGAGCATGTAGAGTGAACCCAGGTAGGAGCTCAATTGGATTTTGTTTAAGAGATGAGATAGGTGATTTGATATATGCAGAAGGAAGAGGAATTAAGTAGGGTTCTAACAATGAAGGTGAGGCAACAACAATATTAGAGGCTATGAGAATTTGTAAAACAATGAACCTCAACGATATATGGCTTCAGACAGATTCAATGTTGCTTAACAAGATCATAGATGGACAATGGAAACCACCCTGGAATATTGTGGATGCTGTGGAGGAAATCATCACGCTCAAACTGGGGTGTAATTTCAAGATATCTTACATTTTCAGAGAGGGGAACAAACTAGCAGATCACCTTGCAAATTATGCACTTGACAGTGGCAACATAGAAAGTTATGATTTCTGGGAACTTGATTCGATGAGCAGAAGGTTGGTTAATGAGGATAAGCTTCAATGTCCAAATCTGAGAATTACCGTTGCAAGAAATTAACGAAGGATGTGGATGAAACAAAAGCAAAAACTACAACATGCCGTCTTCAAGTTCGGCCACATGAGAATATGGAGATAACTTTTTTTCATTAACATTTGCTTCCTTTTTTGCAGGTTTAATAAAGAAAAAATTCTCAGATTCTTTTTCTTTACAAGTCTCTCATGTGTAGAGAAGGAGTTACACTTCAGCTTTTGGGAATCTAATTTTTACATGGAGCAGTATAGCAGGCCTCACATCTTTCTGAAGCACGGTCTCTCAAGCAGCAGCATCTGTCTTGGACTTGTTAATTTCAGCAAGGGTATATCGCACGTTCAGAAACATGCTCCACATGGGAATCTCCAGCAAGCATGTGCATCGTTTAAAGTATACTCGCATGAGGTGTTAATTAATGCATCCACTCCAGCAGAATAAAGTTTCTTTCGCACGCCTCTCCAGTCAAGCATGGGATTTCGAAGTACTCCAGTCAAGCATGGGATTTCGAAGTATTATTATATTTCTTCGTGCAAGCCAGACAACTCGGTCTTCCATGGATTTTTTTAATGACTTTCTGGTCGTTTTCCAGATCCATACGGTATGGACACAGCTTTTCTCAAGCTGTAATGGAGTTGCACGCTTTCTTTCATTGGGACACCAGTTTTTGTCTCGCACGCTGATTGATTTGGAGTCCTTCCTCCAAGGAATTTCAAAAAATGAGACCCAAACAGTCTTTATTCAGCTGATTCCATTTCTGGGAAGTTGGTCTCACACGCTTCTTCATCGTGGTATTTGAAAGAGATATGCTGATCAGACGCATGATTTTTCGGTCAACATGGGAATCTCTTCACAACATTCAAAATTGGTGGTTATTCACGATGATTTCTTCGATTCTTGTGGAGTTGCCGTGAATGTCATTTGGAATATGGCATAATACATTCAAAACAGTTGGGTATTCGAATTCGTAGCATTCTTGGGCCAATGCAGCAAATTATACAACTCGATTTCACAGGTCGCAGCCGCGAAATATTGCGTTGACACTCATTACGACCTCTATGGGTGGTAATAGCACATTCTGATCATTCCCTTGAGGAAGGAAAGGTGAATTTGCACGGGCATTACATCAAGTTATGGAGCTAATGACTATTTAGTGGATTAGCATCATATTCTCTATTATAGTTTGCAATTTCTAATACAAAGTATAAGAATCTCTTAACTTTTCATTTAGGAAGATAGTAGCTGTCAAATTTTAGTCCTTCTTTTTGCATGTCTGTCGGACCTTGTAATTTATTTGTATTCTGTTTCCTTTAATATTATAAAATCTAGCCCTAGGCGCTTGTCTAGCAGATTGCCAAAAAAAGGTGGTCATGCCACACCTGTTGGGGATGGTTATTCCCTTTCCCTCTTTTCTATGCTCCCCGTTGTCCGGCCATCTTGAAACTTGGTCGATAATCTTCCGGGGATGCTCCTGCTACTTGGTGATTCTTTATTCACCAACTTCTCGGTTGTTTTTTTCCATTTTTACTCCATACTTTCCCGAAATCTTAGACCAATCCATCGTTTGGTCTTACAAAGACATCTTTCTCGTCCCTATCACACTATCAGAATTTTCTGGGGATGATGTTATTTGTTGGGGAGATATTCCTGTTGGGGATGATATTCCTCCTGGCCTTACAACGACATCTTTCTTGTTTCATTGCACCTATCGTCGGCCTGTCCTATCCAAATTTTACTTTGAACCATATTGTATACTGGTAGTAGGCTCTAAAAATCCTTCTTAAAAACAAACTACCATTGAAAAATCTTTAGACAAAAAGAAATGAAAATGATGACTTCAAGAGATAGAAAAATAAAAGTCTTTCTGAACAACTGGGGAAAAGAAAAAGGAAACTTATCTGAACAGTATAAACGATCCCAATGGTCATGTCATGCATTCTGGATTAACCAACCCAATGTATTTATATCAATCAATCTTTATGATGGCCTTACTTTGCTGGGGATACGTAGGCACCCAACTCTTTGGCCGAGCCAACATCTTGTTCTTCTTGATGCCTCGGCGGATCCTTTCCGTCAATATTTTCTTGTTTGCCCCATTTTTACCCTGTCGCCTCATAGTGCCATTCAAGGTGTTTTCACTGATAAGAGTCTCTCATTTCTCTCAACTCTCGTCGCCTTATGGTGTCTTTGAAGGTTTTCAGCGATAAGACTCTCTCATTTTATTTCTCTCAACTTTCGTAGCCTTATTGTGCATTCCCAATCAAATCAAATATCAAGCCAATAAAATCTTCAGGAAATCCCATCTTCCTTAGCATTTTAGTCAGGAATAGCCATGATAACCTATCATATGCTTTAGTCATGTCTAGCTTAATCACAATGTTTGGACCTGCTTTTGTTCTTACTCTGATATCTTTAATGATTTCTTGAGCTAGCAGTACATTCTCAATGATGCTTCTTTCCCATACAAAACCTGCATGTTCCTCTGAGATTATGTTTGGTAACAATTCAACCAATCTTTCATGAATGACCCGCGAGAAAATCTTGTTAACAAAGTTTCTAAGACTGATTGGTCTCATGTCTGCAAAGGTAGTGACTTCTTTTTTCTTTGGTAATAAAACCAGGTTTGTATGCGTCACATTCTTTGGCAGCTGATGACCGCAGAAGAAAGATTTGACCATGCCGACTACATCTTCTTCAATAATTTCCTAGCATGATTGGTAAAAGGCTCCAGTGAATCCATCTGGTCCGCCTGCTGAATCGCCATTTAGTTCCATGACTTCTTTCTTCACTTCCTCATTAGTAGGTAAAGCCATCAATCTCTCGTGGTGATCATTATCTACCATTGAAGGTACATGATTTAGAATATGAAAAGAATTAGGAGATGATGTCTCAGTAAATAGATCCTTGTAAAATTGTATTGCTTCTTCTGCTATTAAGTGGTCTTCTTCAATCCAGTTACCCAGGCTATTCTGGATCCTTGATAATTTCAGTCTCTTCCTTCTCCCATTAACTTGAGCATGGAAAAATTTAGTGTTTCTATCGCCATCTTTGAACCATAACATGCCTTCTTTTGTCTCCAAAATTGTTCTTCTAATGCAAGATTTTAAAGCATTCAGATTGGACCATTCGTAATCTCTGTCTGTTTATCTGAGTCGGATTTTCTTCAAATTGTCTTTCATGAACCATTACCACCTCCTCAAGACTTTCAATCTTCTGGAAAATGTCCCCATATGTAGCTCTGCTCCAGGTAGATAGTAACTTTCAATCTTCTGGAAAATGTCCCCATATGTAGCTGTGCTCCAGGTAGATAGTGCATGTTTAAGCTTCTTTAACTTGTAGTTAAAAATGCAGAAATGGTTAGCACTAAAATTAGCATTCCAATTCTCCTTCACTACATCTTTGAATGATTCCACCATGTCCAGAAATTAAGAAATCTGAATGACTTCTTAATTGGGGTAGTTTTTAAATCAGATTTCAGCAGCATCGGGCAATGATCTGAGCTGAATTTGGACAGGTGAGTTACCTCCAATCCAAGAAATTTCTGTTGCAATTCGTCATTGCCTAAACATCTATCCAGTCTTTGGAATATACAGTCCTCTTCTGATCTACCATTCCACCATGTAAAAATGCTTCCTTTAAATCACAAAAACCCAAATCTGTTTATGCAGTGTCAGTCATCTACTTCAAGGATAGAAACTGGTAAGCCTCCATACTTCTCTTCCTCATCCCATATTACATTAAAGTCACCTCCCACTATCCATGGAACTGATATATCTGATGCCATTGCATACAAAGAATCTCATAGATCAATTCTTTCTATGCAATCGCATTTGGCATAGACTAGCGTGAGGATGAGTTCATCATGAGATTCAGAGTGAATCAATCTTAAAGTCAGATTTTGAGTCATGTTATGTAGAATAGAAACTGTATAAATTTCATCAATAAAAACCCAAATCTTGTTAGACACATTCCCCACAGCCTGTTCCAATCCAATTCTTGCTCTATACCTCTCCATTTTGTGAGACTGTTGCATAGGCTCCATGATTCCTATGAACTGAAAGTGATGTTTTTTTTTTTATGCAATGTAATCAGCCTTTCAAATGCTTGCATTGTGTTTACTGACCGCACATTCCATATAATGGCATTCATTAAATGATTTTGGGTTTGGACATTGTACTCCTTGTTTGCACTCCACTGACATGTGAAGTTGAAATCTCTTTTGACTGTTTCTTTTCTCCTTTTGATGGAGATTTGACAGGTTCAATATTCCTTGGTGACAGATCCCCATGCTTGGCAACATTAAAGAAATTTTGTGCAGTGGATTCCTCATCCATGTCTATCTCTAGGATTTACATGGGCAGGTAGGTCATGAGCTTCTATTGGTTCTATTGTTGTGACAACTTCATATGGCTGATTGGCTAGGACATCAATATTTTCCTGCTTAGAAACTTCAGCAGCAATTTCTTCATGATCATTGGTGCGTACCTGATGCGAATTCCTTCCTGGATCTATGATATTGATGTTTCCCTCAGCTGTAACTTTTGCTACTGTATTTTCATTTTTAGATATGATTTGAATAATATTTTCATTGACATTATCATTAACCCTTTGGTCCTCATCTTCCTCTTTATTTCCATCTATTTCATCGTCACTTTGCATCGAATCTGGAATCTGACCGTCTTCTAAGACTTCCTGTGTTTGGTTGTGCCATAATTTCCCTGCTAATCATTTTTCTTTTTCATTGGCCTTGAATTTGACAAAATCTGGATCTTCAACAAATTCATTTTCTTTGTTATTTGCTATTTGTTGGTCCTCTTTGGTGCCCTCTGAAGGAATGACTTGACATAAAGTATTGAGATGAACTGCATTATTTTTGAAAGACGCCTGAACCCATTGGGCAGTTGAGGCATTGTGGAGGCGCTGCTCTTTTCCCGCCTGTTGTCGTAAACAATCTGCTTAATTCTCTATTGTGTTCAAGATTTTTTTTTGTTGTATGAATGAATGTGAGTGTGCATGGTTTATTTTCTTTGGTTGAGTGTAGGTTGGTTGTCTCCTGGAAGAGCTAGGAGAGGTTACTTTTTGTACCATTTGAGTAGTTGGAGCATAAAAATCTTGTTCATGTAAAACATTTTCCAAAACTGTTGTGGAGTTGTTATGCAAAATATCATTATTGCTTGTGTTTTTTTGAATAGGGGATTCCTCTATAATTGCCAGTTGGTTACCCATATTATCCTCATCATTTTCCTTTTGTAGAACTGCGAATTGGTTGTTAGTAGGGATTTTTTTTTGACATTGGAATTGTTAGCAAGATCTATTTCTTTACCTTGTGCAGCAGAAGATTCACTTTGTTTTTCCTTTGTTCAGAAACCTATTGTCTCGGACTTCCTTCCATTGAGGGCCTACATTACCAACCACCTTGCCGCTGGTGAGAGTCATTAAGGGAATCTCATGTTTTGCAGGTTTCTTATTGCGTTGTTGCACAGATTTAACACTTTCTTGTTGATGGACATTTTTCTTTTCTCTTAACTCCAGATTAATTCTCCAATATTCAAAGATGTCATGTCCTTGTAGCCTACATTCTTTGCAGTATTTTGGTAGGTGATCGTATTTTATCGTCACCCACTCAGTCCTCACTTCCCCCGATGTCTCATTCACAATAGCCATGTGAACCTTTTTTGGAAAATCAGATAATAAATCAACTAATACCTTAACTCGAGCACAACTATGTCTTGTCTTATTAATAGTAGTCAAATCAAGATGAATTGGCTATCCCACAGCATAGTCCAAAGAAAACAGACATTCTTTTGCGAAAAAAGTTGGCAGTAAATTTGGGAAAGAAATCCAGGCCATAACTTTAGGAGTTTCCTCATCAACTTTGAATTTAGAATCATATATTAAAGTTCTCAATTGGTATTCATTCCTTGTCCTGTCTTTCATGTAATAACTTTTTTTTGATGAGAGAGCCACAAAATCTTGCCATAACGTCAATCTAATCAAAACATGTTTATCACGAAGATGACCAATATTACACTCACCTTTAATTCCACATTGAATTGGGTGAATTTGACGAAGTCATTTAGCTCAGGCCAACCATATGAAAATTTACACACAACAACGTAATGTAAATTTTCAATCTTGTTCATGTGATCCACCTCGGCTTCAGAGAAATGTACCATTGGTTGTACCTGAACTAACACAGGTTGGCGCATTGGAATAGGCTCTATATTACAAAGACCCTGGATTGGAGGATTGATTGTTGCTGGCTTTAGAATATTTGAATAGTTTAAAGGCTTGGGTATTGTAGAAGTGTTGGTAGGGATAGGCGAAGTCGATTGAGAGGGCTGACCAGCCATTAGAGTTGACTGGTCGCCGGCCATGGAGGCCATGAAGTATGACAACTTACTATCAAAACTGCCAAAATATGAAGCTGAGGAAGACGTGAGACTCAGGTACAACAGTTAGGTAGAACGCAGCAGGTTGAGGAAGACGCTGCTACAGTAACCCTAATTTTTAAAATTAAGATCTGGATCAAAAGTGTATAACACAGGTTGGTGCATTGGAATAGGCTCTACATTACAAAGACCCTGTATTGGAGGATTGATTGTTGCTGGCATTAGAATATTTGAATAGTTTAAAGGATTGGGTATTGTAGAGGTGTTGGTAGGGATAGGCGAAGTCGATTGAGAGGGCTGACCAGCCATTAGAGCTGACTGGTCGCCGGCCATGGAGGCCATGAAGTATGACAACTTACTATCAAAACTCCCAAAATATGAAGCTGCTGAAGACGTGAGACTCAGGTACAACACTTAGGTAGAACGCAGCAGGTTGAGGAAGACGCTGCTACAGTAACCCTAATTTTTAAAATTAAGATCTGGATCAAAGTGTATAAGTAAAGCTGAAAACCAGATGAGGATTGTTTATAAGAGGAAAGGTGTTCTTTTATGATTATAATTGAGATGAAAGCACTAAAAATGAAGGATTTAAGCCATTAAAACTGAGATTCTCAAGCTTTCTCTCTCTAGAGTAGCTGAGTTCTTAAGTCAGCCATTAAAGCCAAAAATTGAACTTTCTTCGCAAAACCCTAACAATGGCTCAAATAGAATTACTAATAATGAGAAATTAAAGATTGCATGACCACTCACCACGTTTTAAACAAACAAAATTTTCTTTGATTTGAAGAAGGTAAAGGAAACGTCATTGATGGCAGAAAGACATGCCACAAGGAAGATCACCAAAATTAGGGTAGAAACTTTTCTGTCATTTTTAAAAAACAAATTCGGAGGAACGAGAAAATCAATTCGAGTTGTAAGGGAAAGCAAGATAACACAAGTTTAAAAGAAGAATTTGTGAAGGAGGATAACACAAATCGAGGAAAGCAGTTTGAAGGAAGTAGTTGTGAAGGACGACAACACAAATTAAGGAAAGCATTTTTGAAGGAAGTGTTGAAGGAAGATAAATCAAAGGGAAATGTTTGAGGAGTAAAGGGAAGAACAATTCTTATAAAACACAGTTTAAAATTTTAGTTGAAGTCAGGAGCCCACCTATAGAATGGAGGTTGTTATTTTTAAGTTGTAGTTGAAGTCTGGAGCCCGCCTGGAGAATGGAGGCTCTATTAATTCTAAATTTTAGTTGAAGTCAGGAGCTCGCCTGTAGAATGGAGGTTGTTATTTATAAGCTATAGTCAAAGACAGGAGCCCGCCTGGAGAATGGAGGTATTTATATTTTAAGTTCAAATTGAAATTAGTACCCTGCCTGCAGAATGGAGGTATTTATATTCAAGTTGTAATTGAAGTTAGGACGACGTTTATGTCCCTTTGAATCAAGGCCATTGGATTAAGTCAATCCAACGGCCGAGATTATCTCTCCTTTACCCATTCCCCAACCTGACCCATTACCAGGTTCAAACTGAACCCCCCCTATACCAAACAATGTCGTTCCCTTTTAGTGAAGAGATCCAAACCGTTGGTCTCATCAGATCCAATGGTTTGGATCAAATAAACATCCAAGTATATATTCCTAATCTCATACCCCCCTCCCATAGCCAAACCCTCTTCTTCGTCTCTAAGTTCAGATACCAGACCCCTTCCCCGGAGACCCTAGCCGCCCCCTTTTCCCTTCACCGTAAAACACGACGGTGAAGCCGCCGATGACCACCCAATTAACATCCCAAAAGCACCTTGACCTTCCAATTCCGAATACCCACTAATTTTTCTTCAAATCCCAGTCGATGTTTTCGAATATTCGATCGAAGAATCATCCACAACCCTAGTTCATCCTAATAACCCTCCAGTCTATCATCTCAAGCCCGTTAATGGCCCACCAGCACTGATTAACTTCGAAATGGCGTCCCTCGTTTGTTCTTCACAAAGAATAGATGATTCACACCGTCTCGAGGCTAAATCAGATTTATCGATTGGTGTTCAAGTTTTATCATATAAGTGCCTTGTTCCTTCTTGCCATTTAATTATATTCCTTCTCTCTTTCTTTCTTTCTACTATTTTTTTTATTCTCTGAACTAGATATGTCTGTGTTCTGATAGAAAGTTCACTAGATTCGAACTGTTTCCTTGTTTGTATTGTTGTTAATACATGCTTAGTCTGTTTGGACTTTTGTAATTCTCATAGAGTTATTTGATATCGATTGTTCCATTTTCCTGATCTAGTTCGGCTCATCATCAATTTACTGTCTGTACTTGCATTATTGTTTAAGGTTAATTTAGAGTTGGGATTTACTCCCAATACAATGAGCTTATTCCCATGTATATTTGTGAATCAATTTTGACATTAATAGGCAGTTTGATTATTGCCCTAAATTGTTGAATCATTTTCTTTCTTTTTGATAATATGTGTGATCTAATTTGAGTTCTACTTAAGTTATTGTTTGAATTTGGTTAGGCATTGGTTATAGATGATGAAGTACAAGGGATTGGTAGGACAGTAGTTTAAGGGGGTTCTAGAGCGTATTTTGGGGATTTAAAAGATTTTGGTATGAAATTTAATTAAACAAGTAATTATTTGCCAATAACAAGTGATTAAAAAAAGAAGACATCTAGGAGTAGGGTTCTAAGGGGGATGGGCAGAACTGTTTTCAAGATTTTGGCTGAGTGTTTCAAAAGTTTTAAGGGGTCTGTTGGGTATAAATAAGGGTCTTTCAGGACAGAGTTAGGGGCTGATTTTTGGAGAATAGAAATCAGTTTCTTCTAGGGTTTTTATAGAGATTTAAGCTAGATTTTTAAATCTTAAAAAGTCAGAATTTGAGAGTGAAGTTTGGTCTTTGAAATCAAGTTCAGGATCAAAATTAAAAGGGTTGATTTTTAAACATACAGAGATGGGTTTACTTTCAGTTTTTGGGTCAGTGTCTGAGAGCTTGTTACTGTTTCAGTGGGATTCAGAGTTGGTCCTGTTTTGATCTTCAAAAGTTTGGGGGGTTCAAGTAGTTGTTCTGTACTACTACTAATTGGTATTTCTGGTCGTTTGCTGGTGTTGCTACTGTACTGATTTTGTTGGTCTTTTAAAAGATGTCTCATTTGCTGGTGTTAGTGTTCCATTGTTGCTATTGTTATTTGTTGTGTTGTACCGCTGCCTGTCATCTACTATACTGATCACTCCATCCTTTCTTTCTTGTATTCCATTATCCAGGTACTTGTTCTAAAGCCCTCAAGTCTATGGATAATAAATTACAAAATGTTGCCTGAAGTAGAACTCTGAATTATTTTTGTTTTGATTTCAATGTGTAAAACAGTAGTCTATTTGATATTACATGTCGTATACTAGACTGGTTCTGAAATGTATAAATATGACTGATAAGCTGTTGAACATAAGTTTATTCACTTAGCATGCCAAGCGTGTGTTAGGAATGTAAAAATATATATGAGTTTTGATTGAATATTAGTGGTAACAATCCCATATTGAGTTAGTTAATAGCTTCTGTTAGTTGAATTATTTCTGAGTTTCCTGAATCTATCCAAAATGGTTCAGGCTGGAATCATAGGTTAACCATGTTCATGTACCTTGAAATAATTGCTAGCAGTTGTATAACTCCTAAGGTTTTAAAATAGTACAAGTGGTTAGTATTCAGCATGCATAAGTAATAACTGTGAGGCCATCTAGGTTCGATTTAGGAATCAATAGCATAGTATATGATCATAATTAAAATCTGAGAGGTATAATCCTAAGAGTTGAGAGTTGGTTTAATGGAGTTAATTTGAGTTGTTAATTAAGTTCCTACTACTAGTGTCAAAATCAAACCATGCCTTCAGTCTAATTTGCAGCAGTAATAATATTTAGGAAATCATTAATCGACAACTAAATAGGATAATCCAAGTTGGAATATGAACTCAAATTATCAGTGTTTCATTGATTTCGAAGTAGATGAGTGTTTTTTTTCTTCTTCATTACAAATTGTCAATCACACTGGGAATAACTGAAAAGGACTTTTAGTGAATAAATAGTGTAAACCATGGAGACCTTGGCCCGTTCATAAGTTAATTAACTAGGACTTTTCTTTTATTAAAATAGACATAAAATTAAAAAAATAGAAAATCATAGTCACTTTTAGGTTTACTCTTTAAATAATAAATGAGATGAGCCTCACCAAACAAAAATACATAAATTGCGGGTCCCTCAATAGATGGTTATTTTAAATGCTTAGATTTCGGGACATGCCATTTAGCGAATTTTACGGCCTTCTCAAAATAATAACGCGTTAGTATCTTTAGGCACGTATTTGATAATATTATCTCCCAAAACTCGGGTGCACATTTATGTGACACTAATCCAAATCTCAACGAAGTTGGAACGTGTCAAAAACTGCGGGTACATTTATGTGATGCAGTTCGAGATGTATTTTCACGACATTGCAATCAATTTAAAAAATAATAATGATAAAAGCGGTTCAAAGTTAAATTTGCACATAGTATCAAAATGTGTTGAAATTAGATAAATAAGCTAAATATGACAGTTGAGCGACCGTGCTAGAACCTTGAAACTCGGGAATGCCTAACACCTTCTCCCGGGTTAACAAAATTCCGTATCCGAATTTTTGATGAGCAGACTGTTAAACAGAGTCATTCTTTTCCTCGATTCGGGATTCAACCAGTGACTGAGGACACCATAAATCTCCAAAGTGGTGACTCTTAAGTAAATAAATAAATCCCATTTCGATTGTCCTTCAATTAGAAAAACTCCTACGCCCCTGCGGGCACAAGTAAAAAGGAGGTGAGACACTTATGCTTAAGTTCTTCTTTATTTATTCAATTTCTTTCTACAAGTCTGTGTTTACTTCACTGCTTTCTGAAATTTGTTGTTCCTGCTATTATATGAACTCCCCACCCTAAACTCCTTTGTATGTTGAGTTATGGTTCAGAAAGCATGACAACATTTAACATTGTTGTTCATGTATATGGACTGGATTCTTTGGATCCTAAACTCTGTCAATTCCCATTCCCTTCCACCCTATGTGCGCCCTGAGCCCAAGACCTTGGTCTGGCAATGTACTAATCACTTCCAGACCATAGTCTGATCTTCAATAGGTTTGTGCTCTTATTTATATTACTGAAGAGGTTTGGATTAGGGGTGTGCAAGCCCACTTTGTGGATGGGCATGACCACCAACTTGTTATGAAATTTCCTAACCCCTTTTACACATACACTCATTCCTAGAACCTAAGTTATGTCCCTCTCTTGTGGGCCTTGCCTTGGGACCCTAGAGCTCTCTCTAAACTTGGACACCTGAGAGTTGTTTCTTCCACACTACACTTTACTCTTTCTTATTAATATCTTGGGTGTAAGCATTACCTGGATTTATTGAAACTCTTTGGCTCTCTGAAACACCCTAGATAAGAGAAGGCTTTGGAAATCTAGATCTCGGAAGTGGTTGAATCTCATATTATTAGATTATAAGTCTGAATTAGGATGCTCGGATGCACTTGTAATTTCTGATGTATTTTTTCTACTTTTTGGTTTGTAATAATGTGCATAAACTTGGGGAATCTAGTAAAAAGGAGGGATTTATTTTTACACTCAAAAGCCTAGAAACCATGCCTAGAGGACTTTTACTATTAATCTATGCATTTGCACAAGAAGAAACCATGCTTATAGGTTTTAACTTTAATTTCTGTAACTATGCATATAGATACCATGCCTATAGGGATTTGCATTTCTGCATTTTACAATGACATTAGGCAAACCATTAGGTTTATTGATGAATCAACGTATAGATATCATGTTAATAAGGATGTTGAAAGGTATTAAAATCAGCAGCTCGTAGAGATCATACCTATAGGAACTTCAAATCAAAATTGACCCACTAGTTTGAAACAGTACCAATTTTTTTTAACAAAACAAACAATTTTACACGCTTTCTGAACTCTCTAAAACTCTCTCATAATCAATTCGGTGCATATTTTCTAAAAACTTATCGTTTTCCTGATAACGGGACAAGCATTTTTTTCAAATCAATCTGATTTCAGTTCTTTATTAATCCTTTTTGAATCAGTCAGCAATTCAGTTCTTTGTTAAAACTCGGCAACTGTATTCTTAAACAGTATGTTTTCTAAAACTCATTAAAACCCCTTTTCCTGTGTTAAGTCTACAATCTTTTTCTGAAACTTCTCCTATTCTGAAAATCCCTTACAATCAGTAGTTCTGTCCCACACTTAGATAAAAGAGTGTTAATTAAAGAGGCTCAGTCTTTGACAACTGCATTCGAGTAAGCCAAATGCGGACTTCCTGTCTAAAAGTATGTGTTGAATCAGTCTGCTTGCCACTTTAACTTAATTCAACACCAAAACCAGTACTTGCATGACATGCTAAACTATATGAATTTATCTTATTTTAGGAGATTAACGTGAGCCTTGATTATCTTCTTTCCCCTTTATTGCATTATGTGTTTTTGATTGACGCCTTAGTATTTTATCCTTTGAAACTCTCAAAAGGCTCCAAATCCCTTTCCCTTTAGGATTAGTAGTCCTAAACGCTTCCGGGATTGATAGGATTGGGACGAGTACTAGCATGCAATAAGTAACAAACTTTCCGTGCTTTAATACCCCTAACGGGGTGGGAAGGGTAGAATATGGATATGATGAATGATGCGCTAATATCACGTGTGGCCCCTCTTCTGAGGAGTGATTGCTGGATATTGCATTCATGTGATCCATATTATATGTAAACCTAGGACCCCTCTCCCCTTTACTTGTTAAATTTTAAGTTTTCTTTTAAATCTAACTTTTCTAAACTCTCTACTTCTTTAACTCTAAAATTTGTTTGCAAAACTATGTGAAGCCCTTCGCCTTATTTTCTACTTGTCTTCTTAAAGTCACAATTGTATCATGACCGGGAACCACACTTGTAGATCCTGAGGGGTGCCTAACACTTTTCCCTCGAGATAATATTTAGCCCTTACCCTAATCTCTGGTCTCTTCATCTCGAAGTTTTCTAAATAGTATCCTAATGCACTATAATCATTAGGTGGTGACTATTCATCTCCTAAACCCAATTCTCAAAAGGGAATAGAGTTTTCCTCCCAATATCGTATACCCGACTCCGAACTCCGTTTGGAAAAAGGGGGCAACAGCAGCATGGTGACTCCGCTGGGGATATCTTTTGGCTTTTACCATTGCATGTTATTTGTGTTATTATCTCTTTAACTGTTTTTACTTACTGTCTTTATTTTCCTTACTATGAAACTAACTTAGCTATTCGTGTATTTTCTCTCTTTAATGTTTTCTTTACCGCTTTCCTTTACCATTGTTGTATTTATGAGCAATTACTGTAATTATTATCTTATGAATGTGGTACATGACAATCTATTTCATTCTTGTAATTGCATATTCAACATCATCTTTCACTCGTGCCAAACAAAATACCATAGCAACGTTTATAATGAGTGGTTGCGCTCTTCCAATATTATCACCTTTTTAATTTGCCAAAGGCATATTTGCGGTAAAACCAGTCGATCAGCGATGCAGCCGACGGTTCCGTGCCTTTCCCTCTTGGGTTGTCGCTCAAGGGTACCGGTCTAATACCCCATTGAAACCTTACTCTGTTTAAGTGTGCATGCATCATGGTCAAACCTATCCGAGTCAGTTATGTTGTCCACATAATGACTTATTAAGATACACTTGTCCAAAGTCCACCGGGTTTTCTTGAAACCCAAACTGACACCACCATGTTATGTGCATTTATTTTTAGAACTAAATGCTTTTTATCCTAATTATTGGTTAAAGTAGTCGAGTTCGGTGGCGGTATGGTCTTAACCCTTTTGTTTTGCAGAAAATGGAGAAAAAATTTCCAGACTTCGGTATGGTCAACATACCCTCACTCTTGCAAACCCGGTGGAGGAATCTCTCGTCGAGTAACCAAATTAACGAATGGAAAGAGAGATTCACCAAGGCTAGTGAGAAGCTAGAATATCTGGAATACAGTCTGCTAGAATTGAAAAGGAAACTGAGGAAGAGAGTCACCGGCTGTCAAAACATTGAGGGAAGTGAAAGAGAACGCCTGGCAAAGGCATTTTTACTGGAAAATATGCGCGAGCTGGAGGATCTGATCGACGAGAACATTCAACCTGAAGAAGGTTCTTCTAGGACCGAGTAGTTTGGAGTCTTTTTATTTTTGCTTTAATAATGTAATATGGCCAATGTCCATTAGTGACATTTTACTTTATGTTATTTAGCGTCATTTTGGGATGGGTACTATCATGCAATAAGTAACGAAACTTTCTGCGCTTGAATACCTTAATGGGTGGGAAGGGTAGAATATGGATATGATGATCGATTCGCTAATATCACGTACGACCCCTCTTATAAGGAGTGATTGCTGGATATTACATTGATATGATCCATATTATTTGTAAACCTAGGACCCCTCTACCTTTTACTTGTTAAATTTTAAGTTTAATTTTAAAACTAACTTTTCTAAACTCTCTACTTCTTTAACTCTGAAATTTTTTGCAAAACTATGTGAAGCTCTTTGCCTTATTTTCTACTTGTCTTCTTAAAGTCACAATTGTAGCATGGCTGGGAACCACACTTGTGGATCCTGGGGGTGCATAACACCTTCCCCTCGGGATAATTTCTTGCCCTTACCCTAATCTCTGGTCTCTTTATCTCTAACTATTCTACAAAGTTTCCTAATGCACTATAATTATAAGGTGTCGACTCTTCAACTTCTAAACCAATTCTCGAAAGGGAATAGAGTTGTCATCCCAATGTCGTATACCCGACTCCGAACTCCGTTTGGAAAAGGGAAGCGTCGATAATGCCAGATTCAAGAACTTACTCTATACAATCTTATATGCAATCTATAGTTCCCAGTTTTGAGTTCAAATATAAATTCGTAGATAGTACTCTATTGTTATCTACGCAACAGAATAATTAAGTACAAGATTGAATAAAAAAATTAATACGATAATGTCAGGTACTATTATCAACCATCAAACTGCAATAGTCAATAACAACCCATACCACCAGAAAAATGAAGTTCTTAGCAACTCCAGTTCATGACATTACTCAAAATATTATTTTTAAACATAATAGCTATACGTACTATATGGAAGATTAAATAATAATGTATTCCATACTCCGTTTGTGTTTCATTTCCTTTTCTTACCTTCAAATTGACCAACCACTCGCTAATCACGTTCAAGGGATATTTATAGGTTAGGGTCGGAGTCCCCAAGCCCTAATCCAAGTAGAATTCATTTAATGTACGGATTGGGAAGAGACCTTGCATCAGAGCTTGCGAGGCCAGGTGTGCAGCGTGTCTTTGAGCATGCGTCACCCACTTTAGCGCCCTGTGGAACTCGCCCAGGACCTCGTCCCTATCTTTTTCCTTTTCGTGCATAGGTGTATTTTTCATCTTTCAACAATCCTACACATAAATGACACAATTGAGCTCAAAACGTCGTAAATTTAATCACTAAAACCTTAAAATATAGGGTAACCAATGCACTAAAATATATATTTATAGCCAAACATCACTATCTCACACTTAAGCATTGTTCGTCCTCGAGTCAACCAACAGATTACACTATTCTTGAGCACTTTATATTTACACAATGGAAGCACACTACACCAATGATCGCGGTTAATAGAAATAATTAAGTTCGAGCATATGCAATCATATACACTTCCCCTTTATTTATGTAATTTTTCAAAAGAAATATTCACAACAAAGACAACATGCCGATAACAATCCTAGCCCAAAAAACCGACTTAATATCACAATGCACCCATGGATTGAACAATCAACATCGTAGAGAAGTTTAATAATGTTACATATCCCTCGTGAAACCATGTTCCCTCACAATAAGAACAAGAGAGTAAGTTGAATTCACACACTCAAATCAAATGCTCAAATATGTTTTAAGGACTAACATATACCAAAGAAATTGCTCACTCTTACAAAAGAAGTCACATGCATGTAATTGGAACCATAGACTTGCCCATAATATAAATCTCCACTAATGTAGGCGTACTCTATCTAAAATCAATTAGGACTTTTTATGGTTCTAATGTGGGTTAAGGGATGGGCAGGATATATTTTGGATTAGTGGTTCACTCTCCTAAGCCCTTTAATACATCACATAATAAACTTTAAGAGCAAATTATTAAATCCACTTTTATTTCACGACCAAGATTACTCCCCAAGAATATGCCCCCTTTCTTTAAGCACTAGTTTACTCTATAATTCTCTAGCAAGAACAAGACAATAATTTATTGACCTATATTTTTCCTTATCTTTTTTCAGATTTCTCTTTCCTTATTTTTTAAATTTCTGCTAATGGTGTATTGTTCTACATAACAAGTGCACCTTTCTTTTCTGTTTTTCATTGGTATCACTTGAAAGTCACCCCACACTTAGTCCTTACTTCTCCTACCGCTCATTTTACAATTAAAGTGCTTTAAGAGGTAACATGATCAAAATAATATCAATTAAGAACAAAAGGGATATGGTCTTGTAATGTGGGTTCCAAATAAATTCTATGGGCTCAAAAGAGATTACTACAAGATCAATATTAATTGTGCTAAGCATTAAGCTCAAAAAGATCAAAGAAGGCCTAAAGACATTTTTCAAACCGAGCATCAACTAAAATTTTGCTTTAGCTCACATACCAGGCAAGTTCTAGACTCAATCACAATAATATGGACTGCACAAAATCTTACATCAGACATGGCACATGACTCACTAAGTACGGTCTCATTCTGACTCTTAAATAATGCAAATATTTATAGAGCCACAAGATATTAAGTATTAAGAACAAAGTGAACAATAGTCAAGTAAAAGTGACATAGGCATCAAAAAACATACTATCTAATATGTAAAGGCATCATGCTCAATTTCAAACAAATAGGGAAGATATTACATATGCCAACGTCTAAATATGCTACTATCAAACAAGTCAATGGCACATTGGTTCATCATTCTTCCTCCATTTATTTTCTTAATATTAATCTACTCTAAAAATTAAAAAATAATAATTGCTACCCGATTCAAACTACATTCCATGAAAAAGAACCGCGGCACAAAGAAAAACTACGGGTAATTGTTACCACCTAAAGGAAAATAAAAGAAATGTTTTTAGACTTTTGTATTTGAAATATTTTTTTATATTCTTAGTTAGACTTTAATCCCTCAAGAAAACTGCCTAAGAGATCCATCATCGAAAAAAATCTAAAATTTTTAATTTTTTTGAATGCTAAATAGAAAATTTCAAAAAAAAAACTAAATAAAAGTTCACAGAGAATTTTTCGCCCCACACTTGAAGTATGCAATTTCCTTAGTGCACATAAAAGCAATAAAAATCAGAAGCGTGGTAAGAAAACTCCCTAGTCATTCTTCGTGATCCTCCTCATTATCGCAACACGTGGTCGTAATAACCCCACACTTAAGTTCTTAACACACGGTCCTTCAATTAAATCATGGTTAATCAAACTTCACCTTTCATAACTTAATCGTGTTTGCGTCATATAATCATTTCACTCACATTTAACCACACTTTTATTAATATACCCCGGGCTCCAGTGAGCCATTACCCACTTAAAATTTCATGTTAATTAAACTCATAAGCCATTAATGTTTCAATCTTGGAGACCCGGGCTCCAATTAGGACAAAAGTTGCCTTTCATGCAACTTAACAATACTTAGACCGCACTAGTTGTGTGTAAGCTCTTGAATGGGTGAGAGATTGCCTCATCCTCCCAAATCAGTTTGGGATTTTTGAGTGCAAACACTCATGTACTCAACAATCACATTCCTACAAGATTCATCGGTGTGCATGTGGTAGTGTAGGAACGTGTAAACAAAGGACTTTTGAGAGTGAAAACTTATCTGGGTGCCACGAGCATGAACGAGAGGTCCACTGCACGGCAGTGGACGACACCCATTGTGGACAACCTTCTTTTATTGGCCACGATGTCTCTCAAGTACTTGGCATATCTAGGAACTTCATGCAGCACTTCTATTAAAGGTAGATTTACCCGCACCTGCCTCAATATATCTAAGAACTTTGTACTTGGACTCATTTTTTGACTTTTGCTACCTTTGAGGAAAAGGCAGTGGTGGCCTTACCTCTATCTCTTGCCTGTGTTAATTATCTTTCTTTTCAGCTTCTACCTCTGGTCTAAGTACCTATATTTCAAAAACTTCTTTAGGCACATACTTTTTAGGTGGAAGATTTTCCAATGTTTTCCCACTTTATAGATTAATTGCTTGTACCTATTCAATGGTATTTTTCTCAGTATCACTTGGGATTGCTCCACTAGGTAGGGTATTTTGTTGTGTAGCTAACTATCTAATCAACCTTTCTAAATTTTGAAAATCAGATATCAACTGCTGGTTGTCAATAACAACTTTTTCAACATATCATTAGTGTTTTCTTATACCTATTGTGGTGTCTTTTGGGGCTAATTGTAGTCCCCTTGGGGTCTATATTGATTTTGAGAAGCGTAAATACCACCCCATGAGAAGTTCGGGTGATTCCTCTAGTTGAAATTGTAAGTGTTCCCATATTTTGCAGTTTAGTTCATCGGACCTCTACTCTACTGGCCCGCATAATAAATAAATTCTGGATTTACCGGACATTGGTCACTCGTGTGATCTTCTCCGCAAAGTTCACAATATATAGACATTTGTTGCACCTGTTGTATTTGTTGCGCTTGTAACATCATCATCCTATTTACCTGATTAGATAACTTTCCTATATCATATCTCATGGCTGAGAAATTATCAAGGTCGATAACACCTCATGCCTTTTGTGTAAGTGATCTATGTGGTTCCTCGTCTCCTCGCCAATTGTTATCGTTAGCTATAAAATTGTTCTACAACATCTGGATTTAAGTATACAGCCTACCCATGGGACTACATCCACAGGTCAAATCAAGATTCATCTTGGATGCTTCGCCTAACCCATCAGCAAATGTATGCCTGGGACTTAATCAGTCTGACAGTGATGTGGGCAATCTCTGACTAACTTTTATATCTCTATCATGCTTGACGTAGAGTCTCGCCATCTATTTGTAGAAACACCATAATTTGGCACTTTGGTGACTTTGTTTTCTTTGTGGGAAAGAATATGATAAGGAATTTTGTGCTAGATCATCCTATGTTCGGATTGAGCTTGCTTTCTCTTTATTCAACCAATTGTTTGCTTACCCTCATTGAAAAGGGAAACAAGGTTAGTCTGACATAGTCCTTGGGGATGTTTGGGTAGTTGTATGTATCCGTAATCTCCAAACAATTCTATATGTGCCTCTGCGGATCTTCACTCGGCAAACCCACAAATTTCCATGTGGATTGGATCATTTGCACTATGTACTGCTTCAAATAAAAGTGCCCAGTTCTATCATATTTCACGATAGCTCGAGTCATATTCGCGAGACTAGGCCTTGCGATCTCAATCACTAATCTCTCATCGTTCTCTGCCATTTTGATTGGTTGTGGTTGGACAAAAATGCCCAACTCTGCAGTTCTTAATCTTGTTTCCCACTCCCTCATTAACCTATGGAGGAGTTCTTTAGCTAAGGATCACAAAGGAGGAAAATAGTTCAAGCTATGACTTCTTTTTAGCATTTAATGTGAACACATGTCGAGTCAGGAACAGCAAAGCAAATTAACTCTCGAACAAAAACTAATAAAAGCTTATTTCAGACAAATAGCTAATTTCTAAATCCCGGCAATGGTGCAAAAAACTTATTGGGTCCAAATGCTCACACATGTATATGCAGAAGAAAGTAGTAAAGTGATGGATAGTATCATTCCCTCGAGGATTTATGGTCAAATTACTGCTTAAACTAAAATAGTTACGAGTTATTTGTTCAAGAGATTTTGGGAAGATGATTATGGTTTTTACTACCTAAATTACTACAAAACTAATAAGCGAATAAGAGAATAGGATAGCAAGTAGGGAAAATAAACACTTACAAAGAATTCAATGAAATGAGAATATTTCAGGGTTATGGGATTAATGCCTCTCCTATTGCGTTCTTCCGAATAATTTATATCTAATTTATTGATTATCAGGGCTTATTTTGCTCGCGAAGTTCTTTCGATGCTTCGCTCACCTATTTAAGCCAACTTAAGACTATACGTCTATAGAATCAGAATTAACAAGAACGCATGTGTAATTTCTGCAAGTTAACCAAGTAAGTCTACTAGAATATGTCTATCCTAATCGCGAATCTATTCTCCAATTCTCGAATTCAAGAACTTACTCTATTCAATCTTATATGCAATCTATAATTCCCAGTTTTGAGTACTCTATCCTTACCTACGCAATAGAATAATTAAGTACAAGATTAAATAAATAAATTAATATGATAAAATCAAGTAATATTATAAGCCGTCAAAATACAATAGACAATAACAACCCATAGCCCCAAAATAATGAGGTTCTTAGTCACTTATGTTCATGACGATACTCAAAATATCATTTTTAAACATAAAAGTTATAAATACTAGGGGGAAGATGGAAGAACGATGAATTATGTGCTCTCTTTAAGTTTCTTTGCCTTTTCATGCCTCCAAAATTGACCAGCAACTCACTAATCATGTTAGGGAGTATTTATAGGTTAGTGTCAGAGTCCGAAGCCCAAATTCAAGTAGAAATCATTTAAAGCATGGATTGGGAAGATACCTGGCCTCAGAGCCCGCAAGGCCTGGTGTGCAACATGCCTTAGAGCATGCATGGTCTACTTCAGCACCCGCTGGACCTCGCCCAGGACCAGGTGTCGCCCACTCTGGCGTGTGGTCCTTTTTTTCCTATTTCGTGCTCTTCTTTTTATCTTTAACGTCCATCTATGCAACCTTTATGTATTCTCATCCTTCATTATATCTACACATAAAATAATAAAATTAAGCTCAAAACGTTCCATATCTAATCACTAAAGATGTAAGGTAATCAATGCACTAAAAATATACATTTATCGCCAAACATAAAAAAAAAAACAAGGAAGTTTTATCCTCTTTGGTTATTGAAAAGATCATATCCGTCATTTTGATTATTTACATTTATGTTTGATAATTATAGGCTACGAGTAGCTTCATTATTATGACTTGCGTGTGTTGTTGGTTTCGCGCTTTGAGTGGTTTGGGATTGATTTGGAAGAATGATCCTCATTTTAGAAGTTTTGACTTGGAAGATTTGACAAAGTTTGACTTTTGCATATTCAATCTCGGATAAGAGTTTTCATGGTTTTGTTAGGTCCGTGGATTTGGAGGCTCATAGATTGTTTAAGCTTGAATTAGCGAAGGTCGGATAGTTGATAGTTTGAAAGGTTGATATGTTTGACCAAGAGTTGACTTTGTTATAACTGATTCTATTTGTGTTTCCGATAGTTTGTATAGGTCTGTTTTTCATTTAGGACTTTCATGCAAAATTTGAGGTCATTCCGAGTTGATTTGATAAGGTTCGATGCGATTCTTTGAAAGTTGAAATTTCATTAGTTCATTAAGCTTCAAGAGGTGTGATTCATAGTTTTGATGTTATTTGGTGTGGTTTGAAATCTCGAGTAGGTGTGTGTTATGTTTTAGGATAGGTGGGTGTGATTGGACGGGGTCTTGGGGGCCTCGGGTATGTTTCAAATCTTTTCTCTCATGCTTGGGCTATAGATTTTCTAGTATTTATACTGTTAAGTGCAAATGTAGATAATTATCACAATCATGGAGTGTTACTTTTGCATTATTTTTATAATTTTGAAAGATCATATAAGTAATTAACTAAAATTATTTTATAAGTTTGACTAATTGATGAGAATGATGTCTAAATTTTGTTAACATTGGCATTTATTAAAGGTTTGTTTGACCTTTTCCAGATATTCAATAAAACTGTGGGCAACTGCTAGTTAAGGAAAGGCAGTATTGATTTCCCCCCCTCGTTTTGCTGCCAAAGTTAAAATTATTTTGACCCAATAGTAAAAAGATGAGTTGGAATGTCCAGGACAGCAATAACTTTCTATTATTGACTCAACTCGCAACACATAGTTTAAATTTTGAAACAGCCTATTCAGAGACCATCCAGTTGTTCCATTTGAAGAACCAAATTAAGATTACAAATATGGAAATACTAATATAATGGCATATTTTTCTATCACCAAATTAAACCCATAACTATTATTAAACCAAATAAATAAGCAAATATGAGGGACCAACCAATAAAGTTGACCTACAAAGAGAACAACCTTGTCGTTGGTCAATCTAAGGTCAACAAAAGTTTGGTTATAGATGGAGAATCTGGATCAAGGAGTAGGGAAACCAAAACTTGTAAGAGAGAAAGGGGAAAAAACTTAGTAGAAAACACCTTCCTTTGTCATTCTTTTTAAGACGTTTCAGCTAACTTTACTCAAAAGAAATGAGAAAATCACATAAAACATCCAAAATTCAGTTCTTTAAGTTATGAACTAAAAATATTATTATAGTAAAAGCTTGACAGTGGCGGAGCCACATACAATGAATCCACATCCTCTCAAGTTACAGAATTAGGATAAAAATAAATCTTTTATACATATATAAAGTTTTGAATTCCCATTATATAAGAAAATGAAGGATCAAATCTTAGTTATGATATCTTTGAATATCATTATCATTTCGACACTAATTAGATAATCACACACAATATTTGTAAATGTCAGAAATATCTCTATCTTCATAAAATTGAAGTTCTGTTGCACACATTATCTTCCCTAAACGTAAAAATATATTGGGTATTTTGTTGTTTGGTGTATAAAAGAAATAATAGAACAAAACAAGGAATGCATGAAAAAGCACAATTTTCATTCATCAAAAAAATCCATTATGATAAAGTATATGTAGCCCTTTGATACAGCTGAGAAACTAATTAAAAAATCCTTCACCGATAATTCTTCCCCTTTTCATCCTCCTTATCTATTTTCTCTTTGTTTTTTCCCCTCAATTTTTTGTAGAGTTTCCCTTTTGGCACTTGTCCTTAATCCATTTAAACCCAAGAGAAGAACTCTTCACCTTCTTCGCTCCTACAACAGCCGCAGACTTTGCCTTGTCAGCCCCCACTACTGCCGCTGCCTTCGCCTTGTCAAAACTCGCCGATAACGCCGCCGTCACCTTCTCCATCTTCTTGCCGCTGCTTTTTCCTTTGCCTCCATCATCTTCATATCCGACGTCGTTTTGACTGCCCCACTGATCCGCCCAACTATTTCCGTTACTTCCCATTCTTAAGAAGAAAAAAAATTGAATCTTTAACAACTAATCACAACAAAATTAGAATCTTTAGCAACCATTAAATAAAGTTTGAATCTTTAACAACCAATCAAACAAAACAACAACAACAACCAATCAAACAAAAGTTGGAATATATAGCAACTAAAACAAGAAAAAACTACAATTTTTGGCCAAACAAAACGTGCCATCTTTCGCAAGGAGACACAATAAATTTACAATCTTCTTTTTTTGGATCAGTCAATAAAATTAGAATCTTTGGCAACCAAAAAGAGTAAAAAGCGCATAACAGAAGAGAAGATTTTACCAGAGAGAATGGTGGTGGGAAGTGGTGGGGTTGCAAGATTTTAATATATGTGAACACAGATCAATTTGTAAGAAAGGTTTTTGTGATTTTGATATGTACGTGAACAGAATATAAAGGGACCAATGTAAGAAAGGAATTTAAGGCAGTAAGCTATTGTAAATTGTAATCTCATTGGGATTGTTACCTAATAAGAAAAAGAAAACAAAATCCCATTCGGATTCAACGCCATGCTGTCACGAATCTTCTTATGTTACTTTTCAGTAAATTAAGGCTAAAGTTTGGTCGAATTTATATTTTGAACTATTTTTCATTAATATTTGGCCAAATAGTCTAATAGACCCCTGATGTTTGCCAAAATCCCTCTAATGTTAGTTAAACTTGATACATTTCACATGTTCGTAAAATTAAAGGAAAAAGGTATTAAATATAAAACTCTTTTATATGATCAGCGTATATAAAAATATTGGGAAGCGGTGATCAGGCAGGACATGGTTCGATTGCGAATTTCCGAGGGCATAGTCCTTGATAAGAATGTCTAGAGGTCAAGCATCATGGTTGTAGGTTAGTGGCTTGTAGAACTTTCCTTACTTCTTACCGGGGAGGCGGGGTTGGATTAGGGTTGATCTTAGATGGCTTGCAGTTTATGCTAAATACACATTATACTTGTTGTTTATCTTAGCCTCGGGCCTTAGATACCGGTTACTGTTATTGCATGTCATTCATCTTTTAGTTGTTATGCTTCTGTTACTATTACGATTTCTATTGGAGTTACTAATGAATTGTCTTTTCTTATTTTTTATTTTCGTGTTTCTGAGCCGAGGGTCTATCGGAAAAAACCTTCCTGCCTTATCTGGGTAGGGGTAAGGTCTGCGTACACATTACCTTCCCTAGACCCCACTTGGTAAGATTTTACTGGATAGTTGTTATTGATGTTATATGATCGATGTATATATTTAAATTCTAACAAATTACACGTGGTCTTAACAAAGCATATCTTATTGCCTACTACCAGAGTAAGTGAATAACATGTTAACATTGTATGCATAAAGATCTTTCAACCATTTGGGAATAGAAGTATTATTTCTTTGTTCTAATTTATGTGAACCTTTTAGAGTACAAGAGTACGAGGATAAGGTATCGAGTTTGAGAATCAAGGTGCTTGTCGAGATCGAGACCAGCAACGATCGAGATCAAATATGACAGGCTTCCAAGAAAGAGCAATAAAGAAAAAATGAGATATTTGTAACCGGTCAAAGATCACAGCGGAAATTTCAGAACAGATCAAATCAAGGGCGATTATTTAGGTTAATTGTGGAATTTACTTCCGTAATTAGAATTGTACCTCCTCTACTATATAAAGAGGGTTTTAATCATTTTGTAAGCATCTTACACTCTGAGATATCAAAGCAATATAATGCCTTTTCTTTAGTTCATATACTTGTTCATCAGCTTGTTATATTTCAATTGTTCTTACACAAATCAGTTCGAGGGTATTCAAGCTTGAGGGTTGAATTTCGTTCAAACACTTATTTGTTTTATCCTATTGTTAATTTCTATTATTTATCTTTACATTTATTCATATAAATTATAGGTTTAGTTGTTATCCAATTTTAAATATAAATAGTTTGCTACCCACCATGGGGCTAAGGATAATAGTGATTGCCTGGTACTAATTCGCGTAACACTAACTGTTTTACGCTTGTTCTTGTGAGTATTTTTTATTTCAAGTTCAACATGTCTAACTCGTAAGTAGTACCCACTCACGCTGATGAAGACCTCGATTTTCATAGAGAAAACGATAATGGCGCCGCCCCAGGGATAGAAGTGCCTCAAGCTGGTCACGAGGGAGTATCAATCGTAGACCCCATCAACATCAGTTTGCACGTCGCCCTAAATGCAAATCTGGGCATCGACCCTGGAAATAATCTCCATAAAGATGCCCGAGTAGCCGATCAGAACGCACAGAATGGTGAAGAAGATGGAATTAGCCTTCGAATAATATTTGAAATGTTGCAGACTCAACAAGCTACGATGGCGCAACTCCAAACTTAGAATCGAGCACCAAGCAGAGTTGAGCTCGAAACATCACAAAAGGTTGTTAATAGAGTCAAGCTTCTACTGCAGAAATCGAATGTGAATGAATCAGGGAATTACCCTGCAATTATGAAGATGCTTAAGGAGCTCAATAAATGGATCGAATTAGGTAAAAAGAAAATCGAGGCTAATGACAAAAATGTTGAAACATACAACTCATGGGTTGACCAAATATCGGGTGCACCTCTGATTCTAAACGGTTTAGAATTAAAGAAGTTTCACAAGCCTTTCCCTCCAAGTACAGCTCCGAAGCTTATTCCTAAGAAATTTCGTATGCCCTAAATACCAAAAGACAATGGGACCAGCGACTTTAATGAGCATGTCACTTCTTACACATGCGCAATAAAAGGGAATAACTTAGAAGATTATTAGATTGAATTTGTTCTACTGAATAAATATGGAGAAACTTTATTGAAGTGTACCAAGATATATATCGTAATTTACCACCCCACTCTACTGATTAGTTCTCTATGCTCGTAGATTCTTTTGTGAAATCCCACGTCGGAGCAATTAAAGGTGCAACAAGGATATCGGACATCTTCAAGGTAAGACAGAAGGATAACGAGATACTCATGGAATTCGTGTCTCGATTCCAAATGGAGAGAATGGATTTGCCTTCAGTCACTGACGACTGGGTTGTTCGAGCTTGTACGCAAGGTCTCAACACTCGAATTTCCATAGCTTCACAACAGTTGAATAGAAATTTGATCGAATATCCAACTGTCACTTGGGCCGATGTACAAAATCGGTATCAGTCAAAAAGAGTCTAAGATGATCAACTATGAATTTCAATTGGTTCGATTTATCCCAACAGGCCCATGGACAAAGTTAATCGAACTGGAACCACGATCGAATAGAGATAGATACCAGCCATACAGTAGAGATCAGGAAATAATGGACATGTAGGTAAACCTATACGGAATGATAGAAGGAACGACCGGGGATAGAGCTCCCGGGGGCTTATGAGCAAAAGTGGTTTCAATAAGGAAGTTAGATCTAAAGAGGCACCTCGACTGTTAGAATAAAATTTCAGCATCAAAGCATCAAGTATTGTATCAGCCATTGATCGGATCAAGGATACTAGGTGGCCCGGACCAATCCAGCTCAAAGGAAACCTAACCAACCAAATGTGCAAATACTATGGCACCCATGCTCATAAAAGCGAAGACTGCAGATAGTTGAGAGAGGAGTAGAACGAGCAGGAAGTGTTGGAAACACGTTTCAAATGCAATATACTAAACGTGTGTTCTTTTGTAGGTTTTGATGAATGTCAAACAAAGCAATAAGCGATATATAGCAGTGCTCAAGGACAAGCACAAAATGGATGCATTACAAGAAGCTCAAGACAAAGTTTAGAAATGTTATAATTGAGTCAATATTAATTGTGATCTTGATTCCTCAATCTTGGCTCATAACATGGCTTCTCTACTAAAATTATTTTTCCAAAATCATGCATATCTAACTTAAGTGTCAAATGATTTTAAACTATGCATATTTATATTTGTTAAAATGTTTTTCAAACATGCCTCAAAAATCTGGGCTAAGATAATCGATTATGTACTTATGATAATCGAGTCTCTAAGCCAAGACTGCATGACAATCGATTGTGAATTAATGATAATCGATTGTGAGTAAGTCAGTTAACATCAGGTTTTTGCAAACTGCATAACAATCGATTGTGTACTTTTGATAATCGATTGTTAACTGAGGCAAAGTTTTCAAAACTCAGAAAAATCGATTATGAACTAATGGTAATCGATTAGAATGAGAAAAATGTCTCCCAGTGTTTTTAAATAAATTAATAATCGATTGTGGCTTTTGATAATCGATTATATATGAGACAGAAAGTTTTGAAATTAATTAATAATCGATTGTGGCTTTTGATAATCGATTATATATGAGACAGTAAGTTTTGAAATTAATTTATAATCGATTGTTCTATTTGATAATCGATTGTTGGAACTAACCGTTGTCATACATTTTCAAATTACCTTCAGGTAATCGATTGTTGATATTTAACAATCGATGTTTTGCGTAAAATCTGGAAAAGATTTTCTGAACGTTGTTAAAATAATCGATTGTTGATTTCCTGATAATCGATGTTTTATGCCAAAAATTGGAAAGGATTTTTTAACGTTATAAATAATCGATTATTGATTTGAAGTAATCGATTGTTGACGTAAAATCTGGGATTGAATTTTTGATCTGATAGGCAAACAATCGATTGTTTAGTCTTGACAATCGATTGTCACTGAGTAATTTCAGCAATCCTTAATTGGCAATTAGACAACGGTAAGACTGAGTTTTTCACCTATAAATACAGGCTTAACTCAGTGTTTTCACAACAACAACATATACAATTTAAGTATTTTCATTGCTAAAAGCTTTCTTACATTGATCATCATTTTCATTCATCCATAAAGCTTTTTGAAGAGCCATTCTATTGAGCTAAGTTGTTGTGATCTTGAGCGTACTATTTCTACTCATATCTACTCATTGAGGAGTACTTTGTAAAGTGAGTTTGTTTTGTGTTTGTAAGAGAATTGCGATTCTCGTTTGTTGAGGAACTTGTGATTCCTCAGTTGAAGTCTTTGGGATTGTTATCCCCGAGCAGTTGAAGTCTTTGGGATTGTTATCCCCGAGCAGTTGAAGTCTTTGGGATTGTTATCCCCGAGCAATTGAAGTCTTTGGGATTGGTATCCCCGAGCAATTGAAGTCTTTGGGATTGTGATCCCCGAGCACCTAGGTGAGGCTTGTGTCCTCAGCTGTAACGGTTTGTTAAGCACCCGTAAGCTTGACAAGTTTAGTGGAAATCTCGAGAGAGTCTCTCGGGGACTGGACTAACCACGTTTGTGGCCAACCAGGATACATCATTGTGTAAGTTTATTTTACTGCACTTGTTTTAATTTCTGCAAAGTTTTTAAATTCCGCACTAAAACGCTTAATATTTTTAAAACGCTATTCACCCCCCCCTCTAGCGTAAAGCGTTATTTCCAACAATTGGTATCAGAGCCATACTCTCTGAAAGACTTAACCGTTTGAGAGAATCTTTCCATGGCTTCTACTCTAGACTCTTTTGCAGGTATTGATGAAGGACAGTGCCCCACAAGACCTCCTTTGTTCAACGGGACTAATTATTCATATTGGAAAGAAAGGATGCAGATATTCGTCAGATCAAACAGCCCTTACTTGTGGAAGGTGTACACCAAAGGAAATGAGGTTCCTGTCAAACAGGTGGAAGGAATATGGGTGCCAAAAACAGAAGAGGAATTCAACGCCGAGGATAATCGAATGGTCCAAAATAATTTTAAAGCTATTAATTTATTACTCTGTGCTGTTAATGCTAATGATTACAGGAAGATCTCCTGCTGCAAAACAGCGAAAGAAATGTGGGACAAGCTTGAGGTCACTTACGAAGGGACTGACCAGGTAAGAGAAGCTAAAATTGATTTTTTAACTCATGCTTACGAATTGTTCCATATGAAGGAAGGCGAAAAGGTAGACGAGATGTTTGAGCGGTTCTCATCAATAGTGAATGATCTCCACGCACTCAAGAAGACGTTCACAGACAAAGAACTAGTTCGAAAAATCCTTAGGAGCCTAACACCGGCATGGCGATCAAAGGCCGATGCGATTCAAGAGTCAATTGGAATCACGAACGTCACCATAGACGCTCTTAGAGGTAATCTTAAGACTTATGAATCCACTATTCTTAACCCTGTTGTTGACGAACAAAGAAGGCAAAAGATTGCTCTAAAGGCGAGCACAAGTCAATCACCAATTGAAGAGGATGGAGATAGCGAATTTGGACTCATCATCAAAAAGTTCCAAAAATTCATGCGAAAAGAATATGACCGCAAAGGGAAAAAGCAAGGTGAGCAAGTTAAATGTTATGAATGTGGTGAAACAGGGCATATCAAAACAAACTGCCCAAATCTTAAAAAGGAGAAGAAACCCTTCAAGAAGCAACGAGCATACATATCTTGGGGAGGAGATTCCGGAGACGAATCCAGTGAAGAAGAAAATGAAGAAGCGGCAAATCTCTGCCTCATGGCACAGGAAGAAAATCAAAGTGAGGTAAGTCAAATCTCTTCTCAAAATTTTTATACTCTTGATGACATGAGAAATGCCTTTGATGAATTGTATGCTGAATTTCTCAAAGTTACAAAAACCGTCACTAGTTTAAGAGAAAATGCTTCTCTAAAAGAACAAGATTTTCAAAAACAGTTTTCATTAAAAGAAAAAGAATTAGAAAAATTGGTTTTGGAAAATGAGAAGCTACTAGAACAAAACAAGTTTTATGGGAAAAGAAGTTCTGACAAGCCCGAGAGTTCTACAAAAAATTGTGCTTCTTGTGTAGACCTTAAGAATGAAGTAGGTAGATTAAAAGGCACACTAGATAAATTCAACTCCTCTCATAAAAAACTTGAATGTGGTGCTTGATAACTTGAAATCAACCAAGCATGGAATAGGCTTCATAAATGAAGAAGAGGTTGATGCAAAAACCCAACCACCTAGAGCTCAACCTAGGATTTATAACAAAAATGCCTTTCCTAAAACAAACATGCATATTAGGAGACCTAGACATGACCTTCCGCCTAGCAATCGTCACCATAGACATGATGCATATTTTAGGCACAACAATGATCATGCTAGAAGATCCCGAAATGTTCAACCTAGAAATGACTATAGTGTTCTAATTAGGAGAAATGAAAATAGAGTAAACAATGTGCATTATTCTAGCTACTATGATCCTAGACGCATGCATAATCCAAATGTGACATGTCATTATTGTAGACGAATTGGTCATATTGCTCCCGCATGCTTTACTAGACATAGACATGCTACTCAAACATATCATTATAGTATGCATAACCCTCAAGGACCCAAAATGGCATGGGTACCAAAAGAGCATTAATTCGTTTTGCAGGTGTGCTTGAAGGAATCAAGTGTAGTGGATGCTCCAAACACTTGACGAGAGACGAATTCAAAATTCCTTCAATTAAAGCACAAAGAAGGAGGAAGAGACGGAAAAGTCGACTTATGTTTTTTTAAATCGGAAGTATTTTCGAAAAAAATTCAAAAGGCAAAATTGTGGAAAAAGCTTCGTAAATTGGAGAATGAGCCAAAAGACCAAAATGAACGGAGGATGTTCAAAATCAGGTAATTGGCAAAGTCGAAGGGAAGGTAAGTACCCTAAACCCTCTTAAGAACATCCTAGGACAAAATTCTTAAGAGTTCATTTTTTACCCGACTACACGAGTTTCAAAGTTATTATTTCATTTATAGATTACTGACTTGAGCGTCGGAGATGTTTAATTCTATTTTGCAGGCATCCCCCAAAAGGTAAGAGGAAAGTATGAATTATCTTGATACAAGAAAAAAATTCGATCATAATCGATTATTTATGCTTACAATCGATTATCAGTATCAATAATCGATTATTTGTTGATTCAATTTTTTTTCCATGAAATCTTGTTAAATGTTTACATTGCCTGATAGAATTAAGTCTCATCATTTCAGCATCCCCCTTCCAAACAATCGATTGTTTGTTCTGCCAATCGATTATTTGCCAAAATTCAAACTCTCTGTGAGTGAAACAATCGATTACTATATATTGACAATCGATTATCTGTTTTAAACTTATGTTACCGTTTTGGCTCCATAATCGATTCCTGACAGGTCATAAATATGAAAAACAATCGATTACCAAGTTTGACAATCGACTATCTTTTTCAAATTTTCTTACCGTTCTGGCGTGTAATCGATGTGTCAGATCATTTTCATTAATGACAATCGATTATTCCATTCAAACAATCGATTGTTGAACGGTCAGTGAATTTATTTTTTACCGTTTCAGACTTCAAATCTCTTCAAATCATTTCCAATAAATGTAAGATTCATTCCTTCTCTATATATAGGCTGCACATATGCTCTTGTATACTCACTCAAGCCTCCCTAGCATCAAATTCTCTTGTTTTCTTTGAAAAATCCTAGCACATCCTTTCAAAAAAAAAAATGTCAAGCCGCAACTCAAAACGTGCTCGTTCCAAACAAGGTGCTTCTTCTTCTCGCCATCCATATCAAGATGGATCGGTTCTATTCTTTGAATCCAATGAAGAGCTCACCCGTTTCTTAACCAAATTTGAGAAACGCCTTATTCTCCCTCCTCGCTTTTCAACAAACGCTCTTGTTGCACCATTCATTCCAGCCGCAAATATGCTAAGAGAGTGCAACCTTTTCAATTTCCTACTCCTTACTCACCCCTACTACAACATTTCTTTGGTTGAAGCTTTTTACTCCAACCTTCACAAAGATGATGAGGGTGAACTTGTTAACAATGTTAACGGCATTCCCATTCTAATTTCTGAAGATAACCTCCACCTCATTGCCGGCATTCCGCATGATGGTGAAGACATCTACCAGTACATAAATGATGCCGGGGTCATGATTGATGAAGCTAATCTCTTCCGCCAAGCCGGAGTAGCCTATGATGAGTCCTCTTCCCGTCGTCCCACCATAAAGGGTATGGACCCGAATTATCGTTTCATTCTCTATTTCATCACTCGTGTTCTCAAACCCCGTAAACTCAATCACACCACCATTTCCCAAGAGGATGCCAAATTTCTTCATGCCATTGTCACCGGTGTTAAAATAAATTGGTGCAAGCTTATTCTATCTCATATGTTCAATGCCACCAGAGATGACATACCTCTCCCCTATGCCCTCTTAATAATGAAATTTCTTGAAGCTTCCGGAGTCAATATTGCTAATGATCCTCTCAAAAAGAGCACCAAAATCTGGGAAATTTCGGAGTCTTCCTTTCATCATGATGGTGATCATGCTCCCGCTCCTCCTCAAAATCGACAAACCCGTCGTGCTCATCCTCCCCAGGAGCCTACCCTCCGGACCATTTCTGACCAAATTACTCAACTAACCCGTGAGGTCCATGGTTACTTTGATCACGTGCATTATGCCTATGCTCAGATGGTGCCATATCAAGCGCCTACCAATGATGATGAAGGGGATGGGGGTGATGAATGATGAAATTGTTGTTGTTATGAGATATTGTTGTTTTTGGTCTGTTTGTTCTTGATTGGTTAGTTATGTTTGGTTTCACCCTTGTAATGTTATCTTAATTTTCCAATAAATAAACTTGTGTTTATTTCACATTTTTCTCATATTCTTCCCTTGTGTAAATTTTTGCTAATGGCAAAAGGGGGAAGAAACGGGATATCAAGAAGTATGCTATATCACTCTCAACTTCATTCATGCTTAAAGTGAGGGGGAACATGAATTGAGGGGGAACATCAAATTGCATACTTTACTCTTGTCTTGGATTATCAAAATAATTATTGCATATATCCCGCTTATGTTTGCCATTATCAAAAAGGGGGAAATTGTTGGAAACACGTTTCAAATGCAATATACTAAACGTGTGTTCTTTTGTAGGTTTTGATGAATGTCAAACAAAGCAATAAGCGATATATAGCAGTGCTCAAGGACAAGCACAAAATGGATGCATTACAAGAAGCTCAAGACAAAGTTTAGAAATGTTATAATTGAGTCAATATTAATTGTGATCTTGATTCCTCAATCTTGGCTCATAACATGGCTTCTCTACTAAAATTATTTTTCCAAAATCATGCATATCTAACTTAAGTGTCAAATGATTTTAAACTATGCATATTTATATTTGTTAAAATGTTTTTCAAACATGCCTCAAAAATCTGGGCTAAGATAATCGATTATGTACTTATGATAATCGAGTATCTCTAAGCCAAGACTGCATGACAATCGATTGTGAATTAATGATAATCGATTGTGAGTAAGTCAGTTAACATCAGGTTTTTGCAAACTGCATAACAATCGATTGTGTACTTTTGATAATCGATTGTTAACTGAGGCAAAGTTTTCAAAACTCAGAAAAATCGATTATGAACTAATGGTAATCGATTAGAATGAGAAAAATGTCTCCCAGTGTTTTTAAATAAATTAATAATCGATTGTGGCTTTTGATAATCGATTATATATGAGACAGAAAGTTTTGAAATTAATTAATAATCGATTGTGGCTTTTGATAATCGATTATATATGAGACAGTAAGTTTTGAAATTAATTTATAATCGATTGTTCTATTTGATAATCGATTGTTGGAACTAACCGTTGTCATACATTTTCAAATTACCTTCAGGTAATCGATTGTTGATATTTAACAATCGATGTTTTGCGTAAAATCTGGAAAAGATTTTCTGAACGTTGTTAAAATAATCGATTGTTGATTTCCTGATAATCGATGTTTTATGCCAAAAATTGGAAAGGATTTTTTAACGTTATAAATAATCGATTATTGATTTGAAGTAATCGATTGTTGACGTAAAATCTGGGATTGAATTTTTGATCTGATAGGCAAACAATCGATTGTTTAGTCTTGACAATCGATTGTCACTGAGTAATTTCAGCAATCCTTAATTGGCAATTAGACAACGGTAAGACTGAGTTTTTCACCTATAAATACAGGCTTAACTCAGTGTTTTCACAACAACAACATATACAATTTAAGTATTTTCATTGCTAAAAGCTTTCTTACATTGATCATCATTTTCATTCATCCATAAAGCTTTTTGAAGAGCCATTCTATTGAGCTAAGTTGTTGTGATCTTGAGCGTACTATTTCTACTCATATCTACTCATTGAGGAGTACTTTGTAAAGTGAGTTTGTTTTGTGTTTGTAAGAGAATTGCGATTCTCGTTTGTTGAGGAACTTGTGATTCCTCAGTTGAAGTCTTTGGGATTGTTATCCCCGAGCAGTTGAAGTCTTTGGGATTGTTATCCCCGAGCAGTTGAAGTCTTTGGGATTGTTATCCCCGAGCAATTGAAGTCTTTGGGATTGGTATCCCCGAGCAATTGAAGTCTTTGGGATTGTGATCCCCGAGCACCTAGGTGAGGCTTGTGTCCTCAGCTGTAACGGTTTGTTAAGCACCCGTAAGCTTGACAAGTTTAGTGGAAATCTCGAGAGAGTCTCTCGGGGACTGGACTAACCACGTTTGTGGCCAACCAGGATACATCATTGTGTAAGTTTATTTTACTGCACTTGTTTTAATTTCTGCAAAGTTTTTAAATTCCGCACTAAAACGCTTAATATTTTTAAAACGCTATTCACCCCCCCTCTAGCGTAAAGCGTTATTTCCAACAGGAAGAGCCACAACACGTAATTTACATAATTATTGGTGGCAAAGACCGGTATTCAAATGCACTAAAGTGATAATCACGAGGGAGAAGCTAACTCGGGACTACTTACCAGAAGAAACCTTATCTGTCAACGATGAGGACGTCGAAGGGATAAAATAATCTCACAACGATGCACTGGTAATATCTATCCTTATGAATAAAATTCAAGTTAAAAGTGTGTTTCTTGATCCAGGTAGTTCGGCAAATATTATTCGATCAAGGGTCGTAGAGCAACTCGGCCACCATGATCAAATCGTGCTTGCAGCTCGGGTACTTAATAGTTTCAACATGGAAAGTGAAACCAACAAAGAGCAAATCATTCTGCCAGTAAATGTGGCCGAAACCATCCAAGAAAGAAAGTTCCACGTGATCGAAAGTGACATGAGGTACAATGCGATTTTCGAAAGACCTTGGATTCATAATATGAGAGCAGTACCCTCGATGCTTCATCAAGACTTGAAATTCTCAACATCAGAAGGAATCAAAAAGGTGTACGATGATCAACCCACTACCAAAGAAATATTTGCAATGAATGAGGTAATACCAGTATCGGCAATGTTATCAACGAAAGGATCAGAATCGAAGGGAAAACAAGAAGTCAAATAGCAACCACAGTCATCGTCCTCAGCCCGATCGGAGGAGCGGGAAACTTTTGAGGATGATGATTATATGATACCTCGAACCTTCATTATCCCTGATAATTACGATGCGGTGAAGTCAATGGTCGAAGAGCTAGAAAAAATCATAATGATCGAGCATCTACCCGATCAAAAGGTATACCTGGGCACGAGGTTAAATCCAAAGCTCAGGAAAAAACTCGTTCAATTCCTTTTAAATAACATGGACAATTTTTTTGGCTCCACCTAGATATAGCAGGGATCCCATCGGTGATTATTAGGCATTGACTAAGCTTGAACGTGATGCTCAGCCCGGTGAAATAAAAGAGAAGACCTCAGTCTGATGTAAAATATATATTCATTAAGGACAAGGTAACTGAACTTCTAAAAATAGGATCCATTAGGGGGTAAAATATCTCAAATGATTAGCAAACATAATTGTAGTCCCTAAAAAGGGAAACAAACTTAGAATTTGCATAGACTATAAGGATTTAAACAAGCCATGTCCTAAAGATTCCTTTCCTTTGCCGAATATCGATCGCATGATCGATGCCACGACCGGCCACGAGATCCGTTGTTTTCTCAATGCCTTCTCTGGGTACAATCAAATACAGATGAACCCAGAGGATCAGGAAAATACATCGTTCATCACTAAGTATGACACTTATTGCTATAATGTAATGTTGTTTGGACTAAAAAAATGTCGGCGCTACTTATCAACGCCTAGTAAATAAAATGTTCAAATAACAAATAGGTAAATCAGTGGAGGTTTATATTGATGATATGCGAGTTAAGTCCCTGCAAATAGAGGATCATTTGAAACATTTGTTGGTCACCTTCGACATACTGAGAAATTATAACATGAAGCTCAACCTGAAGAAATGTGCATTTGGGGTCGGCTCGGGCAAGTTCCTCGGCTTTATGGTATTAAATCGGGAGATCGAAATCAACATCAGTAAAATCAACGCACTCAAAGACATCACAGTTGTTGACAATGTCAAGGTTGTACAACTGTTAGCATGACGCATCTACCCTGGGTCAATTTATTTTGAGGTCCTCAGATAGGAGCCACCATTTCTTCTCACTCCTTAATAAAAAGAACTATTTCGCAGAAACCCTAGAAGGAGGTACCGAAAAAGAAAAATACATAGAAACCATAGTGAAAACACTTAGGAGTTACAGCAAAGCAAAATACAGTAAGAAATCACAGTAGAACAAGTAAAAAAAATCAAGGAAACCCTAGGTTCGAGAAAACGAACAGTTTTGAAAGCAAAATCGGAACAGATGTAAGAAATACTTTGAAAACCTCAATAATAGCATGGATCTAAAGTAGATTTAGAGAGGAAAAAGAAAACCTCAAAATGGCACAGGGTTTCAGAGAAACCCTAAAAATAAGAAAGGCTTGAAAAGGGCCGGTCCGAGTCGGAGGTGAACTCGTAGTGCTAGGACACGTCGGAGATGAGCCGAAGATGGTCATAGAACCTGAATCGGAGGCACTCTGAGCCAGGGTCTTCAAGGTTGGACCTTGAAACTTCACGTAACATGAGTATAAGGGCATGTGGGGGTGAGTACAGGCCACCCAGGGCCTGCAATGTCATGGTTTCCGATGACATAAGGTAGAAACTGGTGGGAAGGGGCTAGGGTTTCAGAGAGGAGTTGAGAGAGTTTGAGAGAACGAAGGGATTCAAAGGCCGCTGCTTTGTGAGAATGATTAGGGTTAAGGGGATCGGCTGTGTTAAAAAAGGAAAGGGCAAACGTAGATCGTTGATTAAAACAATCAACGGCCACGATTTAAAATGGAGTCCAGGCGGGTTCGTTTAATTTGGTCCGGGTAAGGTAGGAAATGAAATTGGGTCATTTAATTAGGGGGGTGGATTGGGGTGCAAATCAGGCTATAATTGAAAGCAAATGAGGCCAAAATTAAAATAGCCACTTTTCCCTTTTTGAATTTATAAAAATAGCAGAAAAATGTTTAAAAATCAAAAAAGTACCAAGTTAATAGAAAATATGTATGTATTAATCTAAAAATATTGGGAATGATTTTGTGATTAAAAATGCTATTAAATTGATAAATAGGCTAAAATTTCAATTTTATGCAGTTTTAGTTAAAAATACCAAATGGACTTGTAAAAATCTTGTAATTAATATTTTTGCATAAATGTGAGAATAAAATAAATTATTCACCAAAAATGACAAGTTTTAGGAATAATTATTGGATTTTGTAGTGCAAAATAGGCCATAAATTGGTTTTAAAAATCTTTAAAAAATTGGGAAAAATACCAAAACCTTTGGGGATGCTTATGTATGCATATACATGCTATTTTGAAGGTACAACAACAACAACAACAACAACAACTACCCAGTAATGTCCCACAAAGTGGGGTCTGGGGAGGGTAATATGTAGACGAGCCTTACCCCTACCCGAAAGGGTGGAGAGGCTGTTTCCAATCGACCATCGGCTCAGTGAAGGAGAGCAAAAACAAAATCAAAAACAAAAACAAAAACAAAAGAGCATTAGTAAGTCCAGCAGAAATAACATAAATAATTATCTAAACATAAGAACCATAAATATCAATAATATCATACAGTAACTACCATAAATAACTACCATAAGGGAGACACAATCCAATACACAAATCATCTAAGGATAGCCCTTCTAAGCCTCACCCAACCCCGGGTGAGGGGTACGAAAAACTCTAGGGCCCCCTATCTTACAACTCTGATACTAGACCTCCAGACTTTCCAATCAAGGGCCATGTCCTCAGAAACCTGCATTCTAGCCATGTCAGACCTAATCACCTCTCCCCAATTCCTCTTAGGCCTCCCTCTGCCTCGCCGTGCACCGACCATCGCCAGTCGCTCACAACTCCTCACCGGGGCATCAGGACTTCTCCTCCGTACATGTCCGAACCACCTCAGCCTCGCTTCTCGCATCTTCTCATCAACCGGGGCCACCCCCACCTTCTCTCGAATAACTTCATTCTTAATATTATCTAACCTGGTGAGCCCGCACATCCACCTGAGCATCTCATCTCCGCAACCTTCACCCTCTGAACATGAGAGTTCTTCACTGGCTAGCACTCCGCCCCATACAACATGGCCGGTCTAACCAAAGCTCTATTAAATTTCCCCTTGAGTTTCTGTGGAACTTTCTTGTCACACAGGACTCCTGATGCAAGCCTCCATTTTGACCACCCCGCTCCTATACGATGAGTGACATCCCCGTCAATCTCTCTGTCCCCCTGAATCACCGATCCAAGATATCTGACATTGTCCCTCTTGGCGATGACCTGAGATCCAATCATCACGTCCCTGCCTACTTCGCTCGGCTCGGCGCTAAACTTGCACTCCAGGTATTCTGTCTTAGATCTGCTTATTTTGAAACCCTTAGAATCGAGAGCCTGTCTTCATACCTCTAACCTCTCATTAATACCGACCTTCGTCTCGTCTATCAAGACTATGTCATCAGCAAATAGCATATACCAAGGCCCATCCCCTTGAATATGTCGGGTAAGAGCATCCATCACCAAGGCAAACAAGAGAGGGCTAAGCGCCGATCCTTGATGGAGTCCCATAACCACTAGAAAATGGTCTGAGTCGCCACCCATCGTCCTAACCCTAGTCTTAGCTCCATCATACATGTCCCTAATGACTCTGATGTAGGCTTCTGGCACGCTCTTCGCCTCCAAGCACCTCCATAGCACCTCCCTTGGGAGCTTGTCATACGCCTTCTCCAAGTCGATAAGCACCATGTGCAGGTCCTTCTTCTTATCCCTGAACTACTCCACCAGCCTCCTGACAAGGTGGATAGCTTCTGTAGTGGAGCGACCCGGCATGAAACTAAATTGGTTCACAGATACAGATGTCATCTCCCTCACCCTCGCCTCGATCACCCGCTCCTAGACCTTCATGATATGACTTATTAATTTGATACCCCAATAGTTGTTGTAGCACTGGATGTCACCTTTGTTCTTGTACAAGGGCACCACTGTACTCCACCTCCACTCCTCCGGCATCTTTTTGGTCCTGAAGATCACATTGAACAACCTGGAGAGCCACTCCACTACTGACCTACCCATGCATTTCCAAAACTCTACCGGGATCTCGTCAGGCCCGGTCGCTCGACCCCAACTCATCCTACACAAAGCCCCCATGACCCCCTCCGCCTTAATGCGCCTGCAGTACCCATGGTCTCTGTGTTGCTCTGAATACCCCAACTCCCCTAGCTCTATGTTACGATCCCCAACATCGTTAAGCAAGTCTCGAAAGTATGTCTGCCACCTCTGCTTGACTTGAGACTCCCCCATCAGAACTCTACCATCCTCGCCCTTGATGCACCTAACTTGGTCAAGATCACGCGCCTTCCTTTCCCTTTCTTTAGCTAACCGGAATAACTTCCTGTCCCTGTCTTTCTCCCCTAATTCCTCGTACATGCGACCAAATGCCGCGTTTTTGGCTTCTGTAACTGCCATCTTTGCTTCTTTCCTCGCCGCCTTGTAGATCTCCAAGTTCGCTCTCCGTTCTTCCTCGCTTGTGCTCCCTGCCATCTTAACAAACGCCGCCTTCTTCACCTCCACTTTTTCTTGGACTACATCGTTCCACCACCAGTCACCCTGATGTCTTCCTGATTAGCCCTTTGCTACCCCGAGCACATCCCGTGCTACCTCCCTAACCAAGTTCGCTATCTCTGACCACATAGCATCCGCTTCCCTATAACTTCTCCAAGCTCCGCCCTCAGCTAACCTCCTCTCCAACTCCTGTGCTTTCTCCTTATTCAAAACACCCCATCTAATCCGAGGTTGTCCCCGAGCACCCCTCCTCTTCCTCTTCACCCAAAGACCGACATCCATCACTAGGAGTCTATGAACAGTCGAAAGGGACTCTCCCGGAATAACCTTGCAGTCCTTGAACATACCCCTATCGATCCTTCTGAGGTGGAGGTAATCAATCTGAGTCCTTGCCGCCGAACTCTTGAAGGTGACCAAATGCTCCTCCCTCTTCTGAAATGTCGAGTTCGCAATCAAAAGCTCGGAAGCCCTGGCGAAATCAAGTAGTGACGTGCCTCCTCCGTTCCTAACTCCAAAGCCGAAGCCACCGTGTACCTCACCATAACTACCAGCATCAGCCCCAATATGACCATTAAAGTCCCCTCCAATAACTAACTTCTCAGATTGGGGAATACTACTCACCATATCATCCAAGTCCTCCCAAAAGCGCCTCTTAACCTCCTCGTCTAAGCCCGATTGCGGCGCGTAAGCGCTAATGACGTTGAGGACGCAACCCTCAATAACCAACTTAATAGACATTAACCTATCATTCACTCGCCTAACCTCGACCACGGACTCTCTTAGATCCCTATCAACCAAGATGCCCACTCCATTCTTACCTCTCACGACCCTAGAATACCACAACTTAAACCCGTCTACATTCCTCGCCTTCGACCCTCTCCACCTAGTCTCCAAGACACAGGCTATGTTAACCCTCCTCTTCTGAAGAACCTTCACCAACTCAATGGACTTACACGTCAGAGTGCATACGTTCCACGACCCGATCCTTAATCTATGAGCGTCCGCTACCATCTTCCCACCCTTGCCTCCTGCCCTACCCGCAGAACCCCTCCCAGCCCCCCTGCTCGCCCTGCCTCCACCCCTGCCCCCGCCCCCCGAGGACATGACCTTACTCTACCATCACCTTCCGCGGCCACTATCTCCAACCGATTATGGAAAATAGTGATGCACCCACGTACTACAGCGGTGTACTCGAAAGGGTGCAAGCTAGGAATCGACAAAGTAAACTACACACAGGGTGCTTAGATAGAAAATGTAAAAGGTTGTACAAAGTAAAAAAAGGGGGTCGGGAGGTACCAACTCCCGATGGAAAAACCTGGAAGTATGCTTTGATTCTCCCGAGATCAAATACCGCTAGCTCTTGCACACTTCTTCCGGTGTTACTTTGCTCTTCGCGTCCAAATGCCGTATGCTCTTCTTGTCCGCCGCGGCTTGTACCAGGAAATCACGCACACAAAAAAATGAGGGGGGCTGCCTAGCTCGGGAAAGGGGGAGGGGTTGCCTTACTGGGGGTCGCCGGAGAAGGGGGGTCGCCAAAGTTAGGGTTGGCAGGGGTAGGGGTGGGGGGAAGGTGGGTGAGGGCTGGGTAGTGGAGATAGAGGAGAGAGAGAGAGAGAGTAGAGAGACGGAAGAGAGAGAACTTACTTAGAGGATCGCCGGAGAAGGGTCGCTGGAGAGGGATGGGAGTCGCCAGAGGGAGGGGTCACCGGAGGGGGTAAGGGGAGAGGGAGAGAGGGGGGCTGGGAGCTGGGGAGGGGTTAGTTGCTGGAGAGAGAGAGCAGAACGTTGGAGAGCAGAGGAAAAAAATACATAAACAATAAAGTAAACTCACGGGCTGCTATTTTGAAGGTATTTTGAGTATATAAATACATAGGGAAAATTGATATCAACAAACCTTGTTTAATAATATTGCTTAGGAATAAATGGGTTTTAGTTGGCATACATTGATGACTCTTCATTGCAACTCTTTTACATTTGGAAAAATTATAAAGAGAAAATACTATTCAACTATTGGAAAATATTGGGTAGTATCTTAGGCATAATTTGCATATCAAGAGAGCCTTCTTTTAGAAATATATCATATTAGCACATATAAACATTATACTTCATTAAAGGGGATACAACCTTGATTGCTTAATTAAATTGATCACTCGTTAAATATTTCAATTAGGTGTTACTTCAAATCAAACTCCTTACATACTCTTGTTACTATAAACCACTATATTTTTATTATTAACCGAATAGAGATAAGACTTTAGTCGAGCAACACACTGAACAAGTAACATTTTCACACATATTCCCTGTGGGATTCGACCCTACGTTGTTGGGTTATTATATTTGACACCGACTGACCTCACACTCTCAATTGAAGTGTAATTTGAACGTACCAAATTTTGGAGCCATTGCCGGGGAATACAGTTTACTATTTAGTGTGTACTTTACTTAATGTCTATTTCCATCACACTTTGCTTGTTGTTAATAGGAAAGTATGTCCGATAATGGTGATGATATGGAGGAGAAATGGAAGAAAATCCTTTCGCAGACATAGAAGAATACATTGACGATACCAACGCCATTGTGCCTCCGGCTGTTGGAGCGGAAAGATTTAAGGTGGAACATGGTTAAATTCTGATGCTTAAGGCAGAAGGGTTCTTTTGTAATTCTACCGACGATGATCCAACGCAACACCTTAGAAATTTCTTGGGTGTGTGCGCAATTCACAAACAAAACAATGTATCCGACGATGCCTGAGGTTGAGATGCTTCAAGTACTCTCTAGCTTGGGAATGCAAGTAAATGGCTCCAGAATCTACCTCCCAACTCTATTCATTCTTGGCCCGAGCTTGTTCGGGCGTTTCTGTCCAAGTGGTTCCCGCAAAGTAAAATGTCTGTGTTTCGGGATAAGATTTTCTTCTTCAAGCAGATATAAGGGGAGCAATTGCATGAGGCATGGGATCACTTCAAATTATACTTGGTGAGGTCTCCAAACCATGGATTCCTGGATTCCATGTTGTTGGAAACATTTATAGGGGTTTGGATCCTATGAACCAAGCCATCGCCAAAAATGCAGCTGACGGATCTTTCATGGAAAAATCATTTGCTCGATGATGCAAATCCTGGACAAAATGGCAAAGCACAACCAAGCATGGCATTCAGAGGATACAACCGGAGGAATCTCATATGGATCTTCTTCTTTGATTAATTTGATCAAGGAAAATCAGGAGAGGGATCAAGTGATTGCTGGGCTTGCTACAAATGCAAATGTGCTAACAAAGATGTTTACCGAGAATTGGAAAAACAAATTGAATGCAGTGGAGGATATCTAACCCAACATGGAGGAAAATTGTGCGGAAGCGAATTATATCGACAACCCTCAAGGAGGGTATCAAAGGAAACCGAACCATGGTCAAGGGCAACAAAGCCAATGGAGGCCAAACCCGCAAGGGCAAGGCAACCAACAATGGAGAGATAATCAAGGTAACTCGCATCAAGGAAATTGGAACAAAAACAACAACTTTGCAAATCGGAGCTCCAACCCGTATGCCCCCCCCCCCAAAGGTCAATATGGAAATCAACGGTCGTTAACTGAGTCAAAGTTAGAAAGCATGCTTGAAAGAGTGTTGCAAAACCAAGAAAAGTCTGACGCATCCTTGAGAAACATGACCAAAGTTGTTGGCTGTCACACCGCATCTATCCAAAAGCTAGAGATACAAATGAGAGACCTTTCAAGAGAGAAAAACCAAAACAAAAAGGGCAACTTCCTAGTGATACCATTGCGAACCCAAAGAGTGGTGGAGCTGGCTCAACCTCTCACGTCATGGCAATAACTACTAGAAATGGGAAGGTTTTACAAGGTGACATTGAACAAGAGGTTGTTGGGTAAGAAGTCAAACAAGAAGTTGAATCCGAAGAGTAAGGGTTTGTTGAAGTTGAAATGGTGCCAGAAAAAGAAAAGGTGCAAGAAGTGATCCAAGAAAAAGTAAAGGAAAAGGAGAAGGAGACAAGTTGCACTTCCTATTCCTAGACCTCCTCCACCTTTTCCTCAAATACTTATTCGAAGGGTTGATGATAGCAAGCTTGAGAAATTCTATGATATCCTTAAGCAATTGTCGGTGAACATTCCATTCTTGGAAGCTTTCCAAGAAATGATGGGGTTTGTCAAATATTTGGTGGATTTGATCACCAAAAAGAGGACCACAAAGAATGAGGTAGTAAACATGACTCATAGGGTTAGCTCCATTATTGCCACAAGACATGTCCCAAAAAAGCGGACCCGGGAGCATTTACAATCCCACGCACTATCGGAGAGCGTGACTTTACTATAGCTCTTTATGACAATGGAGCTAGCATCAACTTGATGCCACTTACCATCTACAAGCAAACGGGATTAGGGATGCCAAGGCCAACAAGCATGAGGTTACAAATGGCCGATCGATCTATTAAGCGACTAGTAGGCATTGTTTATGATGTGATTATGAAAGTTATAGAATTCAATTTGCCTACCGACTTTGTGATTCTTGATTGTGCTATAGATAAGGAAATCCCTATCATCTTGGGGATACCATTCGTAGCCACGTTAAGAGCACTCATGGATTTGGAGCGAAATGAAATTAAGTTATGGGTGAATGATGAAGAAGTCACGTTTCAACCGAGCAAGAGTATGGAATTACCCCATGAGTATGAGAGTATTTCAGTGATAAATGTGGTTGATGAGGTAGAAGATGCCGTCAAATTGAAAATGGAAGTGCAATGCCTTGGTGAGGCATTGGTGGCTATCTTGGTGAACTTTTATGGTGAGGACATGGATGGGTACATGGAGTCGGTAAATGCATTGGAGGGTCTTGGATCCTATACTTATACTCCAGCAAAACTTTCTCTTGACTTGGAGAATATGGCCACACCTCCCACCAAACCATCAATCATTGAGCCACCGCAGCTAGAGCTCAAGCCTCTCCCGCCGCACTTAAGGTATAAATTTTTTGGCTATTATGATAATTTACCCGTAACTGTTTCGTCTTTGTTAAATGATGTGCAGGTAAAACAATTGTTGGAGGTCTTGAAAGAACAGAGGCAAGTCATTGGAGAGCCGAGACAAATCCAAGCGTGGAACATCAAAGGGGTTGAACCCGTCAATGCAAAAGGTCGTATAGAAGGAAATTATCAAGTGGTTGGATGCCGGGGTAAATTACCCCATTGTAGATAGTTCATGGGTGATCCCAGTACAATGTGTACCAAAAAAGGGTGGCATGATCGTGATCGAGAAATAGAAAAATGAGCTCATCCCAACACGAACTGTGACCAGATGGCGAGTTTGTGTGAACTATCGGAAGCTTAACAATATTACTTGCAAAGGCCACTTCCCTATGCCTTTTATTGATCAAATGCTTGATCAGCTAGCGGGGAGTCATTCAATTTTTTCCTCGATAGGTATTCCGTCTACAATCAAATCAACATCGCTTTGGAATACCAAGAGAAAACTACTTTCACTTGCTCGTATCTCACATTTGCTTTTAGTCGGATGCGATTTGGTTTGTGCAATGATCCGGCTACCTTCCAAAGGTGTATGATGTCCATATTCTCCAACATGGTTGAGGATTTTCTTGAAGTCCTCATGGACGATTTCTCTATGGTTGGTGATTCATTCGAGCACTGTCCTAACAACCTTAAACAATTGCTCAAGAGATGCGAAGAAAAAAATCTTGTGCTAAATTGGGAGAAGTGTCACTTCATGGTTGACGAAGGCATTGTGCTTGGGCACAAAATTTCAAAACATAATATTGAAGTCGACTGGGCAAAGAATGAGATTATTTCAAAGATTCCTCCACCGACTTCCGTGAAAGGTGTTAGAAGTTTTCTAGCGCATGCCGGGTTTCACAGGCGTTTCATCAAGGACTTATCCAAAATTGCTAACCCCATGTGCAAACTCCTCGAAAAGGATGCCAAGTTTGTGTTTGGTGAGAATTGTCTTAAAGCTTTTGAGGAGTTAAAGCAAACGCTCACCACGGCCCTCCTAGTCTGATGAGGAGGTGCTCCTACCCGAGGTTGATTTGTAGCTGAAGAAAGAAGGAAACATTAGGTTGATTTCCATCTCCGCTGGTGAATAGAGGGGTCCAGGGAAAATTATAAAGAAGGGCTTCTCAAGTACCCCAATATCTTGGAGAACATCAAGATGAGAAAATGAAAGTCCTTCACTAAGCCACCGGCTGAATACAACGAATCCATTGTTCAGGAATTTTATGCAACGTATGGGGCCTCTAGGACCAAGTACCAAAAACAAAATAGAGAATTCACTGGTGAAGAGCTTGTCCGAGGGCAAACAGTATTCTGCCATAACAGTACCATAAACGTGGTATATGTCCCAGACTGGAGTCCAGGCACAACAAAATATGATGAGAAGTTTGCGAACCGGGGAAGTGAACGAGGGTGGATTGCCTCTATAATTGCAAAGGGAACCCCTTCCTGGATTAACTTTGTCCAGAAGATCTACAAGGAAAGACTTTCAAGAGAAGGTCATTTCTGGCTTGCCTTCCTCACTTCTAGATTGATACAAACTCATAACGAAACGGATATTGCCATTGAGAAGGCACTCCTCATTGCATGCATCATGAATGGTATTAATATAGATATAGGGGTAGTGATATTTCAGGAGATAGGGATCAGGGCCACACAAAAGGCTACCTCACTTCCATTCCCTTCCATGATCACAACACTCTGCAAGGTTGCTGGAGTCCCAGTTGATGAACGCAATGACACAAAAGGAATGGAGCCAGGGTTCATTGATATCACCCGCCTTGGTCATGTTGTTATCCAATGAGTGGTCCAAATTAAGGTACAAAATACATCAGAGCCATCAGATTCCCAGCCTACTGAGGTCCCTTCAGCTACTGAGGCAACATTTTCCACTCCCCATCCTGCTTCTCAGGCCACTACTCCCCAGCCTGCTATGGCCATTCCTGGTGTCTCCAAGCTTGGTCTATTGGCTCAGCATGCCAATGCTAAAGTTGACAAACTTCTGAAGACATTGCTGAGCCTAATAAAGCAAGCCCTTACCCCAATGCAAGCCTCAATGGCATCCATTCAGCAGTAGCAGTACAGAGAGTTTGCAACAACTTAAGTTGTGGGTGGAGAATATAGAGCGGGGCTAAGTGAGTGGGTTGCCTGAACTCAAGAAGGAAGTTGCTTCTATGAAGGTTGAGTTCCAAAAAATGAAAACTCTGGAATTCGATCTATCATCCCTCCTCCCCACAAACGATGCTCAGGGTACAGGTCCAGTGCCTCCGGATTTGGGTCTTGACTTTTCGACATTGATAACTGAGCCTGTCCTTCCTACCCCCAGAGCTTCCCAGCCTAAAGCTACTCTAGCTCCTATTGTGATCCCTTCTAAGGAGGACACCGGAGGTTCTGGTAAATTGGAGGATGAAGAGGATAAGGAGATTTCAGGGTATTCGAGTGATGAAGCCCCTCAAGATAAGGGAAAGCAGATCGTAGATGCCTAAGATTAGGAAGCTAATCTATAGGAGGCTGCCAGTAACAAATCATAGTGAGCAGATATCCAGCACACGATCTAGAGTTCTTTGGTAGACCAGGCCATTCTTGCAGTCCCTATGGGTGAGTCCAGCAGGTCACACGCTCCAGCACCTACACCATCTCCAGCTCCAACTCCGACTCCTGCTCTTGACCAGCTTGAGTGCATCAATTCTCAGACTGAGCTTTCGTCGCTCCTAACATCCACATCCGAGGGTGACCCCTCCAGCATTCAGCTGGCTACTGACTCCCATAGCACTTAGTGTGCCTCAGGGAGCTTCACCTCAAACTCATCTCTCTATTTTTATTCATTGGGGACAATGCATGCTTTAAGTTGGGGGTGGAAGGTAGCACTGTAGATATTTTTGTGTCGATATTCTTGTATGATATTGGAAGTTAGAATTGGAATCTTTGTATATATGCATATCAGTAGTTTAACCATCAAACTCATGTACTTATGTATATCTTGTGTTCTATATATATTGGTATGACTTTGGCACATGAGTTGTTTTTTTATGATGATGTTAATATTAGTGTTTGCTTTGTGTTCATAATAGTGTTGTGTATACTGGTGTTGTTAACGTTATTGTTCATCATTATCCTTATATAAGAAAAATAACAAAAACAAGTAGATAGTGATAAGGAACCAATTCCTTTTGGTTTTTCTTTTCCCGGTTCTTTTCCAAGGGTATAATAGTAGAGCTAGGATCGTAGGATGAATCATTTTGACCGGTTTGGTGTAATTGCCTAGTATCAAGCATGTGCATCTGTACATATCATATACGCTTCCTCATATATAAAAAAAATATTGTTTTTGTCGACTTTTCCGGATGATGGAGTGATTGACAACTTTCTTAATGGTGTTAGTCTTTGTGATCAACTTTCTAAACTTGAGGCTCACTCTGTGACTCTATGGCGACCTAGAGTTATATGTGTGTCTTTGATGAAAGCCTTGAGTTTCCAAGTGTTGACTCGAATGCGTCAAATTATGTGAATGAAGCAAATCATGTGCCATGTGTGTGTGAGTTCTCTATGTGTATATAACTCAAGTTCCTACTTCTATTATCTAGAACTTGCCCGGTTGATCTTTCAAATGCTAATGATAGTATGCTTGGTTGGAGGAATGATCTTAGGCATTCTTGTCTGATTTACTTAACCTCTGTAGTACATAAATAATACCGCTAGTACCCAATTTGAGCATGTAAGCCTTTTCTTTGGCCCACTCATTAGAAACTCCTTCCCTTTTTGGTAGAGTAATCCCCTCTTTTGAACCCGTCCCTCCTTGAACATTGAGAATGAGGCTAAAAGCCTAAGTTGGGGTGGTGTAGAGTGGAGATTGGGAAGATGGTACGTTAAGTTAGGACCACATAACTCAAAAAAATTTGATACTAATTGCTTAAGCTCCAAAAAAAGTATGTATATGTATATAAAGTATGGAGCCTTAAATCAAATTAGAAGAGGTATGTAAGGTGTTTCTATGTCGGAAACTAGTCACAAAGGAGGCCACAAAGGTTTGAAAAGAAGCAAAGTAGAAAAAAAGAGGGTATTCAAAGTGAAAAAGTGTGAGTAGTATTCAAGGAGGGTGAAGTCACTTGTACCCAAATAATTATCCACCCCTACCTGAAACCTACATTACAAGCTTAAAAATACCTTATGAGACCTCCAACCGAGCATTCTTGAATAAGCGGTGAATTAAAATAAGGGCAAGTTTATGGTATGAAACGTTGTAACATTTAAAGTTCTTTCTGAGAGTGAGTGTGTTTGTAAATGGTCCCTTTCCGTTGTCCTTGTAGATATTGTGATTTTGGGACCTTATTTCTAGTGAGGGTATATGAAATGTGGAGTTAAACGGAAGTTGATCTTTTGAGTCAAATGCAATTGCACTCAGCTAAGGTTAACATTTTGTCGCGATGTCTGAGGTTTAAAGTTCACCAGTTAATTAGTTTTCCTTGTACATACTATCAGTTCAAGAAGGGTTAAACAATTGTAGATGCATGCTTGAAATACTAGCAATGAACACCATCCTTAGTCATTATTGTTTCGTGTTTTGTAAATAGAGTCTAGAATGGGCTAAGTATGTTTTAGTTGCTTGAGGACGAGAAAGAGTTTAAGTTGGGGGTGTTGTTGTGCCGAAGAATTTCGGCATATTTCAATACTAATTGCTTAGATTTTAGCTTTTTTAACACAGTTATAACCACTACTTATGTAGTTTTGTTACTTCTACAGTACATAAGGAAGGGGAACTCAAGAACATGGAAATTAAAGAAAAAAGACGAGAAAAGAGCAAAATGTGAACAAATGCTAATCTCCGGCTCACTATGCAATCGCATATCAGACATGTGAGCCGCATAATGGACAAAGGAATCGCAGACTGAAGTAGAGTCCCGAGCTTAATTTCAAGTGAAGAATGGGGTTCAAGATGCGACCACATAATCAAAATAAGGTTTGCATAGTGATCGCATAACCAACCATGAAGACCACTGAAGGTCAAAAAGTGCGAGACAAACTGTAGTCGCATAACTCAAATGCAGAACGCATAGGTAATGCGATGAAGACCTGTAAACTAGGGTTTTAATCTACAGTGTAAGTGTTCAAAATGCGGACCGCATACTTGTTCTGCGAAATGAATACGGTCGCAAACCGGACCTGAAGGGTAACTTTTTCCATTTTTTATCCCGAGTTTTGTCCCACTATAAATTGTTTTATGAAGCATTTGAGGGATCATCTTGTCTAGTCTTTACACTACATTTCAAGACATAAATATTCTCTTTTTTTGGAAGCTTTTGGTTGAAGATTCCCTACTTTGTAAGCATTCATGGCATTAAATATTAGTTGGTCCTCGTATTTTAGCATGTGTAGCTAACTTTAAATACTAAGGTTATGGACCCTAAATGGGTGTTATGTTAATGGGTATTTAGTATTAAATATATGTATAATGGTAGGTTGATATTTATTTACTTCTCATTCTTCATTTATTGTTTGTAGTTGAAAACATTAACAAAAGTCATTAAGTTCTTTGTTTGCTTGGGAAAGTGGGTTAGAATATGTTAGAAGTAAATATCAATGACTCAAGGCTTTAAACCCTGTTTAATAAAATCGCTTACGAATAAGTGGGTATTAGTTGGCATACATTGATGTCTCTTCATTGCAATTCTTTTACATTTAGGAAAATAATAAAGAGGAAATACTATTCAACTATTGGAAAATATTGGGTAGTATTTTAGGCATCATTTGCTTATCTAGAGAGCCTTCCATTAGAAATATATCATATTAACACCTGTAAACATTACACTTCATTAAAAGGGGCACAACCTAGGTTGCTTAATTAAATTGATCACTCGTTAAATATTTCAATTGGCTGTTACTTCAAATCAAACTCCTTACATACTCTTGTTACTACAAACCACTATCTTGTTACTATTAACAGAATAGAGATAAGACATTAGTCAAGCAACACACTGAACAAGTGACCTTTTCATACCTATTCCCTGTGGGATTTTATATTTGATACTGACCATTTTACACTATCAATTGAAGTGCAATTTTAGCGTATCACATACCCGTTCTAGTGCACCACCAGTAGATCCTGCGAGGGATCCCATCATTGAAGAGTAGAGCGAGGTGCCCACAGCTGAGCCTACCCTGATGGATTTCATGACAGCGCCGGGATTTTAGGAGGTCATGGGCCGCATGCTACAGTTCATGGACACTATGTTTCAAGCTGGTTGTTTCCAACAGACCCAGCCGCTTCACATGCCGGAAGGGGAGCCCAGATCCCTACTGCTTATGATCCAGGTCATGCAGCTGCAGTATATCAGACTCTTGGTGCACTACGCACAGATGGGGTTCAGCCAGTTGCTGCAGTGGCACCCCAGGCTAGCTATGGATGGCGATCCACAGAAGTTATTAGAAAGATGGACTAGACTTCACCCTCCATTCTTTGAGGCTGGGTATCATGAGGATTCCTAGATCTTCATTGATAGGTGCAGAGACAGACTGCACAACATGAGGATATTGGAGTTGCATGGAGTTGACTTTACTACTTTTAAGTTTGAGGATAGGTCCCGTTGATGGTGGAAATCCTATGCACTTGGCATGCCAGCAGGTTCTCCTCCTGTCACCTGGGATCAACTCAAACAGCTATTATTGGATCGATACATCCCGCTCTATGAGAGGGAAAAGCTGTGGTATCATTTTGAGCATTTAGAGCATGGTCAGATGTCAGTGACCGATTATGAGGTGAGGTTCTCTGAGTTGTCTCTCCATGCACTCATGATACTTCCCACAGAGGCAAAGAGAGTACGGAGGTTTGTTGCAAGGTTACACCCCACTATCCGATCATGTATGGCCCAAGAAATAGAGATGGGCACAGGGTATCAGCTAGTGATTGAGAACATTCGCAGGATTGAGGGATACCATCAGATGGGTAGAGAGCAGATGCAGCAGGACAAGAGGGCCAGATTCTCCAAAGAGTTCAGAGGTGCCCCAGCTAGGGGTAAGGGTCAGTTCTGGAGGGGTCAGCCCAACTAGCCCCCATATACAGCACCTCTACCCCCTCCCCGAGATGCCTTATTTCACTGCGATGCCGGAGAGTTCTTACCGCCCACCAGCTATTCAGGGTCCGTTCGACAGGTATAATAGTTATTAGGGTTCTTCCAGTGCTCACTTCAGTGCCATTCCAGAGAATTCGTATCGCCCACCGGCCATCCAGGGGTCTTCTAGTAGGTATTCAGATCAACAGGCTCAGATTTCAAGGCATCAAGCTATGGTACCGAGAGGATGTTATGAGTGTGGAGATCCAGGTCATATAAAAAGGACTCATCCCAGACTTCAGCGCGAGGCGGTGCAACATGATCAATAGTCCATGATTCCAGCACCAGCTACCCATCCCTCTAGAGGTCGAGGGCAGACTGGTGGAGGCCTTCCTAGGGGTGGAGGCCAGACGGGTATAGGTTAGCCTGTTATTGCTCAATCAGGTGGAGGCCAGCCAGTTGGCACTCCAGCCAGTATCTATGCTCTTCCAGCCAGTCCAGATGCATTGGCCTCAGATTCCGTCATCACTAGTATTATTTCCGTCAATGGTAGGGATGCTTTGGTATTATTTGATCCAGTGTCTACTTATTCATATGTATCATCTCTATTTTCTCATTTCCTAGTTATTTCTCCCAAGCCTTTGGGTGTTCATGTGGCCACTATTGTAGGTGATTCCGTGGTTGTGGATCGGATCTAGTTCCTGTGTGGTCACTTTTTGTGGTTACGAGTGTAACAACCCGACCGATCATTTTGCGATCTAGTGCATCCTTCATCACTCTAGGTCTATGCACAGCTTCATTTCAGGTATTAAGACTTCCGAGCATGATCAAAATTTAATATTGGGAATTCGGAGTCGATTTGGGAAGGGAATTCTAATTTTGGAAGCTTACGGTCGAATGAATCAACTAGGATTGGATTTTTTAGCAAACAACATTGGAATAGAGATTTGAAGGTTCCAGCAGGTTCGTATGATGATTTGTATTTGGGCATATGCCCGGATTGGGTTTTGGATGACACGGGAGCATTTTGGCGCCTATTGTGGAAAATAGCTTTTGGAAGGAATTTCATAAGTTTGGCTTGAAGTGCATTTGATTGTCATGGATGTCCGTTTGGGATTCTGAGACTGGGAGTAGCTCCGTATGGTGATTCTGGAGTTGGGAGCGCGATCGGAAGTGAATTCAGAGGTCCATAGGTCATTTTGGAGCCATTTGGCTAAAGATAGAAATTTAAAGTCTTTAAGAAGTTTGATCGGAAAAGGACTTTTTGATATCGGGGTCGGAATCTGATTCCAAAAGCTGGAGTAGGTCCTTAATGTCAAATATGACTTGTGTGCAAAATTTGAGGTCAATCGGACAAGATTTGATAGGTTTAAACATTGGAAGCAGAAGTTTGAAATTTCAAAGTTCATAAGGCTTGAATTGGGGTGTAATTCATGGTTTAGAATTGTTTGATATGATTTGAGGCCTCGAGTGAGTCTGTAATGTCATATGGGACAGGTTGGTACGTTTGGGTAGGGTCCGGAGGGCCTCGGGTGGATTCTGTGTGATTAACGAATCAAAATTTGGTATTTTGAATAGCTGAATGGTCTATTGCTGGTATTTCCGCTTCTGTGGAAATGGGACCACAGAAGCGGCCCCGCAGAAGAGAGGAAGAAGCCGCAGAGGCGGTTATATGTGAAGGCATCCAGGACCGCAGAAGAGGCCAAAGATCCGCTGAAGTGGAACCGCAGAAACGGTGGGCCATCCGCAGAAGCGAAAATGGGCTGGAGCCCCGTGTCCGTAGAAGCGGCATTTTAGCCACAAAAGTGTGACCGCGGAAGCGGAAATATTTCCATAAAAGTGAAAATGCTTGAGGCAGAGAGTTGATTTAAAAATCGGATTTTGGCCATTTCCTCTCATATTCACTTGGCTGAGGCGATTCTTGGAGGGGTTTTAAGAGAGGATCTTCATCATCAATGATAAGTAAGTTATCCCCACCTATTTTAAGTTAAATACATCAATTATGTATGGATTTTATCATGAAAATTATAGAAAACTTGGGGTTTGAGGGAAAACCTAAAAAATTAGTGTTATTGGATTTTGACAATAATTTTGGGTATGGAATTTGGAGAAAATCATATATAGTTTGTGAGTTTATGGACAAAGTATATCTTTGAAACATTTCTGATTTCCGGGCATGTGAGCTCGAGGGCATTTTTGTCAACTTTTCGATCGGGGTAGGGAACTATTATAAATTGAATTATAATGAGTACCTTAGCATATATTAATGGATTTGTACAACCATTGGCTAGTTTTGGAGCATTGTGTGTTGGTTCAAGTCTTCAGAAGAATGTACAATGGCGATTATGGGTCTTCGGAGCGAGGTGAGTCTCCTTTCTAACCTTGTAAGAGGGAATTGTCCACATAGGTGAGTTAATTGGTTATGTGCTCCTATTTTTGGGGGCTACGTACGCACGAGGTGATGAGAGTCCGTACGTAACTACTATTATGATTTTGTCCGGGTAGTCTAGACCCAAAGCATGTTATACTTAGAATAATTGAAATCTTATTGTCAACTTATCCTGCTTAAATCACATTGAATTAGTAAATGAATTTCTAAAAAGATTAAACTCCATTTTTATTAAATTAGTAAAGGGGAAGTGGATTTTAATTAGGATAAGTGTTCCCGGATAAATTACTAATTGGCTATTTGCGCATGAGTTTTGATGTGTACCTGCGTCACATGTACGATTAGCAAGCAGGGTATGTGTTTAAATTTTGGAACGGGTCGAACGCCTCGGCAGATTATATGGTTCGGGCAGTTCGACCCTCGGCAATGCACAGTTTACATTTCTGTTGGAACGGGCCGTCGACCTCGGCATGATATGTGCATGTTCATACTGCTTACTTGAAATACCTAATGTTGATATTGCCTTTTGCCCTGACATAAATTGCTGAAGATAGATGAAATCCTTTGTTAGTTGTTAAAGGTGTTTAGCTGTTTTACACCTTTCTTAGTTAGAGCCTGCAATATAAATCCATAATTTCCTCATATTTTAGTATATTACTGTTGGACCATTAGTAAGTGTCAAAGTTGACAATCTCGTCTCTTTTTCTTCTAGATTAGATGGGATACTCATTGGGTACATGTTATTTTGTACTCATACTACACTTCTATGCATTTTTGTTGCACATGCTTATTGTGTGGCTTATGGCTTAGTGGCAATGCAATATGGCTAGCACAAAGACTAGGTGAGATGTATTTCCTCGAGGCGATTCCGCAGCTAGTATAGTCTCTCTCTGGATTTCCTTTATTTTTCTGTCCAATTGTATCCCGGACAGTTATTGTACTTATTGGTTTCTCTAAGAAAATGCTCATATACTTGTGACACCGGGTTCTGGGATCTATTTAGGTTTATTCAAAATTTTGAAGGTTGTTTAAATGTTTTATTAATAATTCGGAGAATTATACTGAGTACTCCTTTAATTGTATAAAAGAAATATTTTAAAATTATTAAAATGAGAATTTAATTAAGTGTTTCAGTTGACTTGCATGATAGCGGTGTCCAGAGCCCCCACGACCCTTAGTGGATTTTGGGTCGTGACAACATGGTATCAGAGCACTAGATTCCCTTAGGTAACGAGTCATGAGCAAGTCTAGTAGAGTCTCGCGGATTGGTACAGAGACGTTTGTACTTATCTTCGAGAGGCTACAGGGCTATTAGGAGTACTTCCCTTCTTGATTTCCTTATCGTGCGGTTTGATTCCTTTGAGGCATATGCCTTTGATTCCTTCCTACCCAACCTTACGTGACGCGAGCGCTTGTCATAAATCGAGAATTGAAGAATTTTATTGGAACTACAAATGTGGTGTGTGATGATTCCTCCAGTATAGTTGATTGGACTATTATAGTCGCCTTACGTAAGAATATTCTATTGTTTCAACTCAGTAACAGAACTTCTAAGAGGCTTGAGGCTAGGCACAAGTTGCCATGATGTTTATGATCGATCGTTCCGCATTATTGATATGATGGTAGGATGTTTACCTACGTTTCGAGGCAAAGAATATTTTGTAGGGAGGTTTACTCAGCTCATGATCTAGAGATTCAGTATTTTATTCCCGACTGAGGAAAGGCAATAAGACTGAGAATGTCTAGGTTTGAGATGATGTGGTGATGAGACTTAGTGTTCTCAAGCGTGGTGGAGTCTTCATTGGTGGCGTAGTATCGTCGTCCTCGATTGAATGTGTTAAGGGGACGGTGTGGCTACCTACGAGGTTCCAACTATTAGTATATTAAGAGGTTATCTCAGCTATGGGGAAAGGACCATAAGTGGTAATTTGAGCAAAGGAATTGTTGAATGCATGCTATGGTTGGCCTTATTGGCTCATGTTCGAACTTGAGGAAAGATTCAGGATTTATGCCTTGTATAGAGGCAGGCTTCAAAGAGGGTGATTTCGCTGGGTGCTTCATCAGAGAGTACTCATGTGTATAATATTTATGGAGTTGATAATATTCGGAACCAGGTCGGAGCGGGTGGCTCTCAGTAAAGGTCCAAGTGAATTCAAGAGGTAAAGATGTGGTGCCTAATAATGTCAAGCTTATAGGTTCAATTAAGAATCAAGCCTTGAAGAATCTTATAAGAAAAGGCACCGAATGTTCTGTGATGTTTTGACTTGCGGTGTAGTATTTGGGAGGTATGAAATTGTCCATGGGATTTGAGACAGCATGGCCTCGCGATTCAAGGTCACTCTAGGTGAGTGCGGCTAAAGTATGTTATATATTGAATGGAGTTAAGTATTATTTCTAAGGATAAAGTGGAAGGAGGTAGATTGATTAGCCATAGTTGACTTGGAATATTGGTGGTAGTGATCAGTTCATTCATCGTGATCAAGTTACGCGTATGATTTATGGTGGTACGTGTGAGTCCTATTGGTCGCCGTAATTGATGTTATTCAAAAGCATTCTTCTAATATGGCTCGTTATGCGGAAGCGAATTCCGGAAGGGCTATGGCATCTTGGACCACTACTTAGGAGCTTGCATATTCTACTGGTATGAGGATTTACCTGTGTGATACAATGGTTCTCATGAAGTGAGTTAAGTGAAAAGTTCTTATATGATGAAGTGTTAAAATATTAATGGTTTCGGAGTTATGATGAAAATCATGTTCTATCGTATATTGGCAAGTTAGGCGCAGTGAGTAGCATGGAAATTTGAAGTAAGGATCAAGGTTGCAGTTTGGTGCTGGTAAGGATGTCACGGGCTCGGATGAGCAAGAAAAGGGTTGAATGTTTAAAGTAAATTGGTATTGTCTTTAGCGGCACCTGAGATCGATGTGTTGTGAAAAAGGCTTTGCATCCTGGTTAAGGGTTCTTGATCACTTTTCAGCATTAGTGCGGCCGGTGGTTAAGATGTGCGGACCCGTTATTTATTTCGGAAGGTTATGGGAGCGTGTCCCACGGAAATATTGTATAAGTGTGACATGTAATCACTTGATTGATTAAAGATTTAAACCAAGTATGAGGATTGTGGTAATATCATTAAACTGAGAATTTATGCCTGAAGGGCACTTTGTTTATTGGGTTATGGACTGAGGAGGTTTGCTATGGTTATGAAGGTTGTTCTTATGTATTATGAGGAAAAGGGGAGTTATTATGGACCTTTGAGAGGTTACTATCCTAGTTGGTGCAATCAGAAATCGGCTTGAGATCAGTGGATTGATTTAAATGTGAACAGGGCTTTATAGCATGCCAGTTGTGTTCGTTTCAGCAAGCGTTCCTTATGGAAGAACAGTCAAGGTGTTATTTTGTCGTCAACTATTCCAGGTAATGATGTATGGCACCGTATGATTTGTGACATGGCTTTGTAAATTTCTTATGTAATGAGGTTCTGCGTGGCGATGATGTTATATGAGCAGGATGGCTCTTGAGATTCAGATCTTGTATCGCACCTTAGTTGTGCTCGAGTTTTGTAGCCTATTGTGCTATGTGTTTCCATGGGGATGGTATTATGCACCTTAGCATATTTATGACCGATATCTGGTATTTTGTTGTGATGAGCAGATTTAGCTCGATGTGCAATATCATTATGTGAGATCTATGTGTGGATCGGGTAGCACACCGCCATGGGTATGTTAGTTGGATCGGGTTGTGCACCGCAACAGTGTGATGTTGAGCATAGTTTTCCTATATGTTATTTTGTATTTGTTTCTTGTTTTCTAAGGAAAGTCCATATTAGTGTGTGAGTTGAGTAGTTCCTTCTAGAGTTTGCCTTCCTTTGTTATTGGGTTCGAATGGTAGCCTATTGGAACATTGGGGCATCATATGGGACTTTTGATTATGTCCAAAATGGCTCATTGCCCGAGCAGTTCATACTGGGTAAGACAAGGTTATTGGATTTAGAATCAGCACAATCCAATTACATGAAGTATATTAAGGAGCAAAGATTATTATTCGGCTCAGAATGAAGTGATGGTTCTTGTCGGGAGTATATACCCGATGATTTGGTGACTCGGCAATTGATTATGAATTTCTGCACATCTTTTCCGTCGTGGCGGTATTGTACAGGTAGTAAGACTTGTCTATGTCATTGGGTGCTATGGGAGCATCATGTTAGTAGGATTTCGACTAAGTTGATCAAAAAATGTAATGGTGGACCGGTGAGTAAAGTGATGCTAGGTGTGAATTCAGCAAAGTAATGCAGCCATTTTTGGGTATAGCATGTAGTGTTTGATGTGGTAGTCTTATGTTGGAAACAGGTCGGGCATAGAATCCCGAATTTGGAACTAGGCTCTAATAAAAAGGGAATATCTTCAGAATTTATCGAGCTCTAGAAGGTGCATCAGAAGTTAAACAGTGATTTCTGGCTACATCAGTGTAATTCTCAGCACGTTTGAGGACGAACGTTTGTTTCGGTCGGAGAGAATGTAACGACCCGACCAATCGTTTTGAGCTCTAGCGTGTCATTCAGCAGTCTAGGGCTATGAACAGCTTCATTCCAGGCATTATAACTTGTGCGCGTGATCGGAATTGAATTTTGGGAAATTCAGAGTCGATTTGGGAAGAGAATTCTCATTTCACAAGCTTAAAGTTGAAAGAATCAACTAGGATTGGAATTTTTAGTGAACAACCTCGAAATCCGGATCTGAAGGTTCCAGTAGATTCGCATAATGATTTCGGACTTGGTCGTATGCCCATATCGGGTTTTGGATGATCCGGGAGCATTTTGGCGCATATTCTGGAAGTTAGCTTTTGGAAAAAATTTCATAAGTTTGGTTTGAAGTTCATTTCAGTGTTAGCGATGTCCTTTTGGGTATACGAGACTGGGAGTAGCTCCGTATAGTGATTCTGGAGTTGGGAGCGCGATCAAAAGTAAATTCGGAGGTCCGTAGGTCATTTTGGAGCCATTTGGCTAAAGAAGAAAATTGAAGGTTTTTGAGAAGTTTGACCGGAAATGGACTTTTTGATATCGGGGTCGGAATCCGATTCCGAAAGCTGGAGTAGGTCCGTAATGTAAAATATGACTTGTATGCATAATTTGAGGTCAATCGGACGTGTTTTGATAGGTTTAAACATCGAAAGTAGAAGTTTGAAATTTCAAAGTTCATAAGGCTTGAATTGGGGTGTAATTCATGGTTTTAGCATTGTTTGACATGATTTGAGGCCTCGAGCGAGTCCGTAATGTGTAATAGGACTGGTTAATTTGTTTTGGTAGGGTTCCGGGGGCCTGGGATGGATTCCGGGTGATTAACGGATCAAAATTCGGCATTTTGAATAGTTGAAGGGTATGGTTGCTGGTATTTCCGCTTCTGCGGAAATGGGACCACAGAAGAGGCCTCGCAGAAGCGAGGAAAAAGCCACAAAAGCGGTTGGATATGAAGCAGCCAGGACTGCAGTAGCGGCCGTAGATACGTTGAAGCGGAACCGCAGAAGCAGTGGGCCATCCGCAGAAGGGAAAATGGGCAGGAGCCCCGTGTCCGCAGAACCGGCGTTTTGTCCGCAAAAGCGGGACGGCAGAAGCAGAAATATTTTCGCAGAAGCGTAAATGCTGGAGGACGAGAGTTGTTTTAAAAATCGAATTTTGGCCATTTCCTCTCATAGTTTCTTGGCTTGGGTGATTCTTGGAGGGGTTTAAGAAAGGATCTTCATCATCAATGATAAGGTAAGTTATCCCCACCTATTTTAAGTTAAATACATCAATTATGTATGGATTTTTAGCATGAAAATTGTAGAAAACTTGGGGTTAAAGGGAAAACCTAGAAAATTAGTGTTCTTGGATTTTGACTACGATTTTGGTATGTAATTTAGAGAAAATTGTTAGGATTTATGCCCGTCACTAGAGGGGGGTGAATAGTGCGGTACGAGAATATTGATAAATATTGCGGAATTAAAAATTGCAGGAATAAAATAAATTCGGTAATAAAAATACCAAGGAAAGAACACACCGAATTTATCCTGGTTCACCAAAACTTGTGGTTAGTCCAGTCCCTGAGAGACTCTCTCGAGATTCCACTAACTCCGTTAAGCTTTCGGGTGCCTAACAAACCGTTACACTTGCTCGTAGAAGTACACTCTACAAGACTTCAACTTGCTCGAGGATACCGCACCTCAAGACTTCAACCTTGCTCGTGGATACCGCACCACAAGACTTCACACACTAAGACTTAGGGTACTTAGCGAACCCGACAATCAATGAGAAGATACGTTCTTCTCAAACACCTTTCTCTTTTACAACAAGAACTCTCTCAAAAGAGTAGATAAAGAGATACAAATTTAGCTCTATGAACAACTCAAAGTTGTCTCTCAAATGGCTCAACAAAAGCTCTAAAATGATGCTCAAATAATGTCAATATGTATATCAATATTGGGAGGTGTTGTGTGTTTAAAATCAGCTCAAAAGACCTCTTTTTATAGGGGTTAAAGGGTGGATGTTCGTTGCTTAATTGGCAATCAATTATGCTGATTCTATGCAAGGATAATCGAGTATTGGATTTGCATAATCGATTATCCTTTTACCGTTACAAAATCGGAAGATTCTGCTCAAGAATAATCGATTATTTGGATGGCATAATCGATTATTTTGTTCCAGTGTTCAACACTTTGGCAGCGGATACAAGATAATCGATTACTTACAAATTATAATCGATTATATACTATTGATATACACTGTGTATACCACAGTATACCAAAATTGAAAACTTACTTCAAAAACCATTTTGGTTAAAATGAAAACGTTAAAATCATTTTGTTTGAAGTATATTAAAAATGTTTATGATATATATGATTTAATAAAATGATTTTATGCATATTAATGATGACCTATGTAATATACCAGAATATACCAGAATTGAAAACTTACTTCAAAAACTATTTTGGTTAAAATGAAAACGTTAAAATCATTTTGTTTGAAGTATTTAAAATATATTTATGATAAATATGATTTGATAAAATGATTTTATGCATATTTATGATGACCTATGTTGAGCCAAAGACGAGATAACTTAATCGTTGCTCTTACATTTGTTCTACCTAACGACCTACGCCTTGGGTCTTTGGTCTTGAACTTTTGAACTCGTCCTTGGCTTGTCTATGCAATTCCGTCATCAATATGCTTCTTGGCATTCAATCTTGATTGTTTGTCATATAATATCGTTGTTTGACAGTGACTTCATTGTTTGTCATTCATCAAAACCTATACCTGAAAATCATGCTCATGCAACCAAAGCGCACATATCATAGATAGAATGATTTTCTACAAAAATCATATATTTAAGTTCGTGAGTTTATGGGTAGAGTTTATCTTCGAAACATTTTGGATTTCTGGGCACGTGGGCCCAAGGGCATTTTTGTCAACTTTCCTATCGAGGTTAGAAATTGTTATAAATTGTATTATAATGAGTGTCTCAGCATATATTAATGGATTGGTACAACCATTGGCTAGTTTTGGAGTATTGTGAGTTGGTTGAACTCTTCGGAAGAATGTAGAATGTCGGTTATGGGTCTTCGGAGCAAGGTGAGTCTCCTTTCTACCCTTGTAGGAGGGAATTGTCCCCATAGGTGAGTTAATTGGTTATGTGCTCCTATTATTGGGGGCTACTTACGCACGAGGTGACGAGAGTTCGTGCGTAACTACTATTATGCTAATGTCCGGGTAGTCTAGGACCCAAATCATGTTATACTTGGAATAATTTAAATCTTATTGTCAACTTATACTGCTTAAATCACATTGAATAAGTAAATGAATTTCTGAAAAGATTAAACTTCATTTTTATTAAATTGTCAAAGGGGAAGCGGCTTTTAATTGGGATAAGTGTTCCCGGATAAATTCCTAGTTGGCTATATGCGCATGAGTTTTGATGTGTACCTGCGTCGCATGTATGATTCGTGAGCAGGGTACGTGATTAAATTTTGGAACGGGCCGAATGCCTCGGCAGATTAAATATATGCATCTATGGTTCGGGCCTTTCGACCCTCGGCAGTGCAAAGTATACACTTCTGTTGGAGCGGGCCGTCGACCTCGGCATGATATGCGCATGTTCATACTGCTTACTTGAAATACTTGATGTTGATATTGCCTTTTGGCCTGACATAAATTGATGAAGATAAATGAAAAGAAATCTTGAAAATCCTTTGTTAATTGTTAAAGGTGTTTAACTGTTTTACAGCTTTGTTAGTAGGGCCTGCTATATAAATCCATAATTTTCTCACATTTTAGTATATTATTATTTGACCATTAGTAAGTGTCAAAGTTGACAATCTCGTCTCTTGTTCTTCGAGATTAGACGGGGGTACACGTTGTTTTCATACTCATACTACATCTTTATGCATTTTTGTTGCACATGTTTATTGTGTGGCTTCTCATTTGTAGCATAGCGGCATGGGTGGCACAGAGACTAGGTGAGTTGTATTTTCTCGAGGCGATTCCGCAGCTAGTATAGTCTCTCTCTGGATTTCCTTTATTTTTCTGTCCAATTGTATTCCGGATAGTTATTATGCTTATTGGTTTCTCTTAGGAAATGCTCATGTACCTGTGACACCGGGTTCTGGGATGTATTTAGGTTTATTCGGAATTTTAAAGGTTTTTAAAATGTTTCATTATTAATTCAGAGAATTATACTGAGTACTCTTTTAATCGTATAAAAGAAATATATGAAAATTATTAAAACGAGAATTTAATTAAGTGTTTCAGTTGGATTGTCTGACAGCGGTGTCCGGCGCCACCACGACCTTTAGTGGATTTTGGGTCGTGACAACGAGATTAGAGCAGATCTTCTGTTACTTGATATGATCGATTTTGTGGTCATCCTGGGCATGGATTGGTTATCTCCGTATCACGTCGTCCTTGATTGACATGACAAAGCTATTTCTCTAGTGATGATAGGATTTTCGAGGTTGGAGTGGAAGGGTTCCACAGTTGATACGTCTAGTAGGGTTATTTCCTTCCTGAAGGATCGCTGCATGGTTGAGTAAGTGTGTTTTGCTTATTTAGCTTATGTTCAAGACACCACTGCAAAGTCTCCGACGATTGATTCAGTGCCAGTAATCTGAGAGTTTGCCGATGTTTTTCCTTCTAATATTCTTGGCATGCCTCCATTGTGATATTGATTTCTTTATCGAGCTGGCTCCAGGCACTCAGTCTATATCTATTCCACCATATCGTATGGCTCTTAAATAGTTGAAGGAATTGAAGAATCAGCTAGAGGAGTTGTTAGCAAAGGGTTTGTTAGGCCCATTGTATCGCCTTGGGGTGCACCAATGCTATTTGTGAAGAAGAAGGATGGGACAATGCGGATGTGCATTGATTACCGCCAGTTGAACAAAGTCACCATCAAGAATGAGTATCCATTGCCCCGTATTGATGATTTTTTTTACCAGCTGCAGGGTGCTAGGGTCTTCTCTAAGATTGACTTGAGGTCAGGTTATCATCAGCTGAAGATTCGGGACTCGGATGTTCCAAAGATTGAATTCAGGACTATATGGCTACTATGAGTTCCTGGTGATGTCATTTGGCTTGACTAATGCTCCAGCGGCATTTATGGATTTGATGAACAGGGTGTTCATGCCTTATATTGATTCCTTTGTTATCGTCTTCATTGAGGACATCTTGATATACTCACGTTGCCTAGGGGAACACGAGCATCATGTGAGAGTAGTGCTTCAGACCTTACGAGAGCACAAGCTATATGCTAAGTTCTCTAGGTGAGTTTTGGCTAGAGTCAGTGGCCTTCCTGGGGCATGTAGTGTTAGGAGAGGGTATTAAAGTGGATCCCAAGAAGATTCAGGCAGTTTAGAGTTGGCCAATTCCTACTTCAGTGACCGAGATCAGGAGTTTCCTGGGGTTATCAGGTTATTACTGGCGATTTGTGCAGGGATTTTCATCTATTGCATCACCTCTTACCAGATTGACCCAAAAGGGTGCTCCATTCCGATGGTCCAATGGTTGTAAGGAGAGCTTCCAGAAGCTCAAGACAGCTTTGACCACGACACTTGTATTGTTGTCCGGTTCAGGGATGTATATGGTATATTGTGACGCTTCCCGCATTGGCTTGGGATGTGTATTGATGCATGATCTAAAGTTGGCTGAAATTGTTCACGCTCTTAAGATACGGAGGCATTATTTGTATGGAGTGTCATGTAAGGTTTACACCGACCATCGCAGCTTGCAGCATTTGTTCAAGCAGAATGATCTTAATTTGAGTTAGCGCAGGTGGTTTGAGTTACTAAAGGATTATAAAATTACCATCCTTTATCATCCGGGCATGGCGAATGTGGTCGCGGATGCCTTGAGTAGAAAGGCGGAGAGTATGGTTAGTCTAGCATTCATTCCAGCAGATGAGAGGCCACTAGCCTTGGACATTCAGTCCTTGGCTAAGAGACTTGTGAGGTTGGACATTTCAGAGCCCAGGCAAGTTCTAGCATGTGTGGTTGCTCAGTCTTCGTTGTTGCGCCAGATTAAGAACTGACAGTTTGATGATCCACATTTAGCGGTTCTTAGAAAGACGATACTTCAAGGAGGTGCCAAGGAGGTTTCTATTGGCGTATGTTACGGCTTCAAGGCCGTCTATTTGTTCCTAATGTTGAGATCATGAGAGAGAGGTTTCTAGAAGAGGCTCACAGTTCGAGGTACTCCATTCATCCGGGTGCCATGAAGATGTATCGTAACTTGAGGCAGCATTTCTTGTGGCGTAGGATGAAGAAGGATATGGTGGATTATGTGGCTAGATGTTTGAATTGCCAGTAGGTCAAATATGAGCATCAGAGGCCAGGTGGCCTGCTTCAGCAGATGACCATTCCGGAGTGGAAGTGGGAGCGCATCACTATGGATTTCGTAGTTGGGTTGCCGCGGACATTGCGGAAGGTAGATTTAGTATGGCTCATTGTAGATAGATTGACCAAGTCGGATCACTTTCCAGCGATGAGTACTTATACAACAGGGAGATATGCTTAGAAATATATTTGGAAGATAGTTAGGTTGCACGGTGTGCCAGTTTCCATCATATCAGACAGGGGCCCTCAGTACACTTCCCATTTCTGGAGAGCCGTTCAGAGTGAGTTGGGGACCCGCGTAGAGCTTAGCACAGCATTCCATCCTAAGACGACGGGAAGTTGAAGCAGACAATTCACATTTTAGAGGATATGCTTAGGGCATGTATGATTGACTTTAGAGGGAAGTGGGATCAGTTATTGCCTTTAGCGGAGTTTGCATGCAACAACAGCTATCACTCCAGCATAGAGATGGCCCTGTATAAGGATTTATATGGTTGGCGTTCTCCTATCGGGTGGTTTGAGCCTGGTGAGGCTAAGTTACTTGGTACAGATTTGGTACAGGATGCCTTGGATAAGGTAAAGTTGATTCAGGAGAGGGCTCATTCCAGACAGAAGAGCTACGCAGATCAGGCGTGTGATGTATCATTCATAATTGGCGAGAAGGTTCTCTTTAAAGTCTCGCCAAAGAAGAGCATTATGAGGTTCGGGAATAAAGGAAAGCTAAGCAAGAGGTTTATTGGTCCCTTTGAGGTGTTGAGGCGAGTTGGAGAGGTTGCCTATGAGCTTGCTTTACCTCCCAGTTTATCGGGAGTTCATCCAGTTTTCATGTATTGATGCTTCTGAAGTATCATGCTGACCTATCACAAATGTTGGACTTCAGTACCATTCAATTAGATGAGAGCTTGGGCTATGAGGAGGAGCCAGTTGCCATTATTGATAGACATGATCGCCAGTTGAGGTCCAAGAGGATTTCTGCGGTGAGGGTCCAATAGGGGGGCCAACCGGTTGAGGAAGCGCCTGGGAGTCCGAGGAGGACATGCGAAGCAGATATCCCCACTTATTCAGCATTCCAGGTACTTTTCTATGTCCATTCGAGGACGAACGTTTGTTTAAGAGGTGGAGAATTTAACAACCCTGGTCGTTTTGCATTTTAGAACCTGTTTCCCTTAAATAAAACTTCACATGCTTGTTTTAGCTAATTTATAACCTGCGGGAACGGTTGGTTCGGAAGTTGGAAGAGTTTTGCGTAAGAATATGTCCATTTGCTTTTTTAAGATTTCCTTAAAAGGCCAAGTTTGACTTCGGTCAACATTCTTGGAAAATAGACCCAGATTCGTAAATTGACGGTCTTGGAGAGTCCGTGGGAAAATATTGGACTTGGGCGTATGTCCATAATCGAATTTTGAGGTCCTTATCCCGAGTAATAAATTTTTATGTGAAATGGTTAAATTGAAGTATTAAAGAATTAAAGAAATTGAGTATTCATTGATTTCCTAGGTACCGGGCTCGGATTTTGGTTCCGAAACTTGATACAGGTCCGAAAAATCAGTTAAGACTTACCCGTAAAATTTGGCATCAATTCGAGTATTTTAAGGGCATTTTTACCCGTTAGAAGAAAATTTAGAACTTGACGTTAAATAGATTGATTCATTTGGTTTTAGGATGTGATTCCTAGATTTAGCACTATTTTGAGTGATCTGAAGGTTCGAGTAGGTCCGTCTCATGATTTTAGACTTGTCGGTATGTTCGTGCGGGGCTCGGGAGCCATAAGCGTCAAACAATCTAGGCTCGAGTGAAGTTAATAATTGAAGAAATAGTTGAAGGCCTGCTGCTTCTGTCATAATCGCATCTGCGGTTCTAGGACCGCAGATGCGACCAGTTGATCGCAGAAGCGGCCAAGGGGAAACCGCAAAAGCTGTTTCGCTAATACAGAAATTCAACTGCAGAAGTGGTACAGTCAACTTGGGCCAGAACCACAGAAGCGGCCCAAAACCGCAGAAGCGGAAATCGCCGGGGGCAGAGAGTTCATTTAATTTGTACTCAAATTCATTTACTTCATTCACAACTCCATACTTGGGCGATTTGGGTGCTTCCAAAGAGAGGGTTTCAACATACTTTGTAAGGTAAGTAATTCTCATTCATCCTTAGTTTGAATACATGTACATTAGGTAGATTAAACACTAAAAACTAAGTAAAAATAAAGGGTTAGATCTAGACTTAAGGTTTTAATAAAACTAACATTTAATCATGTAATTTGCTATGTAATGAACTAGAAATGATATATTATTGATCCTTAGGTTATAGAGAACAACTTCCTTCGAAAAATCTCGGAATCCAGGCACGTGGACCCGGGGTCGAAATCTAGGAAACTTGTGTTAATGGTTGGGGAATTTCTTAAATAGCTAGAATTTGATCTTGTGAGTTTATATTAATTAGTTCTTACTTCGTTTAATTAGTTTAGGATTGTTCGGGTTCGAATTAAGGACTTGGGCTCATTCTTGGGAATTGGCAGTGCGCTTTGGAGCAAGGTGAGTCTCTTTTCTAACCTTGTAAGTGGGATTTGTCCCCATAGGTATAATAATTGAATAAATTGCATTTATATGTGGGGGCTACGTACGTACTAGGTGATAAGAGTCCATGCGTAGCGACTTAAATGCTAAGTTCAGGTAGTCTAGGTCCCAAAAGCATATTTTATGTGATGTTCTTGCAACTTGATGTTAAATCTGGAACTTGTATGAATTATTTTATTAAGGTAAATGCTACTAGAAAGATAATTTCTATACTGTTTCATCCTTAAAAGAAGAATTTAGGCTTTCCCGTGATATATTGCTCCTCAGATATATGTTATTGTCTGCCTGTGATGTTCTCATTTATGTTTGACTGCGTCGCACGGATGATTCGCGAGCGGGTAATAGATGCATCTATTGTTCGAGCCATTTAACCCTCGGCGGTACACATTTATTTTTATGTTGGATCAAGCCGTACGTTCCTCGGTGATTATCTCCGCATGAGTTATTTAGCTTTCTACTTGTGGGTTAAACTTTATAATTGTTTTAATATACATAAGCGAACACTCTTTATGGAAGGTCAAAGGAAGAGTTTATGTTTCATACTTGTTATTCTTATGACTTGAGTTATTCTTGCTTAAAATAAATTCTTCTCATTTTTACTTGACCTTAGTAAGTATCAAGTCGACCTCTCGTCTTTACTTCTTCGAGATTAGACGGGATACTTACTGGGTACATGTTGTTTACGTACTCATGCTACACTTTTGTACTTAAATGTACAAAATCTGAGGCAGGTTGATCTGGATATCATTCTGGTGCGCATCAGTGAGCATGTTTGGGACTTCTATAAATGAGTCGCTCCTCTTTTATGCCGATCTGCAACCGAAGAAGTCTTCCTTTATACTTTTATTTTCTGTTTATCCTAATTTAGACAGTAGGATAGTATATTATTCTTTTGTGTATATTATACTAGTCGTCCCTAGCTTGTGACATCAGGTTCTGGCACACACATTGGTAGATTTATTTTGGATTTGTAATATTATGTTACTTTCAGCATCTATCTCTTTTACTCTTAAACCCAAAATTTGAAATGGGTATTTTTCTTAAATCCTGATAAAATAAATATAACATGTTAGAAATGTTCCGCAGCGGCTTGCCTGGCAACGGCGCCGGACGCCTTCACAAACCTATTATAAAAATGGATCGTGATAACTCAATATCAATAAGAATCAATCAAGAGTTAGCTTTTAACTTCAGATTTTTTTCGGACATATATATCATGATGGAAATAACTAAATAGTAAAAATATAACTGGAAATATGCCAATAGTTCCATTGCCTTTTGGCCTCAGCTTTTGTTATTGTTGGAAACATATGTATGTCTGTATTTTACTCTTATCCTAAATTGCACTGTTTAATATGGTTAAAGATTAAAATTTATCCCAAAAAAAAAAACTTCTATGGTACTCTGTTCTTATGTTCAAAACTTCAAATCTTCTACTGCTATCAAAATTTAAGAAAATATAGGTTTTTGGTAAAATATCGTTGCTCACATTGATTTAATCAAGGGTACAATTTTGATGATGCAATGAAAATTAAAAGTTCGACTTGTTCATCTATGAAAAGTACCATGTCGTTACAATTCAAATGCAACTTTCTCAATTGAATTGCTTCTACAAGATGAAAAGGTATTATAAATAAGTTATTATCTTATAATTCGTTTTGCTAACTCATTTTTTAATTTGCATATGATGTACTCATGAGATAATCAGTAGCAAATAATCCAATTAAAGCATTAGTGAACCAAACTTATGTATCCTCAAATATGTTTCTCGATGATAACTTCAATATGTATAATATTTTGCTTTTCTATTTTTTAATTTGCAAATCTAGATTTGCTCTTCGTACATATTTTTTAATTTCTATGTGCATATTCATGGGATAATTAGTAGCAAAAAATTCAATTGAAATATTTGTGCACCAAACATATGCATTCTCAATTATGTTTCTTAATGATATACTACAACATATATTACGTTTTGCTTTTCTATTTTTTAGTTTGCAAATCTAAATTCTTTGGTATGCTCTTACAATATTTTCATATTTTTATGTGCATATTCATGAGATGATCAGTACTAAAAATCCGATTGAAATATTTGTGCACCAAACATACGTATCCTCAAATATGCTTCTTATTGATGTACTACAGTATGTATCACGTTTTACTTCTCTCTTTTTTTAATTTGTAAATCTGGATTTTTACGCTGCTCTTGGTATAAATTCTATTGCTGGGCATTGTTGGCACCACTTGACAATGAGGATAAAAAAGTCGGTGCCACTTTTTTTTCGTGTAAATATGAGCACAACAACAACAATAACTATCCAGTATAGCCTCACAAAGTGGGGCTGGGGAGGGTAATATGTAGACGAGCCTTATCCCTACTCGAAAGAGCAGAGAGGCTATTTCTAATCGACCCTCGGCTCAATGAAATTGTAATTATTTTGCCTTTATGTTTTTAACTATTTTGCTTCGTCACTCTAAATAGCTGATAATCTGTTTAATTTAACTTACTCTTCAATCTTCAGTAAGAAAAGTGTATGTAAATAACTGTTTTCCCACAAATTAATCTACATATATTCTTATCTCTGTTGGCATTTTAGTTTTTGAATAATGACAATCGTAATATGCCTAGTTTATATTATTCCCGTTTGCACACATATGATATCCTCATTTTTCAATATAAGTTGGATTGTTGCAAGTATTGAAAATTTAGAACTTGAACAAGGGTGGTCGTATGTCAGCTACAAGAAGTGTCAAAGAAGGTGGATAAAAGTAGGAAACATTTATTATTGCCCAAACCCAAAATATAAAAATAAAAATTACTCAACAATGAATACGTAATAACAGAAATTCTATTTCCTTAATCCATCAAAACATATATTTATCCCAAATCACAGAATTCGATTTTTACGGGGGAATTTAAAATTGTAGAATTACATAGTCGCACACAGTAGGAAATGTGTTATGGTATTGCATCACATATATTATGAGCGCTATATTAAAGATAAGTTACAGAAAAAAAAGTCTTAAGATGCATATCCCCAAAATTAAGATAAAAAGTAGTAAATTTTTAAATAAATCTACACACAAAAATCGCCTATCAACAAAATAGATGCAAAAAATTCTCTGGGGGGCTTATATTGAAATAATATTACGTAACTAGAATGTCATTAAAATACAAATGCCCTATTTTAACTAAAAAAGAGGCTCAGTATATTTCCTGTGCAAAAAGAAAAAGGCATAGTATATTATCAACTATACTTTCTTCAGCAAGAGGCTTTACACCGTTTCTACGCAGTTTGACATGGAAGAAGAGAAGAAACTCGCATCAAAAAATAAAATATGCACACGGAAGCAAAAATGGCGTAAATACTTCTCGAATAACAGTGTTATGAACTTTTATCACCATTTGCATATATGAAATATAAAATCATATATTATTGTTCTTAAAGTTACAAACAGTTAAAACTGATGATCAATAACATATGAGAAGAGATAAATATGATTGTTATGCACTCTCTTTATTTTACTGCAGTTGTCTTGTGTTCTTTTTTTGGCGTAAATTAGATTTACCTTCTTTTAACCTAATTATGTCCTTAAGTTTGTTTAACATACATAAGTTAATTATGTTATGGATTATAAGTTAACTTTTATGTGTTCTACTGCCATTATTGTTTGAGATACAATATGAACGTTTCCTTATAAACCATCCAATTAAATTTCTGCTACCTTGATCATCTTGTTTTGGATCATTCTTCACCAGTAGAGTTCCTTTCTTAAATAGACAATGTACCTCAAACAGGTTCACAAATAATACAGTGTATATTTCTTTTTTGCATGTTACTCATAAATATGTGAAGATATGTCAGTTAATACCATGCCTCAATATGAGTCATGGACAAAGAGTTTGGGTGCCAATTTAAGTAGTTGGTCAATTAAGTGTTATTAGGTTTGTGTACTAAACATTTCATAAAACTAATAAACTTGCTTTTCTACTAGTTATTCTCTTTACTGCGTTGATAAGGGTTCCGCGTAAGTTGCCGATACATTACTGCTTATTCAAGAGATTTAAATACATTCTATTTTCTGTGTATCTCAATTCAAAAATTGTCACTCCTCTTGCTTTAGTTGTTCATCTGTATATTCTAGGTTCGCCAGGTCCACTATACTCTTTGCCTCAAAGGAAAATGCAGCCTTATATAATTGGATAATGAGTCTAAACCTCTAATTTTAAATTATAATAGGTTTCAATCTAAAAATATGCACCCATAAAGTTTAAATTAAGATTTTATCCTTATCTTATCTAACGCTAATCTTGCTCGCACATGTCAAGATGGTTGGTGCTACTAATGCAAGTGGTAATTCAATGGACATGCTTTGATCTAGTTGTTGCTACTTGGTAATTCCTTTTGTGACTGATTATTTCTCAAATTACATATACTTATGGCCTGGAATATTAAACCATGACACGCTCCAACACCAAGAAAATCGTGATGACTAATGAAGTGCACAATAAATATCGTCAAAGCCAAAACTACATAAGAAACAATAAGTACTCAAGATCAAAATTATAAAAAGATTTTTACATAGAGCTTTTGAAGCAAATATTGGAAAATTTAACGTTAAAGGATAGTTTAACTAGTGATTGGCTTTAGGCTATGTTGACAGTAAAATGAATTAGTTAAGGCTCGGAAAGCAACTGTAACACCAGTCACATCACTACAATTAGTCAAATCTCTATAGTCACGGTAATTTTTAAATTATTTCAACCACTTCCAAGCAGATGATTCTTGTGAAATCCACCCTAATCAAGCAACTTTGCCACCCAAACATCAAATAGAGAAACCAAAAAAATTAAATTTGATGAAATCATAGAGAGTTTTGTCAATTCAAGCTATAATTTGACTAATGAATACAAACAAATGGCATGTAATATAAGCCAGCCAATAATTTTTTAGAAAACAAGTGAAAGAAATTCATCGATTTGAGTTTTCATTAGTTCTTTTAAATGCGATCGCTTAATTTTGACTGCAAATATACATCTTTTTGTATTATTCCACTCTACTCATTTTTTTCTTTGAACTAATCTGTGTATTGTGCGGGTACATATACTAGTATTATTAAAGGAGAGGATAAAGCACTTTCCTTAAGCCAAGTGGAGCATTAAAAAAAACCCACATAGCATAGTTCGTTACTAATTAGTTATTCAGTTAAAATAAGTTATTATTTTTGAATTTAAATATCTATAAAAATAAAAAATTAAAAATTACCATATATATATATATAAGGTTACTTTATTTGAATTAATAAATATAAACATCATATAATTAGTTATAATAAATAAAACAAAAATATAAATATATATAAAAATAATCTAGATCTATATCTATATTATATTATTAAAAAGAGAGGACAAATCCTTCTCCTTAAGCCAAGCGACAGCCTAAAAAAAGTCACATAGCATAATTAGTTATTATTTATTTAGTTAATAATAAGTTATTATTTTTGAATTTACATATCTATAAAAACTTAAAATATATATATATATATATATATATATACATACATATATATATATATATATATATATATATATATATATATATATATATATATATATATATGTATATATATATTAGGTTACTTTATTTGAATTAAATATAGTTATCTTATAATTAGTTATAATAAATAAAACTAAAAAATAAATATATATATAAATAATCTAGATCTATATGTATATTATATTATTAAAAGGAAATCCCTCTCCTTAAGTCAAGTGACGGCATAATTAGATATTTAGTTAATAAAAAAATAAAAATAATAAGAAATTAAAAGCTACCATATATATATCTATAGATATATATATAGATATAGATATATATATATATATATATAGATATATATATATATATATATATATATATATAAGATTACTTTATTTGAATTAATAAATATAAATATCTTATAATTCGTTACAATAAATAAAACAAAAATACAAATATATATAAAAATAAGCTAGATCTATATTTATATTATATTATTAAAATGAGAGGATAAATTCCTCTCCTTAAGCCAAGTAAGAACCTAAAAAAGGTCACACGGCATAATTAATTATTAGTTATTTATTTAAAAATTAGTTATTATTTTTTAATTTAAATATATAAAAAAACTACCATCTATATATTTTAGTAATTTATATATATATATATATATATATATATATATATATATATATATATAATTACGCATTCAAATTGGATGATAGTAGTTTCAAGTTTGAGTTAAAATAAAAATTATCTATAATAAAAAAATAAAAAATAAAAAACTACCCATTCAAATCGAAGAATGCTTTAGTAATCTTTGTATTTGGAAATGGACCAGGATTTAATGCTATGAAACGATTTATTAATCAGCACTGGTCACATGTCCCTGAGCCAGAATTATACTATCATGAGGAGGGCTACTATGTAGCCAAGTTTCTGACCATAGAGGATGCTAAAGAAGTAATGTATGCTGGGCCATATACGATAGCTAATAGACCTATGATTTTGAAACACTGGTCTGTAGATTTTGATTTCACACTTGAGTTCCCAAATGAAATCCCACTGTGGGTTAAATTCCCTAACCTGCACATGTCATGTTGGGGGATTAAGTCACTTAGTAGGATTGCGAGTGTCCTAGGGAAGCCTTTATTTGCAGATGAATGTACTACTAACCAGTCCAGGATTTCCTTTGCTCGCATGCTTATAGAAGTCAATGTTTCCAAGCCATTACCTAGTGAGATTGAACTCATTGATCCAACTGGTAATAGATTCTTTCAGGATGTGGCTTACGACTGGAAACCTACATATTGTGAGAAGTGCCTGAAAGTTGGACATAATTGTCTTGCTATGCCCAAAACTCAACCTGTCAACAAGCCCAAAGTAATACAGCAATGGAGACCAAAAGTGGTGACTGAGAATAATATGCAAGTACAACATTCTAGTCTTCAAGAGCAGATGATGGCCACAAGTAAGCAAACTCCTCAAGAGCAGATGATGGTACCAAGTAAGACAGCTGATAGTAATGAAGACATAGCAGTGGTGAAGACAGATAATGGGAAGCAAGTGCTACCAGAGTTCAATATAACCAACTTCCCCCCTCTATCACCTATGGTGCTGAGCAACAGGTTCCAAAGCATGTCAGATGGTAAACTTAGAAACCCTCCTGATAAAGGAGGACCTAGTTATACTAAATGAAGCTGTTAGTATGGAACATTAGAGGTGTAAATAAGAGATACAAACAAAAGGAGGCTAGGGAATATTTTAAACAAAATAAATTTAGTATAGTTAGTATAGTAGAGACAAAGGTTAAAGAACATAATGCAGGGAGAATAAGGTTAAAGAACATAATGCAGGGAGAATAAGGTTAAAGAACATAATGCAGGGAGAATAGCTAATACTTTATTACCTGGCTGGAAATTGCAAGCTAACTACAGGGATTCTACAAGAGGCAGAATATGGATTCTTTGGGATGAACAGAAGATTATTATCACTGATTGTCAAGAGGGAGATCAATTCATTCACTGCAAAGTCCTTACTCTTACAGGAGAGCTGGTTTGTCTACTCACTATAGTATATGGAAGCAATGCCTTGGATCAAAGAAGGGTGTTATGGCAGCAGCTTCAAAATCTTGCTCTTGGCATAAATGAGCCTTGGTTGGTTGCAGGGGACTTCAATGCTGTGTTGTCCATCACAGATAGGCAATCTTGTAATCAGGTTACACAAGCTGAAATTCAGGATTTCACTCAGTGTATACAAACTGCAGGACTGTCAGAATTACCTTGGAAAGGGTCTTTTTATACATGGTCTAATAAACAAGCTGGATCTGATAGAGTGAATAGTAGATTGGATAGAATTTTTGGGAACTATGAATGGATGATTAAGTGGAGTCATATACAAACTGTATATGGTCTTCCCTTAATATCTGATCATAATCCCATGGTCCTTACTATATATGAAGATTGCAGGCTCAGGAAAGCTCCCTTCAGATTTTACAATGTATGGGCTAATCATTAAGATTTTCAATGCATTGTAAAGGAGAACTGGAAGTCTAATGATCAAGCTACTCTCGGGGAGATATGGCAGAATCTCAAAGCACTCAAGCCTGTCCTTAAACCTCTAAATACTAGAGAATTTAAGTACATTACACAAAGAATTGTAGATAGCAGGGTGGAGCTGACTAGCATTCAAAATCAGATGGGGCTGCACTATACTGATGAACTACAGCTGAAAGAAAAGGAGCTAATAGTACAATTGGAGAAATGGTCACTGATAGAAGAGAGTATACTTCAACAGAAATCAAGGGCTAAATGGATTCAATTAGGAGACTCAAATAACAAATATTTTTCTGCTTTAATGAAAGAAAGGAACCAACACAAGAGTATCACAGAACTAGTTACAACAGAAGGCACAAGAATCACCAATCCAGATGCCATCAGAGAGGAAGTCAAGCAATTTTACAAATCATTGATGGGAACAGCTTCTAACTCATTGCCAGCAATTAACAGGTCTTATATGGATAATGGTCCTAAACTCACTCACAGGCAGCAGTTGCAGCTAGTTGCAGATGTATCTAGGGATGAAATTATTGACAGCCTAAAGTCTATAGGTGATCACAAAGCCCCAGGCATTGATGGTTTTAATGCTGTTTTCTTCAAGCAAACATGGAATATTACAGGTGAGCAGATCATATTGGCTGTCCAAGATTTTTTCCAGACCAACTGTATGTATAAACCAGCTAACTGTGCTTCCCTGACCTTACTTCCCAAAGTTGCTAACCCTACATCAGTTAAAGAATTCAGACCAATAGCATGTTGTTCAGTGCTATATAAAATCATCTCCAAGATCTTGGCCAATAGATTGCAGCAGTGCATAGCAAGTATCATATGTGAGACACAGGCAGGCTTCATACCTGGAAGGAGGATAGCTGACAATGTCATCCTTGCTCATGAATTGATCAAACATTACACAAGGAAGCATATTTCCCCCAGATGTATGATAAAGATTGACTTACAAAAAGCTTATGACTCTGTGGAGTGGATTTTCCTACAACAGGTGATGGAAGCTCTAAATTTTCCATGGAAGTTCATCAGATGGATCATGGAATGTGTTCAAACAGTGAGCTACACAATCATGGTGAATGGGGAAACCACAGAACCTTTTCAAGCAGCCAAAGGTCTGAGGCAAGGAGATCCAATGTCTCCATTTCTGTTTACCATGGTGATGGAATACCTCAGCAGAGCTCTATATGAACTTAAGAAGGATTCAAACTTCTCTTTTCATCCTGGTTGCAAAAGGTTGGGTATTACACATCTTAGCTTTGCAGATGATTTGTTATTGTTTGCAAAAGGAGACCTCTTATCTGTATGCACTATGTTCAAATATGTTACTCAATTCACAGAGGCATCTGGTCTGAAGGCAAATGTAAACAAGAGTTCTGTGTATTTTGGTGGAGTCACTAATGAGATCAAACAGCTTATCCTAGCTCAGCTGGGTTTTGCATCTAGTGAGCTACCATTTAAGTACCTGGGAATTCCTTTATCTACAAGGAAGATGTCTCTTCTACAGTGGCAGCCTTTGGTGGATAAAATCACTGCTAAGATAACCTCTTGGACTGCCAGGAAGTTATCTTATGCTGGAAGAATACAGCTTGTCCAAACAGTTACCTTTGGCATACAAGCTTATTGGGCACAAATCTTTCTTATTCCTTCAAAGATATTGAAGATGTTAGATGCAATATGTAGATCCTATATTTGGACTGGTAATGCCAGCATCTCAAAAAAGGCATATGTGGCCTGGGAGAAAATGTGTTTACCTAAATCTGCTGGAGGGTTAGGTCTCATGAACCTGCAACTATGGAATAGAGCTGCTATTACTAAGCTAGGGTGGGACTTAGCTAACAAGAAAGATATCTTATGGATCAAGTGGATCCATTCTGTGTACATTAAGCAACAGCAGCTCCATAACATCAAAATTCCTAACCAGGCAAGCTGGATGGTTAGGAAAATAGTTGAAGCCACTGTTACATTGAGCCAAATGCAGCAGTTGCCCCACACTGAATGGTCTGTAAGGAAGCTATATTTGCATCAAATTGGTCAGCTGCCACGAGTCATATGGAGGAACTTAACTATCACAAATCATGCAAGGCCTAAGGCAGTGTTTAACCTTTGGTTAATACTGCAGGATAGGCTGCCTACTAAAGATCGAGTGAAGCAATGGAATCCAAACATTGACAGCCTATGCATTTTGTGTAAACAAAGTGATGAATCCAGAGATCATCTCTTCTATCAGTGTCCATTCACCACCATAATGATGCATCAAGCAATGAGTTGGATTGGAATTACTCAGCCTGCTTGTCAATCCTGGGATCAGTACATACAGTGGGTTGTTACCAAGGCTAAGGGAAAGACTGCACGAGCTCACAACTTTAAGCTGTTATTTGCTGAATTATGCTATTGTCTCTGGCTAGAAAGGAACTCCAGAGTGTTCACAAATGTGTCAAATCTTGTTGGGCAATTACTTAGAAACACTGCTTACATCTGTCATGTTAGAAGTCCTATTGAGTTTAGCCTACAATTTCAACAAGTTTCATGTAATTAGATATAGAGGCATAGTATAGAAGTAGGAGAGGAGTTTATTATAGATAATCAGCTGTGTTAGCTGAATTATGGAAATGTAATGACTCTATCTTTGGTGATTAATAAAAGAAAGTTAATTACCAAAAAAAAAAATCAAAAAGTAGTTTCATATTAAAATTTTAAAATAATTTTAAAAGAACACAAAAAAAAAAATTACCAATTCAAATTACTAATAGGATCAAACAAATCTGATCATAATTTAATTTAATTATTAATATTTTTGAATATTTACACGACTAGTGGTACTAGTAGTAAGTGAAAAGGCCACATATGAGTGAAAACGTGTCGAAACCACATCCATTCCCTCTAAATAACTGCCTTCCATACCACCTTACAATGACTATCTACGCACGACCAACTTGAGTCAAAGGATTCGAAACTCCATTTAGTTGCAGTTGCATATTTCTATTGACTGATCGTACCAGGTACTCACTTTTCACCATTACTCTTCCTTTTAACTCCCAGAAATTTCTTAAGTATATCTTTGCTTCACAGTTTCTCTTCTATGGCTTGGTGTTTGGAACTGAGACTGTGAGGATTTTAGATAAAAGTGTTAAAGAATTTTCTTTTCTGGTTCTTCAAATACATATGTTTGCTACGCTGGAAACAATAGTAATGCAAATGTGTAGTGATTAAGCATATAAAAATTAATGATTGAAAGATAATTGATAGAAAAATATTGTTTTCAATATACAGTTTGACTTATTGTATATTGTGAAATTTATATATGCTAATACTATTAATAATCGGCTGGAGTCAAACATCTTGAGACTTTAAAGATGACAAAAGTGTCATTTAAAATTTGAACAATAAAATGAATTTAAATTGTTGACAATTTTGAAAGTTATATAGGGAAATGTTATATAGAAAATGTTGAGACTGAGGCGTGGTTATTGTTGTTGTTGTTGTTTTTATATAGAAAATGTTAAGAATGGAATTATTTTAATACCATGGAACATCCAAAGTCAGCATATGAATTGGAGGCGAGCATGAAAGCTTTTTGTTGGGTTGGAAGGTGGATTGCAGGAGAGGAAGTAAATCAATTGTGCCTTAGGATTTCAGAAAATTCTTTCACTTGTGGGCATTATGTTAGGGGGTACGGTTGTGGGGGAGGGGGCGGGGGGGATTATAGTATAAGCAGAAGGATACAACAATAACAACAACATACCGAGTAAAGTCCTACAAGTGGAGTATGGGGAGGGTAATGCGTACGCAGACCTTAACCATACCTCAGGAAGGTAGAGAGGTTGTTTTCTATACACCCTCATGATATAAGCAAAAGGGTATTAAACAATTTATTCCCATTTTAATTTCTTGCCGATGGTCTATGAGAAACAGCCTCTCTACCTTCCCAGGATAGGGGTAAGGCCCGTGTAAATACTATCCTCCCGATACCTCACTCGTGAGATTCCAATGGGTTTGTTGTTGTTAATTTCTTGGTAATCATGATTGTTTAAACCTTGGTCTTTTCCTCCTAGGTAAGTTCTAGTTCTAACTCAGTTGAAACTATGTACTCCAGGAATATACTCAAGAAAAATGAGCCCTCACACTTGGTGATACTTTTAGTGCATCATGTTTGCAATTTCAACCCAAATGCAAGGTCTCAAACCGACGGTGTCATCATCAGCTAGCCATTCATCAGAAAGGTTCTCTCCTGCCTCGACTTCCTTTCCAAAGGTATCACCCTTGTTATATTTGTTAATAGTAATGTCAAACATATCTTGCTAACTCGTGTTATTGGACGAATGTTGTATTCAGCATATTTTAGGGTACTGTTACCTTAGTTTCAGACACAATTATATACTTCTACACTTATGTATGTAAATTCTTCTCTACTTAATGAGATTCTTCTGTGGTTACATTATCATGGAAGCTCGTAATTTAACTCTAACTTGCAAAACATATTTATCCATTGAACTTGTTTTGATATAAATTTGTTCTCCTCGTTTCCACAATTTTGTGTTTCTGATTAGGCTGTTAAATTGTGTATATCTGGAGAGATGTTCTATATTTTCCTTGAAGTAATGTTGATGTCAATATCTCTTCATAGAACTGTGTTTCACAGGGCAGTCCATTTTCGTCAAAGCAAAGTTCTTTTCAAAGAGGTCAATTTCATGTTAGACGATTCGTTGGGCTTAATCAAACTGGTAAAAGAAGAAATAATGCAGGTAAATGATGCTGATTCATCTCATTTAGTTTTTACTGTTTGTTTAAATTAGAGGCAGCTGATTGTCTTGCTTCTTTTTTAGCTGAAATTACTACCGCTACTGAAAGACTGGACAGTTTAAAGAAGAGATATCAACTCAGTAATGTTCTGTGAATTCCTAGTATCATCTTTGTAATTTTTGCCTTCAGAATCCAATGAAATTATTGAACTAACTTACAACATTTCTTGTCTTAATCTATCTTACTAAGGTCTTATTTTTCGCGGTGCATCTTCTGAGATTGTTATGTGTTACATTACTCTGTTCGATGGAATTGTGGTATTGCCGTAATCCTGTTCGATTTACTAATGTACCTAAATTAGTCGTGATATTTTATCCATTTTGTTTGTTGATACTGTAGGTATTGTAGTGTCACCAAGTTGTGTCCTTCCACTAACCGAGGAAAATGTTGAGAAGGTTCTAGATGAAGTCAGGCCAGGCCTAATGGCAGATGGAGGGAATGTTGTACTACATGAGATCGATGGCCTAGTTGTAATTCTTAAGCTTCAGGGAGCATGTGGATCTTGTCCAAGTTCAACAATGACACTTAAAATGGGAATTGAAACTCGCCTTCGCGACAAAATCCCTGAAATAATGGAAGTAGAGCAGATTCAAGACTCTGAGACTGGCCTTGAGTTAAATGAGGAAAATATTGAGAAGGTACAAGACACTTGGCCTCTGCAGATTTATTTCCAATAATTTATTCACATTTATTATTACTCTTAGCTTGTTCTGAGTAATATTTAGACGCCAAATAATGCAATATTTCCAATAATGTCAGCTTCTTGGAGAGATTAGACCATATCTGGTAGGCGCAGGCGGTGGAGAACTTGAGCTTGTTCAGATTAACGACTATGTTGTTAAGGTTCGACTGAGTGGACCGGCAGCTTCCGTGATGACAGTTCGTGTAGCTCTTACTCAAAAATTAAGAGATGCAATACCAGCTATTGCTGCAGTTCAGTTGATAGAATGAAGGAAATGCTCAGCCATATGACGATGTTTTCCTGCAAGAATTTCAGCAGATTTCTAGACAGTCAGTATGGCTACATGTTTTACTCTTTACAGTAACGTCATTTTTGGTATAAATTTAGTATTCTGTATCCCTTGACTACATGTTACCCTATTACATGTAACACAGAGGAGCTTATAGAAGTTTTCTTGAACTTATGATGTGCCAAGTAAATGGGAGACTTCTCACCTGAACATTCTTCCAAATTGTAAGTAAAAAGATATATGATGATTTTCTGGAACTCTGTGGTGGTGTAGTTCATTTTACTGACTCATTTTGCATCTGAAGAAGCAAGATCAGTACTTAATAGTTAATACTCTGCAGCGGAACTACCTATTGTTTCTGCACAAGCTGAAGTAGTAAATAGTTAAACTGTCAGACAAGACTAACCTACATCATGATCAATAAGGATCATAGATGTGACAACAATAACAATGACCCAGTAAAATCCTACTAGTAGGATCTGAAGAGGATAATGTGTACGGAGACCTTATCCCGAGGAAGTAGAAAGGTTGATTTCTGAAAACCCTCAGCTCAAGAAGACGAAAAAAGACAATATATCAGTACCATCAGCAGAAATCATAGGAATAATAACAATATCATAGAAACTAGAAAATAGATGAAAACCAGAAGCAATAACCAGTAAATAGACCGGTACAATGAAAAACAAAGGTTCATAGATGTGAGCAAAATTAAAATAATCACGACGACATAAAGGTAACTCTTTTGGACAAGGCCATAAACTAAACCCCATTATAAGTTATAACCTCTATATATGTGAAAACATTGATTTCCATGAATTGATTGAGAGTTTATGCTACGGTTTGAAGAACAAAGAGAGAGAAGAAAAGAGAAGCAGATAGCTAAGAGAGAAATGTTTTCTTGTATCTAGAAGAATCCAAAATTAGTGGCTATATACAAAAGCGTTCACTTAACTAATAAAAGGACCGAACTAATCTACTAATACAAAAGAATGGGCCTCTCTACTACAAATGGGCTCATACAAATAAACACATTAAGTGGGTATGTTATGTGGGATGTGTGCCTCAGCATCAGCAGCATATTAGGCCAGCTTGTGCTCAACTCCAACTCCCCCTTCAAGGTGGAGGGTGACTGAACCCCAGCTTGAGCAATAGGGAATGATGAACAAGGCCTGTCAAGGGCTTAGTAAAGACATCAACAAGTTGAGAAGTAGTAGGAACATGGTTCAAGGCAATCAACCCCTCATGAAGCTTTATCCAAATGAAAAGGCAGTCCACCTCAATATGCTTGGTCCTCTCATGAAAGACATGGTTCTTGGCAATGTGGATAGTTGCTTGATTATCACAGAAGACAGGGACAACAACAGGAACATGAATACCAAAATCAGAGAGCAACCTAACCAGCCAAGTGAGCTCAGCTACAACCTTACTAATGGCTCTATACTCAGCCTTAGCAAAAGAAAGAGATATAATAGGCTGCTTCTTAGCCTTCCAACCAATAAGTGAGCCCCCTAAGAGAATGCAGAACCCAGTAACTAACGCGGGCAGCGCGATCACTATTACTATCAGCAGAAAGCGAGAGATCAGTGGAATTGTTGGATGAATACCCCAAATTCAGAGGAACCTTGAAGATACCTGAGTATGTGCAAGGCTGGATGCATGTGAGGGGAGGTAGGCTTCTGAAGGTATTGGCTTAGATGTTGTATAGAAAAAGCCAGGTCTAGTCTGGTGTGGGAGAAAGCTGAGCTTACCTACCAGACTCCTATTGGATTCAGGAGAAGGAAGAGAATCTCCCATGTCTGCCTTGAGCTTGACAGTTAGGTCAAGAGGACAAGTAACTGGGGTAACAATCTCACAATGGTACTCTTTGAGAAAGTCTTTAATAAATTTTCTCTCATGGAAATATCCCACCAGAATTGTATGCAACTTCAATCCCAAGAAAGTAGTTGAGGACTCCTAAGTCTTTGATCTTAAACTCATTATCAAGAAAGCTCTTTAATGCAGTAATTTCAGCCAAGTCATTACTAATGAGAATAATATCATCAACATATACTGCCAACAAGACAGTGGAAGAACTAGACTTTCTAAAGAAGATAGAGTAGTCATTAAGAGAAGAAGAGTATCCTCTGGAGCATAAAGCTTAAGAAAGCTTAGCATACCACTGTCTTGAAACCCGTCTCAAACCATATAAAGACTTTTGAAGAAGGAAAACCGGGGGAGAAGAAGATAAGCAAAACCAGATGAAGAAGTGGTTGTTAACCCAGGTGCCAACCTCATATAGACCTCTTCATCCAAGTCACTATGCAAAAAAGCATTATTGACATCAAGTTGAAAGAGAAGCCAGTTTTTCTTGACAGCCACAATAACAAGGCGCTTAACATTGGAAAACTTGAAAACATGGGAGAAGGTTTCGGTAAAGTCCACACCATCAACTTGGGTTTCACCCCTAAAAATAAACCTAGACTTATATTTTTCCACAGTTCTATCAGCTCTATACTTGATCTTATAAACCCATTTGCAACCAATGGGTTTCTTACCAAGATGGCGATTGAACTATGGACCAAGTATGATTGGCTCTAAGGCCTCAAATTCCTTCCTCATGGACTCCTGCCATGCAAGAATGGAGGTTGCCTGCTGATGTGAGGCAGGCTCAATCTTAGCAATATTAGCTAAACTATGAACACAAGCAGAAGAATAACTAGGGCCAGACAGGGATGGAGGAAGGTTACAAACATATTGTTGCATATGAGCAAGAGGGACATGATTCCTACTGGACCTCCTAGGAGCAGGTGGAGTGGGTGAAGAAGAGGGAGATTGTTGTTGTAGAGAAGGAGGAGATGGTGAAAGGGAAGTAGAAGGTGAAGGCATAGGACCTGGAGGAGGATCATGTAAGGAATTGTCAATTGGGAAACTCCAACTGGTAGCAGGATCGAGAGGAGGGAGAAGCATTGGGGAGATTGAAAGAGGAAGAAAAGGAAAAAATAGTTTCATGGAAGACTACATCCCTAGATATTAAGGTAAGCTTAGTTTTCAAACTGTATAGTTTGTAGCCCTTCTTAGCCAACGGATATCCCAAAAAAACACAAGGGTTAGCTTACTTATCTCTATGGCATTTGATGACTGTGGCAAAACAGAGACAACCAAAGGTCTTAATATGGTTATAAGAATGAGGTTGTCCAAAAAGTAGTTCAAAATGTGTTTTGTTTTTAAGAAGCCTAGAAGGAAATCTGTTTATAAGTATAAAGAAATAAGCACACAATCTCCCCATAATCTAATAGGTAAGTGAGAATGAAAGTGTAGGGCTCTTAAGGGTTCTAAAAGATATATGTGCTTTCTTTTAACCATATCACTTTGTTGTGGTGTGTGGGGACAAGAAGTTTGGTGAACTATTCCATTTTCAACGAAGAAACTACAGCCACAATTACTAGACCCAAGCTCAAAAACATATCACCTCTAACAGTTTGTACAATATACTTGAATTGTGTTTTGATCATGGCAATGAAAGCTTTGATAAGAGAAAAAGCATTGCTCTTGCACCACATAAGGTGAGTCCAAGTAGCCCTAGTAAAATCATCAGTTATTGTTAGGAAATATTTACACCCATTATGGGTTGGGCTTCCATAAGGACCCCAAGTATCCACATATATAAATTGGAAAGCATGTGTAGTTTTGATAGAACTATCAAGAAAAGGTAGCCTAGGCTGCCTTGATAATGGACAAGCAGTACATGTGAAGGGCTTTTTAGTGGAAAATTTACAAGGTATATGAGGAATTTCTTTCATTCTAACAAAAGGTATATGCCACAATCTATTATGTCATAACATCTCCATTTTATTCGATTCAGAATGGTATGTACAATGAGAACAAAAATATAATCAACAACTAATGGAGAATTGTATTTACAGGGAACATTTTAGGAAAATAAAGGAGCATTCATAGACCAAGATTGACATGTTGTTGAGACTGAAAAGAAGGAGAAGATTGCACAAGCGTATAATGTCCAACATTCAATTTACCAATTTTCAGTGGCCTCTTTAACGAAGGGCTGCATCAAGTAGGAAAACTTAGTAAATAGGACATAGAATCCAACTAGCATACAAGTTTGGATACAATGATGAGGTTGTAATGAAATCTAGGAATGTAAAGGACATGATGCAATGTGAAGTAAATAAATTGAATGGAACCAGTACAAGTTACCTTGACCTTATAACCATTTGGCAAGGTGACTAAGTATGGTATGATTAAGGGTTTAATGTCAAAGAGAAGGTCTTTATTGGAAGTCATATGATCAGTGGCCCCAGAGTCTATAATCCAAATGTATTTATTTATTTTAGTTAACATGTAAGCACCATAAGATATATTTTTCACAAAACTGGATGGAGAGAAAATACAAGCAAAGTTAGCAGATGCCATGAGGCTGGATTGGGGTTGTGATTTCTGAAATTTGTGTCTACTGAAGTAGCATCATAAGTTGAGAATATTGATCCTTGGTTATCCCAGGGATCAAGGACTTTGAACCAGAAGACTCTTCAGCTGGAGAGTGAGAAACCTCAATAGAATTCTGACTAGCAGAATTTTGATAACCCGACACCTCAACATTTGCAGCGGTCTTTTTACCCTTGGTAAATTTCAAGCCTGGTAAAAAATCGAAGAAGACAAAATGACTTTCTCTCTCTAGGATGCGATTCTCTCTCAGTGACAACTAAAAATGGCGAGAAAATTGAAAACGGGGGGAGGAGGTCAGAAGATCCAAGGCAGTCAGACAATGAATGCAGTGCGGGTGGGAGTGACACAATCGGGAGAGATAAAGAAAGTAAAAAAGCATCAACGCGATCCAAGGGATTATACCTTTGGATATCAATCAACTCTCCAATCCAGCAACACCAAAGGGAGGAACAAGATGAATGAAGGAATTAAAATTGTGAATAGTGCATCATGGGCAGGTCATGTGGAAGAGGAAGCAATGGTGAACAAAATTGCAGGTTCAACAAAAACCCTAGATTCAAGTACTAAGTCATGGAGCAATATTGTGGGTTCAATTCCATAGAGGAAGGACTGGATCTAATTGACAAAAATACTAAATTGAATATGACAACTACAATGGCGGACATTAAGGATGAGGATGAACTATTGGACTACAGCGGTATTGTGCTATACAATAGGGTCTAATCCACCACATGCAATAATGGATGGATATTTAGGATAATTTGGGGTACGTTGGGGATTGATAGAGTAATGCAATTAAACATAGGGGTGTTTTTAGTACTATTCCTTAGTGTAGAAAGCAGAAGCAAAGTAGTGGAAGAAGGAGTCCAAATGTTCAATAGAAAGCCTGTAGTTGTAAAGACATTGAAGCCGCAGATCACAAAGGAGCAAGTGGAGAAAATTTCTATTTAGGTGAAGTTGACAGGGTTTGACATCATATTGGGGCCAAGTGGATTTTACAAAAATAGCTGGTCTAATTAGAAAACATCTTAAGGCAGATGCTACTACTACTAAAAGGAAAGGCTAACATATGCAGGAGTCATTGTAGAAGTGAAGTTGAACCAACAGTACCCATAAATTATTAAGTTTGAAAATGAGGCTGGCAAAATAATTGAGCTGGCAATTCATTGCAAGTGGAAACTTGTTCTTTGTTAGAAATGTAAGAATTATGGACATGAAATCTTTGAATGTAGAAAATAGAAAAAAGAGAAGACCGATAAGAAACAACAAATGAATGCACATATGGAGGTGGATCAATAGAGAAAAAGGAAAGAAGCAAAAAAAGAGCCAACAAACAGCAAGGGGATGAACTACACCAAAAGGAAAAAAGGGTGGAAAATAAGCATCTAGTGATGGGCAGAAATCAAGCTCATAACCATGGTTATAAAGTTGGGAAATATGTGAAAAAAGCAATGGTGGTGCAAGAAGTACCCCTGAAGATAGGCAATACATTTTCTACTTTAGGACAATAAAAAGGTGAAGAAGGGGCAAGTACCAATTTGGCAAGGCAACGGATGGGAACAATGGAGACTAGGAATGTAGGCAAACGTGTGGTTGAATATGAAAAGGGTGGAGGAGCCTTACAATACATGGATAAGATTGGATATTAGAATATCATGGGATTAAATAATCCAGATAAACAAAAGAAAATTCATCCGTTTATGCATAATTCTCATGCTGGATTATTTGGTCTCTTAAAAATTAAGGTTAAGAGAGCAAAAGCTTAGAGAGCATCTCTTAACGTTTGAAATGGATGATGTTACATTACTAATATTAGTCAACATAAAGGAGGAAGAATTTAGCTTTTAGGGAAGCCTTTAGTATTTGATATAAACATATACGAAGTCACAAAACAATTAATGCATTGTGGAGTACAACATAGAGGTAAAAAAGAAAACTATCAGTTACAATGATGTATGGATTTAATGATGATGTATTAAGAAGGAAATTATGGGAGGATATCAAGGAGATTCATGAACATAAATCTGAGCCTTGGGCAGTTATGGGAGATTTCAACTATGTTTTGAATAGAGGGGAAAGGATTGGGATACCAGTCACAATGACAGAAATAAGAGAGTTTAAGCAATGTGTAGGTGAATGCACACTACAGGATATGAAATCTTCAGGGGCCTTCTTTACATGGAATAATAAGCAGGGAGGAAATGATAGAGTATACAAGAGAATTGACAGGGAGTTGGTGAACAATGAGTGGATACTGGCTCTACCATATTCAGAGGTATATTATAGGAATGAAAGGACATGTATATTATGTATACATGGATATATATTATGTATATATTGTGTTGTAATAATTAGTATATATTGTATAATATATATATATATATATATATATATATATATATATATATATATATATATATATATATATATATATATATATATATATATATATATATATATATATATATATATATATATATATATATATATATATATATATATATATATATATATATATATATTGTGTTGTAGTAACTAGTATATTGTGTTGTAGTAACTAGTATATTGTGTTGTACTAATTAATATATATATATATATATATATATATATATATATATATATATATATATATATATATATATTATATCTCCTATGTATAATTTATATATGTTCTATTATATATATTGTATCTTATGTATATATTCAAGGATTGATATCGAAGTAAAGACAAAGAATATTGAGAAAAAAGATATTCAAGGATATGATAAAGTGCATTTTTATTGACCAAAATGACATATCTTTCTTAGTCTTCCTTCCCCAAATGGAATGAGCACAACAAGGTACTAATACCACCATTAAAAGGAAAAAAAACTAAAAGAAGATGTGCCAATGTACAAGTTACATCATAATTTACATTGTATCTCTAACAAATCTCACAAATCCGTCAAGGTTGGGAGGAGGTTGTGTTGGTGGTGGTGGAAATGAAGCTTGTTCATCACCACTTCCGGGCGAAGCCGATTCCTCGGAAAGTTCTGCTATCATTTCTTCATATGCTTAATCTATCGCCTGTTGTGATTCTGCAATGCCAAAGTTTCTTCTTCCTACGCGGATCCAATCTCTAAAAAGCACCGATTTTTCCAAGTTCTCCCTCATCGCTGCTCTATGATCACCGATTTGTAGTCTTGCTTGACTGAAAGCTCTATCCGATGCAACAATTGAAGCTTGAATTGACAAAACATCCCGAGCATCCTTGAAAGAACGGGAAAATGTTTTTCCCTTGACTTCCACCATTCCAAAAGATCGAAAGAGCAGTCTGGATTCTCCTTTTCTAGTCCTTGTGACAAGTAAACTTGAAGCTCATTTAGATGGAAAATTTCATCAAAATTATCACCTTGAGAACCCCGAAACTCCGTCCACGATTTAAGAAATGTTAAGCCAGCAGCTCTTTTAGACGATTGTGAGCTAGACGAAGTAGGGGTTGGAATATTTGGCATAGCATGCTCTGACGCCTATTTATAAGCATTATAAACAGTTTGAGCATTAATTTTAATTGATGCTTTTGAATCAGCAAGTGTAGCAATTTCCTCTTATGAAAGATCTAAAGCTTTATAAATATTAGAATACCAAAAATGAGGACCTCCTAATTTCATTGTTGGATTTAACATTGCAGCTACACCAAAAATAGGAGGGATAGAGAAAAAATATTTTTTAAACTTTTGTTTCATTTCATTTATAGCAAGTTCATAAATATTCCCACCCTCGATAAATTCAACAAACAAATCAGCTAGTGCGGTAATATAAACTAAACAGTTTGAAATATTAGGATAATATTGCCCAGAAAATGCATTTGCAGCAACTTGAAAATGTTCTAAAAAATCTAAAAGACTTTTAACATTAGTCCAATCTTGGGTAGTTAGCATTTTATCATCATCCTCACCACCTACCTGAGAATTAAACGTAGTATTAATTGGGTTTCTATATTCATATGCAACTACTAAACTTTCGTACATGCAATTCCACCTAGTCGGGCAAGGTTTAGGAACCTTTCTTTCTCTAAGGCCATATTCGTCACATTTTTTAAAATACTCTCTAAGTCTAGTTCTACGGTTTGAATAAAATAGCCAATTAAGAGTCATTCTCACCTTTTCAATTTCTATGTTTAATATTCGCATACCATCACCAATAATTAAATAATAAATATGATAAATACATCTAACATGGAAAATATTACTAAATGCAGGATTAAGGGTTTGTGTTAGCATGCCTATTGCACTAGTGTTACTAGAAGCATTATCCATAGAAATTGCCATTATTTTATCGCTAAAGCAAAAATATCTACTTATATCTGAAACAGTATTAGCTATAAACCTACCCGTGTGACGTGAATTAATTATTCTATATGCAATTATGCGTTTTTGCATTGTCCAGTCCTCATTTATCCAATGACTTGTAACAGTTAGATAATCACAATCATTACCACTTCTACCAATATCAGTAGTAATAGAAATACGATTAGGTATATGAGTAAATAAATAGCGCAAATATTGTTCATATTCATGCTTGAATTTATAAATATCGGCCTTAACTGTAGCGCGAGGCCAACCTTTATAAGTAGGATTAAAAACTCTTCTAATATAGTGAACCCAATTAGGATTAGAAGCAAAAGTATAAGGCAAGCACATAATAGTAATCATCTTTGCTAGTTCTTCACGATCTCTATTTGGATCGTAATATAGAATACCTCCGGTAACAGTGTTAACTTGAGAATCTACACTTGTCTCCCCCCCTCCCTCTTGTTGCGCTTGCATTTGGAAAAATCTAGCCTTATCTCTAGGGTGTAATTTTATGTGCCTAGTCAAACTACCCGTGCCGCTACGGTCTTCAGTAACTTTATGAACAAGTAATTTCCCACAAGTTTTACACTTGCCTTATTTTGTTCTCTTACTTGAGTAAAAAAATGCCAAACTAATGATGTTTCTGCAAGTTTAGCAGGTTGTCTACTAAAAGTTGGAGTTTCTGTAGGTGGGTGTGCCGGTGCATTACCTGAGTTATGAACATGACTAGTAGGTGTATCCTCTAAATCTGATGCTTGGGTTTCATCATCATCATCATTATCATCCTCATTTTCCTCTAAGATAGGTTCATTAGGATAAAGAGCATTCATAATTTCATCATCTAATCTATCACCTACTGCAACATAATGTAGAAATTCACTATCGGTAGATTGAAAACAAGGTGATCACTATCAAGCATTACGGGAGGCGGATTAGGACGTCTAGGTTGGCGACTACTTTCAACTTGCTTATCTTTTGTAGGTCGGGGAGCCGGGGAAAGGGTAGTATTATGGCCATTACTTTCACTGGTTTTACCTTTTCCTTTACCGAATATTTTTTCAAAGAAAATGCCATACTAATTAGAATTATGCAAACTAAACAACACAAAAATATATTATTAACACGTAAGAGTTGAAACGCGTTTACCGGATTGCCGAACAACTTCTTGAAAATTGAAAATCGTTGAACACTTGAAAACTTCAATTCAACAACTTCACAATTTATCACGAATTTTCAACAATAAATTAAGCACTTGTAGTAGAAAGATTGAAAGAGAGCTTGAGAGAGATTGAGAGATATTGATGAATTGGTGAATAAAAATGAAAGAATGGGGGGGGGGGGGGGGGGTATTTATAGTTGAGAAATGGGAAAAAATGTAATTATATAAAGTTTAGGACCAAATAATTATTTTACAAAGTTCCAAACGACTACTTTTTGCAAAGAGCCGTTACTGATTTTTCAAAAAAAAATTAAAAAATAGCCGTTGGGCCCGCCAGGACCGGCCCAGGCCCGCCAGGCGGTCCCGGGCCTGACGGTTCAACGAACAAGACTGGCCCGTCACGGGTTTTTTGGACCGGTAAGACCGGATCGCCAGGACCGGCCCAGCAGGACCGCCAGGATCGCGGTCCCGGTCCGATCCCGGGCCTGAACCGGGCCACTTTACACTCTTAACACCAACTGCTCTTCTAATATGAGTAATATCACTTGAAAATAAATCAAGGCCACTTTTAACAATTAAATTATAAACATGACATGCACACCTAACATGAAAAATATCATCAAGAGGTGGTTGCAAATGCAATTTTAAAATTGAAATTGCGGCATTATTGTTTGAAGCATTATCAAAAGACATATACAAAACTTTTTGGTTTAGATTATAAATTTCAACAACTTCAACAATAGTGCTACTTATAAATGTAGCAGTATGACTCTGATCTTCATCATGTTTAAAAGCGATAATACGTTTTTGCATACAAGTATTATCATCTATCCAATGGCGTGTAATTGTCAAATAATCATTTCCATTAACAGCATGGTCAATATCAGAAGTTAGACATACTCTAGAAGGAAGGTGGCTAAACAAATCTTGAAAGTTGGAGAATAAGAGAATGAAATTATGAGAGAAATTGAGATAGATAAATGGGATTTGAGTGAGAAACGAATAAGAGAAGGGTGGTATTTATAATTTTTTTGAAGGTTATATTTGTAAAATAAAAAATGGTTAAAATAATTTTAAAAAATGGAAAATTGGAGCAAAGAGTCGTTGCCCAACAGATTTGCTGAAGAAGTGAACGTTGGCAACGATCCACTGTGGTCCCCACGCGTCAGATTTTCAAAAATTAAAAAAAAGATTCCCGTTAAACCGGTCCGTGCCGGTGCGGGTTAACCGGTTTGGGGCACTATTCATCCGGACCGGGCCGGTCCGGTTCGGTTACATATTAAAAAAACGGTTACAACCCCTACTCCCCACGAACTCATCCCACCCAGCCCCATAGTAACCGGGCCGGTCCGGTCCCGGTTTAAATCGATCCGGGCAGGTCCGGAACCGGTCCAATCCAGCCCTTAGACACCCTTGGTTATACAGTTACTTCAATTGTTTATAAATGGTTATAAATAACAGTACAACAATTAATCATTCTCACAAGACAAAGCAGATACAACTGCACGAAAGAAGAACTCTGGAGCGATTACTTTAGCATATGAAGGCATCAAACAATCGTCATTTACACAAAAATTTAGCCTATCATAATGTGTAAAACCTATTTTAAGGAGATATGTTATCAATTTAGTTCATGTGAGCTCTCAACTCCTTCAAAGCAATAATAAAAAAAATTAACTTGGTAAGCTTGATATTGACCTGAAGCATTAATCTTACATTATTAATCCAAAGTGTATGCATTCAAAAAATCCACACTAGTGAGGCAGTTAAGTGAGGGATCACTAGAACATACTGATATACATGCGAATTTATAATATACATGGCGTTATACATATTGGATTAAAATGAACATGTATACATAACATATATTAGGATTTAAATTCATATATATATATATATATATATATATATATATATATATATATATATATATATATATATATATATATATATATAATGATATAATCTAATGTAAAAGGAGTACAAAAAATATACTGTGTCGTCCAAAGGTCAACCACTGTAATTCAAAGTGTGGAATCATTATTTCTTGAAAATATGATAATTGTTATGAAATAGAAGATTCTTACACTTCTATTTAAGGTGAATGTCTTTAATGTACTTAATTAGAGAGATTTTAGAGTCCTATTATTGGTAGCAAGATCTTCCTCCTCCCTATAAATAGAGGTGCTCTCTACCATTGTAATTCACCCCTCTCAACTCAATAAGAAGAAATCTCTCTACTCTTCTCTCTATTGCTATTGTTCTTGTTCTATTGTTCTTGTCTTTTGCTCTAGTTTATAACACGTTATCAGCACGAGACTCTACCGTCTCAAGTATCATTCTCGAAAATCCAAGGTATTTTCCCTCTTCCTAATTTAATTTTCGAGTATGTCTGACATTATGAAAAGAAAGTTCGTTGCCCTTGAAATTTCGGGCAAGAACTATATGACATGGGTGTTGGATGCTGAAATCCACCTAGATGCTATGGGTCTCGGAGACACCCTCAAAGATAAAGAAAAAGCATCCACCCAAGATTGTGCGAAGGCCTTGATTTTCTTGCGCCACCACCTTGACGAAGGTTTGAAGATTGAATATCTCACCGTCAAGGATCCACTCGTTTTGTGGAACAGCTTAAAGGAGAGATATGACAACCTGAAGTTGGTCACTCTGCCACAAGCACGATATGATTGGGCCCATCTGAGGCTACAGGACTTTAAGTCCGTTTCTGAATATAATTCTGCTATGTTCAGAATTACTTCTAAACTGAAGCTATGTGGAGATAACATCTCCGATTACGATATGCTTGAGAAAACGTTTACAACGTTTCATGCCTCCAATATGGTACTGCAGCAACAGTACCGAGAGAAAGGCTTTACGAAGTACTCTGAACTGATTTCTCTCTTACTAGTGGCTGAGCGAAATAATGATCTGCTCATGAGAAATCACGAAAATAGACCAACTGGGTCTACACCACTGCCTGAAGCAGATATGGTGCACTCGCATTATGCCAAACATAAAAGGGACCATGATCACGGTCATAAACGGGGTCAAAGCCAAGGACGTGGACAAGGAAGAAATTCCAAAGAAGTCCGTCACCCCCCAAAGAGAGATAACCACCGAAAGCAGAAACGGGGTCCAGAAGATCCTAAGGCAAATAGTTCAGAAACTATATGTTATCGTTGCGGTGGAAATGGGCACTGGTCTCGGACTTGCCGTATACCAAGACACTTGGTTGACCTTTATCAAGCATCTCGAAAGAGAAAAGGCCCTGAAACAAATTTTGTCTATGACGACAATGAGGATATCACCTACCTGGATGTGGCAGACTTCTTTGAGCAACCCGAGGGAAAGATAGACCACCTAATCGGTGATGGAACCATGATGAAAGAAGATGGAGCTGTTTGATTCTACTTGTATTAGTCAATGAATAAATTAATAGTCATTAGCATTAGCTCGTATTAGTTAATTCATGATATGATGTTAGTATTAGCCCTTTAGAATGTTTCAATATGCTCAAATATTTTTATTGTACAGTAGAGGTAATCGACTAACCTAAAAACTAGTCGATCGTCTAATATTTAGCAATAAAACGAACTTTTTTCTGCCAGGCCAGATATTCGAATATCAGAGTCTGATATTCGAATATCTGGGCCAGATATTCGAATATCAGAATTCCTATATTCGAATATCTGGCAAGATATTAGAATATGTGCTTAAATATTCGAATATCTAATATTTTTCGCATTAAAGTATTATTTTCTTCCGCAAGGCATTATATTCGAATATTAGAATACAATATTCGAATATCCTAAATAACTGCTTCCCAAAACGCTGTTTAAACGCGAAACAAAAGAATTGAAGTTGTTTATACTTATATTTATGTATTTCTTTTGTATGTTAAACTATGGGATAGCAAATATGGATATCTCACAAAGCGAACTTGGACCAACGTCCAATTGTAAAAGTATTTGCCTAGTTAATTCATGTACTACACATACAATACTCAAAGAAAAGAAGAGTAATTGTGTAAGGCAAACATTACTACAATCTATGGAAGTAGTAAATTGATTGAAGGCTCCGGAAGAGCTATAGTAACTCTGCCCAAGGGCACGATGTTAATCATAGAGAATGCAATGTTCTCCTCCAAGTCTATGAGAAACTTGTTGAGCTTTAAAGATGTACGCTGGAATGGCTACAATATTGAGACAATGGATGAAGATAATCTTGAATATCTCGTCCTCACTTCAAAGAATGTCTCCGGCCAAAAGAGGGTTATTGAGAAATTCCCGTCTTTATCTTGTGGCCTGTATTGGACAAGAATTAGTGCAATTGAGGCACATTCAACAGTAAATCTAAAGAATACTGAGTCCAATACATTTGTACTTTGGCATGATCGACTGGGTCACCCAGGATCAACCATGATGAGACGGATTATAGAAAGCTCATATGGGCATCCGTTAAAGAATTTCAAAATTCTCTCAAGTAATGAATATCCTTGCACTTCGTGTTATCAAGGCAAGCTGATTATCAGACCATCCCCAACAAAGGTTGGGACTGAGTCACCCCAGTTTCTGGAACGTATACAAGGGGACATTTGTGGACCTATTCACCCACCTAGTGGGTAGTTTAGGTATTTCATGGTCTTGATAGACGCATCCTGTAGATGGTCTAATGTGTGCTTGTTGCCATCACGCAACCTTGCGTTTGCAAAGTTAATGGATAATAGATGAGAATAATCTTAAATTCTTCATGAAAACGAGGCTGCCCATTTCGGTTTGGGTTCACGCCATTTTGCATGCAGCAATGCTACTTTGTCGGCTGCCCGCTTCGGCTTAGGGTCACGCCATTTCGCATGCAGCAATGCTAGTTCGTCTCTGACTGACGAATTATCACAAATATTCCCTATTGCAATTGGTTTTGGGTCATGAACCCAATATATCCCATTTAAGAAGCTTTGGATGCGCAGTATAGGTGCCTGTAGCACCGCCATCCCGCACCAAAATGGGTTTGCAAAGAAGGTTAGGAATATATGTTGAGTATGAATCGTCCTCCATTATTCGCTACCTCGAAACATTGACAGGAGATTTGTTCACTGCACTATTTGCAGACTGTCAATTTGATGAGACACTTTTCCCAAAATTAGGGGGAGAAGTCGGTGAAACCAAATGGAAAATTTTGTGGAAAAATGTATCATTATCTCATCTTGATCCACATACCTCTATTTGAAAGAAAGAGGTACAAAAGACTATCCATTTGCAAAGAATAGCAAATCAAATGCCTGACGCATTTACGGACTTGAAGAGGATAACGAAATCCCACATTCACGCGGAAAATGTTCCGATCCGTATTGAAGTCCCTATTGGACAAATATCTAGTGTCATATCCAATGAGTCAAATGCACGCCAGAAGCGTGGCAGACCATTAGGTTCCAAAGATCGAAATCTTAGAAAGAGGAAAAAGAACGATCTAAATGACACTATGAAAGAATCACATGAGGACGCTCATGATTTAATTAATTCCGAGATTCACGAAGAATCTATTGAGCCTGAGACTCTTGAAAATACGGAATGCAAGAATGTGAGGATCTCGAACCTCAGTCTGTGGTAGTACAAAATTAATTGAGAGCTCTCGAAGAGCCAATTATTACTATGTTGGAGAAACACAATTGAGTATTGTGCTGTAGTAAGTCTCAAAGAAACTTATTCAGTTTCCAAAGTACACGCGAAAGCGATTGATTATATTGAGACTATAAATAAAGGAAGGCTTTGATTCTCCTATTACTACAACTTGTAGCGGGGTAATTTGTATATGAAAAGCTACCCGCTTTGTTCTCCAGTTTGTACTACACAAACGAAAGAATGCCACAATAAAGTGGATATCTATTGGTATAAAACCCATGTCATAATAAACCCGAAGTTTATTGATAAGTGCACATGTCATGGTGTAAATTTGAAGTTTACCAATATTGATAATTTATTCAGTTGGCATTCATGTTAGCCATCTCATTTTAAGTATGATGTGCAAATTCACATAGGTGAATATTAAAGGACTAGAAAGTTCTTTACGAATACTCTTGTATCACTTGTTCTCATTAATGAATGGACCAACTAAAGAGTTCGGGTTGAAGCCCATAAATTCTGGAAATATGAAAGGTGAGTATGGGCCCATTCACTTGCCATGTATACCACATATGATGCATCTATGATATGGTTACATGCGCCATTGTTATTAACCCGCAGTCTGGCAGTGCTTGCGAGGTAAATCGCTCAGTAATCTAACTTCGAGCATAGTTTCCAGATTCTCTACTCAAGACAGTTCATCTTGATAAGTTGGTTTATATTAAAGTTGGTTTAGCAAGATAATTATTGAGTGCTTCCACTTAATAGCTAAACTGTTTCTTATGAGAACTAAGTTATATATATATATATATATATATATATATATATATATATATATATATATATATATATATATATATATATATATATATATATATATATATATATATATATATATATATATATATATATATATATATATATATATATATATATATATATATATATATATATATATATATATATATATATATATATATATATATCAGTTTGATATAAGTTGTATACGAGAGTATATTCTCCCCTCACAAGTGGTTCAGGGTCAGGAACCAAATAATTTCATCTTATTATTAAGGTGCTGTGTATATTGACATAATGCACAAAGATGATTTTCCAAAGTTGAGGAAACATGTTAGTTTTACTAACATGAGGGGGAGACATGATAAACACTTGAGAAAGTGTTACATGGGATGAATTTTCATTTGTATATGTATATCCCCGAATATCATGATATGAACCTGTAGTTCATAAAAAGGGAAATGCAATTGCAACATATTGCAAAGCATGCTATACGCATTTGCTGACTCAAAGAAAGCAACTAAATGGAAGAGATACAATTCAAGAAGAATTGATTCCATATGAAAGACATGTAGCTTTGAACCTATAGTTCATATGCTTGAAAGTATAAAGTCAAAGGTATGTATAATCAGTTTTCAATATCTTATTTGTTTAGCATGACATGAAACTTTGATATGCAGCTAAAGTCTATTATATGGCTTATATGACTTAACTTGAAAGATTTAAGTTGCTTGAAGCATATGCAATTCTTGGTCCTGAAGTACCACATCCTAAGTACAATTTGTGTACATATGTATCTTGCTATAACTATAAGCATGATGGCATTGAGAATGCATCTATGAAGATATTGAAGAGCTATTCCACGACATTATATGAAGATGTTTATATCTATCAAGAATGATGATTTCAAGGTGCGGAACATTTATTCAAGTCGATATGGTTGATTTATTCATCAAGCATCTACCAACGATCGTTTTGAAGATGATGCACAAGATTGGAATGCAAATGCTCAAGGATATAAATCAATGTACTCATTAGGGGGAGTCAATGCGCGTTGCACTCTTTTTCCCTTACAAGGTTTTGTCCCACTGGGTTTTCCTTGCAAGGTTTTTAACGAGGCAACCAATAGGCGCATATTCAAACATGTGTACTCTTTTTCCTTACTTTAATTTTTCCCATTGGGTTTTGGTTTTAAGGTTTTATGAGGCACATCATTGAATAGACATTCAAGGGGGAGTGTTATGAAATAGAAGATTCTTACACTTCTATTTAAGGTGAATGTCTTTAATGTACTTAATTAGAGAGATTTTAGAGTCCTATTATTGGTAGCAAGATCTTCCTCCTCCCTATAAATAGAGGTGCTCTCTACCATTGTAATTCACCCCTCTCAACTCAATAAGAAGAAATCTCTCTACTCTTCTCTCTATTGCTATTGTTCTTGTTCTATTGTTCTTGTCTTTTGCTTTAGTTTATAACAATAATATCCAAAGAATATGGCTCAATCAAATCCTTTCCCTTTTTTTGGATCGCACCCACTCTTAAAAAATAAAATATAAAAACTTAAATATCGAAGAATTAAATTTTAAAAATAATATTATGTACGCTAGATATTAAAAATTAGCTTACTTGAGTTTTTTATAGGTCCTCGCATTAATAAATTGCTCAAAAACCCAACGCAAAGCAAGATCAGGTTCAACCTCGTTGTCAACGGTAAAAGGATGCTTAACGTTAAAATATTGCTCCGGCACTAGTACCGCAGAACTGCAATCTCCTGAATCAAGTGGCATGTATGGAGACTTCTCATATTTTCCAATACGTCTTACTCTTGTGGATTGTTTTGGCATTGGGGCATATGCCACCTCGATAGCTTTTTGAACAACAATTTATTCAAGTATAGTAATCTGAGATTTGCTTGGAATCGGATAATCACCAATGCTCTATAACTACCATTTTACAACACTAACTCCTCTCGAATTTCTCCTTGTGAAGCTGACATAATAACATAGTCAAAGAACAAGTAGCATTCTTTTACCACATATATTTAGCATAGAAGCAGTGAGTTGGAGATGATAAAATTTTAGTTCAAGGACACTACCACTTTTCCATAGCATCAAATACAAATAATGAATGCTTATAGCTAATGTAAACTATAATCGATAAAATACAGTAAATCAATTGAGATTAAAAATACCTTCACATTGAACTTCCTCCGTACTAACGCACTTTCTCCTTTTGGGTTTAATAGCAATATTTTGTTGCATAGTAGATGCATTTTCCAATTTTTTTCCTTTATCTTTTGTATACGATGCTTCAACCCGTTTTTTCCTTTGATTGTCCTTTCGAACGGCTATTGCATGTGGTGATTTGCACCCCTTTAATATCGTTTCTTCAAAAACAGAGTCATAATCAACATGAAGAGATGAAGATTTGACCACATTTGATTTATATTTTGATTTCTTACCATATGAATTTTTACCCATCTGTCAACTTGGCAAAAATGTGAATATCTTTCAACTTTTACAACGGGACTTGATTTTAAAAAAAAAAGAGTTAAGGAAAACATTAAGTAGATATAGTACAAAGTAATAATCGGATACAAATGGAGAGAATTGGGTAATTTGAAAATTTTGAACTTTGGGAAAGATAGAGAATAAAGGCGTAAAAGAATGAGGTAGGGCAGGAGTGAGGGGAAAATGCTGAAGTACCTTAAGTTGGCTATGATATGCCAATTAAAATAAATAAAAATTTAAAGTAAGGTTATAGGGTGCCAATATTTAAAACTAGGACTTTTTAATGCCTTTACACCCTATAGAATACTTTAGTACCCTATTTTTCAATAATAAATATTATTTTAAAATATTATATCCTATAAATACCTTTTATCCTTTATAGCAAAAAATTTAAATATAATTACATCCTACAATTAAGACACTATATATGCATGCTAACTATTATTTTCTCTCTCCCTTTTAGTATTTTCTCTCACATAATCACGACATATTAGCAAACCCTAATACAATTAGACTCTCTTTTCTAACAAAGCCTTTATAATTCTCGCAGCACCTTTCCCCACCTGCACCCCCATCCCACCCCACCCACCAGAATTAGCACAATCCACGAGAACACAAAGAAAGATACAAACATAAAAACATTAAATCAGTTGACAAATTGCTCAGTGAACAACCATCACATGTATACAGCACAAGCGAAAAGCCAAAGAGCACTGAGGCATTCATATTACCTTGAACAGAGAAGTCATTCCATTTTGCACAAGCGAAAAGCCAAAGAGCACTGAGGCGTTCATATTACCTTGAACAGAGAAGCCATTCCGTTTTTATAGATGTGTTAGGGGATGAAGCGATTATTTTGTTGCATTTAAGAGTTTATTCAGTTGTATTTAGTTGTATTTTTGTTGTATTCAAGTGTTTTATTCAGATGAATTAAGGCGTATTTTATTGTATTCAACTGTATTATTCATATGTATTTCTCTTTATTCAGGTATAATCTTTATTATGTATCTTTTAAATATAGATTAGTGAGAGATCGTTTTAGTTCATTGAATTAAATTAGAAGAATATTATGTGATTTTATTTCCTTTCATTTTTAGCACATATACGTTACTGTATTTAATGTTAATGTCGTTTGAATACAGCTAAAGACATGTCAAACTTAGCTGGAATTCCCGATTTTATACCTATATTTTTTGTTCTATTAATGAAACAACAGCTTAAATAAATGAAATATATTGTATAAAAATATAACAAGTATAATACCTAATATAGTAAAAGATATTTATAAATGGTTAATTAGACCAAAAAATGGTATTTTATGAAAAATTTGGCCAATTTGGTAAACGAGGTTAGGAAAACAATTTCACCTTAGAAAGGAGAAGGCCACCGCGAAGGAACCGGGTCGAAACATATACCTATTGCTATTCTCTAACTTGGCAATACTCTTCTCCTTACTTCTTCTAGAAAATAAACCGAAGGATGAATAAATTTATGAGTACTATTTGTCTTTAATTTGTGTGTCCTGAAAATCACTAAAGTGAAGAACTTTCGAATTGCGGCAAGCCACTCCCCTGTTCTTGTTGCAATCAAGGTAATCTCATGCCTCAATTTCTTAGTTTTATGGTAGAATTCGTGCTAGATTTTCTGATTGAAGCGTTTTAACTTTTGACATTGGGATTTTAAAGAATTTATTTCGTATTTGTTAATATATGATGGGCGTTTTGGTATTTACTATTGATTTTGGTCTTATTCCCGATCTTCTGATTTTTTGAACGTTTCTTGTATTCAATGGCAACTGCTGGGTTTTGTATCAAAGAAAAAAGAGAGTGCTTTTTGTCCAATTGGAATGCTCTTTGTGTGTATACATGATAGTAAATGGTTTTAGCTTTATATTACTACTTGAGGTCTTCTCCTTCTTGTTCTTCACCGATCCATATTCAAATTTCCCGACACGTTTCTGCTTAATTCAAGTTTACTGAGCTACATGATCTACATGTATGTACTAAGTTAGCCCATCTGTTTTTTATAGATTAATTGAGGTGTGTTCAAACTAATTCGAACCGTAGAGTTCTAAAAGAAAGTATAAATAAACTTACATAGTCTCTGTGTGTGTATTCATGAAGTTACAATGTCTCACAAAACCCTAGATTCATGTCACGCCATTGAATCATGTACATCCATTCTTGGATGCCCTTTCAGCTTCAAATCCAAACCCCTAGATTCTCATTCCCCAAAACCCTACTCTACATAATCCCATGGGCTTCAAACTAGGCGCCAATGTTCAGCTGAGCCACCTCCTTTCCCATTTAAGCCTTTGACACGTCCAAACTCAGTTTATATGATAGTGATCGCTGTTTATCGCTGATAACAAAAGGAAAAATCTCAGTTTGATAGTGGCTGGGGGGGGGGGGGGTGCTGCTGCTCCGTTTCGGGGAGGCGCAGTGTTTGGTGTGGGACCTGTAACCATTGTTGCTCTGTTGGAACTTCTGCAGCTTATGGGACTTCCTCGGATTCCTGTAGCTGTTGGGACTGATTCATGTGGATAGTTGTTTGTGAATGGAGATTTGAATTTGGTTTGGATGTAGTGAGATTAAGAGGAATTCGAAGTGTAAGAAGGAACATGGGTTTGTTGAGAGAATTTTAATGGTTCGTTTGTGCAAATTCGGTATTTCGAGTATTAATCACAATATGGGAGTTTGGACTTTGGATATGGTAATGAGTTTGATGAAGAAGAGGATGATCAGAGGCTCTCCATCTGGCGCAATTGGAGGTATACCCCTGCAATCTGTCCATTGTGGTGAATTATACAATAAGCTTTAATCCCAAACTAGTTGGGGTCGTTTAATGAATCTGTGTATCCATTTGGCTTCATTTGGGTCCGTTGAGTTGATTGTTCTATTATACTACTTAAGTTTCCTTGAAGTATTTGTGTTCTGAGACAAGCATTTTAACGGTCAATCTGCAAAAAAATAATAAACAGAAAAGAGAGGAGGAAGTGCTTATTCTGTTTTAGTCTAGTCAATATTAATTCAATGCAAGTTTGTCATTTAAATGTGAAATCTTTGGCTCAAGTGGGTTTTTGGGTGATATTGTGGGATCTCTTGACTCTGTTAAAATGGACACTGTATAGGCTAATGTAGTTATAAGAGTTAGTCCCACTACTTTGGAAAAAATTAAACAATTAGTGAATTAAAATTTTCTGTCAGAAAGGTCAGTTTCATCCTGTCCCAAGCTTAGACGGCTGCATTGTAGCCTCTGAAATAGCATGTAAATAGCTCCTCTTTAAGGGTGTACGGCAGTCTGATCCACTCCTTCAGCATATATATATATATATATATATATATATATATATATATATATATATATATATATATATATATATATATATATATATATATATATATATATATATATATAATGGAAGTTATTGCCTTTTCTGTAAATTTCTTATCGTTCACTATTATAAAATATGGGTTCCAGTACCACCTAACTGAGTTTGTATCACTGCCTAAAGATTACAGTGCTTTTAGCGATATTATCCAACTACAGAATATTGCAGGTTTTAATTAATGTATGGATAATTTGGATTGTGATCTGTTTTATTTTGTGTTTCTGGTGTTTTATTTTGTGCTTCCTACTTGTCAAAAATGTTATTTTTTGTGTTCCTATTTATTTGAAGTGCTAATTTGCTGCCTTTATAAAACCCTCTTGTTATCTTGTTCTGTTTCCTACTAGTGCTATTGGCTTTGTTGAATGCAGAAGTTAATCTCTTTGAAATGAATAAGATTTCGTTGGCTTCTTTATTTGGTTTTGATGTGTTTCTAGTTTCCGGTTTGTCGTTCTGAGCAGTGATTTTTCAGGTTGTAGATTTGGGTTTCTCTTTATGTTTTTTCTTTCTTTTGAAATTTGTTTCCCTTAATTTCTCCTGCTACTAAGCAACTTATGTTTTGCAACTGTAAGTTATATAGCCTTTGACTTGTGTTCATTCAGAGTTCATATAATACACATAATTTAGATATTCGTTGTCTCTGAAATACTAGCTAATTATGTCCCTAACTTAAGTAGAGGTCTTCAGTTATTCAGACTCTACACCTACGATAGCCTTCTAGACATTCTACCTTGTATAGATCTCCTTTATCATAAACTAATTTCATTGGACCTTGTTTACAGGGGCAAAGAGCTAATTGGTTTTGCATCATAGATAAAATCAGTAGTGAGTGAAGATTTGAAATGGAGCTTGACCTCGATTCGTTTTTAGAGTCACATGCTGATGACGACGACGATGATCACTTACTACATCATCGCACTGTTGATGAAATTCTCCTCAACCACTCCTCCTCCTCTTCTTCTTCTTCACCTTCTCCTCCTTCTTCGCCATCTGCTGCACATGGACACGATTATCTAGATCATCGCAGTCGCTCTGTAGACTCATCTTCCCAATATACAGTGCCAAGAGCTGAGTCAATTAGTAGCAAACAATCCAGTGAATTTTCTTCACCACCGGTAGGCCAGAGTGTGTTGCCACCATTTTTTAATGGGGTCATCAGATCAAATTCAAAGCCCGGGGATGCCTTGGCTGCGGCAGTCGCTGCATCACGCTCCATTCCTGCACCTCGTGCAGCAGCCATCAAATCCAGAAGAGCAAGCTCTGCAGTGTTGCAAAGGGCTTTGGAAAGTGATGCATCACCTTCCATAGCTCCTCCAACCCATAATGAAACCAATGTTTCAGACAACAATCTTAATACGTTTGGGCGCTCAGGGTTTTTACACGAGATTGGTTCTGAGAATATTGACTTGGAAGTTGACAGAAAGGATCAGTTTCAAGCTGCTCAAGCTCAACTAAGTGATATGGACGAGACTAGTAGGGAGGTTTCTACAGTGGATGCAGGTCAGGATAATACAAGCTTTGCTGGAGATGATGTTTTTGAGATGAAAGAATTTTCAAATAAAAGTAATTTGAAGGAAGCTCCAAATTATATAGGAACTCTAGTGGAATTTCCTACTAGAACTGAAAAAGACTTGATTTTTAATGAGAGCTCTGGGTTGGATGAGATTGAATATAGGCAAGTTCAATCTTTATCTGGAGGCGAAGATAATGTTGCAAGTGCTGATAGCAGTGAAGAAGCTGCTACAAATGAGATACTCTCTTCTCCGGTTTATGGAAGTTTTTCTGGCGAAGATTCGACTGAAAAGGATGGTGCTAAACATGAGCTTGAGAATGTAATTTCTCAACCTAAAGAGGAGGATATCAGTTCCCATGGAGAGGAAAACGATTCTCTAAATGATGCTGAAAGTATCATTGAGGAGTTAGTTCTACAAGGGGAAAGTATGAGGGATAGTACAAGGCCTCTGAAAAAATATCACTCTGCCTTGAAGCCCCTAGAATTGGCTGAGGAAGCTGAAAAGAAGCAGGCCTTCACGGCTATGCACTTGGAAGAGGGTGCTGCTGCTCAACCAATGAGACTTGATGGAGTTCATAGGGGTTCTAATGTCTTGGGTTACTTTGATGTAGATGATAACAACACTATTAGTCAAACCCTGTTATCTCAAGCTTTCAGGCGAGAACATGGATCTTCACAGGTCTTGGCTGTTCACCTCAACTACATTGCTGTGGGAATGTCCAGAGGATCGATTCTTGTGATGCCAAGCAGATACTCTCCACATCATGCTGATGACATGGATGCTAAGGTTTGTTTTTGTGCTAATTAGCTTTGTGCACCAGTACCTTATTACAGCGACTGACCATTCTGAGTTAGGTTTCAACAAAAAGTATTGGTCTATTCCAAAATATATTGTTCTTTCTTTCTTCTTTGAACTTATGTGAATTTAATTTAACAAATATTTAGCTATATGCACTTCTGAGAAGGAAATTACTCATTGCTTATTGTAGAATCTCTATATCTGTATTGTGGATATTTACTTGTTACTTAAAGTTAAAGCTTTTAGATGCTACTGAATTATTAAATATGTTTCTTTCTGATGGCAGAAATGTCTATATATTTCAGATGTTGATTTTTGGGTTGCCAAGAGATAGACCTCAAGTCCCTGTAACTTCCTTGAGCTTTAATCAGCAAGGGGACTTGCTCTTTGCAGGATATGGTGATGGGCATTATACTGTATGGGATGTGCAAAGGGCCTCTGTGCTTAAAGTCATCACTGAACATAAAGCTCCAGTGGTGCACCTTTTATATTTAGGGCAGGATTCTCAAGTTACTCGTCAGTTTAATGTGCTTAGCGGTGATACTAAAGGTGTAGTTAAGTTAAGCCGGTTTAAAGTGCTTCCCTTGATCAACATGATCTCCCTTTCGAAGTCACAGGTAAAAATATCCTTTTCATGCTTCTCAACTGGCATGAATGACGTGAATGGCTAGATTGAATAATATACTTTAATACATTTAATCAGGAAATACTAACGGAAAACAATAGCACTACAATATGTGCTGTGCCACTACTATCTGGTGAAAGTTATGGAGGTGCAATGATGGCTTCTCTAGATGGAGGCAACCCTTCTTTGATTGAGGAAGGTGTGGTCATATTTGGCACACACCAATATGCTCTTGTGGTATGAAGCTTTTAGAAGATTCATTTCCTTGGAAGGACCTCACAATCTCCTCAAAACCCAAAATCTTTTTAAATGATCAGTTTAACCTTCATTCCTACTTCTTGCTCAGGACTATTGTTTCACTGTCTATTGCAGGCAAAAATAAGCCCCACGTTTAAAGTTTATGCTAAAATTGCACGCTCTGATGGTGTTAGGGAGGGTTCAATGCCATATGCTGCTTGGAAGAAATGTATGGGATCACTTATTTCTTCAGTTGTTATGTGTGAATTTTGCCTATGGTTACTTTGCATTGAGGCTTGCTAAGATTGTTTTTCTTGCAGCAGAAAGTATGTCCATTGAAACATCAGAAAATGTTTCACTGCTTGCAATTGCTTGGGATCGAAGAGTTCAGGTGGCTAAGCTGGTGAAATCAGAGCTAAAAGTTTGTTGGAAATGGACTACAGATAGCTCAGCAGTTGGGCTGGCATGGTTGGATGAACAGGTGTATAAATTTCTTGGTGTTTTATCAGGAACTTACTTTTTCTGTCATTTATCTGCAATATGTGGCGTACTTGCATTTAGTTTTTGACAGAAGTACAAAGATTACAAGGGTCTTTTACTTGTCCAGATTTTGGTAATCCTCACGGCAACTGGACGACTTTGTTTGTTTTCAAAAGATGGGAACTTGATCCACCAGAGAAGTTTTGCTATGGATGGATCTTGTGGAGATGATCTCATGTCATACCATGCCTACTTCAGCAATGCTTTTGGAAACCCTGAGAAAGCGCATCACAATTGTTTAGGTGTCAGGGGGGCAACTTTGTACATTCTGCGGCCATCCCAGCTTGTTGTTTCACGCCTTCTTTCCTGGAAGGAACGTATAGAGGTTTTGCATAAAGGAGGTGACTGGACGAGTGCGCTGAACATGGCTATGTCTCTTTATGATGGTCGAGCACAAGCAGTTATTGACCTTCCAAGTAATTTGGATGATGTTCAGAAGACTCTTATACCATATCTTGTACAGTTGCTGCTGTCATATGTAGATGAGGTATTCTCCTACATAGCAGTGGCATCTGGCAACCGACAGGGGCAGTCAGGCCAATCAAATGAATCTAAGTACGACGCTGACTTTGTGCATCCTGATATTAAGGAGCAGTACACTGTGGTTGGTGGTGTTTCTGTTGAATTCTGTCTTCATATCAAGAGACTTGATGTTCTATTTGATGAAATTTTTCCGAAGTTTGATGCTGTGAATCACAAGGGTATGTTGCAATGTGTTTAGACTTCAACTTCCTGCCTTATGTCTCATGTCAACTATTTGCAAGCTTGATTCTGCTTTTGATGCCTCCTTGATGAAAAAGAAAATTGCTTATCATAACAAAACTGCAAAATATTAGTGATGCCTCCAGTACCATAGTGAATGAACTAGGTTAACGATTTATGAGGAACTGATTATAATAGGATGGGCATATTGTTAAGCAGCGAGTTTGAATCGAAGGGACAAACCATAGTTTGAATGAACAATTATTTCACGTCTGTTTGGTAACTTTTGCTTTCTCCCCTAGCCCCCTCCTCTCCTGCCTACTAAACTCTGGAACTCAACTTTCTGTTGCTCGGACTCTCCGAAAATCGTTGGGTGCGTGTCGGATCCTCCAAAAGTAGTGCGTTTTTGGAGGATCCGACACGGGTGTGACAGCATTTTGGAGAGTCCGCAACATAGCTTTCTGTAGTAACTGACATCCTGACATCCAATTTGTTAGAAAACCTACAATATCCATTTTTCTGGCCGTATAAAACAAATTAATTTTTTTTTCCAGAAAACTAGTTATATATGGATAAGTAAAATAAGGAAAACTGATGCATATTGGAGCCCCAGCGGATTGGCCTAGTAGTCCCTGGTCTGACAACCTTGAAAGTTCAATTTCTAACAGAGGTTCACATCTGCTTAAGACTTAGCCGGCAAAGTTACCGGTTTCTGTGCTGGTGGGAGTTAGTAGGTACATGAAAGATTAGTTGGTCTGCTCAGGCTAGTTTGGACACCACTGTTATTAGAAAAGGTATTAGAATAGAGACGTTTAACAGATTGTTATTTAATCCTTTAATTCCATTCGTGTTCCCCTAATTGAAGTCTGGGCTTTTACTCCTTATTTTGCTTCAATTTGCAACATGTGTTATCATGATGAAGTTAATAGTCTGTTCCAACTATATGTTTTCATGTACAGATACTTTTTTGGAGCTTCTGGAGCCATATATTTTGAAAGACATGCTAGGATCTTTACCACCTGAGGTATTTCCGTGGTTTTGATTTGTGATGAACTTTTGAATTGGGTTTTTGTTACAGTCTTATTACTTTACTGTGTCACTGTTGCACACTTGCTTTGTGGTTCATTTATGAAAGTTTATAATGTTGCTGTTGATCTAATTTGATCTGTTATTGCTGAAGATAATGCAAGCACTAGTGGAGCACTACAGCACTAAAGGTTGGTTACAGCGTGTTGAACAGTGCGTCCTCCACATGGACATGTTGTCCCTGGATTTCAATCAGGTATTGCTGCATGATTTATACCCGTCATTTAAGTTGCTCGGACACAGGGGCGGGTGTCCGATACCGGTGAGGATCCTTCGAGATGTAAATTCTAAGATCCGGGGATACGGATCCTAGTAGGGATACGGGTACGGGGATCTGGCTAAAATTAATTCAAAATAAAATAAAAAAATCTCTAAATTATTAGCTTGTAAAGTATGGACTTCTTTTTTATTATCAAATTATAGATAAGTAATGGATTGATTTCCTAGATAAGATATGCTATTTTCTACAAATTTACCCTAGTTTTGGTCCTGATTTCAGGAATCAAATTGCATCTCGTCTCGAATTTTTTCATCCGTCGTGATCAAAGTACTCAAAATTGTTTGACCAAATTCGGTACGGATCCCATGCCGACACCCATACTAGTGTCGTGTCGACACGGATGCGGCACCTAAACTACCGTGTCGAAGCAACTTAGCCCGTCATGAATGTTTTGGTTAATAAGACAGAAGTGCAAAGGAGATTGTCCTTAAACAGGGAAATATTGCATCTAAAAAGTTGCATGAATGAAATAGAGCTTGCATTATAGGCTTGATCTGCAATTGTTTTTTCTCTCTTTCCTGTGGATTTGTTGGACTTTTAACTGTTAAATTTTAATCTACTTTGTAGGTTGTTCGCCTATGCAGGGAGCATAGGCTGCATGGTGCATTGATCTACTTGTTCAACAAAGGTCTTGATGATTTTAGGACTCCTTTGGAAGAGCTCTTTTTAATTTTGCGAGATAGCACAAGAGAAAGTGCTACTGCTCTTGGGTAAGTTGATAAATGCGTATAATTATTATAAAAAAATAAATGTGTATAATTGTTTGAACATGTCTCGTAACTTCTACAAATTTAATGCCCCCATCTAATGTAAATTTCTGCTAAAGTAGGTGATCCGATTCCTAAAGTTTCATCCATTTTTTGACATCTTTTGAAATGTACTTGGTGTTTCAAGTAAACAAACTTCACTTTCTTTGTGGAAACAGGTATAAGATGCTCGTTTACCTCAAGTACTGCTTCCAAGGTCTTGCTTTTCCTCCAGGTTGGTCTGCAGTATGCTATATGTAACTTATACACAATTAAATTTGAGATGGTTTACCGCTTGATAAACTTCTTTTTCTATGCTTGCTTGAACAGTAAACTGCCGCTAGTTATTTCGTGCTTAATAGATTGATAACAGAAGAAAAAGGGTTATATTTTGGGTCTCACTTCCTAGCAACTCTATTATTTTTCTCTATTGTGGTGGTCGATTCTTGTGATATCAGTTAAATTTGAAAGATTTGACGGTTAGTTCAACTGAGGAAATGAGCTAGATTAAAAGAAATGTGGAACTGTCAAATATTGTATGCACATTTGATGTTAAAATATTCAGCTTCACGTATTTTAAGGGCAATTGAATGCATTTGACGTTTCCCTTGTTTGTGTGAGCATCAGAGCCATCCAGGTGACAATTACTTTGGTTGGTATATGGTTGTGTTGGTTTCTTTTGTTTGAAGAAGTTGAAGTACTTTAAGGAGAAGTTTTTGGATAGATAGTAGTTCACGGAGAAGTTGAAGGATAGGAGCAAGAGATTTTGGGGAAGTAAAAAATGGGATAAAGAAGGTGCTAGAGAATCTTGAGAAAGTTAAAAGATGAGAGGAATATTCCCCCAAGACATATGGGGTTATTCTCAAAATCAATTTCCATATTTTCCCACAATATCCACCGTGACATGTTGCATTGCCTATATGCTGTTCTATTTTCATATATAGTCTTTGAAGACTGGCACAATAGATCTCCTATTGATATGTGCACCTCGTGATCTTGTCCAAGGGAGAAACAAGGACTGGGGATGGGGAGTTTATGCTGAAGATAATGAAACTTTAATTAAAAATATTTTTTTAGCTATTCTGCATTTCTGCTTTTTCTTCTAGGGAAAATGGCCATATATGCCAATAAACTATGCGAATTAGGACAGATATGCCCATCGTTAATAGTTTGGCACAGGTATGCCCAATCCCTCCGATACTTGCTCATCATGCCCTTAGTTTAACAGAACCACTATTTTGTCTTTCTTAACTAATTAATAATTGAACCCAACATAAATCTGCTTACCCGATCCCTTAGGACTTGACCACCCTTATTTCAAAGATATTTTTTAATATATTATTTTTGTTTGATTGAGAATTGTGTGATAATCATATTTATTTATTTGAGTAATTTGATAATCGATTTTTTTTGTTATACATCATTTCGGGAAGTAATCCTACTAAAAGTAGTACTTGATATTTATTTGTTATTTTAATAATATAATATTCGAACTAGTTTGTGCTTTCTTCCATCATTTTACCATCTATTTTTATTTTTCTCACAATCTATTTGGATTTTTCACCAATACAAATACAAATTAAATAACTCCATATTCACTATAACTTAACCTGATGGATCTGTTTTTTAGATAAGTGATCATTATATGATTAATTATTAGTTTATTGGATTATTTTCTGCATTACAAATTTGTTATGAAATAAGTAATAAATTGTTAAAACAGTGGTGCTTCTTTTCCATTTTTATTAATAAATTATTTCATAACAAGCACCTCTGCTAAAACAGTGGTACTTCTTTTCCATTTTTATTAATTAATTATTTTATAACAAATATTATTTCATAGCAAGCACCACCGAGAAAAATAAAAATAGATGGTAAATGATTGAAGAAAGCACAAACTAATTCGAATATTATATCATTAAAATAATACATAAATATCAATTGTTACTTTTAGTAGGATTATTTCCCGAAATGATGTATAAAAAAATTGATTATTAAATTACTCAAATAAATAAATATGATTATCACATAATTTCTCAATCAAACAAAAATAATATATCAAAAAATATCTTTGAAATAAGGGTGGGTCGGGTCCTAACAGATTGGGTCAGCAAATTTTGGTTGGGTCCGGTTATTAGTTATTTAAGAAAGATAAAATAGTGGTTCCGTTAAATTAAGGGCATGAATGAACAAGTATTGGACGGATTGGACATATCTGTGCCAAACTATTAACGACATGCATATCTGTCATAATTCGCATAGTTCGCTAGCGTATATGACCTTTTTCCATTTTTTCTATATGAGAGAAGTGTATTGACAAACAGCACAAAGGCTGTGCAGGAGCCATATTTGCAATACAAAACATTAAAAGATGTGTCGTTGTTCATCTTACGAGGACTCAATAATCTCTATTAAAGGTTGAGCATCTTCTAAAAAGCTTTCTTTACACCAGAAGTGAAATAGAAATATATAATTCATTTTGATTTTCTGTATTAAATTACCGCTTCCTTCAGAGCATCTTGCATTTCTTTCCCCCCATATCGTCCACCATATGCATGCTGGAGTTGTCTTCCACCACTTCTCTCTGCTTCTTGTGTGGACCTTCCTGTGGTATTTTCACACGCTATCTTTTACTTACTGTGCTTTTTGTGTTTAGCCTCAAGCAATTCATGATGAACTGTGTTGCAGGGCGTGGAACTCTCCCTTCCACACGTGTGCTGTCTCTTAAAAGAGAGCTCGTGCAATTTTTGTTGGAGGAAGCGAGTTCTCCAAATTCTTCTGCAGCAATGTGCTTACCATACAGTGGACCGCACCCAAACCTGCTCTCTCTGTTAGAGCTCGACACAGAGGCCACCTTAGATGTTTTCCGATATGCATTTGTAAAAGGTGGAAACGAAAGTTTCAGTCCTGCATGGAATCCAGCTAATTTAAAGACGGAAACAACTGAAATAGACATTTTAGCTATTGAAGGCGAAAACTTAGTTCAGAAAGTAGTAGATGTTCTTGCTGCCATTCTTGATATGAGTTATTTCCAAACTGGTGATTTTTTTAACAGTAAAGACGAAAGATGTAACGACATTTGGCCTACAAAGAAAGATATTGAGTACATATTAGATTTTATTTCCTTTTTTATTTCCTTTGAAAAAGCTACTGTTTCAAAAGATACCCTTCGTCAAATTCTTGAGTACCTAACACTGGGGAACGAAACTTACTCCAATGTGTCTGGGCGTATTGTTGAAACCTTCAACAGAAGACAGAAGCAACTGACTGCACTGTTAGAAGTTTTGCCAGAGGAAAATTGGGATGCACATTACTTACTGAATTTATGTGAGAGGGGTCAACTGCATCAGGTACTTTTCGTTGTTAACTGTTTCTTTTCCTTTCTCTTCTATCATGTATCATCTAATTCCATTTATTTAAGAAGACATGCTTATTATTTTAGGTCTGCGGCTTAATTCATGCCATCCGACATCAGTATCTTTCTGCTTTGGACAGTTATATGAAAGCTGTTGATGAGCCTATTCTTGCTTTCATATTTATTGATGGCATGTTGCGGCAACCGAGAGGCAAAGAATCTGATGCTTTTAGATCAGCAGTCATTTCTCGAATCCCAGATCTACTCAAGTTGAACAGGTTGCTATACAATTCCATAAAGCTTGTCCTTCATAGTCAAGCTGGATTTTCATGAGATGAAGTTCAATTCAATGCAAGCAACAAGTTATTTAACCTATTATTTTAGAGGAGAATCACATGGTGCTGGAATATCTTTGCTAATTTTGGTATTCTGCAGGGAAGGAACCTTTTTTCTGATTGTCAATCATTTAGGAGAGGAGAAGGATTACATTTTGTCTCAGCTGCGGTCTAATCCTGAAAGTCTTTTCCTTTATCTGAAGACGCTCATTGAAGTTCATTCAACAGGCACCCTAAACTTCTCTTCTCTAAGAAAAGATAATGCTTCAGACTTTCGTGGAAGCAAGAGAGTTATGTCCTCTGAAGTCTACCTGGAAAGCTTGTCTGACTTACCTAAGCTCCTGCAGAATTATCCAATTCACATAACTGATGAAATGACAGAGCTTTATATTGAGGTGAGTATTGTTCTCAACTGAGTAATGTGTACATCGAAACTTGTTCAGGGGCATCATTTGCTCCTTCCCATGAATATAAGTTACATTTTGCTTTTATTACAGTTACATACTTTCAGCCTTCTGTCACTCTCCTGTATATATAAGTTTGAATTATGTGCTTGTTTGTGCTGTCCTAATGCCATGTCTTTCCCAGGCGCCCTCCCTTGTTTATTCACATCCTTACTCCTATCCTGTACCTTCCGCAAAAAATTCAACATATTATCAGAATAGCTGCCTTTGGATGTTCTAAGCAACAGTCAAATGTTGTCTAAACATAGAAGAAAAGCAGGTTTCGTACTGACATTTTTGTCTGGTACTCATACATTGGTAAAAATGCTCCATATTAGAGGTCTACCCTTTATCCTATATAGGTAAGAGAGCCTTTCTACTTCACTTTCTTTACTTCAACTTTAGCTTATCGAGCATGAACTTTTCTCCTGATATGCCCTGTCTTGATGGAATACCTCCTCTCTCTCTTTTTTTTAATCAAGTAATTGAAGTTTCACTAAAAATGCATCAAGAGGATGCTAAAAATTACAGCAGAGAGCAAAAGAGAAAAGCTCCTATATGGTGCTTTGCTGTATGTGGTCTAAGGAGCTCTAAGTAAAAAAACTGATAAAAAATTATTAGCATGGAATCTACACCAGCAAAAGACGTTTTTAAGGACCATCAAATCATCTGCAATTTCTTTCAGTCCATAAGCACCAAAAAGTGCAAGCTGGTACCATCTGCCATATCTTCCGGATGGACTTACTTTCCACTGCCTCCAACTTCTGTAGGCTTCTTTGATTTGAAAGGGCATTAGCCAGTGTACCCCAAAAGGCAGAAGAAGATACTTCATATCTCTCTCTCTATCTGACAGTGAAGTAGGAGGTGACATGTCAGATGCTATAGGCACATATAGCATCTACTGCTGAGAGGATTCTTATCAAATTTGCATGTGTTTAACAACAACTAGATAAGGCTATCCAACTGAAGCAAGCTATTTTGGTAGGATTTTTGACCTTCCACACTATCTTCCATGTCAATCTTCTATGACTCTGCTGCTGCTGGACATATTGAAGTAGCATCATTTCACAGAAAAAATACCACTGTTACCACAACTCCACCCCAACTTACATCATGAGGGGGTTGACTGTTACTTTTAGCCTTGATAGAAGATTTACTACTTCTTCCAGTTCCCTGTCATGAATATTTCTTCTGAAAAGTTCGTTCCAGTTGCCTTCTACTCTACAATGACTTACAGCAGCATGTGGGGATGAGGGCAAAAGGTATAGGTGCTGGAAATTCCTCTTTTAAAGAGTTATTTCTAAGCCGTCTATCTTCCTAGAACCTGGCATATTTACTATGACATATGTTGAATGAGTGTTTTGGCTAAATTCATCCCACAACTAACTGGTGTATTTTCCATGGACCCTCTCTTTTGCCTCCAGTAGATATGATCGACTACTTTTCAGCCTATTTCTTTAGTGCTATCTTAGTTTTATATTCTCAGTCAGTGTTTTGTTGCATCTAAATATAGTAATCTGGCGGTTTTGGTACCATCCCTGCTGTTAGTGATAATAACCCAGACTCTGTGTTGTAAAAACCAGAGTATATAGCTTTTCTTAGAAGTCTGCTTCAGAATATAGATCTCTGCAGGACCTTCATGCTTCACAACTAAGGCTTTTAATGAAAGTTGCTTCTTTCCATGTCAAAAAGAAGCCACTTCCATTTAGAGCCTTAGTGTGAAGCATGACTTAGGTCCTGCAGATGCAATTTAGTCTTATACTGCCATTTAAGTCCAATATCTTCCTTATGCAATTTCTTTTGTGTAGCTCTTATGTAGGTATGAGCCTAAGTCAGTCCTTGGATTTTTGGAGACTTTTGAAAGCTATAGGGTGGAACGCTGCTTGCGTTTGTGCCAGGAGTATGGAATTGTAGATGCAGCTGCTTTCTTGTTAGAAAGGGTTGGTGACATTGGAAGTGCCCTTTTGCTTGTTATATCTTCTCTTAATGAAAAATTCATCCTGCTTGATACTGCTGTTGAAAGTAAACACTGTGATGCAGCTCCCGAGCATTTCAAAGCTATTTTAAGCAAGAAAGAGGTTTGTTTCCTCTAATACTCTTTTATGATAAGGTTTGTCCTGTTAGGTCTAGTCCTTCAACATCTTATTCTCTTGCAGGTCACTGACATACTAGATATTTTGCGCACTTGTATTGGACTGTGCCAGAGAAACAGCCCCCGGTTGGACCCTGATGAAGCAGAGAGTCTCTGGTTTCAATTGCTTGATTCGTAAGCCAATCTCCTTGATTTTCTTATTTTCTTGCTTACCTTTACTATTCATGTTCACCCAGTTTCACTATAACGGGGATGCAAATGAAAGAGGCAACTGCTTCCCTTCAGGTCACTTGAAATCTTTAGTTCCATTTTTCATTTACTTCGACAAGTTTGTATTCCTGTTAGTAACTTTACACCTGAACATTGAACTCTTACTTTACGTGAAAATATCAAGATTCTTAATTAGTAATCTCCATTTTTAGCAATTTCACTGAAATTGAAATAGAAACAAGGTCTTTAACAATATCTAACTACTTAATGTTTTTTCTGTCCATAATAATCTTTTCTATTTGCCCAATGGATTTCAAATCGCCTGAACAAAAATGGATCCTTACATAAATGTTACCTTCTCAAAAAAAAAAAAAAGGATCCTCACATCACCTGCTTATTGATTCCCTCATTTTATTCCTGGTACAGTTTTTGTGAGCCTTTGATGGATTCACATGATCATAGTAAAATAAGGTACAAAGAAGAAGAATGCATGCAAGAAGGTCAGCAGGCTTGCAAAATTCAGTGGAAGGTATCAAAATCTCATATAAATGCTCACATCCTCAGGAAATTGCTTTCTGTGTTTATCAAAGAGATCGTCGAAGGAATGATTGGATATGTAAGCCTCCCAAGGATCATTCTAAAGCTTCTTTCAGATAATGAAACACAGGAATTTGGTGATTTTAAACCTACTATACTGGGGATGCTTGGAACATATGATTTTGAGAGGCGGATTTTGGTAGGTTTCATTTTATGTTTCTTCCTCATCTCTCCTATCTTGTGAGTAAGGCGTGTCAATAAGATTATCATTGATCATCATTCGTTTACGCTATGTAAATTGCTTGTGATCTTTACTCAAATAGGGTTTTCCTTCTTGTTTGGTGTCAATGTATATCCTTTGGCCTACACCTTTTTCTTCAATGTGTTAAACCCTTCAAAACTGTGAGTTCTCTCAAGCAAAGATTTTGATTAATTGATGGAAATATGAAAATCTGAAAAAATAATGAATGCACACTTGTGCATGAGCCATCGAAGTCCGTTTTCTTCCTTTTGTTGTTCATTTTAAAGGTTGTATTCTTGCGACATTGACATCCTGTGCAAGTAACTCTTTCTGTTGCTTGGATCCCAGTTTCAAACTATCTCTAACTTCTATGTAGAAACCTCAATGTGGAAAACTGATTTGCTTCACTACTTGATGTATTTTGTTTGAATAACTTGAGAGGCGGCGAAACCATCAATCCTGACTTCTAACCAGAACAGCTAACTTGAAAAGAAAAAAAAAATGGTAATTTTCTGTGGAATTAGCTGTTCATATCAGCAAAGTAATACCACTGCATTAAACTTGCCACTTGCCATTTTGGTAAGCAACCCCCATTTCCAACAGAGAGGTTGTGAGTTCGAATTTCCCCAAGAGCAAGGTGGGAAGTTCTTGGAGGGAAGGATGCCGGGGGTCTATTTGGAAACAGCCTCTATACCCCAGGGTAGGGGTAAGGTCTGCGTACACACTACCCTCCCCAGACCCCACTAAGTGGGATTATACTGGGTTGTTGTTGTTGTTGTTGTGTGGGGTGGGGGGTGGGGGGGGGGGGGGAATAAGGTCTAGGTCTTCAAGGCTCCATTCTTTTCTGATAAAGGATTTAGACCTGGACTCTTAAACTAACTTTGCCTACCTATGACTCTGATTCTTCGTCAAAGCTGTCATGCAGTATTTTCATAGTGACAACTTCCCTACTCTGTTACAGGACACTGCTAAATCATTGATTGAAGATGATACATATTCCTCCTTGAGCTTACTTAAGAGAGGAGCTTCTCATGGATTTGCACCGCGGAGCCTCCTATGTTGCATTTGTAACTGTCCCCTCACAAAAGATTTCTCAGCTTCTAGCATTCAAATTTTCAGTTGTGGTCATGCAGTACATCTCCAATGCGAACCTCAGGGAAATGAAGCTTCATGCAGGGGCAGCTCAGCTGGATGTCCTATTTGTATGCCAAGAAAGAATTCAGAGAGGTTGAGAAGTAAATCCGTGCTTGTAGAGAATGGATTGGTGAAGACTCTATCAAAATCCCATCAAACACATGGGATGACTGCTCTTCATCCCCATGAGAATGACGGTGTCGACAACTTCTATGGTCTCCAGTCCATTTCAAGGGTATGCAAATATTTCACTTTGTTATAATTGTGTGGTTGATATTACCATGCGCTTCCCCCCTCTTCCGCACGCACCCCAAAATTTAGGCTCCACTGATCACATGTGAAACTTTTACAGTTTGACCTCCTGCTTAATCTTCAAAAGAACCATCAGTCAATGCAAATAGAGAATATTCCTCAGTTGAGGCTTGCACCACCTGCTGTGTACCATGAAAAGGTTAAGAAAAGAAATGTCCCCTCAGCTGGAGAAAGCAGCAATGGTCTGCCAAAAATGGAGAAACCCAGCAGGAGCAAGCATCTCAGAGATGTAAAACTTAAAGGATCATCTTTAAGGTTCCCCCTAAAATCAAACATATTTGGTGAGATTGCTGTTTGCACATGCTTGATCTTAGATGTGTACCTCTAATTTCTAAAGCTTGTTTAAATGTCTGTAGGAAAAGAGAAGAACATTAAGATGTGACCAGCTCATGGACGGCCAAAGTTAGGTGATTTTCCTCTGTGGAAGCTACTAATCTGATCGTTATTTTCTGGGTTTATCTTCATTAAGCTTGTTGTTATAGCAGAAATTGAATTGGCGAGAGGAACAAACTGTGGCTAGTACTGAGCCTGAGGTTAGATATTAGGATGTTCTGCTCTGTACATTTGGTATCTGCCCCATTTTATTTATGAGATAGGGGGACAAATGAATTGGAACTGCACTCAAGTTCTGAATTTGATTAAGTTTTTCCAGTGAGCCTTTAAGATAAACTCAAATTAATTGTAAACTTTTATCTGATTTTCAACACTAATGAAGTGGTATAGATGATATTTTGGAGCAAACAGTAAACAGATGGGAGGACATACTATCAACTTATTTTGAGAAAGGAGAACTAAGATTTTTAATTGCATTTGAATTTTAAGATGTTGAATTGGTCAAAATAAAATAGGTTCCCTGAAAGATAATACAAATACTTATCATCGACACCATGAACCAATATGTTTGTTGGTAACAACAATTTCACCAGAATGATTATCGACTTCTCAACGTATGACCTCTCTTAGCCAAGACAAATTTTAGCTAAGCATCTTCGAGCTCCTATATTCAACTGAATTTGATGAATAATGTAGGAACTAAATGGTAATCGAAGGCAGAAGAGGCCAGGGTCCAAAGTCCAAACTCCTCGTTACGAAGACAACAATAGGGACTGGAAAGCGAGAATCATCATTATTTGCCACGTCCATATCACCCCAAAGTGTTTGGCTTTCTTCTGCGGTTGGGTTTTGAAGCTCTCCCAGTTGAGCATTTGATTGAGCTGATGAAGATATAAACGAGGACCACTGTGGCCGGATCGAATGGTGTTTGCTTTCTTTCCTTGAGCCCAGCATCTTCTCTCTGGTTTCTTGGGTTGGGGACTCCGAGAAGGGGCACCCTCACTTTAAGCACATCCGTAAGCTTCGCTCTGAGCAAGGGCACTTTGTAGCATCCTCTTGGCCTCTTTGGGGTCAACTAAGACATCGACCTTGGGACATATGATAAAACCTTGCGGAAGTCCTGTATCAAGCAAAAAACAGAATTAGCTACTTTTTCATGAAATCACCTGTGTTCGTGCAAAGATAAAAAGGAATAAGGTTTTGGTTTACCATGACTTTTAGCCTTTCACCCGTATTTGGGACTCATCTCCTTCCATCGATGGGATTTCTAGAGTCGTGATTTCCAAAATCTTCTGAACTCGCTGGTCCAAGTCTTGAACCCGTTGCGGTCCCCATCGGGCAGCTGAAACACAAGAAACTTAAAAATCAATAACAACGGGAAACGATCTTTTCATGAAGAAAGGAAGTGGGTGACCGAAAACTTACGAAAGCGGTTCCACGACTCCTGAAAAGATGGAGTTGTGGTCGAGATGATGTCCCTCGTAGCAATGACAACGAACCTTTTCATCCATCTACGATTATTGTCATCGTCTATGCGAGTGAAGAGAGTGTGGTGACCATGCTTGCTGAAGTTTATTACTCCCCCACGGAAGATTTTGGGTGAGTAAAAGTTCATCATGTGTGCAAGGGTTAGCGTTTTCTCGGTCTTATCAATCCCCAAACGTGGGAGGCGAGACCGGCACCTGGTGCCTTACCTATCCTTGCATACCAACTTGCGACTAAGAGATTCTAAGCAAATAATTTCATGCTTTAGCCATGGGCTATATTGCAAGACAATTGCGAATACTTACTGAATCTCAATATAAAGCTGGACCGACAAGGCCATCATAACTACTACAGGTGACAAACCAATAAAATGTATATAAAAGGCCTACAAGCCCAATATACTGCATTAAGTGACTAGATATGTCTACAAGCCTCTATTGATGGATATACTATGATCGGAACAGGGTCCTGACCTACTCATAACATATATACAAAGATATACGTAAAGCTCTAGACCTGGCAACTCCGAAGGGTATGAAGCTTATCGATCAAGCTGAACTTGGGCAACATCTAATGAAGAGGTTTACCCGTCTATCTGTCTGAACCTGCATGCATGAAATGCAACGCCTCCAGAAAAGGGACGTCAGTACGAAATAACGTATCGAGTATGTAAGGCAATATACTGAAGCTGAAACTAAATTGATAATATAATAACTGAGAGCAAATGGGAGTCAACTGCTCTGCTGTAATAGGCTCTGCTGTAGTAGGCTCGCTCATAAGCGCTCGGCCATACTAGGCTCTGTATCTCGACCAACTGGGCTAGCTCATAGGCGCTCGACCACAGTAGGCTCGGCATATAACTTACCATCTGATCAGAGGTTGCCCAATAGGGGCCTGCCCATGGATTATAGCTCGATGGTAATAAAAATACTTTAATACTATATATATATATATATATATATATATATATATATATATATATATATATATATATATATATATATATATATATATATTGGGTAATCTTATTACATAATTATGGATACACGGTAACATTATAAGTTTACATATAAGAGAGGGAGAGTACCGAGTAGGATTTTTACAACATAAGGTTTTAAAATAATTCTACTACGCTGTTAATGTCTGATAATCTTAATACTTATACATATCCAGAAAGTTTTGCAAGAAGTCTTAGTTTAAGTTTAGGAGAATTTATTTGGGACGTAGACACAGGATTTTATTCTATAGTAGACTACGCTATACACTTTATTTATATAACAGAAAATAGTAGATTTTGTGTAGATTTATTTAATAAGCAGTTATATCTTATAATTAGAATATTAGATATACATTTATCTAGCCTTTCACATTATTATTATAGATTATAGACGATAATATCCTAGAACATAGTTTCTATCAATATCTATATTATATATCCATATTCTCTATTATTTTATTTTCCCTTTATTTTTCCAATATTCTCTATTTTTGTTATTTTCTCTTTATTTTTTATTTTCTCTTTATTTTTGTTATTTTCTCTTTATTTTTGGTATCAGAGCAAGAAGATTTTTGGACCACTATTTTATGAGACAACAATATATTTCTAAATATATAAGCTGTTATTATCATATAATCTATATTACTATAGAAAATATAAAAGTTCATATTGAATATAAAAAGACTTTAGAACAATATCAAAATAATTTTAGTACACCAGAACTAAGTGACTTTAATAACTTTCTACTTTTTGAATTACAAAGAATTAATTTTGAAATAGAACAAGAAAGAATTTATCTCAGATCAATTAAAAGTAAAATAAAATATATTCCATTAGGATAGCATATATGTTAAGACAACATCCAGTAACTAAAGTAATAAGGTGTAATTATTGGTGGTTAAGAAGAGATATAACAGCAAAACAGGAGTTAAAGAAAGAAATAAAAAAGACTAAAGCTTTATTAGCATCAATTTTAGACTTAGCTAAACAAGTAGAAGTATCTGAATTAAAATATAATAGAGAACCAAGTTATATAGTAAAGTGTCTTATTAATCCACAAACTATATCAGCTCTACAGTGGGATATACAATATCTAGAAGGTCAAATAGATTCTTATGATAGATTAATAAAATATCATAAAGAGAGAAAAGTTTGGATACCATTAGGATAAAATCATAGCTAATTTAAAACATCTAGAATATTTAGACTTAAAAATCTATCCAGAAAAGAAATATAGAATATTAAAAGATAATATAGTAATAAAGTGTAATTTTAGTAGTGGAGGGCATATATTACATACTGAAGATAAACAATATAATACTTTAATAGATTTAATAATAAATTTTGGAGAAAAAACTCAAGAAAATAATAAAAATATAATAAGAACATTAGAATTAGTAGAGGTTGGACATATTAAACAAAGAAAGACTTTAGAAAAATTAGAACAAAATTTAGACTTTATAAAATCACAACAACTAGAAATAGATAGAAAAATACAATTTTTAAATAATAAATTTAATATAGAAAAAATACCTACTAAAAACGAAATAGAAAAGTTAATTAAGACTATTACAGAAAAGCCTAAAGAATTAGAAATACAAACAACTAAATTAGTAGAAAAAATAACTGAACAAGTAGAAGTATTAAAAGGAGAGATAAGCGCACTTAAAGAAAAAATAGATACTATAAAAGAAATCGCTCTTTCATGAGTGATATACCAATAGAATTAGATCCAATATATGAAGAAGTGTTAAAATTAACAGCAAAAATTCAACCAAATCCAGAAGGACTAAGTAATTATACTCCTCAAAGTAAAGCTGATCAAATAATACTAAAGCAGAATAATACATTAATAATCTTATTATTGGAAGTTAATAGAAAACTAGATAAAATTATTAAGGAAAAAGAAATTAAGACTGAAATTCCAAAGGTAGACGATTTAATAGAACAATTAAAAAGAGTTGAAATAACACCACAAAAAGAAAAAATAAAAGTAAGAAAACCACAAAAATGGACCTTTTTCCAAGTGGGTCAAGAAGAACAAACCAAGAAAGATCAAGAGTAAGTTTTTCAGAAAATAGAATAGGAAATAACATGTTAGCTAGAATTCTAACTAGAAAAAGACAAGAGGAAGATCAAAAACTAGAAGAAATAATAGATATAGATAAGGATATACAAATTTTTCAGCAAAACCAATTAAGATTATTAGATCCAAAAATATTATATAATACAGGATATTTTTCCACTAGTTCTCAATTATATAGACATTATTGAGAAGAACAATTGTCAGCTATAGGAAGTAAAGTAGAAACATTAAACTTAATCAATCCAGAATCAGTAAAACAAATAAAAAATTATAAAAGAAATTTAATGCATATGGGATTAATAGTAATTGGATTAAAAGGATTAACAAGAAAGAATTTAGGGACTAAAGTATTGATAGTAGTATATGATGATAGATGGTCAGATCAGAAGAAATCTATAATAGGTTTAACAGAAGTAGATATGACAAATAACGGAGGATATTTTATATTAGCCCAGATTTTATGATAAATCTAGCAGAATTTGGAAAAAATATAAAAATAGGAATACAGACTAAAGGGTATGAAGAAATGAACAATGGAAATAATCTATTAATATGTGTAGGTTTTATAGGAAAAATGGCAACAAATAGTAATACAAAATTTAAAATTAAGGTAGATGATGTAGTTGAAGTAATGGGAAATAAAGGTATAAAATTATTAAAACCTATTAAAATAGACCCAGAAGAATATGCAGGATTAGAGTGGAATTTAGAAGATTTTTCAAAACCAAAAATATTTAAACCAGAATCTCATTTAATGTATACAAATTCTAAAGGAGAAACATCAATTAGGTTTACTGATTATAATTACTCTACTCATAAAGATATAGATGGCGAAGATGAAAATAATGTTGAAGAAATTGAATGTATGAATGTTGAAATAATACATGAAGAATTTGAAGTAGACATAGCATTAGAAGAAGCAAGAAAATTAGTTAGAGAAAATAAAAATAAGACTTTCCAATGTAAAGGATGTAAACTAGGAAAATTAACCTTAAGGGATGTAGAAGAACATTTTAAGAAATATGAATTAAGTACAGATAATTTAGGATATAGAAAAGAATATAGGATACAAGAAAAATCAGAAAAATTCGACAAAATCTTTGAAGAAATACAAGATAGCTATGAAACAGAAACGGATTCAATAATTAGTTTAAAAGAATTAATGGAATCAGTTAGTTCTAGCCCAAGTCCATTTCAAAGAACAACATACCAAAGTACAGTAGATACTAGTACGGGGAATGTACCTAGAAGAAGAGTATACAGGATAGACCAAGAAACAGAAATAGAAAATGTAAGACCATCAGGAAAAAGGATGCCAATAGAAGAACCTATAAGATTACAAGAAGGGGGAAGTAAAGGTAAAATATTAAATATAGCAGCTCATGATCCACAAATGTGGAACTCAGTGATAGACCTATGGAAAGGAATAGTAGTAGCAGATTTTATAAAAACTTATAATGATACAGATGCAGAAACAATGTATAAATATATGGAAACCTTTTTAGGAGAATCAACAAAAGGTTTATGGGAAGCTTATAAATCAGAATTTCCTCAAGATTTTCAAAATTTAATAGCAATGGGTGCAAATCCTTATAATTTTACAAATAAAATACATAGTTTGATTACAGGGGAAGATCCAAATAGTGGATTAGTAGTGTTACAAAAGAATGCTTTAATAAAATTAGAACAATTAAGTATAAGTAGTTGGTTCCATATAAAGAAGTTTTTAAATGATTATTTTTACTATTGTACTATTAGTGGAAATGCTTTTGATCAAGAATTAGGTAAAAAATTATTCAACAAATTACCAGGAGTATTAGGAAGAGAAATAGAAGAACGATGGTATAAACGAGAAGGCGTAATACAAAACCCAAATACAAAATGGTCTATAGGACATAAAGTACAACATATTATGGAAATATTACAAGAAAAATGTACAAACTTACAAATACAAAAACAACTAAAACAGAACAATATGAGTTTCTGTAAATCAACTGTATATACAACTCAAAGTTATGATAAAAATGAATACAAAAAGAAGAAATACAAAAAATATAAACCTCAATACAATAAAGAATACAATAGAAAAAATTATTATCTTAGAAAGTCATCAGCTAGAAAGCCCTATTTAAATAGAAATAAACATGTTAGAAAATATAGAACAGATAGAAATTATAAAAATAAACTAGAATGTTTTACTTGTGGTAGTGTAGAACATTTAGCCAACACCTGTCCAAAAAGAATTAATAATAAAACAAGAAATTCACAGTTAATAGAAGATTTTCAAGAAACTTTAATAAATGTAGACGAATATATGTCAGACAACGAGAGTATATATTCTATAGTAAGTGTAGGTATAGACGAAACTCAAATAGAAACATCAGAATCAGAAGAAGAAGAAGAATTAATAAATGAAATAGGATTAGAGAAATTAGACTTAGAAGAAAATAACTTTGTAAATATATCAGAAGAATGTACTCATGAGTTTGAAATTAATAAAGGGTTAGATAGCAATCAGTGTTTTAAGTGTAAATGGTATCCTAGTAGAAATAAAAGAGCTAAATGTAAATTATGCTATTTAGAAGGATGTATTTTATGTATACAAAAAGATTTTGAAATAAAAATAAATAAAGAAGAAATTTATCAAGAGACAAATAATTCTCTTATAAATTTAAGAATAATTACATTAGAAAATAGAATAAATGAATTAGAAAAAAGAATACAAAAAATAGAAAAAGGGAAAGAAAAATTAGAAGATATAAGAAATGAAGAAGAAAGAGAATTGATGAGTATAGAAAATTATGATACACTAATATGTAACGAAGATAAAAAATTATCTACAATAAAAATTTTAGCAAGAATTAAAATAGAAGATTATGAAATAGAAACATTAGCTCTAGTAGACTCAGGATGCACGAGATGTATAATAAATAAAAGGATAGTTCCACCTAATTTAATAAAAACATTAGATAAGCCAGTAGCAGCCATGCAAATGGATGGAACTCATAATATTTATAAACATTATATAGATAAATCACAGATTAGTTTTGTAAATACATGTTTAGATTTTTACAAACCTAGTTATAAGGTAGATAAAATTTGGGTAAGAGACTTAAATATAAATGTTGATTTTGTGTTAGGTTTAAGTTTTATGTTACATAATAATGGTAGTTGTTTACTTAGTAGAGATGGAGTAATATTCTTTAAAAATATTACACAAACACCAGTACAAACAATAGAAGCCGCAACTAGGATAAGGACAAGATTAAATGAAAATCAGATAGACTTGCAAGAAAATGAGAAAGAATGTTGTAAAGAATGTAAAGATAATAAAACATGTTGTAGGACTAAAGAAGAAACAAAAAATCTAATATTAGAAGAAAATGAAGGTAAAGATATAATAGAAAAAGATTATACACTAATAGATATTGAAACAGAATTATACAATTTTAAAACAGGATTACAAAGAATAGGAATAATAAAGAACGAAAAAGATCTAGAAAATATAATAAAAATTTTAGATGAGATAGAAATAATAGGAGAAAAACCATTAAAACACTGGGAGAATAATAAAGTAATGTGTAAATTAGATATAATAAACCCAGAATATATAATTAAAACGGCTTCGATAGAAGCTACAAATGAAGACCTTAATGACTTTAAAACTCAAATTAAAGAACTTATGGATTTAGGTGTAATAAGGAGATCTATTTCTAAACATAGATCAGCAGCTTTTATGGTTAGAAATCACAGTGAAATGATAAGAGGAAAAGCGAGAATGGTAATAAACTATAAGAGACTTAATGATAACACTAGAACAGATGGATATAAACTACCTGATAAAACAGAATTGATAAATAGAATACAAGGTAAAAAGATATTTAGTAAATTTGATTGTAAATCAGGATATTGGCAAGTAAAAATGCATGAAGATAGTATAGAATGGACAGCATTTACTTGTCCAGAAGGGCATTTCGAATGGTTAGTCATGCCGTTTGGATTAAAAACAGCTCCACCAATTTTTCAGAGAAAAATGGATAATATATTTGGAGAATATAAAAGATTTGTCTTAGTATATGTAGATGATATATTAGTATTTAGTAAAGATATTAAAGAACATTTAGGACATTTACAAACAGTATTTAGATTATTTGTAGATAATGGAATAATTATTAGTAAAAAGAAAATGGAATTATGTAAAAGTTATATAAACTTTTTAGGAGTAGTTTTAGGAGAAGGAAAAATTAAGTTACAACCGCATATAGCTAAAAAAGCTTTAGAAATGCCAGACAAACTAGACAATATTAAAGAATTACAAAAGTTTCTAGGAATAGTAAATTATGCAAGAAATTTTATAAAAGACTTAGGAAAAATAGCAGGACCTTTATATGCTAAGACAGGATCTACGGGGCAAAAACATTTTAATACAGAAGATATTAAATTAGTACAAAAGATTAAAGAAAAAATAAAGAATATTCCTGATTTAACTATGCCATTAGAAACTGATTATTTAATTATAGAAACAGATGGAAGTTTTGAAGGATGGGGAGCAGTTTTAAAAGCAAAACCGAGTAAATATAGTGATAAAAATACAGAAAAAATATGTGCATACCAAAGTGGAAAATATAAAGAAAAGGAAATATGAGTAGTATAGATGCAGAAATCCTAGCTGTAATATACGGATTAAATAGTTTCAGATTATACATATTAAACAAACAAGAAGTAACAATTAGAACTGATTGTGAAGCCATTGTTAAGTTCCACCAAAAGATAAATTCAAAAAATAGTAGTAGAAGAAGATGGTTGAATTTTATTGATACAATATCAATATATAATTTAGTCTTTGAACATATTAAAGGAAAAGATAATAATTTAGCAGACACTTTAAGTAGGTTAAAAATTATTGTTAATTAACAAAAATATCTTATATGTACAGAATGAGTAGACCAACAGTTTCAAAGACTGAAGACAAGGGAAAAGGCGTTCAAGCCTCACCCTCAGACAGATACTCTCAGACAGTATTAGGTAATCTTCATTTTAAGCCACAGACTATCACAGAACAAAATAATTTAGAAAGAATAAATTTTGGAAAGCATAATTTAATATTTTTCCCATCATCAAATATTTCATTTAGAGTTTTACCAGAATGTGTTATAGATAGACCCCAAAGATGCTTAATTGATAATTTATGGATAGCATATAATAAGAAAGACACTAAATATGTTATAGCTGCTCTTAACGCTTTAGGGCAATATTTTACAGACAAAAATCAAGAGAAGAAGTTTAAATACTATGTAGTTATACACGGTAAGACAAATGGTATTTTTCAAACATGGATAGAAGTATTAGACTCTATTAAAGACATACAAAAACCACTTTTTAAAGGTTTTAATGATTTCACTGAAGCTCTAGACTATGCAAGAGGAATACTAGGACCAAATTATTATATCTCCCCAGCACTTAGACAAAATCCAGAAAAAATCCAATAAAAAATCCAAAAAGACACAGACAAAATAATATTTTGTGACCACTGCTCGTCCATGACCGAAGCTTTTAGAAGATTGAACCAAAAGAATGAAAGCTTGGAGAAAGAAAAAGTTAGACTTATGGAGCATGTAAAAGTTTTAGAACAAAAGATGCAGATGTTAGCACAATCTCAGACTCAAGTTGTTTTGCAACAAGATACGAGTTTTCCATCTCAAGAAAAAATGGATGAGAAGGGTGTGCGTTCCCCAATGAATGCAGAAAAATCCACTGTATCCGATGATGATACAGCTAGTCCGGTTCAAACGGTGACCGGTAAAGACAAATCAAATCCGTTTATGGCTGTCACTTTGCCAAAAAGTGAAGACGAATGATCATCATCAAGAAGAAGACTGCCCAGAACATTAACACATGGAGACATATTAAAGAAAAAGAGTATAAGTGTTAAAAAGAAAAAAAATGAAAAAATAGAAGATGTAATTAAACAGACATTAGAAAATTTCTTCCAGCAAAAAGAAAAACAAGACAAACATATGATTAAAAATCCTAGTCCTAGTCCCAGTCCAGAGAGATCAAGATCTAGTCCAGTAAGGTCTCAAAACTCAGGAAGAGATGATAATGAAGACAATAATAATTATCAAGATGCTCAAGATCCATACGAAGATTATGATTCAGGAATGAGTTTTGATTCAATAGCACTCCATAATTTAGACACATAAAAATAATTCGGAAATATTGAATCAAGAAGGAGACAGAAGAACAATAATGGAAGAGACAATAAGTGGGGCCAGATGTAACGGAAGAAGAACAATAATGGAAAACAATAATGGAGGAGACAATAAGTGGGGCCAGACGTGATATAAAGACAAGTGATAAAAACGTGGACGACATAAAATGGAATCTCTGCACCAGCCATGTGAAGATGGGGCCCAATGAAGTACCCTACAAGGCTAGAAGACAAAGATTTCAAAAAATTTTGAAGTCCGCATTTCAGATCCGCTCAGAAATTCAGCTATAAAAGGCAGACCATATGAGAAGAAAGATCATCGAGAAAAAACACAAAGCAAGAAATCCTCTGAAAATCTTAAGCCAACTTTCCATCCCAGAAACCATTTCTAAAAACCACCTTGTAAAATATCCCCTTTATGAATACCCTAGTACTTATTCTTCTAAGCTTGTAAAATAAATAAAGTTTGTATGCTTAGGAGTTGATCGTTTTTCAATTCAGAAGTTCAGTCAAATCTTTTCGGGTTTCCCGAAAGGGAAATCCCATCTCTTGTAAACATGTAAGTTACTATGTTTATCTATGTTATGTTTTAAGATATTACCCCTATGTTTTGATTTCCTTTATGTTTTATTATGTATAGTTTTGTTATTCTGTAAATTGTTAAAAAACTACTCTTAGTATATGGTTATCTTTCCAATTTCTTAACAATTTTGATGGATTAACCTGTAAATTCCTAGGAAAAAGCTGGTTAAGATAAACCGAGTGGTATGTGAACTTAACCATGACCGGGGTGAGGTTAAAGAAAAAAGAGTTAAGAATAGATTCATGTCTATCAAAAATTGGGAAGAAGAGATGAACATAGTTAAAAAAAAAAAAAAAAAAAAAAAGAAAAAGTATAAAGGGGTAATCTTATTACATAATTATGGATACACGGTAACATTATAAGTTTACATATAAGAGAGGGAGAGTACCGAGTAGGATTTTTACAACATAAAGCAAGATGCCAATAGAAGAACCTATAAGATTATAAGAAGGGGGAAGTAAAAGTAAAATATTAAATATAGCAGCTCATGATCCACAAATGTGGAACTCAGTGATAGACCTATGGAAAGGAATAGTAGTAGCAGATTTTATAAAAACTTATAATGATACAGATGCAGAAACAATGTATAAATATATGGAAACCTTTTTAGGAGAATCAACAAAAGGTTTATGGGAAGCTTATAAATCAGAATTTCCTCAAGATTTTCAAAATTTAATAGCAATGGGTGCAAATCCTTATAATTTTACAAATAAAATACATAGTTTGATTACAGGGGAGGAAATACTCAATTGAATATGGAGTCCCAATAAGGAGAATATTGTAACTTACAAAACTAGGAAGATATACGTAAATTTCAGGACATGAAATTTCTTTTATACCTCGTTATCAAACTTGTGTAATTATTGGGATCATGCAGCCTGTACGACTTTGACCTTGTAAGTGTGCCTATGCGACTCTTCTCCCTTTTTTCTCTAGCTTCTAGCCCATCTCTAAGCCTCACTTCACAAACATATACAGAGCTTGATGAAATGTCCGTCTAGGCATTTGTAGGTATATTAAAGTTCTTTGCTCGATATAATATTGTTGAAATTACAAATATTGCTACATCTTGTTTCATAAAATCGGTTATCTATCCGCGTGATTTTTCTGTATTTAGGTAGGTCATACTATACCATAACTATTCAACTTATTATTGTTGAGGTCTATTATCAAATTCCAGCATAATCTTGTTGCTTATCATATATGTATAAATCTAAGTCCTTTAATGCTTTCTTTAGGGATGACAATAGGGCGGGGCGGGTTTGGCAAGACCCACAAAAATTTCAACCCGCCCCGCCACACCCCGCGCAGTTACTTTTCCAATTTTCCACCCGCCCCGTTTAATTTTTTTATTTTTTCTTTAATTTTTTAAAATTAATTATACGATACAGCTGGAGAACTATAAGAAAAACATCCTTCTCTGGCAAAACAATCTTTTTCTCACACTTTTTTCACTCTCTTTTCTAATGGACCCTCCACCGTTTTTTTCTCATGACAATTGGAATTGTTCGTTTTTTAATATTAAAATCACAAATCAAAAATCGAATCGAACTTTTACGAAACCAAACTGAATCGCCAACCCTATACATACTCGAAAACAAAGTATATACGATAATGGGAACAAAAAACTCATGAGTAAGACAGTAATAGATTAAATTAGTTAAACAAATTAAGGCAGGGCATAGACCTAACCTCAGTAACCATAATACTTATGAGACTACAAAATTTATCTAAATAAAAAAAAATCATCAAATCTCTAGTTCATCGTTCTTTACCAGCTTTTCTCGACTCTTGATTCGATAAGAGAATTAATTATTTTATTTTTTTATGGTAAAAAATACAAGGTGAAGTTCTTTTTCAGAAACCCAACAACACTACTTTTCCAATAGAAAGGTCTCTATGTACAACTAGTAGAAGTTAGAGCGGCAAACGGGCGGGTCGGGTCGGATATGGTTCAGGTCGAAAACGGAAAATAAAAAAAGGATCAATTATCCGATCCGATCCATATTTAATACGGATAAAAAATGGATTAACCGGCGAATAATATGGGTAACCATGACTTCTTGTATATGATCACTTTTGGGAGAATTCTTAGTCTCCCTAACTTGAGTAACTCTCAATTTGAGGCTTTACAAATGTAAAAGTTAGACCCATTGGTTATCCATTTTTTAAATGAATAATATAATTCTTATCCATATTTGACCCATTTTCAAATAGTTCATTATCTAACCCATTTTTAGTGGATAATACGGGTGTTAGCTGTTTCTTTGAACCATTTTGCCACCTATAAGTAGAAGCCCTATAATTGAAATCGGTTTTTCACATAGCTTGTTGTTTCCGGCGTGTAACAGCTACAACAACCTCCGCAGTTGCAACCAAAGTTGCCCCGCATTAAAACTGCAACCCGCTCCGCCCCGCTTTATTTTTTTTAAAAGTTAACCTGCCCCACCCCGCACCCGCATAAGAGTAAACCCTCCACGCTTCGCTCCGCATCAAACAAAACTCGCCTCGTCCCGCACCCGCCCATCCCCATTGCTATCCTTAGCTTCCTCATTACTGCTCATTTTAAGAAACACGACCTAATCTCATCTCATACTTTGTGACTTTTGTCCATCCATTATTGATTTGCCTCAATATTGATCTATAATATACCACTGATAACTTGAAACATCTTACCGTAATACCTTTTCATTAGGGCTTATGTTGCATTAAGGAATATTTGAAGTAATTTTCATAATCATATTTTATAGTATCTCAATGTGATTCCCCTTATAGGGGGTATTCTAATCTCCTGCCGTCCACGAAATCTTTTCTCCTTCTTTTATCTTCTTTTTCAAAACATTATTTAAACGAATACCCAAATATTATCCTTTGTCTGTTATAATTACACCCTCATTTTATTACCAGGTCAACATTCTATTTCTTCTTAATACTACCAGTCTTAGACTCCTTTGAGCTCATTTAGGCTATACTGAGCTTCATATAATTTATAGAACCCATCAGCTCTTTCTCATTTTCGTGGGCTTAATCCTAAGGGCTTATCCATTTTTGTCACCTTCTCATTCGCCCTTTTTCTTTCCTTACTCCTATCTTCCTACAACCTTGTCGCTCTAGCATACTTTTAGCTTGTGATCCTTACATATCCATTTATACTACTCGCAACCTTCCTTCAACTTCCTTGCATCATAGATTTTCTTGTGTTATTCTGGAACATCAAGCGAGACATAACATCGTCTCTAACTCTTGTTTATTCTCTTAAATAAACCTCTCAGTACCTAGAAATTATAGGCTGTAAGATATGCCACTAACGACGCTGCTATCATTCCTGGATACTGAATCCCGGCATTTCTAGTCTTTTACATGAAATATGGACCACTCACATCCTTTTACACTTGAGTATTTCGTACGATGTTCACCTTTTCCTTACTTACTTTAAAATATCACCTCATATTCTTCTATTTCTTGCATAACCTCCCTCCCACATAGGTATAAATCACATTCCACCATTTGAAGCTCTGTTACAATATTTGCACCTCTGTGCCTATACAATCCGGTGGGAGATCCATGCTGAACTCTTATGAGGCTGGTATTTTCCTAACTGGATTTGTCGTAGAGCCTTTATAAAATATGGTTGTTGTACTATCTCTTACATTTCTAATATTAAGAGTGATTCTGTTATGTTTCTCAATCATGATTCCTATAACTTCTGGGTCCAATAATCGGATTCCTGATTTACTTCGCCGATACAACTCTTTAGTTTCCTCCTTCTTTTGGCTAGCCTTTATGCTGGCTTAAGTTATCTCTCAATTTACGGTTCATGGTATTAGTTATTTTTTAGCCTTTCATGGTTTCATGAGACAATTCTTTAACAATTCAATCCTTTGTCTATACATAAGGCACAATTCTTTCTTTAACCTACACCAAACTTTTTTACGGTTGTATATGCTGCATGTATAAACTCCAAACTCTTAAGTGCGTTTATAACGTAACTAACCCTGGATCATTAATCGAATAATTCTTTTCATTCCATCTCAGCTTTCTTCAAACGTAAGCAATTACTTTTTCTAGTCTTTCTGCCCCCTTTTTGTGTGCATACTTAACTTATCTTAGTACCCCACACATATTGGAATTTCATACAACTCATATGACCTTGAATATCATTATTGATTTTACACCTCGTTCATTAGCCAATTTATGTGCCATTTTCTTATGGAGCGCATACAATGTTGTTGTGAGATTGTTTTTACATGACCATTTCTTCTTCAAGTTACTATGCTTAGGTTGGAGCCTTCTGCCTTATTTTCTCAACTAGTCTTCCATTGTAGTACTTAGAGAGGACCACCTGATTCTTGCAAGTCTACGAGCTTATTACCTTGATTACCCAAAGGAATTTTTGACGTCCTTTCTTGCCTATAATTATCCGAGTTATTAACCTCCACACCCTTATGCTTGTAGGATTGCTTTTAAATTTTGATATTTTTACTGTTTTTCCAATGACATTCTCTTTTATTTCTGTAATACTCTTGTGGTACCTTTTTAACTCCCCCCTATGAATATATCTCAAGTATTATAATGTCATAACTGCGAGGTTGAATTCCCCATGTTGGGGTTCACTCTGTTTATCTTGCACGATCTATTTATTTGTCTGTATCCTCTTATCTACTCATAATTAGGCTCTTCCTGAATGAACTACTAGCTATTCCCTGGTCCACTCTCATATCAATATTCAATGTAATCTTTCTTGGATTATTTTCTTTGTCTTAACTTACCTCTCGCACTAGTTCCTTATTTATCAATAAACTCCCAGGCAGGATTATTTACTTCCTTTTCTTGACGCCGTGCTTGCATAATGTTCTGGAATCGTAGCGTATCTGTAAGATTTGAATAAGTGCAATATCATCTCTTTCTCATTATTATAGCATTCTTCCTTTATCATTCCATAGTTACTAGATCCACTTAATTCTTACTTAATGCCACACTATTCCATATTCCCCAATTTAGGGGAGTACTAAGTGTTTGAGCTACGACAACCCGCCTATAGATGTTTTTCCTCTTCATTTTGCGTCCTTTTACATCATCAATGACCATTACTCGCCTCACGGTAATCCTTCTGTACCAAGGGTAACAAAATTCCTTACTCACGATGGTGACCCTTAGTGTAACTGGCATATACAATCCCCTAAGCTTAACATTTCTCACATTGCTTGCTTTAGGAAAGCATCTTCTTGAGTGACCATTCTCTGAATTCATCATGGATCTTCTTCTGTTGTCCATTTTATTATCGCCGGAACGCAATATAAAATTCTCATGATACTAACTATTATCAAATTACTCAGTCCCTAATTTTTTTTTTAGTTTATCTTGTTCACCAGTCCATACAGATTTCTATTACTCTGGGGTCTACCTTTTCCTTCTATTAATCACGTTAGAGTTATGAACCTATTTCTCGAAAGTGAAGATGTGACTATATGACATATACTCTATTGTTGTCTTAAGGCTCATAACCGCTCGTCTCTTTCTTCATTTGACTGTAGATTTTGTTAACACTCTACCGTTGTTATCCATGTATCACATGTCACTCATAATTCTTCCTTATCTCTCTTCTCATAACTTTGCTAATTTCCCTTCCTATCCCTTTCTTGTGAAAACTTTAACAAGACATTTTTTCTCTTTTTGCTCTCCTTGCTTCATTCATTGGCTCTTCGTGTTACTCAAAGTCCTTGCTTTACCAGGGACGAGAGCCCACACTAAGGTAATATTTATCTCTTCCATGCTTTCACTGCCTATCTTAGATTTTTTTTATTATGCTAGTATTCGCATCTAATTGTAATACTCTAGAGTGCATCACCTGAGTATCTCACAGAAGATCTATTAGCACATTTGTAATATTCTTCAAAAATATCAACTAACACAAGCAATCATTCACCATTTTGGTTTACTCTAATCCAGCCGTACCCTAATGCTCCGTCTTTTTCTTAAACTATACCTGTAGCCCCTATAGGGCATAACTGAGTCTAGTGTGGCCAATCGTATACACCACTTGTTATTGATGAATGTAACTCAAAATGCTAATATCTCTCTTCATGAATTGTAGATAATGTTCATCTCTACTAATTAGGTACCGTGTACCCTTCTTCACCTTGCTTCTTTTGTTTGTTGAAATTTGTATGTTTTAATTCTTTCATTTGCTTTTTACCATAAGAGTGGATATATATATATATATATATATATATATATATTATTTAGAGATCCTTATCGAGAATATTACGCCTTTCAGTACATGCATGATCTTCTGAAAATCTCGCATTTACTTATTATAAGCATAATGCAAAGTCGTGTTCCTTTGACTCAACTCTTCCATAGCCATATATATTACCAACCGTCTTTCTAGATATGGGTATCATCTTATTATGGATAAAATAGAGTTTAATAGTTTGAATTTTTACAAATGAGTTCAACACGATCTAGAATAAGAAGAAAGAGTGACAATCCTAAATGCCATGTAGCCTCCTACTTATAAGTGTGGTGCACGACATACCCATAAATAAGACTCTACTAGACACGGCTTGTAGACTCTCTAGGACATAACTCCTCTGATACCACTATATGCGGAGAAATCAGAGGGTTCAATTTCTTGCTATTAGTTCATTTCAGAAGAACATCTCGAGGCCTCGAGGATGCGAGGCTGTGACCGATTTCCCTCCCTTGAAGCTCGTCGAGGCCCGAACTAAAGGAAATATCGACCGAGGCTATAGTAAAAATGGGAAATTTGCAAGGCACGCGGCTAAGTCTGACAAAGCTGGCCTGTCCGGAACCTGTATTAAGGTGTCACGTTTAGCCGTCCCATCTTCATACATTTACAATTAATGAATTTTGTAGTATATTGGGATCATTACCATTTTTAAGGGGAGGCTGTTTCTCCAACTATTCTACATGAGATAAATAATAACTCTCTCTCTCTCTCTCTTTCTCCCTCTCTCTCTCCTCTCTAACGTATTCCCCTGGCATTATTGCTCATATTTATTGCCCTCATACTTGTTCTTCATTATCGCTTGTCATTGGCCATGAAGAGACTCCTTTAATTATATCCTAAATGTTAGCCCTTTCCTGATTATCCCCGATAGCTCGAGCCGAGCCCGAGCCCAGGCATCGACCTCGAGGCCCATCATCGATCAGTCCGAGGCTAGAATAACTAACCCATTCGTTCGATTGTAATTCCATTTTAGCTCGCATTTCATCTTTTATATTCACAATATTTAGCATCAACTACTTAACAAATAGCATAAAAATAAATCACGTATTTTTAGAGTCCTGTCAACAAAATGTAGGATGAGCTTAGCCTTAACATATCCGCAGTAGAAAAAAATCTGTATGGTATTCTTGAAAAATATTGCACCGTATTTCTTTAGAATCGCACAATTTCGTTGCTAATATTTTGAATAAGTTGCTGAATCTTTCCTTCGAATTTGATCATAATATTGTGCGTGACTTTTGATAAAGCTTTCATTCGTAAGCTTTTCCCTAAGCTTATGAAATTTTCTCTTAACTTATGCATAGTCATCCTTATAGGAATTGGTTGGAATGTTATGGATTCCATTTATATATATTAACCGTAGGCTTTGTAATCCTTGCCATGTGAAAGCTTGATAAGATCATTCCCTTTAATATTTAAAGTCCACAATCTCAATCTCTTTTCTTTGTAGGAAGATATGTTGTGTCTTGTACTTAACCTCATAATTTGCCACCTTTAAACCAAATGCATGAGTCACTTAACGTGAAGTTGGGGCTGCCGCATAATCCTTTGTAATCCCTATCCAATATATCCTCAATTAATTAGGTAATATCTTATTGTCCAATAATTATCAATTATCTATATAATTAAAAATTATCTCAACTTACTTAAAATATTATTCACTTTTAATATATTTTGTACATCTTAATATCATGATCATATAGTATCTTGTGCGATACTAGTTCATAAATACCGGGTATTATTGCGCGTACTGTATTTTATCCCAAATCAACAATCTTCAATAAACTCATTTTCTTTTATTTGTTTACCCTTTATCTTTCGCGGAACTGCTTGTTATAAATAGCATAATACATATAATCTCAAAGTAATCTCATTCCAGATTTTACGTTGATTAACTTACGATGAAACTTTAACTTACAAGAAAAAATACAGGATGTAATATCTTATTTCCGAACTCGCATCAATTTATTATGATGTACTTTCATGTACGAAAATATGGGGTGTAATGGGTCTCTATGCATAGTTGGCAAAGGCATACCACTGTTCGCCATATAGATGAGCCTATTTGTGCTAAGCAGACCTGATACCAATGGCAGAACTCCAAAACTATAGGATCGAGCCATTTACTCGACCCGAGGAAAAATGGACCTAAGGTAAAGAGATACATATAAACAACGTAAAACCCTCCTTGGTGAAGGTAAACCGCCTTATTATATCCGCGGCAAGGATTTCAAAATTAGGGCAGTTGTAGTTCTCCTTCACAGTTGGGATCTAGAAGGGCGAATGGAGGAGGGACACATACTAACAGGCTAAGCCCGTGAAGATGCAAAATTGACATTCTCTTGAAAGTCGTTAGTAGTGTTGAGATATTCTGGTATGATGGTGATTACGGTGGGAGGTTTAGAATCGACATCAACTTCCTTTATTTGTTTTCTTTGGGCCTCCATTGAGGAGAAGATTGGTGTTTCCGAAGAATGCAGTGAAAGGAGCCATGGTAATGAATGGTCTGTAAAACCTTTGCTAAGAGAGTTGAAGAAGATGGACAATTTCCTAAGCAGATGCAAAGAGAAAGAAAGGCTTTTGAAAATTGTAAAAGTGAAGAAATAAAATGTTGAGCAGCAAGGAAGTTATATACAATAAAAATCATGGTCATGATTACTTCGAAAACCGGCAAAAATATTTGCTGAATCGTGGAGCAACACGTATTCGGGTTATTAAATGCGAGAAGATGTACGTCCTTTTAAGTGACAGAGACTATTCAAGAACTTTTCCACCAAGAACGGATCTTCACCAACTTCCCAGTAATAATAAGATATGTCACCGGAAAGCAGAGGTTATTTGTCTGGGGTAAAATTGGTTTATAATAAATAGACGAATGGTAACATGACACGTAAAATCAAAGATAGGCAAAAGGCAAGTCAAGTAATGACCAGTATTGGATACAAGAAATGCAACCCACATCGGGTATATCGATAAGGGAGCATAGTCAACGAGAGAAGATCAATTATTTAACATCGGATAACATTCAATGAGGGAATACTATCTAACATTAAATGAGCTATCGTTACAGAGAATATTTATATTCATGTCCTACAATTACATGCTCATCAATAGCTCTTTTATTATCATTTAAGTGGAGCTTGATCCTAGAATCTTGTTTCCTTTTATGAAAATATGAATAGTATGCTTAATAGCCATTGTAAGGAGACGAAATACTTTTTGCATACTAAGGCTTTATTTCATTACTTTTGCTCTCAATTTAATAAATTTGCTTATACTTTATCGTTGCTCTCATTTTTTATTTTATTTTAGAGGCATTGCGTTCGGAGTCAGACTTCTCATCTTCTTCAATTTCAATTGCTAATTTTAATTTTATTATTTTTTAGACAAATCAATTCATTTGTCTATTAAACACAAAACAAATTTAGTTGCATCGCTTTACGGGTAAATAGTTTGTTCTTTCTATCATCGAGAGTCAAAAACGCTTCAACACATCTTCATCACCTATTCTAACACACAACAATGTTGAAACTCAATGGACCTTCTTTTAAATATCCAGATCCTAGCTCCTGCCAGAACATGCATGCATGGTTAAGAAAATATCATTACTCTAGCAAACCAACCGTGCCCTTACAGCTTGCCATCCGTTATTCTCATTCCTTTTATTCTCTGCATTAGTGGATTACGCGTAATAGAAATTATTTTGAGCATAAATAATTTGTACATAATCTCGACATAGTTTGTCACCATGCCACATACTATTATTATCTGGTTACAGGAAATCAACGCATCAGCATTCAAATGTATGTCAAATGGGAGCGACCAAAACACGATCGCTTTAACCTAAACACTAACGGCGCCGTACAGGAAAAAATAATTTAGCAGGTATAGGTGGTGTCTTCCGAAATTTTGAGGGGACATGATTATGGGATATGTAGGACAATTACCACTTCAAAACCAATTGCAAAAAAACTAATGGCCTTATTACATGAATTGCAATTGGAAGTACATCACAATATTCATCCTCTCGAAATAATATTGACACACTAGAACTAATATATGTTTACCCGTAAAATGGTAAAATTGAATTTATAGCATGTTTATAGACAAGCGAATCAATTTAACCCAAAAAATAAGTAAATGAAAACAGAGATAAGATTTTCAAATGATATTAAAGATAACAAACCGACTAAGAACTTTTGCCTTTTCGGTGACAAGAGAATACAATGTTTAAGTATTGAAATTGAATGTAATAGAATATAGCCTTTTGAGTATAGAATATGGTGTGTACTACAATGGATGTTAATATTCCTATTCATAGCCTTACTTAGGGAAACAAGATCCTAAAATTAAGCTCCTCTTGAATAAGAATAAAATCGACGTTTATGGGTACATAATGACTGGCTTTAAATGTTGATATTCTCTGTAACTGCTGCTCATAAATGTTACCTGATATCAAAACCTTCGAATATGAACTGTTAGTTCATATTCCCTTTAGGATTCACCCTACACCGGTCGGACACCCACACCCGGTGACAACTAGTGTTAGTTCACTTTCCACCTGTCTTCGGTTCAACGTGTCACCTCACCATTTGACCAACTATCATCAACCAATTCTACCCCCATACAGATAGTCCCCATGTTTTTTGGTGACACAACTCAGTGTTACCGAGAAGTAGATGAGAATTCTTTTCTTGGCGAAAAATTCCTGAACGATCTCTGACATTTAAAAGGACGCACGTCTTCTCACATTTAATAACTCGAACACGTGTTACCTCGTGATTCAGCAAGTATTTTTACCGATTTTTGAGGTAATCATGACCACGATTTTTGTAGCCTATAACTTTTTTGCCACTCGTCACTATTTTCACAACTCCTTCTTCTTCTGCAAACCCCCTTAGAGCTTTTCTGCAACATTCAACCCTTTCTGTAAAAACTTCTTCATAGATTTCTTACCATCATACCTTCTCACACAAATATCTCGAAAAACACTAGTCTTCTCTTTGGTGGAGGCCTAAAGAAAAATAAAACAAAGAGTTTGATGTCGAGTCTAAGCCTCCAACCGTAGACACCATCATACCCATTCATCTTAGCATCACGTCTGTTCTCTAGGAGCAAAAAGAACCTACAAATTCCACAAGCAACGGGTTTTGGCCTGTTCGCAGGTATCCTTCCTCTATTTTTCTAGTATCCTTGTTGTGAAAGAAAACTACAACTACAAAAATGTCGAAATCTTCACCCCAGATAGGGTAGAAAGAGTCACCTCTCTACAACAAGGTGCATATATGTCTATACATATCCCTTTGCTTTGGGTCCCTTCACCTTAGGGGCGAGTGAGGGACTTGACCCAATAATCCTGGAGTTCTACCACCAGTATGAGGTTTTCTTGGCACAAGTAGGCTCATTCATATGGTGTACGATGTCCTGTCTTTGCCAACTATGCATCGAGACCAGGGAATTCCTCACTCTTACACATATGATGAATCTTTACTACCACAAGATTTTTCATGGGAAGGGGGGTGTTAAACCTCAGCAAACGTGGTTACCACACTCTTCTGACCAGCGTAGATGATGCCAATGACCGTAGACGGATGAAACAATTTATTATTTTTACTACCAGGGATGATCCCGGCCACAACTCAAGTGTTTCCCGAATCATGGAATTTCCTCTATAAGTCTTTGAGTGTTTGTGTTCTTTATTATTAAAATTCCTTTCTTTGATAAATTTTTTTTACTCCCTCCGTTTCAGCTACTCAGTGCAAACCACCACGGGTTCACGATCTGGACCAATGGATTCAAAAAAATCTTGTCATTACAACTTTAAAATCTCGACGGTGGAAAGAAATGGCTTCCAAATACGGGTGAAAAGCCAAGAATCATGGTAAGCAAAAATTCATCTTTCTTTCATCCTTATTCGAACATAAAAACCTTATAAATAAATTGCTAACTACATTTTTGCCTCATATAGGCTTCCGAGGGGTTACGTCGTGGGCCCCACTTTCCGATCCCCATCGACATCTCCGGCCAGAGGAGTTCGGCCCCTGACCTTCCTCTACCACCGACTAATGAGCCAGCCATAACCTCCATGCTTTCTACACTAGATGTTTTCTCTCCATCTGCACCAACAACTCCTTATCCACAGACACTAGTTGTCCCTTCTCCACCAGCACCGGCTGTTTTTCCTCTACCAACATCAAGTGAACAAGTAGGGAATGACTCTCCTCCATGGTCTCCCGACTACGGGAACTTAAAAAATACTTGCTCTACCCTTTATCAAGATCCTCGTGGAAGGCAAAGTGCCACTCTTTCAGTTTTGAAGGAGTGACATATTCTCTCAAAGCAGGTAGATCCTGACAATTACTTGAAGCTACTGGAGAAGATTGACTATATTTATGGGGAGTGCCTGATAAACAATAGCAAGCATTGTTTGGAGCAGGAAACAACCTCACTTTTCTTTATTGTTTTTAGTTTTAAAATTTAAAGTAATAACTTTGATTCTATACCTAATTTTAGGCCAATATTGTTACCTCTGGGTGCCTACCGAGGTTGATCCCAGAATAGCAAGGTCTAGCTTTAGAACGAGATAAACTTTTGACTGAAAAAAATCAGTTTGTTGAGCGACGCCCAGTGCTGGAGGCAAAAATCGCTCAAATGGATGATCTCGAGGCCCGATTGCAACAGTATGAACAAGATAGGATGGCTCATATCCAAGAAGCCACCCAGCTACACGAGAAAATTGAAGAAGAAAAGGCTAAGTAGATTGAGCCTCACAATACTGTGACTGCTGCCGCCGAGCGCGAATCAACCTACATGGAACACGTTAATAGCTTGAAGGCTGGCATGCGTGCCAAAACCGAGGAGGCCAATGCTGCCACGAAAAAGAGGGCAAAACTAGAAGAGAGACTCAAGAGAGTCATGGAGTAGAACCAATTTCACTCAGCCACCAATATTGAGCTTGATGCCAAAATCAGCGCAATAAAGGTTGAAAACGAAGAGGTCCAAGCCCAAATTGATAAGCTCCGAGGAAAACTCCAGGATATGGAATATTCCCCTTTCTTAGAGAAGACCTACACCATGTATCTGATGAAGAGGAACACTTTGGAGGAAGCCAAAGAAGGCATTGCCAACATTGATGACTGTATTGTCAAAGCTCTAAAATTGGAGTTAACCACTCATGAGAACCTTCCTACCCGGCCCGCTGCGTCTGACTCCTTGAATACTAATTCTGAGTATTTGGGAACTGAAGGGGAGACTCAAGAAGACGAAGGCTCTACATCGGCAGTGGAACAACCTTCTACCAGAGCAAATGAAGACTCTTCTCTCCCTTCGGATTCCGGCAGCAAAGAATGATGTAATGTTTTATCATTTGTAATTATTCCAAAACTTTTATTAAATTTTGGCGGTTTAATAAATAAAGGAAACTTTTGCTTATGTGTTGTGTAAAAATACCGTTTCTAATTTTAATTGATGAAGCTTCGGGAATATTGTAAAAATACCGTTTCTATGTTTAATTGATGAAGCTTCGGGAATATTTTTGCATCCAATGGCTTTTTGATTCCGGGCAACAAATCCTTCCGGAATATGCCCTTTTACTATGGGGTTTCCATAAGATAGCCCTTATGTTTACAGAGGATGTCTCTTGTTCATTCTAGCACAAGGATTTGATGTTTTTTTTAATTTTCAAATGATAAAATAAATTAACTTATAATTTAGACAAGAAATAAGATAAGAATAAAAGGACGTTGATTTACTCCCTCTATCTTTAAAAGTACATATAAATGAACACTCATTTACTTAAGTTAATAAAGCTACTAATACATGTGGCTAACTTGTATACCTTATTTCTATGGAGCTGATCATGCTATCGCCGATCCCGATAAGACATTAATCCCGGTTGTAGTAGTCCCCGATTCTCGTGGCACTCTTGGTGCTCTATACTTAAAGTACATTTACATAAATACTCAGTTTCTTAAGTAAATAAAGTTGTCAATACATGTGTCTAACTTGTACAACTTATTTCTACGGAGCTGATCATGCAGCCCCCGCGTCATGATAAGTCATATATCCTCGCTCTAACAGTTTTCGATTCTCGTGACACTCTTGGTGTTGTAATATGTATTAACCCCCCCCCCCCCCCCCAAGTTTTCGAATGCTAAGTATAAAAATTTGAATACTATAAGTCTTGCATTCACCAAAGGCCTTTCATTTATTTTATACTTCTATGTTGCTGCTTCATCGGTGGAGATAACTCGTGAGTGGTTGAATAATCTATTTTGGGAGGTGAGACTTTCCATCAAGCTAAAGATTATTTAACCATCTACAAGTTGTTTTCCCCACGAATTTTAGTGATTTGGTATTGAAGGTCTTGGCTTTGCTGATGATCATCCCTTCGTAGTATGCTTTACATTGTTGCCTCATTAAAAACCTTGCCAGAAAGATTTGATTGGGAAAAAAAATGAACGAAGAAATAATATTTCAGTACATACTTTTAGTACTAGCATGAATCTTAAGCAATAGTACCTTTTGAGGTGAATCATGTTCCAACTGGTTGGTAGCCTGACTCCATCTTGTTTGATTCAATTCATATGATCCTTTATGGTGATAGCTGAAAACCGATAAGGTTCTTCCCACGTTGGTATCAGCTTCCCGGTGTTTACTTCCCAAGTTCTTTGAAAAATTCCTCATAACCAAATCTCCAACATTGAAATAACATAGATTTGCCCTACGATTGTAATACCTTTTCAACCTTTGGTTTTGGGCTAACATCCTCATGTATGCCATATCCTGGTGCACCTTGAGTAAATCTAACTTGACCAGCAGTGCTTCATCATTTATTTCTCAAATTTTTTCTGAAAGACATTAAGGTCGATTACCCTACCTCCACTGGTATCAAAGCCTATGAGCCGTATATGAGAAAAAATGGTGTTTCACCCATGCTCGACTTTGTCGGGGTCCGATATGCTCATATCACACCTAGTAGATCATCTGGCCACTTGCCCTTTGCATTTTCTATCTTCTTTTTTATATTTTGAATAATTACCTTATTGGTTGACTATGCCTGTCCATTAGCACTCGGGTGATATAGTGAAGACGTAATTTGCTTGATCTTTAAACCTTCCAAAACGTTTGTGGCTTAAGAACACATGAATTGTGGCACGTTGTCACTAGCAATTTCCTTCGCTATTCCCAATCAGCAGATTTTGTGGTCCAATATTATATTGACCACTTCACATTCTCTGGTATTTTGGTAAGCATTTACATCAATCCATTTAGTAAAATAATCAGTTAAAACTAGAAGCTATGTTACCTTCTTCGATACATTAACTGTGCATGGCATTGATATTTGTCGCACATTGCATGAATGCCTTAGAATCCTATTCCATTTGGGTCTAATAATATCTAGCCTTGATTAACTTGAGAACGAACGAGTCTACACCAGAGTGATTTTTGCAGAATCATTCATGGACTTCTCTCCTCCGAGGCCCCTAGGCACCGAGCCAATGGTCCTTGGAACGATCTCTTGTATAATTGTCCATCAACAAGTCAGTAGCGGGCCGCTTTGGTCCCGAGTGCCCAGGATGCTTTTGGGTTTTCAGGTAATTTACCATGTTTAAGATATTCAATGAACTTTTTCCTCTAGTACTAAATTAATTTGGTTGAATTTACTTCACAATAGCCACCCACATCCAACACCGAATAAAGCAAATGGACGACCGTACCAGAATCAGATCCTTTCATCTCTGTGGATGAACCCAAATTATCCAATGTGTCTACCTTCACATATTCCTCCCTTGGAATATGGATGATTGACCATTATCTGAATCATGCAAGTAATGCTTGAACCTTGTTTTGGTATTATTGCATGTGCTCCTCCTTTGCGCCGAAGATTCCATATACTTGATTTACCACCAGCTGGTAGTCGTACTTTATCTTGATGTTCTCGAATCCTAGTCCTCGAGCTAGTTCAAATCCTGCAACCAGAGCCTCATACTCGGCCTCATTGTTTGTTAACGGTACAATTCTAATGGCTTGTCTTATGGTTTTCACCAAAGGGGTGATTATAACTACTCCGGGACCGGAGCCTTTTATGTTGGAGGCTCCATCTACAAACAAGATGAAAACTCTCATCTCGAATTAGCATTGCTTTCCTAGTAGCTAGAGGCATTAATCTGGGACTGAAATCGGCCACGAAGTCGGCCAAAACTCGTGACTTAATTACAGTACTGAGTTTACATTCAATGTCAAACTCGCTAACTTCGGTTGCCCATTTATCCAAACTACCCAAATACTCAGGCGTAAGAAGGACATTCCTTAAGGGAAAGGTTGTCACCACGACTATTGGGTGACACTAAAAATAAGGCCTAATTTCAAGAGGCAACTACACGAGCTAAGGCCAACTTTCAAGATGTGGATAGCGTGTCTCCATTCCTGGTAATATTTGACTAACATAATAAATAGGAAATTTAATACCTTATTCTTTTAGAACCAAAATGGCACTTACCGTTGCTCACCTTCTCCCGATTTTGACAACAACGGGGGGCTGCATAGGTGTCTTTTTAGGTCCTTCAAGTAATGATGGCATTTCAGAGTCCACACGAAGTCATTCTTATTTTTCAAAAGTGAAAAGAAGTGGTAACACTTCTCTGAGGACCTTGACATAAACCTGTTAAGGTCTTCCAACTTTTCGGTCAATGATCGCGGCATACTCAACCTTAGAAAGAGCGAACGCTAAAATTTTTACCCAATAATGGTATCGGGGTCAATTTTCACAGAGAGCTCTGAATGGAGTTGCATATTTGTTAGGACTAAAAATGCGTGTTTTCTCCTAATTGAACTTCTAACATTTTTGGGTTTTTATGATTATCAACTACAAATTAAAACTAAGTTATGCTAAGATATTAATTATAGGTTGTATGCAAGATATAGAAATGCACTAGGGTCATTTACCTAGGTGGTCAACTAACAGGTAGAGATTCCTAATACAAGAATGATGATTATGGGGCTTGTGCTATAACTGTTGCAAGATTTCACTCACTCTCACACCTCTCGAAAGAGAGAGTGATTTTGCCCAATTGACTCTCTAGAGACCAATTGGGTAGGCCAATTTACCCAAGAAACTTAGGGTTCAAGTCGGGTAATTACTCTCTCGAGGATTAACCCGTTAATTAAGACTACCATTCTCATGGGTCCATCCTAATTCCTCGTTGGATCAATTTTGGGGTTATAGACTCTTTTTCTCAAGATGATTCAAGACCCACTAACCTAAAAAAAGTAAAATGTTCTATTTATAATGGACAAGGAAAACTAAACAAAATGCCCCTACATGGTTGGCCAGATCGCGCATAAATGTTGCGCGGCCGCACGGGGTCTTGGACTTTTAGATATCTCCTTTGAAGTTAGGGACGCGGACCGCGCAAGAAAGTGGTGTGGTTGCTCTGGCTGACTGGCACATAAAACGCATAGATGGGACGCGGCCGCGTGAACAAACGTGGAAAAATGATCACTCTCAGAATATCACCCACGCGGACCGCACTATTTTGGTGCGCGGCCGTGTGGGAATTGCCTTGAATATTTTAGTCTCTAAATCTCCACAAGAATGGACCTTGTAAGGATGAGCGCAGACCGCGCAAGATACCACTAAATTGCACAGTCTCTGAACTCCTAGCGTGGTTGCGTGGCAAAGCAGTGTGGTCCGCACTAGGTCTCCTTGTTCCCTAGTTCCCTACTTCACTTGTCTTTGACACTTGGCAGGTTTCACTTCATTTTGAGCCGATCTTTGACTTTTGTCATCTTGTTGCTCAAACCTGCAATCAAGTGCAACTTGTAAGCATTTTGAGACTAATTAATGGCAATTCACACACAAAACTTAGGCAAGTATGGGCAAAAAACGCGTTAAAATCATAGTTATCAGTCAACCTCTGTGCTTCTTCTATGCTTGTTAGTTGGTCCGGGATGCACTCAATGATTTTTGTGAGACGAGAAACCCGAAGAATTTATCGGAGCCAACCCTAAGGCACACGTTTTCAAGTTGAGCTTCATGTTATACTTTCTCAGAATGTTGAATGTCTCTTGGAGGTGTTGATACCCAGTTTTTTTTCTATGTAATTTTGCACACAAAATACTTCCAAAATAGCGTATATGTGCATATATAAGCGCAGCAAAGGGTTTTGGCATTCTTAATGATTTAAAAACCAATTTATTGCCTATTTTCATACCATAAAATCCAATAATTATTTCCAACATTATCATTTTGGTCAGTAACTTATTTTTATTCTTATAATTACACCAAAATATGGCTGACATTATTTTTGCGTATTTTTACAAACTTATTTAGAATTTTTAAAACTAAATTACACATAATTGCAATATTAGCCTCTTTTAAGATTTGATTGTAATTATACTTATAAAATTGACTCCAATATTTTAAATTTGATAATTATGTATTATTAATCATATTAGCATGTTTAATTTATTTCCAGAAAATATTTTGCTATTTTTTATAAATTAAGCAACGGAAAAGTTACTATTTAAAAGTTAGCCCTTTTGCATTTCAATTTTAACCCAAATTGAGCACAATTTCCTAATCTACCCAACCCAATAACCCAAACTGGCTCGTGTCCCCTTTAATCTGAGCCGTTGATCATTCCCTCTTACCATTTTTTATTCTAAACGCCCCCCAAACCCTCCCCATTCTCTCAAAGGCCGCCTCTTAACCCTCGTCTCTCTCAAACGCTCTCACCCACCTGAAACCCTAATAGCCGCCTACCCCCTCTTCGACTCAAATCACCGGAATCCATGGCTAATCTAACCATGGACAAACTATACTCACCATCTACTGCTTGTACATGCATACTTGCTGAAGATTCGAGGCTAGACCTCGAGGGACTTCATCCAGACCTTGGTCGATTCGAGATTCTCTGGCCATTTCCGGCCTTGCTCTATATTATCCTCTTGATCCTGGATTCGACCTTATCAACTCTAATCCGTTCTCATGACTTACAAGACTTTCTCGTCCTTTAGGGTTCTCAGAAACCCTAGCCTATTCGAGGTTCCTTTTCTTTCTATTCTTCTAGATCTGTGCTAGATCTATGTTGTTTTCAACGTATTAGAGTTTTTCCCCAATTTTCCCTTTTCAAAACTATTCAAATCAATTTTAGGGTTTTCTAAAAATGCCTCCTAAAATGTTTTCTGATTCTTTTACTCTCTTTTATGTGTGCTTGTTCTCGTTTGTTTTACTTCCTATTATGTTCAAGTCTGTTTTATTGTTCCTTACCTAATTGCTACAGAGATACTCTCTATTCTTTGTTCACATGCTAGCCTAGGTTTGATTCTCATTCTTTCTATATGTTCAAATTCATGCTTTAATTTCCGGTTCTAAGTTTTGTCGATCATGTTTCTTGCCTGCATTTGTCGTAAAACTTGTAGTTTCTTTGCTTCTACTTGTGTATGTCTGCGATCTTCTCATCTTTGATTCCATGAGAAACCCTAAAATTTTTGGGGGTTTTCCTGTGAGTATAGGGCACTAGGTTTTCACTCTGAAACCCTAGGTTTACAAGTTCATGACGAGCCTATAATCAAACTTGAAGTCCTATGTGTCTTTGGCTCTGAGATTTCTCATTGTAAGACTCTTCTTTCTTTGAACTGTATGCTTTATATATAAAATTCTCTTTCAAAGATTTATTTTTTTGAAATCCCTTTAATCGTGCTAAGTGATTAACCACTAATTTCTTTTGATTGAATCTCTTTTACCTTACGAATGTTTTCCTTAAACAATTGACCTTATGTACCCTGTATGATTTATTACCAACGTTTGAATTGTTTATTTCCTTAATTATCTCAGTTTCTTTGTGATTTGCAATTGGATCCGAGATCCTTTGACTAATTTTCAAACTTGTACCTTATTTTTTACACTATTGTGCACTCTTTCCTTAAATACCAACTATGTACTTGACCTTATTTTGTGCACTATATGGTCTCGTTACCCTAATCAACCTAAGTAAACTGATTCTTTCTTTCTTATGCTAGCCTGACTAGCCGTTTGGACTAGACCCCTTAATTAAAGGAATCTAGTCATTTTAATTGATACTAATTGATTTGTTTCTATGTTTGTGCATTCTTTGCCTACCTCACTTGTTTCCAAAAAAACTATATAAATTAGCCCTCCCCAAAATAGAAAATTAGTCGAGAATAATTACTCTCTTTTTCTCATTAACACACAAACAGTTCTAGTAACTACTACTCTTTTCTTTCTCAAAAACCTTTAAGTTTTTTCTCAAACTCTCGAGTATTCTGCTAAAATCTTGAGTTGGTTATGCTCTGTGCTACGGTTGCAAGTGCTCTATTTCTTCTTTTTCTGTTACTTTACAACCGGTATGTCTATCCTATTTTAAATACTATGTGTTTTACATTTCAATTCTGTTATACTTCTTCCTTACTGTTTTTCTGCAACTTCATCACTATTGTTCTTATGTGAATTCCCTTTATCCCCTACCCCCTTTATATGTGAGTTATGGTTCAAGGCATGACAACACTCTAATATTGTTGTCCATGCTTTTGGATAGATTGTTTGAATCCCAAACTCAATCAGTTCCCGTTTCCTTTCCGCTTTATGTGTTTTTGAGCTTTTGACTTGGGTCTGGCAATGTCCCAATCACTTTCCAGACCCTGGTCAAACCTTCAAGGGTTTGCTATTAATGTGTTTGACCAAGCAAATGGTCATTGGTATGCCAACCCACTTTGTGTCTAGGAATGGCTCCCCAATTCCTCTTTCACTTGCACTTACTCTTAGCTATTAAGTTCCGCCCCTCTCTCGCAAGCCATGCTTTGGGACCCTTGAACTCCCTCTGAACTTGGATGCCTGAGAGCGCCTCTTCCACACTCCATTGTTCTATTCTAATGGTATCTTGGGTGTAAGCAATGTCGGGAATCCCTGAGATTCCTTGGAACTTTGAAACACCTTGGATAAAGAGAAGGCTTTGGAAATCTGGATCCTGAAAGTGGTTCAATCACATATTATTAGACATTACGGTTGAATTAGGCAGCTCAGATCTAGTTGTTAGCTTCTGATGTATTTTTCTTGTTTGTAATAACTTGTATCAATTTGGGGAATATATTAAAAAGATGTGGGAGGGGTCATACTTTCTTGCATCAAAAGAGTAGAAATCATGACTTAGGATTTTACTGTTAATCATGTAGAAATCCTGCCCATAGGATTATTTAATGTTGATTCAATCACGTAAAAATCATGCCTATTGGACTTAACGCTCATTTTTCGTAATTACACACATAGAAATCCTGCCTATATGAGTTATTTTTTTGCGAATTTATATATAGATATCATGCATATAGGATGTGCATATTCATGACATTATGCAAACTTTAGGATTAATTAAACAAGCATATGTTCACAAGTTAATTAACAAGTTCTGAAATCAATAATCGTAGAAATCATGCCTATAGAATTTTGAATCAAATTCACTTCGCGTGTTTAAAAGTACTACCAATTTATTAGTCGGTTCTTATACGCCTAAGTCAGTATATGTTTTCCAAAACGTAGTTTCTAATAAAACTTGTCTCAAATTAGTGTATACTTTTCCCTAAAATCTATTTCTTTAACTGACATATTTTTTCTGAAACCGCTTCTTTCTAATATTTTGCCTAAACGTGTTTTCCAACTCAATTCCCATCTTTTGAACTCGTCGTTTTAAATCAGTTCTGTAACTCACTCATTTCTTTAGATAACTCTGTCTCTTCTGGAATTTTCAAAACTTTTCTTTTTCGTGTTTAGCTGCAATTAGGCATCTTGTTTTCCCTTTTTAACTAGTTTCTTAACGTCTGAAGCATACCTTTTCCTTCAACACTCTTATGCATAGTCATATTCTAAAATTAGTATTTCCTTAAATCAACTCGCGTTAATTCAGTGACTTAATCTTTGACAACTGTATCCGAGTGGCCTAATGCAGACTTTCTATCTAAACATATGTGTTTAACCAGTTAGCTCACTGGTTAATTTTAATCTAAGACCAAATCAGTATTTTCCAAGGCATGCTAAACTATGTGATTATCAGATTTTATGGGGTTTATTTGATCCTTTTTTATTTGTTTGTTCTTCCTTCTATTTTATACCTGTTTTGAATGTCGAACTAGAATTTTATCCTTTAAACTCCATAAAGGCCCCCATCGCTTTCTTCCCTTTTAGTACTAGAAGTCCTAATAACCCGGAACTGATAGGATTGGGGCGGGTACTAATATGCAATAAGTAAACGAGACTAATCGCGCTTTAATACCTTAAGGGGGTGGGAATGGTAGAATATGGATATGATGACTGGTGCGCTAATATCATGTGCGACCCCTCTTCTGAGGAGAGATCGTTGGATATTGCATTGATGTGATCCATATTATGTATAAACCTAAGACTCATTTTCCTTTTTATTTGTTATGTTTCTTTTACGTTTTCTTTCTTTTAAACTAGCTTTCTAAAATCTCACATTTTCTTCTTCTCTTTTAAAGCTTTGAACTTGTTTGCAGTTATTATGTGAAAACTTTATTTGTTTATTCAATCTTCTAAAGTCACAATTTTAGTACGGCCGGGAACCACACTAGTGGATCTTGAGGGATGCCTAACACCTCCCCCTCGAGATAATCTCACGCCCTTACCCAAGTCTGGTTCTTCTTCTCAATTCTTTCCTTTAAAAGTATCCTAATACACTATAATCATTAGGTGGTGACTCTCCAAATTCCAAAATACAATTCTTGCAAGGGAATAAAGAGTTGTCCTCCCATAATATCGTACACTCGATTCCGGACTCCCATCCGCTACGGAAAAAGGGGCTTCGACAGGAGGTATTTCAGATAATCTCCTGAATTCAGAGACTTAACTAACATGTCATCTATATATACCTTCATTTTCTTACCTATCTGTTTTTCAAATATTTTATTAACGAGCCTCTAATAAGTGGCTCTGGAATTTTTAAGTCCAAAAGGCATCACATTATTGCAATATGTGCCAAAGTTTATGATAAAATAAGTCTTTTCTTAGTCTTCTGAATTCATCCTAATTTGATACCCATAGTAAGCATCAATAAACTTATTAACTGATATCCACATCGTTCATTTGATCAATTTTTGGTCAAGAGGAAAGAGTCTTTGGGGCACGCCTTATTCAAATCCTTATAGTCTGTACACATCCTAAATTTATTCTTCCTTTAGGCACTAGTACTACCTTAGCTAGCTATTATGTATATTTACCTCTCAGATTAAGCCGAAGTTAAGTAATCAGGTAACCTCTTCCTTATTAAGGTTGTTTCTAACATCTGCTATTGGTCATTTTTATCCTCACCGGAGGAAAGTTTGGATCTACACTTACTTGATGGACCGCCACCTCCAATGGAATACCTTTCATATCCGAATGCGACCAAGAAAAGCAGTCTATGTTAGATTTAAGAAAATCTGTAAGTTTTACGATTGTGAGACTTAGTCCCGTTCTAAATGGAATTTCTTCTCCAAAAACTCTTTGAGCAAAGACACTTTCTTGAGCTCTTCTGTAGCTCACTTAGTTGCATCTGTCTCCTTGGTACCTAAAAAGACCTCGGTGGGTGATAGAATTCTGATGACCCCTCGTCTTTATCATCTTCAATGAAAGGGAGAAGGCATTGGTTCATGTAAGTGCTATTTGTTGGTTTCTTTGCCCTTGTTACTGGAAATGGTTAATGTGTTCATCTCTCCTGTCGCAGATTGATCTCTTCTTATCTATTTGATCCCCTCTGGTGTTGGAAACTTCAATAATTGATGACAGGTCGAGGGTACAACCTTCATCTTGCGTATACAGGCCTTTCGAGGATTATATTGTAACCCATATCATTATCTACTACTTCAAAAATGTAGTCTTTGTTACACCTTCTATGTGAGTGGGAAGCAGAATTTCTCCTTGGGTTGTTACACTTGTCATGTCGAAGCCAGCTAGGAGCTTTGTCACCAGAATGACATTTCCGATTAACTCCTTACTCCAGGACTATCCTACAATGTTGGTTGAACTCCCTGGATCAGCCATAACATGTTTCATTTTGAAATTTATAACATTAAGAGAGATTACCATAACGTCATTGTGCGGTAGAAAGAGTCCATCAGCATCTTCCTTCATGAAGGTGATGTTTTCTTTTGAGACCTCTTGGATCCTTTTGCCACGTGACTCTGATATCTTTATCTTCTTTGTGGCAGAAAATGTCACACCATTGATTTTATTTCCTCCGAAGATCATATTCATTGTGTAATGATTCGATCAATTGTTTTGAACATCTAACTCGATATAATGTATTATGACTTGTGAATCGTCGGTTTTGGTTTTCAGGTTATTCAGAATCGATTTAGAAGGATGAATGTCATTATTAAAGCTTTAAGCTAAAAGAGTTGACCAAGTTTTTCTTTTGTGAATTTGACTCCGGAATGGAGTTTTTTAGATTCCGTTAGGTCTGTATGGTAATATTGAACTTGGGTGTATTCCCTGATTTGCATTTGGTTATTTCAAGAAGGATTCGACGCTAATTAGTGAAAGCTGGAAATTTGAAGGTTTGGAAAGTTTATAAGTTTGACCAGAAGTTGACTTTGAGGATATCGAATTCATATTGTGGTTCTAGAAATTAGAATAGCTTTGTTATGTTATTTGTTACTTGTGTGCAAAATTGGGGCTCATTTGATTCGATATGTTTGGGTGCGAGTTTTGGAAGTTGAAAGTTCAAAGTTCTTTAAGATGTTGTTATGCGTGACTAGAGTCCTCAACTAGGTCCATGTTATGTTATGGGGCGTTTTGGTATATTTGGACGGGTCTCCAAAGGGATCAGGTGAGTTTCGGACGAGATTCAAACCATTTCGTCGCATGTTGCATTTGCCTAAGGCTGCTGGTTCTGGTGTGGCTGTATCTGCGGACAATTGGTTGCAGAAGCGACTTTGCATATAGGGGTTCTCTACGCAAAAGCAAAAAGGGACAACTGGGTGTGAGAGTCACATGTATGGGTGCATGGGCGCATCTGCGTGATCGCAGATGCGGTTCAATATGCAGAGAAGCGCGATCACAAAATCGGGTAGATGATCGCAAAACGATGACTGTTGGTTTAGGTATTCTTCACAAAACAGAAATATTTATCGGAGAAGCAGGGTTCGCAAATGCGACAATTTGATTGCAAATGCGAAGAAGCTTGGTAGATTATATTTCGAGAGTTGGTCGTTTTCTTTTCATATTTTTGGGATTTTAGAGCTCGGCTTAGGCGACCTTGGAGAAGGAATTTTACCATGTGAATTAGGGTAAGTGTTATCTATGCATTTTTTATTATATTTCATGAATCTATTCTCGTTTTTGGCATTTGGTGGATAAATGCAAAAGAGAAATTAAGGGTTTTTGTCTAAAGTTTCCTAGAGTGAATTTTTGAGGTTTGAATATCGATTCGGAGTCGGATTTGAGTGAAACTAGTATGGTTAGACTCGTAACTGAATGAGTTGTCAGACTTTGTAAGTTTTGTCTGGTTTTGAGGTATGGGCCCGAGTTTGACTTTTTGGCTAATTTTGGGTTTTTGATTAAGAATTCGACCTTTATCATTTTGAATTGTTTCCAAAGGCATTTATTTGACGTATTTGAGTTGTTTTTTCTAGGTTTGAGCCGTTTGGAGGTTGGTACATGCGGGATGGTGTTTTGGAGCATCGTTTGGCTTGCTCGGCATTGGATTTGGCTTGTTTGAGGTAACTAACATTTCTAAACTTGGTGTTGAGGGTATGAAACTCTAAATTACATGTTATGTGATTAATATTGAGGTGACGTTCATGCTAGGTGGCGGGCGTGTCAACGTGCACCGTACATGGTGATTTAGTTGATTCCATAGAAACGTGTAGCTATCTTGTCTATATACTTGTATTGTACTCCATGTGTTGGAGTAATTGAGCTTGATTTATGCTAATGAAACATGTTTAGGCTATATGTTGGTACCATTGGAACTCACAATGGTCATTCCTTGATGTTGATTATTTGGTTAATTGCAGTTATGTACTCAGTCGCAACCATCATTATATTTAATATCTCAGCATCTGTTATTGTATATTGTCACATTTCGTATCATTGATTTGGGATGCTTAGCATGAGTGTTGTGAGCCCGAGATACTGATTATGAGGTTATTGATACAATAGCATGTGAGTTGTCTGTGCAGCACATGAGTTGTTTGTGTGGATCTAGATATTGATACTATAGCCACATGAGTTGTCCGTGAAGCACGTGTTGTATATGCGGATCTAGATATTGATACATTAGCATGTGAGTTATTCGTGAAGCACGTGAGTTGTCCCCAAAACAGATGTTGTCATTATTTCAATTCAATTTTGTAAAGAAATCAAAATCTTAGACGTTCATGACTTGTACTACCAGTGCTTGGGGAGTTTTATAAAATCCTGTTACTCATATTTGACTCACATCAATATTATTATACTGTGTTTTATTATTAATTGGATTACTTAGCGAGTTGAGTTAGGTGTTATCACGACGGTTTGGATTTTGGCTCGTTACAGATTGTCATCCAGGATGACCCTGCTACCAATTTCAATTGTTCTGCATTATCCCAGTTTCTCCCATAGTTGATCTTGGCATGGTTGAGAATTCTCGGAGATGACCATTCTTCAGCAATGTTCCCACCTCTTCTCGAAGGTGTCGGCAATCCCCCGTCCTATGGCCGTGAGTTCAATGGAATTCACACCATAGATTAGGGTCTCTTTGGCTAGGATCCCACCGGATTGGTTTGGAGAACCTAGCTTCTTTAATGCTCAATTCTACCAGGCTCATATTAAAATTGTAATCAGATAACCTAGGATCTCGGGACCCCGGTACCTCTTTCTCCTTCAATGACCTATTACTCCGACGGCGATCCACCCTTCTGCCAAAAGCAAACCTATCTGACGATTGGAATACTTTTGTTACCATGCCCATCGACTTTCCTATTAGGTTGGAAACGACCTCTAGATAGTCTCTGGTCCAAGTCAAAATCACTTTTGAACGTATCCTGGTTTCGATCACGATTTCGTCCTTTGGAGGATGTCGAGGAGCCAAGTTGATCATCCTCAATCCTTATTTTGACTCGTAGCGATTGTGAACATCTGCTCATATGGTTGCTTGAAACTCGAGCAGACTCTCCTTCAATTTTGAGGAGGCATCAGAACTTAGTAGTTTGAGACCCTTCGTTAATGTCTTTGCTGCCCACTCATCTAGAACCGTTGGTAGCAGCATCCTTTCCATCTGGAGCTAGATTATGAATTCCCGCAATAGCTCGGATTCTCCTTGAAAAATTCTGAATATATTTGCCTTTCTGGCCTGGACCTTTCTTGCTCCAGTATGAACTTTGACGAATGAATCTGCAAGCATTTCAACGAAATCAATTGAATGCTTAGGTAAGAGAGAATGCTATGTGAAGGCACCTCTTGTGAGGGTCTTGCCAAACGTTTTCAATAGAACTGACTCGATCTCATGTTGAGCCAAGTTGTTCCCTTTTAATGCTGTGGTGTAGGTTGTGATGTGCTCCTGTGGGTCCGACGTCCCATCGTATTTTGGCATGTCCAACATCTTGAACCTTTTTGTGATTGTAGATACGCCTTTCAGAAGAAATCAAAGACTTACCAATTACTTAATAGTAAAAAAAAATATTAACTAAATTCGATCAAAATCATTAGATTAATTTGTAAAATTCAATTTCAGTTTTGTCTTTATAGATAAATTCGTTCGTTCATAAGAAATAACTAGTGAATTAAATATTATAGTACTACTCAATACGATATTTTAGCTAATAATATTTGCACGAAGGATTATTAAAATGAAATTCAATGATATAGTCCAACCTTTAGCAGAGGTTTCCACTTTTCATTATTAACTATGCTGAGTTCCACACTGTCACATTTTAAAGCTTCTTGAGCATGATGTTTGACATTTAAGTCTATTCCAAGACAATTAAACAAAGAGCCACTATCATCGCTACCCAAGAAAAGAAAAAAAGAATTCGCAAAATGTTAATAGGGAGTGCATGTTTTTTCCATTCAAACTACACCTATATCAATTAATCAATTACATTTCAATCTGAATCATTTTATTTCAATAATACGAAGAATTTGTTAGTTCAGTGAAACTAAATTTTTTTTTTCAAACCGGTGCTTGTATTTGCGAGACCTGCAGCACCAGCCTAAAACCAACAATCACTGAACAATTCGGACCACTCTGGAATGCGTTTGAGACTCACCTGAGCTCCTAGGACTCAACACTAGAAATCCACATAAGTTTAAAAATATCATATGAACTCTCTTTCAAGCTCGAAACACCAAAATAGTATCTAGGACCACGAATCGGACCAAAACGCATAGAAATCACATTGAAACTTAAGAACCTCTAAAATCACATCTAAGCGTTTGATTCCTACCAAATTAACTCGGAATGATACAAAACTTTATACACAAGTTTCAAATGGCAAAACATACCTATTCCGATTCCCGAAACTAAAATCCAAACCCGATAGCCACAAAGTCAACCTATGTTAAACTTAAGAAATTTCTAAACCTTTAAATTTCCAACTTTCGGCGAAAAGAGACAAATCATCCTAGGAACCTCCAAATCTAATTCTGGGAATAAGCCTAAGTACAAAATAATCATACGAACCTATTTAAACCATCAAAACACCATTTAAGGGTCATTTTTCACAAAAGTCAAAACCTCAATCATTATTTCCAACTAAGAACCAAATATTCCAATTCAATCTAAAATCTCCCCGGAACTCCCATCATCCCTGCAAGTCACATAAGCACAAATTTACGTGTAGGAAACTTAAAAAAAGAAAGAAACGGAGCTCAAATATACAAAATGACCGGTCATGCTGTTACACATAATTGAGCTTGACACTAAAACTTATGTAGTTGACCGAGCCTTGTTACTTTAAGTTTTGGGGGGACACTTGATTATCAGTTGAGGTATGATTTTTCTTGTGTTCTTATCCTCTTATTATGCTTATTTGATTTGTAGTTTCATCATTACTTAAAATCACACGCATTTTGCAAGTGGTGCTAGTGACTAATGGAAGTTTCACATTCTTATGGGATTGAGCCATTCGCCTCGGCAATATTATGAAATATTCTTGTAGAAGAAAGTCATTCGCCTCAACATTATTATGGGATACACTTAAGGACCAGGCATACAAACTTGGTAGTATCATATAATAATATTCTTATGGGATCAGGTCATTCGCCCCAACAGAATCGTGCATAATATTCATTAGGGAATCAATGCATATATGAATTTCCTATGTTGAGCTTTGACATTTGCACCTGATATTGGTCATATATATTGATATTTGATAATTTCATATTTATTCCTAGAAACATGTTATTCGTATTTATCTATCTCGCTGCTACTTGTTATGTTTCTGTCATGACCCAAATTTTTCCATGTAAGATGTCGTGACGGTACCTAATCTCTAAGACTAGGTAAGCTAACAAATATGTGGAAATTACTGAAATAATAACTTAAATAGCAAACATCAACAACTATATAAAGGCAAACTGCCACTCAACATGTACCAATCCCAAAATCCAGTAAAATACAAGTCACAAGCTCTAGATATAGTGTGGAATGATCCTATACATCACTATTTATAAGATAAAACGAAATAAGAAAATAACAAGATATAAGAGGACTCAGAGGCCTGAGGATGCGAGCGGGTGTATCTAGCAGTCTTCAAGCAGCACCATAACACTCTATCGAGTCTGATAGGAAGTACCTGGGTCTACACAAAATATGTGTAGAAGTATAGTATGAGTACACCACAACAGTACCCAGTAAGTGCCGAGACTAATTTCGACAGAGTAGTGTCGAGGTCGGGTCAGGGCCTACTGGAATATTAGAAATAAGGAATAATATGAAATGATATAATAAAATGGCGAGGAAATTAAACAAAAAGAATGTACAGAAAGCAACAACACAGGAATTAAGAAGACAATTACAACACGTAAGGAAACAAAAAGCTTACAACTTAAGGAACAACAACAACAAATAATATAACAAAAAGAGGAAACAGTAACCGCACGGTAGAAACCTCGTGCCACAATAATATTTGTATGGTAGTAACCTCGTGCCACAATAACATTCTATACGACAGAAACTTCGTGCCACCACAAAAATCTGCATGGCAGAAATCTCTTGCCATAAAAACACTCCGCATGTCAGGAACCTCGTGCCACAACAATGATCTGCACAGAAGAAACCTCGTGTCAAATAACAATTCGCACGGTAGCAACCTCGTGCTAAATAACAATTCGTGCGGAAGAAACCTGTAGCACAATCAAACAATCATCTCAACATAATCACGAAAGCCAAAACATAACAACTGAAAAAATGATATTTCAAGGATAACAATTTCGAGCAAGGAATCACAAAGTTAAATATTGAATATAGAATTAAGAAAGAAGAGACAAGACTGGTAGACATGTGAATTTAGGCTAAACATGATGAATGCATATGCTAAAATAACTTAGTTAAGCCATAAAAAAGGAAACTACTAAGAAAAAATTGGAATTTCAACATTTATACTGTGTACGCACTCGTCACCTCGTGTCCACGACACTCACATATCACAAATTGTCATCACAGTACAAAATCCTAAGTAGATTTTCTCCACACAAGGTTAGATAAGTAACTTTCCCCAAACCACACTCAATCAATCAATAAGAAGGCCTTTCCTTTAATTTTCCGACTCCAAACAGTTCAAACTAGTCAAAGACAGTTACATGCTATAAATATAACTATAAGAAACTAATAAATAATAAAATTACGACTTTAATAACGAATTGGAAAATTGCCCCAAAAAGTCAACCCCACCCCACATCTCGAAACCTGATCAAAACTACAAAAATTGAATGCCCATTCAGCCATGAGTCCAAATACACTAAATTTACCAAAATCCGATACCAAATCGACACCCAAACCCCCAATTTAAACTCTCCAAATCCCTAGCCTCGAACTCCCAAATTATACCTCAAAACCATACAATCTAGGTGGGGAATTCAACGGGAAAACATAATTATTAAGTATACTTAACCACAAGTTGCTGACTTCAAGAATTCCTTCAAAATCCCTATAAAAAATCACCTAATCCCGAGTTTGGAATGTTCAAAGAGATGAAAATTACGGAACCCTTGTTTTTCAATATTCTGCCCAGACTACTCGTGTATGCGGTCCAAAATGCGCTTTTGCGGTCCCAAATGCGTTTCTGCGCAAAACACTCCACCCCCGAACTCGCGCATTTACGGGTGTGTTTCTGCGCAAATAAGGTCTGCTTCTACAACCTCCCCTTCCAGCTCACTCTCCACTTCTACAGAGCTACACACGCATCTGCAGGCTTGTAGATGCGGTAAACCTGGCACTAAGACCCTCCAACAAACCAACAAACCTTGATGTTTGCCAAATCTGCGCATCACAGCTTGCACCTACTATCAAAGCTCCGCAAGTGCGATCGCACTAGCAACTTCCAGCTTCAACAATCTAATAAACTCAAATTTGATACGTTAACCATCTGAACTCAACCTGAGTCCCCCGAGAGCTCAACTAGTTATACCAACATGATCCTAAGACCAAAATCACCATATCGAGCAATTGGAACTGACGAAACTCCATTCTGTATTCATCTTCACACAAGTCAAACTACAGTCAACTCTTACAACTTAATCTTCAAACTTAGGGACTATGTGTCCTATTTTACTCCAAAACTCTCCCGAGCCTGACACCAAGCACCCCAGCAAGTCAAGTAACCATAAAATGAAACCGAGAAAGCAGTAAATAGGGGATCGGGGTTCATGCCCTCAAAACAACTAGCCAGATTGTTATATCCTCCCTCTCTTAAAACAAACCTTCATCCTCGGACGAGTATAGAGACACAGATGAAGTTGTAAAAAGATGAGGATAACGGTTATGCATATCATGCTCTGTATCTTAAGTCACCTCCTCGACTAGATGAACCTTCACTAAAGCAATGTTCTTTGACCTCAACTTTCGAACATGCCTATCGAAAATGGCCACTGGCTCCTCAACATAAGACAAATCCTTGTCCAACTGGACTTAGCTAAAATCTAACACATACGACGGATCACCGTGAAACTTCTGAAGCATAGAAACATGGAATATTGGATACATTACAACTAGGTTAAGTGGTATCACAAGTCTGTAAGTCACCTCTCCAACCCTCTCAAGAATCTCAAAAGGCCCGACATACTTAGGGCTCAACTTTCCCATCCTAAACCAAGTGTGTACCCAATAGCCTCGCCTCGCTCGGCTCGAACCAACCCACTAAAGATCAACACCACCTACTATACAAAGCCTCATATGAGGCCATCTGACTACTCGATTGATAGTTGTTGTTGTAGGCGAACTCTACAAGTGGTGAGAATTGATCCCAAGAACGGCCCCACTCTCCATCACACATGCACGAAGCTTATCTTCCAATAACTAAATAGTGCACTCGGACTATCCGTCTGTTTGAGGGTGAAATGTCGTGCTCAACACAATCCCGAGTACCTATCTCATGCTGAAAAGCCCTCCAGAACCGCGATGTAAATTGCATATCCCTGTCAGAGATGATGGATACTGGTACGCCATAAATTTTGGCATTCTCGTAAATATAAATTCGAGCTAGCTGCTCAAAGACTAAGTAGTTATCACAGGAAAATGCTTTGGCACCCTGTAACTGATCAAATAGGTCATCAATACGAGGCAATAAATACATGTTCTTCACTATGACCTTGTTCAACTTGCGATAATCAATACATATACAAAGAATCATCTTTCTTCTTTACAAAAAATACTGGAGCACCCCAAGGAGACACACTAAGCAGAATGAAGTCTTTATCAAGCAACTCATGTAACTGCTCTAACGCCTTCAACTTAGGCAGATCCATACGACATAGAGGAATAGAGATGGGCTGAGTGCCTGGTAACAAATCAATACCAAAGTCTATATCACTGTCAGGCGGCATGCCCGAATGTTACAAGCCTAGTTCTCCCTCCGTGAACATGTCGTGATGGCACCTAGTCCCTATGACTAGGTAAGCCTAACACTGCGGAAAACAAATAATTTGCGGAATTCAAATAATTAAAACTAAACTGCTAGAAGAAATGAATGTATATAAGTGCCGCTTGACATATACAACTCAATAATGCAAAAGTTTAAAAATTTACCCCAAAACTCGGAAACTCACGGGCAACACAAGCTAATGGAAATATAATAAGAACTCTAAACTCCAGAATTCTATATCAAAGTACGACAGAAGTCTAAATGCTACAAGCTAGAATAGGAAGGAGACTCTTCGGTCTGAAGACACGGCAGATATACCTCAAGTCTCTGTAGCTCTCACTGTCTCAGTGATTGTGCGCCTGAATGGAGATACCTGGATCTGCACATGAAAAACATGCACAGAAGAGGCATGAGTGCACCACAACGGTACTAAGTAAGTGCCAAGCCTAACCTCGGTCGGGTAGTGACGAGGAAGGTTAGGGCCGTACTGAGGTAAATAATATAATAAGTACGTACAGTATGAAAACATATGGAAATAATATGAAAAATAGTGAAATTAGATAGAATTTACAAGACACAATGGATAACAATGAACAAGTTAAACACAAAAAAATATAGCTCAATACAAAGTTACCAAATGAGGATCTCCTAGGATACCGTCCTGTAGTCCTTACTCAACTGTGGATCTCCCTGGATATCGTTCTGTAGTCCATCATATATATATATGTATATATATATATATATATATGCATATCCGAAGGATCTCCCGGGATACCGTTCTATAGTCCAACTATCAATGTACAGGGGAGATTTACCGGGAATCTAATCTGTAGTCCCAAAGTAAATGTGCAGGGGGATCTACCGGGAATCTAACCCGTAGTCCCAAAATAAACAAACAACGGGTAACTACCGGAATTCCACATCTGTAGTCCATATGTAAATGCGCAACCATAACCAAAGGATATTTAGAATTCAAGTATAAAACAAAAACAAATAGGTAATACTAGCCTAACATGCTTCACGTAGTACAATTTAGGCAACTTGAGCAAATAGGCAGTCAAATTTAACTAAGCATGCTTTTCTAATTAATACATGTTAAACTTGCATTTAAAATAATCAAGTAGACAAGACAACTCAATTTAAATATTCTAAGTAAAAATGGATTTTCAACAATTAGCTCAAGTACGCGCTCATCACCTCACGTACAAGGCATTCAAACATCAAATAACATATCCTAAGGGGAAGGGTCCCTCACACAAGGTTAGACAAGCCACTTACCTTGAAGCGGCACAAAAATCAACTAGAAACTACGCCTTTGCCACAAGTATCCGACTCCAAATGGCCCAAATCCATCCAATTTAATTACTAATCGTAAATAACATTGCAAGCAACTGATTCCACTATTAAATTTAAAGCTAGGCGCAAAAATAAGTAAAATTACCAAAACATCCCTCTGTCCAATGTCTCAGAATCAGTTAATTTTCATATTTCAGAACCCTTGTACTCTCACGAGTCTAATCATATCAAAATCTCCCAAATCAGAGGTCAAATGCCCACTCAAAACTCAATAGTTTGGTCTAAGAAGTTTTCCCCAATTTTCATTCAAAAATCTGAAATTAAGGATGAATTCGTGATTAGATTTGTGGGTTTTAAGCTTAAGAGAGTAGAGAATCGCTACCCAATGAGCCATAGAAAAACCTTCAGAATATCTCCCAAATCCGAGCTCCCAAGCTTGTGTTTAGATAAAAATGGCAAACCCTCATTTTTAAATGTTAAGTACTGTTCATAAATCACGAATGTGGAGGTGAGCTCGCGCTTGCGGAGAAGGAAAAATCGGAGTGACCAAAAATGCCCTTCACGATCGCGATAGGTAGAACGTGAACGCAAAGGCCTAGGGTCACGATGCTTCGCGAATGCAATGGGTAGGATGCGAACACGTTGAAGAAAATGGGCTCAACCCTCAGAGCTCGGTAAAACTATGCGATCGCGAGGAGTTTGATGCGAACGCAAAAGAGGAAAATGAAGAGTGTCGCGAACGCATGGATGTTGGTCGCAAACACGAAGAGGAACAAACTCAAGGCTACGCGAAAGCGGTTGAAGTGTCACGAACGCGAAGAAAGAAGTCAAACCCGCAACAGTTGAAGTTATTCTGCGGCATTTTCAACTCAAAAGTGCTCCGTTGAGCATCTGAAAAACACCCGAGGCCGCCGGAACCTTAACCAAGCCTATGGACATATCCCATATCATCATTTATACTTGCACCAATCCTTAAAACACCTAAAACAATGCCAAAAACTTGAATTAAACAAAGATTTTAGCCTAAGAATTTCAAATTTCATGAAAACATGCTTTCGATCAAAAACCTATCCAAAACACGCCCAGATGATATGAAATTTTGCACACACATCCCTAATGACATGAAAAAGCTACTAAAACTTCTTGAATTCTATTCTGACCCTCGGATCAAAAACTCACTATCGGACCGGAAACTTTAAAAATTCAAACTTCGGCATTTCAAGTCTAAATGAGCTACGGACTTCCAAAATACATTCCGAACACGCCCCCAACCCCGAAATCACCTAACGAAGCTAATAAAACCATTGGTTTTCCATTCTGATGTCATATTCATAGTATTATGACTACGGACCACTTTCTAACATTTAAACTCTCATTTAGGGACTAAGTGTCCCAAAACTCTTCGAAACCCAACACTGAACGTCCCAGCAAATCAAAATAGCAGAAATGAACTTAGGGGAAGCAGTTAATTGCGAATCGGGGCATAAATTACAAATACGATCGGGCGGATCTTTACATCCTCCTACACTTAAACATTCGTTCGTCCTTGAACGAGCATAGAGAACATACCTGAAGTAGTGAAAAGATGATGGTATCGACTACGCATATCCCGCTCGGTCTCCCAAGTCGCCTCCTCGGCTGGCTGACCCAACCACTGAACCTATATTGAAGCGATGTTCTTTGACCTCAACTTTCTAACATGCTTGTCCAATATAGCCACAGACTCCTCAATATAGGATAGATCCTTGTCCAACTGGACTGAAGTGAAATCTAACACGAGCAACAGATCACTGTGATACCTCCGAAGCATCGAAATATGAAATACCGGATGTACCCAAGTCAAATTGGAAGGTAAGTCAAGCTCATAAGAAACCTCCCTAACTCGCCTCAAAATCTCAAAAAGGCCAATAAATCTCGGACTTAACCTCCCTTTCTTCCCAAATCTCATGACGCCTTTCATAGGCGAAACCCGAAGTAGAACCCGCTCACCAACCATATAGGAAACATTACGAACCTTCCGGTCCGCATAACTCTTCTGTCTGCAATAGGCTTTACAGAGTCGATCCTGAATCACCTTAACCTTCTCCACCGCATCCTGAATCAAATCTATTCCCAATAGTCTCGCCTTACCCGGCTCAAACCAACCCATCGGAGATCTGCACCTCCTACCATATAAAGCCTCATACGGCGCCATCTGAATGTTGGACAGATAATTGTTGTTGTACGCAAACTCCGCCAATGGCAAGAACTGATCTCAAGACACTCCAAACTCAATCACACACGCACAGAGCATATCCTCAAGAATATGAATAGTGCACTCAGACTGTCCGTTCGTCTGGGGTGAAATATTGTGCTCATCGTTACCTAAGTACCCAACTCCTGCTGAAAGGCTCTCCAGCATCCTGAAGTGAACTGAGTACCTCTGGCCGAAATAATAGAAACTGGAATGACGTGCAGACGAACAATCTACGTGAAATAAATCTATGCCAATCACTCCAATGAATAAGTAGTACACACATGAATAAAGTGTGCAGACTTGGTCAGTCGATCTACAACAACCCAAATGGCATTGAATTTCTTCGCAGTCTGAGGGAGACCAACTACAAAATCCATGGTGACCCCCTCCCATTTCCACTCCAGAATCTCCATCTGCTGAAGCGACCCACCCGGTCTCTGGTGCTCAGCCTTCACCTGCTGACAGTTGAGACATCTAGCTACAAAACCCTCTATGTCCTTCTTCATCCACCTCCACCAATAGTGTTGTCTCAAGTCCTGATACATCTTCGCTGCACCTGGATGGATGGAATACCGTGAACTATGAGCCTCTTTCAATATCAACTCCCGAATATCATCAACATTGGGTACACAAATCCGAACTTATCCTCAATACCCCATCATCTCCAATGGTCATGTCCGGCATTGCCATGATGAAAAGTGTCCCTAAGGACAAGTAAATGAGGGTCATCATATTGTCGGTCCCTGATACGATCGAAAAATGAAGACCGAGAAACCACACAGGCTAGAACCCGACTGAGCTCCAAAAAATCCAATCTCGCAAACTGGCTGGCTAAAGCCTGAACATCCATCGCCATAGGCCTCTCTGAAGCTGGTAAATATGCCAAACTCTCTACTCGGTGACTCAAAGCATTGACTACCACATTGGCCTTGCCCAGGTGATAAAGAATGGTAATATCATAATCCTTCAGTAACTCCAACAACCTCCTCTAGCACAAGTATAGATCATTTTGCTTGAATAAGTGATGTAAACTCCGATCATCCGTGTAAATATCATAAGGCACGTCGTATAAATAGTGAAGCCAGATCTTCAAGGCATGAACAATAACAGCTAACTCAAAATCCTGGACAGGGTAATTCTTCTCATGTATCTTCAACTGTCTGGACACGTAGGGATTCACCCTACTACCCTGTATCAACACTGCTCCAAGGCCAACCCGTGAGGCATCACAATAAACTGTATAGGACCCCGAACCAGTAGGCAACATCAAAATAGGAGTTGTAGTCAAAGCTTTCTTGAGCTTCTGAAAGATCGCCTCATACGCCTTTGTCCACTTAAATGGAGCACCCTCAGGTGCTGCTAATGATCTTGCCGACTCCAGGAGTATACAAGAATATTATTTATGAAAACAATGACGAGCGAGTTGAGATAGGGCTTGAATACACTGTGCATCAAATGCATAAAAGCTGCTAAGGCATTGGTCAATCAAAATGACATTACAAGGAACTCGTAATGACCATACCAAGTCCTGAAGGCAGTTTCGGGATATTCGGCTCCCAAATCTTCAACTGGTGATAACCAAAGCGCAAATCAATCTTAGAAAACTCATGTGCAGCCTGAACCTGGTCAAAAGATCATCAATACGAGGCAAAAGATAATGGTTCTTCACTATAACTTTGTTCAACGGATGATCATCGATACAAATGCATATAGAACCATCATTTTTCTTCACAAACAAGATAAGAGCCACCCATGGTGAAACAGTGGGTTGAATGAAACCCTTATCAAGTAATTCTTATAACTGATCCTTCAACTCCTTCAACACAGAAGGAGCCATAAAGTACGGAGGAATGGAAATGGGCTGAGTGCCCGGCAACAAGTAAATGCCAAAATCAATGTCTTCATCAGGTGCCATACCCGGAAGATCAGCTGGAAACACATCGGGATAATCCCGTACCACTGGGATAAAATCAACAGAAGGAGTACCAACACTGACATCTCTCACATAAGCTAAATACGTGGCGCACCCCTTCTCAACCATACGCTAAGCTTTAAGAAAAGAGATAACTCTACTAAGAGTGTGATCTAACGTACCACTCCACTCAACACGCGGAATATCTAGCATAGTTAGCGTCACGGTCTTGGCGTGACAATCAAGAATATCATGATGGGGGGACAACCATTCCATGTCCTAAATAATATCAAAGTCAACCATACCGAGAAACAATAAATCTGCTCTGGTCTCAAAACTACGAAAAGTAAACAAACATGACCCACAAATGCGGTCCACAACAAGAGAATCTCCCACGAGAGTAGAAACATAAACAAGAGAACTCAAGGAATCTCGGGCTACACCCAAATATGGAGCAAAGAAAAGAGATACATAAGAATAAGTAGAGCCTGGATCGAATAGAGCCGATGCCTCTCATTGACTAACCTGTATAATACCTATAATGACAAAATCGTAGGCAACAGCCTCGGTACGAACAAGAATAGCATAATATCTTGCGTGGCCTCTCTCTCGAGGGCGACCTCTACCTCCCTGACCTCCGCCCCTAGCTGGCTAGGCAGATGGTGTAGTAGCTGGAGCTTTGATCATTGCCTGAGAACTCTGAGGAGCACGTTGTGGCTGAGCAGTTTTTGAAGATGCACCCCCACCAAGTCTGGGGCAGTCCCTAACCATATGGTATCTACCTCCACACTCGAAACAATCTGTGGGCAGACGTGGTGGTTGTGACTGGCTAGGGTTAGGTTTGCTGGACTGACCTCTGAAAGCGCCCCGTGCAGGAGGCGCGCTAGAAACTAGAGGTACATAGTAAGGCTCCTGAGATCTAGGAGGAGCTGGAGCACTAATGGCTGAAGGAAGATCTGAATAAACGAGGCGGCCCATATAACCCCTACTATGTCGACCTGCTACTGGGGTACGGGCACCACAGAAGTGGCCTGACTCTCGAGACCTCTTGGCCTCTCTCTCCTCTCGCTCACTAGGGAGTATACCCTCGATCCTCCTAGCAATGCTCACTACCTGCTGATAAGGAATGTCCATCTCCAACTCTCAATCCATGCTAGATCTGATGGGTGGAATACGGCCCTCAATGAACTGGAAACCCTCTCACGGACAGTAGCAACCAAGGTTGTGCATGCCTAGTTAATCTGGTGTAACAGATGGCATACTCTGAAACTGTCATAGCACCCTAGAACAAATGCTCAAACTCTGCGCACCATGAATCCCTGAGGCTCTTGGGAAAAACTCTCTCACAAACATATCTGAGAAATAGGTCCAAGTCAGTGAAGCAGCCTCGCCCGGACTGTCTATCTCAAAAGTGCGCCACCAATCATAGGCAGTTCCCTGAAGCTGAAAGGCAGTAAAAGAAAATCCCGCTGGACTCTGCTATACCCATGGTGCGGAGAATACAGTGGCACTCCTCTAGAAATACCAAGGCATCCTCCGATGCTAAACCGTTGAACATAGGATGCTTATATTTCTTAAACCTCTCAAGCCTCAGCTTCTCGTCCTCAGATATAGCTGACCCACCCTCGGGCTAAACTAGCGCTGCCAACGGTACAAGAATGATCTCTCGGACCTACTCTATATGCACTCTCTGCTCAGCAGTGTGGGCAGCGGGAGTCTGGGCCCCTCCCCCAGCCTGGGATGTGGCTGCAGCAATGGGAAGCAACCCCGCCTGATCTATGGTGGTGTACATAGACATTAACTAAGCTAATGTCTCCTCAAGGGTTGGAGGAGTAGTAGTAGCTATAGGCATGTCAGGTGCCTCAACTTCGGCTGGATCTGCTGGCGCTACCGCAGCGGCAGCTCATGCAGGTGCTCTGGCTACATCGCATGCGCGTCCACGGACTCTACCCCGGCCCCTGCCACTAACGGCTACAACAAGTGGCGCGGGTGCCTGATTATCCCTAGGAGCACGTATCCTCACCTAGGTGGCGCGGGTGCCTGATTATCCCTAGTAGCACGTATCCTCACAATATGTGAGAGAATAGAAGACAGAAGTTTTAGAATTGATGTCAAGCACGACAAGGAATTCAATGAAATGAAGATTTTTCTTAAACAGTTACGTAGCTTCTCGTTGATAAGTACAGACGTCTCCGTATCGATCAGCAAGACTCTGATAAACCAGCATGTGCTCCGTGACTCCTATAAACCTATAGCTCTAATACCAACTTGTCACAATCCCAGTTCACCCTCCGTGAACATTTCATGATGACGCCTAGTCCCTATGACAAGGTAAGACTAATATTACGGAGAACAACATAATTTGCGGAATATAAATAATCAAAACTAACCAGCTAGAAGAAACGAATGTATATAAGCTCCACTTGGCATATATAACTAAATAATGCAGAAGTCTACAAATTTACCCCAAAACCTGGAAACTCGCGGGCAACACCGGCTAACGGAAAATACAATAGGAACTCTAAACTCCAGAATAGTCTATATCAAAGTACAAAAGAAGTCTAAACGCTACAAGCTACAATAGGAAGGAGACTCTTCGGTCAGCAGATGCGGCATATATAGTGTGTTTCGGATGCTCAACGGAGCACTTGAGTTGAAAATGTTAAAGAAAAACTTCAGCTGCTGCAGGTTTGACTTCCTTCTTCACGTTCATGTAGCCCTGAGTTTGTTCCTCTTCGCATTCGCAACCAACATCCACGTGTTCGTGACACTCTGCATTTTCCTCTTTCACGTTCGCATCAAACTCCTCGCGTTCGCATAGTTTACCAGGCTCTGAGGGCTGAGCCCATTTTCTTCAACGTGTTCGCGTCCCATCTGTCGCGTATCGTGACCCTAGGCTATCGCGTTCGCATTCTACCTCTTGCGATTGCGAAGGCCATTTTTGGTAACTCCCATTTTTCCTTCTCTGCAAGCGCGAGCTCGCCTCCACGTTACCAATGCATTAAGGTTTTAACCGTACTTAACATTTCAAAAACGAGGATTTGCCATTTTTATCAAAACACAAGCTTAGGAGCTCGGATTTGGAGAAATTTCAAAGGTTTTTCAAGGGCAATCATTGGGTAACGATTCTCTACTCTCTTAAGCTTAAACCCACTAATCTAATCACGAACTCATTCTTAATTTCATATTTTTGAATAAAAATTGGGAAAAACTTCTTAGACCAAACTATTGGGTTTTGAGTGGGCTTTTGACCTCCGCTTTGGGAGATTTTTATATGGTTAGACTCGTGAGAGTAAGAGGGTTCTGAAAATGTAAAAATTAATCGATCCTGAGACATTGTCCTGAGGGGCATTTTGGATATTTTACCTATTTTTGTGCCTTTGCTTTAAATTTAATAGTGGATTAAGTTGCTTGCAATGTTATTTACGATATGTATGAATTGGATAGATTTGGGCCATTTGCAATCGGATACTCGTGGCAAAGGTGTGGTTTCTAGTTGATTTTTGTGCCGGATCGAGGTAAGTGGCTTGTCTAACCTTGTGTGGGGGACCCTTCCCCTTAGGATATGTTATATTATGTTTGAATGCCTTGTACTTGAGGTGACGAGCGCATACTCAAGCTAATTTTTGAAAATCCATTTTTACTTGGAATGTTAAATTTAGTGGTCTTGCCTACTTGATTATTTTAAATGCAAATTTAACATGTATTAGTTAGAAAAGCATGCTTAGTTAAATTTGACTGCCTTTTTGCTCAAGTTGCCTAAATTGTACTACGTGAAGCGTGTTAGGCTTGTATTACCTGTTTGCTTGTGTTTTGTACTTGAATTCTGAATATCCTTTGGTTGTGGTTGTGCATTTACATTGGGACTACGGATGTGGGATTCCGGTAGCTCCCCCTTGTTTATTTATTTTGGGACTACGGGTTAGATTCCCGGTAGATCCCCCTGCACATTTACTTTGGAACTACGTGTTAGATTCCCGGTAGATTCCCCCTGCACATTTATAGTTGGACTACGGGGCGGTATTCCGGGATATATATATATATATATATATATATATATATATATATATATATATATATATATATATATATATATATATATATATGTATGATGGACTACGGGACGGTATCCCGGGAGATCCACAGGACAGTTGAGAAAGGACTACAGGACGGTATCCTAGGAGATCCTCATTTGGTAACTTTGTATTGAGCTATATTTTTCTGTGTTTACCTTGTTCATTGTTTATGCGTTGTTGTCTTGTAAATTCTATCTCATTTCACTATTGTTTCATATTATTTTCATCTTCTTTCATAATATACATACTTATTATATTATTTAACCTTAGTAGGGCCCTGACCTTCCTCGTCACTACTCGGCCGAGGTTAGGCTTGGCACTTACTGAGTGCCGTTGTGGTGTACTCATGCCTCTTCTGTGCATGTTTTTCATGTGCAGATACAGGTACCTCCACCCAGGAGCACTATTAGTGAGACATGGAGAGCTTTGAAGACTTGAGTGCCCCCGAGACCTCAACCAAACTTATGGATGTATCATTCAAACTTGCACCAATCCTTAAAACACCTAAAAAAATGCTGAAAACTCGAATTAAACAAGGATTTTAGCCTAAGAACTCCAAATTTTGATCAAAACATGCTTTCGATAAAAAACCTATCAAAAACATGCCTGAATGATCTGAAATTTCGCACACACATCCCTAATGACATGAATGACCTACTACTACTTTCGCAATTTCATTCTGACCCTCGGTTCAAAAACTCACTATCGGACCTGAAACTTCAAAAATTCAAATTTCGGCATTTCAATCCTAAATGAGCGACAGACTTCCAAAATACATTCTGAACCTGCTCCCAGCCCCGAAATTACCTCACAGAGCTAGCAGAACCATCTGTTTTCTATTTCGAGGTGGTCTTCACACTGTTCCAACTACGGACCACTTTCCAACACTTAAGCTCTCATTTAGGGACTAAGTGTCCCAAATCTCCCCAAAACCCAACACCAAATGTCCCGGCAAACCAAAATAGCACAAATGAACTTAGGGGAACCAGTTAATGGGGAATCAGGGCGTAAATTCCAAAAATGATCGGCCGGGTCGTTACACCGAAAGATCTGCTGGAGATATATCTAGATAATCCCTCACTACCGGAACTGAATCCATGGTAGGAGTATCAACGCTGACATCTCTCACATAAGCTAGATACGCATCACATCCCTTCTTAACCACCCGCTGAGCTTTTAGAAATGAAATGACTCTGGAAGGAGTATAATTTATGGTATCCCTCCACTCTAACCATGGTAATCCCGGCATATCCAGCGCCACAATCTTGGTGTTTCAATGGAGAATAGCATAATGGGGTGACAACCAGTCCATGCCTAACATATTAATAAAGTTGACCGTATTGAGCAATAAAAAATTGGCTCTGGTCTCAAAACCATTAAGAATAATAGAATACGACCAATATACACGGTGAACAATAATAGAATCTCCCACATGTGTAGACACATAAACATAAGAACTTAGAGAATCACGGAGTATACCAAAATACAGAGCAAAATAAGATGACACATATGAATAAGTGGAGTTGGATCAAATAAGACTGATGCATCTCTATGACAGACCAGAAAAATACTTGTAATGACAGAATCGGACACAACTGCCTCTGTCTGAGCAAGAAGAGCATAATATCTAGCTTGGCCTCTCACTATATGGCGATCTATATCTGTCCGACCACTACCTCGAGTTGGTTGAGCAGGTGGAGTAGTAGTTGGTGATGTAACTGTAGCCTAAGGACCTGGTGAAGCACGTAGACACTAAGTAGTTATTGAGGTGCATCCCTCATAAGTCTGAGGCAATCTCTCACCATATGGCGAGTGTCAGCACACCCAAACAAGATCTTGGAGGACGTGACTACTATGGATGGCTCTGGATAGATCGGCTAGAATGACCACTCAAAGCACCTTGTTTAGGAGGTGCACTAGGCAATGGCAGTGCATAATAAGGAGCTTAGATCGAAATACCACAAGCAGCTGGAAGTGGTTAATGAACAGGGTGAATCAAATAACCCTTGCCCTAACGAGCTACAACTAGACCACGAGTACCACTATAAGGGCCAGACTCTCGAGACCTCTTATCCTCTCTCTTCTCTCTCCCCCCATTTAGCATACCCCCAGTCTCCTAACAATCCCCACTACTCGATGGTATGCAATGTCCATATCTAACTCTCAGTCCATGCTAAATCTGATGCTGGGTTGAGCCCCTCGATAAATCGACAAACCCGCTCTCTAACAGTAGCAACCAAGATTGGTGCATGCCTATCCAAATCACCGAATCGAACCGCATACTCCAAAAAAGTCATAGAACCCTCTCACAACTACTCAAACTATGCATGCCATGCATCCCTGAGACTCTGGGAACATACTCCCTCAAGAACTTGTCTAAGAACAGAGTCGACTAATAGGACGCTCCCCTAAGCTAGAACTAGTGAATGAAACCCCACTAGTCTTCGCAATTACCATAGTACGGAGAATATGGTGGCACTCTTCAAAAACCCTAGGCACCCTCTGAAACCAATCCACTAAAAGTAGGAGGGTGGTACTTTGTGTACCTCTTGAGCCTGAGTTGCTCCTGCTATGAAATTATAGCCCAACCTCCGTCAGAACTGGGGATGCCGGTTGTATTGTTATGACCATTGGAACCTGATCGACCTAAACCCACTGCTCTAGGTTACGGCGGGCGGGAGTCAATACTTCTCCCCCGACCTGAGATATGGTAGGTTCAAGTGGGATCAACCCTGCCTGAGCAAAAGTACCGAACATGTTTAGAAACTGAGCGAGGGTCTCCTGAAGAGCTGTACATTAACAAGTATCTCAAGTGCCTGCGCTCCGACGGGACTTCCTGGTGACTCTTCTCTAGCAGCTCGTGCGGGTGCTTTGACTACACTATGTGGACGTCCTTGACCTATATCCCGGTCCCGAGCTCTCACGGCTCTAGCAGGGGGCTCGGGTGTTTGGTCATCTAATTCGGTTGTACGTGTCCTCACCATCTGTGAGAGAATAGAAAGAAATAAGTTTACAATCCTAAAATCAAAAATTTCGCACGACAAGGAATAAACAAGTGAAATGTTTCCTAAAAGTTCCATAGCCTCCCGAAGATAAGCACAGACATCTTCGTACCGAATTGCGAGACACTACTAAACCTGTTTGTGACTCATAACACCTATGAACCTATAGCTCTGATGCCAACTTGTCACAACCCGAATTTTCCTCTATAAGATGTCGGAACGACACCTAGTTTCTAAGACTAGGTAAGCCTAAAAATAACTGAAATAATAACTTAAATAGCAATCATCAAAAATTATATAAAGGCAAATTGCCGCTCAATATGTACAATTCCCAAAACAGGTGAAATAAAGTCACAGCTCTAGATACAGTGTGGAATGCTCCTATACATCATTGTCTATAAGATAAAAAGGAATAAGAAAAGAACATGATAGACGGGGACTACGAGGCATGCAGACGCGGGCAGGTGTACCTTAAAGTCTCCAAGCAGCACAACACTCTACTATCGAGGCAGATAGGATGTATCTGGGTCTACACAAAACATGTGCAGAAGCATTGTATGAGTTCATCACAACGATACATAGTAAGTGCCAAGCCTAACCTCGGTAGAGTAGTGACGAGGTCAAGTCAGGGCCCTACTAGAATATAAGAAATACGGCAGAAGATGAAATGATACAATAAAATGGCAGGGAAATGAAACAAAAATAATGTACAGAAGCAGTATCACGGGAATCAAGAAGACAATTACAACACGTAAGGAAACGAAAAGCTTACAAGTTAAGGACCAACAACAACAACAATAACAAACAATACAGAAAATAAAGGAAACAGTAATCGCGGGCAAAATCCTCGTGCCACAATAACAATCCGCACGGCAGAAACCTTGTGCCACAATAATATTTCGGACGACAGAAACCTCGTGCAACTATAACAATCCGCACGGAAGAAACCTTGTGCCACAACCAAATAATCATCTCAACAATAATCATGAAAACCAAAGTATAGCAACTGAAAAAATGATATTTCAAGGATAACAATTTCGAGCAAGGAATGACACAATTAAATAATGAATATGAAATCAAGAACACAAGAAGTTCGACTAAGCATGAGGAATAAATTGTAAATAAGAGACAAGACTGGTAGACATATGAATTTACGCTAATCATGATGACTACATGTGCTAAAATAACTCAGTTAAGCCATAAAAAGGAAACTACAAAGAAAAAAATTGGAATTTCAACATTTAGCCCAAGTACGCACTCGTCACCTCGCATACACGGCACTTACATACCACAAATTGTTGCAACTGTACCAAATCCTAAGAGGATTTCCCCTGCACAAGGTTAGACAAGTCACTTACCTCAAACCACGCTCAATAAATCAACAAGAAGGCCTTTCCCTCAATTTTTCTGACTTCGAACGGCTCGAATATAGCCAAAGACAATTACATACTATAAATATAACTATAAGAAACTAATCTAAATAATAAAATTATGACTTGAAAGAAGAATTGGAAAATCTCCCCAAAAAATCAACCTGGCCCCACGTCTCGAAACCCGAGCAAAATTACAAAAATCGAAAGCCATTCAACCATGAGTCCAACCATATCAATTTTACCAAAATTCGATGCCAAATAGACATCCAAACCCCCAATTTAAACTCTCCAAATCCCTAGCCTCAAACTCCCAAACTATACACCTCAAACCACACAATCTAGGTGGGGAGTTCAATGGGAAAACATAATTAATGAGTACATTTAATCACAAGTGAATTACATTAAGAATCCCTTCGAAATCCCTCTCAAAAATCGCCTAATGCCGAGCTTGGAATGTTCAAAATGATGAAAATCACGGAACCTTCGTATTTTTAATATTCTGCATAGGCTTCTCGCTTCTACAGTCCAAAATATGCTTCTGAGGTCCCAAATATGCTTCTGCGCAAAACACTCCACCCTCGACCTCTCTCACCTGACCCTCCAACAATATACACCCAAATATGCTTCTACCCGGATATGGTCCGCTTCTGCGAACTTCCCTTCCAGCTTACTCTCCACTTCTGCGGAGCTACACATGCATCTACAAGCTCACAAATGCGGCATTTCCCTCGCACCTGCGACTCTCCAACATCCCAGTCAACCTTGCTCCTAGCTGCATCTGTGAATAACAGCTCACAGATGTGATCAAAGCTCCACATGTGCGATCGCACACCAACTCCCAGCTTCAGCAATCTAATAAACTCCAATTCGATTCTTTAACCATCCTAACTCCACCTGAGGATCCCGGGACCTCAACCAATTATACTATCAAGTCCTAAAATATGATACGTACTTAGTCAAGCCTTTAAATCACATCAAGCAAAGTTAAAACTATGAATCACATCCCAATTCAAGCCTAATGAACTTATAAACTTCTAACTTCCACATCCGATGCCAAAATCTATCAAATCAAGTTCGATTGACCTTTGTTGCACAAAAGTCAGATTTGGCATTACGGGTCTACTCCAAAATTTGAAATCAGAATCCAACACTGTTATCAAAAAGTCCTCTCCCAGTTAAACTTTTCAAAAATCTTCCAACTTTCGCCAATTAACACCGAAATGTCTTATAAGCCTTGAAATCAACATCCGAACACGCTTTAAAGACCAAAATCATCATACAGAGCTATTGGAATCGATAAAACTCCATTTCGTAGTCGTCTTCACACAAGTCAAACTACGATAAACTCTTACAACTTAAACTTCAAATTTGGGGACTATTTGTCCCATTTTATTCCAAAACTCCCTGGGCCCGATAACAAGCACCCCGATAAGTCAATAACCACAAATTAAAATAGAGGAAGCAATAAATTGGGGATCAAGGCTCGTTCTCTCAAAATAACCGGTCGGATCGTCGCAGCTGCATACTATATACTTTTATGTATATTGTTATTTGGACCACTAGTAAGTGTAGACGTCGACCCCTCGCCACTAATTTTTTGAGGTTAGACTAGAAACTTACTAGGTACGTATTGATTTACGTACTCACACTACACTTCTATACTATGGTGCATGTACTGTGACATGTACTTATGGTGGTCACGCATACACATAGACGTCTCAACTGGGAGAATTGGTGGTGGCTAGTTCCTATTCTTCGACTCGCAGCGCCCAGAGTCTCCTTCCCCTATATTCATTATATTCTATCTATTTTTTACTATAGACGATAGTTGTAGTAATTTTGTCTATTCTATTAGACGTTCGTGCACTTAGTGAGACTGAGTTTTGGGGATTTTAGTAGATGTTCATGGTTGTATTTGGTATTATATCATTCAGCTTTATGTTTTGTTCATATTTCATAACTTAGTAAAATGATACTATAATATAGTACTATACCCTTTCATGATCAAAAGAAAAAAAAATTAACAATATGATTAATAAATAAAATACTAAATTCGATCATTAGTGTAGATTTGTTCGTGAAATAAAATACCATTTTTTCATAAAAATTAGTAACAAAGATAATTATTTATCAATTATTTAAAAGTAACAACATAACTGGTAAATTAAAAACTAAAATTCATAATCATATATTTATTTATAAAATCAATATATTTTGTCTTTGTAGATAAGCACGTTTGCGCATAAGAATTGGAGAAACAAAGATCAATGACTTACGAATTACTTAAAAGTAACAACATAACTGATAAATAAACTATTAAGTTCGATCTGTTATAAACTAAAGCAAAAGACAAGAACAATAGAGCAAGAACAATAGCAATAGAGAGAAGAGTAGAGAGAGTTCTTCTTATTGAGTTGAGAGGGGTGTATTACAATGGTAGAGAGCACCTCTATTTATAGGGAGGAGGAAGATCTTGCTACCAATAATAGGACTCTAAAATCTCTCTAATTAAATACATTAAAGACATTCACCTTAAATAGAAGTGTAAGAATCTTCTATTTCATAACACTCCCCCTTGAATGTCTATTCAATGATGTGCCTCATAAAACCTTAAAACCAAAACCCAATGGGAAAAATTAAAGTAAGGAAAAAGAGTACACATGTTTGAATATGCGCCTATTGGTTGCCTCGTTAAAAACCTTGCAAGGAAAACCCAGTGGGACAAAACCTTGTAAGGGAAAAAGAGTGCAACGCGCATTGACTCCCCCTAATGAGTACATCAATTTATATCCTTGAGCATTTGCATTCCAATCTTGTGCATCATCTTCAAAACGATCTTTGGTAGACGTTTGATAAGTAAATCAACCATATTGACTTGAATAAATATTCCGCACCTTGAAATCATCATTCTTGATAGATATGAACATCTTCATATAATGTCGTGGAATAGCTCTTCAATATCTCCATAGATGCATTCTCAATGCCATCATGCTTATAGTTATGGCAAGATACATATGTACACAAATTGTACTTAGGATGCGGTACTTCAGGACCAAGAATTGCATATGCTTCAAGCAACTTAAATCTTTCAAGTTAAGTCATATAAGCCATATAATAGACTTTAGATGCATATCAAGTTTTCCATGTCATGCTAGACAAATAAGATATCGAAAACTGACTATACATACCTTTGACTTTATACTTTCAAGCATTTGAACTATAGGTTCAAAGCTACATGTCTTTCATATGGAATCAATTCTTCTTGAATTGTATCTCTTCCATTTAGTTACTTTCTTTGAGTCATCAAATGCGTATAGCATGCTTTGCAATATGTTGCAATTGCATTTCCCTTTTATGAACTACAGGTTCATATCATGATATTCGGGGATATACATATACAAATGAAAATTCATCCCATGTAACACTTTCTCAAGTGTTTATCATGTCTCCCCCTCATGTTAGTAAAGCTAACATGTTTCCTCAACTTTGGAAAATCATCTTTGTGCATTATGTCAATATACACAGCACCTTAATAATAAGATGAAATTATTTGGTTCCTGACCCTGAACCACTTGTGAGGGGAGAATATACTCTCGTATACAACTTATATCAAACTGATTTATATATAACTTAGTTCTCATAAGAAACAGTTTAGCTATTAAGTGGAAGCACTCAATAATTATCTTGCTAAACCAACTTTAATATAAACCAACTTATCAAGATGAACTGTCTTGAGTAGAGAATCTGGAAACTATGCTCGAAGTTAGATTACTGAGCGATTTACCTCGCAAGCACTGCCAGGCTGCGGGTTAATAACAATGGCGCATGTAACCATATCATAGATGCATCATATGTGGTATACATGGCAGGTGAATGGGCCCATATTCACCTTTGATATTTCCAGAATCAAGGGGCTTCAACCCGAACTCTTTAGTTGGTCAGTTCATTACTGAGAACAAGAACTTCTAGTTCTTTGATATTCACCTATGTGAATTTGCACATCATACTTCAAATGAGATGGCTAACACGAATGTCAACTGAATAAATTATCAATATTGGTAAACTTCAAATTTACACCATGACATGTGCACTTATCAATAAACTTCGGGTTTATTATGACATGGGTTTTATACCAATAGATATCCACTTTATTGTGGCATTCTTTCGTTTGTGTAGTACAAACTGGAGAACAAAGCGGGTAGCTTTTCATATACAAATTACCCCGCTACAAGTTGTAGTAATAGGAGAATCAAAGCCTTCCTTTATTTATAGTCTCAATATAATCAATCGCTTTCGCGTGTACTTTGGAAACTGAATAAGTTTCTTTGAGACTTACTACAGCACAATACTCAATTGTGTTTCTCCAACATAGTAATAATTGGCTCTTCGAGAGCTCTCAATTAATTTTGTACTACCACAGACTGAGGTTCGAGATCCTCACATTCTTGCATTCCGTACTTTCAGGAGTCTCAGGCTCAATAGATTCTTCGTGAATCTCGGAATTAATCAAATCATGAGCGTCCTCATGTGATTCTTTCATAGTGTCATTTAGATCGTTCTTTTTCCTCTTTCTAGGATTTCGGTCTTTGGAACCTAATGGTCTGCCACGCTTCTGGCGTGCATTTGACTCATTGGATATGACACTAGATAATTGTCCAATAGGGACTTCAATACGGATCGGAACATTTTCCGCAGGAATGTGTGATTTCGTTATCCTCTTCAAGTCCGTAAATGCGTCAGGCATTTGATTTGCTATTCTTTGCAAATGGATAATCTTTTGTACCTCTTTCTCACAAGTAGAGGTATGTGGATCAAGATGAGATAATGATTCATTTTTCCACAAAATTTCCCGTTTGGTTTCACCAACTTCTCCCCCTAATTTTGGGAAAAGTGTTTCATCAAATCGACAGTCTGCAAATCGTGCAGTAAACAGGTCGCCTGTCAATGTTTCAAGGTAGCGAATGATGGAGAGCGAATCAAACCCAACATATATTCCTAACCTTCTTTGCGCACCCATTTTGGTGCGGGATGGCGGTGCTACAGGCACATATACGGCACATCCAAATATCCTTAAATGGGATATATCGGGTTCATGACCCAAAACCAATTGCAACGGAGAATACTTGTGGTAATTCGTCGGCCTGAGACGAATTAGCATTGCTGCATGCAATATGGCATGACCCCACACTGAAGTGGGCAGCCTCGTTCTCATCAGTAATGGCCTTGCAATCAACTGCAAGCGCTTAATTAACGATTCTGCAAGACCGTTCTGAGTGTGAACATGGGCTACAGAATGTTCAACTTTTATCCCGATTGATAAGCAATAATCATTAAATGCTTGGGATGTAAACTCAGCAGCATTATCCAGTCTAATGGACTTGATTGGATTATCTGGAAAGTGTGCTCGTAGCCGAATTATTTGTGCCATTAACTTCGCAAACGCCAGGTTGCGAGATGACAACAGGCACACATGAGACCATCTACAGGATGCGTCTATCAAGACCATGAAATACCTAAACGACCCACTAGGTGGGTGAATAGGTCCACAAATGTCCCCTTGTATACGTTCCAGAAACTGGGGTGACTCAGTCCCAACCTTTGTTGGGGATGGTCTGATAATCAGCTTGCCTTGATAACACGAAGTGCAAGGATATTCATTACTTGAGAGAATTTTGAAATTCTTTAACGGATGCCTATATGAGCTTTCTATAATCCGTCTCATCATGGTTGATCCTGGGTGACCCAGTCGATCATGCCGAAGTACAAATGTATTGGACTCAGTATTCTTTAGATTTACTGTTGAATGTGCCTCAATTGCACTAATTCTTGTCCAATACAGGCCACAAGATAAAGACGGGAATTTCTCAATAACCCTCTTTTGGCCGGAGACATTCTTTGAAGTGAGGACGAGATATTCAAGATTATCTTCATCCATTGTCTCAATATTGTAGCCATTCCGGCGTACATCTTTAAAGCTCAACAAGTTTCTCATAGACTTGGAGGAGAACATTGCATTCTCTATGATTAACATCGTGCCCTTGGGCAGAGTTACAATAGCTCTTCCGGAGCCTTCAATCAATTTACTACTTCCAGAGATTGTAGTAATGTTTGCCTTACAAAAAAAATACATAAATATAAGTTTAAACAACTTCAATTCTTTTGTTTCGCGTTTAAACAGCGTTTTGGGAAGCAGTTATTTAGGATATTCGAATATTGTATTCTAATATTCGAATATAATGCCTTGCGGAAAAAATAATACTTTAATGCAAAAAATATTAGATATTCGAATATTTAAGCACATATTCTAATATCTTGCCATATATTCGAATATAGGAATTCTGATATTCGAATATCTGGCCCAGATATTCGATATCAGACTCTGATATTCGATAAAATGGCCTGGCGGAAAAAAGTTCGTTTTATTGCTAAATATTAGACGATCGACTAGTTTTTAGGTTAGTCGATTACCTCTACTGTACAATAAAAATATTTGAGCATATTGAAACATTCTAAAGGGCTAATACTAACATCATATCATGAATTAACTAATACGAGCTAATGCTAATGACTATTAATTTATTCATTGACTAATACAAGTAGAATCAAACAGCTCCATCTTCTTTCATCATGGTTCCATCACCGATTAGGTGGTCTATCTTTCCCTCGGGTTGCTCAAAGAAGTCTGCCACATCCAGGTGGGTGATATCCTCATTGTCGTCATAGACAAAATTTGTTTCAGGGCCTTTTCTCTTTCGAGATGCTTGATAAAGGTCAACCAAGTGTCTTGGTATACGGCAAGTCCGAGACCAGTGCCCATTTCCACCGCAACGATAACATATAGTTTCTGAACTATTTGCCTTAGGATCTTTTGGACCCCGTTTCTGCTTTCGGTGGTTATCTCTCTTTGGGGGGTGACGGACTTCTTTGGAATTTCTTCCTTGCCCACGTCCTTGGCTTTGACCCCGTTTATGACCGTGATCATGGTCCCTTTTATGTTTGGCATAATGCGAGTGCACCATATCTGCTTCAGGCAGTGGTGTAGACCCAGTTGGTCTATTTTCGTGATTTCTCATGAGCAGATCATTATTTCGCTCAGCCACTAGTAAGAGAGAAATCAGTTCAGAGTACTTCGTAAAGCCTTTCTCTCGGTACTGTTGCTGCAGTACCATATTGGAGGCATGAAACGTTGTAAACGTTTTCTCAAGCATATCGTAATCGGAGATGTTATCTCCACATAGCTTCAGTTTAGAAGTAATTCTGAACATAGCAGAATTATATTCAGAAATGGACTTAAAGTCCTGTAGCCTCAGATGGGCCCAATCGTATCGTGCTTGTGGCAGAGTGACCAACTTCAGGTTGTCATATCTCTCCTTTAAGCTGTTCCACAAAACGAGTGGATCCTTGCCGGTGAGATATTCAATCTTCAAACCTTCGTCAAGGTGGTGGCGCAAGAAAATCAAGGCCTTCGCACAATCTTGGGTGGATGCTTTTTCTTTATCTTTGAGGGTGTCTCCGAGACCCATAGCATCTAGGTGGATTTCAGCATCCAACACCCATGTCATATAGTTCTTGCCCGAAATTTCAAGGGCAACGAACTTTCTTTTCATAATTTCAGACATACTCGAAAATTAAATTAGGAAGAGGGAAAATACCTTGGATTTTCGAGAATGATACTTGAGACGGTAGAGTCTCGTGCTGATAACGTGTTATAAACTAAAGCAAAAGACAAGAACAATAGAGCAAGAACAATAGCAATAGAGAGAAGAGTAGAGAGAGTTCTTCTTATTGAGTTGAGAGGGGTGTATTACAATGGTAGAGAGCACCTCTATTTATAGGGAGGAGGAAGATCTTGCTACCAATAATAGGACTCTAAAATCTCTCTAATTAAATACATTAAAGACATTCACCTTAAATAGAAGTGTAAGAATCTTCTATTTCATAACACGATCATAATTATTGAATGATTTTTAAAATCAAATTTCGCTTCTATTTTTGTAGATACGCTTTTAAGAAGAAACCAAAACTTACCAATTATATATATCTATATATATAAATTGGACTTTAAGTCATTGGCCTTTAAAGTATAAGAAGTGTGAATTGGAAATGGAGGAAAAATGAAAATTTAAAGAAGTGAACTTTTGTCTTGCACTTTGTCCCTCATTGGTGACGGACAACCACATTTGTATGCTTATATATAAAATCATTCTTAAAGCTCTTAAAAGGAGTTGAAGAAAATGAACCCTTGCGCCGTCGTCATCGCTCGGCTTCGTATTTGGATTTGTCAAATCACCGATAAGATTATTTTGGACAAAATTTATTTAATTATTTAATAATTAATTAAATGCCAAATCACTGCTGAAAATACGCCAGAACCTTACTGAAAGTTCAGAGAGTCTCGCTTGCCGCGATTCAGCTGCGACCGCGGTAGAACTGCGGAAGACAACGTATTTTCTGAAAAGGCACATTTTTCAGACACCTCTTATGATATTTGCCTATAATTTCTGAGGCAAGGCTGCATCTTCAAGAGATGAAAAATACTCGAGAACTTCTTTCTTCCTGAATATACTGCATCTTAATTTGCTGTCTCTCTCTCAAATTCGTAAGTATAATTTTACTCCGTTCTTTGAGTTTGTTGGTATCCTGCGGTTTGTATTGCCACTGTTGGAGTAAGGTTTATTCCGTTTTATCCTGGGAGAATTTAATCCATTACTTTGGCAACGTGTGAGGGGGTTAAAATTCTTAAGGACGCACAAAAAAATTGTGGACTCGGAGTATCACGATCCAAAACTCACTAAGGGTTGTGGTGGCGCCGGACACAACTGTGAGGCAAGCCAACCAACTTACTTAATAAAAATCTCGTTTAAACACTTTTGAAATATCGGATTTTTCTTCTATTTTTAGAAATTTATGAAAAGATATAGTTTCAAATCACATTTAGGAGTTAAACAAGTAATACAATATTTTAAACCATCCCAGAACCCGGAGTCACAAGTGCATGAGCATTTATTGATAAGAGAAATAAAAATACATCATCCCTCCGGAATACAGTGGACGGAAAATAAATACAGTACTGGGAAGGGGCTACCCTAGCTGCGGCCGCCTCGAATGATGCAGCTCATCTAGTCCCAAAATCATCCGTGTAGCTATGCCAGTAGACCACTGGAGCCACATATACCTGTGCAACAAAATGCACAACAAGTGTAGTATGAGTACAAAAAGAACGTGTACCCAGTGAGTATCCCGCCTAATCCCGAAGGGGTAGAGACTAGATTGTCAACTTTGACACTCACTAGTAGTCCAATGACTATTTATCTTTAATAAATATATTAAACAGTGAATTTATTTTATAAACATAATTCTAATCTTGATATGGGAAGATAAGTAGTCATATAATTCTTCCATGGAAAATTCCCTTAGATTTTTTTGTTATTATTAATAAGATGATCTCGAGCCCTAGTGTGGCATAAAACAACTCAAATGAGTTCAAGACAACAACACAAACATGGCAAATCACGCCGATGTCGACGGCCCGCTCCAACAGGAATGTAAAGTGTGCACTGCCAAGGGTTGAGCAGCCCGTACAATAGATACATCTATTCCATCGAGGCGATCGACCCGTTCCAAAATTTAAACACATACCATGCTCGCGAATCATGCATGCGACGCAGGTACACATCGAAAATCATGCGCAAATAGACAATTAGAAATTTATTCGGGAACAATTATTAAATTACAAGCAATTTCCTTTTTATTCAACTTAAAAGATAGAAGTGTAATCCTTTAGGAATTCGTTTACAAATTCTATGTGATTTAAGCAATTCAAGTCATTAATGGGTTCACAATTAATCCAAGTATAATATGCTTTTGGGCCCTAGACTACCTAGACAAAACCACCCTATGAGATAATTTCCCCCTCACATGATTAGAAAGGAGACTCACCTCGTTCCGAAGATCCATAGCCCGCATTCTACATTCTTTTGAAGGCTCGAATCAACGCACAAAGCTCCGAAACTAGCCAAATAACGACAAACTAATAAGAATATTTTCAATACTTATTAACCATTCAAATTATACGAATTCCCAACTCCGCTTTATGAAATGACCAAAATGCCCTCAGGCCACGTGCCCGAAATCTGACATTTATCGAAGATAAAGATTACCCCAGACCATAGGAACTCCAATATATAATTTACTCCTAATTCCATGCTCAAATTCGTGGTAAAAATTCAACAACAAAATATTTTGAGTTCTTCCTCCAACCCTCAATTTTCTACCTATTTTCATTCTAAAATCCATACATAATTGATGTATATACTCAAAACTGGTAGAAATCACTTACCTCATGCTTGGTGATGAAAATGGCACTCCAAAGTTGCTCCAAAATCAGCTCCCATGGAAGAAATGAAGTGAAAATGAGCCAAACTTCGATTTTTAAGGAAACTCGTCTGTCTCCAACAATTTCCGCTTTTGCGCTTCCGCATTTGCGGACAATTTTCCGCGTTTACGGTTCAGCATCTGCGGATAATTTTCGCTTTTGCGATTTTGACAGCAACCAGCTCTTCTCGACACAGAAACGAGCATAACTCCCTCATACGATCCATTTTGCTATGGCTCCAAAATTACGATAAGGATCTAATGGTTCAAAAAAGAATTCATTTGGAATTCATTTGCATAATATAGTACCCCTTTGTGTCCAAAGAAACAACGTTGAAACATCAAATAAGAGCGTGATTACAACCCGAAACATACCCGAGGCCCCCGAGATCCCGACCAATCACACCAACCAGTCCTAAAACACATCACTGACTTGCTCCAGGCCTCAAATCATATCAAACAACGCCAAAACTGCGAATCGACCTCCAATCCAAGATTGATGAACTTTGAAGTTTCCAACTTCTATTTCCGATGCAGAAACCTATCAAATCATGTCCGATTGACTTCAAATTTTGCACACAACTCCAAAATACATAACAATGCTACAACAACTCTCACAATTCCATTACAACCCTCGGATCAAATTTCATTTATTAACCGAAATTCGCCAAAATACTAACTTTGCCAATTTAAGCTTAATTTTACACCAGTCATCACAAAATATTCCGGACAAACTCCTAAGTCCCAAATCACCAAATGAAGCTTTCCGAACCATAAAATTCGCACTTCGAGGCCGATATCAAAATTTCCCCTTCCGATCGAATTTTCTCAAAAACTTTCAAATTTCTTTATTTAGCCAAACAGCTCCAAAATGACCTACGGACTTCCGAATTCACTTCCGATCGCACTCCCAAATCCAGAATCACTATACGGAGCTACTCACAGTCTCAGAATGCCAAATGGACATTAATAACATTGAAATGCATTTTAAGCCAAACTGATGCAATTTCTTCTAAAATGCTAACTTCCACAATAGGCGCCAAAACGCTCCTAGGTTATTCGAAACCCGATCCGGGTATACGCCCAAGTTCGAAATTATCATACGAACCTGCTAGAACCTTCGGATCCCAATTCCGAGGCCATTTATTCAAAATTTCAATCCTAGCTCATTTCTTCAACTTTAAGCTTTCAAATTAGAATTCTCCTTCAAAATCCATTTTGAACTTACCGAAATTCAATTACGACCACGCGTACAGGTCAATATACCTGAAATGAAGCTGCTCATCTCCTCAGACTGCTAAATGATGCGCCGGAGCTCGAAACGATCGATCGGGTCGTTACACGAATCATAATCATTAAATTAATTTTTAATTTTGTCTTTAAAGATAAATTTATTCGTTCATAAGAACTAAATGATCAATGACAAATGAATTATTTAAATGAACAACATAACTAGTGAATTAAATAATGGAGTACTACTTAATACGACATTTTAGGTAATAATATTTAAACGAAGGGTTATCTGAATGAAATATAATGGTATAATAGAACCTTAGAGAGGTTTTCACTTCTAATTATTTACTAATTGATTTCCACACTATCACGTTGCAAAGCTTCTTGAGCACGACATTTGACATTCATGTCAATTCCAAGACAATTAAACAAGAAGCCATTCTCATCGCAACCCAAGAAAAGAAAGAAAAGAATTTGCACTTTGTTAATAGCGAGTGCATGTATTTTCATTCAAACAACACATATCAATTAATCAATTACGGTTCAATCAAAATCGTTTTATTTAAATAAATCAAAGAATTTGTTACTTCAGTCGAATTAATTTTTCTTTTCAATCTTTACATCTTGTTGGATCTTCTTTACAAGCCTTTGTCGTTATGCTTCAGTTAGACATGTTACAATAGTTTAAGGTTAACTAACATCATATGTGGTAGTTACTTCTACAACAACAACAATAGCCCAGTATAAACACTTGGGTAGAGAGACTGTTTCCAAATAGATCCCCGTCATCCTTCCCTCCAAGAACTTCCCACCTTGCTCTTGGGGAGACTCGAACTCACAACTTTCGAACTCACAACTTTTTGGTTGGAAGTGGAGGTTGATTACCATCAGAGTAACCCCTTTTATCTTTACTTACTTCTACTATTATAAAATCACTAAATAGATAAGAAAAGAACTTCAAATATAATATAAACTTTATTTGCAACCAATTGATAAATTTTCAGAATTTTGTATTCTTCGTGAAAGAACAATAACGATAATAATTGTTTACTTTCACAAACTTAATTAATTCTCTATGTATATATATTCTTCATTTCTATTTAGAATATAAATCCGAACCTTTAAATGTTATTACCCATCCTCTTCTACATCACCCCCATAGTGGTCCCAGCCTTTGTCTTTATTAATTTCCTGCAATATAAATATTCTTTCCCGCCGCACAACTTCCTTCTCATTTTCTGTTCTCAACACTCTTTCTCTCTCTCTCTCTGTCTCTCTCCCTCAAGGGAAAAGGGACACTAGTCACTAGTCACAACGGTTCAGTGTTTCGTCCCCTTTTCTCGTGCAAAAACCCTAATTTCTAAGTATTATCTCTTCCATTTCAGTGAAAAATGAAGCTCCGTTCTTTCCGTCCTTCGTCTTCGATCAAAGGTTCGCTCAAAATCTTTTTCTTTCACTCCCTTTTTTTTATTTCTAGTACTCTATCTATACATGTGTGATCATACACTTTTCCTTTTTCTTCTGGTGTTTTTTCTTATTTTTAGTTTTTTCTCTTGGAATTTTTACTGATTGCTCGAGCAAAATGGAAATTATTTAGTCTTAGAAATGAAATGGATGTGCACAGAGAAATTGGTATAGAAGTAATAAGAGGTTGATTTGTGATTAATGATTAAGGGTTAAGGAGGTTCTGTTTTCTGTTTTCCCCAATCCATAGAAACGCATGAGGCTATTTTGTTTCGTTCCATTTTTTTTTCTTTTTTTATTTCAAATTTTGTCTTGAAATGGAATGGATGTGAATAAGAGGAACTGATATATATATATATATATATATATATATATATATATCCCTAGTGGGGTGACTTGGCAGTTGAAGAGTTGTAGTGGATCTTTACTGATTGCGTGATTAAAAATCCTTTTTATTTACATTCCCAAACCTCGTGATAGAGTTTCCTGGTACTTGCATTGATACGAGGTAGCAGGTATCTGGAGATTAGTCAAGCGTGTCCTACACCACCATTATAGTAAAAAAAATGTTTGACCCTAACTGACTTGTGATTAAGGATCAAGGGGTTGATTGATTGAGTGATTGAACTGGGATGGTTATCTTCTGTAATTTTTCAAAAGGAAGTCTTTTTTGAGTTTGTCCCATCCTTAGAAACAAATGGACCTATTTTGTCTAAAAATTTCATTTTTATTTTTTTTGGTGTGTTATAAAGCATTTGAAGGGAGCCTTGGCACACCGATAAATGTTGCCGCCGAGTGATCTGGAGGTAACGGATTCAAGTCGCGGAAACAACCTTTGTGTGCATAGACCTATGTGGTCCAGCATTCCGGCCCTTCCCTAGACCCGCGCATAGCGGGTGCTTAGTGCATCGGGCTGCCCTTTGTGTGATAAAAGTATTTCTGCTACATGGCACGTGTTATATATATCTATATCCTATGTGTATGTGTTTGTATATAAGGTAAATGATGTGGTTGGACTTGAATGTGAATTGTGAAAGTAGGAGAAGGAAGCTACCAATATCAGGATAGCTCTGATGAGGATAGCTCATCCAAAAAAAGGGATAATGAGGATGATTTTCTTATATCTTCGGATTCAGATTACATCGGAAGCAGTGACGAAGGTATTATTCCATATAACTTTTATTCTTCATGCAAATGTTGTTTACAAGACGGAATTGATATGTCCTCAATTTGGTCTTTTGTAATTGTTGCGATTACAGCTACATTTTAATAGCATAGTGGGATTTCTTTTCACTGATGCATGATACTTACATATTTCCTATTGGCTACTTTTAGAGTTCATGCAGACAAACATGGATGTGCCTTTGAATAGCACATGGGCGTTTAATTATAGGATTGTACTAATTTGTTTCCTTGTCTTTGCAGACGAAGATATATTTAATTTGTTGGGGGAAGCCCAAACTAATGGAGTTCTTGATAATGATTTCAGCGAGGAAGTTTTGTCCGATATAATAAAAAGAAGGAAAGGGGGATCCTCTAGAAAGAGGGGCAGTAAGAATATTAAATCAAAGGAAGAGCAGGTAGAAGAGGAGCATGTAGATATGATGATGAATGAAGTAGGATGTGGGGTTGAAGTAGATAGTGGCTACCGTCTATTGATGGGGAGGATAGAGGATAGGAAGAAGAACCGTGACAAGAATAAAAAGAAGAGACCCACTTTGATGTGGGAGATCTGGGAAGAAGAGAACGATCAGTGGATGGCTGAAAACTATACAAATGATTTAGACTTGGATTGTCAGAACGGGTTGGTGAATGAAACTGCTGAAACACCATCTGATTTGCTTATGCCGTTGCTGAGGTACCAGAAAGAGTGGTTGTCGTGGGCATTGAAGCAAGAAGAATCTACTGCTAGAGGCGGTATTCTTGCCGACGAGATGGGGATGGGAAAGACTGTTCAAGCCATAGCTCTCGTGCTTGCTAAACGCGAATTAGGGCAAGCAATTTCTGAATCCAGTTTACTTTCATCTGCCCCTTGTACTTCCCAGGAGCTCCCAGCAGTGAAAGGAACTCTTGTTATATGTCCTGTTGTTGCTGTGATTCAGTGGGTCAGTGAGATTGACCGCTTTACCACTAAAGGAAGCAACAAAATTCTTGTTTATCATGGTGCAAACAGGGAGAAAAATATCAACAAATTCGCAGAATATGATTTTGTTATCACCACATACTCCACAGTGGAGGCTGAGTATAGGAAAAATGTGATGCCACCAAAAGAAAAATGTCAGTGGTGTGGAAAATCTTTTTATGAACAAAAGTTGTCTGTTCACCAGAGATACTTCTGTGGACCAGATGCTGTTAGAACTGCTAAGCAATCAAAGCAGGAGAGGAAGATGTCAAAGCCTGGAGGGAAGACGTCAAAGCTGAAAGAAGAATCTACTAAAGGCAAGGCTAAGACGGACAGTGATTCAGAGATTGAGACAGGTAGGAAAAGAGGTCGTGGGAAGGGCGTGAAGCGCAAGATCAAGACAGATGCTGGTTCTATTGATGATGCAGCCGGTGTTGATCAAGATATGATCACGAGGAAGTCAATTTTGCACTCTGTAAAATGGAACCGTATCATTTTGGATGAGGTAATCATGCCTAATTAGAGTCATAGACTTGCACATTCGTTTAGATAATTCGCTTTCTTTGGTTGGCATCTTCGTGAAGTTCACATTTATAGTTTTCTCTGATGTTCATGAAACTTGTTTGGTTTCCCTAGATATGGTTCTCATTTACTTTTCTTTCACTTTCTTCCTGTACGCATTCATCCTCCTATATTGGTAAGTTGTAGTTTCAATACCAGTTTTCTTCCAGACAATCAAGCTATTCATAAAGTATGTAAAGGTGGAAATCTGGGGATCAAAATGGTGGTTGTTTTTGGAGCTAGAGAATGAAGATCGGTGTGGTGCATATGGAAGTGATTAAGCTAACTGCTTTAACACTCTGGGTGAAAGCTAGCACGTATTATACAAGGCTTTATGTGGTCATCCTTTAGAATAAAGAGAGAACGAAAAATGTTTGTCATTGTCCTAAAGCACATTGCAATACTCAATTCGCTCATGATATGAAACTTTTATGTGCAATCTAGTTTGGGATTCCTACCCTTATTTTTCCTTTTTGACTAGGTAATGTTAATTTTGGTCTTTGTATGTGTTAGGATATGACCACGTGATAATTAATGGAACTAATTATATTTTAAGTTAATTCTTGGTTAATAAGTGGTATGGCCACTTATTAATTACAATGCCTGATTATCATCCTGCTCGACCAACAAGGCTACGGCCCGTTCGCCATCATAAGGACAGAACCTCAATGTGGTCACGATCACCCATCGCCAACTCATACAGCTTGCAGCTATAAATACTAAGAGAAGTAACCCTAAGATGGGGGGTTGGGGGGTTTTGCTTCTTCTTCATCACTACTCTCAAGAAAAGAGAGAACATTATTTGTAAGGCTTTGAACCTCTCCATGGAGGGGCAGACCGAATCACTCTTATCAATAAAAACTCTTACACATTTCTCCTTAATGAATAATACTTTCTTTTCATGTCTCTCATTTGGTTCCGTGATTTATTACGATCTGCTATGATTGACCTTCATTTTATTTTGATTGTTTTGTGCTTGCAAAGTATATGATAACTTGGAGCTAAATAATCTACACCGTCTATAGGGATTTCATAGCAGAATCGCGTAGTTCTTCCTCGGATCAAAAGGGAAGAAACGCCAAAGAACAACCCAGCCAAAACAAGCTAAAACAACATATCGGACAAAGGGAACTCGAAGATCTCGAATCGAGACCCAACTTCTCTACCACTCCTATCTCTGACAGTGCGAGAAAGAGAAGAAGCAGTCCCCCCCCCTCCCGAGAAAGGATCTATGTAAGGCATATCTTGCATCCCTGATAAGGGATCCAGTAGGAAATCAGCATGAAGGTGTCTCGAACCAAGAGTCACCTCAGGCCAGCCTACATACCTCGGTCGGAAAGATAGCACGTGAGCCGCTAAAGATCTCGAATCAAAACCGAGCTTCAGCTCTCAAACACCGACATAACAAGATCCAGGCTACACGCCTTCGCCAAAAGTTCAACAACGGTTGAATCAAGACTCAGACTACGTGCCTTCGCCAGTAAAAATTACAAGTTCAACTACAAGTTGAACTAGGACTTAGGCTAGACGCCTCCACCAAAAGTTCAACTACGGTTGAACCAAAACTGAGGCTACGTGCCTTCGCCAAAAGTTCAACTACGTTTGAATCAAGACTCAGGCCATGCGCCTTTGCCATAAAATTTATCAAGGTTCAACTACGGTTGAACTGAGACTAAGGCCATGCGTCTTTGCCATAAATTTATCAAGGTTCAACTGCGGCTGAACTGGGACTCAGGCCATGCGCCTTCGTCATAAAATTTATCAAGGTTCAACACGGTTGAACTGGGACTCAGGCCGTGCGCCTTCGCCATAAAATTTATCAAGGTTCAACTACGGTTGAACTGGGACTGAGGCCGTGCGCCTTCGCCATAAAATTTATCAAGGTTCAACTACGGTTGAATTGGGACTCAGGCCGTGTGCCTTCGCCATAAAATTTATCAAGGTTCAACTACGGTTGGACTGAGACTCAGGCCGTGCGCCTTCGCCATAAAATTTATCAAGGTTCAACCACGGTTGAACTGGGAATCAGTCCATGCGCCTTCGCCATTAAATTTATCAAGGTTCAACTACGGTTGAACTGGGACTCAGGACGTGCGCCTTCGCCATAAAATTTATCAAGGTTCAACTACGGTTGGACTGGGACTCAGGCCGTGCGCCTTCGCCATAAAATTTATCAAGGTTCAACTACGGTTGAACTGGGATTCGGGCCACGTGCCCTCGCCATTAAATTTATCAAGGTTCAACCACGGTTGATTCGGGACTCAGGCCGTGCGCCTTCGCCATAAAATTTATCAAGGTTCAACCACGGTTGAACTGGGACTCAGGTCGTGCGCCTTCGCCATAAAATTTATCAAGGTTCAACTACGGTTGAACTGGTACTCAGGCCGTGCGCCTTCGCCATAAAATTTACCAAGGTTCAACTACGGTTTAACTGGGATTCGGGCCACGTGCGCTCGCCATTAAGTTTATCAAAGCTTAATTACGGTTGATTCGGGACTCAGGTTGTGCCCCTTCACCATAAAAAATAAGAAGTTCAACCACAACTTGAACTGGGACTCAGGCTGTGTGCCTTCGCCATCAAAAATAAAGTCTCCAACCACAAGTTGAACTGGGACTCAGGCTGTGCACCTTCGCCATCAAAAATAAAAAGTTCAACTACAAGTTGAATCTAACAACTCAGGCCAAACGCCTCTCTCATCAAACTCGACAAGACCCGGCCCACGGCAAATAGGGGCGCAGGTCCAACACCCTCGCCATTCAAGTAAGTACTCCCAACTTAAACTATGATTGGGGTCACGTAGAGTTCGGCCCCGATCAAACTAGGTCGCGTTTTTTACCATCACGGTCGGTAGTTCGATCGCGCCCGAACTGGGACTAAGGCTAAGTGTTGCTATCGCCAAATAACAGCTACAACTCGCCCATACTGAGTCGAAAAAGCAGGACCGTTAACAACCAAAAGGCAGCACGCCTACCAGAGTCGTACTCTAAGGCAAATCACCCCTAAACACATGCAATAGAAAAAGCTAAAGAAGAAGGGAAAACACAAAATAAGCACAAGACCAACAATGAGAAAAGTACGTTTATATATACATATATTTACAAAATCATGTGCGGGCAACGCCCGCTTACACTCGGCCAAGGCAGAGAATAATCTAATAAATATACAAACGCTAAATGGCGAACAAAATAAAAAAATACATTAAAAGCTTTTCAGTCGGTGTCGCCCACGCCACCATCAGCACTATCATCAGCCCCCGGCATCGCTGGGTCGAAACCATAGTCAATACGGGCTTCACTAGCCCTCTGACGTGCTGTTTCAAAGGCAGCCTCGGGCACAATGCCGGCCTCCCACAGGTTCTTATGAACATCTCGTTGGGCCTTGGCAAACGTCCACAGCTCACGAGCCTGGTTGGAAGAGCCGGCCTGGTCCCTTAGGCGCTTATTCTCTCCCTCCAAGGTCGTGATCCGATCTGCCATGGCTTAGGCGTCCCGCTCATAGATACCGATGCGGTCCTCTAGTACCGCCTCCCTGAAGGCTGCGACAGCTCTCTCCGACTCCATCCCCCTCTCATGTACGCGGATCGCCACCTCCGGCAACCCTCGACGAGGCACCCCTTGCTTGTAGCCCCAAGGCGGCAACCTCATTCTCCAATGCAACCACCTTCCCGTTCAAGGTCTCAGAGGCCTTCGCCGCCATAGCCTGACTCTGGCGCTTCATCTCAGCTGCAGCCCTCCTTTCGGCCTCGATCTCCTCGTCTTTCTGACGAAGCCGCTCCTCGAGGACGTGTACCCTGTCGAGCGCCTGCTGCATTTGAAGCTCTCGCCTCGCCAGCTCCTAGACCAAGTCCCGGCTACGGGGGTCGTTCCTCAGGCGCTTGTGCATTTCACGGCACCGATCCCGGTAGCGGCGGTACTTCTCCATTGTCCGCAAAAAGATTCCGCTGCGGATGTTTGCTCGACGGATGCCTCCACCTCCAACAGATAAGACTGCAAAGCAAAGATAACGATTGAAGTATAAACAAACTAAGGCAAGAAGAAAATAGAACAGGTTTATCACACGTACCTTCAGGCCCATCGCGGCCACCTCGTTCATCAACCCGACATCCGTAACTTCCCTCAACGACGCATTTTCCGCCTCCGAGCATAACACCTCGAACGTTGGCACCAAGTCGTCCCCTTGAAGCAGCAACTTCTGCTCTGTAGGAATCTCGACGTAGCGGAATCGCCCCTCCGCACGCAGCGTCGAGTGGGTGAAGTCGTCATGGAGCAAACGGGGGTCCTCTGGGTCCAAGTTATACTCAGACTCATTTTCACCTCCTGTAGCGCCCCTTCTGCCTTCAACTGCAGCCGCCAGACTCATTTTCACCTCCTGCAGCGCCCCTTCTGCCTTCAACTGCAGCCGCCGAAGGAGCGCTCGATTCTCCAATCAAAAAGTGGCTGGGGAGTACCTCCTACCTCAGTGACGGGAACAATCAATTGTGTCACCGAAGCGACAGTATCATTATGGCCTGAGCCAACCGGGGCAACCCCCACCGTTTGTTCGTCCTCAAGGACGGGCGTCGCAGCCTCACACCTCTCCGCATCCGATGGGGGAGAATCCAAATTGATCACCATGGGAGGGGCCGGCGTGAAGGCAACCCTCTGCCTAACCAACATCCTTTCCTCTTCCTCCTCATGTGAGGGCGACTCCTCCCTAGGACGCACCGCCCCCGACGGCTCTTCGGTCGAAGTACGGTCCGTGTTGGGGAAGGTGCTGCTTAAGATTCAATCGACGACGCCCTCAGTACTATGCGAGGTATCGGCGCTGCAAAACGAGCAGTTGCACCCGACCGACGGAAGGCTAGCTGTAGAGACCCGACACGGCGTGCCTTCCTTGATAACAAGAAAAAACACACAAGATCAGTAATTGGAGTTGGAAACAAGAACGAAATAGAAGGATAAGACGAAGTCTCACCAGTTGCAGGCCTACGACCATGCCTCTCCCAGAAAGACGTCCACATGCATATTCCCGTTGTATGCGGAAGTTCGGCCTCGACACATTCACGTATCCCAGGCAGCGGAGCCAACGACAGTCTGTCAGCTACAAAATCAACACAAGTTAACGCTTATGGGCACGAAACATAAAGAAGAATACAACAACAACCCAGTATAATCCCACTTAGTCGGGTCTGGGAAGGGTAGTGTGTGTACGCAGACCTTACCCCTACCCTAGGGTAGAGAGGTTGTTTCCAAATAGACCCCCGGCATCCTTTCCTCAAAGAACTTCTCACCTTACTCTTGGGGAGACTCGAACTCACAACCTCTCGGTTGGAAGTGGGGGTTGCTTATCATCAGGGCAATCCCTCTTGTCTGAAACATAAAGAAGAATGAAAAAGAGAATTCGACGATTAAAGAAAACTTATGTACATGGTTCTAAGACTCTGGGAACCCAGGCAAGGACGCCACAAAATGATTGGTTCTGATATATAAGAAGTGCTCGAAAGGGCTAGGGTCGACCACGTCGTCCAGTTCTGCGGCCAGGTCCCTCGACCCACGAGAGCTCGCCCGAATCATCGTGTCGCGGGTCCTCTGGGAGCGTACAGGCTAAGTACGTGTTACAGCATGACCTCCCTGCCGGCCAGCTCCGCGTACTTGATGAACATAGCAAGCAACTTATAGAGAGAATGAGTAAGCTGGCCGGGGCGTACGCCATAGTAGTAGCAAAAATCCACTACTAACATTGGAAGCGGGGGCTTAAATCCCAACTTGAAGGGATAGGCGTAGAAGACGCAATATCCCCTGCGGTCGGTATGGACCCTCTCCTCGCTTCTAGCCAGAACAATATTGACATAGTCGTCAATACCCCATTGTTTCCAAAGTTGGGCCATCCCAACTTCCCCCATTAGAGGGGCTTCATCCACTGGATCTTCTCCACCATCGGCGGTGAAGTCAGTCGCCGGACTCTCGAGCAGGGTTAGGATCTTGTCAACCGATGGAACACCTTCAATGTCCGCCGGTTCAGCACCTCTTACCACCGGAGATGGCCCTTCAGCCATCGGAGGGTTAACCATAATATTTGTCGCAAGAATGTTTTTGGAAGAACAGCTCGCCATTGCTGATCAGAAAACGAAAAAAGAGCAGGATTCAACGGAAAAAATGGGATCGTAACGAATGAAGAACAACTATGAAAATAAACTAACAAGAGAGAGCTTTTTCAAGGATCTTACTCAGACAAACAACAAAAAGGTGAGAAATAAATACCTCAACCCCTTATTTATAGGCAACAAAGGTAGCTTTCACGAATTTCAAAAGCCATCATTAACTACATGACCAACCGCAAAACGGTTCGGTTTCACCGAAACGTGCGTCATTATGACAGACTCCACGAAGCGGCTTTTCAGTCACCAATCGGCGTTTCCCTTCCAGAACGGTTGGAACGACCTATGAACATTGAGGGACGTCCTCTGCACCTCCAAAACTTCGGTCATCGCCAATCGCATACCAAGCATGCCCGTGCTCCCTTCGACCATGCAACATACGATTCATCCACCAAGGACGACGACTACGCCTTCAAACAAACAATGATTCAAACGCCATCGAGCTCAACCTCCCCTGAACGATGGCGCAGTGATGCCGAAATAATATCAACACCCCACAAGGCCAGAGGCCGTCGCCATCACGGCCTCGGCCAAAATGTCACTCAACCCACAGTATTAAGGCTATGGCCATCTCCAGTATGTAAACGGCTAAGGCCGTTCCCAGCATTGGGGCTATGGCCATCTCCATTATGTAGAATGACTAAGGCCATCAACAGTGTTAAAGTTAAAATCATCGCTAAAGAGAATTCGATCTCGACCAAAACTGTCTACAACCTTCCTTTCTGAACTTATCAAACTGCATTCGGTGAAGTCCGCTCATCGAGTTCGGCCAAGGCACGACCTCAATAAGTGGAGGAACTAACTGTATGGGTCAGAATATAACCCCGTGATAATTAATGGAACTAATTATATCTTAAGTTAATTCTTGCTTAATAAGTGGCATGACCACTTGTTAATCACAATACCCGATTATCATCCGGCTCGACCAACAAGGTTACGGCCCGTCCGCAATCATAAGGACGGAACCTCAACGCGGTCACGACAATCCATCACCTGCGCATACAACTTGCAGCTATATAAACTAAGAGAAGTAACCCTAAGATGAGGGGTTTTGCTTCTTCTTCATCACTACTCTCAAGAAAAGAGAAAACATTATTGTAAGGCTCTGAACCTCTCCATGGAGGGGCAGACCGAATCACTCCTATCAATAAAAACTCTACACATTTCTCCTTAATGAATAATACTTGCTTTTCATGTCTTTCATTTGGTTCCGCGATTTATTACAATCTGCTATGATTGACCCTCAATTTATTTTGATTGTTTTGTGCTTGCAAAGTATATGATAACTTGGAGCTAAACAGTCTTCATAGTGAAGCATGTGCATTCTATTCTCTGTTTGCTAACTTATTGCATTTTGTGGCGTAGGCCCATTATGTGAAAGATAGACGCTGCAATACTACAAGAGCTATTTTTGCGTTAGAATCTTCTTATAAGTGGGCGTTAAGTGGTACTCCCCTCCAGAACCGTGTAGGAGAATTGTACTCACTTGTAAGTTTCTTGTGATTAATGCTCCCTTGTCGTTAATGTACTGTGAAACTAAATACATGATTTACTTTTGGACAGGTTCGTTTCCTGCAAATGATTCCTTACTCGTACTACTTCTGCAAAGATTGTGATTGCAGAGTGTTGGACTATAGGTAGACTTAGAGCGTCTTTCTGATCTTTGCACCTAACCTGGTTGGAGAAAGAAACATGTTTCTCAAGATTTATTTTACTTTTTACTCTGTTATTTCTTTACGTTTTTAGCAGAGAATATGTCATTAAATGTGTCAATGACTGTTGAAGTTTTTCTTACTTGAATCTCTTTTTCTTTTTTGACTTTTGGTGAAATCTCTTGTACTCTGATTCCTTTGATATTTATATTTGTCGTAGCCCAACCGACTGCCCACATTGCCCCCACAAATCTGTTCGGCATTTTTGTTGGTGGAATAAAGTAAGTATGGAATTCATATAATTATTTTGGTGCTTCCTTTTATTACTGAGAAAAAAAGATTTGCTAACATAGAGGTTGGTACATCTTCTGTTTCTAGTATATTGCCTCACCCATACAATCTCAAGGGAATCGTGGGACTGGAAGAGATGCGATGGTTTTGTTGAAACACAAAATTTTGAAAAGCATATTGCTAAGACGTACTAAAAAGGGAAGGGCTGCTGATCTTGCACTTCCTCCCAGGATTGTAAGTTCTGTCTCACATTGACGCATTGCTTGACTTCATAATCATTTTCTCTCCAGTTTAGCTGGTTACTTATTTTCGCGTTCAGGTCACCTTGCGCAAAGATTCTTTGGATGTTAAAGAAGAAGACTACTACACATCACTGTACAATGAAAGCCAGGCACAATTTAATACGTATGTCATCTATTTTAATCATTACTTATGCAACTAGACTTTTTTCTTTATTGAAAGTCACCTTTGCTTTTGCTCTCCGTTTGCCGCTCGTGGTAAAGTTCTCTCATTCAATTTGTTTAACTGGGGAAGCTCATGGTTTTTTCCTTGTGTTATTTTTCTTTTGGTCTTTGGATTGACTACTCACATGGTTTGTGTTTCATCTGATTGCTGTGTGTTAAATCATCCTGGAAGATACAGGCATTTATTTATTGGAAATCCTGAAAAATAATCATCTTACATCTATTTTCTGGAAAATGCTCAAAACCTGCTAATTTTACCTTGTGAAAAGTTAAAAATGAGCGATGGAATAAGCATATTTTTTCCTTACTGCTTTTGTTGTTTTATTCCTGATTTATTTTGGTGCAGATACATTCAAGCTGGTACTCTGATGAATAACTATGCTCACATTTTTGATCTACTCACACGCCTGCGACAGGTATGAAGATCATGCTTTCAATCTGAACTGTTCTGGATAATGTATTGGTACCTGCATTTATTAGCTTTAGTTGTGAATGACAGTCTGTTGCTGCTATTGGTTAATTGTTAAACCTTCAAACTATGGATCTAATGCATTTCTTTCTTTTCTGGAAGAAACATATCGATTCTTCTGTATCCATTGTGGTAAAGCACTAAACCATGGAAATGAAATTTTTGATGTTGTTATTGGGTGAAAATCTTGTAGTACTGCAAAACTTGGAGCAATTAATTCTCACTAAGACGAAAACCTAAGATTTCCAGAAACTTAGAGAAACCATCAAAAACAAGAATAGCAAACTACTTTGCAACTCTGCTTTTACAGAATAGTATTGACAGCACTTGGGATCCAAGGGCAAAGATCAGCACACTCTTTCCCAATTTGGCCAGTGTTTGCACCCTTTGGATTCACAATCACTCCAGCATTATCTTAAAAGTACATGTAAACACCGTCCTTTCTACCCCACGGTTTGCAAACAATAATAGCGGGCATAACTTTCTTAAGATCTGGCTTACCTTTCTTGACAGTGGCCATAACCATGTGTCCCACATAAGCTGAAGGTAACCTGTTAAGCCTTCCACTGATCCCTTTCACGGAAATAATTACTGGTTCTTCGCACCAGTGTTACTAGCAGTTCAACATCGCCACTACAGGAAAACCTAGCACATCCTGAACTTCTCGTCCTCATTTCGACATTGTGGACGGCACCGTTCCCTCTGTTTTCTCTCAAAAAATGAAGAGTGGATCTAATGCATTTTTAATGATTTGAATTATATTATTTGGGGCAAATTCAAGAGATGTACTTAAAATTTTCTTACTGGAGATATAGTATTTTACTTCAATTATTACAATCATTTTTTGATAACCTCATTTGTTAGGATCACTTGGTTTGTAGCATTAGCCTCTGTATTAGACTTGGATAGAGTTACCTGTTGTTTGTTGCAAGTCTGGGTTAGAACAAATTATCTGCACTCACCAAATAAAGTAAGCCTGGGAAGGTGTGACATTATAGTTCAGGGATGCTATTCCCCTGTGAATCGAGGTGAAAAAAACATGCTCCTCAATTATGAATAGAGAAAAAACAAATTCTTTTGATATTTCTTCCTATTTTCTTTTTCCTTCTTCCTTTCTTCAATCACTTCCTTACCCAATTTGTTTTCTAAATATTCTGGAAAACATATGTAAAAACGAATAGCAAACCTTTTTAATTTAGTAAACCAAACCAGTATTCAAGAAACCTACTGAAAGTTGGTGGTCCCAAAAATAGAAACCAACTCAACGTCAGTTTTGCAAAAGCAAATTAATTTTGATTTCTAGTCAAACTCAACTTAATGGTTATTGGAACACGACCTAATCCAAACAAGCAACATGTTTAAAGCTAAGTCTTCCAAATAGCTGAACCAAAGCAATTTCAAATGCCACTCTGTTCCTCTCCGACTACTGTCCACTCTGCTCAATTGTTTTTCTCCCTTCCGCAGCATCTATTGCAGTTTGGTCTTCACCTGCCACGGCTGCTTGAGTTTAGATCAGTGTCGACATTCCTCCCCCATCTCGCATCGTGTATATTCCTCCTTAAGCATTTTTTTCTGTAATATTTTCACTATAGCTTTTATTCGCCGTTTATTTTTACCTTCAATATTTTTATTCCGAGGACATGGCCCTTGATAGGAAAGTCTGGAGGTCTAGTATCAGGGTTGTAGGATAGGGGCTCCTAGAGTTTTTCGTACTCCTTACCCGGGGTTGAGTGAGGCTTGGCAGGGCTTTCCATAGATGATTTGTGCTTTGGATGTGTCTCCCTTATGGTAGTTATTTATGGTAGTTATTGTCTGATATTATTGCATGCTATTTTATTTATGGTTTTTATGTTTAGATAATTATTTTCGTTATTTCTGCTGGAGTTACTAATGCTCTTTTGTTTTTGTTTTTCCTTTCCTTCATTGAGCCGAGGGTGGATTGGAAACAGCCTCTCTGCCCTTTCGGATAGGGGTAAGGCCCGTCTACATATTACCCTCCCCATACCCCACTTTGTGGGACTATACTGGGTAGTAGTTGTTGTTGAAATATTTTTGTATATTCTTGCTTTTTTTTTTTGAATCCATTTCTTATTGGCATGTACAACAACAACAACAACCCAGTATAATCCCACTTAGTGGGGTCTGGGGAGGGTAGTATGTACGCAGACCTTACCCCTACCCTTGGGTAGAGAGGCTGTTTCCAAATAGACCCCCGGCATCCTTCCCTCCAAGAACTTCCCACCTTGCTCTTGGGGAGGCTCGAACTCACAACCTCTCGGTTGGAAGTGGGGGTTACTTACCATCATAGCAACCCCTCTTGTCTCTTATTGGCATGTAATTCTTTCTAATTTAACTAATCTCTTTTTCCTTTCTCTATTGTTTTCCGTGCTTAAATTTTTCTTGTAATATTGTCATTACTATTCTTTTTATATGATAAAGTGTAAAACTCCACCCATGAACCCCCTACCACTGTACCGAGGAGTCCAACAGAATTTTCTACTATGTTTCCTTGGTTACTCAAACCCTCCTTCATATGATTGGAGGCGGTGGGAGTTCCCCACTAGGCTTTACATCCCTTATCTGTTATATTTACATCATGATGTCTTTTGAATTTAAGTTCGTGTAAGTGAATGCAGTATTTGGATGACAAATCAATGAAAAAGGAGAACATTATGTGAGACAAAAATTTAAGATGCTAAATCGGCTGTTGGTTTGGTCATAGAAAATCTGCCTGACACGTAATCTAGTGCGGCGAAATGTTAGACAGTGATTCCCATAGGCTATGCATCCCTTATCTGTAATATTTACCTCATGATATCTTATTGAATTTAAGTTCGTGTAAGTGAATGCAGTATTTGGATGTCAAATCAATGAAAAAGGAGTACATTGTGTGAGACAAAAATTTAAGATGCTAAATCCGCTGTTGGTTTGGATCATAGAAAATCTGCTTGATACGTAATCTAGTGTGGCGAAATGTTAGACAAGGATTCCCATCTGGCCTATGGCCCCCTTGCTAATAATTTCACTTTGATGGACAAAATCCTGCATTGTCCTTGTTTAGTTAAATGGCACTTATGCAATAGCATGTCATATGTCAAGTTGCATACACAGAAAGTGTTTTCTGAAACTCTTTTCATATTGAAGTACCGATTTTGTTATTCTTATTTTTAATTCCTATATTAAATAAGTATCATGCAAGAACAAGAATGAGCTTTAACTTCGTTAGTCTTCTTTGTGAGTGCAAGTGGTTAGTCTGATTATTTTGCTCTTTCTAGCATGCTGTGGCCCAAGATTTTCTGTATATGGGATGTTGTCCTCCATTACATTACCTTATATGTAAACCTTGCCTTCTCCTGTTGCATCTTTTGAAGTTCCATGATAAATTTAGGTCTTTAAAGAAATAAACAGTTCAAACTTCTTGTGGTAAAGCACACAATTTGACTTTCTATGATATGCATGCTTCTTTCTTAAAAATGATCGCTTTGCAAAATTTTGCTTGTATTTGATTGATTTTATTTTACGTTATTTTATTTCTGGTCTGACCGCAGGCAGTTGATCATCCTTACCTTGTGGTATACTCTAGTACTGCTTTGGCTAGAAGTGGAACCACTGATGATTCTGGCTATGCTGAACAACCATGTGGTTTATGTCATGATCCAGTAGAAGATCCAGTTGTGAGTTTGCATCCCCTCCCCCTTTCATAAGAAAAGAAAGGCAAAAAGGAAGCTCATCAAGAAATTTGATACTTCACGAAAATTGAATTTATGAGTTCGTACACTACATTAATATTTTGTATACTATATGATTGATATTTCAAATCTTAATGTGGCCATATTTCTCATAATTTGCATGTTTTTTTAAAAGCTACTCCTAATAGCTTCTCAAGTGTTTTTGTAAGTGCCTGAGCTTCTGCAAATTCTTTTCCAGCACTGTATGGAAGACACTCAATTTTTTACTACAAGTGCTTTTAGGAATGTCTTTTACACCTAAAAGGACTTCATAAAACTCGTGGAATTTATGATCTGAATTCTTGTACCTCATTTCTTGACAACCTAAGATGCTTTGAATTCCTTAAATATTATTCTGCTGTTTGAACCAGCTTTCTTATAAAACTATGTGCTTCTTTTGACTATGGCAGGTTGCTTCTTGCACACATGTCTTTTGCAAGTCATGTCTGATAGATTTTTCTGCAAGTGTGGGGCAAGTGTCATGCCCTTCATGTTCTAAACCACTTACAGTGGATTTCACTGCAAATGAGAAGGGGGATCAGAAAACTAAACCAACTGTCAAAGGGTTTAGGTCATCAAGTATACTGAACAGAATTCGTCTTAATGATTTCCAGACAAGCACAAAAATAGATGCTTTGGTATAAGATTACTTTCCCTTCAATAACTATATTTTATCTTGCCTTTATCTTTCGCTTTATGATTTTCTTTTCCTCTCTCAAAGAGTACTAGGGGCTGCTATACTGCATCATTTGTAGGCACTAAATATGTTTCCAAAGAGTCCTATGCCATCTAACTTGCCAGATATAGGACCTAGATGATGCTGTGCATGTAGAAGTTCAGGATGATAGTTTCTGTCTTTCTAGATTGTTTCTTGGTGAATTTGCTTTATAGGCACCTAGGAAAATTGAGAAGTTCTTGTCAGGTTTGGTTGTGTGCTAACTTGGGAACAGATGAGGTCTATGGAAGTTCTGCTTGCCATTTGGCAATTTTGCATCAAATACTGCCCCCATTTTGAAGTGGAAACTAATTGAGGAATAATAAGTTTTCTTTGTGGCCTCATTATTATTTATATCCTTGGACATTTTGGCTTAAATTCTTCTAATATTATTCTTTTGAGTATTTACAGTACCTCTGTTATGGTAGTAAGAACCCCTATGTGAAGTGTTAAGGTGAACTTTGTATGTGAAGTGTATCCTTCCTTCTCATTACTTGTTTTATTTGGTTCTAGAGAGAAGAAATAAGGTTCATGGTTGAAAGAGATGGTTCTGCAAAAGCAATAGTTTTCAGCCAATTCACATCGTTTTTGGATCTGATACACTATTCTCTACAGAAGGTAAGACATTTTATCTTTGTCCCCTTCACACCTACCGCTCCTCTTGCCATCAGTAATTACAGCAAGAAGCATGTCTTGTGTGCATTTGGCAGTCGGGCATCAATTGTGTTCAATTAGTTGGATCCATGTCTATAACTGCAAGAGATTCTGCAATTACAAGATTTACTGAGGATCCAGATTGCAGGATATTCCTCATGAGCTTAAAAGCTGGAGGTGTTGCCCTCAATCTTACAGTGGCATCACATGTAAGGAGTTTCTTTCCTTTCCCTGTGAATGTGAGCTCTTCATTTCTTTTTAAATACCAAGTGGTTTGAATCTATTGTAGCATTATTTCTGCTCTTCAGGTTCTTTCGTTTGAGATTTTTAACTTATCTTCTCTGTGCACCTAAAGAACCGGCTTAGATTCCATATGGACTTGTAATTTTTTGTTTGAATGACCTAGACTACTTTCCTTGTCGCTCTTCTCTGTAACTTTACTAGGTTTTCTTGATGGATCCTTGGTGGAATCCTGCTGTGGAGCAGCAAGCCCAAGATAGAATCCATCGAATAGGGCAGTATAAACCAATCAGGTACGTATTTGTGTTTCTTCAACCTGCTATGCCATTGAAAAGGAGCTTATTGCTGTTTTCTCATATCTAGGATTGTGAGATTTGTGATTGAGAATACAATTGAGGAGAGGATCTTAAAGTTGCAAGAGAAGAAGGAACTGGTTTTTGAAGGGTAAGTTTCTCCAAATTCACTGAGGTAGTTGCATGTGTACTCAGAGAGAGTAATTTGATGACTTGTAACTGTTGAGTGATTTTCGTAATGTTTCCCTCACAAGTGATTTCAAGATAAATTCAAAGAATCGCATAAATTCTTTCTGCTGTAAAAAAAAGAAAAAGAAAAAAAGAGCAGCCCGGTGCCACTAAGCTACCGCTATGCGCGAGGTCCGGGGAAGGGCCAGACCACAAAAGGTTTATTGTACGCAGCCTTACGCTGCATTTCTGCAAGAGGTTGTTTTCATGGCTTGAACCCATGACCTCCTGGTCACATGGCAACAACTTTACCAGTTTCTGCTCTCTAGATCTTTGTATAAAATATGACCTGATGAGTTTAAATGGAGCGACCAATCAGTGAGGATTTAAATAGCCAGCTCCAACTTGTTTGGGATTAAGGTTTAGTTGTTGTCGAGATGTTTACAACTAAAAAATAAGACGGTTGGCTATACGTGGAGCGCTCGAATAGGAGGTTTAGGGTTTCTCATTCATATAAGTTGCAAAAATATACACTCAGATGCATCTCTCCTCGAATCTCATTTGGACAGAAATTATTGACCTTTTCCCGTTTTACTCTTAGCTCCTGATTTCTCTCTTTTACTTGGCCACTCCTCCTTTTCTCTCTGATGTCCTGACATTCAATATTAATGCTGTTGCAGGACGGTCGGTGGCTCTTCGGAGGCCTTGGGAAAACTAACAGAGGCAGACTTGAAATTCTTGTTCGTAACCTAATTAGATTATGTTCCATTACATGGTTCAGTAAGAAATCTCATTTGATCTTGTTTCGTTTCTTGCTCGAATCTTGTACCTAATGTTCTAGATTTTGCAATTAGGAAAAGGCAATACTGCTTTTATGTATCCAGAGGGAACTTCTGTCGGTTTTGCATCTCCTTCATTTTGTCTAATATATTCATACCAATACCAGAGACCTTTTTGGACAATGCACTCTCTTTTCAGATTAACTAATGGAAGCAGAGTCATATTGTTTTAAAGTTATAGAATGATGGTTAGGAACGCATTCATTGAGTTGGAAACATAATGAATTTTTAAGTTGACACAAGATAATGAATTTTTTGTATTTGTTGTTTTGGGTTAAAACTCTTTTTTATTGCTTTTAATAGGTTGGACGTTATATAATTAAAGATTTCTGTGAATGTGATTGTTTACTCGTACATCCATTGCGACTAGGGGTGGCAAAATGGATAAAATAAAACAGGTAACCACCCATATTATCCTTTAAAATATGAGTTAGATAATAAACATTTTAAAAATGGATCAAAATATTACCTATATTATTCATATTTTAAAAAGTCAAAGCTCCCCAAAAGCATTGTTGTCCCCTTTTACCCTAATTCTCGCACTTTCTCATTTCTCTCACGCAATCACGCTCAGTTGCCTTCCGCCCTCTCTTTCTCCCACCAAATTTTTTCTCACTTTAGTTTATCGCTAACTCTCAACTTGCTCAAATCACCTAAATTCTTTTGAAAGATGGGAAGCAAAAATGGTGGATATGACTGACAATAACGGTGACATTGTTACTTTATTTCTTTTGGTTTTTTTTTAATCTAATAATAGATAAATGATGTTGTAGGCTATGGCATGGTACATTTTGACGTATTTTGCTGGTGTATTTCAATGTACATTGCTCATTTCCTGCTACTCCTAGTGACGAAAGAAATTATTCTATGATAGAATACTTCCAAATTAGCATGCCTAAGCTATATTTCTTTTTATACAATTATAATAATAATAATAAAATTAACTTATAATTTTATATAAATATAATATATGCAAATATTAATATATTAACTTATAATTTTATATAAATAAAATATATGCAAATATTAAAATTAACTTATAATTCACATTAATGTGAAGCCATAAACGGATAATATGATCATTTTATCGGCTGATTAACCTATTTTTTATCCGTCTTAAATATGGTTCGGATTGAATATTTTACCCGACTCCTAATTTCGACCACAAGCCTCAAGCGTGCAATCACCATTGTTAACAACGCCACCGGGTACCGTTGGACAATCATCATCATGAGCTATGTTCATCAACTTTTGACGCATAACCACAATCCCCAACGGAACACCACTGCTATTGCTAACCATCATTAATTACCACTTTACCACCATCCAATCATTATCATCTCCAGTCATGTCCATCATCACTATGGCTAAGCTTTTAAAGTGTATTTGATCAAACAAACATCTTAAACTACAATTTAAATTAGTATTTTCACTAGTATTTAATTACATATTTTAAATTTTGTAGTCATTAATAATGATCCATTAGTTCAGAAAACAAACAATATTACATATACAGTATAGATTTAGAGTCATCTTAATAATCATAAGTTTTCAGATTTATACATATTAATCCAACATTCCTAATAAAACAAATTAAGTCTAAGTCTATCCATCTTTAAAATATTGAACGAAAAAGAATTTTCTCTTTCATAAAAATTGAGAAATGGAATAGAGAGAAGTTATATCTATATGTATCTTTTGTGAAGCGTGCATTTAAAAAATTAATTTTTAAAGAGTTGAATAGGGAAAAGTTATTTTCACCAACAATAATTGCACATCAATTTCAAATAAATTGGGTCGACAATATGATTCCTCACTATTTACTTTCCTCCTTTTAAGTTCATCTCAAAATTATCTCAATATAAAAAATAAAAATAAGAACTCTAAGAAAAAGAACTTCTGCAAATAAGTTCCTTATATTCTTCTATTATACAAATTTTCAATTAATTGGTATCGTTCACATAGACTTTTTTTTTTCATTGTATCATATATTTGCTAATTCTCATGGACTCCAGAAGATAGAATTCGAATAAGTTTGACACCCATTTTATGAATATGTGCTAATATCCTCATACTCGACTGTTTTTCCCTAGTTCAAGTTTTTACTAGACACTCTCTAATACCAAATATCATACATCATGAGACTTTATCCTGTATACTATTGGTTTTCTCATTCATAACTTAACATAAATAACCACCGATAAGGGTTGTGGTGTAGTAATAAGTACTTTTTCATTCTTAATCACAGGTCTCGGGTACGAGTCCTTGAGTATGGAGTCGCCTTTGTTAGGGAGTGCTTTACCCCCCAATGTGTAACTTTTTGGCACGAATCCGAATTTAATTGGGCACCAACAAAATGAAAAACCAAAAAAACTTAGATAAATAACCATGAAACTTAATGTCGATTTCTGGAGTAACTCATGATTATGAGAAATTCCTTTGTATACCATATTATTGTCAGAATGTCCGCACACTAATGACAAATTCCTTCGTACATATTCTTTATAATATTTTGTATATTTGACATTAATTTACGTTTTCTTTAATATTTGTCAAATATCTTTTCTCGACATTCTATCATACACTTTCTCTAGGTCAATAAACACGATATATAGATCTTTTTCTTCTCATAGTAAAATTTCATTAATTTTATTAGAAAGAATATAACCTTCATTATTTCTCTTCTTTAGAAGAGAAAGTCTTTCGACATGTTTGCTTGGATCTCTTTTTAAAGAAGTTTGAGGGCATTTGAGTCATTTCTCATTAGCTATATACGTGCCTCTTTTGTGCTCTCCCAGACATACGTGTATGTTTTTTGCTATTCCCACATATGCTTTTCTCTATCAACATTCCTTAGCAAAGTAGAAGACACAAGAGAAACCACCAGAGAAGCAATCCACCAGTTCGAAATTGGGTAAAAATTTGTTTCTGAATTTCGGATTTGAATTTGATGGGCTGTGAGTCTAATAGTCAAAGGACTAGAAAGAAGATTAAAAATCGTATATGTAAATAGTTGTATTATATATGTTGTAACTACTGTGGCACTTTAAGCATTCTGTAATGTGACGGTTTTGTGAACACGAATAGTGTATATTTTGTTCAATATATATGTAGATTATGTGTGTATCACCACTACAAGAAACTATGAAATTTACAATAATTTTTTAGCAACAACTATAATTTTGTTGGCAAAAATTAAACTTTTAAACACAATTTTATTCTTGTTAGCAAACATAATAATATCGTTGCCATAGTCTACCGTCTAGATAGTAAGTTTTAAATTTAAAAAGTTAGCAACAACTTTTTTACAACAATCACTGTGTTGTTGGCTTATTGTAAAAAATGGCAACAACTTGATAAAATTGTTACTATATCATAAAAAATTTAGTCATGATTTTTTCCTTGTAACTAACAACAACAACAACTACCTAGTATAGTCCCACAAAGTAGGGTCTGGGGAGGGTAATATGTAGACGAGCCTTACCCCTACCCGAAAGGGCAGAGAGGCTGTTTCCAATCTACCCTCGGCTCAGTGAAGGAAAGGAAAGACAAAAATAAAAGGGCATTAGTAACTCCAGCAGAAATAGCGAAAATAATTATCTAAACATAAGAAACATAAATAAAATAGCATGCAATAATATAATACAGTAACTACCATAAATAACTGCCAAAAGGGAGACACAAGCCAAAACACAAATCATCTATGGATAGCACTGCCAAGCCTCACCCAACCCCCGGTGAGGAGTACGAAAAACTCTTGGAACCCCTATCCTACAACCCTGATACTAGACCTCCAGACTTTCCTATCAAGGGTCATGTCCTCGGAAACCCACGTTCTAGCCATGTCATGCCTAATCACCTCTCCCCAATACTTCTTAGGCCTCCCTCTGCCTCGCCGAACGCCGACAATCGCCAGCTGCTCACAACTCCTCACCGTAGCATCAGGACTTCTCCTCCGCACATGCCCGAACCACCTCAACCTCGCTTCTCGCATCTTCTCATCCACCGGGGCCACCCCCACCTTCTCTCGAATAACTTCATTCTTAATCTTATCTAACCTGGTGAGCCTGCACATCCACTTGAACATCCTCATTTCCTTGTAACTAATGTTTTATATTCTTATTATCATATTTTATGGACAATATAATAAATTTAAAACATAAATAGAATTGACAACAATAAATTTGTATTGTTGTCAATACACTTTATAATTGCCAACAATATGGGTGGGTTGTGGCTTAAAACATAGCTAAATATTTTTTTCAATTTTTCGCCAAAATCTAAAGCGACAAAATTTTCTCGTTTTCCAGATTTTTAGGGGTCTTTTTGAGTTTCCATTCTAGAAAGGATTTGGCATTTGTGTTGCTACCGTATTTTATATGAAAACTAGTGCATTTGGCCGCGGTTCGCGCGGTTATAAAATTATTTTCCAGCTGTAAAATTTGTAAAATTAGAATATAGTTATAATTCCTTTGAAATTATTTTTGTCATTATATAACTACTTCAAATAAAAAGTACTTTCACTTTTTATGAATGTATTTGCATATATAAATGTTTATGTATATTAAAGTATACTCTCTGTCCCATTTTATGTGAATCTATTAATATTAATAAAGAGCCCAATAAAGTTATCTTTGAGCACATTTTTAGAAATACTTTATAAATAAATATTATAAGTTATTAACTATTGTGATTTATAGTGCTTTAGTTTCTGCATATGAAAATTTTTATTTTAACTTTTTCAATATTCAAATTCACAATAAAAATTAGTTAGTTTATCCATCATACTTCAAAATGGTTTACATAAATTAAATCAAAGGAAGTAATATTTTGTTTGTACATTTAATTTTTTATATATTCATTAGTACTTTTTGTAATTTTTTCTTGTTTTTTAAATGAAACATGAGGTAGTTAAAGAAAAAAGATAAATAAAGTAATTGAAACCTACCATATTTGAAACAAAACATATGCTGTTATGAAATAGAAGATTCTTACACTTCTATTTAAGGTGAATGTCTTTAATGTACTTAATTAGAGAGATTTTAGAGTCCTATTATTGGTAGCAAGATCTTCCTCCTCCCTATAAATAGAGGTGCTCTCTACCATTGTAATTCACCCCTCTCAACTCAATAAGAAGAACTCTCTCTACTCTTCTCTCTATTGCTATTGTTCTTGTTCTATTGTTCTTGTCTTTTGATTTAGTTTATAACACGTTATCAGCACGAGACTCTACCGTCTCAAGTACCATTCTCGAAAATCCAAGGTATTTTCCCTCTTCCTAATTTAATTTTCGAGTATGTCTGACATTATGAAAAGAAAGTTCGTTGCCCTTGAAATTTCGGGCAAGAACTATATGACATGGGTGTTGGATGCTGAAATCCACCTAGATGCTATGGGTCTCGGAGACACCCTCAAAGATAAAGAAAAAGCATCCACCCAAGATTGTGCGAAGGCCTTGATTTTCTTGCGCCACCACCTTGACGAAGGTTTGAAGATTGAATATCTCACCGTCAAGGATCCACTCGTTTTGTGGAACAGCTTAAAGGAGAGATATGACAACCTGAAGTTGGTCACTCTGCCACAAGCACGATATGATTGGGCCCATCTGAGGCTACAGGACTTTAAGTCCGTTTCTGAATATAATTCTGCTATGTTCAGAATTACTTCTAAACTGAAGCTATGTGGAGATAACATCTCCGATTACGATATGCTTGAGAAAACGTTTACAACGTTTCATGCCTCCAATATGGTACTGCAGCAACAGTACCGAGAGAAAGGCTTTACGAAGTACTCTGAACTGATTTCTCTCTTACTAGTGGCTGAGCGAAATAATGAACTGCTCATGAGAAATCACGAAAATAGACCAACTGGGTCTACACCACTGCCTGAAGCAGATATGGTGCACTCTCATTATGCCAAACATAAAAGGGACCATGGTCATGGTCATAAACGGGGTCAAAGCCAAGGACGTGGACAAGGAAGAAATTCCAAAGAAGTCCGTCACCCCACAAAGAGAGATAACCACCGAAAGCAGAAACGGGATCCCGAAGATCCTAAGGCAAATAGTTCAGAAACTATATGTTATCGTTGCGGTGGAAACGGGCACTGGTCTAAGACTTGCCGAATACCAAGACACTTGGTTGACCTTTATCAAGCATCTCGAAAGAGAAAACGCCCTGAAATAAATTTTGTCTCTGATGACAACTTTGACTTCACCCACCTGGATGTGGCAGACTTCTTTGAGCAACCCGAGGGAAAGATAGACCACCTAATCGGTGATGGAACCATGATGAAAGAAGATGGAGCTGTTTGATTCTACTTGTATTAGTCAATGAATAAATTAATAGTCATTAGCATTAGCTCGTATGAGTTAATTCATGATATGATGTTAGTATTAGCCCTTTAGAATGTTTCAATATGCTCAAATATTTTTATTGTACAGTAGAGGTAATCGACTAAGCTAAAAACTAGTCGATCGTCTAATATTTAGCAATAAAACGAACTTTTATCCGCCAGGCCAGATATTCGAATATCAGAGTCTGATATTCGAATATCTGGGCCAGATATTCGAATATCAGAATTCCTATATTCAAATATCTGGGCCAGATATTCGAATATCAGAATTCCTATATTCGAATATCTGGCAAGATATTAGAATATGTGCTTAAATATTCGAATATCTAATATTTTTCACATTAAAGTATTATTTTTTCCGCAAGGCATTATATTCGAATATTAGAATACAATATTCGAATATCCTAAATAACTGCTTCCCAAAACGCTGTTTAAACGCGAAACAAAAGAATTGAAGTTGTTTATACTTATATTTATGTATTTCTTTTGTATGTTAAACTATGGGATAGCAAATATGGATATCTCACAAAGCGAACTTGGACCAACGTCCAACTGTAAAAGTATTTGCCTAGTTGATTCATGTACTACACATACAATACTCAAAGAAAGGAAGTATTTCTCTCAACTGAATATGTGTAAGGCAAATATTACTACAATCTCTGGAAGTAGTAAATTGATTGAAGGCTCCGGAAGAGCCATTGTAACTCTGCCCAAGGGCACGACGTTAATCATAGAGAATGCTATGTTCTCCTCCAAGTCTATGAGAAACTTGTTGAGTTTTAAAGATGTACGCCGGAATGGCTACAATATTGAGACAATGGATGAAGATAATCTCGAATATCTCGTCCTCACTTCAAAGAATGTCTCCGGCCAAAAAGAGGGTTATTGAGAAATTCCCGTCTTTATCTTGTGGCCTGTATTGGACAAGAATTAGTGCAATTGAGGCACATTCAACAGTAAATCTAAAGAATACTGAGTCCAATACATTTGTACTTTGGCATGATCGACTGGGTCACCCAGGATCAACCATGATGAGACGGATTATAGAAAGCTCATATGGGCATCCGTTAAAGAATTTCAAAATTCTTTCAAGTAATGAATATCCTTGCACTTCGTGTTATCAAGGCAAGCTGATTATCAGACCATCCCCAACAAAGGTTGGGACTGAGTCACCCCAGTTTCTGGAACGTATACAAGGGGACATTTGTGGACCTATTCACCCACCTAGTGGGTAGTTTAGGTATTTCATGGTCTTGATAGACGCATCCTGTAGATGGTCTAATGTGTGCTTGTTGCCATCACGCAACCTTGCGTTTGCAAAGTTAATGGATAATAGATGAGAATAATCTTGAATTCTTCATGAAAACGAGGCTGCCCATTTCGGTTTGGGTTCACGCCATTTCGCATGCAGCAATGCTAGTTCGTCTCTGACTGACGAATTATCACAAATATTCCCTATTGCAATTGGTTTTGGGTCATGAACCCAATATATCCCATTTAAGAAGCTTTGGATGCGCAGTATAGGTGCCTGTAGCACCGCCATCCCGCACCAAAATGGGTTTGCAAAGAAGGTTAGGAATATATGTTGAGTATGAATCGTCCTCCATTATTCGCTACCTCGAAACATTGACAGGAGATTTGTTCACTGCACTATTTGCAGACTGTCAATTTGATGAGACACTTTTCCCAAAATTAGGGGGAGAAGTCGGTGAAACCAAATGGGAAATTTTGTGGAAAAATGTATCATTATCTCATCTTGATCCACATACCTCTATTTGAAAGAAAGAGGTACAAAAGATTATCCATTTGCAAAGAATAGCAAATCAAATGCCTGACGCATTTACGGACTTGAAGAGGATAACGAAATCCCACATTCACGCGGAAAATGTTCTGATCCGTATTGAAGTCCCTATTGGACAAATATCTAGTGTCATATCCAATGAGTCAAATGCACGCCAGAAGCGTGGCAGACCATTAGGTTCCAAAGATCGAAATCCTAGAAAGAGGAAAAAGAACGATCTAAATGACACTATGAAAGAATCACATGAGGACGCTCATGATTTGATTAATTCCGAGATTCACGAAGAATCTATTGAGCCTGAGACTCTTGAAAATACGGAATGCAAGAATGTGAGGATCTCGAACCTCAGTCTGTGGTAGTACAAAATTAATTGAGAGCTCTCGAAGAGCCAATTATTACTATGTTGGAGAAACACAATTGAGTATTGTGCTGTAGTAAGTCTCAAAGAAACTTATTCAGTTTCCAAAGTACACGCGAAAGCGATTGATTATATTGAGACTATAAATAAAGGAAGGCTTTGATTCTCCTATTACTACAACTTGTAGCGGGGTAATTTGTATATGAAAAGCTACCCGCTTTGTTCTCCAGTTTGTACTACACAAACGAAAGAATGCCACAATAAAGTGGATATCTATTGGTATAAAACCCATGTCATAATAAACCCGAAGTTTATTGATAAGTACACATGTCATGATGTAAATTTGAAGTTTACCAATATTGATAATTTATTCAGTTGACATTCGTGTTAGCCATCTCATTTGAAGTATGATGTGCAAATTCACATAGGTGAATATCAAAGAACTAGAAGTTCTTGTTCTCAGTAATGAACTGACCAACTAAAGAGTTCGGGTTGAAGCCCCTAAATTCTGGAAATATCAAAGGTGAATATGGGCCCATTCACCCGCCATGTATACCACATATGATGCATCTATGGAATGGTTACATGCGCAATTGTTATTAACCCGCAGCCTGGCCGTGCTTGCGAGGTAAAACGCTCAGTAATCTAACTTCGAGCATAGTTTCCAGATTCTCTACTCAAGACAGTTAATCTTGATAAGTTGGTTTATATCAAAGTTGGTTTAGCAAGATAATTATTGAGTGCTTCCACTTAATAGCTAAAATGTTCCTTATGAGAACGAAGTTGTATATATCAGTTTGATATAAGTTGTATACAAGAGTATATTCTCCCCTCAAAAGTGGTTCAGGGTCAGGAACCAAATAATTTCATCTTATTATTAAGGTGCTGTGTATATTGACATAATGCACAAAGATGATTTTCCAAAGTTGAGGAAACATGTTAGTTTTACTAACATGAGGGGGAGACATGATAAATACTTGAGAAAAGGTTACATGGTATGAATTGTCATTTGTATATGTATATCCCCGAATATCATGATATGAACCTGAAGTTCATAAAAGGGATAATTCAATTGCAACATATTGCAAAGCATGCTATACGCATTTGCTGACCCAAAGAAAGCGACTAAATGGAAGAGATACAATTCAAGAAGAATTGATTCCGTATGAAAGACATGTAGTTTTGAACCTATAGTTCAAATGCTTGAAACTATAAAGTCAAAGGTATGTATAATCAATTTTCGATACCTTATTTGTTTAGCATGACATGAAACTTTGATATGCAGCTAAAGTCTATTATGCGACTTATATGACTTAACTTGAAAGTTTAAGTTGCTTGAAGCATATGAAATTCTTGGTCCTGAAGTACCACATCCTAAGTACAATTTGTGTACATATGTATCTTGCTATAACTATAAGCATGATGGATTTGAGAATGCATCTATGGAGATATTGAAGAGCTATTCCACGACATTATATGAAGATGTTTATATCTATCAAGAATGATGATTTCAAGGTGCGGAATATTTATTCAAGTCAATATGGTTGATTTATTCATCAAGCATCTACCAAAGATCGTTTTGAAGATGATGCACAAGATTGGAATGCAAATGCTCAAGGATATAAATCGATGTACTCATTAGGGGGAGTCAATGCGCGTTGCACTCTTTTTCCCTTACAAGGTTTTGTCCCACTGGGTTTTCCTTGCAAGGTTTTTAACGAGGCAACCAATAGGCGCATATTCAAACATGTGTACTCTTTTTCCTTACTTTAATTTTTCCCATTGGGTTTTGGTTTTAAGGTTTTATGAGGCACATCATTGAATAGACATTCAAGGGGGAGTGTTATGAAATAGAAGATTCTTACACTTCTATTTAAGGTGAATGTCTTTAATGTACTTAATTAGAGAGATTTTAGAGTCCTATTATTGGTAGCAAGATCTTCCTCCTCCCTATAAATAGAGGTGCTCTCTACCATTGTAATTCACCCCTCTCAACTCAATAAGAAGAACTCTCTCTACTCTTCTCTCTATTGCTATTGTTCTTGTTCTATTGTTGTCTTTTGATTTAGTTTATAACATATGCATTATTCTTCTAAAATTAATCTCCCAATTTCGGCCCGAAAATTCCCCTTCCTTCCCTTTTCTATTTTTTCTATTTTTATTTCCTTTTCGATTTGTTTGTTCTATTTTTCTTTGCCTCCCCCTAATCTCTTCCTAATTTTATGCAAAATTTCAAAAAATACAAAATCAAATAATTTGAATTAATAAAAGCTAATGCCAGGATAAAATAATTGAAGGAAAAAAATATTATTGTTGTAATAGAAAATAACTTGCCTCCGGAGAATTATCCCTTTTGTGATCATATTTATGGTCATGAGATAAAAGAAAGAGGAGTTGTATACCTCTGAGTGGGACTTTGCTCCATATTTGTTGCAATCATATTTCATTTGCTGCAACTGAGAAATATAGTAGAAACCATCACTTGGCCCCTCCAGAATAAGTGAGAAAGAGTTTCACCTAATACAACCTTGTTAGCAACTTGTTCCGGACGATCTAGGAGGGACGATCTAGCAATATATATATATATATATGAGAACGAACACCACATAAATTATGTAACAAATTAAATAAGCAATTATAGTCCGAGGATAAAAGTTTGAAACGATTGAAGAACACGTTGATGAATAGAACATTTAATAATTAAAGAAAAAATTATAAGAGAAATTTTATGGAGAGATTACGAAAAGGTGGGTTTTAAATGAACAGTTTCTTTTGGGAAAGAGGAAGGTCATGAAACGGTTGGAAACGGTCGTGTTTGTATGTTTCGTTTTCAATGCCTTCTCCTTTAATGTATTAGGAACTTGTTTAAATTTTAAACAAAATAATTAGTAAAACTGAAAAAAAAAATAAGATAATAGATAAATACATTTCCTGGACTATGAGAGGTGCCATGTCAGCACTCTTTGTCCCTCTTTTATATATCTATATAGATATATTAGTACTAAAATATAATAAATTAGCAATAGTTTATTTCTTATTGGTATAGAACCCTTAATTTTCTCAACAATTTTTGTTAACTTTCTCAACATGTTTAGTTTGTGGCCTAAAATTTAGCTAAGTATTTTCAAGTTTCCGCCAAAAGAAACACGCGCAAACCAGTTTTTTCTTTTCAATTAAATTTTTCTTAATCCTTAACCTATTTCAGTTACCATTCTAGCTAGGTTTTTTCCTTTATTGTTCGACAACTCTGGGCAATTGATTCTGATATTCTTGGCTTTATTATTTCTCGTCTACAAAGTCTGGTGAGTGTTGTTGATTACTATTCATCTAAAGTAATCTGCCTTACAGGTTCTTTCCCCTATTTATCTTTTATTTTTATGTAGTTTTCACTTTGAAATTTGTTGATTCATATTTTGATGCACAGAGCAATTTCTACTTCTGTTAGCAAAACTATGTATAGAAGAAGCATCTAATCGTATCTAATGAGATCAAGCTGCGTGTTTTTGTTCTATTATTCTGAAGGATTGTAACTTTTTCCCTGTTGTCATTATGTTTTGTTGAAACGGACTACCTTTGGAAAGAAGGAATCATATGGTTTGCTTGTGAGCTCTATATATCCTTCCTTTATTCTAGACAAAAATTGACATGTCAAAATACTTGATGTCACGAATCTCACTGACATCTTGAAAACAAAAACAAATTTATCGCTCGGCCTTGGAAGATCATCTTAACTCCTTTTTTTTGTAAAAAGATATTGTTAGTGGAGAATTTTCTATTTTGTCATTGTGTTCTTTGTTAATTTCTTATCATTAGTTTTTTCAGTTGTGTTCGTCCATTTTTTCTTCAACTTCTGCTGTTAGAATTTGCTAGTGTTCATGTGAGTGTAAATTTGATCTTTATTTAAAGGCAAATCTGGTGCTTGTTGAATTTGCTGTTAGAATTTGCTAGTGTTCAAGATGTAGTATATTTGCTGTTAGATTTGTCGAATCTGGTGTTTGTTGAAATTAAAGGCAAATGAGGTAGAATCCCTTAATTTTTTCTCTCAATATATATATATATATATATATATATATAAATAATTCAATTAAACAGATAAAGGGCCTCGACGGCACCTCATGTGTTTCTTTGCTTATATCACTGTTCATACAAGTTATATACTGTTTTAACTATATTTTGACATAGATTCTTTCTCTGACCTTGCTCCTTATTTATTTTTTGGGTAAATTGAGAGCAAATAAATGAAGGGCATCTACTATTTTATATTTTTGTAGGTAATTATATAATGGATAAAATGTGGATTCTTCTTAGAAAAAGGGCATTACCAGAATACTTGAATGGCGTGGAACAATTTTTAAACTTTGCATTTTCAAATCCTAATGTTAGTTTAAGAATTCAATGTCCGCGCACTAACTATAACCATGTACGTAGGAAAACACGAGCAGAAGTAAATATAGATTTACTTAGGTGGGGCATAGATCCGACATATAATAGGTGGATTCATCATGGTGAGTCGGATTCATCTTCAGACGATGAAATAAATTCTAGTGCAGATTTAGATGTTGGAAACGATGATGCTGCCACTTTCGAGATGTTGCATGACATGTATCGTGGTATCCCTACAGACAATATAACTCATGAGTCTGATGAGACCGTTGAGTCTAGATATGAAGAATCTAATGCAGAAGCTAAGAGTCTTTATCGATTGTTAAAGGATGCTGAGCAAAAGCTGTATCCACATTGTGAAAAGTTCTCGAAGCTCTCTTTTGTAATGCGTCTTTTTCAAATGAAGTGCTTGCATGGTTGGAGGAATACTTCATTAGACTCTTTGTTAAAATTATTAAGTGATGTTTTTCCCAAAGGACATGTGCTCCCTAATTCTATTTATGAAGTTCAAAAGATTATTAAAGATTTGGGTCTAGATTACGTGAAAATAGATGCTTGTGTTAATAACTGCATATTATATTGAAAGGAATATGAGGATCTTGAGCAATGCTCTGAATGTGGTGAGAAAAGATGGATAGTATAGAAAGGTGAAGATAACACTGAAGTTGCTTCTAGTAATTTGAATACTTAGATACTTTCCATTAATACCAAGATTACAACGGTTGTTTATGACTAAACAAACCGCAGAAGATATGAGGTGGCATAAAAATAAACGAGTTGATGATGGAGTATTAAGGCATCCAGCTGACTCACTGATATGGAAAACTTTTGATGAGAAACATTTGAATTTTGCATCAGATCCACGTAATGTAAGACTTGGACTTGCTTCAGATCAGTGTTTTGGAGAGCGCAAAGCGCAAAAAAGCGACAAGGGCTCGACTCGCTTCAAAGCGCAAAGCGCAAAGAAGCGCACGCTTTTTTGAAGTGAAGCACAATTTTTAAAAAACATAATGTAAAATTATAAATAATCAAAAAACATCAATTTAAATACTTAAAAGTAGGTACTAGGTACCACCAAATCATCCACAAACCATCAATAAACAATAAGACAAGTTAAATCGAAGCCAAGGATACACATCCCCTAGGCTATAAGCCGGGCAGCAATCAAACGAGGACAAGCGCCCCCAAATGTCCAACCACGGACAAACACCAGGTCGGGTCGAGCGCCCCGCCGTTCAAGTAAGTATGACTAACTCAAGCTAAAGTGTTGACCCGCGCAAAGTTCGGCCCAAGTCGAGCTACAAGACCGTGCTTTTCATTACCACGGCCAGTAGTTCGACTAAGCCCTAACTGGGACTAAGGCTATGTGCCGCCATTGCCCAAATGCAACTACAACCCACTCCCAACAAGTGGAGGAAGGTAACGACCAAAAGTGTCTATCTATGGCCAAGGCCATCTACACCAACTTTCCTTATGGTAAGGAATCAGTTCGACAATGGTCAAAATAACTTAACCGGCTGAGACTATTAACATGTCCACTAGAAAAACTCTAAAGCAAAACCCTTGCAAACAAGCAAAAAAATATATAATGTATTAGACGCAAATCAAACAAAAAAGAAGAAAACTAAATATATTCACAATATTTACATGGGGTTGCCCCAATTACATCTGTCCAAGGCTGGGAAAGAAAAAAGAGAAAAAGAAAACAAGAACTAAACAAACACTACAAATTTCTTTTCACTCGGCGCCCCCAGCGCCACCTTCAGCATTATCAGCACCCTCAGCGCCATCATCTCCCCCCGGCGTAGATGGATCAAAACCACAGTCGAGGCGGGATTAACAGGCCTTTTTACGTGCCTCCTCATAAGTGGCCTCAGACACGACGCCAGCCTCCCATAGCCGTCCGTACACATCGAGCTGGGCCTCAGCATGCGTCCAAAGCTCGCGAGCAGGACCACAAGCAGCGGCCTGATCCCTCAGGCGCAGGTTCTCGGCCTCCAAGCCCGCAATCCGATCCGCCGCAGCACGGGCGTCCCGATCGCAGATGGCAATGCGCCCATCTAACGACCGTTCTAAAAAGCAGTGGCATCCCTCTCTAATCCGCGCTCCCTTTCCTGGGCACGGTTGGCCGCCTGCAGTGCTTCGGCCCTCGCCAGGGCGTCCTTTGCCTGCCTCCTTGAAGTGGCGGCCTCAGACTCCAGGGCAACCACCAGCCTGGTATAAGCCTCAGCGGCCTCCGCCGCTGCAGCCAGATTTTGGCGCTCCTTCTCAGCAGCCGCCCTTCTCTCAACATCTACCCCTTCGTTCGCTTGGCGAAGCTGCTCCTCAAGAGTGGTTACCCTGCTGAGGGTCTGTTGCATATGAAGCTCCCTCCGTGCTAGCTCTTCTAACAGCTCCTGGTTCCGCGGGTCGTTCCTTATGCGTTCACGTAAGCCACGACACCGATCACGGTAGCGGCGGTATTTCCCCAACAGCCGCCCAAAAATCGCCGAACGGACGTTAGCCCGCCTAATGCTCTGCACCTCCAGCAAAACTGTCTACAACGAACAAGAGTAACAGTTAACACAAGAATACATGCTAAGGAAGGAAACAAACCAAAGTTTTGCACGTACCTTTATACTCAGGGCGGCCACCTCGCACATCAATACAACGTCTGAAATACCCCTCACGGACGTGCTCTCCGCTTTCGAGCACAGGACCCCGAACATCGTCACTAGGTTCTCCTCCTCGAGCAGCAGGTTCAGGCCGTTAGGAATCTCCAAGTAACGATAATCCCCCTCGGCCTGCATGGCCGAGCGGGTATAACCCTCCTGAGTAAGACGGATGTCCTCAGGATCCATATCGGACTCCGAATCATCCCCTTCTCCTGGAACGCCCCTTCCTTCCGCCACCTTGGAAGTTGAGGCTTCCGCCGCCCGAGACGTCGAAGCGCCCCCATCCGCCATATCGTCGGTGCCTGCCATCTCCACCGAAACAACTGCTGAAGAACTGCCTTCCCTCGCAGCAACATGAACAGAAACTTGAAGCGATAGTGTCACCGTAGCCTAAGCCAACCTGGGCAACCCCCACTGAGCGCTCACCCTCTGGGGCAAGGTTCGCTACGTCCCCCTCCTCAGCCGACGGCGAAGAATCTAAACTAATCACCACCGGGAGAGCCGGGGTGAACGCCACCCTGCGCCGAGCCAGCGGCCTCCCGTCTTCTTCTTCATCTCCATTCGGCGATCGCTCCGCCCTGGAACGCACGACCCCTGGAGACTCCTCAACTCGGGGCACGAGCCGTACTGGAAAGTGTGCAGCTGAAGACTCCACCGAAGTCGCCCTCGGAACAGACGAGGCGCTGGCATTGTGATCATTCGGGCAGTCGCCCCCGGCCTGCGGAAAGCAAGCTGAGGAGCCCTCCTGCGCCGTGGTCGTTCTGACCAGTCAAAGAAGAAGGGTTAGGCCAGAGGAACTAAGGACTACGAAGAAAGAACAATAAACAACAAATCAGATTCTTACCAGCAGCCGGCCTACGGCCATGGACCTCCCAGAAAGACGCCCACGTACGAATCCCTGTTGCAACAGGGAGCACAGCCTCAACCCACTTGCGGATGCCCGAAATTGGCGCCGGTGGCGCACCTCCCGCTACTGCACAAAAAGAAGATCATTACGCACCAACATAAAGCAGAACATTTAGCCCAAAAGAAATCAAAGCCAGCGTAAAAGAAACCTACGTGTATGGTTCCACTCCTCTGGGAAGTCAGTGGCGCAAGCCACCAGGTGCTCGGTCCTGATGTGAAAAAATACTCGAAAGGGCGGGTAGCGACCTCGTCATCAAGCTCCGCAGTCAGGCCATCGGTCCCACGAGGGACCAACCGAATCATAGTACCACGTACCCTTTGAGGAGCGTACAGAGTCAACACGTGCCCAAGTGTAACTTTCCTCCGGGCCAACTCCGCATATTTAATCAGCATCGCCCAATAATTTGTAGCAGGAGGGGACGAGCTGACCAGGGCACACCCTGTAGTAGCGGCAAAGGTCCACCACCAACATGGAGAGAGGAAGCCTAAATCCCAGCCTGAAACGGTAGGCGTAGAAGACACAGTAACCTCGGTGGTCGACATGCACCATGTCGCCGCTCCTGGCCAGGACGATTTCGGCAAAGCGAGGAATCTCACATTGCTCCTTCAGTTGAGCAATGCCAACTTCCCCAGCAATGGAGCCTCGTCCACTTGATCTTCTCCCTCGGGGTCGGTCAAATCGATCGCCGGACCGCCGGGCAGGGAAAGAATGTCGGTTTTCGACGGGAACCGATCAACGGTCGGCGAATCAGTGGCTCCCCCTACCGTAGATGGGCCCTCTGCCGCCGCAACTGCCACCGGAGCCACATCGGAGTGGGAACTACTCGCCATTATCAATATAACGAAAAGAAGATGGTAAGATTCATCGGAGAAACAAGAGAATATAAAGATCCGACGAAAATGACGGAGAATGAATCAACAAGAGATGAAAAACCAAACAATCTAAAAGCAAGAAAGGTTATCTCTCTCAGAATTTCCACTTAGGCAGATATCGGAAAATTGAGAGCTGAGCAACACAACCCCTTATTTGTAGGCAAAGCATGAATGACCCTCACGAATCCCAAAGGTCACCATTAACTACCCGACCAACCGCAAAACGGGTCAGACCTACAGTAACGGGCACCATTATGACAGATACCATTGAACGGTCATTCAACCGTCAATCGGTACGTCCCCCATGAAACGGTTATAACGACCTCAAGACACCACGGCCACGCCCCATGCGTTGTCCCCATGCGTCACCGTGCGCATGATGTCCCCCTTACACGCAACAAGCATAATCGTACTCTCTACAAGCGCGCGTAAAAATGGCTACAACCATCTCAAATGTAAAAATGGCCACGACTATCTCTAAATGTAAAAATGGCTACGGCCATCTACAAAGTAAAAATGGCCAGGGCCATCTCTAAATGTAAAAATGGCTACGGCAGTCTCCAAAATAAAAATGGCCACGGCCATTTCTAAATGTAAATATGGCTACGGCCGTCTCCAAAGTAAAAATGGCCACGGCCATCTCTAAATGTAAAAATGGCTACGGCCATCTCCAAAGTAAAAATGACTACGACCATCTCCAAAGTAAAAATGGCCACGACAATCTCTAAATGTAAAAATGGCTACGACCATCTCCAAAGTAAAAATGGCCACGACCATCTCTAAATGTTAAAATGGCTACGGCCATCTCCAAAGTAAAAATGGCCACGACCATCTCTAAATGTAAAAATGGCCACGACCATCTCTAAATGTAAAAATGGCTACGGCCATCTCCAAAGAAAAAATGGCTACGGCCATTTCTAAAGTGAAAATGGTTGCGGTCATCTCCCAAGAACAAAAGGCTACGGTCATTTCTAAATATATGAACAGCTATGGCTGCCTCCGAAGAATAAAAGGATACGATCATCCCCAACGCAGAAACGACTACGGTTATTGGCGGAATCCGCTCATCGAGCTCGACCTGAGCCCGACCTCGATAAGCGGAGGGGCTATCTGTATGGGTCAAAACTTGACCTCATGACAACGAAGAAGATCGACACATTTATTAAAGCCTACTTATGACTAATAAAGGGTATGGCCATCTATCCACAAGATCACCAAGCAGTGATCCAATACGACAACTAAAACCACGGGCTGGATGTCCTCACGAGGGCGTCTCCCTTATGTGGTCCCAACCCCTTGGCGCCAGCTGGCAGATCTCCTAGTTATAAATACTAATAGAAAGAACCCTAGGAGGGGGGCTGCTTCTTCTACTTCACACCTCTATCAAAAAGAAAAGGGAATACATTATTGGAAGGCTCTGATCCTCTCCATAAAGAGGCAGACCAAACCAATATCATTAATAAAAGATCTTCACCCTCCTCCCTTTAATCTATAACTGTTGTCTCTTACATTTTATTCCTTTGGTCTTTGAATTTATTACGATATGCTATGATTGGCCCTCCGTTTATTTTGGTTGTTTTATGCTTCCAAGGTAAATGAATACTTGGGCTAAACAGATATGTGAACTTATTCTTGAGAAATTTTTTTAGTACGTTTTTAGTTTCAGTCTTATTCGTGAAGCACAAAATATGTAAAGATACATTTCTTGGAAATGGAAAAGCAAGGTATTGAATTTCCTATGACTGTCATGATATGAAGTAGAAAAAAGTAAATATAGGAAATGGACTGGGCATGTTGTTCTAAGCTAATTCACTTGTGTAGACCGACGACAAGTCTCCATTAATATGTGTCAAAAAGGAAGCTGTGGTGCAGCTGATAAGAATAAGAAAAAAATAACATTGTCCAATATAAGATGACACAAGTCTAGTGTGCATGTAAATACCAACAACAACAAGTGGAGTCTGGAGAGGGTAGTATGTATGCAGACCTTACCCCTACCTTGTGAAGGTAGACAGACAGTTTCCAATAAACCCTTAGCTCAAGGACAAATAAAAAAGGAAGCTGTGCATGTAAATATCATAGGGAAAAAAAGGTTGTTCTTTGCTTAGATTAGTAAAAAGGGAATCATAAAAAGTAATGGATGCCCATTTTAATGAGAAAACGTGAAAAGGGGTTGGGAACAAGTACTTGCCAATGCAGCCCATTGCAAAAGTTTAATTCTGACCCATTTTTGGGGAAAAGCCCCTATCCGACAGGCCCAAAACCCAAAAAACCGAATTGATTAAACTGAAGTGAACATGAAAAAAATCGAACGGCACCAAAATTACTAAAGTTCAGTTTTGTTTACCGAATTGACAAACCGAAAACAGAAAACAACAAACAGAACTTTTGCTAAACTGAACCAAACCGACCGACACCCATCCTACTTTGAAGCGCATGGCTTCACCCATGAAGCAAACCCCTCGTTTCACCTCTTTAAATAACGAAGCTATGGCTTATAACAATGCTGTCGGCAAAGCTCTCAACAACTGTCTTCTGTTTTTGCTATATTACACTCTTTCTTCCACCTGACTATATCAAGCTCCTCACCAGGAACCTCAAAAATATTTGGGAGCCTAATCATTCTACTGGTGAAATGCCACTAAATTTATTATTGACAAGTTACAATCATATTAACTACCTGCAGTGGCTGTTTGACTTGACCAGTGAGCACATGAAATTTCCAGACGGGATGTGTGTGTTTCATCTGAACTACTAATCTACTATTCACAAGCATTTGGAAACAGTGTTTAGCTTTTCATCCCTTTTGTTACTTGGCCTCTTCCTCCAATGGATGGTTTCCCCATTTTTGTGTTTCTCCAATGACTTATGGGATGGGGGCATACATTGCGAGTACTTTAACTACTAATTGTAACTTTTATGCTTTCTGCCTCCGCTCCTAACCATCACAGATGGTATTTATATATGGTTCTGTTAATTCACTGTTCACCGGATCCCTAATTAAGTCCAAGAAAGGCTAAATTTTTTTCAATGAAGAATATTGAGTCCATTTATACTGATATGAGTTACTAAGTCGAGTTTGAAGCTTATAGGTGGCTTCTCGCATATCCACCAATAATGCATGTGATTCTCGTTCTCCTGTCTTACACACACAGAGATATTGACCCATTAATCCTTTAGATCTCTTGATAAACCAAGAAAAAAGGGTAAGTGCTTCGTCCCTTATTGGTAATACTGAAGGTGGAGTTTGCCAATAGGAGTAACATATATCTAGGTTATGCCGATGGACATACTTGGACAATTGATTTATGTCAGATGTGTTTTGCAAATGTCTTGGTTTTAAGTTTTAATGCTAAAACTGTGATTTGCAGGATTTTCGCTATTTGCATGGATGGTGTTGGACAATTTGTACCCTGTAATAATGGAGCATCATTCTGTTAGGAAGATTATCAAGGCTGAAGAAATACTTCTTCAGGAAAGAAAATTGGTTATGGAGGATCATGGTAGAGTTTTACAGGGCAAGATTGCGGAATTGAAAACTAAAATGAAGAAGCTGGAAACGGATTGTAAGATGAAAGCTACTAAGGCTCAGGCTGCAGGAGCTATTGTTTTGAAACTAAAAAACCAGTTTGAAGAACTCCATCTTAAATATGATCGTTTGTTTGAATACAATCAGGCACTTCGAAACCAGTTGCAGTCAATAAGCCACGAGGTCCAGATTATTGACGAGTCAGGTGGATGGTCTAACTTGAAAATTAAGCTGGGTTGTCCAACACTTGAAAATAATGAACAAAGTGTCAATTTTAAAAATGTAATGGAAGCAACAACAAAATGTGGTGAGTACCTTGTCTCTGACACTCAGTCATCGTCCTCGCCCAGACATCGCAGGCCAATTTATCAGTGTTGAGGACAAATAACCAGCTTGCTTCCTTTGAAAGATGCTTGTCTGTGTAAGTAAAACTTTTGTAAATTCTCAAAGAGAAGTGATGGCTGAATGTTGTACATGCATAGCCTTAAACTTTATTTTCTTTCCTTTTGTTCCCCCCTCTCTCCGCGTTGGCTAGTTCAAAGGAGAATAAACTAGTGGAATTCAAAATCTTACCTTTTTTTTTTCATGTTGCCGAATTGAAGGAAAATATCATGTTGCTTCAGTCATTTTTTATTTCTCCATGACATAAAAACTCAATTAAGCATTCGTCATTTAGGGCAAATACCACTGGAAGTCCAAACAATAACAGGCCTTACTGAAGGGCGCCTTTAAACTTTAAGTTTAGTATCTGTTTTCTGCACAAATGATCCAATTATAGAAGGATTTGATGGAAGATAAGATGACTTCAGCTTTGAAGGGTACCATTGCTCTTTTTTTGTTTGGATCGTTGAGCAATAAACTATTTGTGTCGCATCCATTGGGATTGTTCATTTTTATTTTTACTTGTCTGATGAGGAGGTGGAGAGGTTGAGAAAGCATTAGCCAAACAAAAGCATCATGTGCAGTTGACCATGGAAGTGTTGGGGAAAAAATATTAATTTCCTTAACATCTGTTATTGTTTCATTCATTTCGGCTTCCAACAAACTTAAAGTTTGTCTTACCATTCTTATGGCTATAATATATAATATTCAGAAATTATTTTAGGCTGTTGAATTTTGTTTGTGTGTACTAATCACATACTATGATTTATATGCAAATAAGAAAATGAAAATAAACAATAAGAAAGATAATCCGTTTTGAGGTAAAACAGAAAGGAGAGAGATTTATGAACGTTGAATTTTATTTGCTGTACTTCTTTTATGTGTGTCAATACTGAAACTGCTAATTACAACTGTCTGCTGTCTGCGACAAATACTGCAATAAAAAAAATGTTATCTTGGCAATAACAGCTTTCCAGCTCCATTTCATGCCTCGTTGACAAAGCTGTCATGCCAGAAACTACCTTGCCATCATCAATTCACTGTAATTTCTAACTGTGATCCAACTCTCATCCCATCTCCAATCTAGTTTTCCTGATTGTGTACACAATTTTCTTACCCTTTGCAGAGGAGAATCCATTGAGCTAATTGTTTGCCTTGAATCTTCGACTGATTCATCCACTGAATTCCAAATGCCTTGATCAAGAATGCTTGTTGGGGAACTTGTGATGAAATCTTCATTTACATTGTCATATGAATTGGACTCTTCAAGAAATGGATGCTTGAATAGTTGTTTAGCAGACCATCTCTGTTTTGGATCTCTTCTCAAGCATTTACTGAGAAGACAAAAATTGTGGAATTTCTGGTTTTTGGCCAGAAAATGCAATATGGTAAAGCAATGAAGGTGCCATGGTGAGGCACCAGTGGCCATTTCTATAATAGTGCATCCTAATGGCCATATATGAGCTGCAAACCCACCCGCGTGCTACTTCTGGTGCCATGAACATAGGCGTGCCACCGTTCCATCGGCCTAGCGCAACCAAAATCTGCAATTTTGGCACAGAATGTTGCATCCCTTAATGTCGCAATGGAGGGGATTAATCAACTGCTGATTATAACATGACAATTATATTACTTGATTAACAATACGCTAATTCAAGATCCATGAATACCTTAAATGACCTTCTAGAACCAATGTTGGAATTGCTTTTCATCATGCCAAAGAATGTCTGTGGCAAAAAGGGCTGTTAGTAGTGGTCCGTAACATGTAAATCAAGACTCTCAGAATCCTCTAATGTGGCAAAGTGTTCTCTCATTTCAACCACTGCTAATTCCTAATAATCTTGCATACATATAGGGTATGTGTATGCAGTAATGATGGGGTTAGACAGTTTCAGTAACATTGTATTTCTTCTCTTTTCCAATAACTTTACTCTAAATGCATCTACTAAATCAAGTGTATTCGAATTTTACCCGAATATAAATTACTCTTTGAATTGATTCGTACCTATTAATTGTACATGTTTGCAGTGGACTGCTAGATAGTCAGATGCATTTCTAATAAATTTAGCATTAACCAGAATAATGAATTTTTAAAAGATATTGAATTGTCAAGTGTAATAAACTATCTTTTAATGATGTGATTCTTTATCTTTTTCAAGTAATAGAAAAAATCTAGTTAGACAACAAACACGATTAGTGACTTTGAATTTCTAGTAAATGAGTTGTTCCAGCAACAACAGTTGGAATTCACTTTAAGGAAGAGGAAAACGGACAAAAAGGAGAATGCCAAAGGGTGTGAAGGAAAGTTAAATTCAGTGAAAAGAAAGAAGTTAGAGTGTTTTAAATGAACTAGTTTTAGGATGCGCGTATATCCTATATCAAAAAATATAATTTTTAGAAATTATAACAATATTTATTGAACAATGTGTTAAGTTCTAAAAGAAAATTTATAAAGTATATGCTTTTAGAAATGACAAATATTGATCCTATTTTGTCAACAAAATAATTGATGACCTAGCTAAGCATGAAAATAATCTAATAATTTTGAAAGCTTAGTGATTTATCATGTATCCCCTTCATTTGTTTTAACTTCATACAAAAATAACAATTTGGATACTATATCTTCTAGATATGTCAATAAAAAATATTTAAAGAAAACTGCGACAGATAAATTATGTATAAAAAATATCGATAAGTAAAATTAGGTCACAAATTAGCGATAGATTATTAAAAATTATGGTATTAGCTATGAGATGAATTTTGTAGCTATTTCTTATTTTTCTTAAACAAATTTTATAATAAACTTTATTAGAAATAATATTAGTTTCTTTTAGCAGAAAAAACAAAAATCCTTATCATCTAATGAAAATATGCATTATATTAATTTAGGTATTGCCTTGAAAATAATGTTTTAGTACAGTATTTATTGAAAAAATGTGTTCTTTTCTTAGTGATTTTTGATAGCATAAAGCCAAAATTCTTGGAAACTCAGAGTAAAAATTCATACTAAACTTTTAATATTAAATATTAATTTTTCTAATATTTAAAACATTAAATTCTTAATCGATTACAAGGTCTTATACATCAGTTATAATATATTTGTAATGTCATTAACCTAATATAAAGAAGAAGAATAGAGATTTTATTTTGATCTCCTTGCGACAATCTTCTAAATTAAGTTATTATCATCAGCTTCTAATCAATACAACAATTAAAAATTACATCAAAATTGTCAATATTAAATTATATATAATATAAAATAAGAAGAAAAGAAAGTAACTAAAAATTGATTAGATTAAAAAATAAATAAAAAGAAAAAATGTAGCAGTGATATTCAAATAAGGGAAAAGTATATATCTATATAAGTAAAATCCTACAGGATATTAAATATTAAGAGTTATTACATAGTTCAAATAAGGAAAGATAATTACTAATTTAAAAGTTTTAAATATTAAAATAATAATTAAATGACAATTTCATGAACTCTATTTTTAGAGGATAAAAAAGGCGAACGACATTTCGCTAAAAGCCTTCATACTTTTAATATAATATGAATTACTCAAATAATACAATAGGTGGGTTTTAGTTTCAACTTTCAAAGTAAAAGCCAAAAATTAACAGATTACCTAATCAATTAGCCTCAAGTCTTATCAAAATGTAGCAGTAGTTGGGGGCAAGATACAATATCACTAAATTAACAAGCATTAATTATTATATTAAAATAAAATAAGTTTAGTTAATTTTACTCCATCGTTTCCATGCCACCAACATATGAAGGCGTGGCTTGTAAGTTAGCTAAAGGCAAGGCAGGCTCTCCCACCCTAAGTCATGCTAAGGAGTTTTACATAAATAATCCTTTAAGTTGTTATCAACGATCAGTTAAATACTTTAATTTATTAAATAACAAACTAAACACTCTATTAGGACTGATGTTTCGTAAACACACACACATCTAACCTGGTATCTACGTGAGTTACACTTATATTTGAGCGCCTAATTGTCTCTCTTTTTTCCACATAGCTTGATAGCCTTAAACAATCTTTTTCGTTTTCTTTTACAAATAACTTACATAGATCCCTTATCAATAGTTTAATCAATAATCGAAAGTAAGTCTTTTCATACCCTTTCCCCTTTATAACAGAAGAAATCACGAAATGTTATTTAAATATCTGCAATGTGTCCTCCCCCCGAAATCATTATTCCTAATTGAACATCACGTTTTATTTTCTTAATTTGGTTAAAAGAAGATGAAGAATTTGGGTTATATGTCAATCACAAGTGGCACTAGTATATGTTTCGACCGTAGAGAGTTTTGGGAGAACAGTAGGAGCGTGCATGAACTGTGAGAGTTTATTCACAGCGAAAGAGATATCAGGACGAGTGAAAGAGTGATACTGTAGGCCCCCAACAGCCTGTCGATAGGCGGATGCGTCGGCAGGAGCCGAGCCGTCGGTCAGATGAAGGCGGGTGGGCGCCGCTGTTGGCATCTGAACAGGGTTGGATTCAGCATATTATGACGAGTTAAAAGATCAACAACATATTTACGCTGAGAAAGAAAACACCCCTTGGAGCTGCACAGAACTTCAACACCAAGAAAGTAGCTTAGATCACCCATGTCTTTAAGAGAAAATTTAGTCCCAAGAGAGGCAATCACACGGTTCAAGAAAGCAGAGTCATTACCAGTCAATATGAGATCATCAACATATACCAAAAAATAGGCTGTAATACCAGAATGCTGAAGGACGAAGAGCGAAGTGTCAGAGGTAGTGTTGACGAAACCCATGGCCAAAAGACATTAGCGAAGCTCACTGAACTATGCCCGGGGTGCCTGTTTGAGACCATAAATAGCTTTCTGTAACTTACAGACATAAGATGGATAGGCTTTGTCAACAAAACCCGGTGGTTGTGCCATATAGACATCCTCTGTAAGCCTCCCGTGGAGAAACGCATTGTTCACATCCAGTTGACGAACAGGCCAGCCCTTGGATACAGCTAGACTGAGAACCAAACGCACAGTTGCCGGCTTAATAACCGGACTAAAAGTTTCCTGGAAGTCTACACCTGGACACTGATGAAAGCCTTTCGCAACAAGTCGGGCTTTGAACTTATCCACAGTACCGTCAGGCTTTCGTTTGATACGATAAACCCACTTGCAACCCACAACATTCTGTGAAGAATCAGGCGGAATAAGATCCCAGGTGCCATTCCGTAGCAGAGCATCAAACTCTGATGACATAGCAGCGCGCCATCTCTCATCAGACATAGCACTAGACAAAGTCTGAGGTTCTGTAACAGCTGGAGAGGTGACAACAGACATACCAAACTTCTTGTTGGGCGTAATGATATTATTTTTGCTGCGAGTTTGCATATGATGACCACCCTGAGAGGATGTAGGTGGCGGCATAATGGATGTAGCGGCGGCAGGGGCCGCTTGCGGTGCCGTAAGGGGCACTGGTGGCACGGGCGTTGGCGCCGGCAGTGCGTCCGGTGAAGGATCGCTAGTGGGAGCGGCGGCAGGTACTAGTGGAGGCAGCGGAAGGACTTCTAGGGAGACCGGAATGGGTACAGGTGGAGACTCGGGGTTAGACAATTTAGAGAACGGGAAGACATCTTCATGGAAGGTGACATGACGCGAGACGAAGATTTTAGACGTTGAGGCATCAAAGCATAGATAGGCGCTTTGAGTAGTAGAGTAGCCGAAGAGGACACAGGCACGAGATCTGGGTTCCATTTTGTGTGAGGTGTAGGGCCGAAGCCAAGGTAAGCATTGACAGCCGAAGACACGTAGTTTGGCAAGGTTGGGGCGCCTATGGAAGAGAGACTCAAAGGAGGAGAGCATCGAGAGATTTGTCTTGGGAAGACGATTAATGAGATAGACCGCTATAGCAAAGGCATAAGGCCAGCAAATGAGAGGTACATAGGCATGATGAAGGAGAGTGAGACCAGTATCGACAATATGACGGTGAAGGCGTTCAGCATAGCCATTGTGTTGAGGTGTATGAGGAGGTGAAGTGAGATGTGAGATGCCATTGGAGGCAAGAAAAGAGCGTAAAGCTAGGAATTCACCCCAATTGTCAGTATACAGAGTAATGATTTTAGCAGAAAAATATTTTTCGACAATGGATTTAAAAATGGGGAAGGTTTGTAAGACATCAGATTTACGGCGTAAAGGAAAAAATCAAACATACTTAGAAAAACGATCAACAAAAATGACATAGTATTTAAATCCTACATTAGAAATAATTGGCGAGGTCTATACATCGGAAAAAATAAGCTCCAGCGGAGTAATAGAAGATAAACTTGACTCAGAAAAAGGTAACTTATGACACTTATGAAGCTTGCAAGAGACACAAGCAAGATCAGACACATTACTGGACGCTATACTGCTAGAAGACACTAAATGACGCATGATTTTGGCTAACGGATGACCAAACCGAGAATGCCACAATGACGCAGAGAGCTTTGTGCCGTGAGGGCGGACGATAGACTGGAAGCCGCCGGCCAGTAGTAGGTGTTTCCCCTGAGTGGGCCGTGAACGAGAGTTGCCCACGTGCGACGATCCTTCACCTAAATATCAGTATCAGAAAGAATAACATTAACATTATTATGACGACATAATTGGGCAACAAAGATCAAAATTTTACGCATATGTGGAACACAGAGAGCCCCAGGCAATAAAAGAGAGGAATAACTATTAAGTTGTCCAGTATGTGTAATTTTCAAACCTTCACCATTACCAATAACCACATTGTCGAAACCAGTGTAAGGACTGTGAAGAGACATGTTGGCAAGATCAGTGGTTATGTGATGAGAGGCACCAGAGTCCAGGATCCAATCGGATGTAGAGGGAATCGTCGGAGAGTGATGGGCTGTGTGAGCAGCCGGGTAAGGCTACGGAGCGTAAGCTGGCCGTGGTAGTGGTCCACCGTAAGGGGGCTGATTGGCGCCGGATTTGGGATAGGACAGACAGCGGCGCGTGGAGTGGCCAAATTCACTGCAGAGCTGGCACTTCCCATTGTACCCGCGAGATTGGCCATTGTTGGAGTAACCACCGCGACCGGATGATGAACCACGGCTGCCACGGCCGCGCCCGCGGCCACCGAAACGGTTACGGCCTGACTGCTGTCCGGCGACGAAGGCAGCCGACAGCGACAAATCATATGCGATGGAGGTGGCCGACGCACGAACAGTAATCTGAGCCTCCATGCTTAGCAGCTTGTCATGTAATTCAGCAAAAGAGATTGGAGATTCGCGGGCTTGGATGGCATGAGAGAGTTCCATGTACGGATCATCAAGACCATTGAGAACCTTTGACAAGATCCTCAGAATCAACAGTAACACTTAGGAGAGATAATTCATCCACAATCACGCGAATACCGTGCATAAAATCAGTAACAGATTTAGAACCTTTTACCGGATTATGGAGCTTCTGTTTGAGAGCCATGATACGACCACGAGAAGCAGTGCCGTATGTGCGGGCGAGGATGTCCCAGGCCTCTTTAGAGGTTTCCGCAGCGGCAATGAAGGAGATGATCGTCGGTGTGATCGACGAGATGATGGCACTGAGAATAAGATTGTCCTGGCGAATCCAATAAGGATATGCTGGATTGGGGGAAGCCACCTCCTTGTCGACGATAGTCGCTGGTGGGCACAGTTTCGATCCGTCCAAGAAGCCGAGGAGGTCGTAACCCGTAAGAAGGGTTCGGAATTGGAATTTTCACGCCAGGTAGTTAGTGGAATTCAATTTGAGTGGGATCTGAGCCGATGCATTGATGGCAATCGGCTGGAGAAGCTCGTGTGATGTCGTAGCGGCCATGAAGAGCGAGGCAAAGGAGAGGAGGCGCTGATCGACGTCGAGAGAGAGAGCTTCCGGTTAGTGCAGCGGCGGCGGCGGCGACGGGCTGCCGATTTGGGCAGCAGCAGCGGCGGCGCGGGTAGGGTAGAATTAGGGTTTCTTTGATGATAAGCCACTGGCCTCTGATACCATGTAGAGAGTTTTGGGAGAATTGATTTTCTCGTATTGCTCACAAAAGTATATATAGAGTATAGAGATGTATCGAATCCTACCAACAATAGGACTGTACAATAATGAAGGAAATCAAATCCTACCAACTATAGGACTGTACAATAAGGAAAGAATATTCTACCAATAATAAAAAATACACACAATATATTCTAATATCGACAACTAACATTACCTTTACAAAGAACAATTCAAAAAGACTCCTATTCTATCCGTTGACAATTCGAAATCATGCACTGCCCAATAATATCATTCGATTAAAATTTTGTTGGCAATTAATTAGGTGTCTCAAGTGAAAGTACAACTAAAAAAAGTATTGGAGTGATAAAAATGTATCACAGGACTAATATTAGTTGAGTGTTTTGAAAGTTATTATCGTCCAAAGTAATATATAAGAGCCTATTTGCTTACTTTATTAAATACCATAAACCTATAACCATCTAAAAAATAAACAATTGAAATTGGCTTCCAATATTTTATTGTTTATTTAATATTTTGAGGACATCAGTTTTGTTTTTAGACTAAAACAAAAGTGAGAAGAGAACGATGATTATTGAATCGCAATAGGTTACCAAACTTTGGCCACAAGCAAGGTACGTGCGAATATTTTCTCTCGTTTTCTAGTTCACTTAGGAACATGGAATACATTATTCTGCAGTGGGTGGAAGTGGCGTGGGCGTGGGCGTGGGACGAGAGAAATGGAACGTTGAATTCTATTTATTTATTTATTTATTTATTTATTTTCTTTTTCTTAAAACCCTACCTTAGAAGCTCCTCTTTTTATTTTCTTCATGATTTGAACTCGTAACTTGTGAGGACGGAAGGTTAAAGGATGCTTTCTTATTTAACCATCCTCTCTTGTTATCGAATGTTAATTTACAAATACAGCTGAAGTGAGGTGTGTCTCGAAGTTGTGATAATATTTGAAGAAAAAGTTATTAGTAATATGTGTTCGAAAATAATTATTGCAAAAATAAAATAATAAAAGAAAAAGAAAGTAAAAAATGTTTCGAACCCAACATAAAATTATTTTTCTTTAAAGATTTTAATCCCCTTGTTGTTCAAGGTAATTGAATTAATTCCTCCCATGATAGAATAGAACAACTATTCTGTAATGCCCGCAATGAAAATTACAAATATTCGTCAAACTCAACATGACAATAAACCATACTTATGCTTACATTTTGCTTTGAAAAAACAATGCAGAAATACAAAATAGTTAGTGGGAGTTTTTCAGATTTTCGATGGGGAAAATAGGCTATTCCTGTGTTTGGTAGCCAACAATTTGGGTTTCAACAGGTGCCAGGATACTTGTTCGTTTTGAGAAGGTGTTTGTTCGCTAGAAATTACATTTTTATGAGGCACAAATCTGATAGTTGATAAAACTACGACCGCGAAATTTGAACCAAAATATTTCGCGAAATAATATCATAAAAGAAAATAAATAATGGAAAAATAAAAAATAGATTTGGTTCAAAAAATTATCAATCAAGCCAAATTACGACGACGCGAGACACCACTTTTCTCAACTCTTTATGAGCTAGAAGAGTGCTTCTCTATATAAGCATAAAGATTTTCTTTCCATTTTCGATCAGGGACAAAGTGCATTAATAAAAGAAATACTGCAAACTTTTAGTTTTCTTCCAAATCTTTTCCATCTATTTTGCATTTACACCTCTTTATTTGAATTAGATAAGAAAACCCCAACAAATGTGAACCCACTAGGTACTATCAATTTAATAGAAATATTTGGTTAGTGTTTCTAATTAGTGGGAAATATATATATTAAGATGTTGAATTCAAACATTTGAAGAAGTTTGGATAATGGAATTCAAAGGAAAAAGTGAAAGTTGGTTTAGAGAAGCTGCAACTAATTGCACCACTTCACTCTACTAACACCACCACCAATAGCCAATAGGTTGAGCTTATTCCCAAAATGCAAACCAACAAACTTTTAATTATTACTATATGGAAGTCACAATTCCATTTTTTTTTTCTTAAGTTAGTTTGATTAGTTGGGAAAAAGTATTGTGCTTACTTTTTTCAAGTCTTATACAAGTATTTGTCAAAATATGTCTTTCTCGCATTAGCATACGTGAAGATATGCGTGATTTCAAAGGCTTGTGATTACTTAATAGACTTGTTCTCACACTCAAAAGAGTTCCATATATTTCTTCAATTATTAATTAAAATACCTACAGCCACTTCCTCATCCTTCACTCAGCAAAAACTTACCATCATCCGCACCAAATTAATGATAGTATGTTATTTTATTACCTAACTATAGTTAACTTATATGCATTTTATCTCATTTAATACTTAATCATGGTAAAGCGCATTAGTTTGATGTAAAGAACGTATGTGAATAAATATTTACACACTCACCCACTGCAACCTCGAGTAAAGAATTTAATTTACGGTAAATGGTCAAAACTGTCCTCAACTTATCGACTCCGAAACAAAATTGCCCTCCGTTAACCTTTTGCAAAGAAAATGCCCCCACCGTTAAATTTTTGGCATACTTCTGCCCCCAAAATCTAACAGATGCTTGTATTTAATTTTTAATTATTTTTTAATGCCACGTGTCACGTAACGATTGGCCATTAAATAAACTTGACCCAATATCAATTCTCACCCAAGTTCCGACCCAACCCGACCCGACCGACCCGACCCAAAAAAGGTTAACGGAGGGCAATTTTGTTGCGGAGTCAATACGTTGAGGGCATTTTTGACCCTTTTTCCGTTCTTTATATGTCCCAATTTGCTAGTAACAGGCTTGAAGTGTAATGAGATTTCCCGCTTTCCAACAAATGTAAAGAGCTTGATATATCACATATATTCATCTTCAGCTAAAGTGGATTGTGTTAGAATATACGCTTAATGCTAGAGGGGGAGGGGGTGAATAGCGTTATAATAAAAAACAATGTAAATTTGCGGAATTAAAATTGCAGGAATAACGTAAGTGCAGTAATTAAAATGGTAAGGAGAGAACACACCGAATTTTATCCTGGTTCACCACAACGTGTGGTTAGTCCAGTCCCCGAGAGACTCTCTCGAGTTTTACACTAACTTCGTTAAGCTTACGGGTGCCTAACATATCGTTACACTTGCTCGTAGATATACACTCTACAAGACTTCAACCTGCTCGAGGATACCGCACCTCAAGACTTCAAACCAAGGAACTACTTTTCCTTCTTACAACAAGGGATTGGAATATCCCTTCAAGTGTGTACAAACACTTAGCATTCAAGACAAGACTCTCTTTATAGAGTAGATATGAGTAAAAACAATACGCTCAAGAATACAACAACTTAGTCAAGAGTTTGGCTCTCAAAAAGCTATGAAATGAATATAAAATGATTGATATGAGAGTATGTAAGCTTAAGCAAGAATGTAATCAGTTGTTGTACTTAAAAGAGTGATTTTGAGGTGTATTTATAGTGCTCAAAGTCACCAAGACCGTTGCTTAATTGGCAATCACTAATTGCTGATTTTGTGCTTGCATAATCGATTATATGACCTGCATAATCGATTATCTGCAGATCGTTCAAAAATCATATGCGAATTTTAAGCAGCATAATCGACTATTCAAGTTGCATAATTGATTATCTGTTAACGTTAAAAAATCGGATGCAGATTCTGTGCAAGCATAATCGATTATTGCCTTGTGTATAATCGATGATATTTCAGCGTTTTAAAAATACTTTGGCAACGGTCTTAACATAATCGATTACCTAAATGACATAATCGATTATTTTGCTGTATTGAAAATTCCGGTTATACACTGTCTGGACATAATCGATTATCAGAAAAGACATAATCGATTATATTGTTGTCTTGAAATTTTCGGTTAACACTGTCTTAACATAATCGATTATAAGAAATACATAATCGATTATTTATGTCCAGATTTGAAAAACATGTTTGAAAATCATTTTGGCTAAAATGAAAATGTTTGAAAATCATTTTGGTTTAACTCAATGATGCATGAAAATGATTTTACGAGAGAAGCCAAGACTTGAGTAAGTTGTCGGATCAAGATCACACTATAAAGTGACTCATTTATAACTTTGTTGATATTCTTGATCTTGCTCTTTGTTTCTCATGTTCTTGGACTTTGGCATATGTCAATGTTCCATGCGCGTTGGTTTGTCATTTATCAAAACCTACAGAAATGAACACACGTTTAGTTTTAGCGACTTGAGAACGTGTTTCAACAATTTCCCCCTTTTTGATAATGGCAAACCAATATCGGGATATGCATAAGATAAGTATAAGTTCCCCCTCAATTTATGAATTCCCCCTTAATTTATGCCAATATGAATTAGTGTGCATAGCCCTTATTCTTCCCCCTTTTGACATTAGCAAAAATAATGAACTTTCATTAAAGATATTAAACATACATGAGAAAGCAAACAATAGACAGAATATATTTCAAACGATACATAATAAAAAATTTATTATTCATTGTCATCATTAACATCCGGCTCGGCATCAGGCACTCCATCCGGAAGAACAATTTGGGCATATGGATAGTTGACATGATCAAAGTACCCATGAAGCTCATAAGTCAAACGAGTGACGTTTTGATCAATACGAGCCACTGAGGTTGACAAAGAAGCAAGTTGGTCCGAAATGGTTTGAAGAATAGGAGCTTGAGGACGACGTATTTGAGTAGGAGGAGGAGGAGTATATTCACCAATATTGGGAAATGAAGATTCTTGAATTTCCCAATGCTTTGTTGCCTTTTTGTGAGGACCGACGGAGGTGTCAATACCGGAGGCTTCAAAAATAGCCATGATGAGAAAAGCATATGGGAGTGGCTTATCGTCCCCAATTGCATCATACATGTGAGTCATGACGAACTGACACTAATTGATGCGAGCCCCGGTGATAATTGCATGTAAGAGTTTTGAATCCTCATGAGAGAGAGTGGTATGATTGAATTTTCAGGGTTTGAGAACTCGGGTGATGAAATAAAATATTAGACGATATTCTGGGCGCATGTGTGTAATAGTTGGGCGACGATTCTCCGGACAGTCGCCAATACCAATTTGGTGGAAAAGAAGTTGTTCATCAAATAAAGCGCCTTGTTTTCTAGTGTAGAGAGAGATGCCTTCACCATTTCGTGGAAGGTTAGTGAGGAGTTGCAAGTTTTCCTCATTTACAAAAATTGGAACTCCATTGATGTTAGATACAAGGTCACCATCTTCGTCCTTCTGTAGATTTGAATAGAAGGCTCGGATTAGAGCAGGAAGAATGTAAGGAGTTTGAAGATATAGAAAGTCAATGAGTTGTCTTTGTATAAGAATATTTTCTGTGTATGGGGGTGCGCTATTTCGAAGATATCGAGTAGTTGAAAAACGAGGCGGAAGGATTTCTCGATTCTCAAATTTTGTCAATGAATCGAAGAAGTTCGGGTTGAGCATCAAAACGCAAATAAGAGCCGTCTTTATAGTTGAAAATGGGTGGAGGAGCGGCGGAGGAGGAGGCAATTTGTTTGCCGGAACGAGCGCGTTTGGAATTCTTGCCCGTCATTTTTATGGAGGAAGGAAAGCTGTTACAGAAAGTTTGAGGGCTTTTGAAGATTGTTTGAATGTAAGAGTGAAGTTTGAAGTGAGAAATTTGAAGGATGAACACACCTATTTATAGAATTGAAGAAGTGAGGCATTTATGGAGCAAAAAAGCTGCAGATTTCATAAGCCAAACGGTCAAAAACGGTAACAAAATTAAAAGCACGGACCGTTGCTAATCGATTATGGAGGCTGAATAATCGATTATTGCCAATATTTTGAATTGTAGTCAGAGAAGAAATCGATTATGCGATAGGAGATAATCGATTATTTGAAGACAGAAAGTATTATGAGGGTCCGGACTCGGGGAATAATCGATTTTGGTTAATATGATAATCGATTGTTTCAGTCCAGTGACATGACGAAAAGCCGAGACGGTAAAAGGTAATCGATTATGCAGCACTAAATAATCGATTATTATAAAACATGTAACACTGAATCTCAACTTAATCGATTAGTAATATATGATAATCGATTATTGCCAAATTCCTGCAAACCGAGATGTTAGAAATAATCGATTGTTCTTAGTCAATAATCGATTATTTGGTACCAGTGCCCAAAGGTTCCCCCTGTCTTTGGGGCGATACCTGCAAAAAAGAATTAGGCGCCTCCGACGCTCAAGTCAGTAATTATTTAAAGAAAATTGCAATGCATGAATTAGATCATCGTGGAGTCAAGAATTCCGAGTTCACTACGAATGCGGAAAAAGGACTCTTTCTCTAAAGGCTTTGTGAAGATGTCGGCCAATTGATTTTTGGTTTCAACAAATTCAATTTCGACATTGCCCTTGAGAACGTGATCTCTTATAAAGTTATGTCTAATTTCTATGTGTTTCGTTCTTGAGTGTAGAATAGGATTCTTCGTCAAGCTTATGGCGCTAGTATTGTCACATCGAAGAGGAATATGATCAATACTAAGACCATAATCCGAGAGTTGTTGCTTCATCCAAAGGATTTGTGCACAACAACTCTCCGCGGCTATATATTCAGCCTCGGTTGTGGATAACGCAACACTAACTTGTTTCTTGCTAAACCAAGAAACTAAGGAGCTACCGAGCAAATGGCAAGTGCCACTAGTGCTCTTGCGGTCCAATTTGCAACCCGCAAAATCGGAATCGGAGTAGCCAACAAGTTGGCATGAAGAACCTTTGGGATACCATAGTCCCACATTTATTGTTCCAACAAGATACTTCATAATCCGTTTTACCGCAGTTAAGTGTGACTCCTTCGGACATGATTGATATCGAGCGCATAAACACACGCTAAACATGATGTCCGGTCTACTAGCAGTAAGATAGAGAAGGGATTCAATCATACCTCGATACTTCTTGGTGTCTACTTCTTTACCTTTCTCATCCTTGTCAAGATGGTCGGATGTGCTCATAGGAGTGGCCATTGCTTTGGCGTTGCTCATGTCAAAACGATTTAGCAACTCCTTGCAATACTTAGATTGATAAATGGAAGTTCCTTCTTTCATTTGTTTCACTTGCAACCCCAAGAAGAAGTTTAGCTCACCCATCATTGACATTTCGAATTCGCTAGTCATTAACTTAGAGAATTCCTCGCATAAAGAATCATTAGTAGCACCAAAAATAATATCATCGACATAAATTTGAACTAAGAGAATGTCTTTGTTTTTCTTTTTGATAAACAGTGTAGTGTTAACTTTCCCCCTTTCGAACGCATTGTCCAAAAGAAATTTGCTTAAGCGCTCGTACCAAGCTCGAGGAGCTTGTTTAAGTCCATATAGCGCTTTCTTAAGCTTGAAGACATGATCGAGAGATTTAAAGTCTTCAAAGCCCGGGGGTTGTTCAACGTACACTTTCTTTTGAATAAACCCATTGAGGAAGGCACTTTTGACATCCATTTGAAATAATTTGAAATTCATAGATGATGAAAAAGCAAGTAATAAACGAATGGCTTCTAGGCGTGCAACGGGTGCATAGGTTTCTTCATAGTCAATGCCTTTTTCTTGATTATATCCCTTAGCAACTAGCCTAGCTTTGTTTCTAGTAATTGTACCATTTTCATCTAATTTATTCCGAAAAACCCATTTCGTACCAATTATGGTGTGATTATTGGTTCTTGGCACCAATTCCCAAACATCATTACGTTTGAATTGGTTAAGATCCTCTTGCATTGCCAAGGTCCAATGCTCATCCCCAATTGCTTCAGAAATGGTTTTAGGTTCTATTTGTGAAACAAAAGCCATATGTCCTACAGTGTCTTTAAGAAGGTTTCGTGTACTTACCCCTTTCTCAATGTTGCCAATTACCTTGTCAAGAGGATGGTCGTTAGACGTCCTCCAAGCCTTAGGCATCATCGATTCTTTTTCTTGTGGTGGTGCTTCTTCCGAAGGTTGTTCCATGACTTCATCTTGAACTTCCTTTGGATCCTCCTTTTGTACCTCGTCTTGAAGATTGATTTTCTTTAAAGCATCTGCAAGATCAACACAAGAATCCTTTCTCGCCAAGCGAGCATCATTTTCACAAAATACTACATGAGGAGATTCCTCAACAGTTTTGGTTCGATTATTGAAAACTCTATATGCTTTGCTACGCGATGAGTAACCAAGAAAAATTCCTTCATCAGATTTCGCGTCAAATTTTCCCAAGTTATCTTTTCCGTTGTTGTGAATAAAACATTTAGAACCGAAGACTCTAAGATGGGAAAGATTTGGTTTCCTTCCCTTATAGAGTTCATATGGAGTTTTTATGAGTATCGATCTTATGATAGCTCTGTTTAAAACATAGCTTGCGGTACACACGACATCCGCCCAAAACTTTTTGGAAATCTTAGCCTCATCGAGCGTGGTTCTAGCCATCTCTTCGAGACATCAATTTTTACGTCCCACCACTCCATTTTGTTGTGGTTTACGTGGAGCCGAAAAGGTATGTTCAATACCGAGTTCGTCACAAAAATCCGCGAAGAGATTGTGATCGAACTCTCCCCCATGATCACTTCTTATGGAAGTGATGGTTGTGTTCTTTTCATTTTGAACACGTTTTTAAGAAAACTTTTAAAAGCTTGAAAGGCATCACTTTTATGAGCAAGAAATAACGTCCATATGAATCTAGAGTAGTCATCAACAATTACAAAAGCATAAAGATTTCCACCAAGACTTTCAACACGAGATGGTCCAAAAAGGTCCATGTGAAGAAGTTGTAAAGGTCTAGTGGTTGAAACAACATTTTTGGATTTAAAAGATGCTTTTGTTTGTTTCCCTTATTGACACGAATCACAAATAGAATCTTTTTCAAATTTCATGTTTGGAAGACCAATTACTAAATCTTGTGAAACTAGTTTGTTTAAAAGATTCATATTTACATGAGCTACTCTACGATGCCATAACCACATGTCGTCTTCTTTACTCAAAAGACAATTCACAAAACTTGATGAAGAATTTTCAAGATCAACCATATGGATATTATCCATTCTAATACCACGAAGAATAATTTTAAAATCACTACGACGGATAACTAAGCATTCTTCGGAGTCAAACAATACAAGATTTCCCTTGTCACATAATTGACTTATGCTCAAGAGATTATGTTTAAGACCTTTAACTAGCAAAATACGCTTAATGGAGGAGGATTCGTCCTTACTGACCGATCCAATGCCGATAATCTTTCCTTTGTTATTGTCCCCAAAAATAACATTTCCTCCTTCCGTGGGTTTTAGTTGAAGGAATTTTGATGCATCTCCAGTCATATGTTTGGAGCATCCACTATCAAGGTACCAAAGTACACTTGATCCCTTCAAACACACCTACAAAACAAATTAATGAGATTTTGGTACCCAAGCCATTTTGAGTCCTTGTGTGTTAGGTGCAAAATGGTGGTGTGATTGACCTGCAGTGAAATGTCTATGTCTAGTGAAGCATGCGGGAGCAATATGCCCAATTTTATTGCGATAATGACAAATGACATTTGGATTGTGCATTCTTCTAGGATGATAATAATTTGGGGATCTAAATTTAGTCACTCTATTTTTAGGAGTATAGTTTTGATGTGGTTTTCGAAAATCTTGTCTAGGTGATCTATACATGCCAATATTCACTCTATTTTTAGGAATATAGTTTTGATGTAGTTTTCGAAAATCTTGTCTAGGTGGTCTATACATGCCAATATTTCTTCTAGCATTTGTTCTAGGATGAGTTGCAATTCTAGGATTAGAATTTCTAGGTTGAGTGTTGACACTTATTTTGTTTTGCCTAAGTTGAGTCTTAGGTGGTTTAGGAATGGACTCAACTTTTTCTTTTGGCTTGTTTTTAAAGCCTATACCGTGCTTAGTGGATTTCAAATTTACAAGCACTGTTAGAATATACGCTTAACGCTAGAGGGGGGGGGGGGGTGAATAGCGTTATAATAAAAAACAGCATAAACTTGCGGAATTAAAAAATTGCAGGAATGAAATAAGTGCGATAAGTAAATAATAAGGAACGAACGCACCGATGTATCCTGGTTCACCACAACCCGTGGCTAGTCAAGTCCCCGAGAGACTCTCTCGAGATTTCCACTATCTTCGTCAAGCTTACGGGTGCTTAACAAACCGTTACAGTTGCTCAAGGATACCACACCTTAAGACTTCACTTGCTTGAGGATACCTCACCCCAAGACTTCAACCACTAAGACTTTGGGTACTTAGCAAACCCGACAAATGAGAAGATATGTTCTTCTCAAACAACTCTCTTTTACAACAAATACTCTATCAATAGAGTGGATAAAGAGATACACAATAAGCTCTATGAACAACACAAAGTTGTCTATCAAATGGCTCAACAAAAGCTCTAAAATGGTGCTTGAAAATGATCAATATGTATGACAATGTATGGAGGAGTTGTGTGTTTAAAATCAGCTCAAAAGACCTCTTTTTATAGGTGAAAAAGTGGTGCTGACCGTTGCTTAATTAACAAATAAAATCCCTGATTCTGTGCTCAAATAATCGATTGTTTGGAGTAGATAATCGATTGTTTGACCAACGTTCAAAAGACAGATTCCTGATTTTAGGCTAAACAATCGATTGTATGGACTAAATAATCGATTGTATTCAACGTTCAAAAATCAATTTAGGATTCTGTGAAAACGGTCAAAAAATAATCGATTGTATGAAAATGACAATCGATTGTTTATGAATATAATCGATTGTATGACAAAAACAATCGATTGTTTAGATGTTTAAAAACTTCGATTGCACACTGTCTCAAAATAATCGATTGTTAAAAGTAGACAATCGATTGTTTGCTATTTTGAAAAACTTCATATCACATTGTCTTAATACAATCGATTGTAGGATTCAAATAATCGATTGTTGAGGCCCAGATTTAAAAGACATGTTTAAAACCTTCAACATCATTTTGTTTTAACACAAAGATGCATGTTTATGATAAATATGATTTAATAAAATATTTTATGCATGTTTATAATAAATATAATTTAATAAAATATTTTATGCATGTTTATGATGACCTAATGTTGCGCCAAAGGATAAGATAACTTAAACGTTGTCCTTACATTGGTTCTACCAAACGACCTACGTCTTGGGTCTTCGGTCTTGAACTCTTTGGCTCGTTCATGCAATTCCGTCATCAGTATGCTTCTCGCCATTTGATTGATTGTCATATTATATCGTTGTTTGACACTTGACTTCATTGTTTGTCATTCATCAAAACCTATACCTGAAAATCATGCTCATACAACCAAAGCGCACATATCATAGATATACATGATTTCCAACAAGCACTTCATTGAGATTTTTGTGTGAAGAATTGAATTTGTGCAAAGTGCTTCTAAGACTTTCTACTTCTTCCTTTAGAGATTTGCAAGAAGTACAATCCTTATTTGAGCTTTCGGGTTTATCGGCGCTTCTTTTGCCATAAAACTTGTTTTCCTCTTTTAATTTCTCATTTTCAAGAATTAGTTTTTCAAAATCCTTTTCTTTTGAAGAAATGAGTTTTCATAAATCTTTTATAGATTTAGAAGCGCTAATAAACTCTTTGTACAACTCATCAAATGCATCTTGCATTTCTTCTAAAGTGAAATAGTTCTTAGAAGTAGTACATACCTCATTTTGAGTTTCTTCGTGTGCCATAAGACAAAGGTTTGCAGTCTCGTTTCCTTCTCCATCACTTGATTCGTCTCCGGAGTCGCCTCCCCAAGAGATGTATGCTCTTTGTTTCTTGGCGGGTTTCTTCTCCTTTTTGATGTTTGGACAATTTGATTTGATATGCCCGATTTCTCCGCATCCATAGCATTTTAATTGGTCTCCTTGTTGCTTACCTCTTCGTTCATACTTCTTTTGCATGAACTTGTGAAATTTCTTAATAACGAGTCCGAACTCGTTATCTTCGTCGTTTGAGTCCTCATCATTTTGAGGTTGAGCCGTGCTTGCTTTAAGGGCGATTCTTCGTTTCCTTTGATCATCCAAAGGAGGGTTAAGAATAGTAGATTCATAGGTTTTGAGATTACCTCTAAGCCCGTCGATTATGACATTTGTAATGCCGATTGATTCTTGAATAGCGTCGGCTTTGGAGCGCCATTCCGGAGTGAGACTTCGAAGAATTTTACGGACAAGTTCCCTATCCGTGAAGGTCTTCTTAAGAGCATGAAGATCATTAACGATTTTTGAAAATCGTTCGAACATATCATCTATCTTCTCGTTTTCCTTCATATGAAAAAGTTCATATTCATGGGTTAGAAAATTTATTTTAGCTTCTCTTACCTGGTCCGTACCTTTGTCGGTGATTTCCAATTTATCCCACATTTGCTTAGCCGTGGTGCAACATGATATTTTCCGATAATCATCAGGATTTACCGCACTGTACATCATGTTGATGGCTTTTGCGTTGTTCTGCACCTTTCTAATATCGTCTGCGTCATACTCATCTTCCGATTTTGGCACCATTTCATTTTCTACCTTTTTGGTTGGAATTTGCTCTCCATTCTTGATAATTTTCCACAGTAGGAAATTATTTGATTGGATGAATATTCTCATCCTTTCCTTCGAATACGTATAGTTTGTGCCATCGAATAGTGGTGGCCTTGTGAAGCATTGTCCTTCACCTAGTCCTGCATAAGCGTTACGAGTAGAAGCCATGGATTGTTTCTCTCAAACTGTTAAGTCTTTCAGAGAGTTAGGCTCTGATACCAATTGTTAGAATATACGCTTAACGCTAGAGGGGGGGGGGGTGAATAGCGTTATAATAAAAAACAATGTAAATTTGCGGAATTAAAATTGCAGGAATAACGTAAGTGCAGTAATTAAAATGGTAAGGAGAGAACACACCGAATTATCCTGGTTCACCACAACGTATGGTTAGTCCAGTCCCCGAGAGACTCTCTCGAGTTTTACACTAACTTCGTTAAGCTTACGGGTGCCTAACAAACCGTTACACTTGCTCGTAGATATACACTCTACAAGACTTCAACCTGCTCGAGGATACCGCACCTCAAGACTTCAAACCAAGGAACTACTTTTCCTTCTTACAACAAGGGATTGGAATATCCCTTCAAGTGTGTACAAACACTTAGCACTCAAGACAAGACTCTCTTTATAGAGTAGATATGAGTAAAAACAATACACTCAAGAACACAACAACTTAGTCAAGAGTTTGGCTCTCAAAAAGCTATGAAATGATATGAGAGTATGTAAGCTTAAGCAAGAATGTAATCAGTTATTGTACTTAAAAGAGTGATTTTGAGGTGTATTTATAGTGCTCAAAGTCACCAAGACCGTTGCTTAATTGGCAATCACTAATTGCTGATTTTGTGCTTGCATAATCGATTATATGACCTGCATAATCGATTATCTGCAGATCGTTCAAAAATCATATGCGAATTTTAAGCAGCATAATCGACTATTCAAGTTGCATAATCGATTATCTGTTAACGTTAAAAAATCGGATGCAGATTCTGTGCAAGCATAATCGATTATTGCCTTGTGTATATTCGATGATATTTCAGCGTTTTAAAAATACTTTGGCAACGGTCTTAACATAATCGATTACCTAAAAGACATAATCGATTATTTTGCTGTATTGGAAATTCCGGTTAAACACTGGCTGGACATAATCGATTATCAGAAAAGACATAATCGATTATATTGCTGTCTTGAAATTTTCGGTTAACACTGTCTTAACATAATCGATTATAAGAAATACATAATCGATTATTTATGTCCAGATTTGAAAAATATGTTTAAAAATCATTTTGGCTAAAATGAAAATGTTTGAAATCATTTTGGTTTAACTCAATGATGCATGAAAATAATTTTACGAGAGAAGCCAAGACTTGAATAAGTTGTCGGATCAAGATCACACTATAAAGTGACTCATTTATAACTTTGTTGATATTCTTGATCTTGCTCTTTGTTTCTCATGTTCTTGGACTTTGGCATATGTCAATGTTCCATGCGCGTTGGTTTGTCATTTATCAAAACCTACAGAAATGAACACACGTTTAGTTTTAGCGACTTGAGAACGTGTTTCAACAGATTGGTCATTCCTATCCAATGGGGGGCTGGTTTTCATGGCTTGGTTATGGGGGACGTGCTGGACGCCTGGTTCGTGATGGAGGGGGGCTGTTTGGTTGTGAAGTTTTCCGGCGATGTGAAGGTGACGGGCTGGATGGGGAAGATGAAGCAAGGAGGTAGCCATGGGAGGTCGTTTGGCGGTTTAGGGTTAGAGAGGGTGTGTTGTGAGGAAGATGAGGAGAGTGTTTGGTGTTTTTTGGGTCGGGTCGGTCGGGATGCTTGTATTTAATTTTTAATTTTTTTTAATTCCACGTATCACGTTTTGATTGGCCATTAAATAAACTTGACCCAAAATCAATTCTCACCCAAGTTCCGACCCAACCCGACCGACCCGACCAAAAAAGGTTAACGGTGGGCAATTTTGTTCCGGAGTCAATACGTTGAAGGCAGTTTTGACCCTTTTTCCGTTCTTTATATGTCCCAATTTTTAAACTTTTTTGGGTCGGGTCGGGTTGGATCGGGTTGGGTCGGAACTTGGGTGAGAATTGATTTTGGGTCAAGTTTATTTAATGGCCAATCGTTACGTGACACGTGGCACTAAAAAATAATTAAAAATTAAGTACAAGCATCTGTTATATTTTGGGGGCAGAAGTATGCCACAAATTTAACGGTGGGGGTATTTTTTTTGCAAAAGGTTAACGGAGGGCAATTTTGTTCCGGAGTCGATAGGTTAAGGGCAGTTTTGACCCTTTACCGTTTAATTTATGATAGCAACAAATTTTCTATCATAGCCACTTTCCAGCGTGCTTTTGGTTGTTCAAGAGATCAAGACTCTTACCTTTTGGCTCTAGCCCTCAAACCGTCCAACAAGAAAGTAACGCTGACTTTTTTTTTTTTAAATATTTAAATTTATACGCTACTATGCTTAACATGCTGTTTGACCCTTTAAAATGCAAACGAGAAATGAAATTAAAAAAGTAAGAAAAATTATGTCAACAAAAAAGGGAGAAATTTGTGAACAGTGAATTAATGAGTAATTTTATTTACTGAACTTCTAATATGTCTATCAAAATTGAGACTGCTAATAACAGCTCTATGTTGTATCGTAGAACTACTGCAACAAAAAAGGCTATCTATGCAATTTATTTCCAGCATCTCACTAACTAAATTGACATCATCTCCTCTGTTATCTTCACTGCAATTTCTAACTGTGATCCATCTCTCATCCCATCTCCACTCTAGTTTTCCTGATTGCGTACACAATTTTGTTACCCTTTGCAGAGGAGAATCCATTGAACTACTTGTTTGCGTTGAATCGTCGACGGTTTCTGATTCCTCCACTGAATTCCAAATGGCTTGATCAAGAATGCTTGTTGGGGAACTTGTTATGAACTCTTCATTTATCTTGCTGTTTGAATCTGATTCCTCTAGAAACGGATGGTTGAGGAGCTGTTTAGCAGACCATCTCTGTTTTGAATCTCTTCTCAAGCATTTCATTACAAAATCCCTTGCTTGTGAAGACAAAAATTCTGGAATTTCTGGTTTTTGGCCAGAAAATGCAATATGATAAAGCAATGAAGCTGGGTCGTGGTTAACAGTAGCCCACGGTGAGGCACCAGTGACCATTTCAATAATTGTGCATCCTAATGCCCATATATCAGCTGCAAATCCTTGTTCTTCCCCTCGAGCTACTTCTGGTGCCATGAACATAGGCGTGCCACCGTTCCACTTAGCCTCATCGACTGACCTAGCACAACCAAAGTCTGCAATTTTGGCACCAGTTTTAGATAACAGAATGTTGCGTCCCTTAATGTCGCAATGCACGAGCCCTTTCGAATGTAGGCAGTCTAATCCATGAACAATTTGCTTCGTGTAATATCCGATTAACTCCTCGTTGAGTCGTCCTCCCTGTCTCTGTATTTCATCGGTGAGTGTTCCGCCGGGCATGTATTCCATCATAAGATTGAACATGTCCTTGTTGTTCTCTCTGGTTACATCGTACCCCTTGTACCCAACTATATAAGGGGAGCTCAAACTTGACAAAATTTTCTGTTCCTTTTGCAAGAAATCTGACTGTGACAGCTCCGTTGATTTGACAGCAAATATGTCGCCCGAGCAGCGTGAGACGGAGATCGAGACGGCAGCAGAGGAGCCGTGGCCGATGGTGGCGCCTCTTATCCAGTCCATTTGAAGAAGAATTTGGCTAAGTTAGGAAGTGAAAGAAGTTGTGGACATGCTCTGTTTTTCTTGTTTGGTTGGAGAGTGAATGGTTAAATTAGTTTGGTAACGCTGAGGTGGGCCTTTTTTTCTCTTAAAAACTTGAAAAGTTTGACGAATCCTTTAACGTGGACAAATATGCTTTGTGACCTTTAGGCAGCTTTGAGTAGGCCGGATGACATCACTTACTTGGCGAATTGGGTTACTGCCACGTGGCTAAACTTTAGAATGAGAAAGTGAAAAATAGTTAATTTAATTTCATTTATATTTTTAAAACAAGTTTGTAACTTGGAACGAATAGATTAGGTTGGATGCTTTGTTTAGTATTGGGGGTGTAACGACTTTTGAAGATTAAATTTGGGAGTTAGGGAAGGTGTGGGAGTGGGTTTAACCACCCAAAAATGTCTGTTATTGACATTTCTTCCTAATTATATTCCACCTTTTGGTAGTCAGTGAATTCAAGTGGAGGTATGAACTAATATTTTACGCCTTCACATTATAGAAATTTGTCAGCAGTATTTAACTTCTTGGTATAAAAGATACATAGAAAGTCAATCAAAAGATTATAGTTATAACTAAAATCTATGAAGAAAAATAAGAAAGACGCCATGGACAAGTTAGAATCAATTTTTTCTTTTCAATTAAGAAGAGGGTTAATGTTCTAGAGCTGAGGGTTTATCGGAAATATCATCTTTACCTAAACAAGATATGCTTACATACTACGCTTCCCATACCCTACCTGTATAAATACACTAGGTATTCTATTGTTGTTGTTGTGAGAGGGTTAATGAATGCATCGAATGACAAGATAAATTGGTGATTATGTCATATAATTACTTTCTTAATGCTATTTCAAGATCCAAAACATCTTTACTTACCTTCTAGAAAGTATTAATATGATCAGAATTGGTTTTCAAGGTGCCAAAGCAAGAATCATATATATACTTGGAAAACCTTGAGATTTAAACCATTCCAAGACAGTGACCAAAGGGAATGTTAGTAATGGTTCGTAACTTGTAAATCAAGACTCTGGAAATCCTCCAGTGTGGCAAAGTGTTAAGCAAAAGAGCATCCAAATCATACCTCTCATTTTACACACCATCTTCCACCCAATGCTAACTTTCAATTTCTGCTGCCTTCTTTTCTGGTTTTCCCTAACTTTCCTTCTATACGATGGACGTAATTTTTTAAATATAATTTATTGAATTCAACCATTGCTGAGTACAAAATCATGAATACATGTAGGGTGAATGTACACAATAAAGAGAGGATTAGACAGTTTCAATACCACTGCATTTCTTCTCTTTTATAAAATTTTAACTATGGAATTTGACCTAGTTTACTTTAATGCATGTACCAAACCAAGTGTATCTCACTTTCATTCTAATGTGAATATTACTATTTACTGTTTACATTGATTTCCTACCTATTAATTATCTTTGCAATGGACTGCCAGGATTTAATGAAGATAATAATTTTTCGAAACAAATAAATTCTCCATTTTAAATAGGATATGATTTTGTCTTTTTTCTTCCAATAACTTAACGAATAGGCAAATGGGGAAGATTAAGCTGGGGAAATTGCAGTAGTGAGTTGTATCTCTTTTGCTAATGAGTAGTTTCGCCAAATAGGAGCTACTGAATTTGACTTTGAAGGAATAGTAAAATAATAAGCTATAAAGAATAATCTGTAACATCCTTTAGTGGTAAAGTAAAAGCCAAAAATGAAAAGATTACCTTATCACTTAGCCTAAGGTCCTCTCACAAAGAAGCAATACTAGAAGTTAGCTGGATTAGTTGGATACAAGTTAGAGCAATCTCTAAATCTAACAACCATTTTATTAAATAATTTTAGGGGTGGAATTTTCAGCCCAAGCCCAACTAACCCAACAAATAATGGATTGGGCATGAAACGATTTAACTGAGGGATTTTTACCTATACATCCCATATATCAAACCTTACTACCATTATTGTGCATTGTTTGTTAATTACCCTCATATCTCATGGTTTTGTTACATAATATGTACCAAACAAGATATTTGCTGATTTTCCATCCTAAATTAACACTAGACAATTAAGGCTAAAATAGAATCTTAATAAATTAACACAAAAAATAACGCCTATCATTATGGTTGATAATTAATGTTTGATTTTCTACCATTTAAATTCTAAATCAGGTAAGGTAACATATTAAATGCTCCAAATATATTAGCCGTAGTATGATAATCTTACTAATCCAATTTTCCAAGAAACAAATACAGATTCTCTTTTGTACAAGAGTATACTATGATTAGTATTGATGAAGTTGTTTCTGAACACTGTCGAACAATGCCATGCAACCGAAAAAAGGGGAAAACATATTGACTGCCAATTTTCTCTTAGGAAAACTTTAGTGTCATTTATACTGTTTTCACCTCACTGGGTATTCAAAAATAGTAATCCTCGATCTAATAAGTATAGCAAAGTAAAATTTCCAACAATAACTCTGCACTCCAATATACGTACAAGAAACAGCCCTCTATCTTAGTATTGTACACAACACAATGGAATTCTCCAGTCTACAATTGGGCACAAATTCAACAAAGAATTGGAAGATAACAATACATTATCCCAGAAACTAAAGGTAATATATTCTTGTTTGGTGCAGGAAAAAAAAACAAAAAAAGTAGTAGATGCTGAAGTTGTTTCCAGAGAGTTTTAAAAATATAGACAATTGTAGTTAAATGTAGTTATGAAGTATTTCCAGAGAGTTTTAAAAATGTAGATTATTGTAGTTAAATGTAGTTATGAAGTATTTCCAGAGAGTTTTAAAAATGTAGATAATTGTAGTTAAATGTAGTTAAATGTAGTTATGAAGTATTTCCAGAGAGTTTTAAAATGTAGATAATTGTAGTTAAATGTAGTTATGAAGTATTTCCAGAGAGTTTTAACAATGTAGTCAAATGTAGTTAAATGTAGTTAACGTTTATATGCCGTTTGTTTGTAGCTGATTTGTAGTTAACTGATTGTTGCTAACATAGTTAACTTATTGACACCTTATTATTTTCTTTTTGATCTTGAATTGTAGGTGAGAGCTTCAACAAATTATATACACACTGTGTGACAATTAATTTCATTGAAATTAACTACAATATTTTTTCTTTATCTACAACATTCTCGTTTCTCATCGACGTTCATGGCATTCATGAACTTGCATTTGATCCAGTCTCAAACTTCGTGATGCTTGGTATCTAGTTTTACAGTGTTCGCGAACATAGTTCTGAATTTATATGTGATTGCATGATAATGTTTAGGCTTTGAGACTGTTTGACAAGTTTACAACTTCTTCAAGCAAGAATGCGGTACTTTCCAGTGTGAGGAAGGACTAATGAACAAGACAAGATTACAAACAACACTTTTAAACAAAGAACTGATAATCTGAAAAATAGAATGAACAAAACAAGATTACAACCGACACTTTAAACCAAGACAAACGTGAATTGAGCTCGAAATTATCCAAAAAAAACTGAATACAAACTATGATGAATAAACAAGAACAGTTACTACCTAGATAAGCAAATTTCACGGAATTAATCAATTTTCCAAACTCGACGTCCGACTGAACACGACCTCAAACTCGGACAACACCTCAAACTTGAATCTCGAGCAAAGTTCAGTAGGGAAACTAGAAACAAAGCTGGATTCAATCAGGTTCCCTAGTCTTGAAACATACCCCGCTACCTATGACTCAAATGGATCCTGTAATCTTTAGTTTTCTGGGACAACTCTGGTCGCTAACTATGACTCAAACGCATTTTTGTTTTAATTGTTCACAGAACAGAACCAAATGAAAAAAAGGAGATCAATAAATTTCTTAAGCTTTCCCTTTTCGTCTCTGTCTGTATTTGTGTGTGTGTGTTTTCTTGTGGCGAGGCATCAATGTCTAACAAGTATGATTATTCAGCTACATCTTCAACCAAACTCTATTTTCGGAACAAGAATCCGAAATTAACTGAAGAAGCGACTGGTTCAAGGGTGGCTGGAGAAGACGACGAAGCACCAACGATGATGGATGGTGGTGTTCGCTGCTGGACGTGACAGTGAGTTTGGACGAAGGGGAGGACGATGGGTGTGCTGAAGAAGATGACAGGGAAGGGGCATGGTTTGAAAATCAAGCCTCTAATTAATTAGTTTGAAAAGATTTTGTTCCACAAATCAAGCAAAACATTAATGAGTTAATTATTAACCTTAAATATAATTTTGGTACATAAATTGAAAGGTGGTATACTTAAATGTAATAAACCCAAACCTTAAACATGAGTGGTTATAAGGTTTGCTATATGGGATGTATATGTAAAAATCCCTTTAACTGATGGGTCATTTAGGGCTGAGCCCATTTCAACCCGTAAAATTAAATAGCCCAACATAACCCGTTTAGGTGCCCAAATTAACCCGTCAAACACCCAAAACCTAAACGCAAGACGGACGCTTTCTCTCTAACTCTCTCTCTGAACTTGAAAAACATCTCCGGCGTCTTCCTTTTCTCCGGCGACTTCCTTCTATCCAGCAGAAGTTTAGTAGCTGATGACTGTGAACAACTCCGAGCCGAAGGTCTACTAGTAATCTCTTTATGCGTATTTTGTTCTCATTTTTAATACGTAAATTTCGTTTAGCGATTTTTTTATGAGAAACAGAGGGGTCAGAATCAGAAAAGAGACGGCAAAGGGGAGAGTTACATTCGGAGTTGTATTTCATGTGAAGAGTAATAGCGCGGCGAGTCTTGGTTCCACCACCGACGTTGTTGAATTGGAAGCCCATTAGTGCCTCCACCAGTACACGCTTTAGCTCTATAGTTTAATATGTGAAATGAGGTTCTCTTGCTTTCTTAATTTTCTGTTTGTTTAGCATCAAAGTTGTGTCTTTTCTATTAGATTACTTTTTATACTAGGTATTTTTTGATTTGTTGTCTTCTTTACACTTAGATGTTTGATATGCTAAATGGGTCTTTTTTCAATTATCGGATTTGGATGGCTTAGCATTAAAATGGTCTGTTTTTTACACGGGGTTGCTCCTTTACTTTGAAATATAAACTGGTTATTTTGCCAATTAGCAAACTCTTGTTTTCCCCCTGGTTCATTTTAATGGATTTATTGTTCTCCAATATACCAATAATAACTAATTTATGGTATTTAATCTACTGTAGGATCTTATTGTGTAAAAAGATGTCGATAGAGTATGATGACGTAGAGTCCAATGAAATAAGTGTTTCAAGTTCAAAAAGACAACGTCATACTACTTCTGTTTTTTGGGATTTCTATGAGAAGTTGCCATTGGATACAAATCCTGATAATAGACTTAGAGCTAAATGTAAGAAATGTGGATAATATTGTTGGTTGACTCAAAAGCTGGAACAACAAGTTTAAAGCTATATCTAGCTAAGCACAAGATTGAAGCATCAAAGTAAGGTACACCAATTGATCATAAAGAACATCAGAAGTTGTAGACAAGGCTATCGTTAGACATAACTTGCCATTTAGCTATGAGGGTTAGAGAAGTGCATTCGTTCCTTAATCCTGCGGTTAAAACCATTTCAAGAAATACCGCAAAAGTAGTGATTAAATTATATCATGATAAAAAAGAGATGGTAAAGAATGAGCTTGAAGCTATTTCGAATAGAATCAGTTTGACGTCTGATTTACGGTCATCAATTACATCAAATGGATATATTTGTGTTACTGCACACTATGTTGATTTTGATTGGGTTTTACAAAAAAAGAGTTTGAATCTTTCGTCATGTGCCTCCTCCTCACAGTAGTGCTATTTTGGGTCCAAAACTGATTAATTTGATGAACGAGTGGGGAATTGAAAAGAAAATATTTTCTATAACTTTAGATAATGCAAGTTATAATGATGGTGTTGTGGGTTGCTTGATTGAGCATTTTAAGTTAATAGATTCTTTGCTTTGTAATGGAGATTTTGTCCATATTAGGTGTGCAAATCATATTTTGAATTTGATTGTTAAAGCAGGTTTGAAAATAATAGAGGGTGCTATTTTTAATATTAGAGAAAGTATAAAATATATAAAAGGTTCCGAGTCAAGGATTGTAAAATTTATTGAGTGTATCAAGAATCTTGGCTTAAAGTTGACGGAAAAAGTTCGCCAAGATGTGTCTACAAGGTGGAACTATATATATTTGATGCTTGATAGCGCTTTTCCTTAGCATTTTCTGACTTCAAGATACTTGATAAAGATTTTACATGTTGCCCTTGAGATGAGGATTGGGTTAAAGATGAAATAATTGCTAAGTTTTTAAGGCCGCTTTGTGAAATCACAACATTATTTTCTGGGAGCCAATATCCTACCGCCAATTTATATTTTCATAAAGTTTGGAAGATTCATATGTTGATAAAGGAACAAATAGGTAGTGATGATCCTAATATTAAGGCGATGGCTATGGAAATGGAGAAGAAATTTACTAAATATTGGCAAGATGACTACAGTCCAATTGCTTCTATGGCGGTCGTCATTGATCCTCGATATAAGTTAAAATTGATAAAGTTTTGCTTCTCAAAACTTGATCCTTTGACTTGCAATGAAAAAGTCAAGATTGTTGAGGATAATTTGCATAGGCTGTTTAAAGAATACATGAAAATATCCGATGTTGGAATTGTTGGAAGTAGTAGTCATGGATGTTATGATGTAATTATAGACGAAATGGATGAATTTGACATGTTTGAAAGTCCGTCTGAGTATAGTTTAGAAAAGACACAGTTGGATTTATACTTAGAAGAGCCTGTATTAGTTCACAAAGGAAATGAAAATTTAGACGTGCTTACATTTTGGAAAGATAATAGGAGTAAGTATCCTGAACTCTCATTGATGGCTTGTGACTTGCTAAGTATCCTATCAGCACAGTTGCATCTGAGTCAGCCTTTAGTGTTGGTGATCGAGTTATTGTCAAATTTCAGAGTTCTATTCTACCGGAGAATGCAGAAGCTAAGTTGTGTTCTAGAGATTGGATTTATGGGCATCAAGGTACATTATAATTACAGTCATTTACATTTTATTTTATGAACTTTCTTGTAGTTTGATAATTTTTAAAATTTTCTTATTTTTAGCTTGTGTGATTCTGAAGAGGAGGACATTGCAATAGATGTAGAGAAAATCGTCGCTAAAATATTTACTAAGAATTGTGAAGTAGAGCAAGGATGCAGAGGCCCGAGCTAATAGGAATTTATAAATATGAATTGTCCAGCTATAATAAGATATAAGTTTTGATACTTTCTGATAGTTTGCTATATAATTTGGAAATGAATGGTATCTCCATAACTCTCATTCATTTGTAAAAAGTTTTTTTATTCTTGGTGATCCACCGTTATCTTTCTCTCGGTGGCTTCTTTTCTTGGTTGTAGTGAACTCTATGATATCTGGGAGATTTTTATTAGTGTATAGACATAGAATTTGAAAATTTGATCCGAGTAGCATGTTGTCTCTTTATGCATTTTCTTTGGGCTTTGATCTTTATGAAATGGTTTGCTCACACATGTTGAGGAATTAACCTTAATTTCTGTGCATCAACACTATATCTGCGAAGAGAACAAGAGATTTAATACGTGATGCTTTGAACCTGATTGATGTAGAATGGGATTAATCGCAGATGCAAGAGGAGATAAATTTATGTTCAGAAATATGGCATATAGTTTGGTTAATGCTGAAAGTACAAGGGGGGGGGGGGGGGGAGGGGAGGGGAGGGGTGAATTGTGAATAATTTAAACTTAATCGTAAATAAGTTGACTTAAAACTTTATTAGTCGACTGAATGTGACGATACTGTAGATGAATATATTTGAATATAATTATGCAAAAAGAAAGTGCAGAAATATAAAGACTCCCAGAATTTTATACTAGTTTAGAGTCAATGTGAATCCTAATCCAGTCCCCATGGGTTGCAAGGGATTTCTCTTTAGATCAATGAATTTCTTTTGAGTACAGATATGATATTTGTCGCATAGTCTTCTTTCACTCGTTTGATACATTGCCTCACCAATTGAGAACCCTCTTTCTATCTCTGACTTGTTACACAGTCAATCTATCTAGACTACTATGCTTGTTTGTAGTAAATTGAAGAGAGCTATTGGGTTTGATCAAAGTATGTCTAAGCTAGGGTTTACAAGGAGGTATAAATACTTTGATGGACGGTAGAGGCTTGACAACCCAAGAGATTTTATTCTCGTAAAGAATTAATTCTTTCCAAGAATAAGGAATGAGTCGTTGCTTTTCTTGATTGCTCCTCGATTGTTGATGTTTCCAAATGTGGTCGCGTACCAGATTTCCTCCTTTGGCTAGAGATATGATTCAACACACATTGTCTTTGATTACGGATCTTCCAGTCTTGATTTCCGTCCATATCTTCCCATTATTGGGAATCCCCATAGATTTGAATTGAATCTTTTATTGTATCTGGGTAGATATGACTTTCCCATAATTATGGAAGACTTCCTGATTTGGTGATGAGATGCTGATCTTTTCCTTGAGCATCGACAGCTTCCTTTAAGGAAGATTTCCTTCCTTATTTGCTATATCAATTTTGCTTCCTTGTTTGAATACAACGAGAACCTCTCTTTTAGCTCTTTCCTTGTTTGCTACATCAGTTCCAATAATTCCGACTTTTTTTTTGAATGCATGCACATGTATATTACTTACATCATTAAAATCTTATCTAACAATCTCCCCCTTTTTTATGATGAAAAAATTAATATACAAGAGAGAAAACAAAAGTTGACCCTCCTGTTTATGTGAAGTTGAATTGCTCCCTCTCAATGTATGGTCAAATGGACTACGTGCAATCGAATTTCTCCCCCTCATTATGTTCATTCTACATATACCTGTCAAGTATTAACTAATAGACACAAACAACATTAGGTATTGACTGCAACGTCTATTGAAACATATTTGTCCAGCATAGACGACTTGTCCTATTTAGATGAGATAATAGCTCTGCCACAACATAGTCAGCTTAAACATATACACCCTGCATAGTCGACTTGTCCTGTATAATAACTATGCTATTGCATAGTCAACTTAACAAATATATCCTGCACATGAGAAAAGATGGCATATATTTCTCCCCCTTTTTGACATCAGCAAAGAGGGAGTTAAGCAAAAATAATATCCACATACAAAAGAAAAACAATATCCATGGGCATAGCCCAACCAAAACATTAAAACAACCAAAATATTATTTGTAAATCACAACCATCAACGACGCAAGAAAAAGGTAAGGGTGTTGCAGATAGCCTCCTTCATTTGGTCAAAGTTGGTGTTGGCAGCAATGCCCAATTCATCCAGCCTGTCATGCACCTCCTTGAATGCTTTGACTGCATTCTGTCGTACTCTTTGCACAACCACCCTGATTTTAGAGACATCAGACCCTGTTTCTTTAGAAATGGCATTAATGGCATCTACAATCGACTTGATATAGGAAAGTTGAGTTTCAAGGGAGCACAATTTTTCACTGAGATCTGTGGGAATAGGAGATGGTGGAAGGACAGAGGACGGCTTGGTTTTCTCAGGAGTGGGTTTGGCATCACTTTCTCCCTTTTTGACCAAGACCCCGTTGATACTCACATACCCCATGCTTGAGAAGGCTCTAGAGTTGTAGCATTTGTACACAGAAACAAAGGGGTAGTCTGAAAGCAAAATTTGGTGGGCTTCCAGAATGTGGGTAATGACCATACCATATGGAAGGCTGGTGTGGTCTTCAGCACTCTCTATCATGAAGTTGATAACTAGGAGGACAACTTCATTTTGAGTTTGGAGATGAGACAATAGACGAACAAGGTGTCCCTTTGGGAGAGAGTTGAGAAGGAACCAGTTCTGGGAATGAGAGTGGTTGCGACAATGTGAGCAAGAATCCTAGTTTTAAAGCTAACATCACTAGGCCCTTATTGATTTAGAAGATTGTCAGAAGGATTTTCTACAATGATCTATTTTTCCTGATCAAAAGAGATTTCAAAATCTTCATGCCATACATTTTTAAACACAGTAGGGAAGCCGGAACATCGACAGAGAAAAAGGGAATCAAACAGGTTACAGTCAAGAACAATGCGTTTGCCAAGAACAAGGGTTTCAAGCCTATTAGATTTGCTAGAGTGAAGATTGACATAGAACATACGGACCAGAGGTTCATACACTATAGGCGGATAAATAGAGAGAAATTTATCACAGTTGAGGGATTCCATACCATCGAGATCTACCAAACGGCCATGAGCAATGGCCTTGTCTTTGAGGGAAATAAAGAAGTCCCTATTTGGGGAGTCCTAGAAATTGAGGTCGGATTCAAGAGAGGTAAACTTGGTTTTCTTGGGGATGGAGACAAGGGGTTCATCCATGGGTCGTTTACCAGCATATCTGTCACCAAGAAGCAGGGAGTGCTCAGAATTGTGCACCTTGAGAAGAGGCACACTCCTCATATCGGTAAGACCCTAGGTCTACTTGCTCAGGCGGAGCAGAGGAAGGTTTTGTTTTGGAATGGGTGCTTTTTCTTGTGGTGGAAGAGGGATTTTTGGAGGTCTTGTCCATGGCGGAGAGGAGGGTTTTGAACTGGGAGTGTAACAGTTTGGTAGAGAGGATGAAAAATAAGAGAGATGAAAAGGACTATCTAAAGAAGTGGGATTTGACGGTTGAGTAGAAAAGGAAAAGTTGTCAGTTGGACCGACGTATCGATTGGCTTTCCATCTGTGGCTGCAACTGATGGGAAATTAGACAGGAAAGGGAGGGAAAGGATGACGGCGTAATTAATGAACTAAACAAACAAAACAATTATGACAAGTCTTTGAAAAACGAAACTTTGACCCTAAGGATTTTTAGTAAAGCAAATAATTCCAAGAAGTTCTCTTAGAGAACAACATTTTTCTTCCAACAAAACTTTAGTAAAAATATCGGCTAATTAAGTAGAAGTGACAACAATAGCTAATTCTATATCACCTTTGAGAACATGATCTCTAATGAAATGCTGCTTAATATCTATATGTTTAGCTCTAGAGGTGATTCACATGATTTTTCGAAAGACAAATAACACTAGAATTATCACAGAAAATTTGTATAGGTTTGAAAGAGAGATCATAGTCACCCAATTGATGGGACATCTATAGCAATTGTGCACAATATTGTCCAACAGCAATATACTCAGCTTCAGTAGTTGACAATGCAACTGATGCTTGTTGTTTACCGTTCCAGGATATTAGAACTTTTCCTAGTAGTTGACATATGCCACTATTGCTTTTCCTGTCTTCGTTATCACCTGCTAAATCTGCATATGAGAAACCTTCCTATTTAAAGGAATTAGCTCGAGATACCATAATCCATGAGATAATGATCCAATAAGATATTGAATAATTTTTTTTACAGCAGTTGGATGTGACTCCTTAGGAGCCGACTGGAACCTTGCACATTCACACACGCTGAACATAATATCTGGTCGACTTGAAGTCAGATATAGTAGCGATCCGATCATCCCTCTGCATTTGGTTTCATCAACTGGAGTACCTTGTTCATCCTTATCTAAATTTGTAGCAGGCTCATTGGAGTTCTATTAGATTTTGCATTGCTCACACCGAATTTTTAAATAAGCTCCTTAGTATATTTAGATTAACAGATAAAGGTTTATTCTTCAGATTGATGAATTTGAAGTCAAAGGAAGAAAGTGAGTTCGCCCATCATACTCATTTCAAATTCGCTTTATTCCTAAGAGGGTTAGCACTAACAAAGATAATATCATCAACATAAATTTAAATTATAAGATTACCTTCTGAAGATCGTTTAATGAAAAGAGTGGTATCAATTTTACCTCTGGTGAACCCATGATCAATAAGTACTTAACATGTCATACCAGGCACGTGGAGCCTATTTTAACCCATACAGGGCCTTAGTAAGCTTGTACACATGATATGGAAATTTTGAATTCTCAAACCCTGGAGGTTGTTTCACAAATAACTTTTCCTCGATGAATCCATTTAGAAAAGCACTTTTGACATCCATTTGAAATAATCTGAATCCTTTGAATGAAGCATAAGCTAACAGGATTCGTACTGCCTCTAATCGTGCTACTGGAGCAAAGGTTTCATCATAGTCCACTCCTTCATACTGTGAGTAACCGTGAGCGACTAGTCTGGCTTTGTTCCATACAAATTGTCCTTTTTTGTTTAACTTGTTCATGAATACCCATTTAGTTTTGATAATTGAAGCATTTTCAAGTCGAGGTATCAGCTCCCATACTTAATTTTTGTTGAATTAATCTAGTTCCTCTTGCATACCATTTACACAGCTTGAATCCTTTAGAGCTTCCTCTACCTTCTTTGGCTCTATTTGGGAGATCGGTGCAATATTTTCCTTCTTTTTGAGAGCTGCTCTGGTCTTCATCCCTTCGTTTGGATCTCCAATAATGAATTTTTATGGATATTCAGTTGCATTTCTCCACTCATTTACTCTAACAGTGTTTGTAGTTGACTCTACACGTTGCTCTGGAGAGTTATCACTTGCTTGTTCAGTCGACTTTACCGCTCCTCTGGAAGTAGTTGACTCATGTGATTTTCCCGTGTCCTAAGCCTCTCTAGCTGGATCTGCATCACCTGCATTAGATCCTTTCTTGACCAAGGGGTTATTTTTATCGAACATAATGTGAACAGATCCTTCTACACATAAAGTGCATTTATTAAAAACTCTAAAAGATCTGCTATATAATTAGCAACCGAGAAAAATACCTTCATTGCTTCTTGGATCAAATTCTCCAAGACATCCTTACCATTGTTATGAATGAAGTATTCGCTTCCAAATGGATAAAAGTAGCTGATGTTAGGACGTTTACCTTTCAGAGTTCATATGGGCCTTATTAGGCAGCGATTGAGAATATGGCAAACAATACTAACTCCTTCAGCCCAGAAGTGATTTGGCAATGAGTTCTCCAAAAGCATAGTTCTGGTTTGTTACCTCCCCACAGCATGTTTCCCTTTCCCTCATTGACTGGTTATTTTCTATATTTCTTTCCCGCAGTATATATATATATATATATATATATATATATATATATATATATATATATATATATATATATATATGAACTGCACAGGTTTATTTGGTGGTGTGGTTATAGCCTCATCACTACTTCACCAGGTTTAGGCGAGACACTTACCAGCACGTCGTTTGTGCTGATACTACACTCTGTGCCAGGTTTCGGACAACAGCAGCAGTAGTGCGGGTGCTAGCATTCATATCAGCGAGACATCGAGGTAGCCTTGCAGGCGTCCACAGGTCCGACGTCTCCTCTATTTTTAATTTTAGTCTGTTATCTCATGTATTCGGGACAAACAGTTTATATTATCTTTCAAACGATTGTATTTAGTACTCTTAGTAGTTCGTGAGTAATGTGACACCAGTTCTTGGACAAAGGTTTATGTTAAAATTTTGCACTTTTATTATGTTTTAATAATATAAGTCTTCCACTCATTTGATTTATTCTGTTGTATTTTTTTACTATTACTGGTAATTATTAAAAGGAGAATTTTGTAAATGAAAAAGGTAGTTAAGGGTTGGCTTTCCTAACCCTCATTAGTAGGCGCCATCACGACTCCTGAGAATGTCAAATCTGGATCGTGACCCAGAGTAACTAAAGTATTTGAAGGAAACATATAAAAAAAATACCATCTATGAAGAAGTATACAGTAAGATACCATCACATTAGATACATTTAAACTACAATACATAATTATTTACTTAATATGACTAAAATTGATCATTTATAAAAGTTTTTATGATGTCCTTTTATTTTGAATTCACGTATCATGCTAATGTAATAATATTTTTCGCATTTACATGATTGTTGCAGTATTATATATAAAATTTCTCTCCTTAATTAAATTTTATTGTAAAAATAAATATTTAAACCATTATATTCTATTATTATCGTGCAACGCACGTTTATTAATACTAATTTCACTTAAACTTTGTAAAGAGAAAACCAGAAGACTCTTTTTCTTTTTTGGTTTAAAAAAATCATAAGACTGTTTTTGATCAAAGAAAAAATAAGAAGACTTGTCATGCAAACAAGTAGATGTTAATGTACGAAAGGGACAAAGGACTCTCCAACCAACAATATATAATCCTACAACTTTTATAAATTCTTGTCCTCTCGAATTAAATGCAAGAAAGGTGGACTTCGCCCGAGAAATAAATGACAATGGATCCTTAGGAAACATAAGTGTCATTTAGATTAAATATCTTGTTTTTAGGTTATAAATTTCATTTATTAGAAACTATAATCTGGAGGTATTTCTTAAATGACTTGATAATTTAAAATTTCATTTAAAATACCAAAATATAAAAGTTAAAACTCCACAAAATGTGGTATATAATATTAGAAATCGAAATAAAATACAGCCCAAGACATTTATTCCACTTGGGCCAGCTAAGTCGGCAGAGCTCTCAACACTAGGATCGCATAATAATGGTAGAAATTACACGAAGCGTCCTATTTGGTTGCCCCTATTTAACATAAATTTATATTTTAAAATTTTTTAATTTGTACCTATTTTTTTAAAAACATCAGCCCTCTTTCTCTCTTGTAGCTCCATTTTAGCTTCTGCTTTTGTTGCTTTCCTTCTCTCTTCTACTATTGTTTTCTCTTCCTTTGTCCTTGCTGTTGCTTTCTCTGCTGCGTTGCTTACCTCTTCCTTTGTCCTAGCTGCTGCTTTCTCCACTGCGTTACTTACTTTCTCTTTCACACAATGCATCTTCTTCTTACTTCTTTGCCTTGCGTAGAATACTACAACTATTGATAATGTAGTAAATTGAAGGTTCTGTAGTTTATGGGGAAATAATTAATAGTGATTAAATAAAACTATAACTGAAGTTATGTAAAAAAAGTGTTATTTTGGGTAGTAAATGTATTAGGAAAAAATTGAGTATGAATTAAATATGACGTGGCATGACACGTGGATTGGTCAAACAGTCAAAGAGCAATAAATGATTAAAAGGCACGGAAGACAACACGCAAGGTGGAGGAAAAGAAAACAGACACGAGAGGGAATCTTTGATACGAATCTCGTGTCTATTCAAGTCATTCACTATCAACGGATAAAAAGGGGATTGAAGACAAGAATCTGATGACAAAAAGTAGTCTGCATTCATTATTATATACCTGATACGTTAGTTATTCAGTATTTAATAGCAATGATTATGTAACGTCTCATTAAATGCTCCTTTATTATTTAGATTAATTCGTTACTCCTTGTCAACTGTAAAATGAAGAAGATTTATCATTTTTAGGGACAGAGAACACTTTTGATATCATATTGAAATAACAAGCTCTTATTACTTTATTCTTATTCTTTGAAAGCCAATTATATTTCAGTCTCTTTGATTATCAGTAACCCAATTTCTTCTCTCTAAAATTCAAGCTTTGACCAAACTATATTTTTTGGTTAAACAAATTGGTTCCGTTACCGGGAATCTGATAATCCGTTCTTTCTAAATTAACATTCAACCTATTGTCAGTATGTCGAACAACAACGACAACAATAACCAGGAAAATCTAAACCATCTTATTGATGATGATGAACTCAATAACGCTAGACTTCAAACTTCTCCACGTGGATCTCGTGAAGGAACTCCAAATGATATGTCCGAACATGTTGACGGAGGAGATGAAACAAGAGATGAACTTTTAAAGAAAATAATCGACTCACGGATTGACAAAGCTTTGCGAGCCCTAGTTAGTCAATTGCCTGCTACACCAGCAACACCAAACAACACCTTGGAAAACCCTCGCTCTGGTGTAGTTGATTCTGGCAATGGAGCAACTCCTAGTGACTCACAAGATGGAGAACCAGGTAATATAGGTAATTCATCTTCATAATTTGGTATTAACCTTGCAGAAACAACTCAAAGAGCAGAACGAATGAATTGAGCAAATCCCTGGAGTTTCACATTTGATAAAAGGAGTGGATGTGGATAAATATTCACAACAACCATGGAAACCAAGTTCTACTCCATTACCAATTCCAAAGAAATTCAATATGAAACTCAATCCTGAAAAATGTGTATTTGGAGTTGCTTTTGGTAAATTTTTAGGTTTTCTTGTCTCTAACCGTGGAATTGAAATAAATCCTTCCAGATTAAAGCAATTTAAGAAATACCTGATGTCCTTAGCAGTAAAAAGGAAGTTGATACGCTAACGGGAAGGATAGCGGCCTTAGGGAGATTTATTTCAAAATCTTTAGAAAAATACTTCAAATTTTTCTCTGCGCTCAAAAAGCAAGATCATGTTGAGTGGAATGAAGATTGTCAACAAGCCCTGAGGGACTTGAAGGTTTATTTATCAAATCCTCCTTTACTGGCAAAACCTAAAGAAGGTGAAAAGCTACTCATTTATCTAGCGGTATCAGAAGTAGCGGTAAGTGCTGTTTTAGTACGTGAAGATCAAGGTATGCAATCTCCAATTTATTATGTGAGTAAAACTCTATAGAGACAAGATATCCACAACTAGAAAAATTAGCATTAGCTCTCATCATGGCCTCTAGAAAACTACGACCTTATTTTCAGTGCCATCCTATTGTTGTTGTTACTGCTTTTCCTTTTACGAAATATATTGCATAAACATGAACTATCAGGGAGATTAGAAAAATGGGCTATAGAACTAAGTGAGTATGAAATAATTTACCAACCTCGAACTGCTATTAAATCTCAAGTACTCGCCGATATCGTAGTAGATTTTAGTCAAAGCATACACTTAGAAAAAGAAAAAGAATTACAAGTTTTTAATGGTGCTAATCCGGGGACTTGGCTATTATTCACCGATGGTTCATCTAATGTAAAGGGGGCAGGTTTAGGAATTGTTCTTATACCACCTACGGGTGAAACAATTAGACAAGCTATAAAGTGTCACCCCCTAACTAATAATGAAGCAGAGTATGAAGCTATGATTGCAGTTTTGGAGTTAGCATTAGAACTTGGTATCATGCAAATCGTAATCAAAAGCAATTCACAGCTCGTAGTCAATCAAATACTAGGGACTTACGTGGCTAGAGAAACTCGAATGCAAGAGTATCTCGAAAAGGTACGGGAGTTAATAAGACAGTTCCAAACTTGGAAGGTGATATAAATCCCAAGAGAAGAGAATTTGGAAGCAGACGCCTTAGCCAACCTCGCATCTGCAGCCGATATAGCAAAAGACGCGAATGCCTCAATTATACTTTTTTTCCATTTCGTTATTGACCCTGATAAAAATGAGGTAAACTTTAATCACTTAGCTTGGGATTGAAGAAACAAAATCATGTCTTTTTCGCAGCATGGAATCGTACCTGAAGACAAGGTGAAGGCTCATGCACTAAGACTGAAAGATGCTCGTTACTACCTATATCAAGGAAACCTTTACCGTAAAATGTTTGGTGGACCATTAGCTCGGTGTCTCGGATCTTCTCAAATAGAATATGTGATGAGAGAAGTAATTGAGGGGCATTGTGGAAATCATGCAGGAGGCAGATCACGTGTAAAACATTGATTCGACCGGGATATTACTGGCCTAAAATGGAAGAAGAAGCGAATGATTTCGTATCTAAGTGTGATAAATGGAAAAGGTATGGAAATAACATGCATAGACCTGCTGAGTTATTACATCATGTCATAGCTCCAAGGCCCTTCATGAAATGGGAAATGGACATCGTAGGACCATTACCTCAGGCAAAACGTCAGGTAAAGTTTCTACTCGTACTTACTGATTATTTCACTAAATGGGTAGAAGCAGGAGCGTTTAAACAGGTACGAGAGAAAGAAGTTAAGGACTTCATTTGGAGAAATATAATTTGCCGCTTTGGTGTTCCAAAGGAGATAGTGTGTGATAATGGACCACAATTTATAGGGGCTCAAATCACAGAATTCTTTCAAAGTTGGCAAATCAAAAGAATTACGTCAACACCCGTATCTTCCAGTCGGTAATGGGAAAGCAGAGTCTACAAAAAAAGTAATTATCAATAACCTAAAGAAAAGGTTACAAGAATCAAAAGGCAATTGGCCTGAAGTATTACCAGCGGTGTTATGGGCATATCGAACGATGGCAAAAACAAGTACATGAGAAACACCATTTTCAATGATTTATGGTGCGGAAGCTTTGATACTAGTTGAGATAGGTGAACCTAATACATGACGTGTTCAAGCAAAGGAAAACTCGAACAACGAAGAGTTACGAGTAAATCTTGATTTACTTGAAGGGAGAAGAGAAGCTGCGTTGATAAGGATGGCAGCTCAAAAGCAAGTAATTGAATGATATTACAATAGGAAAGCACGCCTCAGTTTTTTTAAAGTTGGGGACTTCGTTTTGAAAAAGGTTTTCCAATCTACGAAGTCATCTAATATAGAAAAGCTAAGTCCAACATGGGAATGACCTTATCAAATTCGTGAAATTGCAAGGAAATGAGCATACGAGCTAGAAATAATGGATGGCAAGGTTTTACCTTCGCATTGAAATGCCGTTCATTTGAAGAGGTATTACTTTTAAGGAAGTACCTACGGTCAGGTATCACCATGTTAAATTTTTTCCTTTGAATTGTTAAAATTATACTAACGATTTTAGATGCTAGGCAAAAATCCTAACTCGTGCCAAATGATGAGTCACGACCTGCACGGCAAATTGGAATACTATTAAATTCCTAGCCCAATGTTACATTTATCTGATGGAAATACACACGAGTTAGGTAGTCTTCATCTATAATCACACCTCCGAGTCCCGTATATTTTTTTGTTTTAGGAAAAGGACCAAAAATCGGGAGCAAATACACAAGTGTTCGAGGTTTCATACTTCACCGACCAAACACTTGGGGGACTATACTATATACACACGAGTATGTGCATAAATAGATACGAGAGAGCAAGAAATTGATACGAGAGAGCAGAATTCAAGATTTACAAATCAAATCAAGTTACGAGAATTCAAGTATCAATCTAAAAGCACTCATCATAGTGTTCTTTCTTTCTTAAACGATGAAGTCACTACTTAAACCCTTCCTAAGTATGCACAGACATGGACAAGACTATGTATCAGAAACAGGTTATGAAAAACCTTACCATGTATATTTTGTAAATCTGTTAAAAGAAAACAGTTGCGAGAAAGTTGTAGATGTGCTTCAATACATGTAATACTCAAGAATCTTATCAAAGTTCATGAACAAAAACTTTACAAAATTTGTTTTATACGAAACATGTATGTTCCTATTTCTTTCACCATTATGAAGTTGAGACGTCTTCTTCATTAAGTGTCGATAAATAAAAGGGCCCTCTTTTACTTTTCCTCATGATGATAACACATGAGAAGAATTATGAAAACATTTTCTGAAAAGGATAAAAATGCTAACTTATTCTCTAAGTCCTAAAAAGAAAAATAGGCAATAGGCAAGAGTAAGGTAAAAATAAAATTATTCTACAAAGTCTAGAACAATGAATAGACAAGGATAAAATGAATAAGTTTTATACAAGCTTTTCAACATAAAAAGCTAAGGGAAAAAACTTAGCTATTAAGATACATTTGTTTTTAAAAAAAACAGATGCCCCATTATAAAAACTGGGGACTTAATTACATCATCAAAAATAAACGAAAGAGGTAAGGTTAAACATTTTTACTGGTCAATGAGGAAATTGGAACATTAGAAGCCGCAACCTCATTAGGCTCGGTAGAAACTTCCAAAGGATCAGCAATAGAGGCGGTCTCAGTTGAAATTGAAGTATCGACATTTTCGAGAGAAGCAGTAGACACGGGGATATTCATTCCCAAAAACTGTGTTGTAGATAAGCTACCCTCGGTCACTGGAACTATAACTTCAATAACTTCAGCTGCTGACTCTAAGTTCAAAGGCTCTTCAACCCCGTGAGTTTTGACTGTTGGAGAGGAGATGTCAATTACCTGATCAGGAGAAGGAGTTTCAGTAGGTTTCTCATTCTTCTCAATCATGTCTAAAACTTTGGCCAACTCAAATAAGTCAAAATTTTCTTGAGAAGCCTCTATTGAAGCATCACGACGAGATTTCAAGAAAGCCCAATTAACCTCATAATTGAAATTTTCAGCTAAGCAATTGTAATCTTTCTCTAGGTTTTCGTAATCCCTTCTTCACGTAGCTAAGGTGTTATTCATTGTTTCATGCTCAGCTAAGTGGGAATCAAGGGAAGATTGAAGGTTGACGCAAGAACTCTCTAACACATGAACCTTATCTGAAGAAATCCTCAAATCAGCCCGAGTCTGGTTCAAAGATTGCACTAGTTCTTTGGCATATCCTTCTTTTTTCTCCATTAGTGCTTTGAGTTCTTTGATTTCTTCATTAGCCTTTGACAAAGAATCCTTCAAAATCCCTTTATCTTTTTTTGCTTGGCTCGTAGAAGCCGTGGAAATCCCTAATTCCGAGGATAAAGCCTGATTTTGCTGTTCAAATTGAAACTTAGAAGACTGCAATTCTTCAATGCTCCATAAAGCACCTTCGAATTGTTCCTTCCAATTTTGAGCCTCAAGCTGGGCTTCTTCAGATATTCTCTTAGCATCCTCAGTAGCCTTAGTAGATTCACGTGCCATTTTCTCTAAAATAGAGATCCTCCCCATCAACTCAGTTCCGATCAAGTTTTCTTACAAACAAAAGGCATAAATATAAGAACATAAGGCCAAGGAAAAGTAAATAATCACGGGCAAGGAATGTACCTTCAGTGTTGAATGAACTATGTCATACATCAAAGTGTAGCAGCTGTGGCTCTGCATCTTTGTTCATTCCACATCTCCGCTAAGAGGCTTGAGCCAGACATCCGCTCCACCTGTCTTCCTTAAAAGACTATGAGTAGCAGGTACTTCAAGAGTAACCTTTCTCATCGCCGTACCTCTGTTGTTTGGTCCAGGTTTTGAATGAGGAACAGAGGAGGAAGGAATTGTGGAAGGAGTAGTAGAGGAGGTGAAAACAATTGGAGCGATAGAAACCAGAACATGAGCTGAGGGAATAGGAACGAGGGCTAAAAGGAACAGGATAAGAAGTTGTAAAAATAGTGGAAGATGTCAAAGGAGAAGAAACAGGTACAGTTGAAGGAGAAATAGAATAAACTGGAGAAATAGGAATGGAAGTAGATAAGGGAATTTCATTGAGAGTGGGACCAAGATGCCCACTTTCAAAACCACTCTCGAAGAGACGTTGAACAGATTCATTCGTGTCTCTAGGAGCAAGATCATCATCGGATTGGATTAAAACAGGCTCGGTAATGAAAGTAACTGAAGAAGAAGTAATTGCAGCAGAGGTACGGGCAGGAGAATCTTCAATTTCATCATCCATAATAACACGTCTCCTAGATCTTGGTCTAGATACCAAAGAGGTATTATCTTCTTCTTCATTATCAGTTTCCATTATCATAGCTTTTCTTTTGGCTAAGATTAGCCTTGTCCAATCCAAGGGCGGTGTTGGCAGTAGTACGTAGCTATTGCAATGTCCGCTGCCATCCCTTTTATTCCAAATCTTGATAAAAAGAAGGATTTGAGTTCATCATCTAAATTTAGTATACATATCTAGAAAGCATACATGAAAATAAATATATACCATGTGTTTTCACTATCCACCCATGTAAGGAGGAGATAGATTTCCAAGTCCTATCTTCCTTAGGAGCAACTTTCAAAATTGAGTCTATCCAACCACGAAAATTGGGAACGGGTTCCACATCTCCCATGGTTGCTACAAAAAACCAAAAAGGGGATAAATTTAAAGAGAAAATCAAAATCTCATAAAACAAGTATGGGAAATGTAAAACGGAAACTTACGTGCAAAATTTCACATCTCGGGGAAGGGAATGTTCGCTTCTCCTAGTAAATCCACTGTGCGAACACCAATGTAACGAAGATACCACCCATGATCTTTATCTTCATCAACATTTACCAAAACTCATTTGCTCCTTGCATTTAAGGTAAAAACCCCATGGCATAATAAACTAGGGTGGTATAAGTGGATAAGAAGGGGAAAGGTAAAAGTAACTTTTGCCTTATTGGGAAAAAACCTTAGACAAGCTACAATCCTCCAAACTAAAGATCCAATCTGGGCTAAGCAAATGTTGAAAAATCTACAAAAATCAATGATAACTGGATCTATGGCAGGCTTAAACCCCAAAGTGAAGGGGTAGGTATAAACATAGGAATACCCATTTCTATAAGATGAAATTCTATGGTTTATAGAAAGGATTGATAAACGAACGCTCTCCTTCCAGTTGCAATCTTTCCTAATGGCGGGGATTGTGAGTTCAGTTATAAGAGAAGGATAATGATCAGTCTTTTCAAATTTTCCAATATGTTTTTGAAGGGATGATTTATCACTTGCAAAAGATAAATCATTTGGTAAAATTTCTTCGACTGTGGGTTCTGTAGAAGGGTCTGAAATTTCTTTACCTTTCGAAGATTGAGTTTTGGAAGAGGAGCCTTTGATTCCAGAACCAGAAGAAGGAAGTACAGAACCAATTGAGCCACCACGTGTAGATCTCACACTTCGGAGTCTTCCTCTTCTACCCCTTGAATGTTTGATAGGAGTAGGTGCATTAGGGAATTGATCGAGAAGTGAAACCATTCTGGGGTTAGGGTTTGGAGATGCCATTGAAAGATAATTTTGAAGTAAACAGAAGTGAAAGAAAAGAAATACGAATGTTTGATGGAAATTGATGAAGAAGAGAACAAGGAAAGTGTGAATTAAAGGATTTTATGAGAACAACCATCAAAATCAAGGGAAGCAATGATGGAAAGCCTATGTTAAAGATAACCACCGCTTCGTAAATAGAGGAGTTGAATAGGCCTAGAAAAATGGGAACAAAACTGTAGATTTAATCAGAAGATGACACGTGTATAGAGTATTAAATGTGAGAGACAGATGAGACGTCTATACTGAAACAAGCATTAATTGTGACAAAACTTCTTTTTCAAGATCCACTTCCCTATTATTTAATTGATAAATAAATAAGAAGTGGGAGGACTATCTGTATTGGGGAAAAATTGAGTTTGAATTAAAGATGACGTGGCATGACACGTGCATTGGTCAAACAGTCAAAGAGCAATAAATGATTAAAAGGCACTGAACACAACAGGCACGGTGAAGGAAAAGAAAACAGACACGAGAGGGAATCTTAGATACGAATCTCGTGTCTATTCAAGTCATTCAATATCAACGGATAAAAGGGGGATTGAAGACAAGAATCTGATGATAAAAAGTAGTCAACATTCATTATTAAATACCTAATACGTTAGTTATTCAGTATTAATTGCAATGATTATGTAACGTCTCATTAAATTCTCCTTTGTTATTTAGATTAATCCGTTACTCATTGTCAACTATAAAAGGAGAAAGATTTATCATTTATAGGGACACAGAACACTCTTGATATCATATTGAAATAACAAGTTCTTATTACTTTATTCTTATTCTTTGAAATCCAATTACACTCGGTTTCTTTGATTATCAGTAACCCAATTTCTTCTCTCTAAAATTCAAACTTTGACCAAATTACATTTTTTGGTTAAACAGTAAACATACAATAAACTAAATAACTTCAGCTCTATAGCTGATGTTTTCCGGTTACAAAGACAAAAGCTTCAGCTCTAGAGCTGACGCTTTTATTTTATAATTGGAAAACCTGGTTACAAAACAAAAACTAATAAAATAAAACTTCAGCTCTAGAGCCAAAGTTTTTATTTTATAACTGTCAAACTTCAGCTGTAGGGCTGAACTTTAGGCCCGGCTACTAAAATGCTGAAGTTTTGTGTGATTTCCTTTACTACTTCAGCCCCGTGTGCTAAAGTTATGTGAAAAAGCTGGTACGATTGTATTTTTTTACAAAGCAAGTACAAGTTAAAATATGACAAAAATACAAATGCCCCTAATAATTTGTCACATTCATTTCATTACCAAACCAATAAGAAAGGAAAACAGAGAAAATGGACAGTGTGGATATGTTGAGGCTAGCAGTTATAGCAGTTATGTTAGTTAGTGTAGTGTATGTAGATGTTAGTCCAGCTGTAAATGAGTTATCATTAGTTTAGTGCTAAATTAAGTTAGTTAGTTAGTTTAGACACATGTGTATAAATACTCCTTCTTCTAGATACTTCTGCGATGAACTGATTCAATGAGAAGTTAGTTGCTTCTTTCTTCACTTACCTATTCTCTCACAATGCTCACCATTACTGACCTTCATTAAAATGATATCAAAGCTTAGGAAAAACTCCTAGGTCCAGCAATTAGGAAAAGGATTGTTGTGAAGATAAGCTGAGTAGAATTTCTCACCAGTTGAGCTCAGTTCCAGCTCGATTCAGTTCTGTAATTGATTTCAATTTCACCTCGATTCCTCTGTAATTGATTTCAGTTAAGATTTGCTTGTCGATTTTGATTTCTACAATGGTTGTGTATGGAACATCTTCTACAATGGCTGGTGTACCAACTCTAGCTACTCTACTTGTTTCTACACTAGATCAGAATGTAGATCTGGTCCATCACCATCATCCACCCTACATTCACCCATCAGACACACAAGGTACAGTTCTCATCTCAACTAAACTCTAAGGTCCTGAGAATTATTCGCTTTGGAGTAGATCTATGAAAATTGTTTTGCATGGTAAGAACAAATTAGGTTTTGTGCTAGGAACTTGTAGGAAACAAAAGTTTGATGCTAATCTACACGAGTTATGGGATAGATGTAATGCTATTGTGTTGGATTTGATAATGAATTCTGTGGACACAAATTTGCTTAGTTCTGTGATATATGCCTCTGATGCTCATAAGGTTTGGGAAGAACTTCGTGAGAGATTTGACAAAGTGAATGCGTATAGATCATTCTATTTACACAAGGAGATTGGGAAACTATCACGTGGTCTATTATCAGTTTCTGAATATTTTTCAAAACTGAGAGATTTGTGGGATGAATATAAGGGTTTAGTTCCTCCTCCTTCATGTGGTTGTCCATAATCTAGAAAAAATACAGACCATTATCAACTTGGAAAATTGTATCAATTTATTATTAGTTTAAATGACACATTTGATAATGTGAAGGATCAGATTCTAATGACTAGGCCAGTACCTAATATAAATCAGGCATATGCAATGATCATTAATGCGGAAAGTCAGAGAAAGAATAATGTTACTACTGGTGTTAATGCTCCTACTGCATTGTTAAGTAATAGAGCCTCTACTGGTGGTGACAATAGAGGCTATAAGCCCAGAATAATCATGGAAGGCCCTCTCTTCAGTGTGACTTCTGCAATCTTAAAGGTCACACTAAAGAAAATTGTTACAAACTCCATGGCTACCCCACTGATTTTAGAGGCAGGAAAGGAGGAGGAGGTACACCTGACCCCAAGGTGCATATGCTCACACTGCTAGCATGACAACTGATTCATCTAAACAAGGGAATGCAGTTGATGTGCATTTCAGCATATGGTTCAGCTAATGATAATTCTCCAGCAACAACAGGTGCTTCTGCAACACCTTTCTTCACTCAAGATTAGTACAATCAAATCCTGCAGATGCTGAACAAAGGAAAGCAGGTTGACACTATGGCTAATTCTACAATATTGAACACTACAAGTACTATAACAACTCTCATGTCTCACCTGGTGAGTAATAATTGGATCATAGATACATGTGCTACTAATCATATGGCTTACAATTTGAATGTACTGAGCAACATTAAAAAGCTGTCAGATATTGATCAAAACTCAGTCCAACTTCTTAATGGGGAAAATGTTGTTATCAGTCACACTAGTGATGTATCATTGTTTAAGGATAGATCAGTACATTATGTACTCTATATTCCAGATTTCAAGTTCAATCTGATTTCACTGTCTAAAATCACAAAAGAGCTAAGATGTCTAGTGGCCTTCTTCCCTGATTTCTGCATATTTTAGGAGCTCTTCACTGAAAAGGTGATGGGGATTGGTAAAGAAAAGCATGGGCTTTACATTTGAAGCAAAAGGAGTCAGATGTTCCCAAGCAGCTATTGGATTCAAGGCAATCTTGTTCAAGTTCTTGTGTAAATACTACTAGTAGTGACTTGAAAACAAATAATATGAGTATTACAAATAAGAATGTGTCTGATGAAACTGATTTATGACACAAGAGATTGGGTCATGCACCACTGAGAGTTCTAAATAGAATAGGAAGTTTACCACATGCTCAATCGAAAGATCATTTCTGTACAATGTGTCATGTTGCTAAGCAAACAAGAATCCCCTTCTCTTCTAGTAGTTCATGTTCTGTTAATGCATTTGATCTCATATATGCTAATGTTTGGGGGACATATAGAGTTCCTACTCACAATGGTAGGAGATAGTTTATGACTTTAGTGGATGATTACTCAAGGTTTATCTGACTTTTCTTGATGAATGAAAAGGCAAAATCTATTGTGATTTTGAAATTTGTTTGCTATCACTGAAAAATCAGTTTCATTGCAACATCAAGTGTCTAAGGTCAGGCAATGGCACATAATTCTTAAGTAATCAGGTGGTAAGACTACTACAAGAACATGGCATAATCCATCAGAGTAATTGTGTTTATACTCCACAACAGAATGGCAGAGTTGAAAGAAGACATAGATCTATTCTTGATATGGCAAGAGCCTTAAGATTTTAGGCTTGTGTTCCGTTAAGGTTTTGGGAAGAATGTGTTACTACTACTGTCTACATTCTAGATAGATTGCCCACTGTTGTTTTGTAGGGTGTATCCCCCTTTGAAAGGCTATTTCATAAGCCTCCTTCCTTACAACATTTCAGAGTCTTTGGAAGTCTTTGTGATGCAATAAACTTGAAGAAAACTGACAAGTTCTGTCCTAGAACCATTGTTGCTGTTCATTTAGGCTATTCTTCCACTCAAAAGGGTTGTGTTCTGTATGACTTGAGTTTTAAACACTTTTTTAATAGCAGGGATATTGTTTTCAAAGAAGATATCTTTCCTTTCAAACATCTTCATACAACTGCCTCTCACCTATTCCCAGTTCTGGAGTTTAGTGATGCTAACTGTCCAAATGTGTCTTATACTGTTGTATATTCTCCTTCTAAACCTTCTCTAAATATTCCTGACTCTTCTCCTCTATCTCCTTCACCTCCATCTCCTTCTGATCTTTTTCCCTCTCCATCTTCTTCAACGTCTCATTATTATTATTCTTCTTCTTCCTTACCCCCTTCTATTCCCACTTATCTATGAAGGTCTTCTAGGGTAACTAAACATCCAATTTGGATGGATGATTATATTTTCATGTCAATGTCCTCTTCATCACCCAATCTCAGAATGTGTTTCCTATGAGTCAGTCTCCTCCACCTGCAGGGCATCCCTTGTAGATTATTCAGCTGTATCTGAACCAAAGACTTATGTTGAGGCCAAGATAGATCCCAAGTGGATTGTGGCTACGAAGGCTGAGATTTCAGCACTAGAAGCTAATCAGACTTGGACCATTGTTGACCTTCCACCTGGTAGTACTCATATAGTGTGCAAATGAGTGTTTAAGGTTAAATACAAATCTACTAGTGAAGTGGAAAGGAATAAGGCCAGACTAGTTGCCAAAGGGTACAGTTAACTTGAAGGTCTAGACTACAAGGAGACATTCTCTCATGTTGCTAGGATGGTAACTGTTAGGTCTGTGGTGGCATTAGCTGCAACATCTGGTTGGTACATTTTTTAAATGGATGTTCATAATGTATTTCTTCAAGGTGATCTTCTTGAAGAAATGTATATGCATATTCTAGATGGCTTTGCTAGCCAGGGGGAGTTACAGAAGGTATACAGACTTCATAAATCACTGTATGGGCTCAAACAAACTCCCAGATAGTGGAACTTGAAGCTGACCAGTGCACTAACTGACATGGGCTTTGTTAAGTCACACTATGACTATTCTCTGTTTATATACAAAGAAGGCTGTGATCTGGCAATAGTGCTGGAGTATGTAGATGATCTTCTAGTAACAGGGACTACCCTAGCACTCATTCAAACAAGTGAGGAAATACCTACAGACCAGATTCAAGATGAATGATTTGGGAAAGCTGAAATATTTCCTTGGCATTGAGTTCTTGAGATCCAAGGAAGGAATCCTGATGAATCAAAGGAAGTATGCACTTGACCTTGTGTCTGAAATGGGCTTAGCAGGTAGCAAAGCATCTGATACTCCTCTGGAGTTCAATCACAAGCTATCCTCTGTAGAACTTTACAAGTTTCTACACACTAATGAAGTCTCAGTTGACAAAGAGTTAGAAGACAAAGCTAGCTATCAAAGGCTGATTGGTAGATTACTGTATCTAACCATGACTAGGCCTGATAATGCCTTTGTAGTCCAGGTGCTTAGTCAATATATGCATGCACCCAAGCAGTCTCACATGGATGCAGCTATGAGAGTGGTTAGGTACATTAAGGGTACTGCAGTGCTTGGGCTGCTTATGCCAGCAATTGAGAGTACAAAACTATCAGCATTTTGTGATTCAGACTGGGGAGCATGTATAGAAACAAGGAAATCAATGACGGGGTACATGGTGAGGTTTAGATGGGCCTTGGTGTCTTGGAAGTCAAAAAAATAAAGTACTGTGTTCAGGGGCTCTGCTGAAGCAGAATTTAGAAGCATGGCATCAACTGTGGCTGAGATTATTTGGCTAATTGGGTTGTTCAAAGAACTTGGAACAAAGTTGGACTTACCTGTGCAACTATTCTGTGATAGCAAAGATGCAATTTAGATTGCAGCTCATCCAATTTTCCATGAGAGAACCAATCACTTTGACATTGATTGCCATTTTGTGAGGAAAAAATCCAGGCTGGGCAAATACAGACACATCATGTTGACTAAGGAGCAGTTAGCAAACCTTCTTACAAAAAGTCTGTGTAATCCACAACATGATTATCTGGTAGGCAAGCTGGGAATGAAGAACATATTTCATCCCTCAACTTGAGGGGGATTGTTGAGGCTAGCAGTTATAGCAGTTATGTTATTTAGTGTAGTGTATGTAGATGTTAATTCAGCTGTAAATGAGCTGTCATTAGGTTAGTGCTAAATTAAGTTAGTTAGTTAGTTTAGACACAAGCGTATAAATACTCCTTCTAAATACTTCTGTGATGAACTGATTCAATAAGAAGTTAGTTCCTTCTTCTTTCACTTGCCTATTATCTCTCAATGCTTACCATTACTGACATCCATTGACAGGATAGTGCCATAACACTTCAGCCAAGCCATAAAAACCCAAAAAAATAAGAAAATAAATAAATAATCCTTATCTGAACAAGAGTGGACTTGACAATAGAAACGTCAAACAAGGAGGAGGCAACGTCGACTCCAACTTGACTTCTACTAGCATAGCGAAGAATAGAAATTAATACATTTAGAATTTGGTACTTTTAAATTATTCTTTCCTATTTAATAATGTGTATATATTCAATAAATTTCTAAATACAAAGTATAAAATTTGAATCAAAATTACTGAGTTCGACCGGATCTATAAGCTACAATCTAGCTCCGCCCCTACTTTGATACTACATTTTTTTTGCACAATTTGATTAATTATCACTTTCAAGTAAAACGTTCCTAATCTTCTGTATATCAATATTTTAATTACGGATTATGGGTGGAAGTTGGAACACTGACATATGAAAGTGAACAGAAAGGGAAGTGAGCTTCAGGTTGTGCAAGGTCTCAAGGACAACGTAACCTCCAATTAGATTAATTATGAAATCAAACTCATCTAATTTCTGCTTATAATTAAAAAACGCAGCCACATGTCATATGTGCATGATAGTATGCAGATTTAAAATTGTCATATATTTTGTTCTTGTATCTAGGGGAGCTGGGGCATTCAGAGCAACATATAGACCTTGGGTACTGCAGGCGCATTAGGGTGGAGGAGGTCCTGGGGGCTTTGCGTAGGATGAGTAGGGGTCGAGCGACCGGGCTTGACGAGATCCCGGTGGAGTTCTGGAAGTGCATGGGTAAGTCAGGAGGGGAGTTGCTCTCCAGGTTGTTCAATGCGATCTTCAGGACCAAAAGGATGCCGGATGAGTGGAGGTGGAGTACAGTGGTGCCCTTGTACAAGAACAAAGGGGACATCCAGTGCTGCAACAACTATAGGGGTATCAAATTAATAAGTCACACGATGAAGGTTAGGGAGAGGGTGATTGAGGCGCGGGTGAGGAAGGTGACATCTATATCTGGGAACCAGTTCGGTTTCATGCCGGGCCGCTCCACTACAGAGGCTATCCACCTTGTCAGGCAGCTGGCGGAGCAATTCAGGGATAAGAAGAAGGACCTACACATGGTGCTTATTGACTTGGAGAAGGCGTATGACAAGGTCCCAAGGGAGGTGCTATGGAGGTGCTTGGAGGCGAAGAGCGTGCCGGAAGCCTACATCAGAGTAATCAAGGACATGTACAATGGAGCTAAGACTAGGGTTAGGACGGTGGGTGGCAAATCAGACCATTTTCCGGTGGTTATGGGGCTCCATCAAGGAGCGGCGCTGAGCCCCCTCTTGTTTGCCTTAGTGATAGATGCTCTAACCCGTCATATTCAAGGGGCTGTGCCTTGGTGTATGCTATTTGCTGATGACATAGTATTGATAGATGAGACGAGGGTCGGTGTTAATGAAAGGTTAGAGGTATGGAGACAGATTCTCGAGTCTAAAGGTTTCAAAATAAGCAGATCTAAGACAGAGTACCTGGAGTGCAAGTTTAGCGCCGAGCCGAGCGAAGTAGGCAGGGACGTGATGATTGGTGCTCAGGCCATCGCCAAGAGGGACAGTGTCCGATATCTTGGGTCTGTGATTCAGGGGGACGAAGAGATTGACGGGGACGTCACTCATCGTATAGGAGCGGGGTGGTCAAAGTGGAGGCTTGCATCAGGAGTCCTGTGTGACAAGAAAGTTCCACACAAACTCAAGGGGAAATTCTATTGAGCCGTGGTTAGACCTGCGATGTTGTATGGGGCGGAGTGCTGGCCGGTGAAGAACTCGCATGTTCAGAGAATGAAGGTGGCGGAGATGAGGATGCTTAGGTGGATGTGCGGACACACCAGGCTAGATAAGATTAAGAATGAAGTTATTCGAGAGAAGGTGGGGGTGGCCCCGGTGGATGAGAAGATGCGAGAAGCGAGGCTGAGGTGGTTCGGGCATGTGCGGAGAAGAAGTCCCAATACCCCGGTGAGGAGCTGCGAGCGGCTGGAGATTGTTGGCGGTCGGCGAGGCAGAGGGAGGCCTAAGAAGTATTGGGGAGAGGTGATTAGGCAGGACATGACTAGAATGCAGGTTTCTAAGGACATGACCCTTGATAGGAAAGTCTGGAGGTCTAGAATCAGGATTGTAGGATAGGGGCTCCTAGAGTTTTTCGTACGCCTCATCCGGGGTTAGGTGTGGGTCAGCAGGGTTACCCATAGACGATTTGTGTTTTAGCTTATCTCCCCCCTATGGCTGTTAGTTATGGTAGTTACTGTATGATATTATTGCATGCGATTGTATTTATGTTTCATATGTTTAGATAATTATTTACGCTATTTCTGCTGGAGTTACTAATGCTTTATTGTTTTTGTTTTTGTCTTTGTTTTGTTTTACTGCTGTTTTTCCTTTTATCCTATGAGCCGGGGGCGATTGGAAACAGCCTCTCTGCCCATTCGGGTAGGGGTAAGGCTTGTTTGCATATTACCCTCCCCAGACCCCACCTAGTGGGAGTATACTGGGTAGTTGTTGTTGTTGTTGTTGTTTGTGTATCACAAGTCTAAATCGGGATGTATTTGGTATGAATTAAAATGTTTTTTAATTTTCCACCCTAAATGTTTAGAATTGTTTTTTTTCATAAACAGGACATTTTCCCACAATTTGTGTAAATTGATTTCCCAAGGGACTCATTTTTATCGGTCAACAACAACAAAAAGTCCTATGGCTGTAGACGCTCGGCTTCTTTCGTTTCCGTTTTCTCTGCACGCAAAGCTGGTCCTGTGGGTAGGCAAGTAGTCAATGGGTATTGTCAAGTCATTTTTTGTGTCACACCTAATAGAAAATTGTTATAATAATTTCATAACAAAAGAGTAGGAAATGCTTTGATACTATAAGATGAAGAAAGATTCGTACCATAATCTTCTTCAAGGATGTACTACTCTACGTGTCCATGTATAATTTGCATTTCTCTAACAAATTTTGTCCTACTGTGCATAAAAAATATATACAAGGAAATATCAAAATCTCTAAAATATTCTTCCAAAATATATGTTAGATATGGATAATTTCCTTTGCTATGGATATCTGGTTTGGAAAGCACGTGACATAATCTTCTTCAAGGATATAGTTGTCATTTCAACATTCTCATTATATTTGGAAACAAAATACTGATTCAAGATTTTTGAAGGAATGCTTTTGTGCTTTAAGTCCTAAACCAATATCTTCTCTTTTATGTTTTTCATTTGTCAATCGGCAGTGAAGAATGTCGATCAATTCTCCGATTAATTTTATTATTGAAATCAAGTCTTAGATTGTCTTCTATTCTTTCTTCAACACCTCCCCTTAAGTTGGAGGGTTTTGAGAAAACACCGGACTTGCCCAGTAAGGTGTGATGTTAGGTCCGATGAGTGATTTCGCGAACAAATCGGCTAGCTGGAGTCAGTTATAACGAAGGAGAGGGAAATAAGACCGGAGATGAACTTTTGTCACACAAAATGACAATCAATTTTGACATGTTTCGTCTTCTAATGAAAGACGGGATTTTTAGCTATATGAATAGCTGCCTAACTGTTAGAGTGAAGTGGAACCGGAAGTGTGATTGGTTCTTGAAGATCATCGAAGAGGCGGACTAACCGGACAAGCTCCGCCACAACTCTCTGCATTGATCGATACTCTGCTTCGACGGAACTGAGAGAAATTAAGGCTTGTTTCTTCGATTTTCAGGAAATTGGTGAAGATCCTAATGAGATGTAGAAACCACTCACCGATCTTTGAGAATCTGGAAATGAACAACAATCCAAATCACAAGAATCTTGGAGTTTAAAAGATGGTGATGCAGTCATGAAAAGCCCAAGTTCTGGGTATTTATGAAGATTACGAAGTACTTGGAGCAGCTTCGAGATGTGGTTGTCGCGGATCCTGCATATATTGACTGAGATATTAGATCGTAAAGGAAAGGTCCTATCTTGTATAAGTAAGATAATTCAACTTCCCAATCAAGTGACAATATAAGGTTGGATCTTGAATGACTTCCCAGTGTGTGCAAGAAGTTTTTGTGTCGGATCCAAAGGTGAAGAAGTTGGTTGCTTATCCATGTAGTCAAACTCTTTTAGCAAATCCAAGGTGAATTTGCATTGAGATAAAATCAAACAAGTTGATTATCAGAGAATTTCCAACCCCAAGAAATAATGTAAATTTCCGGGGTCCTTAATCTTGAATTCTTGATCAAGAAAATTTTTCAAGGCAGTCAATTCCTCCATGTCATTATCAGTTAGCACGATGTCGTCGACATAAACTGCTATAATGGAAATTGAAGTTCCTTTCTTCTTAAAGAACAAAGAGTAGTCATTCAGGAAGTGTGAATAGTCTTTGAAACTAAGAGCACATGTAAGCTTTGCATACCACTGTCTTGTTGCTTGACGAAGTCCATAAAGTGACTTCTTTATCTTGCACACATGTCTGGGTGTTGGAAAATTCATACCTACTAAAAATTTCATGTATAACTATTCATTTAAATCTCCATTTAAGAAAGCGTTGTTAACATCCAATTGATATAATCCCCAACTCTTTTTGACGGTAGTAGCTAGAAGACATCTAATTGTTGTCATTTAACCACGGGAGAAAATATTTCATTAGAATATATACCCCCACATTGCACGTACCCTCTAATTACTAATCTTACTTTCATTCGTTCAATACTTCCATTTGAATGATGTTTAACTTTGTATACCCATTTGCATGACAAGGCCTTTTTATCAGCAAGAAGTTCAACTTTCCAAGTATCTCATTCTGGACTAGTGCCTCAATCTCCTTCTGCATTGCTTCTTGCCATCCTGAGTGATGAGTTGCCTGGTTGAAGGTTAGTGATTCATGAACATTTAAAAGTGAATTTAAAAATGACTTATTTGAAGTTGAGAGCGAAAAAAAAGAGTAAGAAGCAGGTGCTATAGGAGAAAGAAAACATGATGTGCTAACATCAATTAATTGCACTGCATTTGTAATGTAGTCACTTAGGTAAGAGGGTTGTGAATCCGAATGGATTTTCTGAGCGCAAGTGGTGAGTTCCTAGGATTTCCATTTGCAGGTTGTGAACTAAAAAGTGTTGTAGGAAATTCTACAACATCTTGATTTGGAGGATTATTGGGATGATTATAATATTCAACTGAATTGGTAATCTGCAAATCAGGAACTTCAAGATTCACTTCAGTTGTTTTTGAAGTAGGAAAAATTGATTTATGAGGCTTTGAAATGTTCATTAAAGCAAAGGGATAGATGTTCTCATGAAATATAACATCCCTAGAAATAAAAGTCTTCCTTGTGTCAAGATTAAGGACTTTATACCCTTTCTTACCATGTGGAGATTCTAAGAAAACATAAAGTATGGCTCTTCGATCAAATTTTGCCTTGTGAGATGAAAGAGTAGAAACAAAACATAAACATCGAAAACATTTATGTCTGGAGTAGTTAGGCTTAGTTTTAAATAAGATCTCATAAGTTGTCTTAAACTTGAAGACCTTTGGAGGAAAACTGTTAATTAAATGTATTGCAGTCAACATACAATTTCCCCAAAACTGAATAGGTAGATGTGATTGATAGAGCAAAGTCTTAGAAGTATTTAGAAGATGCTTTTGTTTGCGCTCCACAATTCTAATTTGTTGAGAAGTCCCAACACAAGTTGTCTGATGCAAAATTCCTGTTTTGAATTTTTTTTTTTTTGCATGTGCAGTCCCTGTTCCAAGCTTAAAAGCATTATTTGAACATATGATTTTGACGTTGTTGTGAAACTGTCTCTCTATCATAGTTAAAAAAGATTGCAATACTGGAAATGTATTTGATTTTGTGCTAAGAATATATGTTCAAGTACCCCAACTATAGTCATCAACAATAGTTAAAAAATACTTATATCCATCATAAGTGATTGTGTTGTAAGGACCCCATGTATCTATATGAATTAAATCAAACATAGATGTAGAAGTAGTTGAACTAGTGGAAAAAGGGTAATTTCGACTATCAAGCCATATGACATATCACACAAGGCACAGAAAAATTATCACATGAAGAATTAGGAATAGGTGAAATATTGTTCATATTACTCAAAGGCATATATCCTAAACGATAGTGCCACAACTTCTTCCTTACATCAGAATTACTAGAGAAGGAAAATAAACTGCAGGAACTTTCTGATTACATAGATTTTTCTTAACATAGACAAACTACTAGATGGATATGAATTCTTGGAAATGAGTTCCAAATGCCTTGATTCAAGAAAATAAAGACCACAATTCTCTCTACCAATCACCAGAGGGCTCTTCATTGAAGAGGCCTACAAAAAAATAGAAAATAAAAGTGAATAATATGAGATAATTGTTCTGTTTGCACAATTTATGAACTGACAACAAATTGAATCTAAAAGCAAGGATATACAAGGACATATAACACATTGTGAAGAATCAGGTTTGGAAAAAGTGAAACTGAACCTGAATATATGACTCTGACTTGTGAGAATTCTTTAAATTTACAACTAACGATTTAGGTAAATGAGCTATATTATAGAGAGCAGTTTCATCAAACGTTATATGTTCAGATGCACCACTACCTAATATCCATGTCTCCTTGTTATTGTGTGCAAAACAAGTAGTACAATTATGTGAGAAAGATATACCAACATAGTTAACATCTACACTGCTTCCAGAGCTGTTGGTTCCCCGTTGTCCCATCTGCACTTGCTGAAGGAGTTGTAGGATGTGGCTGATATTTTCTTGTGTAAGTGACATGATTCATGCAGTTTGTACTGCATTTTCTTCAATGCTGAAAGCATTGTTACCTTGAATTGACCCTTCTTGATATTTTCTTTGATTCGTGAACTTGAAATCTGGGGGAAATCCAACGAGCCTGTAGCAATATTATTCGATAACATGACCTGGCTTCTTGCAGTATGAACAGGTAGAGTTGCTTTTATTTCCCTCATACCCAGATTGTTTCCCTTTAAAATCCCTCAAATTGTTTCTTTTACCAACTATCCCATGTTGTATAGCAATAAAGGGAGCTGACTCTCCAGGATAAACAGGAGATGCATGTATTTCTCTTTACTTTTAATCCTGGATAACCATAGAGTAATCTTGTCCAAGAGAAGGCAAATGGGAAGTTAATAGTATGTTGCTTCTCATACTTATGTAGGTGTCATTCAGGCCCATTAAAAATTGCAGCGTCTCTAGTCTTGGTGCATTTTCAGATTTTTTTTATTTAGCTCCACATACACATTCACATGAACAAGTAAAATAATTGATAAAGTTATCTAGTTCATCCCGCAAACATTTTATTTTTGTGAAATAATTTGAAACACTAGAGGTACCTTGAACCACAGCACACAGTTCTTTTTATAGTTGAAAATGTTTTGCCCCATTTGTCTGACCGAATATGTCTTCTAAATTATTCCACAGATCTTTTGCACTATGTGAGTAAAGAACATTTTCTGCAATTTCTTTTGACAGAGAGTTAAGGAGCGAATACAACACCATGTCATTTCCTTTAGCCCAAACACTTTGAAGATCAGAGTTTTCATATGGAATGGAAAGAGTTCCATCTATGAAACGTAGTTTATTCTTGGCAGAAAGAGCTATGACCACTGCACTACGCCAAGCTCCATACCTTTTGCCATCAAAAGTTAAGAAAACTAGGTTCATGCCTGGTAGTTTGAAGGAAAAAGAAAGAAAGGCTGTGTTGAATCAATAACACCTTTCTTGGTTGAATCAGTTGTTGCTGCAACTACAGCTTATGTTGTGTCTCCCATAGTAATAAAGAGAGCAAAGTTGAAAGATGAATAAGGATTTCAAATATCAGTTTGTTCGACCTGCTCTGATACCATGTAGAAACAGAGAAAATTTGAACCCAATATGAATTTATGTATGTTGTATTAAATCGAAATATTATGTACAACATAGCTAATTTATACAATTTACTCTATGTACTACTCATATACGTGTCCATATATAATTTGCATTTCTCTAACAGAGTTTGTCCTACTGTGCATATGAAATATATACAAGGAAATATCAATTATAGCTAAGGAATCTCTTGAATATTCTTTCAAAATATCTGTTAGATATGGATGATTTCCTTTGCTATGGACAGCTGGATTGTAAAGCATGTGACATAATCTTTTTCAAGATTAGAGTTGTCAATTTTACATTCCCATTATATTTGGAAACAAAATAATGATTCAGATTTTTCAAAGAATGCTTTTGTACTTTGAGTTCCAAACCAATATTTTCTCTTTTATTTTTTCCCTTTATCAATCGACAGTGATGAATGTCAATTAATTCTTCGATTAACTTCATTATTGAAATCAAGTCTTAGATTGTCTTCTATCCTTTCTTCAACAAACTGTTCGTGTAAGACATACAAAGAACATTGACAAAATCATGTTTGCAAGAAATTAAAAGAATTGAATTTCAACTTATTCCCCAACATATCTCTTGTATTGACTAGTAATTTTAATTACATTATTAAAACAAGAAAAGAATTAATGAAAGATATAGGTTTCAGCCACCTATAAACCAAATAATAATTGACATGTATAACAATTTCATTTTCCCGTGCTAAATAAGGAAAAGACATAAGTTGGAAAAACAATTAAGGAGATCTTAAAAATAAAAAGAAAAAATAGAAGGTAAAAAATGAGTAACATGGCTTGCTATTAATATGCTGGAGAAGTACTTGAACTGTTGACTTTATTAATGCCATTGCTACTGTTTATTGTTTCATTATTGTTGCTTGGAGTTGTTGCGGCTGCAGTATTGTTATTAGTAGCATTGTTGGAATGGTGTGAATTGCCAATTAAAGAAGTGACAGCTGCCGCTAATGCTGCTGCAAAATTAGGATCAACAGTAAGAGCATTCACTGTGTCACCAATTGATGGCAATGTTGACAGATTTTGGGACATTTGGAGGCCAGAGAATTTTGATTGATTATATAAAGCTTGGCCAAAAATCTGAGGTAAAAGGGCAATTGGACTTGTAGGGGAATTTTGGAAAGGGAATTGGAATTGATTAGAGGGTCCTTTAAATTGCGAATGATTTGAGGTGTGAGTTAGGTCCAATGTAATGGTAGGGAAGGGTGCGGAAGCTGAAATTGTGGCCATACTAGAGGAACAAGGGAGGAGAGTTCTGGCTAGGATATTTGAGCTCATTAAGCCATCTGCACTTGGCATGGAACCTGAGAGTAGCATTCTTGCTGCTGAGGAAGTAGTTGAGGCCATTGCCGCCGCAGCCGGCGGCAATGGGTGATTGTGATTCCCTTCGTAAGTTGTGATCAAGATTGATTTGTCCTCTGCGCACCTTTGAACCTGTCAATGCCATAAAACACGCGTTATCTAAAGAAATAAAAATTGGTACACATATAAATAACAACTCATGATTCTAAATTTTGAATCTACCACTGACACGATACCAAATTGAAAAAATAAGACTTTTCTTGTTACCTTTGCTATAATTTTTCTACTAGCATATTACACACTATTTCTACAATCAAATATTCTAAATATATGATACTGTTTCAATTTGAATGATAAGAGTCAAATTTAGTAAACTTCGAAGCTAAATTGGATTAGCTCAACTCAATATTTTAAAGTTAGAATTTAGATATTTAAAAAGTATACGAGAAATACTATAGTTGTATTTTTTCATGTTAATATGATAAGAAAAGGTTAAAACGTTGGTCAACCTTTATATAATTTGACTTATCCAATTTGAAAGGGAGGGAGTAATACTTCCTACTCGACAAACTTTCTTGATTTTCTACTATTTTTATTTTATTTTTGCTTTACGAGATACGGTAATAGCGACTTCATGCCAAGTAGTTGTAACAATCAGTGGTGGATATCAAGTGAACAACTGCACAAGGCTTTTTCAAGTGACACATTTTTCTTTTTCAAGTGTGTACAATAAAATTAGAGAGATTGCTAATCATTTAATTGAATACTATATTCTTGAAAGAAAAACAAGCACAAAATCAACTCATGGATGAAGTTATGTAAAATTAAAAAGAAAGTCATACTTGCTTCCTAACTGGACAACCAGCTGCCATGGTGCAGCGATAATAAGCCCGAGGACACGGGTTTCCCTTCGCCATCTTTTGCCCATACTTTCGCCATTGGCAACCATCTGTGATCTATATAAGCGCACCAAAAAAGAAAAAAAAGAATCCATTTATTCTACGTAAGACTAAATGAATTAACACTAATTAAATATTAAAGCAATGGATATAAATAATTCATATAATTGGTTTGATCGGTTTAAGACTAAGCGCTAGTCAGAATTTAAGAAATAAAGAAAAACTTTGGGCTCTCTGGTGAGGCAGTTCAATCAAAATTTTTTGGTTGAAATTGAATAAGTATTAGGTATGTGCCTAATAAAATATTCTTTGGTTTGGTAGCCAACCTTGTTGACTTGGTTTGGTTAGGTAGTCAACTTTGTTGAATTAGTTTGGTTTGGTAGCCAACCTTGTTGAATTTCTTTGGGTTGGTAGCCAACTTTGTTGAATTGTGGGAAGTGTATGTAAATTGTCAATATTGTAGGCTTTAGAGAGTGAAGCTTTGGCTATAAAAGGAGAACTTCAACTCTCATTTCAACACACCAACAAAGAGAGAAAGAAAGAGTGAGATTTCAGAGGCAAGGTATAAGAAAATAGTCTGTGAGAAAAACAGAGAGAGTGAGCGATATTGTAGTAAGGTGGGAATATCAAAAGAGGGTTATTTCTTTTGAGTGTTGTAGTGGTCTTTGGAGTATTTTACTTGTAACTACAAAGTGTAAAATTTCTTACTATAGTGATATCAATTGCTTCTCTCCGGGCCGTGGTTTTTTCCCTAATTCAAAAGGATTTTCAACGTAAAAATCTTGGTGCCGTTGTTACTCTTTTTAATTACCGTATCTCGGTACTACATTATTATTCCGCTTTTATTACTGCGAATATTATTTCTGTGGGGGGTTTATTCCCAACAACTTTATCAGAGGACAAGTTCTGCTCGTTTACTGAAATACTATTCACTATCGGTAGTACTATACTCGGTGAAAATAAAAATGTCTGGACTAAAGTACGAGGTAACAAAATTCAATGGAGATAACGATTTCTCGACATGGCAAAGAAGGATTAGGATCTGCTCATCCAACAAGGATTACACAAGGTACTAGTTGCTGATGCCAAAAAGCCTGATACCATGAAAGCTGAGGATTTGGCTGACATCGATGAAAGAGCTGCTAGTGCAATCAGGTTGCACTTATCAGATGATGTGGTAAATAACATCATTAATGAAGGCACTGCACGTGGAATTTGGACAAGGTTGAAAAGCCTATACATGTCCAAAACGTCGACAAATAAATTGTACCTGAAGAAGCAGTTATACGCACTACACATGGGTGAAGGTATGAACTTTTTGTCACATTTAAATGTGTTTAACGGACTAATCACACAGCTTGCCAACTTCAGAGTGAATATCGAGGAGGAAGATAAATCCATCTTGCTATTGAACTCGTTTCCATCTTCGTACGATAATTTGGCAACAACCATCCTGCACGGTAAGACTACTATTGAGTTGAAAGATGTCACATCGACTCTTTTACTCAATGAGAAGATGAGAAAGAAGCCTGAAAATCAAGGACAAGCTCTTATCACAGAAGGTAAAGGCAGGAGTTATCAAAGGAGTTCGAGCAACTATGGTAGATCCGGAGCTCGTGGAAAGTCAAAGAATCGATCCAAATCAAAAGCCAGAAATTGCTACAACTGTGATCAACCAGGTCACTTGAAAAGAGATTGCCGAAATCCAAGGAAGGGCAAAAGTGAAACTAGTGGGCAGAAGAATGACGACAACACAACCGCCATGGTGCAAAACAATGATAATGTTGTCCTCTTTATAAATGAGGAAGAAGAATGCATGCACCTGTCAGGTCCATAGTCGGAATGGGTGGTTGACACAGCGACATCTTACCATGCCACACCGGTAAGAGATCGTTTTTGCAGATATGTAGCAGGTGATTTTGGCACAGTGAGAACGGGTAACACGAGTTACTCAAAGATTGCGGGGATTGGTGACATTTGTATCAAGACAAATGTCGGATGCACATAGGTTCTAAAGGATATGCGGCATGTACCTGATTTGCAGATGAACTTGATCTCGGGGATTGCTTTGGACCGAGATAGATACGAGAACTATTTTGCAAATCAAAAGTGGAGACTCACCAAGGGATCATTGGTGATTGCAAAGGGAGTTTCTCGTGGCATGTTGTACAGGACAAATGCAGAAATATGCCAAGGTGAATTGAATACGGCACAAGATGAGATTTATGCATATTTGTGGAATAAAAGAATGTGTCATATGAGCGAGAAGTGATTGAAGATTCTTTCCAAGAAATTACTTATTTCTTATGCCAAAGGTACAACAATAGAACCGCGTGACTACTGTTTATTTGGTAAGCAGCATAAAGCCTCATTTCAAACATCGTCTGAAAGAAAATTGAATATACTTGATTTAGTATATTATGATGTTTGTGGCCCAATGGAAATTGAATCAATGGGCGGTAACAAATATTTTGTTACTTTTATTGATGATGCTTCACGAAAATTGTGGGTTTATATTTTGAAAACCAAAGATCAGGCGTTTCAAGTTTTCCAGAAGTTTCATGCTCTAGTAGAAAGGGAGACAGGTCAAAAGCTAAAGCGTCTCAGAAGTGACAATGGAGGTGAGTACACTTCAAGGGAATTTGAAGAGTAGTGTTCAAGTCATGGGATCATACATGAAAAGACAGTTCCTAGAACCCCACAGCACAATGGTGTAGCAGAGAGGATGAACCGCACTATTGTGGAGAAGGTGAGAAGCATGCTCAGAATAGCTAAACTACCTAAGTCATTTTGGGGTGAAGTAGTTCAAACAACCTGTTACCTGATCAATAGGAGTCCATCAGTTACATTGGCGTTTCACATCCCATAGAGAGTTTAGACACATCAGGAGGTGTCCTACTCGCATCTGAAGGTGTTCGGTTGCAAAGCTTTTGCACACGTATCGAAAAAGCATAGAACAAAGCTGGATGATAAATTTGTTCCCTGCATATTTATTTGATATGAAGATAAAGAGTTCGGGTACAGATTGTGGGATCCTGTAAAGAAGAAGGTCATCAGAAGCAGAGATGTAGTCTTCCGAGAAAGTGAAGTTGGAACTGCTGCTAATATGTTAGAAAAGGCGAAGAACGGTATAATTCCTAACCTTGTTACTATTCCTTCTATTTCTAACAATCCCACAAGTGCAGAAAGTACGACCAACGAGGTTGCCGAGCAGGGGGAGCAACCTGGTGAGGTTATTGAGCAGGGGGAGCAACTTGATGAAAGTGTCGAGGAAGTGGAGCACCCCACTCAGGAAGAAGAACAACCTCAACCTCTGAGGAGATCAGAGAGGCCAAAGGTAGAGTCATGCAGGTACCCTTCCACAGAGTATGTTCTCATTAGTGATGAAGGGGAGCCATAAAGTCTTAAGGAGGTGTTGTCCCATCCAGGAAAAAACCAGTGGATGAAAGCTATGCAAGAAGAGATGGAATCTCTACAGAAAAATGGCACATACAAGCTGGTTGAACTTCCAAGGGGTAAAAGACCACTCAAATGCAAATGGGTCTTTAAACTCAAGAAAGATGGAAATGGCAAGCTGGTCAGATACAAAGCTTGATTGGTGGTTAAAGGCTTCGAACAGAAGAAAGGTATTGATTTTGACGAAAGTTTCTCACATGATGTCAAAATGACTTCTATTCGAATAATTTTGAGCTTAGCAGCTAGCCTAGATCTTGAAGTGGAGCAGTTGGATGTGAAAACCACATTTCTTCATGGAGATTTGGAAGAGGAGATTTATATGGAGCATCCAGAAGGATTTGCAGTGGTTGGAAAGAAACACATGCTGTGCAAATTGAATAAGAATCTTAATGGATTGAAGCAGGCACCAAGGCAGTGGTACAGTAAGTTTGACTCATTCATGAAAAGTCAAACATATATAAAGACCTATTCTGATCCATGTGTATACTTCAAAAGATTTTCTGAGAATAATTTTATTATAATTGTTATTGTATGTGGATGACATGTTAATTGTAGGAAAAGACAAGGGATTGATAGCAAAGTTGAAGGGAGATCTATCCAAGTCATTCGATATGAAGGACTTGGGCCAGCACAACAAATTCTAGGGATGAAGATAGTTCGAGAGATAACAAGTAGAAAGTTGTGGCTATCTCAGGAGAAGTACATTGAACATGTACTAGAACGCTTCAACATGAAGAATGCTAAGGCAGTCAGCACACCTATTGCTAGTCATCTAAAATTGAGCAAAACGATGTGTCTACAACAGAGGAGGAGAAAGGGAACCTGGCTAGAGTTCCTTATTCTTCGGCAGTCGGAAGCTTGATGTATGCAATGGTATGTACTAGACCTGATATTGCTCATGCAGTTGGTGTTGTCAGCAGGTTTCTTGAAAATCCTGGAAAGGAACATTGGGAAGCAGTCAAGTGGATACTCAGGGCAACACGGGAGATTGTTTATGCTTTGGAGTATCGGATCCAATCTTGAAAGGCTATACAGATGCTGATATGGCAGGTGACATCGACAACAGAAAATCCACTATTGGATATTTGTTTACATTTTCATGGGGAGCTATATCATGGCAGTCGAGGTTGCAGAAGCGTGTCGCACTCTCTACAACTGAAGCGGAATATATTACCACTACTGAAGCTGGAAAAGAGTTGGTATGGCTCAAACGGTTCCTTTAAGAGCTTGGATTACATCAGAAGGAGTATGTCGTCTATTGTGACAGTCAAAGTGCAATAGTCCTTAGCAAGAACTCTATGTACCATGCAAGGACCAAATACATTGACGTGAGATATCATTGGATTCGAGAAATGGTAGATGACGAATCTCTAAAAATCTTGAAGATTTCTACAAGTGAGAATCCCGCAAATATGCTGACCAAGGTGGTACCCAGGAACATGTTCGAGCTATGCAAAGAACTTGGCGGCATGCACTCAAATTAGAAGACATTGCTACCTCCTCTAAATGAATGATACTGGAGGGGGAGATTGATGATGTCTATCTCATTGAATAAGTATTAGGCATGTGCCTAATAAAAGTTTCTTTGGTTTGGTAGCCAACCTTGTTGACTTGGTTTGGTTAGCTAGCCAACTTTGTTGAATTAGTTTGGTTTGGTAGCCAACCTCGTTGAATTTCTTTGGGTTGGTAGCCAACTTTGTTGAATTGTGAAAAGTGTATGTAAATTATCAAATATTGTAGGCTTTAGAGAGTGAAGCTTTGGCTATAAAAGGAGAGCTTCAACTCTCATTTCAACACACCAACAAAGAGAGAAAGAAAGAGTGAGGTTTCACAGGCAAGATATAAGAAAATAGTCTGCGAGAAAAACAGAGAGAGTGAGCGATATTGTAATAAGGTGGGAATATCAAAAGAGAGTTATTTCTTTTTAGTGTTGTAATGGTCTTTGGAGTATTTTACTCGTAACTACAAAGTGTAAAATTCCTTACTATAGTGATATCAGTTGCTTCTCTCGGGGCCGTGGTTTTTTCCCTTATTCAAAACGGTTTTCCACGTAAAAATCTTGGTGTCATTATTACTCTTTTTAATTACCGTATCTCGGTGCTACATTATTGTTCCGCTTTTATTATTGTGAATATTATTTCTGTGGGGGGTTTATTCCCAACAAAAATATAAAAAAATGTCGGACTTTTTAAACGAACTAATAATGAAATAGTATCACATAAAATGAAATACGTATAAATGAATCCAGGTTCATACCATGGGAGCTTCAGATCGAGCCCTGACAGAGACACGAGCCTTCCTTATAGTAGCCTCAGTAGCTTGATCAACAGTAGTACTATCCTCTCTACTCTTGGACTCATTGCCCACTACTCTTGGAACCTTATTAGGAGCCCAACAAGATAAACTTTTTTCAGGACTATCCTCTCTATCACTGGAACCAGACTCAACTATATTCATCGGTGGTGATCGTGACTGTTCCCAGCTTCTTCTCCCTTCGGACGACGACAATGAAGGCTCACCTGCTAGGAGGCCAAGATCCATAAACTGCCTAGGTCTCATTTGACTACGTTGGTGGTACTTCTGCTTGATTTCTTCTCCTTTGTCATCTTGCTCAATATGATCGTGTTGTTTCTGTTTAATCATTGTCATTTGGATCTGTAGACTACTACAATTTGATGTTACCTGATTTAACATGTCCCTTAAATGTCGATTTTCACCGTTCATTCTTTCCAATTCAGCCTGAAGAACTGCCAACTATAACATATAATTGCAAAAATGTCAACATCTTGTTTAAAAGGTCAAGTTGTTCGTAAGAGGATATAAGGCAAGCCAGTGCACTAAACTCTCGCTATACGTAAGGTCTTGTAAAGGGCCGGACCACAAGGGTCTATTGTATGCACCGTTATCATGCATTTTTGAAAGAGATTGTTTCCACGGCTCAAACCCGTAACCTCCTGGTCACATAACAGCAATTTTATCAACTACCCAAAAGAGAATACTTTTATTTACTCAATTATTCGTTCAACATGACTAAAAGAAAAAAAAAACTTTTAGATTGATTACTACTATGTTAAAGATGTAATTCTTACCTCAGTTTTTGTTCTTCTATCTTCAGAAGAAGCTGGGGATAAGCCATCTTCCACTATGGACTGATCACTACTAGTATTTGCAGTAAGAAGTTGCAAACCAGTCTACAAAGTGAGAGAATTGGATTAGAATTCAGTCAATCACTGTACAAACTAAGCGAAACTGACTAAAGAGGATATACCTAATAAAAATACTGATTTGGGTAGCTTACATTTACATTGAAATCTAATTCAAGAGGTTTGTTGAATTCTTTTCCGTCCTCCTTACATTTGCCATCTTCTTTAGCAGCAAAGAAGTCCATCTCATCAAGAACTGGTCTTTTCTGGTCATGGCCATCAATAAGATTCACTGGGAATTGAATAGTAGTGGGAGGTGGTGATGACATGTTCTTGGTTGGGGATTCCATAATATTGTTATTGGATGATAAAAAAGGTTCAAGCTTGAGTAATTTGTAGAAAAAATGGTGGTCCTTTGATGAGAGATATTGAAGAAAGAGTGCTGTGGGATCTGGATCAAAGAAGAGTCCACTACCATTGGCCATATAGAATTACAAAGGAAACAGAAAAAGAGATAGGCTTTGAATACAGCAATGGACTCGGCAATAAAAGGGGAAAGAAGGAAGACCAAATACTAGAGGGGGTGAGGGTAAGGAAAGAGGGGGGGGGGGGGGGGGGGTTTGTGTGGAATTAAATGAAGACTTAAGAGTGGTGTATTTGTATATTTGTTTGAAGAGAAATTGATTTTTTGAGGACTTAGGTGAAAGGCATGGTTCCTCTCAAGTCCCTCTATCTTCTAATACTACTTTGCTAGTTTAGCCTAGAGTCGCCTTTGTCAACCAAATGTAGACACATAAATGCATGTACCATGCAAGTGTACGTGTGTACACACATATTCATACACGTAAATACATATGTAATCCTATATTATAACTTATTATAAGGTACGAGTGTGTTTAATGTTTCTTCGTAAATCAAAACCATTATTTCCCCTAACCTAATTTTCGTGTGATATTTTTTTACTTTTTGAGATTCAAACTTTTAATTTCGACCATGTATCTCGACAAAGAAACTTTTAATTTTTTGAAATAAAATTTATATATTTAAAAATCACGTAAAAAGTATTATAAGCCACTATGATTAATAATTTAAAATATTAAAAATTCATTGAAAAATATGATCAAAGAATAATTCGTATGGCTCTCGAATTCTAATACTATCACGTAAATTGAGACGGAAAGAGTATATTTAATACTATAATATAAAGAAGAAGAAAAAGAGACAGTCCACTGCGCTAAGCTCTCTCTATGGGCCAGACCAAAATATAGCATATATAATACGTTTGATTATTACTTAAACATAACTACAAAAAAGATTACTTAAACATAAACTAAAGACAACTAGTGATTTGATTACCGTGGTTTTGAACTTAAATGATAAAAGTAGTGAGGATCTTATCCCTCCTAATAGAAGAAGATAATTTATCATTACATTCCGGACTTGGAGATAATAAAAATAAGGTTTCATTTATTTATTTATTTATTTATCTATTTTTGCTTCCGAGGGCTGAGTCAAAGCCTCAAACAAGTTAATGCATGTGCAGTTGTGGACTTGTTAGGTTTTTAGCTTGTGGATTTTCCTATGTTTAATACTATATATTACTTATATTTATGTGTGAAATATACATTTAAAATTATTAGAAACTATTTATTTAAGCGCCGGCTGCGCATTTGTAGAGTTCACTCAATCATAGAATGTGAATTCAGTAAAAGTCTAATATTATATATGTATGTATTCTTCAACGATAATGACAAAATTAAAACGATTAAAAGTTAGTAGGATAAATATATATCGACCTGATATTCAAGAAATGATTAATCACATAGTGGAGCCACAGAAATTACAACCTAAACCTGTACAAAAACAAACTAAAAATTCCACAAATAAATGTTTCTTGCTTCCTTCAAATTGCTGTGTTAAGGAGAGGTAAATTGGAGCAATAATTTTTCTATAAGAAAATGAAATGAAATAGTCAGAATAGGAAGGGAAGTCAAAGGACCCCACTTGAGGTGAACTGTCCAAGATGAGACCTTCTTTTAACCAATAACATAACGCCACGTAAAACTTTAAGAGTGGAATGTTCTGGGTTTGGTCAAAGGGGAGTGAGATTGACGCGTTCCTACAAATTCATCGCCCCAAAAGGCCCGGCACTTGCTCGTAACGACCGCTCTGCTGGATCTTAAATTTGGGCCTTCTTTTCTTTTCTTCAGTTCAAGAGTCAACGAACTTTCAGGGGCTGGCCCACTCTATGACGACTTGTGGGCCCATTCCTTGCCAAATTAAGAGTTCTTCATCTCTTTTACTTAGGTTTCCGTGGGATCAGATTTCGCTCGCTTCTATTAATTAAATAGGGTAACTTTTACTTTTGGGAAATTACTAGCTATGTCCATTTAGAACTAGCTTATTACAAAAATTTACCAACTGATAAAATATTATAGTATTAGCTAAAATGGCCAATTAGCTATTTGTAGCAAAAAAATATCAAATTTTCACTTTCTTTTGAGTTGGTGCTATTAGAATAAATTGGGTATATCTTAAGGAGCTTGAATCTCAGTTTTGGGATGATTTGGTGAAGTTTTGAGGTGGTTTGAATTGAAAATTCGAAGCAAAAACTGAATATGAAAAAAATGATACGTATATCACATATGTATCATATTTGTATCGATTATATATCACACGTATATCTATGTATATCTGTGTGTGAGATACATGCGTGATACATGTTTGATACATGTGTCACAAAAGAATTTTTCAACATCGATTTAATTATGAATTTTGATACAAAACCAGCCCAAATCACCCCCAATCTTCCTCAAATTTTGTATATTGACTTATCTATATGTTTTCAATGAATTTCGACTATACTCATTTAAAAGATTCCTTGTTTATTTTGATTTTTAGAATATTGGCTAGAGGTTGGTAAGTTGAAACTTATATGGGATATTTCTGTAAGTATCCCTTTACTTTTTATCCGTCAGTATAAGTATCGGATGACCAGACCCCACTTTGTGATAATATACTGGGTAGTTGTTGTTATAAGTATCGGATGAGTAGATTATATTTATAGAAAAAAATTCCACACACAATGTTTATATATCTATCTGTATATGGTTGAAATCGGAGAGCTCGATTTCGAGGACTTAACGGTACGAAATAAGGAACAGATCTGACTGGAAAACGCATATCTCGAGGGAGCAAATCGGAGACCCGCCATGATCTGCCTCGAGGGCAGTACAATTTCGATGACACTAAAAAAAGAGCGTGAATTTCTCAAGGACACGTGGATCAGGACACAAAGTAAGGGATAAGATTTGTATGAAATAGTACGAGTCTGTACTAGGTTGTTATATAGCTGTACCAATAGAATTCTTTACCATAAATGGAAATGTAGCATTAGGGTTTTCCCCTCCTATATAAAGAGGACCTCAATCATTTGTAAAGATCATCTTATGAACTGCAATAGAACATTTTACTATGCTTTTCTCATTTACTGTGCTCCACAATTATTCTTCCGCTTTATTATTTTTACTTTATTGTTTATACTTCATTAGCTTTTAACTCACAACGAGACCTCCGAGATAATCGAGCTCGAGGTCCCCGTTTCTCTGACAATACTGGTTTGGTTCATCAATTCTTTTTACTTAAGCCTAATATTACTTGTATATTCACTGGTATTGGAGTAAATCACATATCTTTAAAACCACAAATCACCTTTAATTAGTACTCACGTTTTTTGAGGTAAATAGTTTGGCGCCCACCGTGGGGCTAAAGATAATAGTGATTATTTTAGTGCTAGTTTTCGTATAACACACGTTGTTCTTCATACTTTTTCATGTCAACAATTCTTTGACTTCAGGCTAAGATATGTCTAGCTCAGCAAATGCACCCGTGCATGGAAGCGACGGTCTCAGATCCCATGGAGAAAACAGCAGCATAGGGGTCGGTGTACCACCAATCAACCCTGAGAAAGTGCAAAACATAGAGCCAGTTGATATTAGTTCACATAATGCTCTAAACGTAGACTCGTGCACATATCCCGTAAGGAACGAGCACAGGGAAGCTCGATCTACTAACCAAAGAGCACGAGGAATGGAAGATGAGGGGATCAACCTCGTAGTGATATTTGAGATACTGTAGGCTCAACAAATTGACATCGCTCAACTTCACAGTCAAGATAAGACCCCGAGCATAGCTGAACATGATAAAATTTGGCTTGATGAACTAGAACCGGAGAGACCAAACAGAAATAACTCAGGTACTGACCCCACCATCATGAGGATGCTCAAAGAACACACCAATAGGAACGAGACCGAAGAAAAGAAAATTGAAGAAAATGACAAAAAGGTAGAGACATACAACTCAAGGGTCGGCGAACTACAAGGAGCTCCTCCGATTTTGAAAGGACTTGACTCGAAGAAGTTCATGTAAAAACCATTCCCCTGGAGTGCAGCTCCGAAGCCCACTCCAAAGAAGTTTCGGATAATAGACATCCCAAAATACAATGGGACCATTGATCCCAACAAGCACATCACCACATATACTTGTGGAATAAAAAGAAATGATTTGGAAGACGATGAGATTTAGTGTGTTTTGCTAAAAACGTTTGGGGAAACTCTGTCTAAGGGTGCTATGATTTGGTACCATAACTTACCCCCGAAATCTATTCATTCGTTTTCCATGTTGATAGACTTATTTGTAAAGGCACACGCCGATGCCATAAAAGTTGCAACATGAAAGTCCGATGTATTCAAAATAAAGCAAAAGGGAGAACGAGTGCCGTGCAAGCCTTCACTCAGGGGATAAATGAACAATGTTCTGTAGCTTCGAAGAAGCTGAAGTAGAACTTGACCGATTATCCCGTTGTGACTTGGGTGGATATGCATAACAGGTGCCAATAAAAAATAAGGGTCAAGGATGACCAGTTGGGAGCACCCTGGGGCTCAGTTTATCCAGGCAAGTTATAGCAAAGGAGCTAGGGAATGCAAATAGGGGGTCAAGTCAAATAAGGAAAGATATCAGCCGTACGTAAAGGATCGAAGGAATATTTCAAGGCATAGCATACCTCAGAATGATGGAAGAGTAGAACGAGGTCAAAGTTCCTGGGAAATTATGAGCAAAATAGGGTTTGATAGGCACTCAGGACTGGTGGAGGCACCCCGATTATCGAAATAGAACTTCAACATCGATGACTCGGGTATCATCTCAACAATTGAAAAAATTAGAGATACTAGATGGCCTAAGACTATAAAGACCAATCCTTCTTAGAGGAACCCCAACTTGATGTGCAAGTATCATGGTACTCATGAGCATAAGCTTGAGAATTGCAGGAAGCTTAAAGAGGAGGTAGCCCGGTTGGTCAACGAGGGGCATCATCGTGAATTTCTCAGCGACCGAGCCAAGAACTATTTCCGAGAAAGAGATGCAAATAGGAAGAATGAACTTGAAGAACCTCAACATCTCATTCACATGATCTTCGGTGGAGTCGGCATTCCGCTGAGACCTGTATTCAAATGTACCAAAGTATCCATCACAAGGGAGAAACAGACTCGGGACTACATGCCCAGGACACCCTCACATTCAGTGAGATCGAGGCCTTATCTCAGCCTCACAACGATGCACTGGATAAAGTTCAAGTTAAATGTGTTCTTATAGACCTAGGTAGTTCGGCAAATATAATTAGGACAAGGGTCATAGAGAAGCTCTCATTGCTCGGTCAAATCATACCAGCATCTTGAGAATTGAATGGCTTCAACATGGCAAGTGAAACAACGAAGGGAGAAATCATCCTCCCAGTCAATATGGATGTAACCACACAAGATACCAAGTTTCATGTCATCGAATGAGATATGAGGTATAATTCTTTGCTTGGAAAGTTATGGATCTGTCGCCTGAGGGAAGTTCCATCAACCTTTCATCAAATGATGAAGTTCCTAACAAAGAATGGCGTAAAAACAGTAAATGGAGAGTATCATGAAACTAAGGAGATGTTTGCAGTACATGACTTGGTACCAGTATCGACACCATCCATATCGGAAAAGTCAAAGGACAAACAGGTGGCCAAATAGCAATCACAGCCTAGACCCTTGGTTGCCCGAGGGACAGGCGTTCGATGAACATGTGGTTGAGGACGAAAAAAAAGATTTCCTCATACCCCGAGCCTTCGTTGAACCGAGGAATCGGATTCGATGATGTCTACAATCGAAGAACTCGAGCAGTCCATATTAATCTAGCATCTTCTAGAACAAAACTTATACGTGGGGACGGGGTTAACCCCCGAACTCAGGGAAAAACTCATTCAATTTCTTATAGATATCATTGATTGCCTCACCTGGTCCCACTTAGATATGAAAGGGATCCCACTGGAGATAACTAACCATCGACTAAGTGTCGATCCTAGAATTAAACCAGCGAAGCAAAAGAGTAGACCTCCATCCGAGGTAAAGCATGCATTCATCAAAGAAGAGGTAAGCAACCTTCTCAAGATAGGATCCATTGGGGATGTAAAATATCCCGAATGGCTGGCTAACGTAGTGGTAGTCCCTAAAAGGGGAATAAACTTAGAATGTGTGTAGACTAAAAAGATTTGAACAAACCATTCCCTAATTATTCTTTCCTATTGCCAAACATCGATGGTTTGATTGATGCTACGGCCGACCATGAGATCCTTACCTTTCTCGATGCATATTCCGGGTACAACCAAATTAAAATAAACTTGGAGGACCAGGAGAAGACTTTGTTCATCACGAAGTATGGTACGTATTATTATAGTGTAATGCCCTTCGGGCTAAAAAATACATGATCCACATATCAACTCCTAGTTAATAAGATGTTCGAACATCAAATATGCAAATTCATGGAAGTTTATATTGATGACATACTAGTTAAGTCCCAGTGCACAGAGGACGATTTGACTCACTTGCATGTGACGTTAGATATCCTAAAAAGGTACAACAAGAAACTCAACCATGAGAAATGTGCTTTTGGAGTCAGCTCTTGCAAGTTCTTAGGCTTCATGTGTCTAACAGGGGTATCGAGATCAACCCCGCTAAAATCAAAGACATCGAGGAAATCACCATAGTGAACAATATGAAAGTCGTATAATCGATGACCGGACGGATAGCTGTCTTAGGCTGATTTATCTCGAGGTCATCAGATCGGAGCCATAATTTCATTTCCCTACTCAAGAAGAAGAATGACTTTGCATTGACTCTAGAGTTCTAACAAGCCTTTGAAATAAAACGGTATCTCTCAAGCCCACCCTGTTCCACACTCCGAAGGAGAATGAAACACTCTACTTGTATTTTAGCTGTGTCCGAGTTGGTGGTAAGTGGCGTGTTGATTCGAGAAGAGCAGGTACGTAATTTCCTGTCTATTATGTGTGTCCAACCCTAGGAGATGCTGAAACCAGATACCCACATTTTAAAAAGTTAGCTCTTGCATTGATAAACACATCTAGGAAATTAAAACCATATTTTCAATGCTACACTATATGTGTATTGACTATGTACCCACTTTGAAATGTCTTGCATAAGTTCTAATTATTGGATAGATTGGCCAAATAAGCCACCAAACTTATAGGGTATGATATTGAATATCAGCCTCAAATGTCTATCAAGTCTCAAATTTTGGCAGGTTTCATGGCCGATTTGGTGCATGGCCTCATACCCGAAGTAGAAAATGAACTCTTGCTAAAAACGGGTACGTTATCGGGGGTATGGACCCTCTTCACAGACGGTGCCTTGAATGTGAAAGGATCCGGGCTCGGCATTGTTTTACATCTGCCTATGGGCAGTGTTATTAGGTAATCTATCAAAACATCTATATTGACTAACAATGAGGCCGAGTATGAGGCCATGATTGCAGGTCTCGTACTAGCCAAGGGCCTTGTAGCAGAGGTCATCCAGGCAAAACGTGACTCCCTTTTGGTAGTGAATCAAGTAAACGGGAGTTCGAGGTTCGAGATGATCGAATGCATAGGTACTTAGACAAACTTGAAGTGACATTGCACCACTTCAAGAAATGGACACTGGACCATGTACCTCGAGAATAGAATAGTGATGCCGATGCACTTCCAAACTTGGGGTCATCGGTTATAGAAGATGATATCATCCCGGGGTCTATCGTTCAAATATCGAGGTCGGTGGTCGAAGAAGCCCATGCAAAAATAATTCAACAAGTTTATCGTGGGATTGGAGGAATAAGTAAATCGACTACTTGAATCATGGGAAGCTCCCCACGGGCCCAAAAGATTTGAGAGCACTTCAAGACAAAGCAGCTCAATTCTTACTCGATGAAAATGGAACATTATATAGAAGAACCTTTGATGGACCACTGGCAGTGTACTTGGAACCTAGGGACACTGATTATATATTACGATAAATCCACGAGGGCACTTGGGAGAACCATTATGGTGTAGACTCTTTGGTTCACAAGGTGATCAAAGCGGTGTATTATTGAGATAGCATGGAAAAGGATACCAAGGAGTTTGTTCGAAGGTGTGATAAATTCCAAATATTTTTACCGATGATCCATCAACCCGATGAACAACTCCATTTGGTCATATCGCCGTGGAATTTCAAATGGAAAATGGAAATCGTCGGCCCCCGACCAACGACGCCATGTAAAGCTAAATTTATTTTGTTTATGACTGGCTATTTATCAAAATGGATAAAAATGCAGGCCTTCGAGTAGATAAGAGATGAAGAAGTCATCGACTTCATATGGGACCACATCATCTGTCGGTTCGGGATACCCACTGAAATAGCATGTGACAATGGGAAATAATTCATCGGCAGCAAAGTAACAAAATATCTCGAGAACCATAAGATCAAAAGGATTCTATCAGCACCTTACCACCCGGGTGCAAATGGTCAGGCTGAGTCCACAAACAAAACCATCATTCGAAATTTTAAAAAAGGGTTAGATGATGCAAAGAGGAAATGGAGAGAAGTATTGCCCGAGGTACTGTAGGCATATCGAACAACGTCAAAGTCAAGCAAGAGGGAGACCACATTTTCTTTGGTATACGAGTCCGAAGCATTAATATCAGTCAAAGTCAGGAACCTAGCGTCAAGTTTCAGCATTCCACCAAGGGCTCATCGAAACATCTTGTAGCTTGAAGATCTTGAGTTTTAAAGCATGCATTGTACTCTTTTTCCCTTATATTGGGTTTTATCCCAAACGGGTTTTACTGCCAAGGTTTTTAGTGAGGCAACACCTATATTCTACCTAAGAAATATTCAACAAGTATTCAAGGCTTCTTTTCAATCAACCTCGAATACTGGAGGGCATTACCCTCGGAGGACACATCCTCAAAGAAAGTAATTCATGCTATGGAGGGCCTCGATAGGGTTTGTATTGGGCCAAACGGTCAAATGAACCGTGTGCATGTAGAGTAATCGAGCCCCTAGAGGCAAAATATGTACGTATGTATCAATTATTTGAAGAAGCATTCTTATTATATCAGAACACTTTGTGCCTCAAAGAAGTCTACTGTCTTCACATTTGATGGCTCAAAGGCCAAACCTCGAATGCACCCGAATACTCGGGGACTGTTATCGAGAATTGACGCATCGAGTCATCAAACACCCAAAATTCTAAGACCTCAAAGAGGCACAGTCGAACTTATAAGACCTCAAAGAGGCACACTCGAGCTCACAAGACCTCAAAGAGGAGTTCCCTCTATATTAAAGCCAAGGCCATCACACTTGGGGACTAAAGGCTACGGCCATATAAAATATTATGGTTATATGAAAAGGCTACGACCTAAATAATACGGCTCGGAGATGTCTGACTTCTTCCATACAACTAAAAGGCCTTCAAATACTTTAAAAAAACCAGTTAAATCAGGCTAACCTCTATAAAAGTAAATTATAAGGGGCTTCGATAAAATCATCCCTCGAATAATGCAAAGGCTTCGATAACATCTGCCTTCAAAAAAACCTCAAGTGGTATTCGATTAACATGGCATATCAAATTACAAATGAGGTTCCAATCAATCAAACCTTCAAAATAATCGAACTATACATTCTAAGGCATATCAAAATTTCCACTAAGTCTTTAGCGAGAAAAAGAAAAAAATTATAGCCATTTTAGAGTCCGAATTGACCCTAACTCAAGAGCCTAAGGGCCAACTCTAAAGAGCCTAAGGGATGACATAGAAAGATCCTAAGAGCCAACTCTAAAGAGCCTAAGGGCCGATATTTAAATGCCTAAGGGCCAAATGTTTAGGGAGCTTAAAGGCCGAAAGACACCATGTTCAAGACCTTACCTATCTCGAACTAAAAAGTCCTTCACCCTGAGCTGACATCGAATTAACTTAAGACTTGGCTCAGAGATCGAACCTTTAGGAGTAACCTAAGGGTATTATATTCTAAATCCAATAAACTGGACTGATCGTAAACAACACCGAATCTCATTTCAAAAGTGAAGGCAAGGCAAAATTTTAACATGCTAAAACAAAGATGAAGCAAAAGTCTTTTATATTAAAAAGATAGTTAAAAAATATATTTACAATGCCCACGAAGGGTCCCTACAAAGGAACAAGAAAGCAAAAAATTATAAAAAGAAAGAAAAAAAATTATACCTATACTAGAGGGGCATTTCCCCCGGTCCTATCACTCCCCTGGGACCAGCCTCTTCCCCGGGGTAGCTTCTTCGGCAACATCCTCCTCTTCATCATCTTCGATGTCATTACTTTTGTTGGAGGAAAGGACATATTTGGCATCAGTCTCAGCTGCTTTAGCTTGCTTTATCTCCTCAGAAAGATCAAAGTCCGTAGCATGGACCTCTTCGAGGGTCTCCCTCCAGGATCGGCGTCGGGCGTGGTCATTGCTTCTTTTCTCTCGGTCGAAAGCCCCACTCAACTCCATATGAGCATCAGTAGCATCCTTCAAATAGATGGTCACCGTCCTGTCAGCTTTGGTTTGTATTTATCTGGCTTCGGCAGGGACTTTCAAAACTTCGGCCTTGGCCTTTGCAAGACCATCCTCGAGCTAGGCTATTCTTCCAGCCTGAACCAAGTTGCTCCCTTGAGCATTCTGAAGTTGAACCTTGAGGGTTGTTACCTTCGCCAGTTATAATTTTTAGCCACAATGAGGGAGTCCATCTTTGCTTTCCATTCACTGCACTCGGCTCAAACTTTATCTACCTCACCCCCAGAGTTGCCCAATCATATCTTTCTTTTGCTGCGGCTGAGACATTAAAGTATTAGCCTTTGAAGATGGGAGAGGTAGCCAATTTTTTTTCATAACAGAGGTTACCTAATTTTCTAATTCACTCTCGTATTCATGATCTTTGGTCAACTTTGATCGAAGATGCTTCAGTTCTTCCTCCTTTTTGTAAAGGAGAAGCCTAAGGGGTTTCTCCTCATTCGAAGATCTACGCAACTTAGCTTCATAATGACGCAGTTCGGTTTTCAATTTATCAAAATCCTACAAAAAGGAAAGAAGTGATAAATTAGACAAAAGAAGAGAAGTATGGAATTAGGGAAATTTTAGCGCCCCTAGAAACTTACAATTAAGCAAGACGTTGAGCCTCCTCAAAGATCAAACTCACATCGGATGTGTCGGCCTCATCAACCCTAGCAATGCAACACTGGAAGGGGCCGTTTTCACTCGGGACTCCGCCTAGCTTGGACATCTTCAAGTTTTGAGTATCCCTAATGGCATCCTCGGAAAAGGCCGAAAATGACCTGTTGTCATGGCCTCGGCGAGATCACCTCAGGTGCTCTGTTCAGGGAAAGGAGCTTCAAAGCTTGCTCCTTTTGGAGTATTTCCAAAAGTTTGAAAAGAAGTTACCACGTCAGGTGACACAGGGCCTTCATCCCCCTTTTCTTTTAAAGTTACTTCCTTAAGGCTATGGGCCTCGATCTCAGCAAACTTGATAGCCTTGGAAGATTTCTGGTTCGAGTAACAAATGTCAAACCCTCCATCTCGTCACCGCTATCGCCTAAGAACTGGTGGGACGAGTCAATATCCACGTTGATGATTACATTTTTCTTCCACCTCCGAGCAGGCTCTGGTTAGCTTTGAGTATCCTCGTTCTTCGAGGACCTTTTTCTCTTGTTATCTTCCTTTGGATTCGGAGCCGAAGATCCTACTTCCTCCCTGAGAGGGGGTGTCCTCATCTCGAAGAACTCACCAATACCTGAGATAAAGGAATTAGGTCACATGAATAATGATATTCTTAATAAGGAAAGAGATATTATGACACGTACCATGGTGTTTCGCTTCCCACTTGACCTTCGACAAGTCCCCTACTTGCATTTGTTGTATGTTGAAGTATCAACCAGTTTGCAAACCCAGTACTCAAGGTCAAGGACTTCATTAGGCATCCACGGAACCGATACGAAAAAGGGAAAGGAATAATTACATGAAGTTTAGCAAAATTTATGGAAAAGAACTAAAGCAAAGAATTCCTCTCACATTCTAATTTCCATTTCTCGAGGAATGACATGAGCTCCTCGGGAATAACATCGACAATCCTTACCCGAATAAACCGGCTCATCAAACCTTGATCCTTTCCTTTGTAGTTACTGGAGAAGAAGGACATGGTTGATCGGCGTTGGATTTTGATTAAACCTCGAAAATGTTGAGGTCGATATAATCAGATGAGGTGGCTGATGGTGAACTCGAGCCTAGACTTTTTGATGAAGAACCTCATCATTATTATGATCCGCCAAAAGGATTGATAAATCTAGACCAGGGTGACTTGATATATTTGATAGAATTGAGGCACAAACGGGTCGAGGGGACCGAACGTAAATGTTTATGTATACACACTGAAGAACCCCTCTATGCAAGTTGTGATGTTCTACTCATGAGAAGGTATTTTTAGAACGACCTTCTCTTCCTATTTACACTCTTTCCTCATATCATTGAGGTGTTCTTTCTATTGACCTTATGTATCTCGATGCATCCTCTGGATGGTCGGGGATGTTGATAATTAGGGATTGTGATGCATTTTATACTCCCTCTTACTTGAGTTTTGATTATAAATTTGTACAAAATAGTTCCAAAGTCTTATATGTTGTACTTGATTGTAGGGTTTGGTCAACAAGGTGAAAATTCATCAAAACCATCTCAAAACGGAGTGAAACATTCACAAGTGTGAAGAATAAGACCAAGCACAATGCAACAGGTCCAATGCGGCCGCACTCCATTCTGTGTGTTTCGCAGTAAAGAATTTTAGATAAGTACTCATTACAGACATTCAAGTAATGCGACCGCAAAGCTATTTGTGCGGACTGCATTGGCTTCATCGCGGCCGCACTCGATATTGTGCAGTCCGCAAAGCTGGAGTTTAAAGAGTTGCCAAATTGGGAAATCATAGCCAATACGGTTCGCAATCCTTTTTGTGCAGACCAACATAGAAGCCTCCGCGGCCGCGGTGCATTTTGTGTAGCCCGCGGTACCCAAGTTCAGAGAGCAGACTTTTAAACCAAGAAGCCTCATTGCGGACACACTCGATTTTGTGTGGTCCGCACTTCTCCCCCATGGGTATTTTTGTCTAGAAAAATCAGTCTAGTATAAATATTTTCTTTTCACCTTAGAGTATTTTTATCATTGAATCTTCAGGTATTAGCTTGTAATTAAATATTATGGGATTTTCTTCATCTATTTATTAGTTTTCTTCTATTATCATGAGTAGATAGACCCATTGGTTAGGGTTGTGGCTCAACCCCAGAGTGGGTATTTGATGGGTCTTGTATTTAAGTCTTGAAATGTCTATGGGTATTTCATATTTGGATTAATTTATGGTTTTAATGTTGAATTAGTGGTTGCAAACACTAATTTGTGCCTATGTGACTTGGATTCTTCTTGAGAAAGAGAACTTGAGTCTAGAAAAATTAGTCCAACAAGGAATTGGGGCGTATTCAAGATATTGATAGCCCCAATTATAGGTTTAAACCTAGAAATAGTAATACCCGACTTGAACCTACATTACTTGCACAAATTATCATACCCAATTAGTCTTGAGAAGGGCAATTAGGGCAAAATCACTAAAATTACTGAGAGGTATAGAATGAGAAGTATCGTGCAAATGTTATATCGTAATCCCCAAACATGATAACCTAGCCTTAGACTCAAGAACCCGTCAAGTATCCACCTAGGAGAAAGTCACTTCCCTAGTGCCTTCTTACCTATTTAGTCAACCTTTAAGTATTTCACTCTTAGCATAATTTAGCATCTTATTAGTATTCAATTGGAAGTAACTAAATGATCAATTATGAATAGGAGTTCAATAGGAGCAATTACGCATCTCTAGTTTAGATAGAAACTCAATTCCCACTTCTAGCTCCCTATGGAAATAGATCTCGACCTTCTTGGGTAAAAGCTGCTTCGACCACTCCTTCTATTTTGTAGTACTGCTGGGTTGGCCTCGATCACTTTTTGGCATCATTGTCGAGGAGCTGATGGTTTTAGTTATCTATCGAATAGTTTTGTATATTTTTCTTATTTCCTTATGTGTTACTAATTTGTGTTTGTCGCAATTTCAGGTACTAAATGGTAGCAAAAAATGCACCTCTTGGAGATCTTCCACCGAGGGAGGATGTTGATGACAACATTGATGATGAGGTCACTATTGTGCCTCAAGGACAAAGGAGAGGCTGCCCGACCAGTGATAATATTCCAGACCCTCCCCCGCCACCTCCTCGAGTGCTTCCAAACTAAGGCTATGCAAGTGCAATTGTCCTATCCCAAATCTGGGTGAGGAATTTTCAAATTACTAATGTGATGCTGACATTGTTAGAGCAGCGTGGGTATTTGACGGGCACTACCAATCAGAATGCCTACAAACATCTCAAGGGTTTTTTGGATACATGTTGGGGGAGAAAGCAAACTAATGTGTCCGAGGATGCACTAAGGTTGAGACTATTCCCTTTCTCACTTAGAGGGAAGGCATTGGATTGGCTTGAGCGACATCCCAACCATTCCATCATTACTTGGGATGAATTGGCGGATAAGTTCATTGCAAAGTTTTTCTCACCGGGGAACATGGCAGTATTGAGAGATGAGATCTTAGCCTTTAAGAAGGATCCTACTAAGACATTATGATTTGGGAGCGCTATAGAACAATGGTTAAGGAATGCCCCAACAGTGATACGACTGAGGCAATGATCAATAGACTTTCTACCGGGCCATTAAGACAACAAACCAGCGCATAATGAACCAACTTGATGGGGGTAACTTCATGAAGTTGTCTTATGATGAGGCTTGTGACATTCTTGACGAGATGGCTGACACATCCTCCGCTTGGAAAAAGTGGAGCCAATGTGCTCCAGGGTGACTCCACGGTTACTCATTCGGACAAAGAGTTACATGATCATGGGCATACTACAGCAGAGCTGACAACTACAATGAACCAGTTAGGAAAAGGACAGTTACAACAGGTTCAAAATCCATTCCAAGTGAATAAATGGGGGTTGTTAACATGCTAGTAAACAAAAGAATACAAAGAGGTTAATAGAACCAAGGGAGTTTGGATAAATTTGACAATGATTGTGGTAGATTCCAAGATTATGGTTATGATGGGCAGAATGAAGAAGTGTAATACGTGAACAATTACTAAGACCAAAGGGCCAATTTTTCAAACCAACAACAGTGGAGACCCCAAGGCAATTGGAGCAATCAACAACAGCAAGGCAAGGGTAATTGGGGGAACAACAACCAAAATTCCAATTGGGGCAATCAAAACAATCAGGGTAATTGAAATGGAAACAAAAACAACAACTGGGTGGTAACAACAAGCAGGGAGGTTGGAACAACGACAATCAAAGAAACCGTAGGCAAGGCTTTCAAAGGCCCCCAATTTATCAACAATCGAACAATCCACCCCCATTTCCATCCTAAGGTACTAGTTCTTCCAACAACGATATGGTGAGAATTGAAATGATATTTTAATAAATGATGAAAATGAATGCGGACTCTAATGCTCATTTGCTTTCCCACAATACTTCAATTATAAATTTGGAGGTTCAATAAGGTTAATCACAGTCCTTGAATACTCGCCCTAAGGGGGCTCTACCAAGTGATATGGTAGTTAAACCGAAGGGTGGGAACAATCATGTTATGGCGGTAGCTACAATAAGTGGATGAGGTAGTGATGTGAATGCCTCAAAGCAAAAGGTAATTTTGAGTGATAAAGTTGAGTTGCAAGAAGATGAAGTTCATTCGGTGGTTGAAAATGTGATTGCTGAGGATGTGAATAAAAAAGTGAAGATTGATATTCAAGAGGCTCAGGTAGAAACTAAAAATGATGTGAACCCGTGTAGGGAACACGTAATAGACATGCGAGAGCCAGTTATTATTCAAGCTAAGGGTCCTTTGCTAAGTCCACCTCCACCTTATCCTTAAAGGCTTGCAAAGTAGAAAAATGAGAATCAGTTTAAAGAGTTTATTGACATGATGAAGAGCTTATCCATTAACATGCATTTGGTGGAGGCTCTAGAACAAATATCGTGCTATGCTAAATTCATGAAGGACTTGGTGACAAAGAAGAGATCCATGGATTGTGAAACTATCGAGATGACCCGCCAAGTTAGTGCAATAGGGAACTCAATGGTCCCGAAGGTAGAAAATCTCGGTGCTTTCACCATTCATTGCATCATTGGGAGTGCAGACTTTTCTAATACTCTATGTGATTTTGGGGCAAGTATCAACTTGATTCCCTACTCAGTTTTCAAGACTGTGGGTATTCGTCAACGAGGCCGACTTCCATGAGATTGAAAATGGCGGATAGAACTATGAAGAGACCATTGGGTATTATTGATGATGTCCTTGTCAGGGTTGATAAATTTATCTTGCCAGCTGATTTTAAGTTCTTGGATTGTAAGGTAGATTATGAAGTTCCAATCATATTGGGGAGACCTTTCCTTACTACTTGAAAGGCCTTAGTTGATGTGGAAGCAGGGGAACTCACCTTCCGGGTGGGTGATGAAAAAGTGGTCGTTCATGTGTGCAAGTCAATAAAGCAGCCCAACAGTTCTGAGGTATGCTCTTTTGTAAACCTTGTCACGATAGTGATAGTTGATGATACCAGTGCAATGATCAATGTAGAGAACCCTCTAGAGGCCGTATTGTTGAATCTTGAGGTAAATGATGATGAAGGCTGAATGGAGTGTGTGAATGCTTTACATGGAATGGGCTCTTACTCTTATGAGCCTAGGAAAATTTCTTTGGATCTTGAGATAAGAAGACTCCACCAACAAAGACTTTGATCGAGGAACCTCCAATGTTGGAGTTGAAGTCGTTGCCTCCACACCTCAGGTATGAGTTCTTTGTCCCTAGTTCAACTTTGCCAGTTAGGTTGATGCCACATTGGCAGTCCCCAAAAGCAGAAAAAGAAAATTGGATGGAATTTAGCTGGTATTCAAGGGATAAGCCCCACATTTTATATGCACATATTTTGGAAGATGATGCAAATACCTCTTTGGAACATCAAATGAGGTTGAACGAGGCAATGCAAGAAGTTGTGAAAAAGGATGTGATCAAGTGGTTGGATATTGGGGTTGTGTACCCCATAACTGATAGCTCTTGGACTTCACCGGTGCAATGTGTAATGAAAATGGGTGGCATGACCGTGGTTGCAAATTCACGAAATGAGTTGATTCCTACCAGAACCATCATCGATTGGAGGGTATGCATTTACTACCGCAAGTTAAATATAGTGACCCGCAAGGATCACTTTCCATTGCTTTTTCTTAATCAGATGTTAGATCGCCTTACTAGGCGTGCTTCTACTATTTTTTGGATGGGTATTCTAGATACAACCAAATATTGATTGCTCCAAAAGATCAGGAGAAAACTACATTCACTTGTCCATATGACACATTTGCCTTTTCTCGGATGCCTTTTGTGTTATGTAATGCGCCGGCTACATTTCAGCGGTGTATGATGGTCAATTTCACTAATATGGAGGATGATATATTGGAAGTGTTCACGGACAACCTTAGTGTTGTGGGTGATTCATTTGAGGAATGTTGCAAGAATCTTGATAGAGTATTGGCCCGGTGTGAAGAAACCAATCTTGTTCGTAATAGGGAGAAATGCCACTTCACGGTGGAAGATGGCATAGTTCTTGGACATATAATTTCAAAGCATGGTATAGAGATGGAAAAAGAAAAAATCGATGTGATTTCAAGGCTCCCTCCCCCTACCTCTGTCAAGGGTGTTAGAAGTTTTCTTGGGCATGCGGGTTCTACCAGATATTTATCATAGACCTTTCAAAGGTAGTTAATCCCTTATGCAAGTTATTGGAAAAAGATGCAAAGTTTGTATTCGATGAGAGATGTATGCAAGCTTTTTAACTTCTCAAGCACAAGTTGACCACCACTCCTATTATTGCAGCACCCAATTGGAGCTTTTCTTTTGAGCTCATGTGTGATGCGAGCAATATTGCGGTTGGAAGAGTTTCGGGTCAAAGAGTGAACAAAATGTTTCATCTGGTGTACTATGCAAGCAAGACAATGAATGATGCTCAAATAAACTACTTAGTGACAGAGAGAGAACTTTTGGCTATTGTTTCCACAATGGAGAAATTTCGGACATATCCTATAGGTGCCAAGGTCATATTCCATATCGATCATGCCGCACTCCAGTACTTGATGATGAAGAAGGATCCAAAAGCTAGACTGATAAGATGGGTGTTGTTACTTCAAGAGTTATATTTGGAGATTGTGAACCGGAAGGGTAGTAAAAACCAAATGGCGGACCACTTGTACTTCTTGGAGGAAAAGGGGAGGCCTCGGGATGGCCTAGAGACCAATGATTCATTTCTAAATGAACAACTCCTTTTGGTGTTGGTGAATGGTATGCCATGGTTTGCGGATGTTGCTAATTTCCTTGTGACTGGTATAATCCCGTGTGAGATCTCTTCTAACCAAAGGAAGAAGCTCAAACGGGATAGTTTGGATTTCTATTGGGATGAGCAATACTTTTTCAAGATTTTCACAGATGATGTGATCCGAAAGTGTGTCGCGGAGGAGGAGCAATTGAGTATCTTAGGGGCTTTTCATTGCTCTCCCTATGGTGGCTATCATGGCAGAGTGAGGACGGCTTCCAAAGTTCTTAGCTGTGGGTTTTATTGGCCAACTTTGTGCAAAGATGCAAGTGAACTTGAAAAGATGTGTGACGAATATCAAAGAGCGGGTGGAATTTCGAAGAAAGATGAGTTGTCTCTCAATACCATTCTTGAAGTTGATTTTTTTGATGTATGGGGAATTGATTTTATGGGCTCATTTGTTAGCTCGTGTGGGAACACATACATTCTTGTGGTGGTTGACTATGCTTCAAAGTGAGTTGAAGCCATGGCTTTACCCAACAATGAGGCCCGGAGTGTTGCTTCATTTCTCAAGAAGAGCATGTTACAAGGTTTGGCACTCTTCATGCAATCATAAGTGATGGGGGTCTCATTTTTGTAATAGAGCTTTTGACATCTTGCTTGCAAAGTATGGTGTCAATCACAAAGTTTATACTCTTTATCATCCTCAAGCGAGTGGCCAAGTTGAAGTCTCAAACATGGACATCAAGTGTATATTGTCAAAGACGGTCAATGCAAATAGGACCGACTGGTCAAAGAAGTTTGATGATGCTCTATGGGCTTATAGGACCAGGTATAATACTCAGATTGGTATGTCTCCGTATCGATTGGTGTTTGGTAAAGCTTGTCATCTACCGGTTGAGTTAGAGCACAAGGCCATGTGGTCATTGAGGAAGCTGACTCTTGAATTGGATGTGGTAGCAAATCTTCCTTGTACAAGGACAAGATGAAGTACCTTTATGATAAATATGCTCGTGGCAAGGAGTTCAAAGTGGGTGATTTTGTTCTCTTGTTCCATTCACGGTTATGTCTGTTTCCGGAAAATTTTAAGTTGCAATGGAGTGACCTTTTGAAGTGGTGTTTGTGACTCTGTTTGGTGCACTTGACTTGAAGAAAAAAAATGGGGAGGTTTTTAGAGTTAATGGGCATAGGGTCAAGCACTACCTGGGCAAGATTGATGAAAGCCACATGGTGGCACTGCTCCATCTAAAGTGATTCCCAGATTGGTTGACTGTTGGAGTGAAGATTTTGACGAGAACATTAAACTTGAAGGTAAGGGGTGGGAAACATTTGTGTGTAGTAGGCTACACCCCACCACTCACTACCCCCGAGCTATATAGGTGTCATCGATCATGGCGGGGTACTTGATTAACATCGGGAATGTGATGTCCCGGGTAATTAGCCGGGTGGTTAACGAAGGTGACAGATCCTAACCCTTCCCCAACTTCTTGACTATGTACCTTGAGGAGTTAGATGTGGAGAAGCGGTGATTCGATGTAAAAGTGAAAGCGAAGGCAGCGTTTTCCTGGTACAGCCTACAGGGTGATGACAACCCTAAAGGCAAGAACTACACGGGCAAATCCCCTGCTTCTACTGGCTAGTTTGAAGAGCCAGTAGTAGTAGTGGCTCCTGCTCAGCCTACCTCTTCCACTCGTGACATGGCCTCAGGACCCTCCAATTCTACAGCTCAACAGATCCCTTCATTCACTGCATACCCTTTGACTGCCCACCGCCTGAGCTAGACCCTCGACAGTATCAATAACTAGATGCAAACAGCTACTTCTAATCTGACTGTACTATCTACTACGGTGGCAGCCCAGTCAGCACCTCCTATACCACAGGTCCCACAGTCCTTTGAGGACACTCTCAAGGAACTTCTGGACAACCAGAAGAAGCTCCTAGAGAACCAAAAATTAATGATGAACGTTGTTGATTCGCATGGAAAGGCTTTAAAGGAGCTTGCTAGAGAGGCGAAGAAAATGAGAAAGAGTCAGGCTTCAAAGGAGTCGGTAAAGAAGTTAAGAGTGTAGGTAGCTTGGTTGAAAGCGCATCACTTGTCTCTGGATCTGTTGTTGCATGGCCCGGCACCAGCATCCCAGCCCCAGCCAGATAAGGAGTCAGAGAGGCTACCCGAGAGAAAGAGGGTGATTCCTTGTACTGACGATGGTGTCATAGAGTTAGAGGACCATCATGGAGGATCCTCCAGCCAGCCCCGAATTCCAGTACGGGCCCAGGACTCAGTCCAGGTCCAGGCTCAAGTCCCAGTGGAGACAGAAATAACAGGGAGCCAGTTACAGGTTCCCGAGTAGGCAGAGGACACAAGGACCCAGACTCAGGATCCTATGCAGACGGAGGGCCCATAGGGAGTTTCTTTTTCCTATTTTCCTTATTTTGTTCTTATTTTGGTTAGTTAGCATTGAGGATAATGCTAGCTTTCATTAGAGGGGGTAGACCTATTTAGATGACTGTATGTATGATAGTATTTTTTTGCTTTATGCTTTTTTTTGCCTTTGGTATGTATATAACTTTATCATTTTATTCCATTTTTTGTAAGTTTTACTTTTGGTCTGTATATAAAGTTACATTCTACTGTATATATTCATTCTCCCTATTGTATATTCGACTAAATCCCCTCTTGTATATATTCATTTTACTTTCCGTATTTTCCCTTCATAGCTTGTTATTTTATTTTCGTAGCTTCTTGTTTTGAGTTTTTCTGTGCAATAAGCCTTTTGTTTTCTTAATGTTGTGGTTCTTTCCAAAGGTGGAATTTGTTTAAACAGGTGGCTCTTCCCGATGATGGATGGCATGAAAACCTTTTTAAGGGTTGAGTCTGTTCTTTTTTTTGCTTTTTAGTAGTTAGTTGGTAAGAGTGCCTCAAGCAAAGCTTCACTTCAACCTAACACATTTTTCTTTGATCCTATGGTCAAGAATAAATCGTTGTGGATAGGATGGTGAAAGTTGTGACCTTGAGATTCCTGTATTAGCCAATAATCATCAAGTGGTCTTTCGGGATCATTGTGTTACTCAAATCTTAGCTAAAGCTGTTTTGGGCCCCCGACTCTATTTCTTTAGAAATCCCATAGCTTGTGTGGTGAGGATTTGAATTGCAAGTACAAGTCCGAGTCATTGGTCTAGAACTTGCCCTGAATGTTTGTCTAGGCGAAATCCAAAGTGTAATTTGACTTGAGTTGTGATTATAGGCTCTCCTTGATCCGAATAATATCTTGAACACTTCCATAGCCTTCTAATGATTAAATCTATAGTCAACCCTTTTGAGCCTTAGGCCTTTTTCTTTAAAAAACCACGATACAAGCCTTTACCCATTCTAATAATACCCTCCCTTTGCACCCAATCTTTCTTAGCACAAGTGAAAAGCATAAGTTTGGGGGAGACACGAGGAATGCAACAAAGTGGTAAAAGGTATAAAATGAAGAAAAGGAAAGGCAATGAAAAAGAAAGAAAATCACAAAGACAAAAATAATGAGCAATGTAGAAAATAATGAAAGGATTCAATAAAAGTAAAGAATGAAAGGTGTGAAATGTTGAGAAAGGAGAAAAAGTTTTGAAATGAACAAGAAAGAGTGACAGTGTGTCGCTCTTACCCATTAGAAAGAAGTTAAATGACAAACATTCAAGTGAATGTGTGCCAAAATGAAGCAAAACACGTGCTAAAGGGAAGATGGAACCTACTTAGACCAGACATTTCCTACCCTAAACCAAAAACCTTCACTATATCTCCACAAAATCCCTATATGAGAGTTGAATGAAGCTTATATTAGTGGTGACTCAAATAAGGGGAAAGCATATGGTACTTAGAGTTGTACTTGTGACTTTTCTTTGAGAGAGATGAGTAAATTTTCATTAACCTCGTTCTAAGTGCTACAATCCTAAAGGTGAGGTTTTCTTAGAGTGAGCTGGGGATGTGAGTTTGGGTTCTACAATGACCAAAGTAGTAGAAAGAGTTTCCTTGATGTGTTAAGTTAATTCTTGATGCTCTTGTATCGCACTAAATCCATGGTGCTTAAAAGGTCAAATATTGTTAATGATTCATTTGAGTTGAGTGAAATTGTTAGTCCCAATTGATGCTAGATGAGGTCACTTTAGGTCGGCTGAATTTTCTTGGATTTACTCTTAAGGGGTGGGTATTATTTTATTTGCTTGAGGTAAAGCAAAAGCTTAAGTTTGGGGGATTGATAACCAGGGATTATGATGTATTTTACACCCCTTCTTACTTGAGTTTTGATTAGAAATGTGTACAAAATAGTCCCAAAGGCTTACATGTTATACTTGATTGCAGGGTTTGGTCAATAAGGCAATAATTCGTCAAAACCCGCTCAAAAGGGAGTGAAACATCCATAAGTATCAAGAACAAGTCCAAGCACTTCATTCTATGCGGTCCGCAGTAAAGAAGTTCAGAGAGGTGCTCATTTTAGACATTCAAGCAACGCAGACGCAAAGCAGTTTGTGCGGACCGCATTGGCTTCATTATGGCCGCACTCGATATTATGCACTGGCTCTTATTCCCTGTAGGTTTCTTGGATGCTACGCTAGCTAAGAAAGGTATTCTCGTGGAAGGGGTCCATAGAAAAAAAATTGGCTTCTTTTTGTTTTTTTATATTTTTTGAATAAAAGTCCGCAAAGATGGAGTTCAGAGAGTTGCCATATTGGGGAATCATTGCCAATGTGGTCCGTGGTCCTTTTTGTGCGGATCACAATAGAAGCCACCACGGCCACGGTTCAGAGAGCAAAATTTTAAACTAAGAATCCTCATTGCGGCCGCACTCGATTTTGTCCCGTCCACACTACCCCCTCCCCCCAGGGGTATTTTTGTCAAGAAAATTTAGCCTAGTATAAATAGTTTCTTTTCCTATTTTTAGGTCATTGGTTGTATTTTAACGTTGGGTTGCGCTGATCAACAATGTTTCTTATCTATTTTGAGTAATTTTAGAGTACTTTTATCACTGAGTCTTCAAATATTATGGGAGTTTCTTCATCTATTTATCAGTTTTATTCTATTATCATGAGTAGCTAGACCCATTAGCTAGGGTTGTGGCTCAAGCCTAGTGTGGGTATTTGATGGTTCATGTGTTTTAAGGCTTGAATGTCTATGGGTGTTTGATATTTGGACTAATTTATAGTTTTAATGTTGAATTAGTGGTTGCAAACACTAATTAATGCCTATTTGACTTGGGTTCTTCTCGACAAAGAGAACTTGAGTCTAGGAAAATTAGCCCAACAAGGAATTCGGCGTATTCAAGAGATTGGTAGCCCAACTAAAGGTAACCTAGACATAGTAATACCCGACTTGAACCTAAATTTCTTGCACAAGTTATCATACGCAATTGGTCTTTAGAAAGTCAATTAGGGGAAAAATCACTCAAACTACCAAGAGGTGTAGAATGAGAAGTATCATGCAATGGTTATATCGTAATCCTCAAACATGAAAACTTAGCCTTAGACTCGAGAACCTGTCAAGTATCCACCTAGGAGAAAGTCACTTCCCTAGTGCCTTCTTAACTATTTAGTCAACCCTTAAGTATTTCACTCTTAGCTCAGTGTAGCATCGTATTAGCATTCAATTGAAAGTAATCAAAAGAACAGTCATGATTAGAAGTGCAATTAGGAGCAATTACACATCTCTAATTTAGATAGAAATGCAATTCCTATTAGCTCCTTGTGAAAATTGATCCCGACCTTTTCGGGTAAAAGCTGATTCGACCACTCTCGCTTCTTATTATTAGTGCAGGCTTGGCCTCGACCAGATATCGGGAGGGTTCTCGACTATAAAGTCCCTTTTCAAGGAAAAATTGCTCGATACGATCTCGTAAAGTGTCGAAGGTTTATCACCGGACAGACGGGAAGTAGAATTGGAGGTTTCTTCTTTCTGAGGAACAGACTTGGAAGTTTTTACGTCGGTTGTTTTGAAAAGGAATGAAGAAATGAATAAACTAGTGAGGTTTTGAGCTAATACAACGAAGGAACTGGTGATGAAAAGGAAACGTATAGAGGAAAATAGGTGGTGCCACGTGGAAAAGTTCTTAACGAGGAGAGAAAACAAGTATATATAAAGGAAGGGGGCGATTATTCATTAATATTGATGGTCGACCGGCTCTAACCTGCATTTAATGCTTTTGGGGAAGAGAACCGACGGGACGCTTCGATCATTTCAACATTTATGTAATAAGAGCGATGCCGTTTTAGAATACTTTGGGAATCCAAATTTTTTCATATCATTTCACTCTAAGAAACATGGGGACTATATGTATATGGTTGAAATATAAGAGCTTGATTTCGAGGACTTATTGGTACCTCGAGCTCATCTTCAGGCGGCATGAAGTAAGGACCAAATCTGAATGGAAAATGCATACCTCAAGGGAGAAAATTGAGAACCGTCATGATCTGCCTCGAGGGCAGTACAATTTCGTTGACACTCAAGAAAGAGCAGAATTTCTCAAGGACACGCGGATCAGGATATAAAGTCGGGGATAAGATTTGTACGATATAGTACGAGTCCGTACTAGGTTGTTATATAGCTGTACCAATAGAATTCTTTACCATAATTAGAAATATACTATACTAGGGTTTTCTCCTCCTATATAAAGGATACCTCAATCATTTGTAAAGATTATCGTATGGACTGCAATAAAACATTTTACTCTGCTTTTCTCTACAATTGTTCCTCAGCTTTATTATTTTTACTTTATTGTTCATACTTTATTAGCTATTAACTTACCTTGAGGTCCCCGAGAAAATCGAGCTCGAGCTCCCCATTGCTTTAACAACACTAGTTTGGTTGATCAATTCTTCTTACTTAAACCTAATATTACTTGCATATTCTCTAGTATTTGGAATAAATTACATATCTTTAAAACTACAAATGTCACGACCCTAGTTCGCCCTCCGTAAACATGTCGTGATGGCACCTTTCCCTATGACTAGGTAAGCCTAACAACGCTAAAATATAATCAATTGTGGAAGAAAACATTTAAACTGAACCAAGTAAATAACTGAATGATCAAGGTGCCACCTGATGCATACAATATTAGCTCTCTCATAACTAAACAAAAATTCCCAAAACACGGAATCTCACAAATCACAAGCAAAGGGATACATAAGAGGCTCTTACTCAAGAATTTCTATACAAAGAGAAATACTGAATGAACTATACTTATTACAGAAAGCAGGAAAGGGGACTCCTCGGTCTGCGGACATAGAAGATATACCTTGAAGTCTCCACCGATACATCTCCTTCCGAGGCCGACAGAATTAAATAGGAGTACCTGAGTTTACACAACAAAAAGTGTGCAGAAGAGTAGCATGAGCACACCACGGCGGTGCCCAATAAGTATCAAGACTAACCTCGATGGATTAGTGACGAGGAATAGTCCAGACACCTACCGGTCAATAAACAGTATAACGGAAATAATAGAGATGTTATGTAAATATGTAAAGACTGCACGGATGAGTAAAAATGCTACAAATCACAATAAGGCTAACGAACAATAAGTAACAACGAGAATACAATAAATGATAATGTAAAAATGACGGCATAAATCATAATCAAAATCCTGAAGTCATAACACAACAAGGACAAACAAGTCACTAAGTCGTTACTCCGCAATCATGCTTACATAAGTTCTTTCCTACTCTTTCCACAATTCTACCACAAACTCTCAGACCAGCCACAACTCATGAAAACCCAGCATCTGAAGTCTAACATTTGGCATCTTTTGCCCCAACAATAACACGGTCATGGTGACTACTAACTAGTCAACTAGGGTCACTCTCACATATATAATGGGTAAACGAGGGCACATCCCCACCCCTAGCCAAATTAGAAGCGATTCATCTCTAATAGGAGGGTTCAACTACATGTATGCTTGTGCAAGTGTATCTAACAGGAATCCTACCAACTAGCAAGGATAAGAAATGGAATGACTAGCACCGGTTTGGTTCACACCCGGATAGAATCATTGAAAATTATCAATTCAGAACACAATGAGTTTAAGGGGGATCTCCCTGGAATCGAACCCGTAGTCCTTCATACTAATAACAGAGGATCTCCCGGTAACTGAACCTGTATTCCATCATATCAATATCAGAGGATCTCCCGGGAATTGAACCCATAGTCCATCATACCAATATTAAACAAAAATAGGAAAAAAATGCCTCCACGGGCATTAAGAATTCATTACAGTTAGCCTCTGACATAGCCCATGTTATTACGCCACATGTGCAATCAATAATAATTTTATAACCACCGCCTTATTTCGCCACACGTGCTTCACAATATTCCCACCTTATTCCGCCACATGCGCAATCCACATAAAAGCATATAACATATCCCGCCTTATTACGCCGCATGTGCAAAAACATCAATAGCCACAATAACACGGCAAAGACCTCGTGCAACTCTCCAACAACAACTGCACGGCATAGACCTCGTGCATCATAGTACCAACAGTCGCACAATAAATGATAATATTTATACATGAGCAAAGCAAGGGAATCAACAATGGCAACAAACATGTCCCGAAAAGGAATCAACAACAGAACCAATAACGACCCGAAAAGGGAATCAACAATAGAAACCATAACGTCCCGTCAAGGGAAATAGACAATACCTACTAAGGCCACAAAACACCAAGGAAAAACACAATAACCTCAATGACAAAACAAGACATAATAAGTGCATAATAGCTACACCGATACCACAAAAATTGGACAGGTAATATAATTGCATGAAATTACAGATGAACTTACAATCAAGGAGTAACCAACAGTAAATAGTCAACATGAATCATATAATTACGATTTAAGGAAACAACAACTAGTCATAAGATATCTATATTTTTTCCATTTAATTCCATTAATTACATGAGATATAATATTTATGATTTCCACTTAAAGTCGAGTAGTTAGGACGGATAATATAACTATAGAAGGGTAGTCGTCTTCAGTTAAGCATGTAAAAGTCCATTAAACAACAAGAATAAATAAAGAGGGAAAACCATTATCAAGTAAAACATGTAGAGCGAAACTAATATCAAGGAACTCAATCGTATCAATTTCATCTTCAATCTCGGTGATTTGAAGAGTCTAATAGCCTAAAAGGGACAATTTACCACAAATAAATCTGAGCACGCACTCGTCACCTCACATACAATGAATACAAAGAACAGGTAAGACTCCAATCCTAAGTGGAAGTCCCCCACACAAGGTTAGGCCAGATACTTACCTCAAAACCGACTAAAGTCAACTAGCAACCGTGTTCTTGCCACGAGTACTCGACTTCAAATGTCCCAATTCTATTCAATTAAATCACACACTGTAAATAATATCTCAAACAAGTGATTCTACAATTTAATACAAAGCTAAAGCGCGAATTTTAGGTAAAATAACCAAAACGCCCCTCGGGCCAACGTCTCGGAATCGAATAAATTTAACATTTTCAGAACCCTAGTACTCTCACGAGTCTAACCATATTAAAATATCTCAAATCGGAGGTTAAACACTCCCTCAAAACCCAAAAATTCGATCTATGAAGTTCTACCCATTTTTCATTCAAAACCTGAAATTAAAAGATGCAATGAAGAGGAGATTCATGGAAGTCGGCCTAAATATAGTGAGAAACACTTACCCAAGTTGCTTAGGTGAAAAACCCTTCAAAAATCGCCAAGAATCAAGCTCTAGAAGCCAAAATGTGAATAAATGGTGAAACCCTCGAATTTGGGAATTAAATTTGTCTGCCCAGGTATTTGTGCATCGCGATCGCGGGAGAAGAGTCGCGATCACGTAGAAAAAATTTCAAGGCTGACCAAATTGCGCAACGCAAACGCGAGACAATCGATGTGATCGCGAAGTGAAGATGATTAGACCATCGCGATCGCGGGGAGACGAATGCGAACGCGAAGAAGAGAGATGCTGGGCATCGCGATTGCGATGGAAAAGATGCGATCGTGAAGGAGGATTTCGAAGTGGTATTCAACAAAGCATCACGATCGCGGGAGAAGCTTCGTGATCGTGTAGAAGGATATCATAAGCAGCACTTCAGCAGTTCAAAGTGGAAGAAAAATGATACGTAGCTCATCTGATACACACCTGAGGCCCCCGGGACCCCGTCTGATCACATACACAAGTCATATAACCTAACACGGACTCACTCAAAGCTTCAAATCACCTAAATCAACATCGAAATGATGAATCGAACAAAAAATCAAGCATATGAAATTTCAAATCTTCAAATAACGTAACTTATGCCGAAACCTATCAATTCAACTCGGAATGACGCCAAATTTGTCAGGCAAGTCCAAAATGACATAACAGAGCTATTCCAACTCTCGGAATCGCATTCCGAACCCGATTTCCCAAAAGTAAATTATGGGTCAAACTTCTTCATTTTCCAACTTCAACTTTTGCCGAGATGCCTCAATTTACTCTACGGACCTCCAAATCTGAATCCGGACACGCGCCTAAGTCGAAAATCACCATACGAAGCTATTGAGATCATCCATGAACCATTCCGGGGTCGTCTACCAAAAAGTTTATTTCTGATCAAATTTTCACCGTTCTAACTTCCTAAATAAGGTTTCTTCTCTAAAATTGACTCTAAACCATCCGAAAACTGAATCTCACCATGCACACAAGTCGATACTCACGTTTCGAAGATGCTCCAAACCTTATGCCGCTGAACGGAGCTTAATTTCTCAAAACGACCAGTCGGGTCGTTACATCCTCCCATTTTTAAAACCAACATTCGTCCTCGAACGTGTAAAGATTCACCTCAATGTCCTCAAGTCACTGAGTGCACAATTCCAACATACACCCGCAGGCGACCCTAGGTCACCCCAATCCATTTTGGCACAGCGACACCATCTCAACTGGAATTTAACGCTTCTAGCAATACCATTAAGCCTTAAAGCCAGATCCCTCAACTCCCATCCATTTCCAAAAGACCCGATCACAAGTCCATATCCGATATCAGTCTCAACCAGTTAATTCAGCACATGCCAACGCACAGGGTACAACCACACAATATGACACACCACACATAGTCCCACAATAATATTTCTGGTAGCAATAAATGCTTGAGATCAAATCTGTACCAGCCATAAGCAACATATTCAATAGGAACTCTTTTCAAACCGCACACAACACTACGATGTTACACTACCCATGAAAACCACATGACAAAACACCCGATTAACCGATCTCAGCCAATACCAACGGGTACATACCCTACCAACCAAAACTCAAAGAGCATAGAATGAAAATGAATGAAAATGGGAAAGGTAACACATAAGAGAACTAACAAACAAATTAAACTAGCACAAAATTCTTCTAAAACATAAATCTACAAAACATATAACAAGAAAGCATGAAAGCATATAATGGACTCACAAATATCTTATACTGATATAACTCTAACTGCAGTACACAGCCCGATCTCTACATATCAAATTACCTAAAATCACGAGGGCCTCGCCCTCAACACTGGATCACAAGTAGGGTACACATCAACCCATCTAGAGACTCTCACTAGATCAATTCCATCTACAATTTATAGCATAGACTAGCTCCACACCGGTGGAGCATAAACAATCACAGCTAGCAAGCATACCAGAACTGACAACAGGAAAATACCACTAGCCTCATAACTCTCGACAATGACTAAAACAGATGATAGACACGACTATCACTCATAAAACCTCCCAATAGAATAATCACATAGACAGAGTGTGAATTATGAAGCACTCCCATAAATAGAACAATAAACAAGGAACTTAACCTTATAAATAGAATTGTGATGAACTACAAATAGTGCCTTTCTATGACAAACTGAATCCGTACCAGAGTGACATTAGCTGGCACACCGGCCTCAAACCTACTATATGAAACACATCAACGAGCTGGGCCTCCTTCACTTGGGTGCCCTCTCCCTATCTGAATACCTCGCTGTGACACATCGGTCTGAAGTCAGGGTCAATCTCTCTCGATGTGGCTAGTATCTCCATAGTCAAAGCACCCTCTCTACTGACGAGGTGATGGAAACTCTGCGATACGGGTCCCTCGAGACCTATGAACACCTGAGTCACGATACAAGGCTTGAAGCGCAAACTGAACTGGCTGACCCGCAAAACCTCTACCATGATGCACCCTGCCTCTAAAATAAGGACTAGTATATCTCACCGGCCTACGAGGCCTCCTCGCCTCCTCAGACTCTCTCTCCTGATCTCGTCTGCTCTCTCTCTCAAGACCCTGCCTGCCCCCCTCTCTCTAGCATGCATACCCTCTATCATCCTAGCAATGTTCAGCACCTGCTGATACGAAGTATCTATCTCTAACTCACGGGCCATACTAGACCTGATGCTGGGAATAAGACCCTGTATGAACCGGCGAACCTTATCGCGAACAGTAGAAACCAAGGCTGAGGCATGTCTAGCCAAACTGGTGAAACAGACAACATACTCTGAGACGGTCATAGCACCCTGGCGTAAATGCTCACACTCTGCGCGTCATGCATCCCTGAGCCTTTGAGGAACAAACACTCTTAGGAACATATCTAAAAACATGGTCCAAGTTAGTGAAGCTGCCTCCTCTGGGCTGTCTAACTCATAGGTGCGCCACCAATCATAGGCGGCCCCTCGAAGCTGGAAAGTATTGAAAGAAACCCCACTCGACTCAGAGATACCCATAGTACGGAGAATGCAGTAACACTCATCAAGAAACCCCAAGGCATCGTCTGATGTTAATCCACTAAACACCGAAGGACCATACTTCTTGAACCTCTCTAGTCTCATCTGCTCCTGCTTGGAAGCTGATGCCATGTCCTCGGGCTAAATTGGTGCTGCAGGCGATAATCTCGGGAACCTTCTCAACATGGGCTCGCTGCTTAAAAGTGTGGGCAGCGGGAGTCTGTGCTCCTCCCCTGGCTTGGGGTGTGGCTGCAGCAAAGGGAGCAAACCGGCCTGAGCCAAAGTGGTGTACATACTCATGAACAGTGCCAGAGTCTCCTGAAGGGCTGGGATAGCAGTAGTTGTAGACATGTAAAATGCTTGGACTACGACTGGATCTGCATGTGGTACCTCGGCGGCCGCTCGCGCAGGTGCTCTCGCTGCACCACGTGCGCGTCCTCGAACTCTACCTCGACCCTGACATCCGACGGCTGCAGCAGGGGTGGCGGGTGCCTGATTACCTCGGGTAGTACGTGTCATCACCATTTGTGAGATAGTATAATATAGAGGCTTAGGGTTTTGAATGTCAAAAATCTCGCACGACAGGGAAATCAAATGAGTGGAATTTTCCTGACGGTTACATAGACTCTCGCAGATAAGTACAAATGTCTAGAGCACTGATACCAACTTTTCACGACCCCTGTTTGGCTCCGTGAACATGTCGTGACGGCACATAATCCCTACGACAAGGTAAGCCTAACAATGCAGAAATATAATCAATTCCGGAAGAAAACATATAAACTGAACAAAGTAAATAACTGAATTATCAAGGTGCTACCTGACACATACAATATCAACTCTCTCATAACTAAAGAAAAATTTCCGAAGCCCAGAATCTCACAAATCACAAGCTAAGTGATACATAAGAGGATCTGACTCAAGAATTTCTATATAAAGAGAAATACTGAAAGAACTATACTTATTACAGAAAGCTAGAAAGGGGACTCCTCGGTCTGTGGACGTAGCAAATATATCTCGAAGTCTCCACCGATACGTCTCCTTCCAAGGCCAACAAAATTGAATGGGAGTACTTGAATCTGCACAACAAAAAGTGTGCATAAGAGTAGCATGAGCACACCACGGCTATGCCCAGTAAGTATCAAGACTAACCTCGGTGGAGTAGTGACGAGGAATAGTCAAGACACTTACCGGTCAATAAATAGTATAACGGAAATAATAGAGATGATATGTAAATATGTAAAAACTGCACGGATGAGTAAAAAGGCTACAAATCATAGTAAGGCTAGCGAACAAGAAGTAACAACGAGAATACGATAAATGATAATGTAAAAATGACGTAATAAATCATAATCAAAATCCGGAAGTCACAACACAACAAGGACAAACAAGTCACTAAGTCGCTATTCCGCAATGATTCTTACATAAGGTCTTTCCAACTCTTTCCACAGTTCTACCACAAACTCTCATACCAGCCACAACTCATGAAAACCCAGCATCTGAAGTCTAACACTTCGCATCTTGTGCCCCATCAATAACACGGTCATGCTGACTACTAACGAGTCAACTAGGGTCACTCTCACATATAATGGGTACACGAGGGCACATCCCCACCCCTAGCCAAATCAGAAGGGATTCATCTCTAATAGGAGGGTTCAACAACGTGTATGCTTGTGCAAGTCTATCTAACATGAATCCTACCAACTAGTAAGTATAAGAAATGGAACGACTAGCACCCGATTTGTTCACACCCGAATAGAATCACTGAAAATTATCAATTTGAAATACAATGAGTTTAAGGGGCAACTCCCGAGAATCGAACCTGTAGTACATCACACCAATAGCAGAGGATCTCTCGGGAATTGAACCCATAGTCCATCATACCAATATCAGAGGATCTCTCGGGAATTGAACTCGTAGTCCATCGTACCAATATTAAACAAAAATAGGGAAAAAATGACTCCACGGGCCTTCACAATTCATTACAGTCAGCCCCTGACATAGCCCACCTTATTTCGCCACGTGTGCAATCAATAATAATGTGATAAGCACCGCCTTATTTAACCACACGTGCTTCACAATATTCCCACCTTATTTTACCACATGCGCAATCCACATATAAGCATATAACATATCCCGCCTTATTACGGCGCATGTGCAAAAACATTAATAGCCACAATAACACGGCAAAGACCTCGTGCAACTCTCCAACAAGAACCGCACGACAGAGACCTCGTACATCACAATACCAACAGCCGCACAACAAATGACAATATTTATACAGGAGCAAAGCAAGGGAATCAACAATGGAAACAAAATGTTCCGGCAAGGAAATCAATAACAGAACCAATAACGTCCCGGCAAGGGAATCAACAACAGAAATCGTAACGTCCCGGCAAGGGAAATCGACAATACCTACTAAGGCCACGGAACACCAAGGAAAAACACAATAACCTTAATAACAAAACAAGACATAATAAGTGCATAATAACTACACCGATACCACAACAGTTGGACAGGTAATATAATTACACGAAGTTACAGATGAACTTACAATCAAGGAGTAACCAACAATAAAAATTCAACATTAATCATATAATTACAATTTAAGGAAATAAAAACTAGTCATAGGATATCTATCTTCTTTCCATTTAAGTCCAATTAATTACATGAGATATAATATTTATGATTTTCACTTAAAGACGAGTAGTAAGGACGGATAATTTGACTATAGAAGGGTAGTTGTCTTCAATTAAGCACGTAAAATTCCATTAAACAGCAAGAATAAATCAAGAAGGGAAAACCATTATCAAGAAAGACATGTAGAGGCGAAACTAATAACAGCGAACTCAATCGTATCAATATCAACTTCATACTCGGTGATTTCAAGAGTCTAATAGCCTAAAAGAGACAATTTACCACAAATAAATCCGAGCACGCACTTGTCACCTCGCATACAAGGAATACAAGCAACAGGTAAGACTCCAATCCTAAGGGGAAGTCCCCCACACAAGGTTAGGCCAGATACTTACCTCAAAACCGGCTAAAATCAACTAGCAACCGTGATCTTGCCACGAGTACTCGACTCCAAATGGCCCAAATCTATTCAATTAAATCAAATATTGTAAATAATATCTCAAACAACTGATTCTACAACTCAATTCAAAGCTAAAGCGTGAATTTTAGGTAACATGACCAAAATGCCCCTCGGGCCAACATCTCGTAACCGGATAAATTTAACATTTTCAGAACCCTCGTACTCTCACGAGTCTAACCATATAAAAATATCTCAAATCAGAGGCCAAACACTCCCTCAAAATCTAATAATTCGATCTATGAAGTTCTACCCATTTTACATTCAAAAACTGAAACTAAAAGATGAAATTAAGAGGAAATTCATTGGCCTAAATCGAGTGAGAAACAGTTACCCAAGTTGCCTAGGTGAAAATCCCTTAAAAAATCGCCAAGAACCGAGCTCTAGAAGTCAAAATGTGTATAAATGGTGCAACCCTCAAATTTGGGAATTAAATCTGTCTGCCCAGGTATTTGTGCATCGCGATCGAGGGAGAAGAGCCGCGATTGCGTAAAAGAAACTTCAAGGATGACCAGATTGCTGATCGCAAACGCAAGGCCAGGGATGCGATCGCGAAGTGAAGACGATTAGACCATCGTGATCGCGGGGAGATGAATACGAACGCGAAGAAGAGAGATGTTGGGCATCACGATCGCGAAGGGAAAGATGCGATCACGAAGAAGGATTTCGAGGTGGTCTTCAACAAAGCAACGCGATCGTGGGAGAAGCTTCGTGATCGCGTATAAGGATATCAAAAGCAGCAGTTCAAAGTGGAAGAAAAAGGATCAGTAGCCCATCCGAAACACACCCGAGGCCCCCGGGACCCCGTCTAATCATACATACAAGTCACATAACCTAACACGGACTCGCTTGAAGCTTCAAATCACCTAAAACAACATCGAAAGAACGAATCGAACCAAAAATCAAACTTATGAACTTTCAAATCTTCAAATAATGAAACTCATGCCGAAACCTATCAATTCATCTCGGAATGACGCTAAATTTTGCAGACAAGTTCAAAATGACAACGGAGTTGTTCCAACTTTCGAAATTACATTCCCACCCCGATTTCTCAAAAGTCAATTGTGGGTCAATCTTCTTCATTTTCCAACTTCAACTTTTGCCGAAATAGCTCAATTTACTCTACGGACCTCCAAATTTGAATCCAGACACGCGCCTAAGTCCAAAATCACCATACAAACCTGTTGAGATCATCCACGACCCATTCCAAGGTCGTTACCCAAAAGTCCAGTTCCGGTCAAATTTTCACTGTTCTAACTTCCAAAATAAGATTTCTTCTCTAAAATTGACTCCAAACCATCCGAAAACTAAATTCCACTATGTACGCAAGTCGATACTCATGTTCCGAAACTGCTCCAGACCTTAAGCCGCTGAACGGAACTTAATTTCTCAAAACGAGCGGTCGGATCATTACAACAAATTACCTTTAACTGTTACTCACGTTTTTTGAGGTAAACAATGTCAAGTAAACTATTTAAGTAACAAATTAAGGTTTTGATGTGTATTAGTTAACTACTCTATAATTGGGCAATAAGAATTAAAAATATATGTCATGTATTCATGGATTGGTGTAAGCACTGCATATGAAAATATTTTTATCCTCTATTAAGTACTAACTAATCTTTTGTAATTTGGGATGTTGATCCGATTAAATAAAATAATTTTTTTCTAGAATCAATGTAAATCGTTTAACTCTAAAGAGAGTTATACATCTTTTCTCAGACATCAAATTTGTATTTAGTTCATGACAACTTTCATCTGATAAGAAGCAGTTTAAGCTACGCTCTAGATCGAGCTTACGGGATCCATTAGGCTTTTGATAGTAACAACAAAAAAAATAGGGACAACTAACATAAACAGATCCGATTTATTGTTTAATTTTTTTAATTGGTATATATAAATTATATATTCTTTGATTATTTTTAATTTAAATATTAAAATGAAAAGTTAATTAGGTTTATTCTTCAAAAATATATTCAATTACATTGCTTTCGAAGGAATGAGGTCCCCTAAAATTTTTAATCTAATTTGGGATTCAGATCAGGTTAACATATGTTAATAAATCCAATTTCTTATTTCAATAAACTTTTTTAGCTTATATTACAATATTAGCATACTCAATATATTATTAGAATATGGGATTTAGAAAACTTTTCTACCTTGTATTCCAATAAACAAATGAATGAACGGTATATCTCATACATTTTTATCCAGTGAGGCACTTTTGATGATTTTTTAGTGTAACCCCTCTTATGTAATATAGAACTTGAATTATTATTAATATATCAAAAGGCAAGGACAAACGGTTTTAATGACAATTTGAAAAATAAAAAGAAAAATAGAACCGGCATGTATACTCATAATTTAAAAAAATTTTAGTTTTGTGAATATGACCTATTAAACGAAAAAGCACTTTTAATCTCTTTCGTTCGCATGGCTAGACCCTATCTATTCCACCATACCCTTAACTCAACCTTTTTGGCTTGAAAAATCAATCGGTTAAAGAATTTTTATCTTTCCATTTGGACTATTTAACTATTTTGCAGGATCAATTCCTTTCTGTCTAAATCAAAAGATATTCTTTGTTTTTCAAATTCATATCACACCAAAACCTGACCTGTTTTTCAATCCAAAAAATGTGACAACCCGACCCGTCTTCACGTGAGTTACCGTCCGTTTTCTCAATATTATGTTGCTCTATATTTCAAAGCAGTATTTGAGTTGACAGGATAGAATTTGATTGATTTTAAATGGAAATGAGATTTGAAAAGTCAACTGGAAGTTGACTATTTGATTAGAGGGCTCGGATGTGAATTCTGATGATTTGATTAGCTTCAGGGGATGATTTGCATCTTAGGAATGAAATCAGAATTGAATTTGAAGGTCCGGTGTAGAATTAGGCTTGAATTGGCGAAGTTTGAATTTTGCCGAATTCCGGTTGATAGGTGAGATTTTGATCCGAGGGTCGAAATGGAATTTCTAGAGTTATAGTAGCTCCGTTTGATGATTTCGGATACGCGTGCACAGTTTCGGTCCATTCGAAGGTGTTTAGGTCGAGTTTAATAGAATGTGCAATTCGAAAGTTATTAAGAAATTTAGGCTTTGATTTGAGGAAATTTGGGGATTTTGATGTTAACGTTAGCATTTTGATAATTCGAGCAAGTTTGAAAGAAGTAATAGATAATGTCTCTGCTTTTTGTTGAGGTCCCGGGGGCCTCAGGGTGAATTCAGATGGTTGAACGGACGATTACAAGCACATGGGGTCGGTTGTGTTGATCCTACACTTCTGTGCCCTTTTTGTGCACAGGTCAAAACCCAGGTTACGGACCGCATCTTTAGATCAGGAGTAATCCTTCAGTCCAGAGGCTCTGAGGTAGTTCGATGGCGTTCGCGGGCTCCAAGCCTCATCTATCTATTTCTTTCAGTTTGTTAAATTGTATCAAACAGACACGCTATGTAATTCTTTCAGACTATTATTTTTAGTACTCTTTAATTGTCCGTGAGTAGTGACATTAGATACTGGATAGAGACATGTTGTTAGCTTTCCGCATATTGTTTTCGTTATTGTTAACAGAAGACTTCCGCATGTTTTAATTAATAGTTCTAGTATTTGGTTTATTTTAGAGTTAAATATGTGGAAAGATTATGAAGGTTGGCTTGCCTAGCTTTGACAGTAGGCGCTATCACGACCCCCGATGGTGGGTAAATCTGGGTCTTGACACAGACGTTGTGAATGTTTAAAGAAATCGGATTTCGAAAGTTGTAGTTTTAACCCCATTTTGAATTGTTTTGAGCCTTTATGTCCTTTCTTTCCAACCCTATCCAAAAGCCCACATTACGGTCCAAAGAAAGACCTTTTGATCATTCTTTGATAAATGCCAAGTCAAGCAGGTAAGGTACAGGTGAAACACTCCGGTCCAAGTAAGAAAAATGAAAATGAGAGAGCCGGATTGATAAAAACCCTCACGGGTACTGCAAGGCGATGAATTTGAGAGAAAAGAAAATAAGAGTCTTAATGGTGAAAACCTTCACGGGCACTTTGTGGCGACGATAAGTTGACATAAAGAAGAAAATGAGAGAGGCTTGTTAGTGAAAACCCTTTCGGTACTACAAGTCGAATAAGGAATGTAAATCAGATTGGATAAGCGGAGCACCGAAACCCAGTTTCACGGCAAAAAGATACAACAAGAGCTGAACATTGGGTTTGATTAGCAGAATATCCACAGTTCCATGTCATGGTCGTTAGAGTTGGTATCCGCATTTGATAGGTTTCTACTTCGTAGGGTTTTCTTTAGGAATCATCTATTTACTTTGTCCTTCACTTCTTTCTCATGTTTTATTCACTTCCTCTTTCTGAGTCTGTTTGATCGCAACAAGTGAGAAATGACTTCAAAATTTTCCACCAGCTTTCCAATTGCACAAAATCGGGTCACAAGCTAATAAAAAAAAACAGGATAAAGGGTAATAGTCAACATGCTTTGGGGATCCTAGTGAAACACAAAGGTTTGGTGGATGTCGGTTCATGAGCAATGCAACAAATGGAGGATATTGGGTTTGAATGAAGAATAGATGTTTTCTATGAAGCGCAAGAACAATAGACCTCAAGGCCAAGGTCGTTGGATAAGTCAGGAAAGAACAACATATTGTAGGAGCAACAGACATGCCTTGGGATTCATAGCCGATAGGAAGGATAAAAATGTGGAAGTTTATGAATAATGAGTCTCCAAGAAAGGCGTAAATTATTAGCCAAGCTTCAAAGATGGTCGAACAATGCAATGAATGGAACAGAGGAAAGTAAAGCCATTCCCAGCAGGAGTACCACAACCAACCACCGCACTTTAATTTGACAGAATTTTCTTTGATTTGAAACAGGGGCACGGAAATGTTACTGATGGCGGAAAGATATGCTATAGGAAGATTGTCAAACTGGGGTAGAAAATTTTCTGTCGAGTCAAAAATTTTCTTGAAGTCGGGTACCAATCTGAAGAACGAAGGTCAACACAAGTTTTTTAGAGAAGGAAGTGGTTTTTTAAGGAGGACAACACTAGTTTCTAGGGAAGTGGTTCTTATGGAGGATAATTCAAGTTAGAAGGTAGTTAAAGCAAGTCCAGAGGAAAATGGTTAAAAGAAAAATCTATCTGATGAATCTTTCACCTGAGATGAAGAATCTTAGTCTGTTTAATCTTTCACCTAAGATGAAAATCTTAGTCTGTTAAAATTTTCACCTAATATAAAGAAATCTTAGTATGTTGAATCTTTCACCTAAGATAAAGGCATAATTTGGAAAATAAGGGAAGGCAGAATTTGAGTAAAAATAAAGGAAGGCATAAATTAAAGAAGGGGAAGCCAGAAGTCGGAAAAAAAAGAGAAAGGAAGGCGTAACTTGGGAACAAGAAAGGAAGGCAAATTTGGAAAGAAAGAAACTTGGAATTTGGAAAATTAAGAAAGATGAAGTCGAAAAATGACCTAACCTGATGAATTATCTCCTAGAGTCAAAATCTTAGTCTGTTGAATCTTTTTCCTAAGATGAAAATCTTAGTCTGATGAATTTTCACCTAGGATAAAAGATAAGAATCTTAGTCTGTTGAATCTTTCACCTAAGATGAAAATCTTAGTCTGATGAATTTTTCACCTAAGATAAAGATAAAAATCTTAGTCTGTTGAATCTTTCTCCTAAGATGAAAATATTAGTCTGATGAATTTTTTACTTTAGGTAAATTTAAATTTTAAGATACAATTTAGTCATTAAATATTTAACAAAAGTTGCATTTTAGTCTTATCACAATTCAAGTTTTTATTTCTTATTGGAATAGGGTAACAAGCCCCAGTTTTTCAAATTGGGGCAGAAAGTATTCTTTGTTTCTTTTATTTATGTGACGTCAGGAGCCCGCCTGGAGAACAGAGGAATACATTAAAGTTTTGAAGTCAGGAGCCAGCCTGGAGAGCAGTGGAATACATTCAAGTTTTGAAGTCAGGAGCCCGCCTGGAGAACAAAGGTATTACAGTTCAAGTTTTAGTTTTCAAATTCGTATTAGTATCCGGTAATAAACCCCAGTTTTCCAAACTGGGGCAGCAATGTTTCTTTATTTTGTCTATTTTTGTGAAGTCAGGAGCCCTCCTGGAGAACAGAGGAGTACAATCAAGTTTTGAAGTCAGGAGCCCGCCTGGAGAACAAAGGTATTACAATTCAAGTTTTAGTTTCAAATTCTCGAATCTTCAATCAAAGCATTTCGTCAAAGACACAACTCCGTCCAAACCACCCCAATTTAATACCCAGTGCTCTCCCGCGTCTCCTCTACTAGAATTTCCTATTGTCTTCCTTCAAACGTCACCAGAAATACTCGAAATTCGAATCACCAAGGAGGCGGAATCACCTCAAGGTTTTTTTGAGTCTGGTGTTTGATTTGAGCCACTGTATAACGTCTTTGTTTGTCCAATGAACAAACGATTAATGTTATTCCGTGGCTCGAATCGATTTGCTTTCAATCTCTTTCCCGGTCTGGCATAGGTAAGTTTTCGTGTTTAATTTTGTTTTGATTTAATTGTTCTTCTGTTTTTATTAGCAAATGTTGAGGGTTAGTTAGTCAAGACGTTTAATTTTAACTTAGTCTAATTTGCTATCAGCTTCAGCTTTGATGAAATCGTCGTCAATAACATGTTCATTGGTCAGAAGCGATTGTGATTTGGGTTTTGTAGGATTAATCATGCCAAGTCGTACTGTTTTGCTCAAATGTTTAATTATGTTCTATTAGTTTAAGTTTGGCTTCAAATCAGTAGTTATATAAGTTGTTCAAATTGGTTTGATACTCCTGTAATGTTATTTTGATTATCAATTGTCTTTCAAATCAGTGTTTATCCTTGAATATTTGTTAAGTCTAATTTAATTAATTTGGTTAAAGCTGTTTAATACCCATTATGATGAACTATAGTTAAACTTTAGCTGGGTTAAAAGGGTTGTGGTTGGGTGGTAATTCCAGGGTGAAAAGAAGGGTAGTTTAGGCTTGGGAAAGGGTAGTTTTATTAAGTTTAGTAATTTCAAAACCCGTGTAAGGATATTATAGGTATTTTGTTCTAGAATGGTACTTTAGTGTAGATTTTAGCATAATAGAGGTGCTTGCTTGTTTAGCAAGTTAAAAATAAAGAGACCAAATTGAAAATAATGAGGGACTAAAAGAGAAATCCAAAATTCAGATTTGGCACTCTTGTGTTGTCTATAAAAGGCATTTCATTTTCCTTGTTAAAGGGTCTTCTTCTTTTATCCATTTTTAGCTCAAAAACCTTTCCATTCTGAGTTTTTTTAGATCTAAAGAGCTTTCAAATTAAGAAAACCAAACAAAAAAAATAAGAAAAACTTCAAAAATACCAAAACAGCTACTGTTTCGTAGATAACTTAGCTCGACTTCGAATCCTTTTTCCAGTGTTTGTTTGTGGCTCCTGGTAATTGGTGGAATTTTGGGTTATATTTGGAAGTATTGTTGAGGTATAAGTGTTTCTGATTATTTGGGTCTGAATGCAAGTTTGTGTGAAGTTTATTTGTGGTTGAGGCACGATTGTTTGCTCATTCTGGCGGACTGTTGGGTGAAATCCTTATCTGGGCTGCGGTTGATCTGTTGATTGTAGCTATAGCTTAAAATTGCAGTTGAATATTTTTGCTACTTAACTGACCTCCAATTTTCTTTTGAAATTCAATTTCCAGGTACTTATCTGGCTTCATTCAAGTTGAGAAGATTCAAAGTAGAATTGTGGAAGTTTATAAATGTTTACACTTGATCTGTGAAGACTCATATTCCCTGTTTAGTTTAAAAGCATGAAATAGTTTGTTATTCACAATACATGGATTTGTAACTAAGTAGATCTTTCACGACAGTAACTTTGTATTGATTTCGAATTGATGTGAATAATTTACATTTGCATGATATGTTCTGCCCATAACCTTATACATTAGGCTTCATGTTAGTTCACATGCCAGTTCATATATCGTTGGACTTGAATCTGTACATTAGACTCAAATGCTATCATCTATCAATTTATTTGATTTCAAGTCAAATCGTTAGTTCATGGTATCTTTTGAATATAATTAATTGATTTAAAAAAATCTATGTTTCATGTGTATCAATTAAAATAATGGTGAACACTGCTGCTTGCCTCTCACGATGGCAGCTGTTCGAATTGCCGCCTGTATGGCCTTTGCTGGGATTCGATCCCACCGTCTCCCTATGCAGATGTTTTAGTTTTGGTATCGAGCCCAATTTTGGGCCCAGCTTCGAAGGCCTTCTTCCTGAAGCGATTGCACCGGCTCTATGGGTTCATTGGCACTTGATCCATTAATTGTAATATGACATTCAAGTTTCGAGTTAGATAGCGGGCTCAAGCTAAAAGGTTCGTCCTCTTGTTTGGGCCCGGACTTGAATTCGAAGCTCGAATTCTAATATAATTACTTAGGATTTTCTTTTACTTCTAGAGAAAAAAACATAAAAATAGAAAAAATATAGTCGCCTTTAGGTTTATCCTTTAAAATGAAATGAGACGAGCCTCCTCCAAGAAAACATAAAAAATACGGGGGCTTTGACAAAGGTTCAAAAATATTTAGAAAATCGGGAAGGGTCGTTTAGCAAATTTCACGACCCTCCCAAAACATAATAACGAGCTAGACTCTTTTAGACGCTATTCTAATACATGTTTTAAACGACATTCACTTTCTTTTTAATAAATATAGATTGAATAAAAGCAGTAAAAATTAAAAATTGGCACATAGGCTCTTCATGTAATGAAACCAGATAAATAGCTAAATGCAACAGTTAAGAGACCATGCTAGACCACGAAACCCGGGAATGGCCAATACCTTCTTCCGAGTTAACAGAATTCTTTAATCGGATTTATGGTTCACGAACTGTTAACAGAATCAAAATTGCCGCGGTTCGGGATTCAACACCGGTGACTTGGGACACCATTAATCTCCCAAGTGGCGACTCTGAATCTTTATAATAAATCCCTTTCGATTGTCACTTAAATTGGAAAAACTCCTTTACGCCGTTGTGAGGTGTGGTAAAAAAAGGAGGTGTGACAGATCTTATGACATACCAAGAGCTTTTGTTGACGTACTTCTCATGAATTGCATTCATGTATATTGACCCATGAATAGATGGCATTATATACGCATATATATATATATAATATATATATATATATATATATATATATATGGTATATGGGAAAAAGTTACAGCGTTATATACGCACCACCACCTGATCAGCTGGTATACATTGATGATTTTGCCCACAATGGATGAGATAATATAATGGGAGGCCTAATGATGTTATGAACACACAAACCTATGCACGACATAACATTCATACACATATGCATGATACTATAATTATTTCATGTTTTGCAGAGTTATCCAGACATAAATGTTGAGTCATTTACTCTATATTTCTTTCATGTATTTTATGTACTTAATTATGTGCCTTACATACTCGGTACATTATTTGTCCCGACATCCCTTTTTCCTGTAGACACTGCATTTCATGCCCACAAATCCCGATAGATAGGTTGAGAGTCCTCCAAGTAGGCTATCAGTTTAGCGGAAGAGGCCTGTACGCTCCATTTTCTCCCTTGTCGCTTGTTTGGTAAGTATGATTTAAATTCGTATTTTTTGGTATAGCAAGGCCCTGACCCGATGTTTATGTTAATTATGTACTCTTAGAGGCTTCTAGACAGATGCCATGTATTCAAATACTTGTACGGCCCTTTTGGCCTATGTTTTGAGTTTACAAATAACCATGTTGGCTGTATAGGCCCATATATCACAACTATAAGTTTTTATATCGGGTTTTATCTTTCCACATTGAGCACTCCCTGTTTATTCTAGTTAGCCCATGGTCGCTCGTTTGGCCCATATGCCAATGCAAGTACAATAAGAAAGATATGTTATACTAGTACTGTGTTAAGTAAGATCGGGTGCTCGTTGTGGCCCCTATGTTTGGGTTGTAACGATTCAGTTCATTCTATCAGTAGGGTTATCTCTTGTATGAAGGCTCGGCATATGGTCAAGAAGGGGTGTCTAGCTTATTTGGCTTATGTCTACGCTTCTAGTGCAGCGGCTCCTTCCACGGATTCAGTACCATTTGTCCGAGAGTTTCTAGAGGTATTTCTTGTAGACCTGTTAGGGATGCCACCCAACAGGAATATTGACTTTTGTATTGACTCGGTTCCGGGCACTCAGCCCTTTTCTATCCTGCCATACCATATGGCCTTCCAGAGTTAAAAGAGTTGAAATAACAGTTGCCAGATTTGCTTGATAAGGGCTTCATTAGACCTAGTGTTTCACTCTCGGTGTGCCTTTGTTATTTGTGAATAAAAAGGATGGTTCGATGAGGATGTGCATAAACTATCGGCAGTTGAACAAAGTCACTATAAAGAACAAGCATCCATTGTCAAGGATTAATGACTTATTTGATCAGCATTAGGGTGCCAAAGTGCTTCCGAATATCGATTTGAGGTTTGGCTGCCATCAGTCGAGTAGCAGGGCATCCGATGTCCCTAAGACAGCTTTTAGGACACGATATGGGCATCATGAGTTTCTAGTGATGTCACTTGGCATGAGAAATGCTCCAACAACATTTATGGATTTGATAAACCAGGTGTTCAAACTTTATTTAGTTTCTTTTGTGATTGTGTTTATTGATGATATCTTGTTCTACTCCCATAGTCGAGAGGTGCACGAGAAGCATCTTCGAATCGTACTTCAGACTCTAATATACAACAAATTATATGCTACATTTACGAGTTTTGGTAGGACTCAATCGCTTTCTTGGGGCACGTTGTATCAGCAGAGGGTGTTCAGGTAGATCCTAAGAAGATTGAGGTCATTCAGAACTAGCCTAGACCTACTTTCAGAGACATATATCCTGGGTTTCATGAGATTGGCGGGTTGTTACAGTCCTTTTGTGGAGGGGTTTTCATCTATAGCAGCCTCATTGACCAGGTTGACCCAAAAGGGTCCCCGTTTAGATGGTTGGATGAGTGTGAGGCGGCTTTTAGAACCTCAAGACAACTTTTACTACGGTATTGGTGTTGGTGTTGCCTATAGATGCAACATCTCATACGGTGTATTGTGATGCATCTCGTAGTGGTCTTAGTGTAGTATCGATGCAATGTGGAAAGGTAAATGTATATGCTTCGCAAAAGCTGAAGATTCACGAGAAGAATTACCCCGTTCATGACCTAGAGCTGGAAGCCATTGTTCATGCACTGAATATTTGGAGGCATTATCTTTACGGTGTGCCATATGAGGTATTCACAGGTCATTAGAGCTTACAGTATTTGTTCAAGTAGAAAGAGCTCAATCTAAGGTAGAGAAGGTGGTTGGAGTTATTTAAAGACTATGATATCACTATCTTTTATCATCTCGCGAAGGCCAACATGGTGGTTGATTCTTTGAGTAGCAAGTCAGCTAGTATGGGCATCCTCGTGTACTTTCTAGTCGGTGACAGACTGCTTGCATTAGATGTTCAGGCCATGGCCAGTCAGTTTGTGAGGTTGGATATTTTTGACCCAGCATGTTCTAGCTCGTACAGTTTCTCAGTCTTCCTTGTTTGAGTGTATCAGATATTTGTAGTATGACGACTCTAATCTGCCTGTCCTTAGGGTCACAGTGTGGCACGATGGTGCCAAGCAGGTTACTGTTAGAGATGATGGAGTTTTGAGGATGCATGGCCGTATTTGTATGCCTAATGTGGATGGACTTCGTGAGTTCATTATTGAGGAGGCACAAAGTTCCTGGTTCTATTCATCCAGGCACTTCCAAGATGTATTAGGATTTACGGCAGCATTATTGGCGGAGGAAAATGAAGAAAGATATCATTACATATGTGTCTCTGTGTCTAAATTATCAGTAGGTAAAATATGAGCATTAAAGACCAGATAGTTTGCTTCAGAAGTTAGAGATTCCTGAGTGGAAGAGGGATCGTATCACAATTGGTTTTGTTGTTGGATTCGCACGGACTCCAATGAAGTTCAATGCAGTTTGGGTCATTGTGGACAGGCTGATCAAGTCAACACATTTTATTCCTATGGTAGTTACTTATTCTTCAGAGTGGTTGACAGAGGAGTTATGCCGACCATTGAGTTCGTGATTTTGCATTCATGGTCGGAGAGAGACTGTTGCTTTGGGTGTCACCCATAAAGGGCGTAATAAGTTTCGGAAAGAAGGGCAAGTTGAGCCCTAGATATATCGTGCCTTTTGACATTCTTGAGAGAGTGGGAGAAGTGGCTTACAGACTTGCATTGCCACCTAGTTTATTAGTGGTCCATCCATTGTTCCATGTGTCCATGCTTCAGATGTATCACGGTGATCCATACCACTTTATTATTGTCCAATTGGACAAGGATTTGGTCTATGAGGATGAACAGGTGGCTTTTCTAGCCTGACAGGTTCATCAGTTGAGATCAAAGAGTTATCCTTCAGTTCTAGTACAGTAGAGAGGTCAGCTACTTGGGAGTCTGCGGTAGACATTATGAGTAGATATCCCCACCTTTTCACTTGCTCAGGTACCTTTCTATGTCCGTTCAAGGATGATCGATTGTTTTAGAGATGAATATTGTGATGATCTGATAGGTCATCGCATGTTTTAGAATTTAATTCTATGTTTCGAAGCCTTAAGTATCTTAATTTAGCCTTCCTCAATTTGCGTGCGCAGTCCAGGTGTTTTTCTGGAATGCTTATATGCTAAAACTGATAAAAATAAGAATTTTTTCCTTAAAAGCTAATTTTAGTTGAATTCGGTCAATGTTTTGAGTAAACAGATCCAGACCCATGTTCTAACGATCTCGGTGGGTCTGTACTGAAATATGGTACCTGGGCGTATACCCAAAATCTAATTTGGAGGTCCCTAGCTTGAGTTATGAACTTTTGTTGAAAATTAAAAGTGTGTAAATCTAATAATTTTTAAGAATTGATCAATGTTTGTCCTTGTTGATATCGAGCCTGTATTTTTGTTCCAGAGCTCGGCACAAGTCCAATATAATAATTAATACTTTTTTGTAAAATTTGGTGAGAAATGGAATTGTTTTGATGTGATTCGAACGTCCGGTTGAGAAATTAGGAGTTTCAAAGTTCTTGAAAATTTCATTCGATTTGGTGCTAAATTCGTAGTTCTAGGTGTTATTTTGGCGATTTTATCGCTCGAGCAAGTTCATATGATGTTTTAGACTTGTGTGCATGTTTATTTTAAAGCCCCGAGGGCTCGCGTGAGCTTCGCATTGGCTTTAGAGTGGCATTGGACTTAGAATCATAGCTGGTGCAGGTTTCATCTGGTGCTGGACTGCAGACTTCGCAAATGCGATGCAAATGCAAGCCTCTCCTTTGCGAAGGACACTTCGCATTTGCGAGCATGGGCTGGGACTGGGATTCTTGCATTTTCAAGATTTCTATCGCATTTGCGGCAGTTTCATGTCCTCACTTGTGAACAAATGATTCGCATTTGTGAAGGCAGAAGAGATGCGAGAAGTTTGCATTTGCAAAGCTTTCCTCGCATTTGCGAAGACCAGGTTGCATTTGCAACATAGACGCGATTTTCTCCGATTCTTCAAAGTTTCAAATCCTATAACACAAGAGGTGATTTTCCAAAGAACTTCTCTTCCCAAAATCATAGATAAGTGATTCTAAGCTAGTTTGTTTCAATCTTTCACTACATTGTGCAATATTTTATCTTGAATCTAAGGTTATCATGGTGGAATTGGGAATTTTTGGATAGAAATTAGGGATTTCAAAAATTGGGGATTTAGACTTCAGATTGAGGTCAGATTCCAAAAATAATTATATATATGGGCTCGGGGGTGAATTTTTAATCGGGTTTTGGAGTTTGGACCAAGCGGGCCCGGGTGTTGACTTTTATTGACTTTTTAATTAATAGCCTAAATTGAATCCTCTGCAATCGTAGGTAGTTTCTATGGCTTAATTTGAATTATTTGGTTGGTAATTTGTTAGATTCTAGTGGTCCGGAGGCTTGTTTGAAGGGAAAGCTGTGGTTGAGTTTTGAGTTTGACTGTTAGAGCGAGGTAATTGTCGTTGTTATCCTTGGCTTGAGGGATTAGGAATTATTTGCTTATTTGCTATGTATTTGAATATTAGGCACAACGTATTGGTGAAGTGACAAGTACTTATGCGTTATTGTCAAGTTATAGCACGCGAATGGGTCTTATTCTTGTAATTGCTGCTTTATCTGGTCATATTATCCATGCTTAGATTAGCTACTTGTTATGTTGAGAATTCTTATCATGTTTACGGACCTTGGTATCGATTGGGTATTGTTTCAAAGTTGAGGTTGGTGTTGTGGCACCAAATGTTGAAGTGATACTTGTTATCGTCATTTCTATCTCCATGTTATTATTGTTTATTTATTTAGTGAGGGAGTGTTTTAATGCACAAAGGGTGATGTCGTGCCATATCTGTGAGTGATAATAAACGAATGGTGTTGTCGTACCATATTACGAGTGTTAATGCACGAAGGGTGATGCCGTGCCATGTTATGAGAGAGTTAATACATGAAGGGTGATGTCGTGTCATTTCTATTATTTTGTATGATGAGCTGAGAATAAAATCATGAAGGGTGATACAGTTGTGTAAGGCATATTGATTGATCAAGTTCTTATCACTGCTTTGACTCTTTTTCTTTTGATCCCCTCAGCATGTCCTCCTCCTAATATTAATTTCCTTATTTCTTTTATTGCTGTTAATGGTATAAATATTGCTATACTGCACAAGTTTGTTTTGTGGTTGTCTTGTCTTAGCCTCATCACTATTTTACCGAGGTTAGGCTCGACATTTACCCGTACAATGGGGCCGGTTTTACTGATAATGCACTCCGCACTTTCTGTGCAGATTTCGGTACTGGTCTTAGCTGGCTATTAGGATAGCTGCTAAGTGCACTTGATCGGAGACCCAAGGTAGACCTGTTGGCCTCCGCGGGCTCTGGTGTCCCCTTCTCTATATTCTCTTTACTATTTCTTTGTAGAATAATATTAGAAGTTCGTGAATTTGGACCCCAGATTCTGGGTAGCATTATGTAATGAGTTTGTTATGAATTTCCGTAATCATTTTAATTTGTTCTGGTTTAATTGTTTTTAATCATTGAAAGGTTTAAGAATTGGCTTAATGATCTCTAACATTGGTTTGCCTAACAAGTGAAATGTCAAGCACCATTACGATCGCGACAGTGGGAATTCTGGGTCGTGACATAGCAAGATTCGCTTCATGGGAAAGATAATAAACACTACAGACACGAATTGGTACTGGGTGCAAGATAACTATGTTTCATTCTAAAGGAATATTTGCTTTGCCTTCGGGACAAAGGTTAGTAGTACATGGATATCCGGGTATGAAACTATTGGGGGAAACATCGGAAAGCCAAGATCTCCAGAAAGCGATATAGAGTATCCAAGCATCTCGGTATCACATTGACAGAATTGGTTCTTTGATATCAGTGGCTATCAATTCAAATTACTTAGGGCATTCAAGCCACAAACAGACCACCACTTTTAAAAACTCAAAATTTTTCTTTGTTTGAAGTGGGAACAAAGCAACGCAAAATGGCAATTCTCAAAGGACGAATGTCACTAAAGGCAACTTCCTCAAAATATCCATTTTCTTTTATTCTTAGCATTCATCACTACTGTTTATACCTCCCATTTTCATAGCTTAACCCATGTAGAACTTTTTATCCAGGGGAGATCCATCTCCTATTTTTAGGTAGAAGTACTCTTTGCTCAGGCTGTTTTACGTAGCTTAACTCAAGTAGAACCTTTAATGCTATGGGGATCCAGATCATATTTTCATAAAGAAGTACCATTTGTTCATGCTGTTTTACGTAACTTAACTCAGGTAGAACCTTTTCGCCTAAGGGAATCCAGCTTATATTTTCGGGTAGAAGTACTATTCGCTTAGGCTATTTTACGTAGCTTAACTCGGGTAGAACCTCTTCTCCTAGGGTGTCCATCTCCTATTTTCGGGTCAAAGTACTCCTCGCTTCGGCTATTTTAGATATCTTAACTTGAGTACAACCTTTACACCTAGGGGGATCTGGCTCATATTTCCGAGTAGAAGTACTATTCTCTCAAGCTATTTTACGTAGCTTAACTCGAATAGAACCTTTTCTCCTAGGGGGATCGAGCTCATATTTCCAGGTAGAAGTACTCTTCGCTCATGCTATTTTGCACAGTTTGACTTAGGTAGAACCTTTTTTGCCTAGAGGGATGCATGTTTTCTATAATATGGGGCACCAACCCCTAGTTACATTCCTTTAATGATACATGCACCGACCTATGTTACATTTCCTTTAAGTAATATAGGGCGCCAACCCCTTGCTTTTCTCTAACAACTCACAAAATTTTCGGAGTGTCAAACTGGGGTAGAAAAGTTTGTTCATTTTACTCGTCTTTGATGTCTTTGCAGGCCCTTCCGCAGAGCACAAGTGATGATTAAAGCTTGCAGTTTCAGTTCTCATTAGAAGAAAAAGATTTTTTACAAAATAGTTGGAGATAGCTTTGATAATTTGTTAGCGACCCAGCGTCTCAAGATCTATCTTCTCAATTTTGGATTAGGAAAGAGAGAAACTAAGATTGAATCATAATCATTTCTTCAAAGAGCATCAAGAGCGAGCGAGTCAGGAATCAAGATTTGACTTAAGAAGACAAATAGATAGGAATTTTGTCTCTTAGCTTGCAGGCATATGCAGTTCTCTATATAGTTCTCTTCTATTTTTCTTTTGATGTAAGAAGCAAGTGATAGTAACATCATCAACAACAACAACAACAACAACAGTAGTCTTAACTCCAGTATCCGGTAGTCCCAGCTACCAAACTTTCCCAGAACTATAATGACCCAATTCCTTTATAGCCAAAGATATGTAGGCAACCTCAGAGGCATGATTCAGTCACGTTTTTCATAATGCTTTCATTAGAGCCATAGGTGAGCAAAATTTTGTCTTGGAATTCACTATCTTTGCACGAAAACTCTTCATGTTCTCTAGAAAAGAGGGGCAGCTATAAATGATTATATTTTGACCATATTTTTCTATTTGATTTTTGTTTTATTAATTTAAAGTGCAATAATCGAATGGTGAAGAATGGGACAATTAGTTTTTGCTTCATCACTTGCGCTAAAAGCATGCAAAATCAGTGTCCCAATCCTTCTGAACCGGCCAAACCTAGGCTTATCTGAGGGAGCCTTAAAACAACGTAGTTTCAAGTTGAAACTATAGTTTTGTTTAATGAATCAGAGATCCAATCCCATCCATCCATAGCCTTCTTGAACCAATCTTCACGACCCAAACCCCTATCTGGTAGTGATGGCGCCTCTCGTGAAGACAAGGCCAGCCAACTAACCCATTTCGCCTTTTCAGAATAGTTAATATTAATAAACAGTTTTAGTATGATTAAATAACCACAAACTAAGCAAAAGATTTCTGTATAAAGTGCGGAATACATCCCAAACACAGCCAGATACCGGGGTGTCACAAGTTACGAGCATCTATTTGAGTATAAATACAACTACAAGGTCTAAAATGCACAAAACATTACTGATGAATGAAAAGGGAAAGTGGTGTTGCGAACGCTGGCTGCCACCTTGTGAAACTCCAATAACTCAGCCTCCGATAAGCACAAGACCCGCTACCGGGGGAATAAATACTTGCATCTGTGCACGAGGTGCAGGGAGTAAAGTGAGTACTCCAACTCAGTGAGTAATAAAGGTGAATAACAACTGAGCAATAAGAAATCACGTAAAGGAAATCAACACGTTGTATAGAAGCAGTGTAAAACCTTTTTGAGAAAAAGCAATGAAGAGGTGAAATCTTTATAAACACCTTAGCTCAGTTTAAACCTCTTTGAAAATAACGTTTTCAACAGTTATGCAAATGAATGCAAAATAGTTAATACCGAGGTCAGCTCCAGGGATAGTGTCATCAGGACCATCTGAGTCTTATGCTCACTCATCAGCTAGTGCACCATCATCTGTGCACCGTTTCCAGTAGAGTAGCCCATCGGGGCCAGGTTCAGACAGCAGGAGGCCTTGCCAGTTCAGTCATTCGGGGATAAGACCTCGACATCAGGGAGGTATATGTCCCAAGGTGGGAGATTTCATAAGAGGCCTATTACTTGGATGCTCCTGCGTGTTAAAATTGTGGGGTGAGAGGTCACATACAGCGGGACTGATGTGCGCCCAGACATGGCACGGGTAGGGGACTTGCTCAACCATCCAGTTCATCAGTTGCTACGTCATCAGTGCGCTCTCCAGTGCCAGCAGGGCGCATAGAAAATCCGCCCCTCGGGCACAAATACCATAGTATAACATGTAAAATGACAAGTAAATGTGAAAGTTGAATGTATAAAGGTTTTCCCCTCGGGTAATATCTCAAAACAGTACTATCCCCTTGGACTCACTCTCAGAACAATATCAACCACTCGGGCTCACTCTCAGAACAGTACCGGCCCCTCGGGCTCACTCTCAGATCACAATATCAGCCTATCGGGCTGACTCTCAGATCATAATGGGTGTCTGCGCTCACTTGGGATGTGCAGACTCAGAAGGGGCCCCGTACGGCTCAAGCGCAATATCAAGCCATCTCATGGCATCAAATCTCAGCTCTCGGCTTCACATCACTCAAGCCACCTCGTGGCATTTATATGTATCTCAGGCCATCGGCCTCATATCACTCAGTGCATTCTCGCATCTGGCCCTCGGCCACACTCAGTCACTAAAATCATCACAAGCCCCTCGGGTATTAGTAAAACTGTAGTTCTCAGCCCAAAATATCGTTTAAGTCTCAAAACTAAGTAAAAGTGGTTGAATTGTAAAACAGTGCAAAGTAGCATGACTGAGTTCATGAAATAAGTCAATACAGTAAGGAAATACTGATAAAACCCCCCCGAAGGGTTTAAATAGTTGGCCCGAAGGGTTCAAATATGGAAATCATCCCAAATCATGACGATAACAAATAAGTTTTAGTCAACTACGTAGTAAAATCATCAATCGGGACGGACCAAGTTACAATTACCAGTCGTAAACGACCCCACGCTCATCATCAAGCGCATATCTCACCTCAATATAGCACTACGATGTGCAAATTCGGGGTTTAAAACCCTCAGAATATCATTTACAATAATTACTCACCTCGATCCGGTCCAAACTTTAGCCTGGGCGATGCCTCGCCAGCGTGAATCGACCTCCGGATGCTCCAAATCTAGCCACAATTAATACATAATTATTAAAATATTATAAGAGAGCGAAGTCCACTCGAAAATATCAAATTTAACATCAAAATCCCGAAATTGCTCAAACCTTGCCCCCGGGTCCACACTTTGGAATTCGACGAAACTCACAAAATCCGACAACCCATTCAACCACAAGTCCAACTATTCAAAAATTACTAAATTTCGATAACAATTCAGCCTCCAAATCATTAAATCTTATTTTCAAATTCCTAGGTTCAAATCTCCAATTTATACCTCAAAAACATATAATCTAGTTGTATTATTCGATGATAATTCAATATTATGGAGTAGAAATGACCACAAGTAACTTACCTCAAGATTTTCTATGATTTATTGCTCGAAAATCGCCCCAAGCCATGTTCTTTCACAATAAAATGAAAATAACCAACAAAAACCAGAACAGCATTAATAACCCGATTCTGGTCGCTAAAAGACCCATTCCCATCGCTAAAAGTCCCAAATCTGTTCGCTAAAAGTGCGTACCAGATCCTGTTGCACAAGCAATATTTATTTCCACTAAAAAGGCTCTAACTCCACCATACAAACTCGGAATTTGATGATTCTTGTTCCTACGAGTTACAAATAATTGACATAATCCTTCAATCAAAACTAAATTCGGAGCTCGTTTGCTCAGCGCGATTTCCATTGCGCTCGTTAAATAATTAACTCATAATTCGCGTCAAAAACTCAATCGCAACTTGATGAAATTAGACTAAACTTTGCACGACACTCCTACAATTCATTACAAAAATTTTGGAAGTCTGAAAATCAAATTTCGATCCGTAGAACTAAAAATTGACCTTTAGATCATTACGTGCTTATAATCAAAATGCCAAAATCTTTCAAACTCTTCCAAAACATATTCGAGCCTCTGGGACCCCGACCAAACATGCCAACACACCCCATAACATAATTCAAACTTGTTCCAACCTTCGGAACACTGACAAAAAAATCAAAACATCAAATCACCCTCATATTCAAGCCTAAGAATTCCAAAACTTCTGAATTCTGAATTCGATCAAAAAGTCTATCAAACCTCGTTCGAATGACTGAAATTTTGCACACATATCACAAATGAGACAACAGACCTACTCCTATTTTCGGAATTTCATTCCATCCCTCGATATCAAAATCTCACCTATCAACCGGAAAATGTCGAAATCTCAATTTCGCCAATTCAAGCCTAAACCTTCCATGGACTTTCAAAATGCATTTCGATCACATTTCTATGTCCAAAATCACCTAACAGAGCTAGAAAAATTTAAAAGTTCCAATCCGAGGTCAAATACAAATAAGTCAAATCTTGGTCAAACCTTTCAAATTTCAAGCTTCAACTGAGAACTGTTCTTCCAAATTCATTCTGATTTACCTGAAACCCAACACCAATGATTTACATAAGTCATAATACACCACATGGGGCAATTCATGCCCGAAAACTGGCGAGCGAAGAGTAAAAGCTCAAAATAACCGGTCAGATCTTTACACCAGTAATCTATGATAAATCTCCTAACTAGGTATTTAAAGCCTTTACCCCCACAATTTTGCCCTATTATCCCCTTATTTCTTCCCTTCTTCCTCTCCCTATCTAGACTCTCCCCTCTCTCCCTGCTGCCGCCGCCCCAATGTCGGTTTGCTCCGCCGCTGGAAATCGCCCACCGATGGCGGCCTTCATCCAAACCACCCTAAAATTTTACCATTTCTTCCTTTCAACCTCCTCTACATGACTCCAAGCCTCAAATCCTCTAAATCAAAACCAATCTCCGTCGATCTAATCCCAACCGAAACCCTAGCCGCCCTAATATTCCTTCTTTCTTTCTCAAGTTCGCAAAAAATCCACCAACCCTACCCCACAAAATATACATGAACGGATAGAGCTCCACGATACCTACACTCTCCCCTCCCCCTAATTTTACCCACAAACGTCGTCGCTCCACCACTGCCGACCTCCGTGCACCACCACAGCTACTGCCCTAACCATCTTAGCCTTCTGTTTTAAAATACATTCTACCTAGGAACCCTCGTTTCCTTTTGGTATGACACCGAATTCATTGAATTTAGCATCTACCAAAATGAAACGACCGTTCCAAGGTCAGACATACCATTGTTCGAGGTCCCCGACATCTCTTTGTTGCTGGATTTAGCCTTGACTTTTCCTCGTATGTAAAATCCTGGCTCCCTTTCTTTTTATTTTCTTTTTTTCCTTTTCTGTTTTTGTTTTGAGTTTAGGTTTAGGTTTCGTTTGTTTTCTTTCCTTTTTTGGTCATTGTTGATTCATTTGGCTGCATTAGTGTATTTTGAAATGGTCGTATTGTCTAGTCGTTAGTCGTTTGTTGCTATTAATTGTTGTCTGATATTGCAAAAATGTTATGTTTAATTCTGTTTAGTGTAATAGGTCATAGTTTCGGTCGCTCCACGTTAATAAGCATTGGTTGAAATGATTTTAATCTAGTTCGTTTAAATGCTCAATTTGGTTGCAATCCAAGTATGTTTGCCTTATCAATTTAATCAATTCTAGTTAGTTGTTTCTTGATTTGTTTTGAATTACATAGGTTGGTACCGATATTGTAAAGCTTAAGTTTAGGTAATTTATCAGAAAATAGAGAAGTCCGGAACCAAAATATGGTTCTTTTAAATTCAAAATATTTAAATAAGTATAAAAAAAATTACCAAACTATATATAACGCCACAAAACAGTAACGATATAAAAAAAAGCTGCTACAAACCTGTATAGCACGATAAAAATGGCGCTATATACTTTTTGTCCTGGCCCCACCATCTTTTCACATAACTACATAGGTTGCCCCCAAGTTGCAATCTCCACTCACCATTAATCAGTCCTTTGTCCCTTTCTTGTCTCTTTCTTTCTTCTAGCCTTTACTTTCTTTCAATCTAGACTCAAATGTCCATATTCATAAAATAATAATGTCTCAACATTTTTATGGGGTGGTGAGACTTTAGGTATGAGCTGTTCTCAACATTTTACACAAAATTTCAGTTCGATTTTTTTTAAAAAAATAGAAAATAGTTTCTTTTGTTGGATTTTTCCTGTGTGAAAATTTGGTTTATTATTTGTTTTTGTCAGGCATGCGCTTATTTGTTTATTTTATTTGTATTTTAAATATTAAGTGGCCATAAAAAAAGAAGAAGAAGAGAAAATTGAAAGAAAGAAAGTAAACAGAGGCAAAATATAGAGAAAATGAAAGAAGTTGGGATTTGTTAAACAAAAAAAGGAAAACAGAGTGAAAGAAGTTGCGGGAAAAGGAAAATCAATTCATCCTTTTTTGGCTTTTACATTAAGATAACAAGTGCAAGAAATTAATTTCGTGAACTTTTGTTTTTCTTTTTGATAAAAAAGTTGTGTGTTTATCTATGCAAAAATATTGGCAATGATTTTTTCCTAACAAATAAGAAGGAAAATTGTAATCATAAAATTAAAACTGCGCTAAATATAGATGAAAACAAATACGTGAGAATATAGCACATAGATATAGACATACAATTTTGGAAAGGGTCACATTTGCTCACATTGTAAATGTGAAAAGGTGATGGGACAGGAAACGGTCACATTTGCTCACATATAGCGCCATTATTAATGGCGCTATGTCAGTGCGTCAACTTTTTATTAATATAGCGTTATAAATAGTGGCGTTATATATAATGCCACAATTTGTGACGTTATATATAGTTTGGTCACCTTTTTTTTATATTTATTTACGTATTTTGTGTCAAAAAGAGTCACATTTTCATTTCGAACTCTAAAATAGAGTACTAGTAGCCTACTTTTTAGTAGTAGGATGGCTGAAATGACCCTTTCCTCATTGCTTATGCTATAGCAGATTCATTTTGGACAGCTTCTGAACAGTACTTAGTACATAAAATCAGTAGACCAAAATTTGTTGAAGAAGTGACTTTTTTTGCCTACTTAACACATTCTAACACAATACTAATTTATGAGTTTATTATTATTAGCTTATATTGATTTGACTGTAGTTTGGATAAATGCTTAAATAAATGTGTTTGAAGTACATTTAGGTCCTTAATCAATAGATCGTTTTTCATTAATGTCAAGATTCCATACGCAGGCTAATATGAGTTTTATTTCATCTCTTCTCCGCTATATATTTATTTTGTTGTTCATACAATTTCGTTCAGTCATTACATGATGTTACCAGCTTTCACTAATTACTGTTTGTTCTAAGCATGGTTTTGACCATTTTGACCTTGGTTAATTACATAAGCAAATAAAAAAGGCAGTAGATTTGAAGTATGAAATAAATAGATGGACTGTTGAAGCTGAAATAACTTTACAACTTAGTCTCCTTAATGGCTAATTTAAAAGCTAGGCAATTAATAGACGTGTTTTAATTTTACGGGCGTAATATTTTTTCATTAAATTAATTTAATAATCTCATCTCATATCCAATAGGTTTAATTAATTTTTTAGTTAATTAATTCTCATAATTGCGAATTCGCTTTCATAGTGCGATCGTAACTTTTAATAAACTTCAAAACTAATTTGTTCGGATATAGTAATTTTACAAAAAAATAATAACGTACTAATAATCTTTGTCATAACTGCGGATTCGGTTATGATAAAATTAATAAAATTCGTCTCGGTCGCATATTTGCTTGCGTGGTGTGGTTAAGGCAATTTAATATTATTCAAACTTCTTTAATAATTTTAATAATTAAAGCAGATAAGTAAAACATGAAAATTCAATTAAACGCAGTTTGTCAAAAATTAATTCAAGCCACTTTTACTCAATAAAGTGACCGTGATAGAACCACGGTACCGGGGAATGCTTTACCTCTTCTCTCTGGTCAACAAAATTTCTTACCCGGACTTTATTTTTGCAGACCAATTAATAATAAATTGAAATCTTCCTTTGACTAGGAATTCAAATAAAAGCTGACTTGGAATCCCGAAAAATCAATTCCAAACGGTTGCTCTGTAAATAAAATAATCTCTACTCAAGTTTGTCAATTTAATTGGAAAAACTCCTTAACCTACAACAATCCATAATAAATATTATTTTGGGGTAAAAAGGGGTGTGACAGAAACCTAACATTTAATTCTATAATTATCTTAATATAACATACTTCCTAAACAAACAGAAAAAAACACATAATTTAGATAATTCAAGGTTAGATATGCTTAGGTCTACTATCACAAAAATCAAATCAGAATTTACCAATAATTTATGTATCAAAAGTACAATTATCTTTAATCAAAAGTGTTCGGGGTAAGGTAATATTTTCCGCAAAAAATATGTAACATGAATTTGGTCCATTATCCGCAAAAAATAGTAATGATGCACAATTTTGACCATCCTCTCGGCAAGTTCTCATGGGATTGAAATTGTGATCTCATCATTAGTAGGTTCAGATTCAATTTTTTGAAACTAATAAAAGTACAAGTTATTGTCAAGGAAGATTTTCTACTTGCACTCAGTTTGAATATGACAGATCCATCTAACAGAGATTAAACTCTGTATACTGAAAGAACAATTTATTGTCAAAGTAGATATTTATAGTTGCATTAAGTTTGAATTTCACAGAACGTTCAAATACTTCAAACAGTTTATTTATTGTTTACAATTATATCACTTACCTATTGAAATGTAAGGACTTAAGCTCAATTATTCAAGTGTACTAGTAAAGTTTTCATTTGCATAAGTGTCCATTGACGCCGTAAGCATGTCCTGTGCACAAATTGTCCCCAGAAATGTGAATTAAACAAATTTATGTAGTAACAACCACAAACAAAAAACAACAACTATTACATCTTAATTCAAAACAAGTTGAGATTAGTCATATGAATGCTCCGCTTATGTGAGCTTGCTCATTTGAAGTAGTAGGTTGACAACCAACATAAAACTAGTCAATGTATAATGAATCCTCATAGTACAGTCAGATCTCTCTATAACATCATACCTATAAAGAACCAAGTTTTTCTCGGAACCGATTTTCATATTATATTATAATATGTATTCACTATAACACTACTACTCTATAACAACCAAAATATATAGGATCAAATAACGTTGTTATAGGGAGGTTCAAAAAACTAAAGTTTTAACAAATACAAAAATTTCTATACACATTTTTCAATGCTAGCATCTGTTTGTAAATTAATCACCAACTAAATATTGATTCAATGAAATTATAAATACCAATACAGCTTTGATATGACGGCGATCGAACTCGAATCCAGCTTCACCAGATTGCATAATGGCCATCATGGTATCTACAAAATCCTCAGTTTCCCTATGTTCCTTAGACTGAACATGTTCTTCAATAATCTTCTCAAGAAATTCATCAAAAACCTTTGAAAGAGCCTTTAGCCTACCGGTAAGTCCCTCAGGATCCAAAAATCCAAGAAAAGGAAAGAAATCACCAAGATTTGGTGTTGCAGCTAAATGTACAACTTCTTGAACTATAGATTTAAAACCCTTTTTGTCCAAATCTTCATCCATAAACTTTTTACCAAAAACCATTAAACAACTCAAGTTTGCATTCAAGGATGAAACTTAGCACTAAGATCAACAGCAACACCATCTTGAGCAATCTGTTTGATTGATTTAGCCAGAATGGAAACTTCTTCCTTTCTTGAAGATTGATATGAATTAATCTTTCGACGAGTCAGAAGTTGCAAAGTACATAATTTTCTCATGTTCCTCCAATAAGATCCATATTTGAAGAAAATCAAGTTTCTTTGGCCATAACTTATATATTGAGAGGCCTCGTGATGAGGTCTACTAGCAAATACATGATCATAAGTCTTGAGGACTTTTTCAACTGTCTCAGGGGAAGAAACAACACTTGTTGGTACCAACCCAAATCGCAAGTACATAAAAGGGCCATATTCGTTGGCTAATTTGTAAAAATCTTGGTGTGCATTTTTACCTATGTGGAAATTGTTAGATATATGGACTTATATCTACATACATATGAACAATATATGGATTAATTATATGTTATGTGATATCTTTTGGTTTGGCCTAAATTGGTGGTCTTATGGACATTATTAAGGGGGCCAATATATTGTCATATAAAGTGTATGACTAATGTGTAGATACCCAAAATGGTAACCTTAGTTAATGATGGGCTAACTAAGGTTACATATATATAACCATGGTTACATGCTTATGACTTTTGAGTTTCATAACTCATGTGTTATAAGTGGGGGTTATGGTTCCCATAAGAATGCAAGACATTCTCTTCTTCTTCCACCCATTGAGAGAGAGAACCATTGTTGTCTTGCATATCAAGTGGAAAACCATTCTCCATTTTTGGTCTGAGATAAATTCTTGTGAAAGCCAATACTTCAAGAAGGACAATCTTCAAGAAGGATCAAGGAGCTTTCAAAGCCAAACATTTGGACAATCATCAAGAAGGACTAAGGATTTCCACTTATGGATTCAGGTACGCTTCCGCTTATGTTGTTATTCCAAATAATTCGATATGAAGGCTATTATATTTTAGTCGGATATATAATCCTAACAATTGGTATCAGAGCCTCCTTCATATTTGGATTATTTGGAAGTTCATGAAATCCATGTTATATAAAACTTCATATTTAAGATAGAATTTTGATTATGAAATTCTAGTACCATGATATAGCATGATTTCATGAATATTATGTTGTTGATGAACTTTGGTGTTTCAATATCTTGTTATCTCTATATGAATTGAAATATTGAAGTTTGCAAAATTTTGGTTATTGAACAACAAGAAACGTAAACAAGGAATTGTTGCTACAAATAACCTTCAGTGACGGCAACTCCAGTTTCCAGTTTCAATACATAGTCGCCACTAATAGATTTAGCGGCGACTTCTATGGGTTTAGTGGCAGCGTTCGTCGCCGCAAAAGGTACTGGAATAAATTTTAAAGTTCATCAAAATTTTGCAAAACAGTAACAAAGAATAATCGATTATTTTTTTTAAATAGTCGATTATTGCACTTAGTTCATCAAAATTTTTTGAAACAGAACCTGAGGATAATCGATTATTGTTAAAATAATCGATTATCTGGAGTTTTTTCAGCAAAATTGGAAATTCCAGAGAGCCAAGATAATCGATTATCCTATTAGGATAATCGATTATCCTAGTTTTTCAGCAAAATTTGAGATTCCAGAAGGCCCAGATAATCGATTATCAGGCTCAGATAATCGATTATCTGGCAATAAATTGCAGAAACGTTTTGTTTTCTGGCAGTTTAATGAGGACATAATGTAGGAAACGTTTTTCATATTTAAAGAAACGTTTTAAGTATTAATCAGATTTTAATTGTACATTAATTATATGTCAATTAATATTAAGTTTTTATTATTATTAATGTTTTATATATTAATATTCAGTTTTGAAGATTAATTGTTTTTAGTCCATCATGGCTTCAGATTTTGGTATTATCTAATTAAGTTTAAAAACAATTAATATTCAGATGTTACATGTCAAAACATGTAAATTTTCAGTTAAGATTCAATATATGGCTTAAGGAACTATATGATTTAGCATCTAATATTTTAAATTAGTCAATTGAAGCATTATGTTGCCAAAGCAACCTCTTTTGTGTAGATTGATTAATCTTGAAATATAAGATGACTGTGGATGTTAGTCTTCTATGCGTTTAACACCGGCCCAAAGGAAGGTTGTTATTTGGCAGGAATTCGAACATGCTTGTGGTGATAAATATGTGACAATTATTCGGTTTTCCATGTGAATATTAAGTCGGCCCAAAGGAAGGCTTGATATTTGACAGGAGTTTATTGTCAATATTTGATCACTACACCAAGAGTACCACTTACAAGTTGATTTTCTTTCTAAAGACTAAAATCAATGTTGTGCTAGGTATCTTGTAATGGGATTTGCCTATTTTGAATCTATAAACTAAAGTTAAAGTTCATGTAATTGTAAGCATGTATTAAGTTATCCTTGTTCTATTTTCAGTGAATTCTTCAGCTGCTTCGATATCTGCTAATATAAACAGCATCCCTGTGCTTAACGGCACAAACTTTAAGGAATGGAAAGAGAACATTATGATCGTTCTCGGTTGCATGGATCTAGACCTTGCACTTCGGATTGAGCAACCTGCTTCTCTTGAGGATACATCTTCTTCTGATGAAAAGAAGGAGATGGAGAAGTGGGAACGCTCAAATCGCATGAGTCTAATGATCATGAAACGTGCAATTCCAGAATCATTCAGGGGCACTATGAATGATGAAAGTAATGCCAAAGTTTTCCTTGAAAACCTTGAAAAGCGTTTTGCACAAAACGAAAAGGCGGAAACAAGTACTCTTTTGAGTAAACTTGTTTCCATGAGGTATAAAGGCAAGGGAAACATAAGGGAGTACATTTTGGAAATGTCTCATCTTGCTTCGAAACTTAAGTCACTCAAGCTTGAATTACCTGAGGAACTGCTTGTGTACTTAGTTTTGATATCTCTTCCTGCACACTTTAATCAGTTTAAGGTAAGTTACAACTGCCTGAAGGAGAAATGGACTCGTAATGAGCTCATTTCACATTGTGTGCAAGAGGAGGAAAGGATAAAGCGAGATAAGACAGAAAGTGCTCATTTGGCATCCTCTTCTAAGGATACTAAGAAGAGGAAAGGTAAGGAAGTTGCGGTTGCAAGTCCCCAGAATAAACAACATAAGGAACCTAAGGTTGAAATTACTGAATTAGGTTGCTTTTTCTGTAAAGGGGACTAATCATGTGAAGAAATATTGTACCAAGTACCACGCTTGGCGTGCGAAAAAAGGTACATTTCTTTCTCTTGTTTGTTCTGAAGTTAATTTAATTTCGGTACCTAAGGATACTTGGTGGGTAGATTCTGCTGCTACTACTCACATAAGTATATCTATGCAGGGTTGCCTGAACTGCCGAAAACCAAATGATGGTGAAAGATACATCTATGTGGGTGACGGCAAGAAGGTGCCAGTTGAGGCTATTGGAAAATTTAGGCTGTTGTTTAAGACCGGTTTTTATTTAGATTTGGATGAGACTTTTGTTATACCGTCTTTTAGACGGAATTTAATTTCTGTTCCCAAATTGGACATATCCGGTTATTCATGTTCGTTTGGTGACAATAAAGTTAGTCTCTTTCAAAATTCAAATCTTATCGGTACTGGTCTTTTATCAACATTTGATAGCCTATATTTGGTTGACACAATAACCTCACATAATGAAGCTTTTCATACAAGTTTAAGTGGTACCAAAATAAAATTAACTAATGAGAATTCTATATCACTCTGGCACAAACGTTTGGGTCACATATCCATTCAAAGAATTCAGAAACTCGTGTCAGATGGAATTCTTGATTCTCTTGATTCCTCAAATTCAGATATTTGTGTTGAGTGTATCAAGGGAAAGCAAACAAACAAGACCAGATTAGGTGCTAAGAGAGCTTCAGACGTCTTAGAATTGATACATACGGATATTTGTGGGCCATTCCCTACTCCTTGTAGGAATGGTCAGCAATACTTTATCACATTCATAGACGATTACTATCGTTATGGGTACCTATATCTTATTCATGAAAAGTCCCAATCCATAGACGTGTTCAAATCATATAACGCCGAAGTTGAAAATCAACTAAGCAAAAGGATTAAATCCGTTAGATCTGACCGTGGTGGTGAATACTATGGTAGATATGATGGTTCAGGTGAACAACGTCTAGGGCCATTTGCTAAATTCCTAGATGAGTGTGGGATCGTCCCTCAGTATACTATGCCAGGCAGTCCTACGATGAATGGTGTAGCTGAGAGACGAAATCGGACCCTTAAGGATATGGTAAGAAGTATGATTTGTCGTACTACTTTACCAGACTCACTCTGGGGAGAAGCATTAAAAACTGCAGCTTATATTCTTAATAGAGTTCCAACTAAAGCTACAATCAAAACCCCATATGGACTTTGGACTGGGCATAAACCCAGTATTAAGCACTTACACATTTGGGGTTGTGCAGCTGAGGCAAGGCCTTATAGGCCGAATGAAAAGAAACTGGATGCTAAGACGATTAGTAGCTATTTTGTTGGATACTCTGAAAGATCCAGGGGTTTTAAGTTTTATGATCCCACTTCTAGAACTATTTTTGAGACGGGTAATGCTAGGTTTTTTGAGGATATTGAGTTTGGGGGGTGGGGAGATAAAGTTGTTAGAGATTTTGTCTTTGAGGAAGAACATGTGTCTTTCCCTCAAGTTGTTGATGTTGGTCAGGGTGTTCTCATTCCTGACACGGATCACACAACTCCAGTTCAAGACAATCTCGAAAATCTCCCCAATCAAGTTCCTGATATTACTAATGAAAATCAAACTCAACAACCTCAAGAAACTGAAGTGCCATTAAGGAGATCCACTAGAGAGAGGAGAAACGAAATTTCGGATGATTATGTTGTATTTCTCCAAGAACAAGAAAGTGACATTGGACTTGAGGAAGATGATCCAATCAACTTCCGTCAAGTCATTAAGGGTTCTAACTCTCAAAAGTGGATTGATGCCATGAATGATGAGATGAAGTCTATGAGCGATAATGACGTTTGGGAGCTTGTTACATTGCCCGAAGGTATTAAACCAATTGGTTGTAAATGGATTTTTAAAACCAAAAGGGATTCAGGGGCCAATGTTATTAAGTATAAAGCTCGTCTTGTCGCAAAAGGCTACACTCAAAAGGAAGACATTGATTATAAAGAGACTTTCTCTCCAGTTTTATCGAAAGACTCTTTCAGGACTATAATGGCACTAGTAGCACATTTTGATCTTGAACTTCATCAGATGGATGTTAAGACAGCGTTTCTCAATGGTGACATTGAGGAAACAATTAATATGGTGCAACCTGAAAACTTTGTTTCGGAAGAATCAAAGAAAAGGGTTTGCAAATTAAAGAAATCCATCTATGGGCTCAAGCAGGCTTCCTGTCAATGGTATTATAAGTTTCATGCAGTCATTACATCCTTTGGTTTTGAACCGAATATTGCTGATGACTGTATATACCATAAGTTCAGTGGGAGTAAGTATATTTTTCTGGTTTTATATGTCGATGACATACTGCTTGCTAACGTTATAGTATTATTGCATGAAACTAAGAAATTTCTTTCAAAGAAATTTGAAATGAAAGATCTTGGGGATGCCTATTTTGTATTAGAAATTCAGATACATCGAGATCGCTCAAAAGGTGTTCTCGGTCTGTCACAAAAGGGCTATATCGATAAGGTTCTTAAAAGATTTGGCATGCAGTATTGTAAACCAGGCAACACCCCTGTTGCTAAGGGAGACAAGTTTAGTCTCAAACAGTGCCCAAATAATAATTTTGAAACTTCGGAAATGCAGAAGACACCTTATGCTTCGGCTGTAGGTAGTCTGATGTACGCTCAGGTATGTACACGACCTGATATAGCATACATTGTTGGGATGCTAGGCAGATATCTAAGCAATCTGGGAATGGACCATTGGAAGGCAGCAAAAAAATGGTCATGAGGTACTTACAGAGAACAAAGGATTACATGCTTACATATCAGAGATCGGACCAGCTTAAGATCATCGGGTATACCGACTCCGATTTTGTTAAAGAAAGAGTACAGAATGGACAATTGTGCATAGAGCACATAAGTACAAACTCCATGATTGCGAATCCGCTTACTAAGGGATTGACACCAAAAGTATTTAATGAGCATATTGCTTGTATGGGTGTCAAATCAGTTAAGGATTATGAATTTTAGTGGGAATTTGTATTATACAATTATGTATTGTCCATTACATTCAGTAATTCCGTTTTAAGGATATATCTGCAGATATTCAGTTTTAAAGTTTTTGTACTCTTAAAGTTTATGATTGATCTCAATAAAGAGAATCAGTTGGAAATAGACATACTATTTCAGACCACACTTTATGTTATTTCCATGCTACACACCTATACTTGATCCATGTCGTTAGTTATATTGATATACGTGATCTACGTTGGTTCTAGTTACGAAAGAGTAACTAAGAGCTCTTAGTTCCTATGTTGGTATGATTGATGGACCGGATTGTTCATGACAATTTTATTATGATAGCAATTTTGAGCTCATAAGGTTATATTGTAACATATAATGCTAAGGTTTGTACATATGCATGAGTATATCGCCCAAGTGGGAGATTGTTAGATATATGGACTTATATCTACATACATATGAACAATATATGGATTAATTATATGTTAATGTGCTATCTTTTGGTTTGGCCTAAATTGGTGGTCTTATGGACATTGTTAAGGGGGCCAATATATTGTATATAAAGTGTAGGACTAATGTGTAGATACCCAAAAGGGTAACCTTAGTTAATGATGGGCTAACTAAGTTTACATATATGTAACCATGTTACATGCTTATGACTTTTGAGTTTCATAACTCATGTGTTATAAGTGGGGGTTATGGTTACCATAAGAATGCAAGCATTCTCTTCTTCTTCCACCCATTGAGAGAGAGAACCATTATTGTCTTGCATATCAAGTGGAAAACCATTCTCCATTTTTGGTCTTAGATAAATTCTTGTGAAAGCCAATACTTCAAGAAGGACAATCTTCAAGAAGGATCAAGGAGCTTTCAAAGCCAAACATTTGGACAATCATCAAGAAGGACTAAGGATTTCCACTTATGGATTCAGGTACGCTTCCACTTATGTTGTTATTCCAAATAATTCGATATGAAGGCTATTATGTTTTAGTCGGATATATAATCCTAACAGAAATATCCCTAAATAGGGATTCCTATTGGACCTGGTGGAAGTTTTTTCCTGTTCTTGATGTTTAGTAACTTATGGAACATGTATATGACTAGAGCTAGTATAAATGAAGTCCATATTAAAGCCATGGTTGGGACTTGGGAGCGCTAATAGCAGACTTTGGTGATAGAATATAGTCCCTTAAGCTTCAAGATAATAGCGGAAACTACCACCATCCCCCTTGCGAATGCAATTCTACTTGTCCGTTAAAGTTGACTGAGTTAGTTGGGTGAGTGATTTCCCACATGGATGACGTGACAGTCTTCTCTGTCAGAGCATGTCGTGCCGGACATGCCTAATGCAATTTACATCTCCTCCTGTGCATACCCGAAGAGTAATAGTTGCGGGTTTCCCTGGAAAATAAACTCAATCTTACTTAATGGATTTTCCTAAAAAAGAAAAAGAAAATATTCCTCCTGTCTCTTTAACCAATTTTGGAAGAAGAGATTAAACTCTTATATCGAGATAGTAAAATGCATTCTTCAAGTCCACATTATTGTCTTTTAGTAGTAACTTTTTTAGTCAACTCCTTAAGAAATATATTTACTAGTTATAATATTTTACCACGGGATAATGTCTGTATGCATATTATCTTTTCCTGACCTTTTTTAAAAAAAATTAGAAATAAATTTTAATTTCTTAAAATATCAAATAATTTTAAGCAAATTCAATTTATCAGAATGTTCGCTGGATTCTTCTAATTCGAAATTTATTTATTTCAGAAAAGGAAAAGTGGCAAATTTATTTTGAAAATAGAGAAATATATATTTAAAGAAAGGAAAAGGTCATTACCAATAAAGGAGAGAGGGTGAGAAAATAGACAAAAATAGACGAAAATAGACAAGGAAATCATGATTCAAAGTGGTCAACATAATAAGATTTGCTGTAGCCACTGAAAAAGAAGATGATATTATGTTATTCCTATGGAAGCAAGTGGGCACGCACCATTTTGATGTTTAGTTTTTAAATATTATTTTGGATAAAATACATATGTTGACAGAAAAATGATACTTCCTCCGTATTCGATTTGAGCTCAATTCTTATAAATACATATTGACCGAAAAAAATGAGATATTTTTCGTACATCCTTTTGGGTTCATCGGTAAGTAAGTGGGCGTTGGAACAAGAATTGTAAAATTCCGAAAAAGGTGAAAAAAAAAATTCATGAAAATGGTATGTAAAAATGTTATTTTTAAATTTATAGTTGTATTTGAACATAAATATTATTTTATGTTGTTTTTGAATTTTTGTGAGGGATTTGAGTAAAAATTTTTAAAAAATAATTTTTGATGTTTTTCAAATTTTTCAAAAAATTTTAAAATTTATTTTCAAGTGAAAATTAAAAATTGTATGGCCAAACACTGATTTTGAAAAAAAAGGAAAAAATTTCAAAAAAAAAAGTAAAAAAATCAGGGCCAAACGGACTCCTAGTCTTGGAACTTGGGGTTTGTCAATGGCATTCATTCTATTCTAAGCTATTTTTTGTTTTTTATTTAGTTTTTTTCTTTTTTAAATTTGGGTTTTTGGAGGAGTCCAGAACCCAAATAGTGTTTAATTAAACTTAAGCGACCAAACTAAGGTAAAAAGTAAAAAAAAGAGAACAAAAATAAGTATAACACATTAATAAGATGCGCTATATCCCTTTTGAAATACACATGCAGCATGAAAAGCGGATAAAGGGAATTTAATGTATTAAAAGACGACCAGCATGTTGGTGGTGCAATTGTTGAAATACACATGCACCAACAAAATTTATTTTTCGATTGCTTTTTCCTTTTTTTTCATTATTTGGTCTAAGTATTTATATTAATATTTATAATTACTTTTAAATGCAATTAAAATAATTTAATATTTATTATAAATTTATGAATTTTGAGTTCATTCAAAGTAAAAAAAGAAGAAGAGAGAAGCCTTTTATTATTTCGTTAAAAAAAATCTACTGATATTTTTAATAGTTGTTATTTTCGATGATATGCAAAAATAATTACCTTTTTTCTCTTTTAAGTAATATATTCAGTTTAATCTATTGCTTGAAATTCTTTTATTTTTTAATATTTACTTTTTGAATTTAATTATTAAATTTTAGTTATATTTGCACAATCTGATTTTTTATTAATCAAAATACTAGTTATAAATATTTTAATTTTGTTAGTAATAAATATAAACTAATTATAAAAATTTAATCTCAAAATTATAATCCAAGAATTATTATTAGCTAAGTAATGGATTATGATTTTCATATTCTTATCAGGACAATTAATTAAGTGATTGTTCATAAACTAACTAGCAATAATACAATTTAGTTTATGAAAATTAAGTTTAAAAAATTAATTAAATGGTTGTTCAGAAATTAAATGGTTAATAATCAGCTTATTTTAATATATAAGTTCTATGAGCAACCATTTAATTGGTTTTCCTAATAAGAATATAAAAATTATATTCCATTACATAGTTAATAATAATCCTAATGGATTATAATTTTAAATGGCTATAATCAGTTTATGTTTAATAATAAGAACAACTCTATTCATATTTTAAAAAAAAATGGATAATACAATAACAGTAGACAAGGAATAAAAGGAGAATTAAAAAATACATTTCAGGAAAAATATAGAAAATGTAATTAGATTATTGATTAATAAAATTCATATAGAGTAAATATAACTACAATTTTAATAATTAAATTCAAAAAGAAAAATATTAAAGAATAAAACATTCCAAGAAATAGATTAAAGTGTATAAATTAATTAAATTTTTCTTATCGAAAGTTTAACTATGAAATAAAATTCAAAATTCTAATTTCAATATAAAAAGAGAAAAAAATAATTATTTTTGCATATCATAAAAATAACAACTATTAAAGATATTGGTAGATTTTTTGATGAAATAATAAAAGTTTTTTTTTACTTTGAATGAATTCAAAAATTATAATTTTATCTAATAAATATTAAATTATTTTAATTATATTAAAAAGTAATCATAAATATTAATGTATTTACATCTAAATACTTAAACCAAATAATGGAAAAAAAATAGAAAAACAAAATTTTGTTGGTGGGAAGAATCAAACCTTGGACATCAAGGCCAAAACCAACTTTAGACATTGCCCTCAACCATTGCACAACCCAACACTCTACTTTCTCTTCTAGTACATTAAATTCCTTTTATTTGCTTTTCTTGTGCCATGAGTATTTCAAAAAGAAAGAAAGAGGAAGATAGATAACTGTTACGATCCAAAATTTATTAAAAGTTGTGATGTCACCTGACATTGTGGTCAGGCAATAAAATACCAAAAAGTTAATTAAATTCTTGTTTCGATATTTTTAAAATCATTTCTTTTCCTTACATTGAAAAATAAATAATGAATAAAGATATCTTTAACAAATTTAAATACTGAATAATTTATAGTCATCCCAGAACCTAGTGTCATAAATGTATGAGAAATTATTAGGAATTAGAAATGTAATACAACAACTGTCCGAAATACGAATTGGACAAAAAAGAAAATACAATGCTCTGAAGGAGACTCTATTGGCTGCGGGTCGTCTTGAGAGATATAGGCCACCTAAGTCTCTGTATCAACTATGCCATTGTGCCCACCAGAACTATATGTGCTTGTGCAACAAAAATGCACGACAAGTGTACTATGAGTACGAAAATAACGCCTACCCAGTAAGTATCCAGTCTAACATCGAAGAAGTAGTGACGAGAGATCGACTTCGACACTTACTACTGGCCCATAATATAGTACCAATAATGTAAAAAATTATGAATTTTATAAGGCGACTACAAACTCAACAATCATGAAGCAGGTAAACAATTCTTTTGTTGATAGAAATCTTCAAGCTTGTTTGGTCATCTTTTAACAATTTACATCCCCGGCCAATGTGGCCAAATCAATTATCAATAATTTCAAAAACAATCAAGCAAGTCATGCAAATCATGCCAAGGTCGTACGACCTGATCTAACATAATATTTAAATCGTACACTGCTAGAGGATCGAATGACGCGAAGCATAGATGTATCTATTACCTCGATCGCGAATCATATATGTGACATACGTACTCATAGATACACACATTCAAACAGTCAATCAAGACTTTATCAGAGAAACAATTACTCAAGGAAATGACAACCTCTCTTTTAACAGTCAAGAAAACGATGTTTACCTGATGTTCCAAACGTCAATACCACATAAGAGGGGGGAGGGGATTTATGTGGTAACCAATTTTTGATCTAGAAGAACCTGATTCTTCTAGGTGTTCTAACTATTGCTGTTTTCGGAATTAAAATACAAAAATAAAGAACATAGAGATTTATACGTGGAAAACACCTGGCTCAAAAGGTGAAAAAATCACGACCTACTACTCTGTAGGAATTTTCCAAATGTCCACTAAACTCAATGAGCCAAAAACGGAATTTATAAAACTGTTGTAAACCTAAGGATTAACTCTAATCCCAGTGTGGCACACAACCTCAACTGTTGCGACACTTTCAAGTTAACTCTAACTTGAACACTCAAAGTACCTAGTACAATTGCTTCTATGAAAGCTGGAAAGGTAAAAGTTTTAAATCACCTACTACAACTAAACTAGAATAAGAATAAACACAATGGAACTGGTTTTTCTATCTTGTTCAAGTAGTTGCAGGCGTGCACACTTGATCTCACATAAATTACTTGCAAAATTTGCATTGCTCTTTTGCTCTCAATTTAGCTTAACTTAAGCGTAGGTGCATACATGTAAAAGAGAACAGCTCAATTATTTATCAGGTTAGTAATTAGAGTTTGATTATGACTCAATTTCTGATCATCCGTTGAGTTTGAGTCATAGACCAATCCAAACTCCAACCCTTATCCGGATGTGTTCTCTTCTCATAAGGAGACTTCTTCTTCTTATCCCATATGCAATCTTTTCGATCAGTTTAGAAGATATTCGAAAGATATTGCTGCTTGATCCCAAAGGCTTATCTTCTTCACCTGCATCTTATGTTTATGGGCCATAACAGTTGTGTTTCCTATGATGGACCTGGTCCTTCACTGAGTTCATTTGTCATTCTTCAAAACTTCAACTGTGCTTGGGCCAATAAATTTCCCCTTTTTGATGATGACAAACTGTGTTTTTTTACTGATCATAGAACCTGTGGAACTGAGCTAAATTATCAATACCTGAAAAATTTAACTCATCATTAAGGGCCAGATTTAATTAGGTCATAAACATCAGTATTCAGAAAATAGACACAATTTTCCTTTTAAGCATAATATCTTCCCTCTTTAGGCATTATCAAAAAGTAGCATAAACATGTGAATCCCAAAATTTTATTCATTACTCATGGTCACAATGGCAACTGCAAGTGAAAGCATGCTCTAGTTGATCAAAAATTAACTTGACAAAAATTACTATTAAGATCAGAATCATCATAAAACAAGAGAAATGCAAATTTTCATAGGCAGTGCTTCTACAAGACAGTCCACAAAAAGAAAGAACAAAAACAACCAACCATGAGCCAAAAACAAGAAAAGTCCCTAATCTGGGTCACTAGGGTAACTGAACTGGTCCAAATCTAGGACAAACAGGGCTAAATCTTTGAGGAACTAAAGGGTTAGGATTGGAGTAGGTTGAGGATTGTTTGTAGTATCCCTTAACTCTTTTCCTTTTCTTTTGCTTGCTCTTCTTTCTGCCCATTCCTTTCATCTTCTAGCTCAGCAACACGAGCTTGAAGCCTAGCAATTTCAGCATCTTCGGTCCCACATTCTTGAATGAAGGCCCTAACCTTGCTATTCAATGGAGTCTTCACTGATGAACCAAGTTCAACAGGGCCTACACTGAGGAGAGTCACAAGCCTCGAGGGTTTTGATTGCAAAGTGCTCCTTAGTGGAGGCCATTTACCATTTCTTCAAGGGAACGTTCAGCCTTTCCAGTATATTGTTAGAATGAATCCCTAAGGAGTAGCATGAGCTTTTAAGCCACTGATAACTCTATCCAGTAGCTTGACAATGGGAGCAGACCAGTCAATCTGCTTACCCCACACAAGGCACTCCATGAGAACTAGGTCCATGTAATTTGCAGTATGCCTCCTCTCCTTTCTAGGCAACAGGAACTTGTTCACAAACTCAATGAGCACTTTATGCTCTGGCTTCATCTCACTCTTTTGAACAAATCGTGCCTCAAGCACATCTTCGGCATCCTTTGTATCACAGAAGTTCCTGGTGATTTGGAGTGCAGTAGGCAGATCATCTATACAAGGCCACTTTTGCCTGGTGTAATCATCATAAGCCTCACTTGGGATGTCTAGAATCTTTCCCAATGTAGGTGCATCAAACTGCACCTTCACTCCTTTCACTACACTGGTTACTAGCCCATTTTCACAGAGCCATTTTCTATGAACTCAATCAGCTCTTTTCTAGCTAGTCTTCCATCCATCTGAAGGAACATGTCCTTCCACCCATGTGCAGCTAAAGCATGCACTAACCTAAGCATACCCGACTCCTCCAGGTCTTTTAGCAACCTTCCCTTCAATATCTTTCTCCTGCTAAAAATGACAAAATGATCTTGTTCGTTTTTAGACTCCTCCTCCTCCTCTTCTTCTTCTTCTTCTTCTTCTTCTTCTTCTTCTTCTTCTTCTTCTTCTTCTTCTTCTTCTTCTTCTTCTTCTTCTTCTTCTTCTTCTTCTTCTTCTTCTCCACTCCACTCTTCATGTTCTTCTTCAGTAACTTTTACTTCTTTTTCATTCACTACAGACCTAGTTCTTTTGGCCAAGGAGGGTTCATCAGATACAAATTTTGAAGACTTCTTTGCAGGAGCCTTAGTTCCTTTTGATTTGGCAATGGGAACCTCCACTGTTGTACCTCTCTCTTGATGGACCAGTTCCATCTCCTCCCCCTCTTCTTCAGTAGCCTCAGAAATTTCCACAACTTTTTTTTCTTTTTCCTTCTTTTTTTCCTTACTCTTCTCTAAAGCTTTCTATAGTTCTGCCTCACTTTGCTTTACTTTGCTCTTTGTGGCTCTTACAGAAGTAGCAGCAGTAATGGGAGATGATACTTTGCTTTTCTTTGTTGGGTTAGAAGCAACTAGGGTCCTTTGTGAAGATGCCTTGCGCTTTTTTGGATCATAACTGGCCCTTACCTTCTTTATAATATCCGTTAAGGTTTCCTCCACAGATGAATCAGGTTCACCTTGTTGCTCACTCAAATGAACAAGTCCCTCAGCAGCTTCTCCAGATCCACTCCCCCCCTAAATTTAAGCCGCCCTCTTCTACACTACCACAGATAGCAAGAACCTCTCCTTTCTTTTTCTTTCTCCTCCTACTAGACTCAGCCACTCCAACATTCTTTATAGAACCCACCAACACAAACCTACTCTCTTCCATCTCCGCCACTTCAGAAAATACAAAACAAGTGTTTACCTCACCTGGGGTTTCTTGACTCTTGGCATTGTCAGAAGATCCAGGTTATTCTCCTTCACTAGTAGAAATAAATTTTTCAGACTCAGTGCTTGAGTTAGATTCTTCAGTGGAACCTCTTTCTTTTAGCTGACCTTTAATTTCTCGTTTAAGGCTTTTCTTCGAGCGCCAGATGCTACAGTTTTCTGGCTAACATATTTTGCATGAAATTTAGGATTTGGGATTTCAATAGAAGGTGTTGATGATGAAGTACTATGGGAAACTGGTGGGGGTGTTCCAGGATTATACAGAGGATTAGTCATGGCAGATATTTTTGGAAATCTTTTGGGAATTTTAGAGAAGAAAGGGGTTTATCAGAAATGACGGTTATGAGTAATAAGAGATGGTGTGGTGGATATTTAAAGAGGGATCATTATTATGCCTGTAACGACAAGTTTTTCAGTAGTCACTTAGGAGTCTAATAAAATTAGAATTTTGGTCTCTTTAGAGATTAATGATCGACGCTAGTTTTTAGGAAAAAATCACGTTTTAGTTTAACTCCTAGGATAATAAAACGGTTTTAATGCTTAACGAATAGAATTTATGAAAGTCTGGTGTTTTTGATGGGGATCTAAGGGGAGCTAATAGATGTTGGCTCAGTTGGTGGCCTCTCAGGCCGAGAGGTCAAATGTTGCGCCCAGTTTATCCAGCCAGCCAGGGGATTCTACTAGTTCCAGGGTTAATAGATTCCTTTAGTTAGACCCTCCGGTATTCATAGGTTCCAATTCAGAAAAAAAACCTCAGGACTTTATTGATGATATGCACAAGACCTTGAGGGTGATGCGTGCGACCGAGACAGAGGGAGTAGAGTTGGCTGCCTACCGTCTGAAAGGGTGGCCTATGCATGGTTTTAGTTATGGGAATATTCCCACAAGGAGGGGAGCTCTCCAGCTAGGTGGAGCGAGTTCACTGATGCCTTTATAGATCATTTCATACCTGATGAGATAAGGGCAACTCGTGCAATAGAGTTTGAAAATCTGAAGTAAGGTAGTAGGAGTACCAAATGGAGTTTGCTCGCCTGTCCAAGTACGCTATTCATATATTTCCCACAATGGGGGATAGGGTGCATCGGTTTGTTCAGGGTCTCAATCCTTTAACTATTAATAAGGCATCTACAGCTGCATTGAATTTTGACATGAATTATGGGAAGATGGTGGCATTTGCTAAGGCCACAGAGGATCGTAAATTGAAGAACAGAATGGAGAGAGAGGGTAACAAAAAGACCCGATCTGTGAGTAATTATAATGGCTCCTACGGCGGGGGTAATGGTGGGATAGAATCACACAAGAGAGTGTCATCCGAACCCACACAGTCAATCCTTCAGACCTTAGCTAAGGCGCTACCCTCAGGGCCTGATCAATAGTAGTGTGGCCATAATATGCAAGACCATAAAAGCATGAAATCTAACCAACATATCCAGTAAAGTGGGAGCCATCAGAGGCAGCAGCAACCCCATTGCCCAAAGTGTAGGAGGCATCATCTAGGGGTGTATCATAAGGGCACCGACGAGTTCTTTGGGTGCAGAGTTAAGGGACATCAGCTAAGACACTGCCCCAACAATTTAGGAGCAACAAGTAAGTCCCTTAACCCTTTTTGTTCTATGATGTGTGTGAATAGGTATGACCATTTAATTTCGTGTCATGGAAGACTGATCGTGGGGTGATACTTTCTTACATGTTTAGACCTCCAAACTCGGTAAGTTTAACTCATACAGAAATGATCAGGTGAGATGGGAATGCGATTTGGTGTTTACACATGCTTACAACATGCTTTAAGTGCTTAGAAAGGATGTTTTTATACTGAGTATGTGGTATGTCAGCATGTTACCTATGTGTGTTAGAGATGTGGAGTCGAGGGGTATCGATCAAGCTATTTCCCTATCATCCTAATGTCGTTAAGTGAGTCAAATCAGAATTTCTACTCATTGTATATGTACATCTATATTGAAGAGTTCTCACAAATGTGGTTTTAACAAGGTGTTGAATAACAAAACATTCCGTGTATCGACTCTTTGAATGGGACGTATTATATACAAAGTTTCCCAATCACAGTTTGGTTGTTCACAATCCTCATATGGAATTGAGCTCTATAAGTACTTTCATGAATTGTGCTATAACATTATTGATACTTCCCACTTGATTTTCCTAAATTCTCACCAAGGGATTATATCCGATGAATTTCTTACAGAATCGTTTTATTTAATTGGAAAAAATCTACTAGCTTGAGCCTATGCATATCAAGTTTTTCTATGTGGTGTCAAGTTCCATGAAAAGTATCCCAACGTTGTAATCCTTCTCAAGTCATTGTTTTGCTCAGTTGTGTATATGGATTAATTGGTATAAATAGTCAATCTACTCTCTTGCGAATATTATCATGAAAGCTTCTCACTTCCTAGTAACATAAGGGTATACACCTATCACAAGAGTGCATGTAAATCGAAATGGTTACAGTGTGCATAAAGTCTCTCTGAAAATCGGAATACTCACATCCCCATCATAGGAAAATATTGTGTTGCTATAACTTTCATGTCCACTTGGTACCTCCCGCTGTATGTAGCTCACTTTGTTCTAGTATTAAGGTTGCTCGTGGCCTGGTCTCATATTGCAGTTAGGAGTTAATATAGTAGAGACATGCCCAACTCGTAACAAATGATTATTTTCTCCTTATACCTCCACAATGTGTTAATTATGTTCCTAGGTTAGTGAATTCATTGTTCTAGTTCCCAACACTTGTTCGGTAACCAAGAGAGAACATGCCCTTCGTTGTGTCACTGTGACACTTCTTTTCTCAAGTCAAAATCTATAGATAATTCATCATGAACATCTGCAAGCCCTCCATGATTATTTTGCATATATCCCGAGAAGATTGATTTGAAAGACAAGTGGTTGTATCTGTAGCTCCCTCGTATATGATCAATCATCAGGAATGGTTAAGCTGTCTGAAATATGATAAGCTCATAAGCGTTCAACTTATTTTCATCCTCATGGTCTTGTGGCGTAGATTCCATGTGCCAAGTAATGTTAAGAGTGTAATTCAACTTCTTGTATTTTGAAATCCATATCACATTCAAGGTGCCAAAATATTTTTATTCTTGATAAAAGAAATTGCCCTTCACTCTAGAAAACGAGTGGTTCACATACTTGAGCATTCCTCCTTAATGGTTCCTATTGCCAATGTACGAGTTACCCCGTACCTTAATTGTCTAATAGTTGATATCATCACAATGATTAACCATATCAGCATCACGACTAGAAATCCTCGTGTCTCTTAGCATGTAACTTCATGGAATGCCCTACTTAGTTCCTAAAAGGATTCATGATTAACTCCAAGCCCAATCTTGAACTTTGTTGTTCCTTGCTGTATTAGATCTATTGGGTATTGAAGGTTCAAACATGTCAAAGGAGAAGTATCCACGTGTGATCCCATATATTTGATTGGTAATTTTATCATCCGTTTATGATCGCATGTCCTAGGGTGATTTTTGAAAGTCATCAATGGTTTAGTATGATTGTTCATCTAGAGTTTAGAGTTAGAAAAATAAAGGGGCTATTCTCAATACTTTCCCCTAAATATGTTAGGTGAGTGGATAAAGAAGGTTGCACAAGTGTATTCCATATTAGGTTGCACTAGGAGTATAATATTCACCTTAATTGTTCCGTATGTGCTTTGTGTTTCCATATGTTTACGTCTAAGAAGGTAGTGATAAAAGAGGGGTGTGAATTGATTTGATTGAACTATATGATCATGGTAATATCCTATATGATGCACTACTGGCAAGAGTTATCGTGGCTTGACTTTATATGGATTGTTGATTGAAATGAAATTATATCCTTTTTGATGAATACCTTTGTGATTACAATAATGGTTGGTAAGGACTATTATGAATACATGACTGTTTGGTTACTACAAAATGACATTTTTGATGCTATGATGCCATGTGATGGAATTCTGGGATGTTGTTGTTACCATGAATTGCAATATCCGGTGGAATGTACATTGTACAATGGAAATCATTAAAGGTAAAGTCAATGGATAATTAACTCATGCGAAGTGTCTATGTGTCATCCTTGTTATGTATGTTTGGGAGTTGATATTATTTCCGAGGATGTGTCATGATAGAGCTTGTAATTTGAGAAGGTCATCTGGAAGGCTGAAAGTGTCGTAAAAGGAAATTACTTTTTCTTTATTGAGTATCAATTAGTTTTGACTTGAAAGGTACCATATAGATGTTTTGATCTAAAATTGTGCAGTCCATGTCTGGTATCCTCATGATAATGTAGTGCTTGTAATACTGGGATTAGGATTGCGGATATATACATTGTGGTGCTCTGTCTAGTTGTGGATGTGTTTTTATGATGATTTTGGTGATTCTCTGGCAGTTGGATAGGCCTAGTTACAAAGGAGACTCTGCCAAAATTTCTGAAAAATTTAGGAGTTTGTCAAAATTTATGGTCTTGAGGTAGGTAAGAAGAGAGATTGATTATATTAAGCGTTTGATTCGGACTATACTCCTTATTCGAGGACGAATAATCCTAAGGAGAGGGGGGAGAATGTAAGGCCCCGGGAAAAAAACATTTGCTAAGTAAACTATGCTTTCGTGGTGATACGCAGGCTAATTATAATATATATGTGCTACTAACATGGTGTATATCTTTTGGAGTTGGTAAATAAGTGTATAACCCTGTGGTAAGTTATTCGGGGTCCAAGTAAGGGCCTAAGACCAAGTCAAATTGGAAAGATTTCCAATAGACTAAGATTACAAATGGGTTGGCACAAGCCTCCACTTTGAAGTATCATATATAAACATATATAAAGTTTTATGTGTTTCAAAACCTATCATATGAAATATCTTTGAGTCTAGATTCCAATGCTTAAAACCGTTCGTCATTTGAACATTCCTACGCGAAGTTATGATCAAATTACCAAAGGCTGGAAAATGTATCCTGTGTCAATTCTGCGACCGCAAATCATGTCGCATTTCTCACTTTGCGGTCGCAGAATGGGCCAGTATAGGCCCAGTTTTGGGCGCTGATTTTGCGGTGCATTCTGCGGAGCACATTCCTATTCTGCGGTGCATTATGCTATAGTAGAACCGACGTCGTAGGGTTAATTTTCTAATTTTTATAACCCGACCCTATTTTGATATATAGCCTTTGGGGCTTCATTTGAGGTCATTTTCTACTGAATTTAGAGAGGGGTGAGAGAATTTTAGAGAGAGAAGGAGGAATCCAACTTTTAAATCATCCAAACCTTGCAGCAATCTTCAAGAATCAAAAAACCCAATCACAAGATCTTCATCTAAGAGGTAAGATTCAATACCCTAGGTTTTTAATTTCGAGTTTGGATTATAAGATGGGTTATTGAGGTACTATTCTTGGGGGTATTAGTATTGTGTATGCATGCATGTATAATTTAGGTTTATGGAAAGATTTTTTAACTTAAATAAGTAAAGATTGGATTAGGGAATGAAGGAAATCTTGAAAAGGGGATTTGAAATCAAGATGCTCATCTAGTATTTGATAAAATGCTCAAATGAGCTAGACTTATGAATATCTTTCTAATTTTTGCTCAATTTTGTTATGTCTAAAAATAGATTGAAGTTTCTAGAATTTCCGGAATATTGTAGTTATTAAAGGAAAGCTCAAGAAAGTTAGGTATGGCTAAAACCCCGTCCTTTCGAAATTGAGCTCTATCGATGCTTGTGTAAATGTAGTTAGACTGAACTTTGGATTCTTGCTTTGATTGATACTTTACATTAATTGGTGTTGTGATCCCATATTTGTGGTAGATGCATTCCAATGCAATCAACGTGCTATTCTTGAGATCTTGACTTATTAAGTACTTGGTGATGCCGTTGATGTATTTTATTATGGGTTGGTGTATCCCCTATTGATTTTGAAGAATCCATCATGTTTAAAGTTCCGTTGTTAATAAACTTGAGATGTATGATTTCTGGAACATTGTATATGCCTGTGGTTTGTAATTCCTCTCATTTCACTTGACATTTGAAATTGAATGGCTTGTTGTTGAAATTAATATTGATGTAATATGTGGGACCTATGGACGGGCTATGAAACACATAGGTGTGTAATGTAACATGTGGTACCTATGGGATGTGCTATGAAATGTATATGTGTATACTGTAACATGTGGGACCTATGGACAGGTATGAAACACATAGGTGTGTACTGTAACATGTGGGACCTTTGGATAGGATATGAAATGCATAGGTATGTACTGTAATATATGGGACCTATGGACGGGCTACGAATGCATAGGTGTGTGATATAATTTATGAACCCTATGGATTTGTGATGAACCACAACCTAAAGGTATGGAAATTGTGTGAAAGCATTATAATCCTTTTTATTTGATAATGTCGTGATCATTTAAAGTATTTGAGTTTCACTTGTGATTTCCTTATTGTTGTATGAATGTTCTTTCTAAATAGATGGTATTTAGTTATAAATACTAGTGCAATTCAATGGCACTAACGTCCCTCTTGTCGGGGGCACTGTATCGTTTTATGATACATGTGTTTTCACAGCAAGCGGCATCGGCAGTGGTAGCAGTATTATCTTCCCAGCATACTTGGTGGGCCCCACTCTGTCTTTCATGTATTCTCACCACATACTTGGTATTTGAGATATAGCCGGAGCCTTGTTGCCGACACTTCCATATTATTCTTCAATTATATTTAGAGTATCCTTAGACAGGTTGTAGGTGGTGTCGGGTATTGGAAATTAATATAGAAATACTGATGTTTGGCAATGATGAATACAACTTGTAATACCTTCAAAGTGGAGAATGAAGTTTCTAGTTAAAATGGAATGGAAATTGTTAATTATATGTTTATAGAATTTGATTAATGGAGTCCATCCCCTAATTTTTCATGAGTTAGTTTGGCTAGAGTGAGACCTAACAGGCTTGATAGGTTGGGTTTACTCGGTTGAGCACCGGTCGCGCTCCTCAGATTTTGGGGCGTGTCAGTTTCACCCGAAGAAGCAACCATAGCTTTGGTTGAACCTTTGTTTCTCTTGACTTGAACCTGTTCCTTCTTCCTGTTTCTTCGTTCAACCCTTTCTTTCTTCCACTCAACTTCACATTGAGGGAGATTCTTGATCATGTGGCTTGTCTTATCACACTTAGAATAGCCATCATTGATCTGTTTCTCAGAAGCTCTTGTCTTGTTGAAATTTGTACCTCTTGATGAACCCTTTCCTCTCATCAGGTACTTTTTGAAATCTCTAGTGATCATAGTCATCTCATCATCTTCCAGATCTATCTTCCTGGTTTTCCTTCTCAGTTCATAAGCAGTAAGATTTCAAATTAGTTAATCCAGCTTGAGAGTGGCTATATTCTTGGACTCCTGAATGGCAGTGATTTTGCTTTCCCATGAAACTGAAAGAACTCTTGCCAAGATCTTCTCAACCTTGTTTTCTTTAAGAGTAAATCTTCCAAGAGACATAAGTTCATTTTTCAGTGTAGTGAACCTAGTATACATCTCTTGAATAGTTTCTCCATCTTTCATAGTAAAATTCTCATATTGAGAATACAACAATGTTCCTCCGGATCTGTTCACTTGAGATGTTCCTTCATGAGACACTTGCAAAGTGTCCCATATATCTTTTGCAGTAGTACAACTTTTGGATCCTACGGTATTCATCTGGACCCAGTCAACATACAAGCCATTTCTTGGCCTTAGCGGTTTTTTCTCCATATTTTTTCAAATATTTAGCAGTGCAGTTAGCCCTTATCTTTGGAACTTCCACTCCTTCCTTATTTTTCAATGTAGTGTCCAAAGGACCATCAATGGATATGTCCCAGAGTTTATATTCTTCCCCTATGATGTGATCTTTCTTCCTATTCTTCCACCATGAGTAATACTGTTCTTTGAACAGGCCTCGCAGTGGATTGCCCTTCCAGTTCCCAGGTGGAGTACTCATGTTGATCTTTTCATAAAGTGTTAGCCTCTTCAAGGATAACCTGTTCTTATACCAATTGATGTTCCAAACGTCAATATCACACAAGAGGGGGGGGGGGATGATTTGTGTAGTACCCAATGTTCGATATAAAAGAACATGGTTCTTCTAGGTGTTCTAAGTACTACTGTTTGCGAAATTAAAATATAGAAATAAAGAACACAAAGATCTTTACATGGAAAACACCTGGCTCAAAAGGTTAAAAACCACGACCTACTACTCAGTAGGATTTTCCCAAAAATCTATTAAACTCAATGAGCCAAAAACAACAGTTACAAACCTCTTGAAAACCTAAGGATTAACTCTAATCCCATTGTGGCACACACCCTCAACTGTTGCGACACTTTCAAGTCACCTCTAACTTGAACACTCAATGTACCTAATAAAATTGCTTTAATGAAAGCTGAAAAGGTACAAGTTTTAAATCACCTGCTAAAATTGAACTAGAATAAGAATAAACATAACGTAACTGGTTTTTCTATCTTGTTCAAGTAGTTGCAGGCGTGCACACTTGATCTCATATAAATTTCTTGCAAAATTGCCTTGCTCTTTTGCTCTAAATTTAGCTTAACTTCAGCATAGGTGCATACTTGTAAAAGAGAATAACTCGGTTATTTATTATGTTAGTAATTAGAGTTTGATTGTGAATTAATTTTGGATCCTCCAATGAGTTTGAGTCCTAGACCAATCCAAACTCAAACTCTTATCCGGATGTGTTCTCTTCTCATTAGGAGACTTCTTTTCCTTATCCCATATGCAATCTTTCTGATTAGTTTAGAACATATTTAGAAGATATTGCTGCTTCCAAAGGCTTATCTTCTTCACGTGCATCTCATGTGTATGGTTCATAACAATTGTGTCTCCGAAGATGAACCCGGTCCTTCAGTTATCTTATTTGCCATTCTTGAAAACTTCAACTGAGCTTGGGCCAACATTACCCATTTAGAAATTTATTTACCAAGTTCGATATGATATATGTCTTTTAAATTAATAATAAAATTACAAGTACGGCAAGTAAAGCAGGTTTTTGGGTCCTGGACTACCCGAACTTAAGCATAATAGTAGCTACGCACAGACTCTCGTCACCTCGGGCGTACGTAGCCCCCACAAATAAGTGCATGTATTTACTTATTTCACCTATGGGGTTAATTCCATCTTACAAGGTTAGAAATGAGACTTACCTCGCTCTAAAGTTCCATAACCGGAATTCCACGCCATTCTGATGACTCAAATTTATGCACAACACCCCAAAGCTAGCTAATATTTATGCAAACCCATTACTATATGCTCAATTACTCATTATAATCTAATGTACAACAATTTCTAACCCCAATCGAAAAGTCAATAAAAATCACCCTCGGGCCCATGTGCTAGGATTCCGAATTTTTTTGAAGATAAACTTTACCTATAATCTCACGAACTCAAATATAAAATTTACTCTCAGTTCATGTCCAAATTAGTGGTAACAATCCAAAAATAGATATTCTAGGTTTTTCCAACAAAAACTCAAATTTCTGCTAATTTCCATGTTAAAAAAAAAAAAAAAAAATATATATATATATATATATATATATATATATATAATCAATGTATTTAACTCATAATAGGTGGGGATAGCTTACTTTGCCATTAATGATGAAAACCCCCCTCTTGAAAGCTTCCAAGAATCGCCCAAGCCAAGAGAAAATAAAAGAAAATAGGCCAAATCCCATATTAAAATAACTACTACCCAGCATTTCCCTTCTTCGAGTATGCGACAACACCCTCGCGTTTGCGAAGCACAACCTACTTCTGACCTAGAATTCCTTCTTCGCATTTGCGGCCTACTGATTGTGTTCACGAAGGACCGCTACCCAGACCCTTCGTGTTCGCATTACCTTCTACGCGTTCGCATAGGCCAAATAGCCTTAAGCCCCGTCCTCATTTCCTTCTACGCGGTTGCAACTACCCGTTTACGTTCTCGTAGGTTCCTCAAGTCCTTCACTGCATTCGCACCTCGCCTCCGCGTTTGCGAAGGCCAATCTCGACAGCCCCTCAATTTCCTCTTTGCGAACGCAGGACTTCCTTCGCGTTCGCAAAGAAGAACACCAGACACCAATAACAGCAGTTCAAAAACAGCCCCAAATAATTCGAAACCACCCTGAAACCCACTCGAGGCCCCCGGGACCGCGTTCAACAACACAAACCTATCCCACAACATAACACGGACCTGCTCGAAGACTCAAATCACATCAAACAATGTAAAAATCAGGAATCATACCCCAATTCAAATTTGATGAACTTTAGAACTTCAAACATCTTCATTCAATGCCGAAACCTATAAAATCAGGTCCAACTGACCTCAAATTTTGCACACAAGTCATATTTGACATTACAGACCTACTCCAAATTCAAAAATTAGATTTCAACCCCAGTATCAAAATTCCAATTTTGGTCAAACTTCTAAAAAACCATCAAATTTCTAACTTTAGCCAAATGACAACAAGTTGACCTATGGACCTCCGAATCCATTTCCAGACGCGCTGCCAATACTAGAATCACCATACAGATCTATTCCCATCTCAGAATCCCAATGGGACATCAACAACATTTAAATACACTTCAACCCAAATTTATGAAATTCATCAAACAATGCTAACTTCCATAATAGGTGCCGAAATGCTTCCGGTTCATCCAAAACCGTATCCAGACATACGCCAAGTACAAAATTATCATACTAACCTATTAGAATCTTTAAATCCCAATTCCAAGATTTTTTACACATAAATAAAATGTTAGTCTATTATTTCAACTCAAGGCTTTCGAAATAAGAATTTTCTTTCCAAATCAACTCTGAACTTCCCGAAATTTAATTTTGGCCATGCGTGCAAGTCACAATACCTTATGTGAAGTTTCTCATGGCCTCAAACCACTGAACCACTAATGTTATAAACATCAATACCACACATGAGGGGGGGGGGGGGTTGATTTGTGTGGCACCTAATTTTCGCGTTAGAAGAACCTGTTTTTTCTAAGTGTTTTAGCTACAGCAGTTTGCATAATAATTAATATCGAAAGTAAAGTGCACATAGATTTTTACGTGGAAAACACCTGGCTCAAAAGGTGAAAAAACCACGACCTACTACTCAGTTTGATTTTCCCAAACTCCACTAAAATCACTGAGCCAAAAAATGCATTTATAAATCTCTTTGAAAACCTAAGGGTTAACTCTAATATGTGTGTGGCACACAACCTCAACTGTTGCGACACCTTCAAGTTAACTCTAACTTTAATACTTAGAGTACCTAATACAATTGCTTCTAAGAAGGTTGAAAGGTACAATATTAAAACCTACTACAATTGAACTAGACTTAGAATAAACACAATGAATAAACTGGTTATTCTATCTTAATTCATGTAGCTTCAGACGTGCACACTTGTATCTCGCATATGTTGCTTGCAAATCAAACTTGCTCTTTTTGCCCTCAAATATGCTTAACTTCTGCGTATGTGCATTATTTGTAAAAGAGAACAACTTGATTATTTAATAGATTAGTAGTTAGAGTTTGATCGAGACTCCAATGCTTATCCTTAGTCGATTTGAGTCCTTAACCAGTACGAATCCCCATCCTTATCCTAGCTTAGGACTTTGTTCTCTTATCATAAGGAGACTGTCCTCCTTAGAACTCAATGCAACCTTTTTGATTCCATTCATAAGATATTTGCTACGTAATCTCCTATACATATCTTCCTCACATGCCTTCCATGTGCAATGGTTATGACTAACTGTTCTCTCAAGATGGACCGGGTCCTTCCCTGAGTTCGTTTGTCAATCTTCAAAATTTCCATTGAGCTTGGGCTAAAAAATTCCTCCTTTTTGATGATGAAAAACTCTATGCTTTTAGAGATCAGAGAACCTGTGAAACTCAGCTGAAATATCAACACATAGAAAATTTTCAATTTGTCATAAAGGGAAATATTAAAGTCAAGTCATAAACATCACTTGTTCAGATAATGAATATTAGAAAAATATCTTCCCCCTTTTGGCGTCATCGAAAAGTTTCATAACTAATGTGAATCCTAGAAATTTAATGAGTACTCATGGCCACTGGGGAAACTGCAAGTGAACACATGCTTTAGTTAATCAGAAATCAACTCATCAAAAATACATATTAACAACAAAATTAACAAAAGGCAAGAAAAGTTGCATTTATTTAAGAGCTGGGGTATTTTTGCGTAGCAGTCCACAAGAATAAAAACAAAATTACCAAACCATGAGCAAAATTAAATAAACAGATAAAATCCCAAAGTGGGTCACTAAGGAGGGTCTAGACTGGTTCACACTAGGACATGACACCTAAGGCTTAGAAGAGCTGGAGGGTTAGGTTTGTAGCAGATTGAGCATCTGTTGAAGCATTCCTTCATTTTTCTCCTTCTCCTTAGCAAGTTCAGCTCTCAACCCATTCCTTTCTCCCTCCAATTCAACAACTCTAGCCTGAAGCCTTACTATCTCAACATCCTTTGCCCCAACCTCCTGAACTAAGGCTCTGACCTTGCTATTCACAGGAGTTTTTGCTACCTCGTCATCTGTTGTGGTGTCACAAAAGTTCATTGTGATCTGAAGATCAGTAGGCAACCCATCCAGGCAAGGCTATCTCTGCCTTGTGTAGTCATCTTATCCATCAATAGGTATGTCTAGAATCTTGCCCAGCTTTGCTGCATTGAACTTCACTTTGACACCTTTCACTATGCTTGTCACCAGCCCATTCTTTATTGTCCCATTTTCCATGAACTCTACAAGTTCTTTCCTGCCAATTTTCCATCCATATGAAGTACCATGTCCTTCCAGCCCTGTGCTTCTAGTGCAGTTAGAAGCCTTATCATACCTGGCTCCTCCAGGTCCTTGAGAAGACTCCATTTCAAAATTTTTATCTTGCCAAACATGGCATATCTGCCATGTTCCTTCTCTGACTCATCTTCTTCAGTAATTTTCACTTGTTTTCCTTTTGCAGTTGACCTTGTTCTCTTGGAAAGAAGAGGTTCAACAGGCTTGGAGGGCTTCTTGGTAGAATTCCTGGGTCCCTTTGATTTGGTAGTGGGAACATATATAGTAGTACTCTTTTTTAGATGGACCTGCTCCATCTCTTCTTCTTCCTACTCACCCACATCCTCTGAGCTTTCACCTATCTTTGCCTTCCCTTTCTCTTTCCTATTTTTCTTACTTTCTTCTAAAGCCTTCTTCAATTCTGCTACACTTTTCCTGATGCTACTTATGGTAGCTCTAACCCTAGGAGCATATTTGGGTGATGAAGGTTTTCTTTTCTTTGTTGGATTGGATGCAGCAGGGGTCCTTTGTGAGGAAGCCTTGCGTTTTTTTGGGTCATATCTAGCCCCCACTTTCTTTAACAAGTGAGCCAAGTTCTCATCCCTAAATAACCAAGTTTATCTTATTTCTTGCTCAGATTAACTAGCCCCTCAGCAGCCTCACCTCATCCACTTCCCCCTGACTTCGAGACTCCCTCCTCCCCACCCCCACATATGGCTAAAGGATCCTTCTTCTTTTATTCCCTATTTTTCCAGAATCAATCCCACCTACATCTCTAGTACCCTCTATCAGAACAAATCAATTTTCCTCACTTTGAACTACATCAGAAAAACAAAGCAAGATTTTACCTTTCCTTGGGTTTCTTGAGTTTTGGCCTTTTCAGAAGACCCAGGTTCATATCTTTCACTGGGAGAGATGTAATCATCAGATTTAGAGCTAGAGTTGGTCTCAGCTACTGGAACTAGTCTATTTTGGCTGGACTGAAGTTTTTCATTCAAATATTTCCTCAGAGAACCAGTAGCTACAGTTTTTCTTGCTAGCATTTTTGGCGCCAGAATCTATGTTTTGGGTTTCGAATAGTGGCGTGGAAGATGAGGTGTTGGGTGAAATAGGTGGTGGAGTTCCAGGGTTATCTTGGGAATTTTTCATGGTGAAGAATTTCTGAAAACCCTAAGGAAATTTTAGTTGTGTGAAGAACTTTGGAGAGTTTCAGAGATGGGAGAGGATGATTAGGGGTTTTGTGAAGAATTGACAGTCAATGAGTGTTTTGGGGGTTTTAAAGAGTGTAATGATTATTCAAAAAATGACAGCATTTTCAGAGGTCACATAGTGGTCTAATAAATTTAGAGTTCCGGTCTCCTTAGATATTAATTAGAATTATTAAAATTTAGTAGAAGGTTACGTTACACTTAGACTTCTAGTTTCAATGAAACTTGTTCAATTTGCCTAATGGATAGAATTTTTAGGACGTTTGGTATATCTAGGACTCTTGCTCACGATTGATAATTAAACTTTTCTAATTGTGCAAAGAATAGAAACATACCTGAATTTTCTCATGAACATAATTTGATGAACCAGATTCTTCAAGTGAAACTTCTCTTGATTATGTCTCAAATGTCAAAATAGAAAATTTGTAAGAGATTAGTTAGTCTCATAGACACGTGTCACAAGGGTATACTATTTACAGTATGAGACTGATTAGTAATTAGTCTACTATTCACAAAAATTAAGAACTGCTAGCCAAAGCAAATTTTTGTTCAATATATAAATGTTTTTTTTTCATTGTGCATTTTAAAGTGGACCATTTAGGTCATCTTAATCAGCCCTAACTCCAACCTGTTCCTTTCAAAATTTTCTATATTCAGTGCCCAAGTGAAGATGTCATATATTTGTTTATCAGTAGCACAGAATTCTATGGAGATTAGCCCTTTATCATAGTTGTCTCTTGAGAAGTGGTGTCTAACATCTTTGTGCTTAGTACTTTTGTGATGAACAAGGTTCTTTGTCAAACTAATTGCACTGGTGTTATAAAAAAATATTGGTATGAACCCTACTTCAACTCCAAATTCCAGCAGTTGTTGCTTAATCCACAGTAATTGAGCACAACATGAAGTAGCAACAACATATTCAACTTTAGCAGTAGAGAGAACCACTAAATTTTGCTTTTTGGTAGCCTATGATACAAGACAAGACCCTAGGAAGTGTTCCATACCTGAAGTGCTCTTCCTATCCACTATAAAACCCGCATAGTCAGCATCACCATATCCAACTAAGTCAAAATTACTACCTTTGGGATACCATAGACACCGATCAGTTGTGCCTTTCAAGTGTTGTATTATTCTTCTGACAGTTGTCAAGTGTGAATCTTTTGGATTTGCCTGGAAATGAGCATAAAGTTCTACACTGAAAACAATGTTAGGTCTGCTGGCAGTAAGATATAAAAGTGAAGCAATCATACCCCCATACAACTTTTGATCATTTGATGAACCAGGTTCATCAACATCTAGCTTTGTGGTAGTTGCTATAGGTGTGTCTATTTTCTTGGATTTTTCCATTTTAAACTTTTTGATTAGTTCCTTTGTATACTTCTGTTGATGGATCATAGTTTCGTCTGGACTTACTTTGATCTATAGCCCCAAGAAGAAATTGAGTTCTCCCATCTTGCTCATTTCAAACTCACTTCCTATTAGTTTAGCAAAGTCCTTACTTAACCTATCTGTAGTGGCCCTAAATATTATCTCATCAACATATATTTGTACAACCAGAAGATATTTACGTTTTTCCCTTTGGAACAAAGTGCTGTCAAATTTACCTCTTTTGTACACATTCTCTAGATGGAATTTTGACAATCTTCCATACCAAGCTCTTGGGGCCTGCTTGAGACCATAGAGAGCTTTATCTAACTTGTATACATGATCAGGACATTCTTTGCATTCTAATCCTGGAAGTTGTTTCATAAACACTTCTTCTTTGAGATATCCATTTAGGAAGGCACTTTTGACATCTATTTGATGAAGAGTGAATTCCATATGTGCTGCAAAGGCTATGAGGAGTCTAATTGCTTCAAGTCTAGCAACCGGAGCATAAGTCTCATCGTAATCAATGCCTTCCTCTTGACTATAGCCTTGAACCACCAACCTTGTCTTATTTCATTTAATTGTTCCATCTTCATCTAGTTTGTTCTTAAAGACCCATTTTGTTCCAATGAATGACCTGTCCTTAGGTCTTGGAACAAAGTGCCAGACTTGGCTTCTTTCAAATTGATTGAGCTTATCTTGCATAGCATTGACCCAATATGCATCTTGTAGAGCTTCACTCACATTTTTAGGTTCAATGAGGGACAGAAAGGCATCAAATGCACACAAGTTCTTTAGTTGTGATCTGGTATTGACCCTAGATGTTGGATCATTGATGATGATCTCAATGGGGGTGAGAACTCAGGTACTTGTAAGATTTCCCCACCAGCTGGTTCCTGCTAGTTTCTCCTTCATTGTTATGCTGGAGAAGAACATGGTCAGTTACATGATACTTCAGAGAATTTTGTAGAGTTTCTCTCAGATTGGTTCCCCTGTCAGGTTGCCCCAGGTGAAAGGAACTGTTCCATCACCTGCTCCTTCCTTTGATGCCACCTTGACTTGTGCTGTGACTTCATTCAATTGTCTCACCAGTCCAATGGCCTAATTTGCATGTTCCTGTTTCTTAGAAAGAGTGTTAGATTCATCTAAAACAAACTGTACACTTTCTTCAACACATAGAGTTCTTTTTTTAAACATTTTATATGCCTTGCTATGTAAAGGATATCCCAAGAATACTCCTTCATCACTTCAGGGATCAAAATTACCTAGGGAGTCTTTGCCATTATTGTACATATAGCACTTGCAACCAAAAGCCCTAAGATGGGATATGTTTAGTTTTATCCCTTTAAGTAACTCATATGGAGTTTTCTATATAAGAGGTCTGGTCATGCATCTATTTATTATATAACAAGCAGTGTTTATAGCCTCTGCCCAAAAGCTATGAGGTAGTTTACTAGAAAGTAGCATGGTACTTGCCATATCCTCAAGGGTCCTGTTCTTCCTCTCAACTACCCCATTTTGCTGAGGAGTCCTAGGGGCAGAGAAATTATGATCTATTCCATTTTCATCACAAAATTCAGCAAACTTTGCATTTTCTAATTCAGTTCCATGATCAGACCTAATGGATGCAAGTTGATTTTCTAATTGTTTCTGGGTTTTTCTAACAAAAGCAGTGAACATTTCAAATGCTTCATCTTTAGAAGTTAGAAACAACACCCAGGCGAATCTTGAATAATCATCAACAAGAACCATTACATATCTTTTACCACCTCCGCTCATGGCTCTCATTGGACCACAGAGATCCAAATGAACCAGTTCCAACGTCTTGGACGTACTTACCATTTTCTTAGGTTTGAAGAATGACTTTACCTGCTTCCCCCTTGCACATGCCTCACAAACTTTGTCTTCCTTGAACTTGATATTAGGTAACCGTATCACCAAGTCCTTGGAGACGTATTTGTTCAATTGATTTAGACTGCATGGTCAAGTCTTTTGTGCCAAAGGAGGGGATCATTAATTAACACACTCAAGCAAGTGAGTTTATTTCTTAGAGAGAGTTGATAGATCTACAATTGATATGAATGTTCAAGAATTGCTAGTAATCGGAGATTCAGACTTGCTCATACATCAGGTCCGAAAAGAATGGTCAACCAAGAACTCCAAGATACTCCCATACCTGCATCGTGTACATGTGTTGAGAAAGATATTCACGAGGACAGAGTTCAAGCATGTTCCCAGGGTCCAGAATGAGTTTGCCGGTGCATTTGCTACCCTATTAACCATGATTCAGCATCCAGATAAGAACTTAATTGCTCTTATCCCGGTAAAAATCTATGATCTATCAGCTTATTGTGCTCATGTTGAGGAAGAAGCAAATGGAAAACCGTGGTTCCATGACATTAGGGAGTATTTGACAACATGAGAATATCCAGAACTTGCAAATGCTACTCAGAAGCGCACCCTTCAGAGGTTATCTAACAACTTCTTTCACAGCGGAGGAATCCTATTGGGGAGGACTCCCAATTAAGGATTGCTATGATTTGTTGAAGCAAAAGAAGTGTCCAGGTTATTAGAAGAGATCCATGCAGGGACCTGTGGTACACACATGAATGGTTTTGTCTTAGCAAAGAAGATACTCCAGGAAGAATATTTTTGGATGACTATGGAAGCGGACCACATCCAGTATGTCCGCAAAATCCACCACTATTAGATACATGCAGATATGATAAAGGTGCCTCCAAATGAGCTTACTGCAACAAGCTTGACATGGCTATAAGCCACTTGGGGAATGGATGTTATCGGATCGAGCCTGCCGTATTGAATGGGCACATGTTTATTCTAGTGGCAATTTATTATCTCACCAAATAGGTTGAAGCAGCATAATACAAAGCACCGACCAATAAAGTTGTGGCAGACTTTGTCCGCGACCGTATTGTCTATCGGTTCGGCATTTCGGAGTCAATCATTACTAATAATGGTTCCAATCTCAACAGTGACCTGATGAAAGCAAAGTGTGAAACATTCAAGATCAAACACAAGAACTCTACAGCCTATAAAACTCAGATGAATGGAGTTGTAGAGGCGGCCAACAAGAATATCAAGAAAATATTGAGGAAAATGATAGAAAAGTATAAGCAATGGTATGAGAAATTATCATTCGCTTTATTTGGATACCGTACCACAGTCTGCACATCGATTGGGGAAACTCCTTACATGGTGGTTTATGGTAAAGAGGCAGCCATTCCTGCCGAGGTGGAAATTCCCTCCTTAAGGATCATACAAGAAGCAGAGTTAGAGGATGCTGAATGGGTAAACAGTCGTTACAAGCAGTAAGGCCTGATTGATGCGAAAAGAATGAATGCAGTTTGCCATGGTCAATTGTATCAGAATAGAATCACTAGAGCTTTCAACAAAAGAGTCAAGTCGAGGAAGTTTATGCCAGGGAAGCCGATGTTAATGAAAATTTTCCCGCATCAAGATGAAGCCAAACGGAAATTCTCTCCCAATTGGCAAGGTCCATACATGATTCACCTGGTTCTAACATGAAGAGGCCTCATACTTGTGGAAATGTATGGAGAAGTCTGGCCGAAGAAAATCAATTCAGCTGCAGTGAAACGATACTATGTGTAGACATTTATGATTTCTTTATGATGTATGTTGAACTATGTCTGACCGAATTCCCGTATAAGAGGGAATACGTATGCAACCTTATGGGTTCAGTCACAATTTTATAAAAATTTTATTTCCCCCGCCATTGGAAAATGGGGCAGAATTTTGAGGAGGACCCTCAAAATTCCGAAGTTGATTTTCAACCATTCATCGCATACAACCATCGGAAGCACCAAGCCAGTAAACTGGGGTAGAATTTTGAGGAGGATCCTCAAAATTCAAAAGCATGATAGGTTGCAATGTCTTGAACCGCGTCGCAGTCGTTGGTTCATCCAAAAGAAAACTATTGCTTTCAATTATGTATGTACATTATAATTTTACTAAATCATGCATGCGTACTATCAAAATTGCTTTGTTTAGCGAGACTAACCCAATGAAAACAGCACCAAGTGTGACGAGTGAAGTCCATGGGAGGACGGATTAACCTTCCCCCTTTCAAAATTCATAATTTTTATTTGGATGCAGGCACTCAAGGTGTAAATTATCAGATAAAATTACACATTCATACTCTTTCCAGAATACAATGCTCAAAATCATTTCCTATTTATAATTGTTATCCGCACACGACATCTCCAACAGTCGCAATATAACGATCAGCTATCAGCCAAGAGATTTTTCTACCGTTTGCCTTTTTGCTTCTCTACATTACATAAGGCTACTTTCATCCTACCGAGACTAAGCATTGTCTCCATCTACATTTCCTGCATTGCATATGGCTGCCTTTTTACCTTCCAAGACTAAGCACTGTTTCCATTCTGCATTTATCGCATTGCATAAGGATACTTTTCTCCATTCCTAGACTAAACACTGTCTCTATCCTGCATTTCTCGCATTGCATAAGGCTGCTTTTATGCCATCCGAGACTAAGCATTGTCTCCATATGCATTTCCTGCATTGCATATGGCTACATTTCTGCCTTCCGAGACTTAACACTGTCTCCATATTCATTTTCTACATTGCATAAGGCTACCTTTATGCCTTTCGAGACAAAGCACTGTCTCCATCTGCATTTCCTGCATTGCATGAGACTGCTATTCTGCCTTTCGAGACTAAGCTCTGTCTCATTCCTGCATGGCTGAAATATCACCACTTTAACTTTATTGCACGGCTGAAAGATCGCCACCTTTATTTAAACCCTGCATCGACTAAAATATCGCCACTTTGTCTTTCTTGCACGGCTGAAATATCGCCATTTTATTTTTCTTGTATGGTTGAAATACCGCCACTTTTATTTACATCATGCATCAACTGAATGATTTCTACCTTCTGCATTTTATGCGGAAAGATCGCTAAAATGTCTAAAGGTGTCATTGTTCGGAGGCCCAATCTTCATAGACCGAGAATGCCATGCCATGGCCTAAGGACCCCATTTTACCTCCTGCATATCATTATTCAAAGGCATCATAGTTCGGAGCTATCATTCTCACAGCCCGAGGACATGATTTCATAGCCTGCGAATTCTTTATCATACGCTTCATGGCCCAGGACGTCATGGTCCGCGTACATCATCCTAATCGTCCAAAGACAACATTATCGGTCCAATGGGAACATGCATTAAATTATTCACAATATATGTTTGTATTGCCCACTTGCAGGTACACTAATTAGCAATGGTCATCTCTGCAGGAGCGATCCCGCTCTAGTACCCGCAGCCTATCAGAGTCCAACCACCCTTTTCAACCTAACCATCGCATCCATTTTATTCGAAAATCTTCATCTGCATATTTCGTCAATCAATCCTCAACTACATATGGGCTAATTATTGTAAAACTAGGGATATGTAGGAAGCTCAGGAGCCAGGGCTCGGTCAAAATTGGTCATCCTATCTTTACCCGATAATTGTTTCACATTCCCAGGTAAAGAGGGGCAGCTGTTGATATCTAATTTTTCCCTAGATATTTTTATACTAAAAATACTTTCTATATATATATATATATATATATATATATATATATATATATAGCATATTCAAGTGTTTTGGTATTTTTCCCAAATTTTTAAGGATTTTCAAAACCAATTTAATGTCTACTTTAGCAATTCAAATCCAATAATTATTCCCAAAATTATACTTTTTGTGAGTAACTTGTTCTATTTACGCCAACTATAACTAAGGTAATTTTTTTTTATATTTTTTACAAATTTGTTTGGTATTTTTAAAGCTGAATTGCATATAATTCCAATTATAGCCTATTTTATGATTAATAGTATTTTATAATTTTAAAATTAGTTCCAGTATTTTAAATTAGTATTTATGTATTATTAATGGGTTTAGTGCTATTAATTTTCTTTTAATATCATTTTTACTATTTATATAAAATCAGACAATGGAAAACAGCTATTTAAAATGTAGCCCCAATTATTTTGATTATAGCCTAAAATTAACTCCCAATTAAACCCAATCTTTGACCTAATTACCCTCACCCAAGACCCGTGAAAACCGATCCAAACCCATTTCCCACCTACCATATCTAATCTCAATCGTTGATCTCCCAGATCAACGGTCTCCATTTTCCATTCCTTTTTTAATTCCCCAATCACCCCTTGCACTAATCATTTCCCGTCTGTAGCGACCCTTGATTCCCCCATCTCCCAATTCTCTCTCAACCTATCTCAGAAACCATAGCCGCAACCTTCAATCACCACCTAAAATTGATAAAATACATGGCTTCCATAGCCATTGATGGCATGTATCTACCTCATGTGCCACCTACACACTTGATTACCATGATTTCAAGGTCAAACCTTGAAGAGGTTTGGCCCAGACATTCTTTGATTCGAGTTCTTTGGTTGTCTCCGACCTTGCTACGGCCAATCATGGGTGTTTAAGTGTGGTCTTGATGTCTCCTGCTTAAATCATGACTTTCTAAGCCTTTCTCACTATTTGGGGTTCGTATTGTACCCTACCATTTGTGGTTTTCCTGATTCTTTTATATCCGTTGTGGATCTGTGTATTCTCCAAACTTCTTAAACATTTTCTGAAGTTTCTTTCAAAACTCTGCTTTCACAACCTTTATCTTTTCCTATTTAGCGTTTCATTAGGTTATTTTAAAGTTTTTCTGATTTTTTAACATGTTCTATCATTTTTCTTATGGTGTTCTTCTACCGTGTTTATTATGTTTTACTTCTACTGTGTTTTTATGTGTTTCCCCTTTAATGTGTCTCTTTATGTAGATCTGGAACTTGCATGTCAAGAATCATTCTGTTGAGGTTTATGAATATTTTAGTAATACTGCTTTCTTGATTATTTGTCGTTCACCTCTACACACGATTGATGGCAAAAAGCCCTAGGATTTGGGGTTCATTCGAGTTCTGAGGTTATTTGTTGTGTGATTTGTTTGGTTATCATCTCTAAATGTGTTTGATTTCAAAGCCCTAATTCTTCTGCACCTATTCAAGTTTTTGAAAACTGCTTTGTCTATCTGAAGTTGCTCGACTGGATTCAGAGTCCTTCTTGTTTTAATTTCTGTTCCTCTATGTGATTTGGTTCCTTGCAATTTTTGAACTAAGCTTTATTTTCCAGAATGGTCTCTACTTGATTTTTCAGCATGCTTCTGATACCCCCTTCTCCCTATTACTTGATTGGCCTATGTGACTACCACGCTTCACTATGTACTGACCTCATTGTTATTGTTACTGTTTCTCTTTGCCATGGTTTAACCTAGCATGCCTAATATTTATGCACTCTTTATACATGCTGAATGTCCCTTAAAATGACATTAGATTTTGGACCAATTTCAAACTTCTTTCTGTAAGCATGATTGATTGTTTACTTGTTTTCCCCGTTTAATTTGAAATTTTTTTTTAGTCTTTCGACTCCCCTGTTTCTGACTTGATTCATTGGTAATTTGAATCCCTGATTTCTTGATTTACTATATACTAATTGATTTGCTGTGTTTCTTACCTTATTTGGCTAACCGTCTATTTCCAAGATTATTTATTAATGTTTTCCTTGGTTAAACCCCTATGTATTTACCCTAATTTCCTACTATACACAAGATGTTTACTTGATTTCTTTCCTTAACTGATTTTTCTCCGTTACCGTTTGAGTTTAAATTCCTTAATTAAAGGAAGTTCTCATGTTGATTAACTATAATTGATACATAGTTCCATAATTTCTATGATTCTTCCCTTACTTTCTACCTATTTTCAAACTATAAATACACGACTCTTTTTCTTTTCCCAACATAATTGAATACACTTCAGACTTCACCTTACAATTCTCACAATCTCGTCTTTCTTGTCTGCACTCTGGCTTTTCACAAGACTACTGCCTTCTTTTGCTTGTCTTTTTTTAAAACTGGTATGTCCCAATTTGGATTCTAGTATCACCCCAATGTGTTCATTTACAAGATTTCATATCCATGTCCACTTTATTGTCTTTGTAAAATTCAACTTTTTTTAAAGTAGTATGTTTATGCCTTGTTATCCGTTGCTACACTGAATTCCTATCCCTTACTCCCCTTATGTGCTTGAGCTATGGTTTTAAGACATGGCAATGTACAAGTTATTGTCCATGGATTAAAACTGGATCCTTTGGATCCTATCCTCTTTCAGTTTCTCCATACCCTCATTCACCTATGTGTGCTGAGTTAAGGTATAGCCTGGCAACATCTCAATTGATGTCCAAGGCTAAATCTGACCTTCAATAGGTTCTAACTCCTCAATTTGCAACAGACCAGCTAGTCAGGGGTGTGCCAGCACCCCAAACAATGCTTAGCATGACCACCAGCTTGGTATTCCTCCTACTGCACTTTCACTTATTCCTAGTCTCTAAGTTCTGCCCCCTCATATGAGTCTGGCCTTGGGACCTTGAGTTCCCACAGAACTTGGACATTGGAGGGCTAACCCTTCCATACTACACTATAATCTGATTCTGCAATGATATTTGGGGTGTAGGCATTGCCTGGAGTTCTTGAAGCTTCTTGGAACCTTGACACATCCGAAATAAGAGAAAGGATTTGGAAAATATGATCCTGAAAGTTGGTTTATCTCATATTATTACAATCCGTGTCTGAATTAGGCTAATTAGATATGGATGTGAGCACTGATGTAATTTTACTTTCTGTCTAATTCATTAGTCTATAATAAATTTTTAATAACTGCTGGGGTGTTAGTAAAAAAAAGGAGGGTCAATCATGCATCCAAAAGGGGTAGATACAATGACAATAGGGAACTACTATTTCTGAAGTTCTGCATAGTTAACTACTGAAACTCTATGCCTCATATAGATATCATGTTCATAGTATTTCTGCATTCCATACAAATATTATGTTTATAGGATTTTCTGCAATTTCATATAGATATCAAGTTCATAGTATTTCTGCATTTCATATAGATAATAAGCCTATATGACTTCTGCATTTTTGCATATGCATCAGTCATTAGGCAAACTTGTTGTAGGATTTACATAGTCGATCGCATATAGATGACTTGCCTATAGGATCTCTGCATGAGAATAACGCTGATTAAAGTGAGTAACACCTAGAAAGCATGCCTATAGGAGCTATCAACTAAACTTAAGTCGTCCACTCACTCCTAATTCTAAAAATCAGTCGCAATTTTGTTCAAAGTCGCGGAACCTATAACCTAGTCACTGACCTTTTTTTTTTGCAATCAATTTACTCCTTTATCTCTGAACAAATAGACATCATTCCTACAGGTCCCGTTTAACACATAGGCATATGATTAGGTAATTAATCAATTGTATCAGTCTGTGATAACTACATCTAAGCAGGGCTAATTTTGACTCCTCATCTGGGAAATATGTGGTAAACCAACATGCCTTACGCCTTAATCTAATTCAGACCAAACCAGTATGTATAAGACATGCCAAGCTATATGCTTTTCTTTGATTTAAGGAGGCTTATTTGAGCCATATCTATTTACTTGCCTTTCAATACTTGTTGTATATGTTTTGAATGTCGTCTTAGAATTTTATCCTTTGAAAACTCTCAAAAGGCCCCCTACTGCCTCCTCTTTAGGAATAGCAGTACCATATGCCTCCGGGATTGATAGGATTGGGACAGGTAGTAGCATGCAATAAGTAATGATACTATTCTGCGCTTTAATACCTTAATGGGGTGGCACGGGTAGAATATGGATATGATGACCGGTGCGCTAATATCACGTGCTACCCCTCTTCTAAGGAGTGATTGTTGGATATTGCATTGATGTGATCCACATTAATCATAAACCTAGGACCCCTCTTCCTTTATTTGCTTTTATCTCTTCTTATAAAACTCTTTAAATCTTTTCATAAAATTATGCCCTCTCTACTTACCTTTCTCAAGTTTTTTAACTTATTTGCAATATTATATGCAAGTTCTTTATTTATACCTTATGTGCTTATTTGTTTAAAGTCGTAACATGGCCGAGAACCACACTAGTAGATCCTGAGAGGTTCCTAACACCTCCTCCCCGGGATAATTTCTAGCCCTTACCCTAATCTCTGGTATCTAAATCAAAAAATCCTCTTATTGTCCTAATGCACGTAATCATTAGGTGGCGACTCTTCAATTCTAAAACCCAACTCCCAAAAGGGAATGAGTTGTCCTCCCAAATGACACAAGCTCTATTTCGATTTTAGAAAAAGGGGCACAACAAGTACTGGGGAAACTAATAGAATATACAAAAATACCACTATCCTACTGCCCGAAACAGAGTAGATAGTACATAATCAGCTACAAAATAATAGAACTCCGGTATGCTGCTGAACGGCTTAGAAGGGGCAGCTCATTGTGGGATCTCGATCAGGAATCAAGAACGCGTGTCGGATGGGTAATTAGATGCACCTGCCTCAGATCCTGTATAGTTATGTACAGAAGCATAATATGGGTACATAAATACATGTACCCAGCAATAATTCAGTATAACCTCGAAGAAGTAGTGATGAGGGGTCAACTTTACATTTACTAAGGTCAATATCAATAATAATATGTAGGACTTACACTAAGCATGATTAGTATGAATATAATAACAAATCTAAGAACTTAGAAGGAAACGATATATCAAATTCAGTCATGTCATTTAATAATATTCACTTCAAGCATTTAAATAGAGTAAATCATATAGCATATATATTATGCACATATTATGTTGAGGTCGTACGAACCTATCCAACAAAATAATAATTGTGCACTGCAAGAGGTTCGAATGGTGCGAACAATAGATGCACCTATTTCTACCGAGGCAGTTGGCTGAATCCACAAATATCAATTACTATCAAGAAGGCACATAAATGGGCATTCATAATCAAATAAGTTCATTCAAGTTCTCAATAAGTGCATACGTTAGTTTATATTTATTTTCAATCCCTATCATGTCTAAGTGATCTCATTACCAGTAAGAACATAAGAATTAGTAAGTATGGGATGATAAGGATCCTAAATTACCGAGACAATTAGCATAATAGTAGCTACGCACGGACTCTTGTCACCATGTAGAAACGTACCCCCCCCCCCCCAACGACAATCACATACATTTATTAGATTCACCTAAGGGTGTATTTGGCTCTTACGAGGTTAGAAAATAGGCTCACCTCGCTCCAAAGCTTACTTACAATTTCAAGAACGTGCTCAAACACTAAATTTGGAGCCGAACGATCCAAAACTAATTACACGGGGTAAGAACTAGCCAATACAAGCTCAAGAGTTCGTATTCTAACTATTAATGTAATTTTTCAACCCTAAATACAAGGTTCCTAAAATTCAACCCCGGTCATATGTGCCCGGATTTCGAAATATTTTGAAGAAAGTTGTTACCCATAACCTAAGGATCAAGATTATATGATTTTAACTTTATTCCATAAAAATTTTGCGTGGTAAAATCTTATTTTTATTAAAAACCTAGGTTTTATACTAATCCCATGATCTAAACATAAACCAAGTATTGAACTCACATTTAAGAACAAGTAACTTATCTTACAAGTGCTAGGTTGAAATCCATCTTTTGGAAGCTGTCAAGTCGCCCAAACAATGAATGAGATGTGTCAAAAATGAAACATTCCCCTATTAAATAAAGGAACTGGCTTCTGTGATTTCTGCACATGCGGTTAGGGGACCGCAACTGCGATCTCGCTTCCGCAAGGGAATGGCCGAATCTGCAAAGTGGGGCTGCGCTGGCTAGGACAACACCTGCTTTTTCGCTTCTACGGAAAACGAGCCGCATCTACGGTTCTTGGGCTCCTCCCCTTGGCCTCACCTACAAAGGCTCGACCACTTCTATGTTCTCGCACCTGCGGCTAACCAACCGCAAGTATGGTTACGACAGATACCAGGAGCTTCAGCTCCTTCGAAAACTTTCCAGCATCACTCGAGCCTTCTCCGAATGACGCGTGGGGCCCATGTGCCCCGGCGAACATACTGACATGTTTGACATCATAAAACAGACTTGATCGAAAAATATGAATGCATGAAACCATGCTAAATCTGAGAATCATCCCCTAAAACCAATTGTCCAAACTTATGAAGTTCAAGTTCTTCAATTTACATCAAATGAGATGAAACACACTTACACTACTCGGATTGATACCTAATTTTGTGTACAAGTCTTAAATGGCAATACAGAATTATTCCCTGTCTCGAAATTCCATTCTGACCTCAATAACAAAAAACCCTCTCAAAACCAAATATTTAAGAGCTTCAAAAATCTTTGAGGAATCAACTTTCATTGTTAGGTGCCAAAACACTCCTGGATCATCCAAAACCCGATCCTTGACATACGCCCAATTACGAAATCATCATACGAACCTATTGGAACCTCCAAATCTGGATTCTGGGGTCGTTTACTCAAAACCTTAACCAAACTCTTCCAAATCCCAAACCAACAGTCATGAACCTAATCCCGGACCCAGTCGGGATGGCGCCTCTCTTGAAGACAAGGCCAGCCAACTAGTCCCAATTTCATTTTTAAATAGTTAAACCTTAACAATCAGTCTAAGTATAAGTAAATAAGCCAAAGACTAAACAAAATATAGTATAAAGTGCGAAATAAGGCCAAACACAGCCCAATACCGGGGAGTCACGAGCACCTACTAAGGTGTAAAATACAACTATGTTCTGAAATAGAAGAAAAACAGACTAATAAAATAACGAGGTAGAAAACTAGTGCTGCGAACGCCGGTAGCTGCCTTGCTAAACTCTTATGACTCTACCTCCGATCAACCACTACTCACTACCGGATTCATAAATGCCTGAATTTGCACACAAAGTGCATGGAGTAAAATGAGTACTCCAAATCAGTGAGTAATAATCATAATTAAAGTCCGAATGGTAAGAAATCACGAAAAGTGCATCAACATGCTGTGTAGAAATAGTTCAAAAACCAGTAGGAAAGCAATGAAGCTATAAAATATCTTAAAATATCTTATCTCAGTTGAAACTTCTTTAAAAATGTCATTTTCAATAGCTACGTAAATAAATGCAAAACAATTAGTGCAGATAAGCACAGAAATCCACCCCTCGGGCACAAATACACAATTAAGTAGGTAAATGACATGCAAATAAGAAAAGATAAGTATATAAGGTTCTCCCCTCGGGCACAGTGTCACCGAATCCACCCCTTGGGCAATGTCTCAGAACAATATCAGCCCCTCGGGAATTCACATAGAACAATACCAGCCCCTTGGGCTCAATCTCGTATCATAATGGGTACCCGCGCTCACTGGACGTGTATAGACTCTTGCCCTTACAGTCCAAGCGCAATATCAAGCCACCTCATGGCATCATAAGTAGGCTCTCGAGCTCATATCAATATCAACAAGCCACCTCATGTCATACATATATCAGGCCTTCGCCTCATAATCAGATCAGTATATTATTATTGCGGCGTGCAGTCGACTCAAAAGTATCCTCGCAACACAGCCCCTCGGCCTTACTCAGTCCAAAATCATATAAGCTACTCCAGCAACAGTAAAATATGATGCTCAGCACAAAATATTATTTGAAATATCTTTTCAAGATTTAAAGCAAAATAAACGTCAGTGAGTTTTAAAAATAGTAGAAAATAACATAACTGAGTTCAAGTATAAAGCAAAATAGAGAGGAAATATCAATCAATAATACCCAAAGGGCTCAATTATACAGCACTATGCCCAAATATGGAATTTAGCCAAAATAATTATGATAGAAAATAGTTTCCAATCAAATACATGGTAAAATAATCAATCGGGATGGACCAATTCACAATCCCCAACAGTGCACGACCCCACGCTCGTCATCAAACGTGTTCCACACCTCAATATAACTCTATGATGTGCAAATCTAGGGTTTCAAACCCTCAGAACATCATTTACATTCATTACTCATCTCGATCCGGTCCGAACTCTTGCCCCCGATGCCTCGCCTGCACGAATCGACCTGTGGATGCTCCAAATCTAGCCACAATCAGTACATAATTATTAGAATATTCTAAGGGAGCGATGCCCACTCGAAAATATCCAATTTAACATCAAAATAAAGAAACTTCTCAAACTCGGCCCCCGGGCCCACATATCGAAATTCGACATCATTAACATCAATGGAATCCTCGTCATCCTACGCGTTCATGCATATCAAATTTACCAAAATCTGACCCATATAGTCACTCAAGTTCAATAAATTCACTGTCCAATTTCAAGCCCTAAATTCCCAACTCTTCCTCTAGTTTTCCCCAAATCTTCATGATTAAACAATGATATAATCACCATAAACACAAGGTATAAGGCCCAAGTATCGTAGCTCTATGGATACACTCGATCCCCCTTGAAATCACAACTTGGAGCTCCAAATTGCACAAAAATGGTGAACAAATGACTAAAAATAGCAAAGGGGTATTTTTATACCTTCTGCCCAGCTCTTTCGCAATTGCAATAATATAAGAGCATCTGCGTTTCCGCTTCTGCGGATTTCACTTATGACACGAGGACTCGCATCTGCGGTCAATCCATGCAACTGCAGTACTGCATTTGCAGTCTCTCGTCCGTTTCTGCGGAAATCACTTAACAACCAAATTTGTGCATTTGCCATCGCACTTCCGCATCTAAGGTCCACATGGCCGCTTCTATGGTTACTCCTCCTCAATCCCTTTTCCACTTATACGAATAAAACTGTGCTTATGTGGCACTGCACCTACGGTCCCCAATCCGCAAGTGCAAAAATACAAGAAGCAGCAAATTCAGTAGCTACAACAAAATCCAAACTTCTCCGTTAACTATCTGAAATCACCCCCGAAGCCCCAAGGACCTCAATCAAAAGCACAAACAAATTGTAATACCTTATTCTAACTTGTTTCAATCATCAAAAGATCTCAAATAACATCAGATCACCCAAAACACATCGGATTCAAGTCAAACTTTCTAAAATCTACCAAATTTGACTTTTGATAAAAAATCAAACCAAACAACATTCGAATGACCTCAAATTTTGCACAGACATATCAAATGATACAACGGTATTATTGCAACTTCCGGAATTTCATTTTGACCTCTATATAAAAATCTCAATTTTGCCAATTCAAGCCTAAACCTTCCACGGACTTCAAAAATGCATTTTGATCACGCTCCTAAGTTCCAAATCACCCAACGTAGCTAACCAAATCATAAAAATTCCGATCCAAGATCATATAGAAACAAGTCAAATCTTGGTCAAACCTTTAAAAATTCCATCTTAAATTGAAAACTAGTCTTCCAAATTCATTCCGATTACCCTGACAACCAAAAAAACCAACGATTTACATAAGTCATAATCCCTCACACAGGGAAAGTCATGCCCGAGAACTGACGAAAAAAGGTGCAAAAGCTCAAAAAGACCGGTCGGGTTGTTACATCCTCCCCCACTTAAGCATACGTTCGTCCGCAAACGTGCCCAGGGTTGTTATATAAGGCAACCAATCGCTTAGTAACCTTACCATTCATATACACGGGGGTGATCCCACGTCACCCTATCTCATATAGGTCCGATAACATATTGTAACTGAAAGTTCACAACCCAATCTAGCCCATAAACCATATAACCACATTTCCACTTCTAAAATCATCAATGAGATCAGAATATCATACTTACACTGTGAATAAGTCTGAACAAGATGTAACAAACAATATCTGCTATCTCAGGTGCAATCACATGTTATATCACATAACTTAAACACTTGTAGTGATAACTTCTAATCATGGCAGTTGCACACAACACCCGAATAATGATAGAAAAACTTTTATCAACTAAAATCTCATCCAACACTTTCATATACTGCAAATGATCACTAAAAAACGTGGTAAGCCATAGCCATATTCTAGATCCACCATTCATGAAGCCACTTCTCCTTTGGCAATGCCCACAGCAAATTTCGGATCCGAAGCTCGATATTATCCTTCCAACGTGCTGAAATCTAACCCGTTCGTATTCATTAATGATCCCAAGGATCTCCGCTAATCCAACACAGTACTCTGGTGACATGACACATCAATACTGGCCTAAGCCATAACTTCCACAATACGCGCACCAATAAGCAACAGTCCGAACATACTCAAATCATGAAAATGAATCAATTGAAAGAGTTGTACCTCAAGCTCACCAGTACCACCATAACACAAGGCTGAGAACCCATCTCACATCATAGGAACAGAACATACGAATTCAACCCTCAAGTTCATGCTTCCACAGAACTTTGCTGCAATGCGCAATCCTATCCAAACACTGCTCTACATGAAACACATCAAGTCACTCCGCTCAAAATTGATGACCACGCTCAATTCATGTCTAGAACCAAAGTAAATCATCATAACCAAGACAAGGAAAATACACAAAATGAACATCCTTAAAGGGCATAACTGATGAACCATCCACCAAGCAATATCAAATACTCTTCCCTCTCGTATTCTACTGAGAGACCCCAATAACACCGCACCATATATGTCGATAATCAACTAATCCTAACGCCTCACAACATGAAAAGGTAACTCATAGATCTCTCCAAATTACTAATAAGCTCAATAAAAATCGAATCAACACATCCTTCAACAATACACCATGCCAACCAAGCAGACTCAAGTTAGAACACGCATCGACATTAGCCTACCAACAAACTCCTTATCAAGGAAATACTGAAGCTATCCTTTTAACTCCTTTAACCATGACGGTCCATATGATACGGTGCCCGACATCAAATAAATACCAAAATGAACAACCTTACCTGGCGATATGCCCGGTCGCAAGAAACACATCTGAAAAGTCCCTCACCACCAGAACTGAATCAATATGAGAAGCCTCTGCACTGACATCCACCACGAGAGACAGATAAGGAGACAATCCTTCCCATCCCTCACTGGGTCTTTGAAATATGAAACCACCCTACCAAGAACATAATTTGTCGAACCTCACCACTCACTAGTGGAATTCCCGGCATAGCCAACCGTGCCGCCTTAGCCCAATAGTATAGAATAACACAACACTGAGACAACCAAACACCGAATATCACATCCAAAATATGATCTACCAAGCAACAAAACATCAACTCGTGTCTCCAAATCCTGAGAGTCGCTAAACAATACCAATACACGTGGCCCACAACCACCACATAGCCTAAACATGAGAAATCCTAGTCTACAACTCCATATAGCACACGTATCACCATACCTAATCCCAATTACGCCATCGGAATGCATACCACACCTCAAATACCCAATCTTCCCACAAGAAATACTCTAAAATTTCTCTATGCCACCAAGCAAACCCGAATATCAGTGTTCGATCTAACAGAACCTTCTCTCCCACCATAAAAGATACATTCCAAACCTTCCGGTCCGCATAACTCTTCTAACACGATTGAGCTGTACGAAGTCTCTCCTGGATAACTTTCACTTTCTCTATGGCATCCTGGACTAACTATGTCCCCAATAGTCTAGCCTCGCCGTGCTCAAACCAACCAACTGGAGATCTACACTGCCTCACATACAAAGCCTCATACGGTGCCATCTGAATGCTGGACTGATAACTTTTGTAATAAGCAAACTCTGCAAGTGGCAAGAACTCATCCCAAGAACCTCCAAAATCAATAACACAAGCACGCAACATGTCCTCCAATATCTGAATAGTAAGCTCGAACTATCCATCTATCTGAGGATGAAAACATGTGCTCATCTGAATCTGAGTGCCCAGCTCCCGATGAGAAGTCTCAATACCGGGAGGAAAACTAAGTACCCCTATCTGAGACAATAGAGACTGGAACCCTATGCAACCGCACAATCTTACGGATGAAAATATCTGCCAACCACTCCGAAGAATAGGTGGTACACACCGGAATGAAGTGCGCTGACTTGGTCAGTCTATCCACAGTCACCCAAATAGAATCAAAGTTCCCCGAGGTACGAGGGAGACCACTCACTAATCTTCTCCCATTTCCACTCCGAAATATCCATCTGCTGAAGTACACCACCGGGTCTCTGATGCTCCTATTTGACCTGCTGACAATTGAGACACCTGGACACATAACTCACAATGTCCTTTTTCATTCTCCTCCACCAATAATGTTACCTCAAGTTCGGGTACATCTTCGCGGCACCCGGATGAATGGAATACCGCGAGCTATGGGCCTCCTCTAATATCATCTCTCGGAGCCCATCCACATTTGGCACACAAATCCGGCCCTGCATCCGCAACACACCATCACTACCAATAGTCACATATCTCGTATCATCGTGCAGGACCCTGTCCTTCAGGACAAGCAAATGCGGGTCATCATACTAGCGCTCCCTGATGGTATCATATAACGAAGACCGGGAAACCACACAAGCCAACACCCGACTGGGCTCTGAAATATCCAATCTCACCATACGATTAGCCAAAGCCTAAACATCAACTGCAAAGGGTCTCTCCCCAATTGGAATGTACGCCAAGCTACCTATACTCACCGCTTTCTGACTAACAGCATCGGCCACTACATTGGCCTTCCATAGATGATACAATATGATAATATCATAATTCTTCTACGTCAAATTTGTCAAAGGCGAAGCAATAGATGAAAAACCCTGAACGAACCTGCGTTAATAACCCGCCAAACCGAGGAAACTCCAAATCTCAGAAGCTGAGGATGGTCTGGGCCAACTCTGCACCGCCTCAATCTTCTTTGGATCAACCTGAATACCATCACTGGACACCACATGTCCTAGAAAATCTACGAAACTGATCCAGAACTCACACTTGGAGAATTTTGCATACAATTTATCCTTTATCAATCTCTGCAATACCACCTTTAAATATTACACGTGCTCCTCCTGGATACGCGAGTACACAAGAGTATCATCAATAAACACGATCACAAAAGAATCTAGATACTGCCAAAATACACTGTTCATCAAGTGCATGAATGTTGCTGGGGCATTAGTCATCCCAAATGACATTACCAGTAACTCATAATGTCCATATCTCGTCCTGAAATATATTTTCATAATATCAGAATCCATAATCTTCGGCTTGTGGTAGCCTGGACGGAGATCAATCTTAGAGAATACCTTTGCTCCCTGAAGCTGGTCAAACAAATCCTCAATACGGGGTAATGGGTACTTGTTATTCACTGTCACTTTGTTCAACTATCTGTAATCAATGCATATTCTCATTTTGCCATCCTTCTTCTTAACAAACAACACCGGTGCGCCCCACGGTGACACACTCGGACGAATGAACCCCTTATCTAGGATTTCCTGCCGCTGCTCTTTCAGATCCTTTATCTCTGCTGGTGCCATACGATAGGAGGAAAAGAAATGGGCTGAGTGCCGGTCACTAAATCAATATCAAAGTCAATATCCATTTCCGGCGGCATGCCCGACGGGTCTGCTGGAAATACATCAGGAAACTCCCTCACCACGGGAACCGAATCAAGACTAAGAGTCCCCGCTCCGACATCCCTCAAAAATTCTAGATATGATAAACATCCTTTCCCAACCATCCGCTGGGCCTTCAAGAAAGAGATTAACCTGCTGGGTACATAATCCGTTGAACAATGCCACACAATCCTTGGAATACCCGGCATAGCCAACGTGATTGTCTTGCGTGACAGCCCAGAATAGCATGGCACGTTGAGAGCCAATCCATGCCCAAAATAACATCAAAATCTACAAGAATCAAGTCAGCTCGGGTCTCCAGACCCTCAATAGTAACAAGACATGACCGATTCACTTGGTCCACAATAATAGTATCACCCACCGGGGTAGATACATGCACAGGCAACGCTAGACACCATCAGGTAGTCCCCAAATGATGAGCAAAGTAAGCAGATACATATGAATATGTAGACCGGGATCAAACAAAACAGAAGCATCCATGTGGCAAACTGAGATAATACATGTGATCACTGCATCTGAAGCAACGACATTTTTCCTATCGGGGAGTGCATAGAAAAGAGCCTGACCACCGCCCGATCGCTCATCCCTCCTGTGCGGCCTCTAAATGACTGATCTCCACCCCTACTTGACTGGGGTGGTGCTGAAATAGATGGAGAAAGAAGACGAGGGCTGATCCCTCTGCTGAAACCTACAACCACGAAATCGAGGACAGCGTCTCTTCACATGACAAAACTCCCCACACTCATAACATCCAACTGAAACTGAAGAAGGGGACTGAAGGGAACCCCCTCGCCGCAGATGAACCCTGGGCTGACGAAGTGGGTGCAGAACTCTGAGCTGGGAGGGAACTAAGTGAAGACTAGCCCTGTTGGTAACCCTGACAGCCACAACCGGAAGAAGCTCCACTGTACTCTGGGCAGAGTGACTGAGGAGGTCTAAAAGAATGACCTCTGCCCTGATGAAACGAGCCCATAGATGGAGTGCCACTATAACTGCCCGAACCTCGAGGCCTCTTGGCCTCCCTCTCCTCTCGCTCCAACGGCGAGCAGTCTCAAAATCGCGGGCTATATCCACCGCCTCCTCAAAGGTATGACTGAGGACCCTCTCTCGAGTCATCAGAATACAAATAGGATAAATGATCCCATCCACAAATCATCTAATCCTCTCCTGATACGTCTGGACCATCCACTGAGAACGAGCTAACTCTGCAAATCTCATCTCATACTACGTCACAGACATATCCCCTTGGCGAATCTTCTAAAACTGCCTGCGTAATTCCTCCCTCTATGACCTAGCTACCCACTTCTCCAAAAAGATAGTGGAGAACTCCTGCCAAGATAGCGGTGCTGACCCTGCCAGCATACGCCGCTCATATGCCTCCCACCAGGTGAAGGCTTCTCCTGAGAACTGAAAAGTGGTAAAGGATACCCCACTAGTCTCCAAAATCCCTGCTGTACTGAGCATGCATCGATACTTGTCGAGAAACCCTTGGGCATCCTCACCCGGAACGCAGCTAAAAGTCGGAGGTGAAAGTCTGCTGAATCTCTCCAGACGACGCTGCTCGTCATCTGGCATCACTGGTACCCCACCACCCTGAACTAGAACAACTGGCTGAACAGGGGCAACTGGCTGAACAGTTGGTGCCTCTTGGGTCTGCAAACCCTATGCACCCTGCACTGGAGTGCGAGCTGCGGGGGTCTGATTACCACCTTCGGTCTGAGAAGTAGCCGCTGCAGTGGTAGCTGATACAACCTAAGCTAACCCTGTGCAGATGGATAAGATCTGAGCCAACGTCTCCTGAAGACCAGGTATCACAATGGGCACTGCCGGTGCCTGAGTAGGTGCTGCTGGAGCCTAAACGACTGGGGCTGATCCTGAACATGAGTAACAGGTGGGTCAACTGGTACTGCCCCTGCTTCTCTACCACAACCGCGACCACGATCGCGTCCACGACCTCTAGCTGGTGGCAATGAGGGTCGTCCATCACGTCCGGTAGCACGGGTTCTCTCCATCTACGAGAGAATAGAATAAGAAGTTTTAGTCCTCAAATCAACAAAGCTGCACGATAAGAGTTCAAGAATATGAAGTGTTTCCTAAAGGTTTTGCAGCCTACTGAGGATAGATACGGACGTCTACGTATTGATCCACGAGACTCCATGAAACCGGCTCATAACTCGTGAGGCCTAGTAAACCTAGGCTCTGATACCAACTTGTCACGACCCAAACCCGATCGTGATGGCGCCCGACCGTAAGGCGGGGCAAGCCTGACCAACACCTTTTCAATACAACGATTCAGCCCAAACACGAAGCAATTAGGGAATATATGGAAACGTTAACAATAAAATCGAAATAACTAGAAAAGGTAAATGTACGAATAGAAAACTACGACTGAACAAGAACTCCCAAGACTTGGGGTCACGAGTACAGAGCGTCTAATAATACGGAATACAAGTCTGAAGGAAAGATACATATGTCTGAATACAAGAAATAATTGGTAAAATTAGAGTAATCGGTCCTGCAGACGATGGCAGCTACCTCAATACTCTGACAACTAGATAAGCAACAACAGCAACGCTAGGCCTTAGGAGCACTTGGATCTGCACACAAGGTGCAGAGAGTATGAGGTGAGTCTACCAACTCAGCGAGTAATAAGCATGTATAAAAACCCGAAGATAAGAAAATACGAAATAACAAAAAATGAAGCCATCTAGCAATATACAGTACCAGTCTCAGAGATTATAAAGAAAAAGCAACAGTAAATATATGCATGAGATGCAGTGCAATGCATGAACACTGCGGAACGTGCAGCCCGATCCATATGGGTACCCGCGCTCACTATGGGGGTTAAGACTCCGGAGGATCTCCTACAGCCAAAGCGCCATATCATACAGTACCAATAGTTACTACTGTTTCCATCACAATACACGGTGTCCTTAGTTACCATCGTTTCCATTACAATACACAGTGTCCATAGTTACCACCGTTTCCATTTAAATTACACGGTGTCCTTAGTTACCACCGTTTCCATTTAAAATACATGGTGTCCTTAGTTATCACCGTTTCTATTTAAAATACATATACAGTCCAAAAGTAATGAGATAGTACTCGTCAGCCCGAAATATCATTTAAAATCATTTGAGTTTTCAAAACGTATAAATATGGCTGAGTTTGCAAAAATAGTATTTAAACTTGGACAGATTTCAAATAATATGCAAATCATAAAAATTTTGAGATAACGATCCCTGAAAGATCCAACAAGTCGGCACAAGGCCCCAAACATGGAATCAAGCCTAGATATCATCAATATAGTATGCGAAGCAATCGTCAACCTAGTATAATATGTCCCTCGTATTGGACCGAGTTACAATTTCCAACATATACGACCCCGCACTAGCCATTGAGTGCATGTCTAGCCTCATAATAGCGTCAAAATGTGATATACCGGGGTTTCAAACCCTCGGGTCATTATCTACACCTATTACTCACCTCAAGCTGGCTGCAAACTAGCTCGCAATGACTTTCCCTCGAGAATCAACCTTTGCGGATCTCAAGTCTGGTCAAAACCAACAGGAATATGTAAAAATAGGCCAATGTAACATTACCCAATCGAAATAATTCATAATATCCCCAAAAACACGAAGTTGGCAAAACCCGAACCCCGGGCCCACTTCTCAAAAAATTACGAAAATTATATTTTCAGAACCCTCGTCTTGCCACGAGTCCGTACATATAAAATTCATCAAAATCGGAGTCCAATTGCTCCTCCAAATCCCCAATTTTAATTTTGAAATTTCAAGCCCTAGTTCATCAACTTTTTCACCCTATTTCAGAGAATTAATGGTTGATTCTTCAATAAAATGACGTATTAAGGCCACGAAACTTACCTCCAATCACTTCCCATCGAAATCTCCTTCAAAATCCGTCAACAAGCTCTCAAGGTGGTGCAAAAAATGGGGGAAATATGAAATAGCTCACGGATGAAATGTTTATAAAAACCTTAACTGCCCAAAAAACTCCTCCATCGCGTTCGAGACCCTGGCCACGCGAATGCGATGCTTTACCTGACCTCGCTCCCAGGCCCTCTTACGTGAACGCGACCCTCTCAACACGAATTTGATGGCCCACTCCCCTGGCTTACTCAAATGCGTCACCTTATCACGCGAACGCGATCAAGAGATCTCCTCCACTACGCGATCACGGCCTCCCCTTCGCAAACGCGAAGGCCAAAATCCCAGGCTCCCAGATTCATTCTACACGTTTGCGTCCACACCCACGCGAACAGGATGCTTTGCGGTCTACAACACCAACATCTGAAATCTGCCACGTTTTCAAACCAAAAATCCTTCCGTTAACCATCCGAAATCATCCTGAGGCCTCGGGACCTCAAGCGCCAACACGACTTAATACCTCATCAAAAATTTCTCGGGCCATAAAAACACCAACATTAACATCAAAAATCATCAAATTCCTCAAAATCAAGCCTAAGTCAAACTAGAACTTTTTCAAATTCGCATTCGATCCAAAACCCAACCAAACGACGTCTGATTGACCTGAAAATTTGCAGAAATATCCAAAATTCCCTAACAAAGCTCCTGAAACTCTAGGAATTCCATTCTGATCCCCGGATCAAAATCTCACCTATAAACCGGAATCTGTTAAAAATTGAACTTAGGCAATTCAAGCCTAATTCTACACCGGACCTCCAAATTCGATTCTGTTTTATCTCCCAAGTCACAAATAACTATCTGAAACTAGTCGAATCATTGAAAATACATTCTGAGCCCTCTAACTCACAAGTCAATGTGTGGCTGACTTTTCCAGCTTAAGCTTTCCTTAAAGAGACTATTGGTCTCATTTTTAACCAAATTCAATCCAACACATATATCAACACATTGGGAAGCATGTTACGGGGATAACGGGGCTGAAATACAAAAGACAAAGGGTCGGATCGTCACAACAACCTAGTACTACACTTAGATAAATCATACAAGGACCACTACCAACAGATCAGTTAAATATTAAACTGTTTTCTTACCTTAATAACTCCAATTGGGACTAGAAGCTAATGTCATTTGAGCTACCTAAAGATGTCATACAGGCAATACATAGCACCTATATTTCACATACAATAACTACCCCAGACTACCCTTACTGGGGGCTATCACCAACTGGTACATTTACAACACATTCTAGCTATCACAGCCTACTAGCAAATTCCACAAACGTCATTAATTGTTCTAACTTTATTTGGATATGGAAGGTGCCTATCTTACCAAAACTTATAACTTTTATCTGGTTGCTTTGCCATGATAGACTACCCACTAAAGTATATCTTGCACATATCAGACTAATACAAAGTAGCAGTTGTGCATACTGCCAACATGCTGAAGAAAGCATACGCCATATTTTCCTTGAATGTCCTAACGCAAAACCTGTTTGGGAGGAATTAGGTCTGACCAGCCTTATAAGATATATTCTTCCCATTCATGGCACTACTAATTGGCTCTATGCTCTAATTCATGTTACTAATATCACTTTTCCACATAAACTAAGCCCCAAAAGTTTCCTTCCTACATGTTTATGGAATATTTGGATAATTCGCAATCAAAATAATATCAACTCAACAAAGGATAACATAAATATCTCTATAATAACTATGCAAGCCACTGAGTTTACTTATCTTACAGCTTATTTTCATAAGCCTAGGAAAAAAGTCCCCTTAAACCTTTAGTGGCAATCTCCTATACAAAACTATTATAAGTCAAATATTGATGGGGCTACTGGTCCAAATGCCAATGGTATTGGGGGATTAATACGTAACTCAAGAGTGGTCTGGATACATGGTTTCGCACAATGCATACATAATGCGTCTGTCATATCTACTGAATTATATACATTGATTGCAGGCCTTAAATTAGTCTTACAATATAACTTGACGCAGTCGAATTGGATGCTAAACGTATTGTCTTCTTACTGCAAACTGATAATCATCCTTATTCTAATATGATAGCTGACTGCAGGTACCTCCTCCACCAGCTTAGTAATCCGCAAGTACAACATGCATACAGAGAGCAAAACATGGTAGCAGATCAGCTAGTAAAGGCAGCCGAACTTTTTGCTCTAACAACGGATCCTTTTTTTTGTATCATGTCCCACCTCCTTTTGTAACAAAAGCTATGGAAGATGACAAACAACGTATTTTGGATGAAACCTTAACCCAGACAATGCATGACTTTGGTCATAATGCTTATATAAATATTATGTACAATGAAGGCAGTAGTCGTATGAATAGTATCCTTCAGGGTGGTAGCTTAACTAGGTATTGTAATAGTTCTCTCTGTATACACTAGTTGATAGCTATATATATATTCTATCTTTTGCGCCAAAAAAAAGTGAAATTATTGATTAGCTTAGTGAAATCATTATCGACTCCGACTCAAATTGAGAGTCATTCAGCAAAAGATTTCCTTTGTCTGCTTATTATTTATTCATTAAAAGTAAACTACGACTAAGCTAATCTTATGAATATTTCAAAGCCACAACGCTGCAAATAATGAGTCCAAACTGCCGAATCTTACTTTTCTCGTCTCTCGTTTGAAATGCCAGCATAATTCAAGTTGTTGTTTCAAATTACTGTAATTTATTCCACCACTTGGCTTGTTGATGTCTTGCGTATTTTTGAACCATGTCGAAATTGTGCTTACTTCTCAGGAATTTCAACATAAACCCTTGATCTCCAACAAGGTTGGCGTAAGTCATCCTTCATGTAGAATCTATCTGGCCATTCGAATATCCGCTTGCAAGTATGGTAATTGATACTCATGTTTGTTCTTATTGAATTTTGAGAGAGTATGGGAAGCCACCGATTTTTCAGAAAAACACAAATGATATTAAGGCGGAGACTCCTAAACTTTCCTCAACATATATTATTTGGAGTGGACGTAACCAAACAAACATACCAAAATTGCTAATTCTCATCACTTCTTATGTGATGAGTCCAAAATTAATTCTTTCCTGTATAATTCTACTTTCTTTCACAGTTAAATTCTATTTCTACAACAACTCTTAGTTTTAATATGTTAGTATTTCCAGTTATGTCCTTTTCTTATGGCTTCTTGTGAATATTAATATAAATAATTAAGGGTATAAAGTAGCTCAATATCTTAGGAATATTTTGGTCGTTCAACATTTAACGTTTTTTATTTGTGTTTTTATAATTATATATAATATGGAAGTCTTATTTTTCTGTCAATATATGCATTTTATCCAAAAAAAAAATATTTAAAACTAAACATCAAATTGGTGCGTACCCAGTTGCTTCCATAATGATAACATAATACTCCATCATCTTCTTTTTCGGTGGCTACAGCATATCTTATTATGTTGACCACTTTGAATCATGATTTCCTTGTCTATTTTCGTCTATTTTTGTCTATTTTCTCACCCTCTCTCCTTTATTGGTAATGACCTTTTCCTTTCTTTAGATTTATTTTTCTATTTCCAAAATAAATTTGCCGCTTGCCCTTTTCCGAAATAAATAAACTTCAAATTAGAAGAATCCAGCTAGTATTCTGATAAATTGAATTTGCTCAAAAATACTAAATTTTATAAGAAATTAAAAATTATTTCTAATTTTTAAAGTCGAATCTAGGAAGGATAATATGTACGTAGACCTTACCGCTATGATGAAATATTATAACTATTAAATTATATTGCTCAAGGAGTTAATTAAATAATATGGACACGAAGAATGCATTTTACTACATTGATATAAGAGTTTAATCTCTTCTTAAAAAATTGGTTAAAGAGACAGGAGGGATTTTTTTCTTTTTCATTTTTAGGAATATCAGTGAGTACAATTGAGTTTTTTTTCATTTGGAAAATTTCTGGGAAACCCGCAGCCGTTACCTTCGGTTGTGCATGGGATAACATGTTCACTATGCAATGACTCGCAAATCATACAGGAGATATATACCGCATTAGAACGCCCGATGTGACGAGCTCTAACTGAGACCGTTGGTGAGAGCAATCGATCCCAGGTCTCTTGTTTTTTTTTTTGGAAAATTCCTAGGGAAACCCGCAGTCGTTAGCCTTCGGATGTGCACTGAGTAACTTGCTCACTGTGTAATCACTAGCAAATCATACAGGAGATGTAAATCACACTATGCATGCCCGGTGCGACGAACTCTGACTGAGGAGGCTGCTAGCAAGGAAAATCAATCTCAGGTCTCCCCCGTGAGAAAACACTCACCCTACCAACTCAGTCAACTCTTACGGGCAACTACAATTGAGTTATACTGGCATTAACTATCTTGACGCAAGGGGGTTGGTGGTAGTTTGCGATCCTTTATAATAACATTATCTATCTTGAAGCTTAAGGGACTATATTCTATAATCTAAGTCTGCTATTAGAGCTCCCAAGCCCCAACCATGGCTTTACTATGGACTACACTCATAGTAGCTCTAATCATATACATGTTCCATAAGTTGCTAATCATCAAAAACAGGAAAAAACTTCCACCAGGTCCAATAGGAATTCCTATTTTGGGACATCTCCACTTAATAGGTAAAAATGCACATCAAGATTTTTACAAACTAGCCAAGAAATATGGCCCTTTTATGTACTTGCGACTTGGGTTGGTACCAACAATTGTTGTTTCTTCCCCTGAGACAGTTGAAAAAGTCCTCAAGACTTATGATCATGTGTTTGCTAGTAGACCTCGAAACGAGGCCTCTCAATATATAAGTTATGGCCAAAGAAACTTGATTTTCTCCAAATATGGAACTTATTGGAGAAACATGAGAAAATTATGTACTTTGCAGCTTCTGACTATTCAAAAGATTAATTCATATCAATCTTCAAGAAATGAAGAAGTTTCCATTTTGGTTAAATCAATCAAACAGGCTTCTCAAGATGGTGTTGCTGTTGATCTTAGTGCTAAAGTTTCATCTTTGAATGCAAACTTGAGTTGTTTAATGGTTTTTGGTAAAAAGTTTATGGATGAAGATTTGGACAAAAGGCGTTTTAAATCTATAGTTGAAGAAGTTGCACATCTAGCTGTAACACCAAATCTTGGTGATTTCTTTCCTTATCTTGGTGTTTTGGACCTTCAGGGACTTACTGGTAGGCTAAAGGCTCTTTCAAATGTTTTTGATGAGTTTCTTGAGAAGATTATTGAAGAACATGTTCAGTCTAAGGAACATAGGGAAACTGAGGATTTTGTAGATACCATGATGGCCGTCATGCAATCTGGTCAAGCTGGATTCGAGTTCGATCGTCGCCATGTCAAAGCTGTTCTATTGGTATGTAATTTCATTGATTCAAATAAGTCGGTGATTAATTTACAAACAGATGCTTGCATTTAAAAAATGTGTATAGAAATTTGGAATAGTGTTAAAAGTTTAGTTTTATGTGTTATGAGGATTCGTCATACATTGACTAGTTTTATGTTGGTTGTCAACCTGCTGCTTGCAGTTTCAGCAAGCTCACATAAGCGGAGCATTCATATGACTGACCTTAACTTGTTTGGAATTGAGATGTAGTAGTAATTGTTGTTGTTTGTCGGTCATCAGAGGTGGAGCCTCCTTATCCCAAGGGGTGTCAGACACCTCTTCGTCTAGAAAATAATATTGTGTAGCTACGTAACTTTACTAAAATGGATATGTTATTATATGTTAACTCCCCGTAATTTTTTCGTGTATTTATTTCATTATATTTTGATACCCTTTAGTGAAAATCCCAGCTCTTCCACTGGTCGTCGTTACAAATTTAATTTGCTTTATTCATATTTTTGGGGACAAATTGTGCACAGGACATGCTTACGGCGTCAATGGACACTTCAGCAACATCAGTAGAATGGATACTCAGTGAGCTACTTAGGCATCCTCAAGTAATGAAGAAACTACAAAAAGAGTTAGAAGAAGTTGTAGGCCTGGACAGAATGGTAGAAGAATCAGACTTGGAGAATTTAAAGTACTTAGACATGGTAATAAAAGAAGCCCTGAGGATGCATTCAATTGCGCCATTACTGAATCATGAGTCCATAGAAGACTGCGTGGTCGATGGCTTCTTCGTACAAAAGGGATCGCGAATCATTGTCAACGTATATGCAGCTCAAAGGGATCCTAATGCCTGGCCTGAACCAGACAAGTTTTTCCCAGAAAGATTTGTTGAGAGTAACGTAGATCTTCGTGGACGCGACTTTCAACTTCTACCATTTGGCTCTGGTAGAAGAAGTTGTCCTGGTATGCATTTGGGGATCATAATTGTTCGCCTTGTGGTCGCGCAATTGGTGCACTGCTTTGATTGGGAACTTCCAAATGGTATGCAGCCTAGTGAATTGGACATGAGCGAGCAATTTGGGTTAGTAACTTATAGAGCCAAGCATCTGATGGCAGTTCCTACATATAGACTTAACTATAACTGATTTAAGTAATCCGTTTCTATTACATCCTAAATAAGGCATTCTTTCAAGCACGTTTGGCTTCTGTTTGGATGCTGTCATACGGCTAACTATAATACTGATTATATGCAGTCAATTCGGTTGCTGTTTGGATGTTATTACATGTTAAATAAGGCATTCTTTCAAGCAAATGTCAGTGATTGCTGTTTGGCTTTATGTTTTGACCCCTAAATTATTGGTAAATTCTGATTTTGGTTTTTATGATAGTAGACCTAAGAATACTTAACCTTGAATTATCTAACATATGTGTTTTTTTGTTTAGGAAGTATGTCATATTAAGATTATTTTAGAACTAAATACCATAAAATATGAAGTAACAATACAAATTTAATAGAGTACGTGTGTAATTCTTCTCCATGAATTCTGTCCTAATACACTTCTCTCCCCTTTGTTTTGTATTAAGGACTTCGGAAAGCAAGCAACGAGTTTCTTTGGGAATTATTTTTTTTGGGTAGTATTTTGGTAAATATCCACTTTGTAAAAGAATAAAAGGAATTTTCATAAACCACTATAATTTAACGCCTAGTAATTATAGTTTGCCTACTTATTATTAGTAGCTACTATTCAATTGTTATTAATTTGTATCACTTGTATTCAAACGCGCAACAAATACAGGATGTGTCAATTGTATTCGTTCGCGCAACGAATACAATGCGTATCAGCTGTATTCGTTCGTGCAGTCGTATTCATTCGTACAACTAATACAATATGTATCAACCGTAACCAAGAAAAAAATATAAAGGTATATACAAAGGATACAATATCCATCTTCTTTAGTCAAGTGTCTATCGGAAACAGTTTGTCTGCCCCTGCAGGGTAAGGGTAAGGCTGGTACACCCTACCCTCCCCAGACCCTGCTTGTGAGATTTTCACTGGGGTATTTGTTCTTGCAACGAATACAACAAGGCGAAAATACAGAAAAATAAAAATATTCTTGTAGAGAGTTGAACCCAAGACCTCCACTAACAAGTCAAGGGCTCTAACCAACTAAGCTACGAAAGTTGTTATTATACAAATGATTCAATAAGTATCGGCTGTATTTGCTACTGCAACAATTACAGCGAAGGCGAAATACAGAAAAATAAAATGTTCTTGTAGAGAGTTGTACTCAAGACATCTACTAAATAAGCAATCGCTGTCAGTTCAAAATAAGTAATCTTTTATTTTATGAATTTACTACAAAATTCAAATATAGCTATGAATGATAAAGTTATTAAAAATATAATTACGAATAACAAATATAATATAAATATTTGATGTGTCACATAATTTTTTCCCAAAGAATAACAAGGATAAATGGAATCTGTGATGCGACAGTGTTAATAAAAAGTTGAAAATAAAAGAAGCTCAAGTTATTGAAATTTCTTCAGTCAAGACTTCATGTTAAATCACCAAATGATATAAATTTTGGCCTTTACGGCATATCGCTTGACCATTGAACAAACTTTCAATGTCAAAAGTCAAATATTGTATCTTATGGGCAAAGCTTATTAAGCTTAAAGTTTTGCCCATTGGTCAGGCTATCCGCCTCAAAGGCCAAAATTTCAAGACCAGCTCCTTCCAAATTTTAATTTTTACTCTTCCCTTGTTAGGTCTGTAAAAAGAAGCATATCATTTTGCGGTCTAACGATGATAACTGAGGCGTGCGTAAAATTTTATATTAATTAACAGATAATTTAGCAAAAAATAGCTTTAGTTCATTGGTTTATTTGAATCTTGAGTAGGTCATGATTTCAATTTTACCTATTTACAACTTTTAATAATACAGGCTCTTTCAATTATTTTAAAAAAAATAATACTGTTGAGGTTCATACTCTCTTTGTATCACGACCCAAATTCTAACCTGTCATGATGACGCCTATCGTGGTACTTGGCCAGCCGACATTTTCAAGATTTAATAGAAAATGAATAAAAGTAGTTATTGATAGCTAAATTCTCATAAACTGGGTAAAAACCAAAATAAAAATGCGGAACAAAACTCCCAAATCGGGGTGTCAATGGCTCATGAGCATCTATACATCAGCGGTCTAGAAAAGAAATGTCTATAAAACTCTGTATCAAAATACAATGTAAGAAAAAATAAGGAAGGCGAAACAAGGAATGCGAACGTCGGTCAGCTACCTCGAAGTCTCCAACGATCGCCATTGCAGGTGCGAAAAACCCATCGCACCTGCGGCCGCTGCTAACTCCCTTCAACTCCGTTTCGGCACTCCACCTGCCGCACTTGCGGCATAGAACCTGTGGCCAAGACGTTCATAGGTGCGATCACACCAGCAGAAACCAAACTTCAGTTGCCTCTCAAATTCAATTCCAAGTCTGTTAACCGCCTGAAATCAAATCGAGGTCCCTGGGACTCAACCAAACATACCAATACGTCTTAAAATATATCGTACGAGCTTAGTCGAGCCTTCAAATAACCTGAAACAATATCAAAAATAGAAATCGCATCCCAATTAAAGCCTAATGAACTTTGAAATTTTCAAATTATTAAAAGACACCGAAACGTATCAAATCACGTCTAATTGACCTCAAATTTTGCTCACAAGTCACAAATGATACCACAAATATAGTCCAACTTTCGAAAAATCTAATATGACCCCGATATCAAAAAGTCCACCCTCGACAAAATTTTTTAAAATTTCAACTTTTGTCATTTCAAGCCTAATTCCACAACGGACCTCCAAATCACTATCCGGACATGTTCCTAAGTGCAGAATCTCTCACGCGAGCTAACGAAACCATTAAAATTCAAATTTGTGATCGTTTACACATAAAAACCTTTTCAACTTGAGCATTCAATTATGAGACTAAGTGTCTCCATTCACTCCGAAATCTCTCCACTCGAACCAACTAACGCGGTAAGTCATGAAACAACAATAAAGCAAAAAATGAGCGGTAAATGGGGAAATGGGGCTACAACTCTCAAAACGACCGGTTGGATCGTTACATTCTGACTTCGACAAAATTAGGAACTTAACTAGCATGCCAAGTAGCAACATATGTCAAGCAGTGTCATTTCTTTTATCTTAATATTTTCGTATAGTATTACAATCTCGTAAAATTATTCAATAAAGAGATATCGCATGACACCGCTTTATTTCACGTGCATCGCCCCCGACCGAACTAACCATGACTCAGAGTCATTGAGAAATTGATATAAGAACAATAACTAATTTGCGTTAAGTTGAAACAAATTGTACAGACTGCCAAATTTCGCAAAAGTTTTGTACCAGCCCATTTATCTGGCATGTAATGTTTGAAGACGTATAATTTCATGGGGTATTATCACTTTGAGCCTGCGTAAAAAATTATTTATATTGAATAGAAAAAAATATATAAAATTTGAATAATTTTTTATGTATAACATATATATATATATATATATATATATATATATATATATATATATACATATATATATATATATATATATATATACATATATATATATATATACATATATATATATATATATATATATATATATACACTACAATTTTTTAGTTATTATTTTGAGAGCGCCTATAGAGTATCATTTTCCCTAATTCATCTACGGCAAACTCCTCTGTCACTACGAAAAATATTGTGTCTCATGCCCACTGACCACATTTCTGAACAACTATACCACCAAAGCCCAACTCAGTGAACAGAAGAATTAACCTAAATGGTAGTCGCCCGATCGATTAAGCTAAAATTTGTCGGCAAAGTTAAATAGTGTGTGTATATACTAGATGGGAAAGACCCGTATACGTGTCCAACATTATAAAATTATTGTTTGTCGAGGCTCAATTAATTATTTGATAAATAAATTAATCCTTATTATATCCATTTAATCACGGATAGAGAATGATATTGGGGATCACAATTTATAATTAGTTAATTTTAATAATTTACCTAAAATTAAAATATAATTATAATATATCTAAATTACTCCGATTAACATAAAAAGACTACGTGCTATAATACTTGTTTTTAACATCCATATCAAACATAAACATCAAATTGAAAATTTAATTTCAATGGTATTATTTTCAACAACAATAACAACCCAGTATAATCTCACTTAGTGGGGTCTGGGGAGGGTAGTGTGTACGCAGACCTTACCCCTACCCTTGGGTAGAGAGACTGTTTCCAAATAGACCCCCGACATCCTTCCCTCCAAGAACTTCTCACCTTGCTCTTGGGGAGACTCGAACTCACAACCTCTTGATTGGAAGTGGGGGTTGCTTACCATCAGAGCAACCCCTCCTGTCTTACAACAACAACAACCCACTATAATCCCACTTAGTGGGGTCTGGGGAGGGTAGTATGCACGCAGACCTTACCCCTATCCTTGGGTAGAGAGGCTGTTTCCAAATAGACCACCGACATCCTTCTCTCCAAGAACTTCCCACCTTGCTCTTAGGGATACTCGAACTCACAACCTGTCGGTTGGAAGTGGGGGTTGTTTACCATCAGAGCAACCCCTCTTGTCTAATGGTATTATTTTCCTATTTGAATATTTTACAAGAGAATACATTAAAGCTACAAGTGGCGTCTATATTAACAGATTTTTTCTAGAATAAGAAGCTTACCAATCTATCTGTAACCTATATTTGAGTACATCCAAATTGGTTTCATGTCACGACCCTAGTTCACCAATTGTGAGCATGCCATGATAGCACGTAATCTGCATGACTTGGTAAGCCTAACACATTGAGGAAGTAAGAATATTTACGAAATTTATAATCCAAAAATGAAATAACATGAATCATGTATATAGTTGCCGCCTGGCACATACACTTTAACACTTGACATTCTGAAACTATCTCAAAGACCCAGAAACCCACAGGAAACACAAGCTAAGAGTAATACATAATATTGCTCTAATCATCCGGAAAAGTCTATAACAACGAAGAACATACTAACATCTAACTAACTAAATGGGTAGAGTGAGAGGGAGACTCTCCGGTTTGCGGACGTGAAAGACATACCTCAAGTCTTCGAAATGCTCCTTGTAGCTACTGCTAATGCACTTGCGTAGAGGTACCTGGATCTGCACATGAAAAACATGCCCAGAAGAGGCGTGAGTACACCACAACGGTACTTAGTAAGTTCCAAGCCTAACCTCGGTCGGGTAGTGACGAGGAAAGGTCGAGGCCCTACTGAGATAAAAACCTAATAATCAATAGAATAAGGAAAAACCATATGGGAATAATCCAATGCGAGAATCTAGCGAAATAATAATTAAGACAATAACCGAGAACTAACATAGTAAGTAAATAGAAGTGCAAATCACCACTGAATATATGTCATCGGGGATCTCCTGGTATCCTCATCATATACTAGATGTATCTCCTAGTATCCTTCATTTTTACATAAGGGATCTCCTAGTATCATGAGGATCTCTTGGTATCCTTCATTTTTACACAAGGGATCGCTTAGTATCCCGAGTATCCATTGGTATCCTCCATTTTGTAATCATAAATATGCCAGGGATCTCTTGGTATCCCGCAGTCTTAGTCATATAACGAAACACATACAAAGGAGTTATTGAAATGTCATCTCGTAGTCCCAATTCGTAATACCACACAATTCAAATAAGATGAAGTGCTAAGTAAGAACAATTAACAAAATTTCTAGTCTAGCATGCTTCACGTAGAACAAATAATACAGTTTAAACAACTAAGAAAGTAAGTCAACTAAACATGCTTGTCCTAAGCTAACACAGATTAAATTGCATTTAGAATAGGTAAATTCGCAAGAAAACACGGTTAAATATTCTAAGTAAAATGGGTTTTTAACAACTAGCACAGTACATGCTCGTCACCTTGCATACCGGGCATTTAAAATAACAAATAATATATCCTAGGGGGGAGAGATCCCCCACACAAAGTTAGACAAGCCACTTACCTTGAACCGGTGCAAAAATCACTAAGGAACGATGCCCTTGTCATGAGTATTCGACTCTGAATGGCCCAAATTTATTCAAACCTATTGCATATTGTAAATTTCATCGAAAGTAACTAATTCCAATATTGAAACTAAAGCTAAGGCGCGGAAATATGTAAAATAACCAAAATGCCCCTCTGGCCTACGTCTCAGAATCGAATAATTTTCATATTTTCAGAACCCTCGTACTCTCGCGAGTCTAACCATATAAAATTATCCCAAATTGGAGGTCAATTGCCCCGTCAAAACTCAATAATTTAACCAATCAACTTTCACCCAAAAACTCGTATTTTTGATCTATTATTCAAATTTAAAATATAGATTCAACTACTAAATGATAGATATAACTAGAAAGGATCATAGAAACGTTACTCAGTAATCTCCTCTTCGAAATCCTATCAATATCTCCTTTCACCAAGCTCCAAACCGAATTTTCCAACTTTTTAAATAAGGCCTCGGATAAACCTTTATCAGAATAGTGGTTTCCGCTTTTGCGGTCCGGGGAACGCTTTTACGGTCCCGCACATGCGGACATGGATTTGCTTCTGTGGACTTCATTAAGGGGGCCATAGTCCGCCTCTGCGGACTTATAACCACGTATGCGGCTCCGTCTTTGTGGAAATAACAGCTTTTGCGGTCTCTGTAGGCCATGCCCAAATCGCTTCTGCGCTGAGCCAGGACGCTTATGCGGCTTCGCTTTTGCGGCTCACCAATCGCATAAGCGAAAATACCAGAAAGGAAAAACATCCGCTGCTGCAACACTTCAAAATCCACCCCCTCGACCATCCGAAATCATCCCGAGGTCCCCGGGACCCCAACAAAAAGCACAATTACAATCTACGCCTTATTTGAATTTGTACCAATCCTTAAAACCTCAAAAACAATACCAGAAACCCGATTAAATCAAAGATCCAAGCCTCAGAACTTCAAGTTCATCCAAAACACGCTTTCGATCCAAAACCCAACCAACCCTCGTTTAATTGACTTGAAACATTGCACGCACGTCCCAAATGACATGAAAGTTCTACAACAACTTCAAGAATCCCGTTTCCGACCCTTGGATCACAAATTTACTATCGGACAAGAATCCTCCAAATTTTAACTTTCGACATTTCAAGCCTAAATGACCTATCGACATCCAAAATATATTCCGAACATGCTCCCAACCCCGATATCACCTAACGGAGCTAACAGAACAATCGATTTTTCGTTCCATGGTTGTCTTCACACCATTCTGATTACGGACCTCTTTGTAACACTTAAGTTCTCATTTAGGTACTAAGTGTCCCGAAACACTCTGAATTCTAACACTGAACATCCCGAAAAACAAAAATAGTAGAAACGAACTTAGGGGAAACAGTTAATGGGGGAACGGGGAATAAATTCCAATGAAGACCTGTCGGGTCGTTACATCCTCCTACACTTAAGCATTCGTTCATCCTCGAACGAGCATAGAGAACAAACCTGAAGTAGAAAATAGATGAGGGTATCGGCTGTGCATATCATGCTCGGTCTCCCAAGTCGCCTCATTGGCTGGCTGACCCCGCCACTAAACCCTTACTAAAGCTATATCCTTTGACCTGAGCTTTTGAACCTTCCTGTCCAATATCGCCACCGGCTCCTTAATATAGGACAAGTAGTTGTCCAGCTGGACTAAGGTGAACTCCAACACATAAGATGGCCCACTGTGATATCTCCGAAGCATCAAGACGTGAAATACTGGATGAACCCCAGCCACACTGGGAGGTAAGGAAAGCTCATAAGCAACCTCCCTAACTCGCTTCAATATCCCAATGAACCTTGGACTCAACTTCCCTTTCTTCCCAAACCTCATGAAGCCTTTCATAGGCAAGACGTGAACCAAAACCCGACTCACCAACCATAAAGGAAACATCACGAACCTTCCGGTCTGCGTAACTCTTTTATCTGGACTGGGCCGTACGAAGTCTATCCTGAATCACCTTAACCTTCTCTACCACATCCTGGACCAAATCAGTGCTCAATAGCCTGGCCTCACCCCCATCGAACCAACCCTACGGGGATCTGCATCTCCTATGATTTAAGGCCTCATACGGAGCCATCTGGATGCTATACTTATAACTGTGGTTGTACGCAAACTCAGCAAGTAGAAAAAACTCATCCCAAAACTCTCTAATCTCAATCACGCACGCACGGAGCATATCCTCAAGAATCTGAATGGTGAGCTCGGAGTGTCCGTCCGTCTGAGGGTGAAAAATTGTACTCATAGTCACCTAGGTAACCAAATCCTTCTGGACGACTCTCCAAAATCGTGATTTAAACACTGAACCCCTGTCCAAGATAATAGAAACTGGAATGCCATGCAGACAGACAATCTCCCTGATATAAATCTCCGCTAACAGCTCTACTAAGTAAGTAGTACACACTGGAATGAAATTAGTGGACTTGGTCAGCCGATCCATAACAACCCAAATTGAATCAAATTTATTCGCAGTTAGAGGGAGACCAGTTACAAAGTCCTTAGTGATCTTCTCCCATTTCCACTTCGGAATCTCCATCTACAGGAGTAACCCTTCCGGTCTCTGGTACTCAGCTTTTACTTGCTGACAGTTTAGGTATCTAGCTACAAACTATGCTATGTCCTTCTTTATTCGCCTCCACCAGTAATGCTGCTCAGATCCTCATACAACTTCGCAACACCTAGATGGATGGAGTATCGCAAGTTATGGCCTCTGTCAATATCAAATCTCGAATGTCATCAACATCAGGTACACAGATTCGACCCTGCATCCTCAAAACCACGTCATCTCCAACAATCACATCTCTAGCATTGCCATGCTGAAATGTGTCCCTAAGGACAAGTGTCACGACCCAAAATCTATTAAGGGTCGTGATGGCGCCGGACACCGCTTCCAAGCAAGCCAACCAAATTACTTAAACAAACTCTCGTTTTTTACACTTTTCAAATCTAGGATTTTTCCTCCATATTTAGAAACTTTTGAAAAATATAGTTTCAAATCATGTTTAAGTCAAACAATTATTACAATATTTCAAACACTCCCAGAACCCGGAGTCACAAGTGCATGAGCATCTACTGATCCGAGAAATAAAATATGACATTCTATCCGGAATACTTTGGACAAAAGTAAATACAGAACACTGAAAGGGACTACCCTAGCTCCGGCTGTCTCGAATAATGCAGCTCATCTAGTCCCAATAACATCCGTTCTGCTATACCAGTAGACCACTGGAGTCACATAATAAACATGTGCAACAAAATGCACAACAAGAGTAGTATGAGTACATAAATAATGTGTACCCAATGAGTGTCCTACCTAATCCCGAAGGGGTAGAGAAGAGATGCTCAACTTTGACCCTTACTAGCAGTCCAATGACTATTTATCCACAATGAATATATTAAACAGTCGATTTGTTTTATAAACATGATTCTAATCCAGATAGAGGTAACAAGAAAACACATAATTCTTTTATGGAAAATTTACTTAGACTTCTTGTTATATTAAAAATATAAATCTCGAGCCATAGTGTGGCATAAAATGACTCAAATGAGTCCAGGCAGCAATACAAGCATGCGCAAATAATACCGTGGAGACGGCCTAATCCAACCGAGATAAATGTGCACTTTCCGAGGGTTGACGACGCGCCTATGGATGAATCTATTAATTTGCCGAGGCATACAGCCCATTCCAAAATAATCATACGCAGACAGACAATCAGTCAAACAGTCAACATCGAGCAAATATCCAAAAAGGTCAATTCGCTTTAATAATTTGATAAAACAAAGCTTAAGTCTTTCCTTTTGAAACACATTTATAAATTTAATTTGATTCAAGCAATTCAAGTCATCAATTGGCTCACAAATAATCCAAGTATAACATGCTTTTGGGTCCTAAACTACCAGGACAATAGCATAATAGTAGTTGCGTACGGACTCTCGTCACCTCGTGCATAAGTAGCCCCCACAAATAGAAGCACGTAATCAATTTAGCTCACCTATGGGGTAATTCCCCCTCACAATATTAGAAAGGAGACTCACCTCGCTCCGAAGCATTCCTTCAATAATAAGAATTGGCTCCAACCATAATTCGAAGCCCAGCGAGCACCAACTAGTTAAATAAAGCAACAACTAGTCAATAAGTGCTCACAAAGAGGAATTCCAACTAATTATATGATTTCCCAACCTTTCTCGCAAATTTTCTAAATTTCGACCCCGGGCCCACGTGCCCAAATTCCGAGATTTATTTGAAGGAAATTACACTCTATAGCTTAAAGATTACTAATGTGTGATTTTTTGTTAATTACACAACTAATTAGGTGTTAAATCATAATTTTGTCAAAACCCTAGGTCTAGCTCTAACCCTTGATTTTCTTTGATTATTAATGTTAAATCTATAAAATGTTCATGTATTTAAGCTAAGAGTGAGTGGGGATTACTTACCTTGTGATGTTATGTTCAAACCCTCTCTTTCGAAGCTCAAGAATCGTCCAAGATGGAAAAAATGGGAGATAAATGCACTTGAGCCCGTATTAAATGAGCTCACTTCCCATGTGATTTCCTCTTCTGCGGTATGGGGACCGTTTCTGCGGTCCCGCATCTGCGAACAGATGGCCGCATATGCGGTTTTGGGCAAAGATAGGTTGACCACTTCTGCGGTCTGGGGGACCGCATAAGCGAATCCGCTTCTGCGTTTCCTTGGCCGCTTTTGTGGTTTTCCCCAGGGTCGGCCTTGCCGCTCTACGATAAATGGACAGCTTCTGTTGTCTAAGAGCCAGAGAAGCGGTTCTGACAGAAGCAGTAGATGTTGTCCCCTTTAAATTCTATCTTCACAAGAACCTCGATGATTTGATCCTCGGGGATCTTGAGCCCCGCCCCAATATACCGAAAAGTCAGAATTCACGTGGCAAACCTAGTCGAAACCTCAAAATTTCCACAACAACACTAAATAAAGGAATCGGACCCCAAAATCATTTGATCAAACTTAATGAACTTCAAGTTCTTAACTTCCTATCAACGGGTCAAAACCCCTTAAACAATTCGGATTGACACCAAATTTTACGGGTAGGGCTTATATGACATTTTGGACTTTTTCCAAGTTTCGGAACCAGAATCCAAACCCGATACCTGGGTTTTTAATGAATAGTTAGAATCTTTAATTCTTTAAAACTTCGATTAAACAATTTGCATAAAAATTCCGTACTCGGGCTAGGGACCTCGAAATTCGATTCCGAGCATACGCCCAGGTCCTATATATTTCCGCAGACCTTCCGGGACAGTCAAGTCACGAATCCGGGTCCGTTTCACTAGAAACTTGACTGATGTCTAATTTGGCCTTTGTAGAACATCTTATGGAAATAATTGATTTTATTTTCACTCAAAAATCTCCTAACTTCCAAACTAATCGACCCCTCAAATAGTAATTTAGCTAAAGAAATGGTGGGAAATTTTATTTAAGGGAACGGGGTTCTAAATAGTAAAACTACTAGCCGGGCCGTTACATTCACTCCCACTTAAACATACGTCCGTCCTCGAATGTGCTGAGAACTATATTGAAGTAGCCTGAAATCACTGTTTGGCACCTTACGCACCTTTCCCGTGTGACCACAACTTAGTTGAGAACATTAGCTCGATAAATTCTGAAGATATTCCCTTTTTACTCAAGCAAATAAGCGTTTGATCCCAATTCCAGCATCCAGAATTCTATGCCAGGACTGATTTCAAAATAAGGTCACCAAATCATTCACCACACGCTGTACCCAGCATGACTTCATAACCTTGCTGGATTTACATTTTGAATCACTTTACTCATAGGAGCACAATAACATTTTCCGATCAACTTAGCCAAAAATTCAACGAATCACACGCTCACATTGCACCTCATGACCTACGTAGGTCTTGCTCTAACTTTTATAACAGTAACATGACGGAAGATATGCGCTGAAACTCATAACCGACAGCGGAATCAACAAATCATTGAGTCTATACCTCCGACGAGAACCATTACCCCATTCTGAACCAATTAATGATCTATGCTCTTTAAAATACTTCATATAATCAAATTGCACTTATCCTAAATCCTATAATCTCGTCTTATCCAGTACGAACTGCTCAGGCTATAAGCCACTCTGAATGAGATCACAAGTCTTATATGACGCCACACTGTGCCACTAGGTCATCAATCAGAACCCAACACAAATTGGAAATCGATCTCTGGAAGGAATTACCTAACCCCGCACTACTACGGACTATCCATAAAATATAGGAAATAAAACACACAAGATAGCATATAGGAAACTAGACTCAACGCAACATTGCTGCGCGCGCACCCTGATCCGAATAATAATATCACTTAATAAAGGAGATGCAGATCCATCTAGATTGCTAATTACAACAAAATATCGAATATAAGTCATAGACACGCTAAAGTGTATAATACCATCCCTAAGGACGCATATAGCGCTATAGGCTACAAAACTCAAGCACAACTGAGGTGCAATACATGATCTAAATCTCGAGAGCCATCCTGCTCATATGATATTACCGCCGAGAGGAACCTCAACACATAAGAAGTTACCAAGACGTCTCACAACTTATACGGCACAACATATCGCTACATGAAATAGCTGACCACGTGACTATGACACCGCGAATACTCTTTCATCAAGAGCGCATTACTGAAATGAACACAACTAGCCTGACTTAAGCCCCACTTCCACGTTTAAATTCATCGACCGACCTCAAGTCGATCCTGATCGGGCCCAAGTAGGCCAATGACCTCTCAAAGCTCTATGCTAACTTCCCTCTTCTCATAGCCCACAAGATCATCAATCACAACTAGAGCAACCCCCTCGGTTCATAATCTAATAACCAAAGTGCCCTTCAGGAATAAATTCTCAAATTAATGATATTACCAAAGTCATCATACTTGGTTCAAATTTCTACTCAATAAAGTGACTACATGTCACACTTATAAAATCTTCATGTGGGACATGCTCCCACAACCTTCCAAAATAATTAATGTGTCTACACATCCAACTACCGGCTGCACCAATGCTGAAAATCTATCAAGAATCCTTAACCAGGACGCAAAGCCTTTCTCACAAAGCACCGATCTCAGGTGATACTGACGACAATACCAACTTACTTCAAACACTGAAACTCCCTTCCTGCTCATCCGAGATCATGACATCATAGTCATTACCGAACTGTAATCTTGTTCTTCGCTTCTAATTCCATACCACTTACCGCGCCCAACGGGCCGATATACGATAGACACGACTTCCATCACAACTCTGGAGCCACTTGATAGACTAACACTTCACCATATAAATTTTTTTATTTAACTCACTTTAGGAGAACAATAGCAACTTATGGGCGAATTGTTATAACCATCGAATATGCTAATCTCTAAGTAGTGGTCAAAGCCACCATAAGCCTTCCTTGTTCTGCCAACTCATAACAGGCCATAATAGAAAAATCCTTCTGAATAACATAAATCACTACGGCCGACAAGCATCACACGCACTGCCACAATGACATGCATGACTTGATCACACTGGATGAACTGATTACCACTACCAATATGCCAAGTTATCCATGTCTAATCAATAAACTTCTTTCAATGTTGCCCTTGATTGACTTATGAATAATACTTTCCAATCTAATACATAACATGCTCCATCTGCCCTCGTCCCGAGTGACTAAAACCCACGAGACGATGCTCAATTGATGTCTTGATCCAAAGAAAATCTTTACACCCGAGGTGAAACAAATAACGCACACCACACAACCCTGATAGAACATAACATGTACGGAACCAACGGTAGAAACCTCTGCACTGACATCCATCATGAAGGTCCCCATTTATGAAAAGCAATCCTTCCAAGCCGTCCTCTGGGCCTTTGAAATATAAACCACCCGGCAAGAACATAATCCAATGCACCTCACCATCCAACCTGGGACATTTCCAGCATAACCCTCGCGCAATGGTTCTGAATCACCCAACACTGAGACAACATGTTTCAATTCCAATATTACATCCAAAAATGTAACATACCATCAAATAAAGATCCCATCGAGACTCCAAATCTCGATCGCCGCTAAAAATTGCCGATACACGCTATGCACAATAATATCTGTGTTTCACCAAATCCCATTAATTGTTTCATAACTCTCAAATGCTACACCGCTAGTCAAAATATCATCGAACATTCTGGCATCTTCTCATAAGCTGCTATAAAGGCTTGACTCTTAACCGTACCTATAGACTTAGAATTACTGAGCAACACTTAACCTCCTGAATTCACTAGGACCATTATTGAGAGCCACCCACTCTGTCTTTGTACCGATTGAAACTCAAAACCATAGATCTTATAACTTATAAATATTCTCTCGGCGCTTCGAAATCACTTCCCCTCAAACCTGCATCTATACGAGGCCTAAATCCTTAATATTTTTCCAAGTCCGAACATAAGCCAATAAGTCCAACCATCGCATGCCTCCAACAATCCCTTTGCTCCATTTACCACCTATGGTCTATTCTCAAAGCTAGAATAATCCATCAATATGCGAATGACCAGAAATCACGGAAGTAGTTAACCATACATCCCAATCATAAGCAGTGGGACTCTCCCACTTAGCTTGAAGCCATCATTTCACAATTCCTGAGTTCGCCCTACTTTTTTACCTCTTATTGGCATAACCTCGCGCCATAAATTATCAAAATTTCTTGGAATCTCCCTGTAAATCCCCGTCTTCCATATTCTGAATCATCATCCACATTCACACGACTGATCTCTTTGTTGAACAACCAATAAAATTCTTGCAGAAACTTCGCTAACCACGCGACCGCTAACCCCCTCACAGGGAATAACCCACTTGTAGAAGAAACACCCCACATCCTTTAACGGTGCTGAACGGGGTATAGTCACCATGACTCTAATAACCTATCGTGAGTCCAAGCTCACTCCGTGATTGAACCGGTCCATTTAACTCTCGTGGACATCAATAAAATATACGGCAATATCCTCCCAATTCAGAGTTATGTTGCATCCTCCTCCACGTCAAGCAGCTCCGTTCTACTATATCAGATCTTCTGCCTCATAATGGCCCCTACTTCAAGTTTTCTCCGTAGACCCCAATCTCTAATCTCTGAAATTCTCCAATCTTTCCAAGCTCTCTTTAAGGTGCGTTGTCATCCTACTACCAAGCCCATATGCATCCCCCAACACTCTCCCACTTTTCGGGGCTCATCTCTTAATCGACCCTTCGGCCTTGCTTCTCATACTTGTCCTCTAGAGGTCTTAAACATCGCCTGATACTTTCCACATGTCCTTCCTCATACCTTGTTTCTCGGTTGCTGCTTTAAACAGAATCAATATTTGCGGCACTTGAATCCACCATCGCTTCCAAATTTAAAACCTCTCCAAAGGTCATCTTTATCTATCTATCAACCTTAAAAATTCTAATTTGATCTTAAACCACTGGACCATGTGATTTCTGATAGTTGTATCTCGAATCCTATTTCACAATATCCTCCCATAAAGGAGAATTGTAGTAGATTATAACATCGACGAACTTGGTACGTTCCATTAGGAACACGACACCCCATCATAGAAGAAACGTTCCACCACACTTGCAAATACCAAGTCTCATTACTCCTACCAGCCAAAACCTGACCATCATTAGTCCGACTGCCTTTTGTTAGAAAATACGCTTAACGCTAGAGGGGGGTGAATAGCGTTATAATAAAAATTAGCGTAAACTTGCGGAATTTAAAAATTGCAGGAAAGAAATAAGTGCGATAAGTAAATAAATAAGAACGAACGCACTGATGTATCCTGGTTCACCACAACCCGTGGCTAGTCCAGTCCCCGAGAGACTCTCTCGAGATTTCCACTAACACTGTTAAGCTTACAGGTGCTCAACAAACCTTTACAAACTGAGGACACAAGCCTCAACAACGTTTGCTCGAAGATACAACACTTCAAGACTTCAACCAAAGGAAACACAAGTTCCTTCTTACAATACAAGTGACTAACACTTCCTTTCAAGTGTATAAAACACTTAGCACTCACTTAAACAAGACTGTCTTAGTAGAGTAGATATGAGTAAACAGATATGCTCAAGAACGCAACAACTTTCGTCAAGAATTTTGGCTCTCAAAACTTATGTAATGAATAGAAAGTGATGAAAAATAGAGTATGCAAGCTATAGCAATAATATGATCAGTTGTTGTACTTAGAAGACTGATTTGAAGCTGTATTTATAGTTGCAAAACCATGCATTACCGTTGCCTAATTGCCAATTAAGAATTGCTGATTTTATTCAGTGACAATCGATTGTCAAAAAGCCACAATCGATTGTTTGCCAATCGTTCCAAAAATCATTCCCAGATTTTACGCTTAATAATCGATTATCTAAGATCAATAATCGATTACTGGTAACGTTCAAAAAATCATTTTCGGATTTTACTTAAAACAATGGATTGTCAGAAATCTACAATCGATTACTTGGCAAAGTTCAAAAAATCTTTTTCAGATTTTATTTAAAACAATCGATTATTAGAAATCTATAATCGATTACCTGACGGTGTTTGAAAATATTTTGGCGACGGTCAATTACACAATCGATTACGCTATGAGAACAATCGATTATATATCAGTCTTTGAAAAATCAATTAGACACTGCCTTAATGCACTCGATTGTCAAAGGTACACAATCGATTATTTAATGACTTTGAAAATGTCTGATAGACACTGACTCAACACAATCGATTGTCATAAGTTCACAATCAATTATTTTGTAGCTTTGAAAAACTTTGATGTACACTGCCTCAACACAATCGATTGTCATAAGGTTCACAATCGATTGTCATAAGGTTCACAATCGATTGTCATGCAGATTTGAAAAATCTGATGCACACTGCCTTAACACAATCGATTGTCATAAGTTCACAATCGATTGTCATGCAGCTGACTTAACATAATCGATTTTCATAAGTACATAATCGATTATCTTAGTCCAGATTTTAGAGGCATGTTTAAAAATCATTTTGATTAAAGTAAATATGCATGATTTAAAATTATTTTTGCTTTAAATTAAATATGCATGATTTGATAAAAAAGTTTTTACGAGAGAAGCCAAGTCTTGAGTCAAGTTATCGGATCAAGATCACAATTAATGAACGACTCATGTATAACTTTATATCTTTGCTTGATCTTGGTCTTGTGCTTGAATCTCGTTATATATCAATTGCGCGCTTGTGCTTGGACCTCGTCATATGTCCATTGCGCATAGTTTGTCATTCATCAAAACCTACAAATATGAACACACGTTTTAGTATAGTGCCTTGAGAACGTGTTTCAACAATTTCCCCCTTTTTGATAATGGCAAACTTTAGTCGGGATATGCATATTCATAAAGACGATTCAAGACAAGTAAAGATATGCAACAAGTATCTAGATGTGCAATTAGTTCCCCCTCAATATATGAATTCCCCCTCAATTTATGCCAATAAAAAATTAGTGCATATCCCTTATTCTTCCCCCTTTTGACATTAGCAAAAATGGAAAAAGTAAATAACTTGTTTATTTATTAATCAAAAATACGATTACAAAAGAAAGACAATACAACATAGATCAATAAGCTAAATAAAGAAATTATTCATCATCATTTCCCGCCTCGTCATCCGGCACTACTTCATAGGGAACAAGTCCAGCATATGGATAATGAACATGGTCGAATATCCATGGATTTCATATGTCAATTGATTGACAGAGGTGGACAAAGAAGCAAGTTGATCGGAAATAGATTGAAGAGTAGGTTCTTGAAGCTGACGCGATCGACGAGTTGGAGGAGGAGCATGATCTACATGATCGCCGTCATGGGGAAAGGAGGATTCGGAAATTTCCCATTTCTTGGTGCTCTTTTTGAGCGGACCGATAGAGGTGTTGAACCCGGAGGATTCAAGAAAATTCATGATAAGGAGGGCATAGGGAAGTGCTCTATCGTCCCCGATGGCATCAAGCATGTGAATTTTGACGAACTTACACCAATTGATGTGAGCTCCGGTTATAATGGCATGCATGAGCTTTGCGTCCTCTTGGGAGAGAGTGGTATGGTTATGTTTGCGAGGCTTGAGGACTCGGGTTATGAAATAGAAAATCAAACGATATTTGGGGAGCATTCCCGTAATGGTAGGACGTTGAGTAGATAGATTAGGATCATAAGCTCCAAGTCCTATTTGGTTTAGGAGAGTTTTCTCATCAAATAAGGCGCCGGCTTCTCTAATGTAGCGAGAAATGTTTTCCCCACTTCGAGGCAGGTGAGAAATAGAATGTAAATTTTTGTTGGTTAAAAGAATTTCAACACCATTAATGTTTGTCACAAGCTCACCCTCGTCGTCCTCATGAAGATTAGAGTAGAAGGCTTGAATCAAGAGAGGATTAATGTGAGGATAGGATAGATATAGGAAATCAAGAAGTTGGCATTTCCTAAGCATGTTTGCAGCGGGGGCGCATGATTCAAGATATTTGCTTGTAGAAAAGCGAGGAGGAAGAATGTCACGCTTTTCGAATTTTGTCAAGAATCTAGTTAGCTCGGTTTCAGAATTGAATTGTAAAATAGACCCAGCTTGGTAAGGGAAATTTGGAGGAGGAGGAGCAGCTGAAGAAGATGCACCATGTCTACCTGAACGGGAACGTTTAGTCTGTCTGCCTGACATTTTCAATAAGTAGAAATGGCCTTTGTAAGAAGCTTGAAAGATTTTTGAAATTTGGGAAGCTAAGATTGATTCTTGAGTGAAGAAATTGAAGGCATATGGTACCTATTTATAATGAGGAAGATGGCATTTCATTTATGGTGAAAATCTGCAGAAATTTATGAGCTAAAACGGTCAGAAACGGTAAGAAAAATTTTCACTGACCGTTACACAATCGATTGTGGAATTGAAACAATCGATTGTTATGGAGTTTTGACTTGAACTCGGAACTGACAAAAATCGATTGTGGGAATCTGGCAGGACCCAAACGGTACCAAGTATTTGAATTACTGACAAAAAATAATCGATTGTTGAATTATGGTAATCGATTGTTGTGACACAGTGTGCACAGTGATTTTCTGACTCGGAAAATAATCGATTATATTTTCGAAACAATCGATTGTTTTAGGAAAACAGTACTAAATGGCCTAGACGGTAATCGATTATACAGTAAAAAAATCGATTATAAAAAACTGCATAATAAGCATAAAATGTAAATAGTCGATTAGTGATACTTGCTAATCGATTGTCCGCACAGTAAACATGAGACATAAGAAAAAATAATCGATTATTTGTTGTAACAATCGATTGTTCTATGCCATTGCTTTATAATTCCCCTTACCTTTAGGGCGATACCTGCAAAAGAAAATTAGACGTCTCCGACGCTCAAGTTAGTAATTTGTAAAGAAATAATGACTTAGATCAATGTGGCAAAGTGAGAACGTGATCTCTTAAGAAGTGTGTCCTAAGGTGTTCTTAAGAGTGTTTCGGGTACTTACCTTTTCTCCAACGTCGCCAATTACCTGTTCGAGAGGGTGATCTTTGATTTTCCTCCATTCGTTAGGCGTTTTCGTTTCTTTCTCCAATTGTTGCGCTTCCTCCGATAATTGATCCAAGATTTCATCTTGAGTTTCCTTCGGAGTTTCCTCTTGTACTTTGTCTTGAGGGCTTAGTGAGTTTAAAATACCTGCAAGATCAAAACCAGAATCCTTTCTCGCCAAGAGAGCATTATTTTCGGAAAACACAATATGAGGGGATTCCTCCACAGTTCAGGTTCTATTATTGAATACCCTATATGCTTTGCTACGTGAGGAATAACCAATAAAAATTCCTTCATCGGATTTGGCATCAAATTTTCCCAATTGATCTTTTCCATTGTTATGAATAAAGCATTTACAACCGAATACTCTAAAATGGGAGATATTTGGTTTCCTTCCCTTGTAGAGTTCATAAGGGATTTTCATGAGTATTGGCCTAATGAATACTCTATTCAAAATGTAGCATGCGGTACTCACGGCATCCGCCCAAAAATGTCTGGGAATCTTAGCATCATCGAGCATGGTTCTAGCCATCTCTTCGAGACACCTATTTTTCCCTTCCACAACCCCATCTTGTTGTGGTGTACGTGGAGCAGAGAAGGTGTGCTCGATACCGAGTTCGTCACACAAGTCCGCAAAGAGATTGTGATCAAACTCTCCCCCATGATCACTTCTTATTGAAGTGACGGTTGTGTCCTTTTCGTTTTGAACACGTTTAAGAAAATATTTGAAATTATGAAAAACTTCACTTTTATGAGCAAGAAATAGAGTCCATATAAATCTAGAATAATCATCAAAAATAACAAAAGCATAACGATTTCTACCAAGACTTTCAATGCGAATGGTCCAAATAAGTCCATGTGAAGTAATTGCAAAGGTCTAGTAGTTGAAACAATATTTTTCGATTTAAAAGATGCTTTTGTTTGCTTCCCTTTTTGACAAGAATCACAAATAGAGTCTTTTTCAAATTTCAAGTTTGGAAGAGCAATAACTAAATTTTGTGAAACCAATTTGTTCAAAAGATGCATGTTGATGTGAGCTACTCTACGGTGCCATAACCACGTGTCATCTTCTTTGCTCATAAGACAATCTACATATTCAGATGAAGAGTTTTCGAGATCAACCATATAGATATTATCCATTCTAAATCCACGAAGAATAATTTTAAAATCGCTATGGCGAAAAACTAAGCATTCATTTGAATCAAATAAAACAAGATTTCCCTTGTCACATAATTGACTTATGCTCAAGAGATTATGTTTTAGACCCTTAACTAGCAATATATGCTTAACGTAAGAGGAGTCATCCTTACCGACCGATCCAATGCCGATAATTTTTCCTTTGTTGTTATCACCAAAAATAACGCTTCCTCCTTCTTTGTGTTCTAGTTGAAGGAACTTGGATTCGTCTCCAGTCATGTGCTTGGAGCATCCACTATCAAGGTACCAAAGTACACTTGACCCCTTCAAACACACCTACAAAACAGATTAATGAGTTTTAGGTACCCATGCCATTTTGGGTCCTTGGGGGTTAGGCAAATCATAGTAATGTGATTGAGTGTTATGTCTATGTCGTGTAAAACAAGCAGGGGAAATATGTCCAATTCGTCTACAATAATGACAAACAACATTAGGATTATGCATTCGTCTAGGTTGATAGTAATTGGACGGACGAAATTCATTTACTCTATTCTTGAAAATATGACTATTGCGCAATTCATGAAAGTCGTTTCTCCTACTATTTGTTCTAGGATATGCAGCATTTCTAGAATAGTTATTTCTAGGTTGAAAGCCATTTCTAGGTGTTCTAAAAGGTTCAAAATTCCTTCTAGTGTTTGGCCTAGAATATGCATTATTTCTAGAATGATTATTTCTAGGTTGCGATTGTTGAAAGCCATTTCTAGGTTTGTTATATCTAGGATGAGCGTTTGTTTTATTAATCCTAGGTTGAGCCTTAGGTTGTTGGGGGTAGGCTTCAACCTTTTCTTTAGGCTCATTTTTAAACCCTATGCCATGCTTGGTCGACTTCAAATTAACAAGGACTTCATTCAAATTTTTATGAGAAGAATTAAACTTGTCTAGAGTGCCCTTAAGTCTTTCTACCTCATTTTTGAGATGCATGCAAGAAGTACAATTTTTACTAGAGCTCTTGGGTTTGTCGGCGCTTCTCTTGCCGAAAAATTTGTTTTCTTCTTTCAACTTCTCATTTTCCAAAAACTGTTTTTCCAAATCCTTTTCTTTCAAAGAGAGTTGTTTTTCAAAATCTTTTTCTTTTAAAGAAGCATTTTCTTTTATGCTTTTAACAGTTTTGGAAGCTTTAATAAATTCACTATACAACTCATCAAAAGCATTTTGCATTTCCTCAAGAGAGTAGATATTTTTGGAAGAAATTTGACATACCTCTTCTTGATTGTTTTCGTGAGCCATGAGACAAAGATTTGCGGCTTCGTCTTCTTCTTCCTCACTCGACTCGTCACCGGAGTCGCCTCTCCAAGATATGTATGCTCGTTGTTTCTTGAAGGGCTTTTTCTCCTTTTTGGCATTTGGGCAATTTGTTTTAATGTGCCCGGTTTCTCCGCACTCATAGCACTTTATTTGATCTCCTTGCTTTTTGCCCTTTCGTTCATACTGTTTTCGCATGAACTTCTGAAAACTTTTAATAACGAGTCCGAACTCGTTGTCTCCGTCTTCATCATTTTGAGGTTGGCTTGTGCTTGCCTTGAGAGCGATCTTTTGTTTCCTTTGATCATCAACAAGAGGGTTAAGTATAGTAGATTCATAAGTTTTAAGATTACCTCTTAATCCGTCGATGGTGACATTTGAAACGCCAATAGATTCTTGAATCGCGTCGGCCTTGGATCGCCATGCCGGAGTGAGACTTCGGAGAATTTTTCGGACAAGTTCCTTATCCGTGAAGGTCTTCTTAAGAGCATGTAAATCATTAACGATTTTTGAAAATCGTTCGAACATCTCATCGAACTTTTCGCCTTCCTTCATGTGAAACAGTTCATATGCATGGGTTAGGAAATCAATTTTAGCTTCCCTCACCTGGTCCGTACCTTCGTACGTAATTTCCAGCTTGTCCCACATTTGCTTCGCCGTTGTGTAACATGATATTTTCCTATAATCATCAGCATTTACAGCATAATATAATAAATTAATGGCTTTAGTGTTGTTTTGCACCTTTCGGATATCATCCGCATCGTATTCATCTTCGGACTTTGGAACATCTTTATTTTCAACTTTTTTGGTTGGAATTTGTTCTCCCTTCATTATAACCTTCCAAAGATGAAAACTATTTGATTGAACAAATATTCTCATCCTCTCCTTCCAGTATGTATAGTTTGTACCGTCGACTAGTGGTGGTCGGGTGGAGCATTGTCCTTCACCTATTCCTGCAAAAGAATCACGAGTAGAAGCCATGGATTGTTTCTCTCAAACGGTTAAGTCTTCAGATAGTTGGGCTCTGATACCAATTGTTAGAAAATATGCTTAGCGCTAGAGGGGGGGTGAATAGCGTTATAATAAAAATTAGCGTAAATTTGCGGAATTTAAAAATTGCAGGAAAGAAATAAGTGTGATAAGTAAATAAATAAGAACGAACGCACCGATGTATCCTGGTTCACCACAACCCGTGGCTAGTCCAGTCCCCGAAGGACTCTCTCGAGATTTCCACTAACACTGTTAAGCTTACGGGTGCTCAACAAACCTTTACAAACTGAGGACACAAGCCTCAACAACCTTTGCTCGAAGATACAACACTCCAAGACTTCAACCAAAGGAAACACAAGTTCCTTCTTACAATACAAGGGACTAACACTTCCCTTCAAGTGTATAAAACACTTAGCACTCACTTAAACAAGACACTCTTGATAGAGTAGATATGAGTAAACAGATACACTCAAGAACGCAACAGCTTTCGTCAAGAATTTTGGCTCTCAAAACTTATGTAATGAATAGAAAGTGATGAACAATAGAGTATGCAAGCTATAGCAATAATATGATCAGTTGTAACATAGAAGACTGATTTGAAGCTGTATTTATAGTTGCAAAACCATGCATTACCGTTGCCTAATTGCCAATTAAGAATTGCTGATTTTATTCAGTGACAATCGATTGTCAAAAAGCCAGAATCGATTGTTTGCCAATCGTTCCAAAAATCATTCCCAGATTTCACGCTTAACAATCGATTATCAAAGATCAATAATCGATTACTGGCAACGTTCAAAAAATCATTTCCGGATTTTACTTAAAACAATCGATTGTCAGAAATCTACAATCGATTACTTGGCAACGTTCAAAATATCTTTTTCAGATTTTATTTAAAACAATCGATTATTAGAAATCTATAATCGATTACCTGACGGTGTTTGAAAATATTTTGGCAACTGTCAATTACACAATCGATTATGCTATGAGAACAATCGATTATATATCAGTCTTTGAAAAATCAATTAGACACTGCCTTAATGCACTCGATTGTCAAAGGTACACAATCGATTATTTTATGACTTTGAAAATGTCTGATAGACACTGCCTCAACACAATTGATTGTCATAAGTTCACAATCGATTATTTTGTAGCTTTGAAAAACTTTGATGTACACTGCCTCAACACAATCGATTGTCATAAGGTTCACAATCGATTGTCATGCAGATTTGAAAAATCTGATGCACACTGCCTTAACACAATCGATTGTCATAAGTTCACAATCGATTGTCATGCAGCTGACTTAACATAATCGATTATCATAAGTACATAATCGATTATCTTAGTCCATATTTTAGAGGCATGTTTAAAAATTATTTTGACTAAAGTAAATATGCATGATTTAAAATCATTTTTTCTTTAAATTAAATATGCATGATTTGATAAAAAAGTTTTACGAGAGAAGCCAAGTCTTGAGTCAAGTTATCGGATCAAGATCACAATTAAAGAACGACTCATGTATAACGTTATATCTTTGCTTGATCTTGGTCTTGTGCTTGAATCTCGTTATATATCAATTGCGCGCTTGTGCTTGGACCTCGTCATATGTCCATTGCGCATAGTTTGTCATTCATCAAAACCTACAAATATGAACACACGTTTTAGAATAGTGCCTTGAGAACGTGTTTCAACACCTTTCCCTTGATACACTCTGAGTAAATGTCCCTTCAATTCATCCACTGCCCCGACACGGTGCAAACATCCTACCATCACACAATGCTGCAAAATAATAGCCCATAAGTATCATGGAAACCTATGCCTAGCCTCAAGTCTCTTAGAAGTCCTGTTACCGAGCTGAATAATCGAATATCCTTCCATGAGGCAACTATAATCATCCATTCAATTATACCAGGAAAAACCATCCCGCACCACATTCGTAGTGCCATTTCAATTCTTTAAATTCTCGACTTCTAGCAAGCGCTCGTGTCGTGTAAGATTACTTAAATAAAGTCTCATATTTGACACTTCTAAAATCTAGGATTTTTCCTCCATATTTAGAAAATTATGAAAAATATAGTTTCAAATCACATTTAAGAGTCAAACAATTAATACAATATTTCAAAACCTCCCAGAACCCGGAGGCACAAGTGCATGAGCATCTACTGATAAGAGAAGTAAAATACAACATTCCATCCGGAATACAGTGGATGAATGTAAATAGAGAACACTGAAAGGGACTACCTTAGCTGCGGCTGTCTCGAATAATGCAGCTCATCTAGTTCTAGAACCGTCCGTGCTGCTATGCCAGTAGACCACTCGAGCCACATAATAAACCCGTGCAACAAAGTGCACATAAAGCATAGTATGAGTACATAAACAACGTGTACCCAATAAGTGTCCTGCCTAAACCTGAAGGGGTAGAGATGAGATTGTCAACTTTGACACTCACTAGCAGTCCAATGACTATTTATCCACAGTGGATTTGTTTTGTAAACATGATTCTAATCCAGATAGAGTGAACAAGTAAACACGTAATTCTTTGATGGAAAATTTACTTAGACTTCTTGTTATTATTAACAGTATAAATCTTGAGCCATAGTGTGGCATAAAATGACTCAAATGAGTCTGGGCAGCAATACAAGCATGCGCAATTATATCGTGGCGACGGCCCAATCCAACAGAAATAAATGTGCACTTGCCTAGGGTCGACGACGCGCCTATAGATGCATCTATTAATCTGCCGAGACGTACGACCTATTCCAAAATAAACATACACAGATAGACAATCAGTCAAACAATCAACATGGAGCAAATATACAAGAACGGTCAATTCTCTTTAATAATTTGAGAAAACAAAGCTTATGTCTTTCCTTTTGCAATCCATTTATAAATTTAATATGATTCAAGCAATTCAAGTCATCAATGGGTTATAATTTATCCAAGCATAACATGCTTTTGGGTCCTAGAATACTTGGATAATAGCATAATAGTAGCCACACAAGCACTCTCGTCACCTCGTGCGTACGTAGCCCCCACAAATAGGAGGACGTAATCAATTTAACTCACCTATGGGGTAATTCCCCCTCATAAGATTAGAATGAGACTCACCTCGCTCCGAAGCGTTCCTTTAATAAAAAGAATAGGCTCTAACCTTAATTCGAAGCCAAGCGAGCACCAACTAGTTAAATAAAGCAAGAACTAGTCATTAAGTGCTCACAAAGTGGAATTCTAACTAAATAAATGATTTCCCAACCTTTCCCGCAAATTTTCTAAATTCCGACCCCGGGCCCACGTGCCCGGATTTTGATATTTTTTTTTAAGGATATTACTCTCTATAGAGTAAAGATTACTAATATGTTCTTTTTAGTTCATTACATAACTAATTAGGTGGTTAAATCATAATTTTGTCAAAACCCTAGGTGTAGCTCTAACCCTTGATTTTTTTTGATTATTAGTGCTAAATCTATGTAATGTAGGATGTATTTAAGCTTAGAGTGAGTGGGGATTACTTTCCTTATGATATTATGTTGAAAACCTCTATTTGGTAGCTCAATAATCACCCAAGTATGGAAGAAATGGGAGATAAATGCACTTGAGCCCGTATTAAATGAGCTCACTACCCCTGTGATTTCCGCTTCCGCGGTCCCGTATCTGCGAACAAATAGCCGCATCTGCGGTTTTGGGCCAAGAGAGGTAGACCGCTTCTACGATCTAGGGGACCGCATAAGCAATCCGCTTCTGCGGTCTAGGGGACCGAATAAGCGAATCCGCTTCTGCGGTTCCTTGGCTGCTTTTTCGGTTATCCCCTGGGCCGGCCTGGCCGTTTCTACGATAAAAGGACCACTTCTGTGGTCCAAGAGTCGCAAATACGGTTTTGGCAGAAGCAGCATATGTTGTTCCCTTTAATATTCTAACTTCGCTCGAACCTCGATCATTTGACGCTCTAGGCTCCCGAGCCCCGTCCGAACATACCGACAAGTCTGAAATCACGAGGCGGACCTACTCGCAAACTTGAAACTTCCACAACAACACCAAATCAAGGAATTGGACCCCAAAATCATTTGATCAAACTTAATGAACTTCAAGTTTTTAACTTCCTATCAACGGGTCAAAACGCCCTTAAACTATTCGGATTGACACCAAATTTTACTGGTAGGTATTATATGACATTTCAAACATGTACCACGTTTCGAAACAAGAATCCGAACTCAATACCTGGATTTTTAATGAATATTTAGATTCTTTAATTATTTAAAACTTCGATTAAACAATTTTGTATAAAAATTCTGTACTCGGGCTAGGGGCCTCGAAATTTGATTCCGAGCATTCGCCCAGGTCCCGTATTTTTCCACGGACCTTCCGGGATAGTCAAATCACAAATCTGGGTCTGTTTCCCAAGAACGCTGACTAAAGTCAAATTTGGTCTTTTAAGAATATCTTAAGGAAATAATTGGTTTTATTTTCACTCAAAACTCTCCTAACTTCCGAATTAATCGCCCCCGCAAATTGTAATTTAGCTAAAGAAGTCGTGGGAAGTTTTACTTTAGATAACGGAGTTCTAAATAGTAAAACGACTAGTCAGATCGTTACAACAAGAAAATGAGGGTCATCATAATGCTGCTCCCTGATACGATGAGTCAATGAAGACGGAGAAACCACACAAGCTAGAACCCGACTAGGCTCCGAAAGGTCCAATATCACAAACTAACTGGCTAAGGCCTTAACATCTATCATTATGTATCTCTCCGAAGCTGGTAAATATGCCACACTCCCTAAACTCTCCGCCTGGTGACTCAAGGCATCGGCTACCACATTGGCCTTTCCCGGGTGATAGATAATAGTATTATCATAATCCTTCAGTAGCTCCAACCATCTCCTCAGGCGCAAGTTCAAATCCTTCTGCTTGAACAAGTGCTGTAAACTATGATGATCCATGTAAATCTCACAAGGCAAGCCGTACAAATAATGATGCCAGATCTTCAACGCATGAACAATAGCAGCTAACTCAAAGTCATGGAAAAGGTAGTTCTTTTCATTTACCTTCAGCCGTCTAGACGCGTAGGCAATCACCATACCATCATGCATCAATATCGCTCCAAGTTCGACCCGTGAGGCATCACAATAAACTGTATAGGACCCCTGGAAACACCCAGCATAGGAGGTGCACTAGACACCATAGGTGCATAATAAGGCTCCAGAGATCTGGGAGGAAGTGGAGTAATATTGGATGAAGGAAGAGATGAATGAACTGGGAGACCCATATAGCCCCTACCATGACGTCATACTGCTGATGTACGGTTACCAGAGTAGTGGGTCGACTCTCGAGACCTTTTGGACTCTCTCTACTCTCGCTCGCTGGCGTGCATACCGTCTATCCTCCTAGCTATGCTCACTACCTGCTGTTAAGGTATATCCACCTCCAACTCTCGAGCCATGCCAGACCTGATGGGGGGAATATGACCCTCAATAAACCAGCGAACCCTCTCACGGACAACAGCCACCAAGACCGGTGCATGTTTGCCGAACTTAGTATAACAGATAGCATACTCAGAAATGATCATAGTGCCCCGGCGCAAATGCTCAAACTCTGTGCGCCATGCATTCCTGAGGCTCTGGGGAACAAACTCCCTCTGAACTCAAAGGTATGCCACCAATCATAGGCGGCTCCCCGAAGCTGTAAAGTTGCAAAAGTAACCCCACTCGAGGTAGTAATACCCATAGTGCGAATGATGCGGTGACAATCCTCCAGAAATACCAAGGCATCATCCGTAGCTAGTCCGTTGAAAATCAAAGGGTCATACTTCTTGAAACTCTCCAGTCTACGCTGCCCATCCTCAGAGGCAGGTGCTCCATCGTCGGACTGAAACGGTACTGCAGGCTGGGCAGGGATAATATCCGGAACCTATCCCATATGCACCCTCTGCTCCGAAGTGTGGGCTGTAGGAGTCTGGGCTCCTCCCTCGCCCTGGGATGTGGCTGTAGGAAGGGGAATAAAACCTGCATGTGACAGTGTAGTATACATGCTCATAAACTATTCCAATGCCTCCTGAACATCTGGAGTAGTGGTGGTTGTGGGCGTGTCAGGTTCCTGAGTCATGGCTGGATCTGCTGGTGGTACCTCGGCAGTAGCTCGTGCAGGTGCTATGGCTGCACCACGCATGCCCCCACGACCTCTGCCCCGGCCCCTGCCTCTAGCAACTGTAGGAGGGGGTGCGGGTGCCTGATCGTCCTGGGTTGTACGTGTCCTCACCATCTGTGAGAGAATAGAAGACAGAAGTTTAGATTCAACGTCAAAAAATAGCATGACAAGGAATTCAATGAAGTGAAGATTTTTCCTAAACAGTTACATAGCCTCCCGTAGATAAGTACAGACGTCTCCGTACCGATCAGCGAGACTCTAATAATCCGACCTGCGTCCCCTGGCTCCTATGAACCTATATCACTAATACCAACTTGTCTTGACCCAATTTCACCAATTGCGAACATGTCATGATGGCACTTAGTCTTCACGACTAGGTAAGCCTAACACATTGCGCAAGTAACAATATTTACGAAATTTATAATCCAAAAACAAAATAACATGAATTATGCATATAGTTGCCGCCTGGCACATACATTTTAACACTTGACATTCTGAAACTATCCCAAAGACCCGGAAATCCACGGGCAACACAGGCTAATATTAATACATAATACTTCTCTAATCATCCGGAAAAATCTATAACAAGGAAGAACATAATAGAATCTAACTAACGAAAGGGATAGAGTGAGAGGGAGACTCTCCGGACTGCGGACGTGACAAATATATCTCAAGTCTCTGAAATGCTCCCAGCAGCTACTGATAGTGCGCCTACGTAGAGGTACCTGGATCTGCACATGCAAATCATGTGCAGAAGAGGCGTGAGTACACCACAGCGGTATTCAGTAAGTGCCAAGTCTAACCTCGGTCTTGTAGTGACGAGGACAGGTCGAGGCCCTACTGAGATTAAAACATAATAATCAATGAAATAATAAAAATCATATGGGAATAATGTACTGCGAGAATCTAGAAAAATAATAATTAAGACAGTCACAGAGATCTAACGCAGTAAGTAAATAGAAGTGCAAATCACCACCGGATAACTATCATCGGGGATCTCCTGGTATCCTGAGGATCTCCTGGTATCCTCATCATATACTCGAGGGATCTTATTGTATCCCAATGATCTCCTAGTATCCTCCCTTTTTACATAAGGGATCTCTTAGTATCCCGATGATCTCTTAGTATCCCGACTTTTTACACAAGGGATCTCTTAGTATCCCGAGGATCTTGTGGTATCCTCCATTTTGTAATCATATATGTACCGGGGATGTCTTGGTATCCCGCAATCTCAATCATAGAACAAAACACATACAAAGGAATTATCGTATTGTCGTCCCGTAGTCCAAATTCGTAATACCACACAATTAATATAAGATGAACTGTTAAGTAAGAACAATTAACAAAATTTCTATTCTAGCGTGTTTCAGGTAGAAAGATAATATAGTTTAAGCAATTAAGCAAGTAAGTCAGCTAAACATGCTTGTCCTAAGCTAACACAGGTTAAATTGCATTTAGAATAGGCAAATTCGCAAGAAAACACGGTTAAATGTTCTAAGTAAAAATGGGTTTTCAACAACTTGCACCAGTACACGCTCGTTACCTCACGTACCGGGCATTTAACATAACAAGTAATAGATCCTAACGGGAGAGGTCGCCCACAAAAATAGATAAGCCACTTACCTTGAACTGGTGCAAAAATCACTAAGGAACGATGCCCTTGCCACGAGTATCCGACTCTGAGTGGATCAAATCTATTCAAACCAATTACATATTGTAAATAACATCGCAATTAATTAATTCCACTATTAAAGTTAAAGCTAAGGCTTCAAAATAAGTAAAATAACCAAAATACCCCTCAAACAAACGTCTTGGAATCGAATATCTACACATTTTCAGAACCCTCCTACTCTCAGGAGTCTAACCATATAAAAATCTCCCAAATTGGAGGTCAATTGTCCCCTCAAAACTCAATAATTTAACCAATGAACTTTCACTCAATTCTCCCATTTTTTATCCTTAATTCCAATTTAAAAGATGGATTCAACTACTAAATGATGGAATATAACTAGAAAGGATCATAGAAATGTTGCCCAGTAATCTCCTCTTCGAAATCCTCTCAAAATCGCCTTTAACTGATCTTCAAATTAAAGTTTTCAACTTTTGAAATAAGGCCTCGGAAAAACCCTTATCAGAACGCGGGTTTCCACTTTTACTGTCCAGGGATCGCTTATGCGGATAAGGATCCGCTTCTGCGAACTTCATTAAGGGGGCCAGAGTCCACTTCTGCGGACTTATAACCGCATCTACGGCTCTGCCTTTGTGGATAAATGATTGCTTTGCGATCTATGCAGGCCATGCCCAAATTGCTTCTGCGGTGAGCCAATCGCTTATACGGCTCACCAACCGCATTAGCGAAAATACCAGAAGGGAAAAAGATCAGCTGCTGCAACACTACAAAGTCCACCCCGTCGACCATCTGAGATCATCCCAAGGTCTCGAGGACCCCAACCAAAAGTAAAATTACCATCTAACACCTTATTCGAACTTGTACCAATCCTTAAAACCTCCAAAACAAAATCAGAAACCTGATTAAATTAAAGATTCAAGACTAAGAACTTCAAGTTCATTCAAAACACGCATTCGATCCAAAACCCAACCAATGCTCATCCGATTGACCTACAACTTTGCACGCACATCCCAAATGACTTGAGGAGGCTACAACAACTTTCAGAATCCTGTTCCGACCTTCGGATCACAAATTCTCGGTGTCACGACCCAGATTTCCAACCATCGGGAGTCGTGATGGCGGTTACTATCGGAGCTAGGCAAGCAAAGTTAAATAACGTTTTATAGCTAATCTCCACAAGATAATAATAAAAACAATAATTTAAGCGAAAGTCTTATTGTAATATTAAATGAAAGAAATGTGGGGGAAAGTCAACATCATCCTCTACCCAAGATTTAGTATCACAGTACTCACAGAGCACTATAAAATACTACAAATACGAGTTTGAAGGAAAATACATAAGGAGTCTGTATTGATACAATGAAAACAAACAGAAATGTTAAAGAAGAGACTCAGGGCCCGCACACGCCAACGAATAACCTAGGAGTCTCTGGAGTGAAGGCACGCTCCCAATCTATTGTTGCGGTCCGTAAGCTGTCTACTGACCTGTGCATAAAAGGCACAGAAGTGTAGCATCAGCACAACCGACCCCATGTGCTGGTAAGTGCCTGGCCTAACCCAGGCTAGGTAATGACGAGGGTAGACCGGGCCTACCAAAATTAACTTGTACAGATATATGTGCAACAACGGCAAAATATAAAAAAATTCAAACAGATAATAGGGGGGGACATGTTGTGGGGTGTAACAATTTAGATATGAGACCACGAATAGAGAGATGGAGATTGAATAGCTAACATCAATGAAAAAGAGCAAGTAGTCCACCACAGGACGGCACAAACCTTCATGCTTTTACTCTTAATTCTCACCAAAATTGTCAAACATAAATGCACGGCATCACCCTTCGTGCTTTTACTCTCCATTCTCACCAAACTGTCAAACATAAATGCACGGCATCACCCTTCGTGCTTTTCCTCACATAACTCTCACATAAGGCATGGAAAGACCCTTCGTGCTTCAATAATCAAAAACATGGCACGGAAAGACCCTTCCTGCATAATCATCAAAACATGGCATGGAAAGACCCTTCATGCATAATCTCTCTTCCTCACCCAATCAACGGCCACAACCAATTAGGGAAAGGAATATACCCTTCGTGCATAATCTCTCTTCCTCACCCAATCAACGGCCACAACCAATTAGGGAAAGGAATATACAACAAGATTAAACATCCCGGCAAGGGAGAACAAATCAACAATAAGTCCCAGCAAGGGAAAACGAATCAACAATAAGTCCCTCCAAGGGGAAAATACCACACTTCCTTCTTTAACTCATTTGCTTTTCAACTATCACTTCATAATTCATTTAACAAGTAATTAACTCAATTGTTTCACCTCTTTCAAATTTAAAAGCAACTACGACTCACGGTCTTGCTAGAGTCGGGCGCATAGGCAACCGTCACCACTCCTAATCTTGTTACCTCAAGCCAAAGTTAGAACAAACACTTACTTCGAAAGCTCCAAACTCAATTCACGCCTGTAGGATAGCTTTACCCCTCGAATTCGCCACAAAACTGGTCGAATATAATTATAACTTACTCGAATGCATCAAAACATGCTAGTTAAATTAAATTAAATGCATAAGAATGATTTTCCCAAAGTTTTACCCAAAAATTCCCAACATGTCCCCGGGACTACGTGATCAAAACCCGAGGTTTGAACCAAAACTAGGTTACCTATTCCCCACGATTTCATATCTATGATTTGTTTTGAAATCAGACCTCAAATTGAGGTCCAAATCCCAATTTTTACCCATTGAAAGATTGATTTTAAGATCAAATCATGACAAAAGATGTTAAAGATTGAAGAAATTAGTTAAAAGTTGACATACCAATGATTTGAAGAAGAGGGAGTTCGTGAAAAATTGCCAGAGGTGTTTAGGTTTTGAAAAATGTGGAAATGGGCTTCAAATATCGTTTTAAGTCTGAATATACAGGTGAAGGTATCAAAATAACGAAGATTTGTTCGCAATTGCGAACTCACCAGGCTTGGAAAATGCGAGATTTTGGTTCGCAATTGCGAACTATGAAGGGTTCTGCAGATTTCGCATTCGTGAACAAATATTCGCATTTGCGAACTCTAGGCTACAAAGGGGAGTTTCGCAAATGCAAACATTTGTTCGCAAATGCGAACTCTGGGCTACAAGGCGAAGTTTCGCAAATGAGAAAATTTGTTCGCATATGTTTACTCTGGGCTACAAGGGGAGTTTTGCAAATGTGAACATTAGTTCGCAAAAGCGAATATTGGGCTACAAAGGGGGGCTTCACATTTGCGAACACTGTAGGTCAAGCATACCAGCAGCTTTGAAACATTCAAAATATGAACTCGCGGCCTATCCAAAACTCACTCGATCCCTCGGGGCTCCAACCCAAACATGCACACAATCCCAAAAACATCCTACGGACTTACTCGTGCGATCAAATTGCCAAAATAACATCATTTACATAGAATCAAACCTCAAAACGCATGATTTCAACCAACTATCCATAAAACTCTTATTTCTCATTTTCAAGTCCGAAACACGTCAAATGACGTCCGTATTCAACCAAACTTATCATATAGCGCTTAACACTTAATTAAGACATGTACCAAGCGTCGTAACCAAAATACGAGCCCGAAACCATCACTTTCTAATTCATTTTCATTTCAATTTCTCATATCAATTTCAGATAAATAATTTCTTTCAAAAAATTTTGTATTCGGGCCTGGGACCTCGAATTTCGAATCAAGGAATACGCCTAGGACCCATATTTTCCTCGGACCCCCCGGGACCATCATATTGCGGGTCCGGATCCATTTTACCCAAAATATTGACCAAAGTCAACTATATCAATATTATTATCAAAATTCATAGTTTCTAACACAAAGTTCAAATATTTTCACATAATAACTTTCCAGCTTCGCACCCGGACTACGCATGCAAATCGAGGTGACCAAATAAGAGGTTTTCAAGGCCTCAAAAGCACAGTGAAAGGAATAATTATGGTGATGACCCTTTGTTCGTCACATCCTCCACCTCTAAATAAACCGTTCGTCCTCGAACGGACAGAAGAAAGAAGTACCTGAGTCATGGAATAGATGGGGATATCGGCTCCACATATCTGACTCGGACTCCTAGGTCGAATGCCTTAGGAGGCTAACCTCTTTACTAAACACGTAAGGAAAAATCCTCTACCTCAACTATCGAACCTGCCAGTCTAAAATAGCCACAGGCTCCTCCTGATATGACAGATCCTTGTCCAATTGGACGGTACTGAAATCTAACATTTGGCGGGATCGTCGTGATACTTCCGAAGCATGGATACATGAAAACCCGGATGCGTGGATGATCGGCTAGGCGGCAAGGCAAGTCTATAATCCACTTTCACCACGCGATCAAGAATCTCAATTGGGCCAATAAACCTAGGGCTAAGCTTGCCATTCTTCCCAAATCTCATCATGCCCTTCATAGGCGATACACATAGCAATACCCACTCCTAACCATGAAAGCAACATCCCTGACCTTATGATCTGCATAACTCTTCTAGCTATACTGAGCTGGCCGAAGTCTGTCCTAGATGATCTTGACCTTATCCAAGGCCTCATGTACTAGATCTGTACCCAATAACCGAGTCTCTCCCAGCTCAAACCATCCGACTGGGGACCGACACCGACAGTAGGGAGTATCACAACTGCATGGCGAGCCAAATTAATAAATCTAGGATAATACTTTGTAACTATCATAGAGCCCTGCTGGAGACGCTCAAACTACTTAAGAAGCTCCGAATCTCTTGAGCGGAAGCTGGTCGAGGCCAGTTCTTGACTGCCTCTATCTTCTTTAAGTCTACCTGAATACCCTCTACTGAGACGACATGACCCAGGAATACGACTGAACACAAGTCAGGGAAAATCTGGCAAGGCCAATGTCATGGTCTGCTATCTCGAACAAGTGCCATCTCTACCCAGCGGGCCGCATTGGCCGCCTCCTGAAAGGTAATATGACTACCAACTCCCATGGCCATCTGAAGACGGATGAACATTAATTAATCCATCAATAAATCTCTGGACCCTCTCTCGCTCTATAGGGAGTATGACAACTCCATGGCGTGCCAATCAATAAACTAGTCTCATACTATGTAACTGTCATGGAGCCCTAATGGAGGCGCTCAAATTGCCTATGAAGTGCCTCTCGCTGAGTAACGGGGAGAAACTTCTCCAAGAATAACTCCGTGAACTGATCCCATGTTAAAACTGGAGACCCTGCTGGTCTAGATAGGCAATAATCCCTCCACCAAGTCTTGGCAGATGCGGCATGCCTGAAGGTACAAAAAATTGACCCCATTGCTCTCCACTATACCCATAGTCCTGTGGATCTCATGACAACTGAATAGGAAATCCTGGGGGTCCTCCAATGAAGTGCCACTGAAAGTAGTGGTGAAAAGCTTGGAGAAACGATCAAGCCTCCACAAATCATCCGAAGACATGAACGCTCCCTCACCGGCCTGAGTTGTATCACCGTTCTAAGCTGCCACTGCGGGCTAAACCACTGGAACCTGAGTCAGGGGAGCTACCTGCTCTGGAGTACGCGTAGCAGGAGTCTAAACCCCTCCTCCAGCCTGATAAGTGGTTGGTGCAACTGGCAGGAGACTCGCTCTAGTGACACTGTCCATAAAGCCTGCTATTTGAGCAAGGGCATCCTGGAGATCCGGGGGAAACATAACCCCTCGTGGAACCTAAGCTGGACCCACTGGAGTTGTAGGGGCTGTAACCTCCTCATCAAAGTCAATAGGAGGCTCCACCTCTAGAACTGCTGCCTGGGGCTGAGCTCTGCCCCTACCATGGCATCTGGCACGATGAGCAGCTGCTTGGGGCTCGGGCTGTTGTGCGGTAGAAGAAGACGCACGTGTTCTCACCTTCTGCAGAAGATGAAAGAACAAAGTAGAACGACAATCAATATTTGAGAAATCAAATCACACGACAAGAATGAATAAAGAGAAATTTTCCTAATTCCAGAGCCTATGGGGATAAATACAGACGTCTAGATACCGATCCCTAAAACTCTACCGAGCTTGTCCGTGTGTTGTGAGACCTAAGTAACCTAGTGCTTTGATACAAACTTATCACGATTCGGATTTTCCACCATCGGGAGTCATGATGGCGCCTACTGTCGAAGCTAGGCAAGCCAACTTAAACAACCTTTTTTTAGATAATCTCCAACTAGATAATAATGAAAGCAATAAATTCAAGCGAAAGTCTTAATCTAAGATTAAATGAAAGAAATTTGGAAAAAAGTCAACATCATCCTCTATCCAAGATATTGTGTCACAGTACTCACAGACTACTATAAAATACTACAAATAAGAGTTTGAAAGAAAATACATAAGGAGTCTGTTTCGATAAAATTAAAACAAACAGAAATGATAAAGAAGAGACTTAGGGCCCACGCACGCCAGCGAATTTCCTAGGAGTCTCTGGGCTGAAGGCACGCTCCCAATCTACTGCTGCAGTCCGTAAGCTGTCTCCTGACCTGTGCACAAAAGGCAAAGAGGTGTAGCATCAGCACAACCTACCCTATGTGATGGTAAGTGCCTGGCCTAACCCCGGCGAGGTAGTGACGAGGCTAGATCGGGCTACCACTATTAACCTGTACAGATATATAGGCAACGGCGGAAAGATATTCAAAAATTTGAACAAATAATGGGGGGGGGGGGGGACATGATGTGGGGTGTAACAATTTATATATGAGACCATGAACAGAGAGATGGAGATTGAATAGTTAACATCAATGAAAAAGAGCAAGTAGTATACCAGTGCATGGCACCAACCTTCATGCTTTTACTCTCAATTCTCACCAATCAGGGAAGCGAAAATACAACAAGATTAAACATCCTGGCAAGGGAGAATAAATCAACAATAAGTCCTGCAAGGGAAAACAAATTAACAATAACTCTCAGCAAGGAAAAAATACCACACTTTCTTCTTTAACTCATTTGCTTTTCAACTATCACTTCATAATTCATTTAACTAGTAATTAACTCAACTGTTTCACCTTTTTCGAATTTAAAAGCAACTGTGACGGTCATGCTAGAGTCGGGCGCATAGGTAAATGTCACCATGCCTATACACGGACTCCACATAGCACATAGCAAATATTGTCCTAATCCTATTCCCTCAAGCCAAAGTTAGAATAAACACTTACCTCAAAATCTCCAAACTCAATTCACACCTCTAGGATAGCTTTACCCTCATTCACCACAAAATCGGTCAAATCCAATCATAATTTACTTGAATGTATCAACAAATGCTAGTTAAATCAATTTTAATGCATAAAAATGATATTTCCATAGTTTTACCGAAAATTCACAAAATGCCCCCAGGCCCACGTAATCAAAACCCAAGGTTCGAACCAAAAACAGGTTACTCATCCCCCCACGAGTTCATATCTATGATTTGTTTTGAAATTGGACCTCAAATTGAGGTCCAAATCCCCAAATTTTATGAAAACCTAGGTCTACCCCAAATCGCCATTTTTACCCATTTAAATCTTTGATTTTAAGATTAAATCATGATAAAAGATGCTATATATTGAAGAAATTAGTTAAATGTTGACTTACCAATAATTTGAAGAAGAGGGAGTTCGTGGAAAAATTGCCAGAGGTGTTTGGGTTCTGAAAAATGTGGAAATGAGCTTCAAAGATCGTTTAAGTCTGACTATACAGGTGCAGGTATCGCAATTGCAAAGATTTGTTCGCAATTGCGAACTCACCAGGCTTGGGAAATGCGAGATTTTTTTACTTCGCAAATGCGAACTATGAAGGGTTCTACAGAGCTCGCATTTGCAAACTCTAGGCTACAAAGAGGAGATTCGCAAAAGCAAACTCTGGGCTACAAATGGGAGTTTCGCAAATGCGAATATTTGTTCGCAAATCCGAACTCTGGGCTACAATGGGGGAGTTTCACAAATGCGAATATTTATTTGCAAATGCGAACTCTGGGCTACACACATGCAAAAAATAAGCTCGCGGCATATCCAAAACTCACCCGAGACCTCGGGGCTCTAACCCAAATATACACACAAACCCAAAAACATTTAACTGACTTACTCGTGCGATCAAATAGCCAGAATAACATCATTTACATAGAATCAAACCTAAAAACACATGATTTCTACAAACTTTCCATAAAACTCTTATTTCTCATTTTCAAGTCTGAAACACGTCAAATGACTTCTGTTTTCAACCAAATTTTAAGATAGCGCTTAACGCTCATTTCGGACTTGTACCAGGCGTCAGAACCAAAATACGTGCCCGATGCCATCACTTTCTAACTCATTTTCATTTCAATTTCTCATATCAATTTCTGATAAATAATTTCTTTCAAAAATTCCATACTCGGGCACGGGACCTCGGATTTCGATTTCGGAAATATGCCCGGGTCTCATATTTTCCTACGAACCATCCAGGACAGTCACATCACGGGTCTGGGTCCGTTTACCTTAAATATTGACCAAAGTCAACTATATCAATATTATTATCAAAATTCATAGTTTTTAACACAAAGCTCATATATTTCCACATAAAAACTTTCAAGGCCTCAAAAGCATGGTGAAAGGGAGAATTTACGGTGATGACCCTTTGGGTCGTTACAATCGGATAAGAAACCTCCAATTTTTAACTTTAGGCATTTCTAGCCAAATGAGCTACGCACATCCAAAATATATTTCGAACACGCTCCCAACCCCGAAATCACTTAACGGAGCTAATGGAACCATCGAATTTCCATTCTGAGGTCGTCTTCACACTGTTATGATTACGGACCACTTTCCAACACTTAAGCTCTCATTGAGGGACTATATGTCCCAAAACACTCCAAATTCTAACACCGAACGTCCCGGTAAACCAAAATAGCAGAAATGAATTTAGGGAAGGCAGTTAATGGGGGAACGAGGCATAAATTCCAAAGACAATCAACTGGGTCGTCACATTTCACAAGAGTTTCAATAATGGGAACAATTAACTACTCTATGAAAGGTAACACAAACAACATCATTCTTTTAAATACGATAAAAGATAGGGAAAAAACTTACTATTTATTTTACTTCATGTCTTGTATACAACAAAATAAAGAGATTTTTATTTTTAGTATATTAAATAAAGAGAACTTCCAAGGGGACTTGCACCCCTAGAGAGGCAATGTACTACTTAAAACAAGGAGAATCAAAGGGATTTATTATAACTCATTTAAAATGATGTTAACTGGTGACAAAATATAAAACATTGATTGAATACTATATAAATTATTATAGGGATTTAAATTTATTTCTTAATTAAGGAGATAAGAGAAATATTTTTATTTTTGTATTAGATTTATCATATGTTAATTTTCATAATTATAAAATATTAAAAAATTATATAAAAAAAAACGTTTAGGATAATTTATTGATAGTTGAAAACTTATCAAGTAAAAATGAGTTCAAATGATGTAGATTAAATTTTCACATCAATTAGACATGTAAGAGATAGTCCTCTAATACAGTATGAACAAATTTATCGCTTAAATTAACTTTTGAGACTTACTAAATTATGATTTTAAAATTACTTTTGAATATGAAGTTTTGTAGTTTGAAACCGCCTTCAAATAGTATGGATAGATGAATCTTTTTAATTTTAATTTTTAAATTACTTTAAACCAGTATGAGTAAATATGAAATCTTGCAAATATTTAATATCTTATTTTGTCGCACTATTATTTAAAAAATTAAGTTTACTTTCTCTGTTTCCTAGTTGACAAAATCAAAATTAATAAATTGTCCAAATGAGAAAAATAAACAAATAATTATTTGCATGCAGAACTCTCCATAAAAGTAGTCTAATCAACATGGAGTGACATTGAAAGGAGTGTTATAGTTATGGAAATGTGGATCCCACTAGTATCAATGATAGTTTGCATATAAGAATTGCAAACAATGTAGGAGCTTTTTTTTAAATGACATATATGCCCTGGGTCAACTATATTTCCTTTTCTATATAATAAAAATAGAAAAATAGAGAATATTTCAACTGGCGTAGGTAAATTGTGAATTTAACCAGCTATTTCCAATTTCTTCTTTTTTCAACCTTGCATCTTAAATCTATGTTTCAGCTTTTTCCCATATACAAGAACTGTAGTTTTGTTAATTGAGAGAAACTGAGAGGGGCAACTACTCTATAATGAAAATCTGACACTCCTGGTTTGCACTTTTCCATAAACAAGATTAATTAATTTTAAAGAAATTTTTCAAAAAAGATATATAAAATAAGCCAATTAACAAAACAAACAGTGTATTAGTCACGGCAAGATAATCTAATTATCTTTTTACACTAATAAATAATCGGTCAAAAGAATTATTATCAAAAATATTAAAATAGTGGAGAAAAATGTAATATCGTAAATTACTATAGAGGACAGAATAATAAAGCAAAAATATCTCATGCGCGGATGTACCTATGCTGTACCGGGTTCTTTTGCAAACCCAACGTTTTTATTTTTTTTAAAATCCCTCCCAAATTAGGATGATTTATAGTGCTTTCATATTTTTCTTTTTTGATGATTCGATCCAGGACCTAACGGTCGTAGGTGGAGGTGCATTTCCAATTGAACAAACCTCACTTGTCAAAAAAATCCAACACTTCGAATGTGAGGTATAAATTTATATGTAAAATTCATTAAAATTATACTCCCAATAAAATTTACATATAAACTCATGGTCATGACTTTAAACATACAACGTGTTCAATGCTAAAAGTTATAAATATTAAACTCACAAAGTTTAAAATTCTAAATTTTCGTCTGAATTACCCCTATAGTTTAATATGATATATGAAAATAAGCCGAGATAATTAATGTATTCTAGTATTACTTGTGACAATCAATAAATTTTCACGTGTTCCAAAAAAAGAGACATAATATTATATGAAGGAGGGGATATCATATTTTATTTAAGTGGAGTAGGTCTCTCTCGAATTTCATACCCCGTTTGCTTTTGGCACATGCATGAGCATGACAGTAAATATTAGTGTTTGATCCAAAAATTAATTTTGAGATTACACAATTAAATTTGTATTTCTCAAGGGCCACTAGCAATTTGTTTGTCTCGACGCAGTTGTAGCTACTGAAAAAAGATAAACGATAAATTACGAAACAGATTAAAAAAAAGAATAATGCAACGGAGAAAATTGTTCTTTATTTTTAGTCCCAAGCGATCTGTGCTCACAAGTATAACTAGATTACAAAGCTTAATCAGAAAAAGGCTAGCACAACAGAGGTTTTTTTTTTGGCATATATTTGATGATCCTCCTTTTGAGAATTGGGACAACTTTTATAGCGGTGAAAAGAGAACTGCCCTTTTGAGTTTTGATCCAGCACGCCAGTGGATTAGGTAGTGGGTGATCCGTGGCAGTGGCTTCCATTTGGGCATAACACATGTATCCATAATCTGGGGATAAGGTTGACTGAGTCTCCGAACTTATTCGACCACCTCTCGAATTCTTAACGCTTTGATGACCATACCACAGAATCTTTCAAATTCGGCAACAGGTCCCAAACTTATTCGACCACATCTCGAATTCTTTAGACTTTGATGACCATACCTCAGAATCTTTCAAATTCGGCAACAGGTCCAGTAACTTGAATTCTAGGTCTTAATTACCACGTAAGACTTTTTGGTCAAACAGCATGGAGAGGGCAAGCGCAGTGCTAGGTGTTGGTTGCTTGTCAACTAAAGATGGCAGGGATCCGGTACTCAGCCCCACAATACCAGGCGCAACAACTGGGATCCAAATTCGGGATTTGGCATTTTCTACCATCTCTAACTCCACCAGAATGCCGATGCATCATCCTCGGTCTGTGTAACTAACTCAACAGATTAAGCAGTCTATTAAATTGCGGAAGGTCGTCGTCTTCTGTGTAGAGAAGTACCCTCCTCGTTGGATTCTCCGTCATCTTCTATCATCATGGTATCTATGACCGACCCCAGCGTAGGGCATGTCAGCATGAATTTCGGAGATGACTCATAGGAGGCAGTATTCACCCACTTATTCTTTCCCTCGGCCACGGAGGAATTCCTTCTTTTTGGTTTCTTGTTCTACGGCTGGGGAATCCGAAAAGAAGCAGTTGCACCAGAAGCAGGCCCGGAGATGCATGTTCGAGTAAACACCTCTTGAAGCAGCCTCACCTTATCAGCATGATCAGCCAAAATGTCCTCCCCAGGGACGACAACCAAGCCTTGGATATACCTGAATCCAGCAAAGAGAGAAAGGAATAATTAATTTCCTCACACAAAAAGCAAAGATGAGATGAGTCTAAGTTACCATGATTTTTGGCCGTCCACCCGTATTTAAGGGTCAATTTTCACATGCGGGTTTCGGACGTAGTGACGTTCAAAATTATTTGGACCAACTTGTCCAAGCCTTCAACCCTAGGTGGTACCCATCGATTTGCTGAAACAGACGAAAGAAAGGGGATCAATAATGATATGAGATGACCTATAAGAAATAAAGATTAAACAGGGAACTTATGTTTGCGGTTCCATAATTTTGGAAAGGATGAATCCATTTCCGGAATGATATCATTGCTGGCAATTGGAACAAACTATTCCATCCACCAATGGTTGTTGTCATCATCTATGCTAGATACTACAGCAGGTGGCCATGTTTGCTGAAATTCACCATTCCCTCGTAGAAGATCTTGGGAGAATAGAGTTTGATGCAATGAGCTAGGGAATAGCCCCTCTTCTGTTTCTTGTCACAGGCGTCGAAGACAGGCAATCATCCTCCAAAAGGAAGGACTTACTTGTGTCAAACACACCTGTGCAGAGGCAAAACTCAACGATGATTGAGTCAAGCCCTCCACTGAAAAAAGACGCCCCCAATGTGAAGGGATACATATAGAAATACATAAAGCCCTTCTTGGGTAAGGTTATTCACTCTTCCAAATTAGGAGCCATAATATCTAAATCCTAGCAATTAAAATCTTCCTTCACGGCAGTAATACCGGAAGGACGGATGGAAGAAGAGTATCTGCCAACAGCCCATGTACGAGGGTTAGCGAAAAGAAATTTTTCTCTGAAGTCTTTAGTTGTGACGTGATTTCTGGGGATGATGGTACTCACTATAGGAGGAGCAGCCTCGTCGGCTTTGAATTTGTTCTTTGAGGAACTAATATTTTTAGAAGAAGTTATTCTATTTTAGAGAAGAAGGAAAAACTTTTCTTTTATGAAGAAAATCAAAGAAAGGTTAAAAAATAGAGTACGAATTGAATGAATAGAGTTTGAAGAATTATAAGGTGTGAATGAAGGAGTTTGATGAGTATAAGTGACAAAATAGGCTGCTAAAATTGTTGCCAAAATTATTTTGATAATCGGGAATACAAATGCTAAATCATGGAATGACGTATATTCGGAGCATTAAATGCGGAGAGACGAACGTCTAGTCAACCATTAGAAACTTTCCAGAGGGGGTCAGTAAATTTCCCGCCAAAACGAATGTCTCTACCAATTTACAAGTGAAACAAAATAATACCACCGAAAAGCAGGGAGACTATTTGTATGAGGTAAAATATGTGATATTAAAGGACCGCATAAGAAAGTGACATATGGAGTCGAAGATAGATTTTCATGATCCAAATTTCCCTCCGCCGGTATCGTGATGACACCTAATCTTAGAGACTAGGTAAGCCCAATATTTACTGAATAACAACAATAATAATTGACATCTAACAGCCTTTGAGATAGAAATCTCTGTAAAATTTACAATTATGCCAAAACTGGTGGTATAAGTCATAAGATCTACAGAGTTTGCTACAATTACAACTAATTGAAATTAAATAAAACTATGTGAGTACAAAATAGGAAGGTGACTCCGAAGCTTGCGAATGCAGCAACAAGTTTACCTTGAGTCTCCATAGTAACGATCCGCATAGCTACTAACGATCAATACCTGGATCTGCTAAAAAATATGTAAAAGTGTAGTATGAGGACTCGACATCGGTACCCAGTAAGTAACAAGAATAATCTCCGATGAGTAGTCACGAGGAATAGTCAAGACAGCCACTGGACAAAATAACATGAACGACAATAAGTATAACAACAAAAAGGTATGATAACTACATAAAGATAATGCAATATGGCCAACAATAGAGTAATTGCGATAAGAAAGAAAATAAAAACTATCACCGGAATACCACAATAATGACACAGAAAAAGTGAACAGAAATACAATCTAAATCCGAAATCATAGTTACAGCAAAGATAACTAATAACTCAACAACTATGATTGATTTCACATCAAGTTTTAGTCAAAAAATTCCACGAGGTGCAGAACCTCGAAAAAATCACAACTCGTGGGTGTCGATACATAAACTCTAACATTTGGCATCTTGTGCCCTTGTTATACCTCATAACCTCACTGACGTTTCACGTGACCAATGGAGCCCGTCTTACATAGAAAGAAAGTAAACAGGGATGTACATCTATATTCAATGATATCATGAAAACCTCTTATCCAATAAGAATGCTTGACTACGCGTATCGAAGTGCAAGTGTCCTAAAATAGTTCATCCCAACTAGTAGCATGAAGAAAAGAGCGGACAACACGTAGATTATTTTCTCACAATTTACACAAGATAAAACTAACGAAGGTATGTACCACTACGCAAATATCAATAACAAGAATGCCCCCAGGCCATCACAAATATTCCAAGAATTCGCTCGAGGTCTCAAATCAGATCAAACAATGATGAAAATGCAAATTGCTCCATGAATCAAACTTATGAACTTCAAATCTTCCAACTTCTAAAACTCGTGTTGAAACCTATCAAATCAACTCGGAATGATGCCAAAATTTGCAGACAAGTCCCAGATGCCATGACGCAGATGTTCTAACTCTCAAAATCACATTCCACTATCAAAAAAGTCAACAATGGGTCAAACTTCTCCATCTTCCAAGCTTCAACTTTTCTAACTTTTTCCGAAATACCTCAAATTATCCTACAGACCTCCAAATCCAAACCCGAACGCACGCCTAGGTCAAAATTCACCATACGAAGCTATTGAGATCATCTAAACATAGTCCGGAGCTGTTTACACAGAAGTCAAAAAATTTGGTCAACTTCTTACTATATAAACTTCCAAAACTGAAATCTTTCTTTCAATTTGATTCCAAATCATCCGACAAGTCAATACGCATAATACAAAGCTTCTAAAGACGTTATGTTGCTAAACGGAACTTAGATTCTCAAAATGACTAGCCAAATCTATCACGGTCCCAATCCTGGTCATGATGGCGCCCAACACGAATGTTAGGCAAGCTCGACCATATAGAAACTCTTAAGCCGAATACGAAATCTCAGTATCAATTTTGTAAGTGAATTTAGCAGTGAACAATAGTCATAATCTGATAGTAAATAAAAAACAATATGGGAAACCAGAATAACTGTCAAACAACTCCAACCAGATCTAGGGTCATGATATTAGAGCCTCTAAATACAACCGAACAATAAATTCTAATAATACATAAGTCTAGGATGCGGAAATATAAATGGATAAGGGGGAGATGTCGGGTCATGCGGATGCCAGGCATCTACTTCGACAACTTCGAGAAACTCTGGAATACAGTAAACAGCTCAACTAAGCTCCCGACGCAGCTAAATCTGCACACATGGTGCAGGGATTAAAGTGAGTACTTCCAACTCAGTGAGTAATAAGTATATATAATGAATGAAGATGAGAATCCACAAAAATACCACAATGTAAAGCTATGACTAGCAATTTTGCATAATTAACGGTGAAATGGAAACAAAATAAAATGAGATAAATTAGATAAACATCAAAGCATGACTACAATGCAATGCAGATGATCGTTGCGGCGTGCAGCCCGATCCGTTTGGGTACCTGCGGTCACTATGGGGGTCAGACTCCGGAGGGGCTCCTACAACCCAAGTGCAATATCATCGTATCATCGCTACGGCATGAAGCCTAATCCACACTCAGTCCAGAATATGCATATGAGTCAGACAACAAAAATTCCAGTTATTAGAAACAATAGTTATGTTTTTAAAACCTTAGGAATGTGACTCAGCATTTCAAAACAGTATATAAACTCAGGACTGAAATCATATAGCATGCTAACATCATTGAAGCATTGATAATAATACCAAAGGGATTCAAATAGTCGGTACATAGACCAAATATATAATAACAATCCAAGTAGGATGTTTACAAATCAGTCTATAGACCAAAGTACAACTTGGACACCACTCGGGGCGGATTAAGCCAAAATCGCCATTCACAAAAGACCCTGCACTCATCATGCAGTGCGTATCTCGCCTCAATATAGCGTCACAGTGTGATATACTGGGGTTTTAAACCCTCTGGTCGTCATCTACATCTATTACTCACTTCTAACCGGCCAAAGACTAGCTAGCGATGCCCTTTCCTCTCTTGTCGACCTCCTCATCCGTCGAATCTGATCAAAACCATAAAGAATACATTACAATGTGGCAAAACTTATCGAAAATACTCGAAGAACACAAAAAATCACGAAGTTGGCAAAACCCGAGCCCCAGGACCACTTATCGAAAAATAACAAAATCTACAACACCGGATTCCTCGTCTCGCCACGAGTCCGTACATACAAAATTTACCAAAATTGGGGTTCTAATGCCCTTTCAAATCCCAAATTTAAACTCTATTAAGTTTCAAGCCCTAACCTCCATTTTTCCCCTTTAATTCCTTGAATTTTCAGTGTTAATCCATGATTTTACACCATAATATCATAATCTAAATCCAAGAATCCATAACTGATGAAAGCCCTCTAAACTCTCTTCGAAAATTGCCCAAAAAACCCTCTTAGTTCGAAGTCCAAAGTGTTTGTTCTCTTTCTAATTTGCGAAATCACTGTTCATTTAATCTCAGCCCAGATTCTGCTTCTGCGGTTCCAATTATCGCTTCCACGGTACCGCTTCCGTGTCCTAATATTCGCTTCTGTCGTTTTCACTTAACTCCCCCTCGACCGCTTATGCGACAAGGACCCCGCTTCTGCGGATCCCCCAAATCCGCTTCTGCAGACCCGCTAATACAGACCAAGTTCCACTTTAGCGGAACTTCTCAACTCCAACCCAAATTGCTTCGGAGATCCCTTACCCACTTCTACAGTCCATTTCCGCAGAAGCGGAAATACCAAGTGACAACAACAACAGACTTGAAGCAACTTCCAAAAACTCTCATTTCAACAGTCGATCATACCGTGAGGCCCCCCGCGACCTTAGCCAAAAGCACATACATATTATATTACCTTATTCAAACGTGCTCAAACCATCAGAACACAATCCGTATCATTAAAATCCTCAAATTTCATCAAATCAAAACCTAAGTTTAATAAAAACTTCTAAATTGCATATTCAATCAAAAACCCGAACTAAACACCTCTAAATGACCTGAAACTTTGCACGCATATCCTAAATCACCTAATAGAGCTAGTGCAACTCTTGGAATTCGATTTTGACCCTCGGATCAAAATCTCACCTATCCACCGAAATTTGCCAAAACACTAACTTCGCCAATTAAAGCCTAATTCTACACTGGACCTCCAAAATAAATTCTGATCATACTACTGATTCAAAAATCATCCCCTAAAGCTAACCAAAACACCAGAATTCACATCCAAGCCCTCTAAATAAATATTCAACTTCCGGCTGACTTTTCCAAAACAAGCTTACCTTGAAGAGACTAAGTGTCTCATTTCCATCTAAAACCAATTCAATTCTACTTGATCACCTCAACTATCGATAATGAAGCTTAGAGAAACATAATACAAGGGAAATGGGGTGGTAACTCACGTGATGACGGGTCAGGTCTTCACATTCTCCCCAATAAAAACAAAGGCTCGTCCTCGAGCCGGTCAAGAAACATACGGGAAGCCCCAAATAGATGAGGATATCTCTTTTGCATCTTCTGCTCGGTTTCCCAGGTAGCCTCCTCCACGGGTCGACGTCTCTGCTGCACCTTCACCAAAGCTATATCCTTAGATCTCAATTTCCGAACCTGACGACCCAAAATAGCCACTGGTTCCAAATAATAGGTTAAGTCCTCATCCAGCTGAACCGTAGTGAAGTCTAAAATGAGACGGGTCCCCAACATACTTCAGGAGCTTGGAAACATTGAACACCGGATGAGCCCCCGACAAGTTGGGTGGCAAAACAAGCATATAGGCCACCTTCCCAATCTTCCGAAGTATCGCAAAAGGTCAAATAACTATGGACTCAGCTTCTCTTTTTTCCCAAACCTCATAGGCGAAACCTCAATAAGGCCTTCTCGCCACCATATAAGATACATCTCGAACCTTCCGGTCCGCATAACTCTTCTGATGTGACTGTGCTATACGAAGTCTCTTCTGGATCACTTTCACCTTCTCTAAGGCATCCTTGACTAACTGTGTCCCCAATAGTCTAGCCTCCTCGAGCTCAAACTATCCAGTTGGAGATCTACACCATCTCCCAAATATGATCTCATACGACGCCATTTGAATACTGGATTAGTAGCTGTTGTTTTACGAAAACTCTGCAAGTGGCAAGAACTCGGCCCAAGAACCTCCAAATTCAATAACACAGGCACACAACATGTCCTCAGATATATTAATAGTACGCTCGCACTGCCCGTCCGTCTGAGGATGAAATGCTGTGCTCAAATCTACTTGTGTACCCAACTCTTGATGAAAAGTCCTCTAGAATGGGAAGTAAACTGAGTACCCCTATCTGAGACAATGGAAACTGGTACCATATGCATCCGTACAATCTCTCGAATGAAAATCTCTGCTAACCGCTCAGAAGAATAGGTAGTACACAGCGGAATGAAGTGCGCGAACTTGGTCAGCTATCCACAATCGCCTAAATCTAATGAATCTTCCTCGAGGTACGAGGGAGACCACTCAAAAAATCCATAGTAATCCTCTCCCACTTCCACTCTGGAATATCCATCCGCTGAAATACACCTCCGGGACTTTGATGGTCATATTTGACCTGCTGACAGTTGAGACACCGAGTGCATTGGCCAAAGCTTGGACCTCAACTGCAAAGGGCCTCTACCCAACAAAAATGTATGCCAAACTACCCATACTAACTACCTTACGGCTCAAAGCATTAGCCACTACATTGTCCTTCCCCTAGTAATTCAAAATGGTAATATCATAGTCCTTGAGTAGCTCAAGCCACCTCCGCTGCCTCAAATTAAGATCCTTCTGCTTGAACAAATGTTGAAGACCGCCATGATCCACAAACACCTTACAAGATACACCATATAAATAGTGCATCCAAATCTTTAAAGCATGAACTATTGCAGCCAACTGACGAGAGCATAAGCAATAACTCTACCCTTCTGCATCAATACACATCCGATCCCAACTCCAAAGCATTACAATTCAACATGTAAGAACCTGAAGCTGATGGCAATACTAATATCGGAGCCGTGGTCAAAGCTATCCTGAGCTTCTGGAATCTTTCCTCGCACTCATCCGACCATACAAATGGAGAATTCTTCTATGTCAACTTGGTCAAGGGAGAAGAAATGGATGAAAAGCCCTGAACGAACCCGTGATTATAACCCCGCCAAACCAAGAAAACTCTGAATCTTAGTGGTTGAGGACGGTCTAGGCCAATTCTGCAACGCCTCTATCTTCTTTGGATCAACTTGAATACCATCACTAGACACCACCTGTCCCAGAAAAGCCACAAAACCAAGCCAGAACTAACACTTGGAGAACTTTGCATGGAGCTTCTCCTCTCTAAGTCTCTGTAATACCACCCTCGAATGCTGTGCGTGCTCCTCCTGGCTACGCGAGTACACCACGATTTCATCAATAAGCACAATCACAAATGAATCTAGATGTAGTCAAAATACAATGTTTATCAAGTGCATGAACGTTGCTTCGAAATTAGTCAGCCCTAATGGCATAACAAGAAACTTATAGTGGCCATATCTCATCCTGAAAGTCGTCTTCATAATATCTGAATCCCTAATATTCAGCTGGTGATAGACTGAACAAAGATCAATCTTAGAGAATACATTTGCCCCCTTAAGCTGGTCAAGAAAATACTTAATACGGGGCAGTGGATACTTGTTCTTCACTGTCACCTTGTTCAACTGTTTGTAGTCAATGCACATTCTCATCGTGCCATCCTTATTCTTCGCAAATAAGACCGGTGCACCCTACGGAGACACACTCGGGCGAATGAACCCCTTTTCTAGGAGTTGCGGAAGCTGCTCTTTCAACTCCTCTAACTCAGCTGGCACCATACGATAGGGAGGAAAAAAGATGCTCTGACACTAGATCAATACCGAAATCAATGTTCCTTTCAGCAGCATGCCCGACAAGTTTGCTGGAAACACATACAGGGAAATACCTCACAACAGGAACTGAATCAAGACTAGGAGTCTCAGCTCCGACATCCCTCACGAATGCCAAATATGATAAACAACCTTTACTAACCATCCGCAGGGCTTTTAGGAACGAAATTGCCCTACTGGGTACATAATCAGTCATACCTCGCCACTCTATCCTCAGAACGCCAGAAAAAACTGACGTAGCTATCTTGGCATGACAGTCCATATTAGAATGGCAAGGCATAGCCAATCCATACCCAGAATAACATCAAAATCTACAATGCCAAACAATAACAAGCCAACTCGGGTCTCCAAACCTTCAATAGTCACAAGACATGAGCAATATATATGATCCACAATAATTGTATCACCTACCAGGGTAGAGATCTGCATAGGTAGGGCAAGACAACCACGGGTATGATGGGAAAAATATGAATACACATAGGAATGTTTAGATCTGGGATCAAATAAGATAGAAGCATCCTTGTAGCAATCTGAGATAATACATGTGATAACAGCATCTGATGCAATGGCGTTCCTCCTCTCTGGAAAAGCATAAAATTGATCCTAACCACCACCAGTCCAACCTCCACAACTGGGGCGGCCCCTGGCTACCTAGCCTCCATCCCTAGCTGATTGAGTGGGTTGAAGGAACGACCCCTGCCACACTGGAACTAGCCCCTAGACGGAGCACCACTGAAGCTACCTGAGACTCGAGGGTTTTTGGCCTCCCTCTCCTCATGCCCCCGGCGGCGATCTATCTCAATCTATCAAGCCATGTCAACTACCTCCTTAAACGAGGCGGCCAAAATCCTCTCTGTAGTCATCAATATCCGGATTTGATAGTTGAGGCCATCCACGAACCTCCTAATCCTCTCTCGATTAGTCGGGATCATCCAAGTAGCATGCCTAGCTAGGTGCGTAAACCTCAACTCATACTGGGTCACAATCATGTCCCCCTGAATCAACCACTCAAACATACGATGCAGCTCCTCCCTACGAGACTGTGATACCTACTTTTTCAAAAAGAGAGTGGAGAACTACTGCTAAATAACTTCTCCAATAGGCCTATGCCTCTCAAACTCCTCCCACAATTTAAATGCAAGCCTTGAAAACTGGAAGGTAGTAAAAGCCACTCCACTCGATTCGAAAATCCCTACAGTGCGAAGGATACACCGACATTTGTTTAGAAATCCTTGGGCATCCTCGCTCTCAGTACCACTGAACGTCAGAGGTTGGAACCTACCCAACCTCTCCAGTCGACGCTGGTCGTTGTTTAGCATAGATGGAACCACAAAGTCTGGAGCTGGTGTGACTCGCGCAACTGGGGCAGCTGGTAAAACTAGTGCAAATGGCTGAGCTGGGGCTGCTCCTGATGTCTGCAATCCTTGAACACCCTGCTCGGGTGTGCAAGCAGCGGGTGTTGATGACCACCCCCGATCTGAGAAGTAGGAGCTGCAGTAATGGCTGAGACTACATAAGCCAGGCCAGTGCAGACGGATAAGATTTGAGCTAAAGCCTTTTGGAGACTAGGAATCACAATGGGCACTGCCGGTGCCTGAACAGGTGATGCTGGAGCATCTACAACTGGAGCCTGGTCCTAAACCGGGGCAGCTGGTCGATCTGCAGGTGCTGCCCTCACTGGTCTGCCTTGACCACGACCACGATCGCACCTACGACCTCTAGCGGGAGGTTACAGTGGTTGTCCGTCACGTCCGATAGCACGGGTTCTCGCCATCAGCAAGAGAATAGAATACAGATGTTTAGTTCTTGGATCAACAATGTCTCGCGACTAGAATTTCAAGAGTGTGAAGTGTTTCCTCAAGGTTCTGCAACCTCTCGAAAATAAATACATACGTCTCTGTGCTGATCAGCAAGACTCTACCAAACTGGCTCATGACTTACAAAGCCTAGTAACCTAGGCTCTAATACCAACTTTTCAGGGCCCCAATCTAGGTCTTGATGCCGCCCAACGTGAATGCTAAGCAAGCCCGACCATAGAGACACTCTCAACCCGAATACAAAATCTCAGTATCATTTGGCAGTGAATTTAGCAGTTAACAAGAGTCTAGGATGCAGAAATATAAATGGATAATGGGGAGAAGCCGGGTCCTACGGACACCAGGCAGTTATCCCGACAACTCTGAAGTAACTCCGGAAGACAGCAAACTGCTCGACTAAGATCCCAACGCACCTGAATCTGCACACATGGTGCAAGGAATAAAGTGAGTACTTCTAACTAAGTATAATATGCATATATAATGACTGAAGATGAGAATCCACGAAAATACCACAATGTAAAGCTATAACTAGATATTTAGCATAACTAACAGTGAAATGGCAAAACAATAAAATCATATAAATAAGATAAACATCAAAGCATGAATGCAATTCAATGCACATGACCGCTGCGGCATGCAGCCCCTTCCATTTGGGTACCTGCGCTCGCTGTAGGGGTTCAGACTCCGGAGGGGCTCCTACAACCCAAGCGCAATATCATCGTATCATTGCTGCAGCGTGAAGCCCGATCCACACTCAGTCTAGAATATGCATATGAGTCATACAACAAAGTCAAATTATAGTTTTCAGTTCCAACTATTAGGAAAACTATAGTTAAGTTTTTAAAACCTTAGGAATGTGACAATGAATTTCGAAATAGTGTTTATAACTCAGGACAAAAATTATATAGCATGCTAACATCATGGAAGCAACAATGATAATCCCCAAGGGATTCAAATAGTCGGCACACAATCCAAATATATCAAAACAATCCAAGTAGGATGTTTACAAATCAGTCTATAGTCCAAAGTATAGCTTGGACCCCACTCGGGGCGGACTAAGATAAAATCCCCAATCACAAAAGACGCGCACTCGTCATAGAGTGTGTGTCTCGCCTCAATATAGCGTCACACAGTGATATACCGGGGTTTCAAACCCTCAGATCATCATCTACATCTAATACTCAACTCTAGCCGGCCGAAGACTAGCTCGTAATGCCCTTTCCTATCGAGTCAACCTCCTCACCCGTCTAATCTGATCAAAAGCATAAGGAATACATTACAATGTGCCAAAGAAATATAACCCAATCGAAAATACTCGAAAAGTACCAAAAATCACGAAGTTGGCAAAACCCGAGCCCCGGGCCCACTTCTCAAAAAATTACAAAATTGACATCACCGGATTCCTCATCTCACCACGAGTCCGTACATAGCAAATTTACCAAAATCGAAGTTCAAATGTCCTTCCAAATCCCAAATTTAAACTCTCTTAAGTTTCAAGCCCTAACCCCTATTTTCCCCTTTAATTCCTTAAATTTTAAGTGTTAATCCATAATTTTACACCATGATATCATAATATAAATCCGAGAATCCATACCTGATGATTCAAACTCTCTTCAAATATCGCCCAAAAACCCTCTTAGTCCGAAGTCCAAAGTGTTTGTTCTCTTTTAAATTCGCAAAATCATTATTCATTTAATCTCAGCCCAGTTTCCGCTTCTGCGGTTCCAATTACCGCTTCTGCGGTACCGCTTTCGTGTCCTTATATTCACTTCTGTGCTTTCCACTTAACTCCCCCCGACCGCTTATGCGACAAGGACCCCACTTTTGCGGATCCCCCAAATCCGCTTATGCGGCTAAATGTCAGTTTCTGCGTACCCGCTAATGCGGACCAAGTTCCGCTTATGCGAAGCTTCTCAACTCTACCCCAAATCGCTTATGAGCTCCCTTACCCGCTTCTGCGGAATTGCTTTGGCGGTCCATTTCTGCACAAGCGGAAATACCAGATGACAGCAACAACAGACCTGAAGCAACTTCCAAAAACTTTCATTTTAACACTCGATCTTACCCCGAGGCTCCTCGGGACCTCAACCAAAAGCACATACATGTTCTATTACCTTATTCAAACTTTCTCAAACCATCAGAACACTATCGTTAACATCAAAATTCTCAATTTTCATCAAATCAAAGCCTAAGTTTCCTAAAAACTTTTGAATTGCACATTCGATCAAAAACCCGACCTAAACGCCTTCGAATTACTTGAAACATTACACGCATATCAAAAATAACTTAACAAAGCTGCTGCAACTCTCGAAATTCCATTCAGACCCTTTGATTAAAATCTCACCTATCCACCAGAATTCATCAAAACACTAACTTTGCCAATTCAAGCCTAATTCTATTCCAGACCTCCAAAATAAATCCCGACCGCACTCTTGAGTCAAAAATCATCCCCCGAAGCTAACTGAAACACCGGAATTCACATCCGAGCCCTCTAACTAAATAGTCAACTTTCGGTTGAATTTTCCAAAATAAGCTTTCCTTGAAAAGACTAAGTGTCTCATTTCTATCTAAAACCAATCGAATTCTACTCGATCACCTCAAATACCGATAATGAAGCATAGAGAAAAATAATATGAGGGAAACAGGGTGGTAACTCACGTGATGACAGGACGGGTCGTCACAGGATCATTACATCATCTCCCTCTTAAACAAACGGTCGTCCTCAAATGTTCCAAGATTCTCCTCGAAGTCATCAAATCACTGAATTCACACTTCCAACATACACCTACGATTGATCCCACGTAACCCCAATCCACATAAGCCTGACGACACCATCTCAATTGTAAATTAGCTTTTCTACCAACATCGATAAGCCTCATATTAAAAATTCTCACCTTCCATTCATTTCAATAGGATCCATTTCTAAATCCATATATTGTATCAATATCAACCAACTGCAATTCATGCCTACGCCCACAAGGTACGACCACTCAACATAACACACGACACATGGTCCCAAATAACATTTTTTATCACACTAACTGCCCGTAATTTAAACCAACAATGACCATTAGCCTCATATCCAATAGGAACCTGTTTCAAACCTTCGCAACACCAACAGTGATTCAAGAACCACAAAGTCCTCATAATTATACATCCGAATCAACAAGTCACAACTAACACCACCTGGCACATATCTCGCAAGCTAAAACTTAAGATTTACAAAACGAAAATGACTAAATATACAAAGAGAAACGCATAAGAGAAATATCAATCAAGCCCGACAAGCACAATGCTCTATCTGTACCATAGTACGAATTAATTTAAATAGGAAAAATCAAAGTACATGAAAAAATCACAAGGATTTCATCCTGATATAACTCCCACCGCGGCACACAGCCCTACTCAAACATATTAAATCACATGAAATTGCGAGGGTCCCATCCTCAACTATGAATAACAAGTAGAATGTACATTAAACCAGCCAAAACCTTCCAATATATCAATTTCCATCACAAAATTACAACAAGCATTGGCCCCCACACCGGTGGAAAACCTAAATCACTCCTCGTATCCAAAATATCCAGGAATCCCAAATTACCGTAATGGACAACAAGAATTTCATTGCTAGTCTCATAACACTCAATAATGAATAAAAACAATGATAGACATGGCTACAACTATCTCCAAACAGGGGAAAACACGTAAACAGAATATTGAGTCATCAACACACTCATAGGTGGAGCAAAAACTAGGGGAACTCACCCGATAAGTAGAAAAGTAACAACATACGGATGGTCCTCCTCTATAACAAACCGAAAATATGCCTATATGACATCATTTGGTGTAGCGGCCTCGAGCCTACTATATGAAACATATCACCTAGCCGATCCTCCCTCTCTTAGGCGTCCTCTACTTTCATGAACACCCTGTTGTGACACATCTTCCAGAAATCTGGGACAATCTCATACTGTATGGATGGTATCTCCACTCTCAAATAAACCTCGCTGTTGACGTGGCTATGGGAATTGTGCGGTACAGGTACTTTGATACCCATAAGCACCTAACACACCATGCAAAAACCTAAAGTTCAAACTGAAATGGCTGACCCACGATACCACAGCCATGCCGGACCATGCCTCCATAATAAGGACTAGTGGATCTCCCCGATGTACGAAGCCTCCTTGACTTCCTGTCCTCTCTCTCCTGACCTCGTCTTCCCTCTCTTTCCTAGCCACACGTGTTCTCTAGCTCCTAATCCCACATGCCTTCTAACTGGTGAGCGATCCCCACCACTTGGTAAAATGAAACATCTGACTCTCATTCCTGATCCATGCTGAACCAAATATCATGCCTCAGCCCCTCAAAGAACCTAAGGACACACTCCCTAAATGTAACGACCAACGAAGGGGCATGTCTAGCCAAATCACTGAATCTAACGATATACTCTGATACTGATATACTTCCCTAGCGCAGCTGATTAAAGTCCGCACGCCATGCATCTCGAAGAGACTAAGGAAAAACTCTCTCAAGAACATCTCTGAATACTGAACAATTGTAAATGAAACTACATCGGCCGGGCTACCAAACTCATACGCCCGTCGCCACTAATAAGCCACTTCCTTAAGCTAGAAAATAGTAAAAGCAACCCCAATCATCTCCACAATACCCACAGTGCAGAGAATGCAATGGAACTCATCTAGAAAACCCTATGCACTCTTTGAAGCCGACCTACTGAATGTTGGAGGATCATATTTCTTTAACCTTGCAAGTCTAAGCTGCTCTTCCTCAGATGTTGCTACCCTAACCACGGGCTGAACCGGAACTACAAGTGGTGTTACCATGACCCCTAGAACCTGACCATCATGAACTTGCTGCTCTGGATTGTGAGCGGAGGGAGTATGAGCTCCTCCCCCAGTCGATGAAGTAATTGGTGCAACCGGAATAAATCCCACCTAACTTGACGAACCAAACATGCTCCAGAACTGTGCTAAGGTCACCTAATGTTTGTGGGTAATAGCAGGCACCTCCAGTACCTGCCCCGCAACTTGAACTACTGCCAGCTCCTCAATTGCTACTCTGATAGGCGCCCTAGCTGCGGTATGCGCTTCTCGTCGGCCTCTTCCTTTGCCCCTAGCGACACCTGCTCCGGGTGTAGCGTTATCGGTAACTACAGCTCCTACCCTCACTAATGGAACGATAAAAGTTCAAACTTCGAGATCAATGTACTCGCACAATAGGAATGAGGAAAGTGAAATTGTCTTAGTAGTTTAGTTTCCTCTCGAATATATGTACAGACGTCTCTGTACCTATCTACAAGACTCTACTAAACTCACTTATGACTCACAACACTTATGAACCTGGAGCTCTGATACCAACTTGTTACGACCCAATTGTCCCTCAGTTGGGTATCCTGATGGCACATAATCTTATGGACTAGGAAAGCCTAATATTTACTGAATAACAACAATAATAGTTAACATATAATAGCCTTTGAAATAGAAATCTCTACAAAATTTAAATTTTTTTCAAAACTAGTGGTACATGTCATAAGCTCTATAAAGTTTGCTACCACTTCTAAATACACATATATGGAAACATGTAATACAATGTGAATACACAATAGGAAGGTGACTACGAAGCCTACGATCGCAGTAGAAGGTCTACCTTGAGTCTCCACAGTAGTGATCCACACAACTACCAACGATTAATACCCGGATCTGCACAAAAATGTGCAGAAGTATAGTATGTATACCATGGCGATACTCAGTAAGTATCAAGACTAATCTCAGTGGAGTAGTGACGAGGAACATTCAAGACATCCACTGGACTAAATAACCTAGACGACCATAAGTATAGGAACAACAGGGTATGATACCTACATAAAGACTACACAATATGGCTAACAATACATTAATTGCAATAAGAAAGGAAAACAACAAGTATTAGTAGAATACCATAATAATGACATAGAAGAGTGAACAGAAACATAATTTAAATCCAAAATCATACCTACAGCAAAGACAAGTAATAACTTAGAAACTACGACTGCTTTCACATCAACATTTAGTCAACAAATTCCACGAGGTGCCGAACCTCGGACGGATCACAACTCACGGTTCTCAATTCCCGAACCCTAAAACTTGGCATCCTGTTCCCTCGTTACACCTCGTAACCGCATTGACAATTCACGTGACCAATGGGCCCCTTCTCACATAAAAGGCAAGTAAACCAGGGTGTTCATCTATATTAAATAATATCATGAAAACCACTTATCCGATAAGAGTGCTTGACTATGTGTATGCTTGTGCAAGTGTCCTAACTTAGTTCATACAAGCTAGTAACATGAGGAAAAGAATGGACAACATATAGAATATTTTCTCACAATTTACACAAGATAAAACTAATACATGTAAGTGTACCACTACGCAAATATCAACAACAAGAATGCCCCCAGGTAATCACAAATAAATCCCTAACATTGCCCACCTTTTTTCGCCAAATGTGCAATAGTAAAGTAAATGCCCAACTTGTCTCGCCACACATGCGTAATAATATTCCCACCTTTTCTCACCACATGTGCAACCTCCCCTCCCAGATATATACACACATGCACGCACACACAGACACACACAATATATATATATATATACATATATATATATATATATATATATATATATATATATATATATATATATATCCCATCTTATCACGCTGCATGTGCAAATGTTAATAGTGACAACAACACGGCAGAAACCTCGTACAACTCTATAAGAACAATCGAGCAACAAAAACCTTATGCATCGCAATATTAACAATCGTACGGTAGATACCTCGTGCATCACCACATCAAGTACATCAACAAAAATGACAATAATACAAAGTAGGGAAAGTAAATCAACTGAAGAACCTTCGATCACAAGAAACGGTAGAACTAGTTCACTAGGGATAACCATAGTAGATAATACTAGGGGTAATAAAAACAACTCAATAGGAAATGAAAACAATACGTAACAACAGTCCCACAATATATAGTTCAAAAACAAGGAAACTAATACAAGGCAAATAATTTCCAAATAAGGGATAGTAAACTAAGGCATGGGATATCTATGTTTCCTTAAAGGTTGGTTAATTATGAAAGAGATACAACAAAATTCAGATAAAGGTAGGCAGTGGGAGAATAGACTAAACCTTGATTAAGGGTAAATATTTATAAAAGGGTAACTACTACTTTAAATAAAGATAAGTAGTTTACGAAAAATATAACATGGCTATAAAAGAGATAACAATTTCAATTAAGGCATATATGAATCAAGTAACAATAATAGTGGATCATGAAGCAACTAATTCAAATTAAAGCACGTAGAAGTGAAACTAATAAATATGAAACTCAATCATATCAACAAAAACTTCATACTCGGTGAATACAAGAACCTAGGAACCCTAAAAGGCCAATTTCACAACTATGTCCGAGACCATACTCAGCACCTCGTGTACACGAACTACAAACAGCATAGAAGACTCAAATCCTAAGGGGTAGTTCCCCACACAAGGTTAGGGCAGATACTTACCTCAAAGAAGATAAAGCGATACTCTAGAATGAACTTCTCGGGTGAAATAACTTCCGCACAGCTAAAATCAAACCAAAATAACTTCAAAGTACAGATAAAATCACAAGAAACTATTCCGAATCATAAAGACTCAATCTTTATAAACAATACAAAAATCGACCCAAAAGAAGACACTAAGGCCCGCACCTCGAAACCCGATAAATTTTACAAAATCCGAATACCCATTCCGATATGAGTTAAAATATACAAAAATTATCAAATTCTGATACTATTTCGTCCTTCAAAGGATGATTTTTTATTTTGAAACTTTTCTTCAAGAACCTCCATTTTCTTAACTCAAAACACAGACTAAATAATAAAAATAAAGATAAAATCATGGACTATAATAAATTCAAGGTGACGAACACTTACCCAATCAATTTGCTTAAAAAAACACAAAGATTCACTCAAAAGCGAGCTTTACAAGTCAAGATATGATAAAAATGGCCTAACCCTCAATTTGAGAAATATATTCTGCCTGCTCAGGTCATTATGAATCAAGAACGAGGAGAAAGGATAGCGTTCGCAAAGAAAAAAAATGTAGGCTGCCAGGATAACCCTATGCAAACGCGAGCTAAGGGACGCAAATACAAAGAGTGAGGAACAAAACTTATGCAAACACAGAAAGAATGACGTGAACACGAAGATGAAATAGCCAACAGTCCCTAACTCCTTATTTCTACTACGCTAGCGTGAGGGAACATATGCGAGTGCGAAGAAGAAACATTTCATTATCTAAAATAACAGCAAGAGAACACGAGGACACGGACGCGAAGGCGATAAAAGAAACCAGATGATAGATTCAACAGTACAAAGTTAGAAGGAATTGGGCCTGTAGCCCATTCGAAATACACTCGTAACCCCGGGATCCCGTCCAAACATACAAAAAAGTTCCATAACCTAACACAGACTCGTTTGACGTCTCAAATATTATCAGAAAATGCCGAAAATGCAAATTGCGCCATGAATCAAATTTATGAACTTCAAATGTTCCAACTTCTAAAACTCGTGCGAAACATATCAAATCAACCCGGAATGACACCAAATTTTGTAGACAAGCCTCAAATTACATGGAGAAGCTTTTTCAACTCACAAAATCGCATTCCAACTCCGATATCATGAAAGTCAACCATGGGTCAAACTTCTCCATCTTAAAAATTTCATGTTTTTCGACTTTCGAAATACCTCTAGTTACACTATTGACCTCCAAATCCAAATCTAAACGAAACCCAAGTCAAAATCACCATAAAAAGTTGTTGAGATCATCCAAAACCTATTCCTGAGCTGTTTACACGAAAGTCTAAAATTCCAGTCAATTCTTATCGCTCAAACATCAAAAATTGAAATCTTTCTTTCTATTTAAATCTCAATCTTCCGATAACTGAATTTGTCCATGCACACAAGTCAATACACATTATAAAAAGTTGTTCAAGTCCTTATGTCTCTGAACGAAACTTAAATCCTCAAAATTACAAGTCCAATCGTTACATAGAAGATAGTTAAAACCGAAGGCAACGATCTCGTCTTTTACCGATGAGAATGATACTAATAAAGAAGAAATAAGTACCTTGTAGCATTTAATTAAGAATATTCTACAATATTTAGTACACTACCCGTTACAAAATAATATGGCATTCATGCCACCGTTACATATTTTTTAATGGCCCTCATATTTGATATTAAATAGGGGCTTGATCCTAGGACTTTTTCCCTACGTACAACTATAAATAGTGAGCTCTACTATCATTGTAAAAGATGCGAAATTTCTGGCAAACATACGCTACACTCTGTTCAAAGCTTAATATAATCTTATCTTCTTGCTTTTTGATCTCATTGTTGTTTTGCCCGGAAGACCTGGTCCCAAAAATATCATTTCTGCTATTTCGTGTCCATATCAAGGCTAACAATTATATATTTATATAATTCATCTATTATTTCAGGATCAAATTAATTTACTTGTCAAGAAATTACATAAAAATTCAACTGTACCACTTTACAGATAAACAATTAAGGTAGATCGTTAACATGACAAAAATGTTCAAGATACGAAACCTTTAGATTACACAAAGAAAATTAAGGACCCATTCTTCTATTGATGTTTTTTCCTTTTTTCGATTTTCTTTTTCAAAACTGTTTCTGTTCATGAATTTTTGCAAGTTCTTGGAAATTTTTTGAAAATTACTTTTTCAAAAATATTAAATTTTTTTGTTTCCCCACTCATAAAAGTGCAATATTTTTTCAAGTGAAATGCATGTTCAAACATAATTTTAGATTTCAAATATATTTTTTCAACTTAACTCCAAATACTAATTTTTTCAAAAATTATAAATTTTATGTCCAAACGCCTAATAAATATCTAACTAATTAAATTGAATATTGCATCCCAACGCACGCGCAAGTATAAGTTTTTTCAAGTAATAACGTGATAAGATATAGTGTCGAACAAATGAGGAATTGTTATCAACTATTAACTAAATTAGACTATCTTAGTTAACTTAACAAGAATAAATCCTAAAAGTATGTGACTGTAGATTAGTTTAAATAAAGAAAAAACAAAATAGTGAACTTCGAACAAAGGAAAAAAAAGATTTTGTGTTATCAATGCAAGGAAAATGATCTAGGGTCATGGGCTATCTAACAATACTTTTGCATTCTTCAAGTGAATTGACTAGTTAATGTATCTGGTTTATCGGTTGATGGGGTTAATATTGCTCATAATAATCTAACTAGTTCTTACCTGCCTATTCAAGTTAACCCAGTGCTTATATGTCTATAGGGTAGAATCAATAAGAATGTTTATCCTAACCACGAATCGCGTTCTCCGATGTCCAATTTCAAGAACTTGCTTTACTCAATTCTATATGCAATCTACAACTTTTATTTTCGGATTCAATTCTAAATTTGTAGATAGTATCCAATTGGAGATCAAACAATCAAATTAAGCGCAAAACTGAATAAATAAGCCAATACGATAACTCAAGAAATCAAAATCAATATATTTGAATAACAATAGTCATGAATACGATAAATTGAGGAAAATTCAGTGTGGCCTATGTTTGGAATGCATGAACACAAATAAAAGATCTTGCTCCTTTTGACTCTTCAGTTATGGCATACAAACGTTCCACTTAAGATGTCTTTCTTGGCTTGGAGAGCTGTCCATGAAAAAATCGCAACAGATGAAAGGAATCACGAGGTTTGGGATTTCCTTAGCCTCTAAATGTTGTTGCTGCCCTTCTCCAGGAATGATCCCAAGCGTGGAAACATGTGAACACTTATTTTGTCACGGATAATTTGCACAACAAGTGTCGGCAATTTTTGCTGGAATGGTTGGAATAGCTCACATGAACATCCCCTTAAGATCATTGTTTGCTAAATGTTGGAATCATAAGTCCAAAAATGTTGTTGCTGCTTTTGTTTTCCAGATTATGCCTCCTATTGTAGTATGGGAGTTGTGGAGGTTAAGGTGTTGTAGTAAATATTAAATGGAAAGGCCATCAGTGGCAAGATCCAAACGCCTTATCACTTTTAACATTTCCCAATTAGTTAACTCTCATTTTGAGAAGCTAACTATTAACAATAATTGGGAAGATATATGTAAATTCTTTGACTACTCTCTGTTTCAAAGGTGCATTCTGAGGTCAAGTGGCTTAAACCACCCCTGCTCTTTGTTAAGTTAAACAGTGATGGTAGTTGTGTTAATGGGAAGTGTGGAAGTGGCGGGGTGGTTAGAGATAATGGTGGTAAAATGCTTATGGCTTATGCTATACAAATGGGTCAAGGAACAAGTAACTTTGCAGAAGTAGAAGCCCTTCTTCTTGGTCTAAAATGGTGCGTTCAAGAAGGATATGGACTGATTATTGATGAAACTGATTCCTTTCCACTTCACAACTGCATTCAAGGCATATGGTACACAGTATGGAGAATCAACTGTGCTGTTATGGAAGTAAAAACATTGGTTGAACAAAAGGATCTAATCATTAGATATTGTTTTAGAGAAGCAACTCAAGTTGCGGACAAGATGGCTTCTCTATGTCATCAATTAGAGGAGGTGTATATTTTCACTTATTTTGATACATTGCCGCACTAATGTCAAATAGCTCCTAAATGTAGATATATGAAAATTCAAGCATTCCGAATCAAGAAGAGAAGACCAAGTACCATAGTGTTTGAACCACCATGAGTTCTCAACTTTATTACCAATTGGCATGTTGGTGCGGAGATAATCCCACCAATTCTATACTTATTGTATGAATTTGCTGTGTCAAATTCTCAATCTATATAGAAGGCCATGCTATACCCTCCTTCTTCAAATTGTATATTTTGCATTGCAATGATAATAAAACCGTGACCCGGAGTTAAAAAAAATAATAATCATGAAAGAACCACAACTCTAGAATGTGAGGTTTAGCTTCATATAGACATGGTAGCAAAACAACAAATCATACAAAGAGATAAAAAAATTAATAAGTTTGGTAGAAAAAAAAATAAAACCAAGTCTCCACGGTGGCTTGTGCTCTATCTTGATCAAAAATTGTGTTAGAATTATATTTTAGAATTATTTATGGGTGTAGAATAAAAGCTTAGGCGAAATAACAAAGTCCAAACATAATAGCTTCAAAACCAAACCTGTGTGTCACCACGCGTAACGCGCGACGAACCCGACGATGGACCTCTCTTTGCGGGGCTTAACGCGAGGTAAAAGTCTCGCGCCACCTGCTGCTGCCCACTTTGTTTTATTTTCAATTTTGGCTTATTATCTAACTTTTCTTTTCCGGTGTCTGATTTTTTTTTCTGCTTCAACACTACTTTCCTATATATTCTTGACTTATTTTCTTTTGTTGTCTCATGCCGCCCTTCAATTCTTTCCTATCATTACATTATAATCATCCATTATCATCCCATATTACTTTAATCCACCAGCGAAATCCCATGAGCACAACGACTTCTTTGACTACTACGAAGATTATTTATTCGCCAATATATCTACATTATTCAGTAACACCCAAATAAGGACACAGCTTTATTATTTAATTAAGTTTTGCATAATTAACATATCAAATATAACTAAAAGGCGATAAAAATACGAGTAAATTATTATCGAAACATATGAAAATATGCCAACATCACACAACTAACCATTAGTCGTTTAGATTTTTTAGAGAAGTTGAAAAATGCTAATCTTAAAAACAAAAAGTACGTGTTGACAGCTGTCTCAACCAGTTTATGAGAATTTTAGAGGTAATTTCATTATTTGTTTAAACAGGATTATGAGAAATTTTATCAGAAAATGAATAAATATATTCAAAGAACTCAGCATTCTTTGTCTCAATTATAGTATTGCAATCAAGCATATAACTTTTTAGAACAAGAAATCTATATGCAGCACTTTGTTATGCATGCATATCCAATTAGCATGCAATCAACAGTTTTAGAACTTATTTTGCTCCTTTTAGGTTTAGGCAAAAGAACTTTAGCAAAACACCCCACACTTTTAAATGTTTCAAATTAGGCCTGTAACCCTTCCACAATTCAAAAGGAGTTTTGTATATTCTTCTTTGTGGTATTCTATTTTGCAAGTGACATATAGATAAAATAGCTTTACCTCACAAATTACTAGGAGCATTAGAACTAATTAACATAAAGTTCATCATCTCTTTCAATGTTCTATTTTTTCTTTCAGCTACTGAATTTGACTCAGGTGAATAAGGCGGAGTTACTTCATGAATAATTCCTTCTTTTTCAAAAAAAATCATTTAAAGATAAATATTCTCCACCTCTATCTGATCTGATTCTCTTGATTTTTCTACTAAGTTGATTTTCAACCTCAGTTTTATAAGAAATAAAAGCATTAATAGCATCATCTTTATTTCTTAGCAAAAACAACTTAGTATATCTAGAAAAAATCATCAATAAAAGTCACACAATATTTTTTTGCCACTTCTAGTCATAATATGCTTTAAATCGCCTAAATCAGTGTGAATTAAAGATAACAATTTCGTTTCACTATTTACAGAAAACTAGGTCTTTCTAGTACTTTTAGCTTCAGTACATATTTCACACCTGTTAATATTATTTGAGTCGAAACCAGATATTAATCCTAGCGACTGCATTTTCGTTATATACGCAACATTAACATGTCCTAGTCTAGCATGTGACAAAGAAATTCACTCAACCATATAAACAGAAGAAGATGCATTTTCATTACTAGTATCAGAAATATTAAGCATAAATAAATCATTGTTACAATATCTACTTCCTCATATGACTCTATAGCATTCTTCTCAACATTGGAATTTTCAAGAAAATATGGTCTAATAATTGGTATTCTTGTTTTAGTTCCTCAATTTGGTCTAAATTTTTTTCAACTTCACACAATTCTTCATTAAATTGTTAGCGTTACACACATCAACCTTTACACTCAAATCTGCATCCAAGATATGTACAGACATGACAAAATCGTTTATTTCATATGCAAGATCAACTCTCTCCTTAAACCAATCGCTCATGAACTTTGTCATTTCGTATATTCCCTTAATCGAGAATATTCGTTCCAATACCAATCGTTACTTTCACATTCAAATTCAAATTTTCAAGAGGTCAGTCATGACAAGCCCAAAATACGGGCCATAAAAGTCATCCGTATACCAAGCGTCTTCATTAATAACCTTACCTCTATATATTTTATCCCTAGATGTCATGTTGAGAAAACTAGAACACTGAGAGAAAATAGTTATAAAAATAAAAATATATCCTAAAAATTGTAAAGATAAAAGCAAAAGTCTAATCTAGAAAAGTAGCTAGTTTTTTGCAATAATGCCAAAAAGTTATTGCGGCCAAACGAACACGCAAGTATACGCGGTCGTCAAGTAATAAAATCGTATGATATAGTGTCGAACCCACGAGGATTGTAATCAACTATTAGCTAGATTAGACTATTCTAATTATCTAAACAAGAATTAATCCTTAAAGTATGTGATTCTAGATTAATTAAAATAAAGAAAAACAAACAGTGAACTCTGAAAAAAGGAAAAATAAATTTTTATGTTATCAATGCAATGAAAATGATCTAGTCTCATGTGCTATCTAACAATCCTATTGCATTCTTCAAGTGAATTGACTAGTTAATGTATCTAGTTTATCGGTAGGTGGAGTTAATACTGCTCATAAAAATCTATCAAGTTCTTACCCGCCTATTCAATCTAATCCATCGCTTATATATGTATAGAGTTAGAATCAATAAGAATGCATTTAATATTCCTGTATAATAACCAAGCAAAACAATTAGCATATGTTTATTCTAACCACGAATTTGTGTTCCCCGATGTCCGATTTCAAGAACTTGCTTTACTCAATCTTATATGCAACCTAGACTTTTAACTTTCTAGTTCAATTCTAACTTTGTAGATAATATTCAATTGGTGATCAAACAATCAAATAGTTGTGCAAAATTGAATAAATAAACTCATACGTTAAATCAAGACATCAAATTAATATTTGAATAACGATAGTTACGAAAGAACCACAACCCTAAAATATAAAGATAGTTCCAAATACAGCATCCACGGCGGCTCTGTGCTCTTCCTTGATCAAAAGTTAGCTAAAATATATGTTTTAGTACTATTTATGGACATAAGATAAAAGCCTAGGTGAAAAAACCAAGTCAAAAATAAAAAATATGACAAAATAGCTTCCGAGCCGAACCTGTGCGTCACCGCGCGGAATGCGTGATGAACCCGACGCCGGACATCTCGTCGCGAGGCTTAATGTGAGGTACAAGTCTCGTTCCACCTTCTGCTGCCCACTTTGTTTCGTTTTCAATTTTGGCTTATTGCGTAACTTTTCTTTTCCAATTTCTGATTTTGTTTGCTGCTTAAATGTTTCTTTGGTATATATCCTTGACTTATTTTCTTTTGTTGTCTCATGCCACCCTTCAATTCTCTCCTATTATTACTATTTCGCTCAAACGATATACACACTTTACAAGTTTAAATACAATTAAAAAAAGATATATGGGTAAATCGTAATCAAGTATAATGAGTCCTAGAATGGATTATTTCACTATGATCGCGATAGATCAGAAAGAATAAAAGATAATAGAGAGTTTTATATCGAAAGGAAATAGGTAGAGAGATAGAGAGATTTTTACCTGATAATAGAGAGAGAAAGTATAGAGGTAGCATCTTCAGAAAATGAATCTGCCATATTACAAGGTGAATGTCTCCTTTATATATTAGAAAACCTTTCTCGAAATACACAAAAAAAAAGAACAAAAGTTGGTGGCTTCCTCGTACTGAAGAAGCCAGGCCTCAAAAGTGTTGTTCCTTTGCTTAGTGGATTAGGACATCCCTGGTCGGGCCATCCTTACCTGGCTGTCAAGGCTTCGAGGGCGGCCTCGTTATGAGGGATGTGTTTGTTTAAACGGTGACGAGGTGAACCAAATTTTACCTCATACAGTTAGTCCCTCAGTCCGTTGGAGGCGTCCTCGATGGGCGTCTTCAATGGATGGATATTAAACTTATGTGACAGTATGGAGCCGTTGACACTCGGCTCCTTTTTAGGATGATGTCACCAATCATGTGCATCATCATTACTTTCACTCCCGAGGCAATTAACATCCTGACGTGACTTTTGGGTTTCCCGCGCCATCTTCTGAATGATGCCACCTCGATTTTCATGTACCTTACTCCTATAAACAACAGAGTGGTTCAAGGTATACACGAAATCGGTTAATTATATTGTATTATAGTAAGTCTCAAAGAAACTTATTTAGTTTCCAAAGTATACGCGAAAGCGGTTGATTATATTAAGACTATAAATAAAGGAAAGATTTAATATCTTCCATTGCTGCAACTTGTAGCGGGGTAACATGTATATGAAAAGTTACCCGCTTTATTCTCTAGTTTGTACTACACAAATAAACAAATACCACAACAAACTGGATGTTTATTGATATAAAAACCCATATCATAACATGATTGCACATATCATGGTGTAAATCTGAACTTTATCAATACTGACAATTTATCAAGTTGGCATTTGGGTTAGCCATATCAATTTGAGTATGATGTGCAAAAATAATAGAGAATTTACATGGGTAAATATTAAAGAACTAGAAAGTTCTTTACGAATTGTCTTACATTACTTGTTCTTACTAATTAATAGACCAGCTAAAATTGGGATTGAATCCCATGAATGCTGGAAATATCAAAGGTAAGTATGGGCCCATTCACCTGCCATGTATACCACATAAGATGCATCTATGACATGGTTACATGTGCGATTATTATTAACCCTCAACCTGACTAGTGCTTGCGAGGTAACTTGCTCAGTAGTTTAATTTGGAGCATAATTTTCAGATTTTCTATTCAAGAAGTTCATCTTGATAAGTTGGTTTATATCACAACTAGTTTAGTAAAACAATTTATTGAGTGCCTCCACTTAATAGCTAAACTATTGCTTATGAGAATAAAGTTACCTGTATCAGTTTGATGTACGTTATATACGAGAGTATATTATATTCTCCCCTCACAAGTGGTTCAGGGTTAGGAACCAAATAATTTCATCTTATTATTATTGATGTGCAGTATATGTTAACACTATAATGCACAAAGATGGATTCCCAAAGTTGAGGAAACAAGTTAGTTTTTCTAACATGAGGGGGAGAAATGATAAATAGTTGAGAAAAAGTTACATAGATCAGATTATCATTTGTATATATAGATCCTCGAATATCATAATATAAACTTGAAGATCATAAAAAGATTATTTGTTTGTAATATATTTGCAAATCATGCCATACACATTTACCCAAAAAAGTAACTATATTCTCATTGCAAATGCTCATATTAAGTCATGGAAGGACAAAGTCTATGGTACGCTTAACGCGTATTGACAAATCAATTTCAAATGAACTTCTTGATAAAGAAGATCAGCAAATAATCAAAGTGATCATAATAACGGAGACAAGTGATCTAGAAGGTCACACGACATAACACTTCATAAAATCTCATGAGAGATTCAGGCACCTGAATACATAAAGGAAGAGATATCTATGTTATGTCATTATGAAAAAAATATTGGAACCGATATATTATGTTCGTCGATGACATATATGATTGCACTAAATATAGATGAGGATCTTAAGCCTGTCTTCTACCGACACAAAATATTAGCCCAATAGAAGAGACATAGTTTCAATAGAATTAGTTTCATATGAAAGATATATAATTTTGTCTTTGTTGTTTAAATACTAGAAAGTATAAAGTCAATGGTATGTGCAATCAGTTTTTGATATCTTATATGTCTTGCATGAGATGAAAACTTGATATGCATCTAAAGTCTATTATATGGCTTATATGACTTAACTTATATGACAATGCATGAAGGATTTAAGTTGCTTAAAGCATATACAATTCTCGATCCTTAAGTACCACTTTCTTTGTGCAATTTGTGCACATTTGTACCTTGCTATAATTATAAGCACGATAATATGATAGCTTGAATCTCTATGGAGATATTGAAGAGTCATTCCAAGATATTGCGAAAACATTATATATCTATCACGACTCAGGATTTCAAGGTGCAAAATATTCATTCGACTTAATATGGTTGATTTGTTTATCAAATCTCTTCGAAAGATCTTTTGAAGATGGTGCACAAGATTTGAATGCGATGGCTTAAGGATGTGAACTGATGCTCTCATCAGGGGGAGTTAATGCGCGTTGCACGCTTTTTCCCTTATAAGATTTTGTCCCATTGGGTTTTATTGGCGCCCCTCCCCCTAAAAGGGCGAAATCGGGTTTACGATATTATGGGCAAAACAACTCTTATCCCCATTTGGGAATTGGGTCATAGAGTTTGAAGAGTCGCCAACTAATGATTATAGTGCATTAGGACACTTTAAGAAGAAATATATTGAATGAAAACCAGAGTTCGGGTAAGGGCTTGAAATTTTCTCGAGGGGAAGATGTTAGGCACCCCTCAAGATCCACTAGTGTGATTCCTGGCCTTGCTTAGATGTGACTTTAAGAAGCATAGAAATTGACAAGAAAAATGTGCATATAAAGAATACAAGCTAATGGACAATTTTGAAAGAAGAATAGCACAAGTAAAAGGGAAATTTTTGATAAAATATTTAAACAAAAGTAAAAGTAGGGGGGAGGGGTCCTAGGTTTGACCATAGTATAGATCTTTCGATGCAATCTCCCGCGCATGTTCCCAAAGAGGGGTCGCTTTATGATATTATCGCATCACCATCATCTTCATATTCTACCATTCCCACCTCGTTGAGGTATTTAAATGCGTTTAGTCTCGTTTACTTCTTACATGCTAATAACCGTCCCAATCTATTAGTCCCGGGCTATTAAGACTTCTAATCCTAAAAGGGGAAAGAAGCATAAGACATATATGGAGGTAAAAATGCTAAGGCGCCAACCAAAAAAAATAGCACATAAAGGTATACAAATCAGACATTCAAAGGCTCGTACAACACCCCGCAAATAACAACAGCAATTAGTTTAGCATGACTTGCAATAACTGATTTGGTCTTGAGTTTAAAACTGATAATGGATAGATTATTTTAACACATAAAGTTGGATAAAAAGTCGACTTTGAGCCCCTTGGACCCGGTTTGTTGAAACTTAAAGCATTTTTAAAACTAGTAATTTCAGAAAACGATGACTTACAACAGGAATTTGGGATTTGCAAATGTTCAAAATGGCATATAAGATAGCCGAACTGCTTAGGTAAAATGGTGCAAGAAAAAGCATTGAAGTTCAAACTATGTAGAAAATCAGAAAAGAAAGGTTGATTTCATAAACAAAAAAACAGGTTTGGACTCTAGAAGATTCTTATGGATTTAAAATAGTGTAAAAGGCAAATTTGGTCAGATTTCAAAATAGACTGCATTGGACATATTTTTTTATTGAAAGCGTCAAACAAATTAGGCGAGCTTGAACCCTATAGGCATGAAATCTACGGATTGATTTGTTGTTGATTTTAAATGTTCAAGGGACCTACTTTTTGCCTAGCATATATATATATATATATATATATATATATATATATATATGGATCTTATAGAAATTATTTCTATATGCACTTGACAAAAGAATGTTAAAGACTTATGAGCAGGATTTCTAGATGGAATGATAAGGTCCTATAGGCATGATTTCTAAGTGATGTGTTATATTGAAATCCTATAAAGATGGTTTGTAGACGAGATGCAATGTTGAAATCCTATAGACATTATTTCTAGATGAGACGCAATATTGGAATCCTATAGGCATGGTTTCTATATGATTAGCAATATAAAAATCCTATATGCATGGTTTCAATATGATTAACGACAATGTAAGCCCCTCCCACACACTTTTCACTATATCCCCCAAATTCATTTTACAAAGTTTGTTACATGAATGGATATAAAAGACTAAAGAAATAAGTACATCAAAGCTAAAATGGACCCGAGGAAGCTCAGAAAAGCCTTAATATCCAACATATGTATTTTACCAAATCCGGGCTCCAGATTCTAAGGCTTTCTCTTAAACTGTTTCAACGTTCCAAGGGCTTTCGGGAAGCCCAGACAATGCTTTAGAGAAGTGCAAGGTGTAGAATTACCAGCCCTTAGGTATTCAAGTTCAGAGGGAGCTCAAGGGTCCCTAAGCATGGCTTACCAGAGAGGGGTAGGACTTAAAGAACTAAGAGTAAGTGTAAAGTGAGGGATTAAAGGAAGACCAATGCAATAGGTGGTCATACCTAGCCATGAACAGGGTTGGCACACCCATGACCTTTTACATGGCTTAAAAAAATAAGAGCAAATTTGAAAAAATTCTGACTTAGGCCTATATGATGATTAGGACATCAAAAAACCTGAGTCAAGCTCTACACATAAATAGGGGTGAAGGAATGGGACTGATTTGAGTAGAGGTTTAGAACAACTTGGTTCTAAACTAAAGGTGGAAATAGATTACCACTCTAGTCCAAAAAAATACTCACATACAAAAGGGGGTGAGGGAAAGGGATCAAATATGAAATCATTTGTATAAAATAGAACAAAGACAATCAAAAGTAGACAAAAGGGATTTGGAGAGGGGGAAGTATATGAAAGAACTCACAGAAGCACGTAGTATTAAAACATAGGGATATAGGGGGGAGGGATATAGATGCTGAAGTTTTAACTGCACAACGAACATAAACAGACATGTGAAAAGAAATAATTAAACATGTAATTTTGGAGATGGTATTAAATCATAGACCTACCAGTTTGCAAATTCGAATAGTAAAGCAGATAGGGCAGGTAGGGCTTTATAGTTTAGCCTTGGCTTTCAACTGGCTAAACTCGAGTAGCAGAATAAGTAACAGAGAAAAGCAGAGAGGGAAAAGAGAGTTTTGTGTGTGAACTTGTATTGTTCGTGTGTTTTGAAGTGATGATAAATGGGGTTTTTTATAGTCCTAAAACAAGCATCAACTAAGGCATGAAAATAAATTAGTATCAGTCAAGAATCAATTAGGGAAAGAATTTCCTTTAATTAAGAGGGTAAATACATTTAAGGTTTTTTCCGAAATATACACGATTTAAACAAATAAGGTAAATAAAATCATCAATCACTCAAAGAATCAAGGATGCTGGGATACAAATTGATATTGAATTTAGTCAAAAAGAAAGTCCAAATTAAAGAATCAAATAAGTTCATACAAATTAGTTTCCTATAACTAAGGTTATTTTGAAAAGGGACAGGCTGATTATAAAAGCTGCACGAAGGCATGCAAAGTTGAAATTAATGGAAAAGTCATGTAATCAGAGAGCAGAAGCACACAAGCATGAGACGCAATTAGAAATTCAGGACGAAATTAGAAGCATGAAGTGTTTAAACATTTAGGTTTTAAGAATCAGGCAAACAACACACACAAAGACGAATACCCCGAAAGTCTAGGGTTCCCTAACATTTCATTGTATGAAGAAGAAAACAAAAGGATACACAGGTAAACAAACTCAGAAAGGACACAAATAAAGCAAAATACAGTAGAGAGTAACCAGAAACCCTAGGTAAAAGGAAAACATTCGAAAGCCATAGCAAGAAATAAAGAAATCACAGTAGAGGAGTCTTAAAAAAAAACATCGGAGAAACCCTTATTTTAGGAAGATGAACAATTTGAAGATAAAACTCGATAAAAATGTGGAAAACGCTTTGAATCATTAGAACATCAGATAGATCTAAAGTAGATCGTAAAGAGAAACACTGAAGAAACTTGGTGATTTAGGGTTTCAGAGAGAGAACTTGAGAACAAGAAAGCCTGGAACTGGCTAGCTTCGAGTCGACAAAGGACTCACAACCTTAAGGCTCGCCAGAGAGAGATCGGACATGGTTGTAGAAACTCAATTCGGAGGATCGCTGGGATTGTGGTCTTCAGAATAGGGTTTCGACCTCCGAACAAAGAGGTCGTAGAAGAGATTGAGGGGTGAGTACAGGTTGCATGAAACCTAGAAAGCCATATTTTCCCGTGAAAAGGGGTCAGAAAGTGACCGTAGGTGGCTAAGGTTTCAAGAGGGGGTTGAGATCATTTGCGAAAGAAAGGGAAACAAGGGCGGCAGGATTGTAAATGATTTAGGGTTGGGGGGGTGTATTGGGGTTTAATTAAGGAAGGGTTATTGTGGGCCGCTGATCTAAATGATCAACGACCACGATTTAAAAGGGGTAGCGGGGCGAGTTATTTTAATGGGGTGTGGGTCGAGTCATTTAATAAATTGGGTAGTGTAATTGGGGTTGGGAATTAGGCTACAATTAAAAATAAAAGGGCTACAATTTAAATAGCTAATTTTTTCCTAATTTGAATTTTTTAAAATAGCAACGATGTTTAAAAATTCAATTAAAAATACCGAGTTAATAAACAAAGTGCGAGCATTAATTTAAAAATATTATGAATTATTTTATTGTAAAAAAAGTTATTAAATTGAAAAATAGGCTAAAATTACAATTTCAGGCAATTTTAATTTAGAAATACTAAATGAACTTCTAAAATTATGTAAAATATATTTTTGTGCGAATAAGACAATAAAATAGATTATTCATCAAAATAACAAGTTTTTCGAATAATTAATGGATTTTATAGTACAACAATAGGCCATAAATTAATTTTAAAATCCTTGAAAAATGTAAAAAAAATACCAAAACCTTTGTGGGTTCTTATATATATATATATATATATATATATATATATATATATATATATATATATATATATATATATATATATATATATATATATATATATATATATATATATATATATATATATATATATATATATATATACTATTTTTTGAGAATATTTTGGGTAAAAAATATATAAGGAAAAATTGGGTGTCGACTACTGCTCCTCTTTACCCGAGGAGGATGAAAGAGTTATTGAGTAAAGATAAAATGGCCAATTTTTTATCGGAGATGGCGATTGTAAAAAGATATTGACCGCGCTCTGACCTCTGAGCTGCCTACATATTCCTGGTTTTACATAAATCAGGCCATATGTATTTCAGGAACCATTGACGTAACATGCCGATAGTATTTCGAAAAAATGGACGTGATGGTTAGGTCTGAGGAGTGTGCGAAATCGGCCAAATTGCAGAGAACTAGAGTGGGATCGCTACTGCTGCGACGACCGTGAGCCAGCTGGAACACATGTAAATGCGTGATGTGCATATGTATATTGCGCAATTTAAATGTGATACAAGTTCCCATTGGATCATGAATGTTTGTCCATGGACGGTTAGGATGATGTCCTCAGACTATGATGTCCCGAGCCATGAAAAGCATAAAAATAAAGATTCGTAGGCCATGAAATGATGTTCTTAGGCTATGCAGATAGTACCTTCAAACTATAACGCCTTTGAACGAGTTGGCAATCTTTCAGCCCATGAGAAGGTGGCAATCTTCCAGCCAAAAGAATGCAAAGGGTGGCGATCTTTCAGCAAGAGCGAGAAATTAAAACAAATAGCGATATTTCAGCCAGATGAGAATATCAAATGTAGGTGGTGATGTTTCAGCCAGTCAAAAAGTAAAGTGGCGATATTTCAGCCATGCAGGACAGAGGCAATGCTTAGTCTTGAAAGGCAGATAGGAGCATATGCAATATGGAGGTAGAGTTTAAACTCGGAAGGCAGAGAATAGCCTTAGATGTAGACATAGCTTAGTCTCGAGAGGCATATAGTAGCCTTATGCAGGATGGAGGTAGAGCTTAACCTCGGAAGGCAGAGAGTAGCCTTATGCAAAATGCAGACAGAGACAGTACTTAGTCTCGAAAGGCATATAGGAGCCTTAAGTAATGTGAAGGTAGAACTTAACCTCGCAAGGCAGGGAGCAGCCTTATGAAAAATGAAGATGGAGATAGAGCTTAGTTTCGAAAGGTAGATAGTAGCCTTATGCAGGATGGAGGTAGAGCTTAACCTCGGAAGGCAGAAAGTAGCCTTATGCAAAATGCATACGGAGACAGAGCTTAGTCTCGAAAGGCAGATATGAGCCTTATGCAATGTGGAGGTAGAACTTAACCCAGGAAGGCAAAGAGTAGCCTTATGAAAAATGCAATGGAGATAGAACTTAGTCTTGAAAGGCAGATAGGAGTCTTATGCAATGTGGAGGTAGAGCTTAACCTTGGAAGGCAGAGAGTAGCCTTATGCAAAAATACAGATGAACACAGAGCTTAGTCTCAAAAGGCAGATAATAGCCTTATGCAATGCAGGAGTGTAAAAGAGCAAATAGGAGTAAGTTTCTTAGCTAATAGACGGTTTGCAAAATTAGTACTGTTGGGGAGAGCGAATGGTGACCCTATGAGGGTTTCAATGCTGAAGAGTTAATGTGCTTTGATGCGTAACCTGAATTCGTACATCCAAAGAAAAATCATGAGTTCTATAGGGGGATGGTTAGTTCGTGTCCTCCCACTTTTGGCATCATGTATCATGGGGGTAGCGTTGCTAAACGATTGTGGTGCAAGTGATGTTTATGCATGACTTAGTAAATATAATGCAAGTACATATATATGCTTTTATTTTGGATGAACCAACGAATACAATGTGTTTCAAGACACGGTGACCTCGCTTGCTCTGGAAATTTGAGGGTCCTCCTCAAAATTCAGCCACAGTTTACTGGGCTGGTGCTACTGGTTGATGTGCTGAATAACCAAACGAGGATTGATTCCATAATTTTGAGGGTCCTTCTCAAAATTCTGCCTCAATTTACTGGTCGGTGCCGATGAAGAGACTGAAAATTTGTCTTTGGAATTTTTAGGGTCCTCCTCAAAATTTTGCCCCAGTTCCAATAGCGGGGGAAAATGGAATTTTTATTAAAATGTGACCGAACCCATAGGACTTCCTACGTATCCCCTCGTAAACGGGAATCAGGTCAGGAGTAGTTCAAATTACATCATGAAGGAAAGCATTATGATCAAATGCAGTATCTCTTCACTACGTCTGAGTTGATAGGCTTCGGCTAGATTCCTCCGTCCATTTCTGTGAGAATAAGGGCTCCTCCAGTTAGAACCCGATGAACCATTTATGGACCCTGCCATTTGGGAGAGAATTTCCCCTTAGCTTCATTTTGATGCGAAAATATCTTCTTCAATACTAGCTGCCCTGGCGCGAACTTCCTCGGCATGACTCTCTTGTTGAAGGCTCTTGACATTCTATTTTGATATATTTGACCGTGACATACTACATTCATTCTCATTTCATCGATAAGGGCTAACTGCTCGTAGCGACTTTTGACCCATTCCGTATCATCTAATTTTGCTTCTTGTATGACCCTTAAGGATGGAATTTCTACCTCAGAGGGAATGACCGCATCTGTACCATAAATCAGCATTTAAGGAGTAGCCCCCGTTGATGTGCAGACCGTGGTACAGTATCCTAATAAAGCGAACGACAATTTCTCATGCCACTGCTTGTGCTTTTCAATCATTTTTCTTGGTATATTCTTGATGTTCTTATTGGCTTCTTCTACAACTCCGTTCATCTGAGGTCTGTAAGCCGTGGAGTTCTTGTATCTGATATTTAATGTTTAACACATTGATTTCATCAGGTCGCTGCTGAGGTTAGAGCCGTAGTCGGTGATGATTTATTCTGGAACCCCAAACCGACAAACCATATGATCTCGGACAAAATCTGCAACTACTTTCTTGGTGACTGCCTTGTATGACGCTGCTTCAACCCATTTTGTATAGTAATCAATTGCCACTAGTATGAAATTGTGCCCATTTGATGCGTCTGGTTAGATTGGTCCAATGACATCCATACCCCACGCGGCAAACGACAACGGGGAGTTCGTCATTGTATGCTCGTTTGGAGGCACCTTTATCATATTTGTGTGTATTTGACATCGGTGGCATTTTTGTACGTACTAAATGCAGTCTGTCTCCATAGTTATCCAAAAATACATTGCTCGAAGTATCTTCTTTGCCAAAACGAAACCATTCATATGTGGTCCACAAGTCCATGCGTGCACTTCCTCTAATAGTCTGCTCGCTTCTTTTGCTTTGACACACCTTAATAATCCCAAATCAGGAGTCCTCCTATATACGATTCCTCCGTTCTGAAAGAAATTGTTGGAAAATATCCGAAGTGTTCGTTTCTAAGTAGCATTGGAAAGCTCTGGGTACTCCCCTATTGTCAAATATTCCCTGATATCGTAGAACTAAGGTTTCCCGTTGGCTTCTTCCTCTACGTGAGCACAATAAGCCGGTTGGTCATGGATCTTGACCTGGATGGGATCAATAAATTTTGTATCTGAATGTTGGATCATAGATGATAAAGTGGCTAAAGCATCGGCGAACTCATTCTTTATTCTAGGAACATGATGGAATTTCGTCTTTCTGAATATTTTCCTCAACTCCTGTACATGGTGTAGATATGGGAGTATCTTGGAATTCTTAGTTGCCCATTCTTCTCGAACCTGATGAAAGAGTAGGTCCGAGTCTTCGATCACTAGTAATTCCTGAATATTTATATCAATGGCAGCTTGAGCCTTAAGATGCAGGCTTTGTACTCGGCTATATTATTGGTACAGAGGAATTTGAGCTTTGGGAACAGCGGGTAATGCTGATCAGTTTCTGATACCAAAGATGCTCCTATACCCACTCCTTTATAGTTTGTGGCTCCGTCAAAAAACATCCTCCAACCATCATAATATTCTGCAATAGCTTCTCCTATGAAGGCTATCTCTTCAGCAGGAAAATACGTCTTTAGGGGTTCGTATTCTTCTCCTATTGGATTCTCGGCGAGGTGATCTACAAAGGCTTGCCCTTCGACCGCCTTCTGGGTAACATAAATGATGTCAAATTCACTAAACAAAATCTGCCACTTGGCGAGCTTGCTAGTAAGCATGGGCTTCTGGAAAATATACTTCAATGGATCCATCCTGGATATGATATGAGTGGTGTAAGCACAAAAATAGTGCCTCAATTTCTGAGCTACCCAGGTTAAAGCACAACAAGTGCGCGCTAATAAGGAATATGGGGCCTCATAAGGAGTAAACTTTTTGCTGAGGTAGTAGATGACTTGCTCCTTTCTTCCCATTTCATCATGTTGTCCAAAAACACAACCAAATGCTCGATCCAATACTGCAAGATAAAGCAATAGAGGTCTCCCGGGCTCAGGCAGAACCAAGACTTGTGGCGTTGACAAGTATTCCTTGATTATGTTAAAAGCCTTTTGACAATCATAAGTCCACTTGGTGGCGGCATCTTTCTTTAGCATCTTGAGGATGGGTTCAAAAATGACAGTGGACTGAGCTATGAATCGGCTAATATAGTTGATCCTCCCCAGAGAACTCATTACCTCTTTCTTGTTCTTTGGAGGTGGTAACTTGGATGGCTTTGATATTTGACGGATCCAATTCTATTCCTCGGCGACTCACAATGAAACCCAATAATTTTCCTGCCGGGACCCAAATGCACACTTCGCGGGGATTAGTTTCAAGTTGTATCTCCTCGGTCTGTTGAAGAATTTTCTCAAATCTGCCATGTTATCAGCAGCTTTTCTGGATTTAATGATGACATTGTCCACATACACCTCGATCTCGTTGTGTACCACATCATGAAAGATTGTGGTCAAAGCTCTCATGTAGGTAGCACCAGCATTCTTTAAACCGAACGACATCATTATGTAACAGTACATTCCATACGGTGTGATGAATGTTGTTTTCTCTGCATCTTCTTCATCCATCCAGATCTGGTGGTATCCAGCAAAACAATCAACGAAAGACTGGAGCTCATGTTTGGCGCAGTTGTCGATCAGTATGTGTATATTTGTCAAAGGGAAATCGTCCTTAGGATTGGCTCGGTTGAGATCCCAGTAGTCGACACAGATTCTAACCTTTCCATCCTTCTTTGGCCCCGGCATGACATTGGCTAACCATGTTGGATATTCTACCACTCTGAGAACCCTGTCTTTGACTTGATTGGCAACGTCCTCTTTGATTTTCAAACTCATGTCTTGCTTGAATTTTCTGAGTTTCTTTTTGACCGGTGGGCATGCCAGATCCGTCTTAGCTTGTGAGCCACAATGGACGTGCTGAGGTCGGTCATATCATCATACGACCAGGCTAATATATCCTCATATTATTTCAAAATCTTTCTGTATTCTTCCTTTTCTGATGGTGACAAGTTTACGCTGATTCGTGTTTCCTTGACATTTTATGCATCTTCCTGATTAATGACCTTAGTTTCATCCAAATTGGACATAGGTCTGTTCTCAAAATTTTCGACCTACCCTATCAACCTCTTCTGGTATTTCATCCTCTTCTTCATCTATGTCCGTTTATCGCATTGTCTCGTGGCAAGTTACAGTCGTTGATTCATCATCAAGATATGTAGTAGTAATGTTGTGTAAAATGAGTAAATGGTAGAGAAAATAATGACAGCGAAATATAAAGATAAACTTGGAAAATGCTTTTGATTAAATTCATTATTGTCTGAAACATCAGAGCTCTTTTCAAAAGTAAAGACAATGCTGAAAAGTAAAAATCAACTAAAAGTAAAGTGCGATGCATATGTATCATTTAGCCTTGCTACCCCGAGGATCTACGGGCACTGGTGGTCCTGATTGACCAGTTGATGTGGTGTTCTCCCACGTTTACAGCTTGAATGGAAGGGCCTTCCTCCCGTTCCTCCTTGAAGATAACACAGCAATTCATATCATCCTCCAGAAACAGGTTCTTCATTGCTGCCAGTGCCTCATCCTCCTCTGATCCGTATATGACATCTGCTGGCTGAAAAGTATGCTCTAACTGAGGTTGAGGGTGCTCTTACGGGTAGTAGGGACCGCTCCATAGTGGAGACCAGTCGTTGAACTCCTCCCAAGTGTTTTCATAAGATAGGCCAAAAGTAGTTCCATGCTTCTTTAACTAGATAGGCTTGGTGATGCCCTGGATATTCTTGCCAAGCCCCTTTCGGGGCTCGTATATACTCCAATTCATAATGATCTCAATTTTGTTATCCCACCACTTGTCTTTGCCTATGGCATTGACTTGCTCGATGTGATGGGATGTTTCTCCACCGATTTTTCTTCTACCTCCAGTCGTCGGGATGGCCTGGCGACAATAAATAGGGTTGCTACCATCGCCTTGGATGATTACTTGCTGAAGATTCCATTCAAATTTTACAGCTTGATGCAAAGTTGATGCCACAGCCCCGACAGCGTGGGTCCAGGGTCGTCCTAGCAACAAATTGTAGGATGTCGGTACGTCAATGACTTGGAACTCAACATCGAACCAGGTGGGCCCCATCTGCAGGAATAAGCTAATCTCTCCAATGGTGGACCTCTAAGATCCATCAATGATAAATAAGTACAATGATTGCTCGAAATTACAGCAGTATTGAAATAACGAAGCGGTAAAGAAAGCAGTTAAAGGAAATAAACAAAGATAGGAAATAAATGCGATTAAGTAAGTAAATAAAGTCACAAAATCAAGTAATGGTAAAAGACTTAAAGTAACTCCCCAGCAGAGTCGCCATGCTGTTGACGCCCCTTCACCCCCCCTCCCCCCTCCCCCCCAATAGGGCGAAATCAGGTTTATGACATTATGGGCAAAACAACTCTTATCCCTTTTTGGAAATTGGGGGACAGAGTTTCAAGAGTCGTCACATAATGATTATAGTGCATTAGGACACTTTAAGAAGAAACGATTTTGGATGAAAACCAGAGTTCGGGTAAGGGCTTGAAATTATCTCGAGGGGAAGGTGTTAGGCATCACTCAAGATCCAATAGTGTGGTTCCCGGATTGGCTTAGATGTGACTTTTAGAAGCATAGAAATATACAAGCAAAATGTGCATATAAAGAATATAAGCTAGTGGACAATTTTGAAAGAAGAATAGCACAAGTAAAAAGGAAATTTAAGAGAAAATATTGAAACAAATGTAAAAGTAAGAGGGGGGGAGGTTTAACCATAATATAGATCTATTCGATGCAATATCCCGCACATGTTCCCAAAAAGGAGTCGCTTTATGATGTTATCGCATTGTCATCATCTCCATATTCTACCATTCCCACTCCGTTGAGGTATTTAAACGCGTTTAGTCTCGTTTACTTATTGCATGCTAATACCCGTCCCAACTACTAGTCCCAGGGTATTAGGACATATAATCCTAAAAGGGGAAAGAATGATAAGACATATATCGAGTTTCAAAGGTAAAAATGCTAAGGCGTGAACAAAAAAAATATCACATAAGGGTATACAAATTAGAAATTCAAAGGCTCATACATAACCCCGCAAATCACAACAACAATTAGTCTAGCATGACATAAAATTACTGATTTGGTCTTAAGATTAAAACTAATAATGGATTGATTAGTTTAACACATAAAGTTTGATAATAAGTCTACTTTGAGACCCTCGGATCCGGTTAATTGAAACTTAAAGCATTTTTTAAAACAAATAATTTCAGAAAGCGATGATTTAGAACAGAAATTTGGGATTTGAGAAGTTCAAAATGGCTTATAAGATCGCCGAAGTGCTTAAGTAAAATGGTGCAAGAAAAAGCATTAAAGTACAAACTATGCAGAAAACCAAAAAGAAAGGTTTGGACTCTAAAAGATTCTTATGGATTTAAAATAGTGTAAAAGGAAGATTTGGTTAGATTTCAAAATAGACTGTATTGGACATATGTTTTTATTGAAAGCGTTAACAAATTATGGAGTTTGAACCCTATAGGCATGACATCTACTGATTAATTTGTTGTTGCTTTTAAACGTTCAAGGGACATAATGTTTTCCTAGCAATTTTTTATATATACATATATGGCTGCTATAGACATGATATTTATATGCACTTGATTATTAAATATTAACGACTTATGAGCAGGATTTCTCGATGCAATGTTAAGGTCCTATAGGCATGATTTCTAAGTGATTTGAGATGTTGAAATCATATAGACATGGTTTCTAGATGAGATGCAATATTAAAATCCTATAGACATGATTTCTAGATGTGATGCGATATTGGAATCCTCTAGGCGTGGTTTCAATATGATTAGCAGTATAAAATCCTATAGGCATGGTTTTTATATGATTAACGTCAATGTAAACCCCTCCCACACCCTTTTCACTATATCCCCCAAATTATTTTTACAAAGCTTGTTACATGAATGGACATAATAGACTAAATAAATAAGTACATCAAAGCTAAAATGAACCTGAGGAAGCTGAAAGCAACCTTAATGTCCAACATGTGTATTTCACCAAATCAATGATCCAGATTCCAAGGCTTTCTCTTAGAGTGTTTCAAAGTTTGAAGGGCTTTCGGGAAACCCAAACAATGCTTACACCCTAAAATAATGATTAAAGTAGGGCAAGGTGTCGAATTACCCGCCCTTAGGTATCCAAGTTTAGAGGGAACTCAAGGGTCCCTAAGCATGGTGTACCAGGGGGGTAGGATTTAAAGAACTAAGAGTAAGTGTAAAGTGATGGATTAGAGGAAGACTAATGCAAAAGGAGGTCATACCTAGCCATGAACAGGGCTGGCACACCTCTGACCTTTTACATGGCTTAAACAAATAAGAGCAAACTTAAAAAAGTCAGACTTAGGCTGTATGATGATTAGTACATCAACAAACCTGAGCGAAGCTCAACACATAAATGGGGGTGAGGGAATGGGATTGATTTTGGTAGAGGTTTAGAACGATCTGGTTCTAAACTAAAGGTGGCAATAGAGTACCACTTTAGTCCAAAACAATACTCACATACAAAAGGAGGTCAGGGAAAGGGATCAAATATGAAAGCATTTGCATAAAACAGAACAAAGTACATGAAAGCACTCATACAAGCACACAATATTAAAACATAGGGGTATAGGGGGGCAGGGATAAACATGTTGATGTTGTAATTGCACAACGAACCTAAACAGACATGTGAAAAAAATAATTAAACATGTAGTTTTGGAGATGGTATTAAATCATAGACCTACCAGTTTGTAAATTCGAATAGTAAAGCAGATAGGGCAGGTTGGGCTTTATAGTTTAGCCTTGTATTTCAGCCGGCTAAACTCGAGTAGCAGAACAAGTAACATATAAAAGCAGAGAGGGGAAGAGAGAGTTTTGAATGTGAACTTGCATTGTTCGTGTGTTTTGAAGTGAAGATGAAGGGAGGTTTTTATAGTCTGAAAATAAGTAGCAACTAAGGCAGGAAAATAAATTAGTATCAGTCAAGAATCAATTAGGGAAATAATTTCCTTTAATTAAGGGAGTCGGACTTAGGGTAAATAAACAGAGTTCCAAATTTGGAAAGGAAATCAAGAATGGGTTGTACAATAAGAGGGTAAATACATTTAAGGTTTTGTTTTCGAAATACACACAATTTAAACAAATAAGGTAAATAGAATCATCAATCACTCAAAGACTAAAGGAAGCTAGGGATACAAATTGATATTGAATTTAGTCAAAAAGCAAGTCCAAGTTAAACAATCAAATAAATTCATATAAATCAATTTCCCAAAATAAAGGTTATTTCGAAAAGAGAAAGGCTGACTATAAAAGATGCACGAAGACATGAAAAGTTGAAATTAATGGAAAAGTCATGTAACTAGAGAGCAGAAGCACACAAGCATGAGACACAATTAGAAATTCATACAGAAATCAGAAGCATGAAGCATTTAAAAAGTTAGGTTATCAGAATCAGGCAAAGAACACACACAAAGACGAAAACCCCCAAAGTCTAGGGTTCCCTAACATTTAACTGAATGAAGAAGAAAACAAAAGGATACTCAGGTAAACAAACTCAGAAAGGATACAAATAAAGCAAAATACAGTAGAGTGTCACCAGAAACCCTAGGTAAAAGGAAAACATTCGAAAGCCATAGCAAGAAATAAAGAAATCACAGTAGAGGAGTTTAAAAAAAATCGGAGAAACCCTAGTTTTAGGAAGATGAACAGTTTGAAGATAAAACTTGATAAATAAGTGGAAAACACTTTGAGTCTTTAGAAAATCAGATATATATATTAAGTAGATCGTAAAGAGAAACACTGAAGAACCTTGGTGATTTAGGGTTTCAGAGATAGCTCTTGAGAACGAGAAAGCTTGGAACTGGCTAGCTTCGAGTCGACAACGCACTCACAACCTTATGGCTCGCCGGAGAGAGACCAGAAATGGTCATAAAAACTCAAGTCGGAGGACCTATGGGATGGTGGTCTTCAGAATAGGGTTTCGACCTTCGAACAAAGGGGTCGTAGAAGGGATTGATGGGTGAGTACACGTTGCATGAAACCTAGAAATCAATATTTTCCCGTGAAAAGGGGTCAGAAAGTGACCGGAGGCGGCTAGGGTTTAAGGAGGGGGTTGAGAGCATTAGGGAACGAAGGGGATAGAAGGGCGGTAGGTTTGTAAAATGATTTGGGTGCTGTATTGGTGTTTAATTAAGGAAAGGTTATTGTTCGTTGTTGATCTAAATGATCAACGACCATGATTTAAAAGAGGGACTGGGGCGTATCATTTTAATGGGGTGTTGGTCGGGACATTTAAAAAATTGGTTAGTGTAATTGGGGTTGGGAATTAGGCTACAACTGAAATCAAAAGGGCTACAATTTAAATAGCTAATTTTTAAATAATTGGAATTTTGTAAAATAGCAACAATGTTTAAAAATCCAATTGAAAATACTGAGTTAATAAACCAAGCGTAAGAATTAAATTAAAAATATTTGGAATAATTTTATGATTAAAAAGGTTATTAAATTGTGAAATAGGCTAAAATTGCAATTTTATACAATTTTAATTTAGAAACACTAAATGAACTTGTAAAATAATGTAAAAATCATGTAAAATATTTTTTATTTTGCAAATGAGAGAATGAAATAGATTATTCACCAAAATAACAAGTTTTGGAAATAATTAATTAATTTTATAATGCAACAATAGGCCATAAATTGATTTAAAATCCTTTAAAATGTAGAAAAATACCAAAATTTGTGGATGATTATACATTCTATGTTTTGAGAATATTTTGGGTATAAAATATATAGGGAAAAATTGGGTACCAATGGGTTTTTCTTGCAAGGTTTTTAACGAGGCAACCAAAAGGTGTATTGTTAGATATGTGTACTCTTTTTCCTTCTGGAATTTTTTTCCCATTGGGTTTTATTTAGTTAAGATTTTAATGAGACATATTATCTGCTAAATAGACATTCAAGTGGGAGTGTTATAAATAGAATTCTATTTATGGTGAATGTCTATATTTAGAGAGATTCTAGGGTTTATTACTTGGTGGCTAAGTCAATTTCTCCATATAAATAGAGGGTTCTATTCTATTGTAATTAATCCCAAAATCAATAAGAATTCTCTCTTTCTCTTTCTCTGCAATAGTGTTTTTCTTTTTTTATTATTTTATAATAATAAGTAAATTATTCTCGAAACACATGAAAATATGCCAACATCACACAACTAACCATTAGTCGTTTAGATTTTTCAGGGAAGTTGAAAAATGGTTATCTTAAAAACAAAAAATACGTGTTGGCAGCGTCTTAACCAGTGTTATAACGAGGCTCTGATTGAATATATTAAGTCTAACCTCTCTTACACTAAGTTATAAATTGTATTCCTTCGTCCCCTCTTTAATTTCACGAAAAGGATATTGTTCCACAAGAGGAAAAAAGTGTACAGATAAGGTTGTCAATATCAAGTTGGTAGATAGCTAGTGTCATGAGTGACGAGTGGCTACCTAAAATTGACTGATGAGGTCCATGCTTTTGTATTTTGTAATCCGTCAAAGAGATTGTCTTAAAGCTAAATGGACGAATGACGAATGGAGAGCCTCCTAAAGTGAATATCCATCATAAAGAGCTGGGTCCTTCTTTGGTACTTCTATTGAAAATTAATAAAACAACAAAAGGGGAAGGGCGTGGCGGTGGTATCCGTAGCAACTTTGGTTGACACTTCTTTCTTGGAAACTGCACTTTGAATAGGCGTGGACGGTACTTGTAAAACATGACTAATTTTTAGAGGTGCGCATTCGATTTATCGATTCGATTTTGACTTTTATCGATAATTACTTATCGATTATCGATTTTTACATATGCTTATCGTTATTGTTTCAATAAGATTTTGATTTTTTCGATTTCTATTTATCAATTTTGGGGGCTTATCGATTCGGTTATCGATTACACAAATAAGAAAAATTGCGGAATTCTACGAAAAGTATATCGCAATAAACACGTCTAACGAATTCCAATTAGAACAATAGAATAGGGACTAGAAGTGACCAAGGTGCTTGCAAGCTTAGGTTTAGCAGGTTGTTGGCTGAGAGAGCTGGTAAAAGCCCCCTTTATTTATTTAAGGAGATTCTATCCAATTTTCAGCCCCGATGCGGAAAGGAGTGAAGAAAAAAGAGTTAGGCAGCTAGGAAGGCTCGCTAGACCAGCAGCCAGACCAAGAATGAATGTTTGATGATGGTGATTCCACACCAGGCTCACTCACTGCTTCCCCTAATATCCTCCCTTTACCATATCATAAGGGTTTACAGAAGATCCAAGAGGCTCGCTCGGAAAGGCATCTATACCATACCTTTTCAGGATAGGTTAGGAATCACTCTGGATCTTCTTGTTTTGGGCTACAAGTTCACCGAGCTGACTAGCATCCCTTTCCACTGTGTATTTTTCGAACAAAGAAGACGACAATAGGATTGCATTCGCTCTTCAAGGGCTGCAACTCGCCAGCATGAAGCTTGAATCGCTAGTAATCGCCGGTCAGCCATAGGGCGGTGAATTCCTTCCAGGGCCTTGTACACACCGCCCCATGGCCTTTTTGATCTCATTCGTATTCCTAGTCCATTAGTAAGAGTTCATGTTGGGTGGGTAAGTAGGAGGGTATCCCGAAAAAAAATCGAAGGAAAGGGTAAAACATATTCTATTTCTCGATGTTTTTTTCTCCTAGTCCGGAGATCTAACAGTTGATTAGGTCTGTACCGGAATGCCACTTGACCTTACCGAAGCGCGTTCAGGCACTCGGTAGCCTAGATTTTCCAATCCTCTTAGAAATAAATTGAAAAAGAAAATCAAGAGTGCTTAGTCTTCCTAAGCTTGCTTTGTTGCAGCAAGATGATCAGTCCGAGAGTGTTGGAGAGAAGAGAAAGCGGTAAAAACCTCTTGGATTAGTCTAAAGAAAGGAAGTGATTTTGTTATTGTTATTCCAGGGTGGATAAGTCACTTTCTTTTTAAATGTCATAAAACACAGGGGCTTTCTTGCTTCAGCATGTGAGGGAAACGCCACGGGAGCCGAATTTAGCGGCTTTAGAGAGACCCAGAGGGCCTAGAGCAAGGTCAAGATGTTAGCTCATTAGACGGATGCCCACCTAGGGAGCTGGTAGATGATTTGTACTTATCTCTTACTAAGCAGCCTCTAACCTAAATGAGTTCAGTTGCCTGGGTTAGTTCCTTAAGGATAGTGGGGGCCGAATCAACTGGGTCACTGGTAAAGAACCATTGTACTCCCATAATATAATAAGGCAAGAAATCGAAAAATTTCAAAAAAGTAAAATGGAAAAAGTGCCCCCTTTTGATTAGCCTGTTTAAAGCGGGAGAAATACTTATGGAAATCTCAGGCATACTCAAAATAGGTTAGTTGGCCTGATCAAGCAATCTATGAACAGTTGTCGCCTACATAACCTACCTCCCTGACCAAGGGAAGAAGGTATCAGATCACTTTTGAGAGCCCTTTTGTTAAACCAGTTCCTTTACTCTTTTTGAATGAATTATAATCAGTAAAGTAATCTGGTGGAAGGGATCCATAGAAAACCAAATTGGCTTCTTTTTCTTTTTTATGGACAAAAAGAAGCTAAAATAAGATGAACACTATTTATAATATAAAAATTGTGTCAACAAGCACATGCAACAAAACTAAAGTAAGGTATCAAATGTATTCCACCAACACTCCAACGGTATAAAAAACAAAATAAAACAAAACACATAATCACGACTAATTCAATTTTCCATCAATTTGAACTTCATTCCCTTGATCTTTATATATGATAATTTCTTAAATATGGTAGAAAAATAATAGGGTAATGGAATTAAGGTAAAGGAAAGGGCATAGATTAGGGAAAATAATATTGTATATCCCTTTTCAAAATAGTAGAGGAATATATATACATTTTGTGTGTTATATTACTCTACACAAATAGGTAATTACTCATTTAACAAGTGTCTACAGTCTAGGGGTGTGCATTTCATTTATTGATCCGATTTTGACCGTTATCGATAATTACTTATCGATTTTCGATTTGTACTTATGCTTATCGTTATCGTTTCAATAAGGTTTCGATTTTTTCTATTTCGATTTTGATAACAAATAATCGATTCGATTTATCGATAAACGGATTCGAATGCGCATCCCTACTAATTTCCACTAATTTCATATATTATGTCACCAAAAGCCTCCTATATTTACGGGGTGTTCCTCGGTCGATACAGTACAATGTTTAAATATTTTAATTTGCCATTTTTGGTATTAAGGTTGTATTATGGTCCGGACCCGGGCCTAAACGGGCCAGGCCAAACGACCCTTGGCCGGACACATGAAGCATCAGTTCCAGAAAAGGTATAATGGCGGGAAACATTTTTTTAATGAGATTCAGTTTCTAAATATTATATTACTAAACAAATGGAAAGTGGAGGGACTATCTGTATTTGGAAAAATTAAGTTCATGTATAAAATTAATTATGAGGTGACATATCATAATACATGGATTGGTAAAAGAACGACAGTTGGCGAAAAATAGTTGAAGAGGCACTAGATTTAGCAGGCAAAAGCAGAGATCCATGAAAACCAAAAAGGATAGGTGCTCGAACCTCTTGGTATTCTGAAGACACATCAGAAAAATAAACCTAAATAACAAAAGGGATATGGATACATATTATTGGTAATTAGGCATTTATTACGGAACATGTTATGAAATATGTTATGATTACTAACTATAATGTTACATTAAATATTATTAATTGTCCATAATGACTCCATTATGGAAGGAGAAAAACGTATTACTTAGAAATAGTTGTAAAAGGCGTGGAATGAACTTTTGTAAGGATATGAAATACTATTGGAATATAATGATTTACTTTGTTTTCTTCTGCTTATTTTGCTATTATTAAAAGTCAATTTCTTTTATTTGTTCTATACTGATTATCAGTAATACGAGATCTTTAAAAATAAAATTTTGACCGAAATTCCTATTTTTTGGTTAAACAAAAAAGTCTCGCTGCCCTCTTTGTTTCATTTTCAATTATTGCGTAACTTTTCTTTTCCAATGTCTGATTTTGTTTGCTGCTTCAATATTTAATTTCCTATCATTGACTGATTTTCTTTTGTTTTCTCATGCCCTCTCTCCGATCATTACATCATAATCACCCATTATCTTCCCATATTACTTTAATCAATCAGCGAAATCCCAAGAGCACAATGACTTCTTTGACCACTTCCATGATTATTTCTTCGCCAATGTACTTACATCTTTCATTGACACCCAAATAAACATAAAACCTAATTATTTAATTAAGTTGGGCATATTTCACATATCAACTATAATCAAAAAGTGATAAAAATACGAGTAAACTCATATAGAAACTGTTTAGCTCAAAAGTTATCGATATACTTTGCGAGCTTAGAAAACAATCAAAAAATAATATGGGTATTGTAATTAAATATAGATTTACCTAGAGGACAGATAGATGATATTGTCGTTCTAGATCTCAAAGATAAAGAAAATAATCTTAGCTTAAGAGAGAAGCGATAGCAGGAGATAGATAACGAGATAGAGATAGAGAGAGAAGTTGTATTATTCGAGAATAATCATAATGGTTCTTACAATGTGAAGGTATCCTTTATATAGTAGGAGACCTTCCTCGAAATAATCAAAAAAAGTACAAAAGTTAGTGGCTTCCACTTAGTGAAGAAGTTAAGTTCTAAACGATGTCGCTTTCACCCTCACATCCAAGTCGTGCCTTCACTTTGGTCGGCGTCTACTCATTGGGTGTACCCGTTAATCATGGGGACGTTGAGGGCCAAATTCGATCCCATACAGTTAGTCTCTCTATTTGCTGGTGACTTTCCCGATGGGCGTCTTCAATGGACGGATTCACAAGCATCGTCCTAAGAGAATTTGGCCACATCCTCGGACTTTTGCACGAATGAAACAGAAATGCATGACATAATTAAACTGTTGACGTATGGTCTCTTTTTGGAATGACGTCATTAGTCACATGCATCATTATTACCTTTGTTCCCGAGGTAGTTCAGTTGGTGATGTGACGTTCTGATTTCCCGCAAGCGTTTTGATCATGACTTTTCGATTTCCGTGTACTTCATCCTATAAATAGGAGAAAGGTTCAACCGGATTCATCTTTAGAACCTTTGAGACCATTTACTTATTCCCGTTTCTGTCTTGCTTTCTCGCATCCAATATCAATGTAAGATCTTCCCTGTTTCTGTGTGGTTGTATTTTGTGTCACATGTATTTCAGAACCAGTTCATATGGAAAAACGCCAAAGTAGTAAGATAATTAAGGCTACCGGCCCATCTAGGGTTCCACCCTCTTCTGACGGCAAAGAGGAAGAGACCGAAAAGGCGCTCGCTCCCCTCTCTGTGGAGAATGTTCTTCCAAAAGAGATGTACTTTCGAAGTGATCTTAAAACGAAGAGTGCATTTATTCCTTGCGAGCACAGAGAGCTGCTGCAATCCCACTTAGAAAACCTTCGATCAACATACAACATTCCGGTCCATGTTGAATTAGTTCCGGCTGGGATGGACTATGCCAATGTGCATAGGCCTGGGTTTTGTACTTTTTATTAGTATTCGTTTAGGATCGGATACACCCTACCATTTAACCCTTTTGCGGAGGAGCTATGTCGCTTTTACATGGCGTGTCCGGCCTAGCTTGCGCCCTATAAGTTGAAGGTGTGTAGGATCCATACTATGTACGCGGCCATGGCAAGGAGTGAGGTCTCGGGTCATTATCTTCTACAGATGTTCAGCCCAAGTTACTTGAGGGGTACCATGCTCCATTTGAAGAGTCGTGGTACGAAGAGATTTGTGGTGAACTCTGACAATAATACCAATCGCGGCTTTTGGAAAAGATATTTCTACATCAAGACAGAGCACCTGATGTTTGATCCAAAAGGGTTCCAAGAGAGGTAGAACTCGGAATGTAAGTATCCTTGTGGGATTTTGTGATTAATTGGGGTTCTGACTTTTAAGCTGTTGTGACTTCTTTTTCCCTTTTTTGTAGTGGCTTCTCCACCATGGTCCATCGAAAATATTAGATCGTGGGTGGACGGGTTGATACCATACACGAAGGAGTGCCGCACTTGGCCCCTCGTTCCGTAACCAGTACGGCCCGCTATGTAATTTTTTCTTATTTTGGCTTTAGTTTCGAAAGCCTCTTAAATTTTTGTTACCTGACTTGTTTGTGTTTACAGGTCGGGTTGATTCCAGAATGAATAATGTTGTAGTTGCCTCGTCTAGGACGGAGGTCGACTCAGATGACGAAGTCGTATCACGTGGCTCGCCCAATGATAGCACTCGTGCATGTTCTCAATATCTTTGTCGGCGCATGAAGTTGTGCCAGTGACGACACTTGAGTCTGTTCCTGTGATGGTGCTTGAGGCCGAGATGGTAGAGGAGGATTTGGAAGGCGAAGAGCCGCTAGAGAGAATGAGGCGGTGGCTGATTACCGGTAAGGGGATTGTGACTGGCGACGTAATGTCTAGCGAGCCTGTCGAGAGCCAAAGCCAGTTCTTATGGCCTAGGCCATTCTTTTAGGGGTTGGCTCCCCGAAGGACAATCGTTGCCATCGCCATCTAAGCCTGCATCCCAGAGGGCGGGTCGTCCTCTACAATTGGGGAAGCGGGCCTAGAGATTTAGAGCATTAGCCCTGAGGCCGCTCTTGGAGACGCAACAGGGGATTCAGCCCGCGTGGAGATGAGGGCGGGCAGTTCTACCCGCTGAATCGTGATCCTTCGCAGGTATAACTTGTTAAAAAATAGCGAGGAAGCCGCAGCGGAAATGACTTGTTATGTGCGGCTGCGGAGCACAAAATGCTAAAAAGCGTATTAACAGGGATTTGTCTAGGAGGGTCACCTGTGCAGCTTTGCAGGTAGCTTTCGGTTTTCTTTTATCGGTCGTAAAGGCGACTTTGGTACGTACTGACTTGTATTTCCTTTGTTCCTCTTCTTTTTAGACCCTTGTCCTAAAGGTGGCGAGGAGGCGCCATAAGAAAAGAAAGGCGACCAGCTTCAACAAAATGGCAAAGAAGTACAAGCAATGTCCTGCCAAGCATTAGGCGTTGGCAGATGTTCTCAAGTAGGACAGCAGTTTTGGGTGTTCCGCGAGGTTCTTGAACAATCGAAAGCTCAGTTGAAGCAGCAGGTGGCCAAGTTGGAGGAGGTCGATGAGCAACTGATGGCTGCTTTTGCTGGAAACATTGAGCTAGAGACTCTCCTTCAATCAAAAGAAGAGGATCTGGAGATCCGCTGTGGGGTAGCGGCGGAGGCGGCTTAGTTGCAGGCCAAAGTCGCCGCTTTGAATGCTGAGCTCGATGCCAAGGCGGCTGAAGTTGAGACCTTTGAGTGGGTCGCTAGTTGGCGGCAATGGCCTTAGCCATGATGAATTCGATGGCCTTGGCCAGAATTAAGTTGATGAACTTAGTCATATCTTGTCGATGACCTTTACCATATGGGTGACTTCAACTGTCGCCGAATCACTTGCTTTGCATAGTCGAACTGGGTCGACTGTTGGCGGTGATGGCCTTAGCCATTTGCGCATTAGAGATGACCATAGACATTTTTGTATTGGAGATGACCGTAGCCGTTTACATAATTGAGATGTCCGTAGCCTTTAATACATTGGAGATGGCCGTAGCCGTTTATACATTGGAGATTGCCGTAGACGTTTATACATTGTAGATCGCTGTAGCGGTTTGTACACTGGAGATGGTCGTGGCAAGTTTTGCTGGGCCGTCTGCTTCGACGTTCTGTGCCCTCGAAATTTGCTCAAAGCGGCGCTCGTCAAACTCGGCATTAGCCTGTGGATTTCTGACTGGTATTTCTGCAGCCTTCGTTTTTTTATTTAGTAAGTCCTAGCGACCTGATTCACCACAAGTTGGTCGCAATGGAAGATGATTTATGGAGCCCATATTTGATGGCTAGTTTCATACCTGCGATAATAGCTTCATACTCGGCCTCGTTGTTAGTTATTTCGAGTCATCTTATGGACTTGCAAATCGTTTCGCCCGTGGGAACCTCAAGGAAGAGTCTCAGTACCGATCCCGATGCAGTGGCGGCACCGTACGTATAGAGAATCCATAGGTTGGTATTGGAGGATGCACATTGCGTCTCACGTTTTGCCTCTGGCATGATTTCTGCGCTGAAATCCTCTATAAACTCGGCAAGTACTTGCGACTTTATGGCGGTTCTGGGGTGGTACGGGATGTCATACTCGCTGAGCTTAATGGCCCATCTGGCAAGCTGGCATGATAATTCAGGCTTGTGCTGGACGCTTCTCAAAGTGAATATCCATCCTAAAGAGTTGGGTCCTTTTTTGATACTTCAGTTGAAAATTGATAACATAACAGAAGGGGGTATCTCTAGCAAGTTTTGTTGACACTTCTTTCTTGGAAACTGTACTTTGAATTAACCTAAAGCGTACTTGTAAAACATGACTAATTCCCACTGAGTTCATATATTATGTCACCAAAATCGTCCTATGCATATAGGGGTTTCGCTGGTCGGTACGGTACGGTATTTAAATATTTTGGTTTGGTATTAAGGTTGTATTGTGGTCCAGGCCCGAGCCAAATGGACCGGGCCAAACGACCTTGTGCTTTAGTGGTCCCGAGACAATTCAGTTGAAGCAGTCTACTACGTTCCTAAGCCCACATGGTCTCGGGCTAAATGGGCCGGGCCCACGGGCCTAAACGAACTTTTTCATTCCGGGCTATTTATTTAACTAGGCAATTTCTTGTAAACTAATATAAATTGCTTATATATATATATATATATATATATATAGAGAGAGAGAGAGAGAGAGAGAGAGAGAGGGAGAGAGAGGGAGAGAGAGAGTTTATATGTATTAGATATATAATATATATACCATGTAGAATTGAAACCCAAAATAAATTGCAAAGAAATATTCAAGAGAATGTCCTATATTTTTTATTATTACGACTTTAATAAAGAATTGCAATATCTTTCTTACTCTTCCCCCCCCCCCCCCCCCCCAACCAATGGAATGAGCACAACAAGGTGCTAATAACATCACTAAACGAAAACAAACTAAGAAAGATGTGCTAAAATACAAGTTACATATTTGTCTAGTATTATCTCTAATAAATTTCATAAATCCTTCAAGGTATGGAGGCTTTTTCGTTGGTGGTGGTGGAAAAAAAGCTTGTTGATCACCGCTTCCGGGTGAAGCAGCATCTTGCGCAAGTTCTTCTAGCATTTCTTCATAAGCTTCATCTATCTCCGGTTGTGATTCTGCAAGTCCAAAATTTCTTCTTTCCGAACGGATCCACTCTCTAAATAGTACTGATATTTTCAAGCTCTCCCTCATACGTGCTCTATGATCACCAAGTTGAAGTCTCGCGTGACTGAACGCATTTTCCGATGTCACTGTTAAAGCTTAAACACTTAAAAAATCTCGAGCCATCTTTGAAAGAACCGGATAGTATTTTTGTTTGTGCTACCACCATCGAAGGAACCGTCGGGATTCTCTGATTCAAGTCCCTGCGACAAATAAACTTGAAGCTCATTTAGTCGTGAACTAGAACACACTTGTAAGTTGTAAACATGACCTCCCACTGGTTTCATATATTTTCTATCTATACTATATTAAGGGATCGTTTGGCAGGAACTACTACAAAAGATAATGCAAGAATTAGCTCTATAAATTACTAATATCTTGTTTGGTATATATTTTTTACTTCTGTAGTTTTAATATTCGTATTAGTTATACGTCATATTTAGTATTATCCTATGTATAAGTAACGCATAGAAAATCATGGAATTAGTAATACCAAGGCTATTAATGCATGCATTAGTATGGTTAACGACACAATTATCCTTAAGTCCCTTAAAACTAGAGAATATTGATGATATTTTTTTAAACAGCTATTTTTCTTAAAAATTATGCAATACATTATAATTTTAAAATACTAGACAAAACAATAGATAAGAAATAATATCTGCATACTAACCGATGCATTACTAATACACCTTATTATGAATTATTCTTAAACACCCTACCAAACGACCCCTAAAAGCATGAAAACCCTTAGAGAAATATTGTTCGACTTGTTCACCCTTTAAAAATAGGTTTCATATTATACGAAGTTGTAATTTAATTAACTTTCTTAATATCTAGCCCTTTAAAGTTAATTAAAATTTTGGTTATTAAATATTTCTTTATTAAACTAGGTAAAAAGTCATAATGTTTAGGACTTTAAAATCAATAAATTCTTTTCTTACATAATTTTTTTCTTATTTTAAATTGTTAGTATCTTATATCTATTTTTCTATAACTAAAACTATGATAATAATGTGTAGATGCCCCAGTATTCTTCAACCACAAACAGAAAAGAGTATACGGACACAGATATTAACACATATCTTACGTCTTATATTTACTTTTAGGGAAATTATTCGTGCATCTCATTAATTTTGTCACGATCCAAGTTCTTTCCGTGAACTATCGTGACGCCACATAGTCTTTACAATCATGTAAGTCTAATATTGTGGAGATGAAATACAAACACAAAGATAATAGCTAGCGAATATAGTTAATAAGCAAAAACAATGCTGCTCGGCATACACAATAAGCACTTTCCCCAAAACCCGGAATGTTACAATGTCACAAGCTTCTAGAAGGGTCTAACTACTCTATGTATTTATGTCTGAAGAAAACAAGGGGAAAGTCAATGCAAGGGGATAGAAGGGGACTCCAAGATTTACATACGTGGCATATGTACCTTGTAATCTCCTAAATCAGCAACCACATAACTAGACTCGAGGCTAATAGCTAGTAACTTGATCTGCACATGGAAAACATGTGCAGGAAAGGGCATGAGTACACCACAACGGTACCCAGTGAGTGTCAAGCCTAACCTTGGTCATGTAGTGCAGAGATCAGGTCAGGGAGGTACTGGTATAAATATAATAAAATAGGACAGAAAGAAATTTTACAGTAAATAAATACGAAAATATAACAGGAATAGAATTCAATGAAAGCCAACAGCTCAGAACACAATAATAGCAACAAGGGATCTCCCAGGAAACTGTCCCGTACTCCGAACTGTAAATGTGCAAGGGGATCTCCCGCAATACGGTTCCGTAGTCCCAAAGTAAACTTGCAGTGCAAGGGATCTCCCGGAATACCCTTCTGTAGTCCTAAAGTAAATATGCTGCTCAACCAATAGAAATAACAACTACAGCAAGGAAACCTACAGATTATACTAAGTTCACATAAAAGAAAACACATGTAATTGCACTAAACATGCTATACAGAGTTCAAATAGGCAGTTAAAACACGTAGGCATGCTTTTCTAATCTAAACAAGGTAGTTAAATATTCTAGTGTAGTTCAAACAAGGAGAAGCGGGTTATGACTTAGTGAGAGACGAAATTTTACAACAAATAGCATGTGTACATTCTCGTCACCTCATGTACCCAACGCTCATATATCAAACAGTATCAACTCCTTAAAGGAGTTCCCACACACAAGGTTAGGCAAGCCAGTTACCTCGAACCAAACTAAATTCAACCTGAAACAATGCTCTTTCAACGAAAATTCATCTCCGGACGGCCCAAATCTAGACAAATCAATTACATAATATAAACACAACTACAAATTACTAATCTATCTAATGAATTCAAAGCGAAGGCAAGAAAACAAAATATTGTCCTAAAAGCCTCCACGGGCCCACGTCTCAAAACGGCAAAAGTCATAAATTATGAACACGATTCACTCACGAATCTAACCATACCAGATTCACTCAAATCTGATACTAAATCTCGATCAAACCCCCAAAATTCGGCCTAAGAACTTTTCTCAAATTTTTCAAGTTTTCCATCCCAAATCCAAAATTAAACGATGAAATCAAGCATAGTTTAATGGGATATAATAATAAAGGAGTTAGGAATCATTATCCAATAACGCCCTCCAAATATCACTCCGAATTTCACTTTCTACCGAGATCTTAATTAAATTTTTTGTGATATAAACTCAAACCCTCATTTTTGAACTTTAAATTATGTCCAAGCACGCCCTTCTTCGCAAACGCGGTGAAAGCCTCGCGTTCGCGAAGCACAAAATCACTGCTCAAAATTACCTCCTTCGCGAACGCAAGTACTCTCTCGCGAACGCGTAGCTTCACCTGCAAAACTCTTCGCGAACGCGTTGTCCTCTATGCGAACGAGTAGAGGAAGTCCTTGGGGTCCAGTTGTTCCAGCTTTTCTCTTCATGAACACGTTAAGCTCCTCACATTCATGATGCTTCTACTGGCCAACCTTCGCGAACGCGAGTTCCCTTTCATGAACGCGAAGAACAACGTCTCTTCCTGACCCAGCTCTTCTTCGCAAATGCAAAAAACATTTGTCCCAAAATAACCCGTTGAGCATCCGAAACACACCCAAAGGTCAGGGACCTCAACCAAACAAACCAACCAATCGTAAAATACCATATGAACTTAGTCGAGCACTTAAATCACATCAAACAATGCAAAAATCATGAATCACCCTCAAATCCAAACATTAAAATTGTGAAACTTCAAAATTTGACAACTGATGCCGAAACCAATCAAACCACATCTGATCGACCCCAAATTTTTCACGCAAGTCATGTTTAACACTAAGAACCTACTTCATTTTTCGGAATAGGATTCCCAACCCGGTATCAAAAATTCCGCTACTAGTCAAAAACTCAAAAAATTCAATTTTTGCCATTTATAGCATAAATGAGCTATGGACCTTCAAAACACAATCCCTACACGCCCTTAAGCCCATAATAATCTAATGGATCTAACAAAATCAATATAATTCTATTCTGAAATCGTCTTTACACATTTCTGACTACGGTCCAAATTCCATGACTTAAGATCTTATTTAGGGACTAAGCCTCCCGAAAGACTCCGAAACTGAAAATGAATCCTCTCGGCAAGTTACAATTGCAGATCGGGGATCTAACTCTCAAAATGACCGACTAGGTCATTACATCCTCCCCTTCATAAAATAATCGTTCGTCCTCGATCGATCATGGAGACATCCCTGAAGTGGTGAAAAGATGAGGATAACAGTTGCGCATATCCACCTCGGTCTCCCAAGTCGCCTCCTCGACCGGCTGACCCTGCCGCTGAACATTCACTAATGCAATGATCTTTGATCTCAGCTTTAGAACCTGTCTTTCCACAATAGCCACTGGCTCCTCATCATAGGATAGATCCGTATCCAACTGGACTAAACTGCAATCCAACACGTGAGATGGATCACCATGATACTTCTAGAGCATTGAAATATGAAATACTGGATGTGCTCCTGCTAAGCCCGAAGGTAAGGAAAGCATACAACCAACCTCTCCAACACGCTGCAACATCTCAAAAGGACCAATAAACCTTGGGCTCAGCTTTCCCTTCTTTTCTAACCTCATAACGCCTTTCATAGGCTAAACCCAAAGCAAGACCCACTCTCCAACCATAAATGCCACATCACAAACCTTCTGGTCCGCATAACTCTTCTGTCTGGACTGGGCTACGCATAGTCTATCTTGAATCACCTTAACCTTCTCCAAAGAATTCTGAACCCAGTCCATACCCAATAATCTGGCCTCGCTGGGATGGAACCAACCCACTGGGGACCGATTTCGCCTACCATACAAAGCCTCATACGGTGCCATTTGAATGTTGGACTGGTAACTATTGTTGTAGGAAAACTCTGTAAGGGGAAAGAACTAATCCCAAGAACCCCCAAAATCCATCACATATCCTCTAGAATCTGAATATTACACTCGGCTTGCCCACCGTCTGAGGGTGAAATATTGTGCTTAAATCCACCCGAGTACCCAACCCATCGTGTATGGCTATCTAGTACCGTGATGTAAACTACGTACCCCCATAAGAGATGCTATCAAGTCTGACAATCTCACAGATATAAATTATATCTCGAGCGACTACATAGAATAATAGGTAGTCATCGCAGAAAGGAAATGAGCTGACTTGGTCAGTCTATCCACAATCACGCAAACTGCATCAAACTTCCACTGAGTCCATGGGAGTCCAACAACGAAATCTATAGTGATTCGCTCCCATTTCTACTCTAGAATCTCTTACTTCTGAAGAAACCCATCAGGTCGTTGATGCTCATACTTCACTTACTTGCAATTTAGGCACATAACAACTTACTCCACTATATCCTTCTTCATTCAATGCAACCAATAAGGGTGCCTCAAGTTCTGATACATATTCACGACTCCCAGATGAGTAGAGTACCACAAGCTATGAGACTCCTGAAAAATAACCTCACATAAAACATCTATATTAAGCAAACATAGCTTACCCTACATTTTCAATGCACCATCATCTCCAATAGTGACCTCTTTGGCATCAGCGTGCTGGACTATTTCCCTAAGGACAAGTAGCTAGGGGTCATCATACTGACGCTCCCTGATATGATCATAAAGAGAAGATCGAGAGACCACACAAGCCAATACTCAACTAGGCTCAGAAACATCGAATCTCACAAACTAGCTGGCTAAGGAATGAACATCCAATGACATGGGTCTCTCTGCTTTGGTAGATAAGTTAAACTCCCCAAACTCTCTATCAGGCGACTCAAAGCATCGGCCACAACATTGTCCTTTCTAGGATGGTATAAACTGGTGATATCGTAATCCGTAAGAAGATCTTATCACTTCCTCTGATGCAAATTAAGATCCTTCTGCTTGAACAGATGATGCAAACTCCGGTGATCAGTGTAGATTTCTTAAGGTACACCGTACAAATAGTGTCTCCAAATCTTGAAGGCATGAACAATAGTAGCTAACTCAAGGTCATGGACAGGATAGTTCTTTTCATGCACCTTAAACTGTCTTGAAGCATAGGAAATCATCACACGGTCCTGCATCAACACCGCACCGAGGCTAACTCGCGATGTATCATACTAAACTGTATATGACCCTGAAGTTGAAGGCAATACCGATACTGGGGCTGTAGTCAAAGCTGTATTGAGATTTTGAAAGCTCTCCTCACACTCTTCCATCCATCTGAACGGAGCACCCTTAGAGGTCAGCCTGGTCATGGGTGTTGCAATAGATGAAAATCCCTCGGCAAATCAACGGTAATAACCAACCAAACTGATTAAGCTCCATATCAGTGTAGTTGAAGATGGTCTGGGCCAACTCTACACTGCCTCCACCTTTTTTGGATCAACCTTGATCCCTTCACTCGATAACACATGACCCAAGAGTGCTATAGAATCCAAACAGAACTCACATTTTGAGAACTTTGCATATAATTGCTTCTCTCTCAAAGTCTAAAGCATAGTCCTCAGGTTCTACTAATGATCTTCCGGACTCTAGTAGTACACAAGAATGTCATCAATAAAGAAAATGATGAACAAGGCAAGATAAGGTCGGAATACACTGTGCATCAAATGCATAAATGCAATTGGATGTTGGTAAGCGTAAATGACATAATAAGGAACTCGTTATGACCATTCCAACTCTTGAAAGCAGTCATCGGGATATATTTCTCACAAAGCTTCACATGATGATAACCTGAATGAAAATAAATCTAGGAAAACATGGAGACCCTGTAACTGTCAATTAGGTCTTCAATATGAGGCAAAGGATACCGGTTCTTCACAGTAACTTTGTTCAACTAGCAATAATCAATGCACATTCGCATAGAACCATCCTACTTCTTTACAAACAAGAGAGAAACACCCCAAGGTGACACACTGGTCCGAATGAAGCCCTTATCAAGAAATTCCTATAACCGTTCCTTCAACTCCTTCAACTTAGGAGAGGCCATATGATAAGGAGGAATAGAGATGAATTGATTGCCCGACGGCAAATCAATGCCAAAATCAATATCTCTGTCGGGCGGCATGCTCGGAATATCAGCTGGAAATATATCAGGGAAATACCTCATTACTTGAACTGAATCAACTATAGGGGTATAAATACTGAGATCCCTCACATAGGCTAGATACATGTCACACCCCTTCTCTACCATTCGGTGAGATTTTAGAAATGAATTAACCCTGTTAGGAGTGTAAGGTACCCCTACACTGTAATCATGGTAACCCTGGCATAGCAAGTGTCACGGTCATAATGTGACAATCAAGAATAGCATAATGGGGCAACAACTAGTCCATGACCAAGATAACATCAAAATCTACTATAGTGAGCAACAAGAAATTGGCTTTGGTCTCAGAACCACTAAGAGTAATCAAGCACGACCGATACTCGCGGTCCACAACAAGAGAATCTCCCACATTAGTAGATACATAAATAGGGGAACTCAAAGAATCCAAAATATGTTCAAATACGAGGCAAAATAAGATGACACATAAGAATAAGTGAAACTTAGATTAAATAGAACTGATGCATCTTTATGACAATTTGGAACAATACTTTTAATGACACAATCAGAAGAAATAACCTCTGTACGAGCAGGAAGGTCCTAGTATCTACCCTGGCCCCCCATTAGGGCGACCTCTACAACCCATACCTCCACCTCGGGCTGGCTGAGCATGTGGGGTGGCAGCTGGTGCTATAATCATAGCCTGAGGAGATGATGGAGCATGTTGTGGTTGAAAAGTCTATGGAGGTGCACCCCTCCCAAGACTGGGGCAATCCCTCATCATATGGAGAGTGTCGCCACACTCAGAACAAGCTTTGGGAGGACATGGTGGCTGTGACTGGCTCGGGTTAGGTCTGTTGGACTGACCGTTAATAACACCCCATCCAGAAAGCACAATAGATAATAGAGGCGCATAACAAGGCTCCTAAGGTCTAGAAGGAGCTGGAATACAACTGACAACTAAAAAATCTGAATGAACGGGGCGACTCACATAACCCCTACCATGACTGTTGGCCCAAGTTCAGTTAATGTTCTGAAGAATTACAAATGAACTCAGTGAAGGACCAGGTCTATCTTATGAGACACAATGGTTATCACCCCATGCATATGAGATGCATGTGAAGATGATACGTTAGGGATCAAAAAACAATATCTTCTTAATTGACCGAAAAGTTTTCATATGCGATAAGGAGAAGAAGTCTCCTTATGAAAGGAGAACACAATCCGGATCAAGGATAAAGTTTGGATTTTGTATTGTTCTACGACTCAAATTCAATAGAGGATCATCAATTGAGTCTCAACCAAACTCTGATTACTAACTTAATGAATAAATAAGTTTGTTCTCTTTTACATGGATGCACATTCCCAAAAGTTAAACTAAATTGAGATTAAAGTGTGCTCCTGCAGTTACTTGAAGAGATAGATGAACCAGTTCCATTGTGTTTATTCTTATTCAAGTTCAATTGTAGTAAGTGGTTTAAGCTTGTACCTTTCCAGCTTTCATAGAAGCAATTGTATTAGGTACTTTGAGTATTCAAGTTAGAGTTAACTTGAAGCTGTCGCAACCGTTGAGGTTGTGTGCCACACTGAGATTAGAGTTAATCCGTAGGTTTAAAAGAGTTTTGTAAATGTTGTTTTGGCTCATTGATATTAGTGGATGTTTGGGAAAATCCTACTGCGTAGTAGATCGTGGTTATTTCACCCTTTGAGCCAGGTGTTTTCCACGTAAAAATCTCAGTGTTATTTATTTTTTGTATTTTAATTATGCAGAGAGTAGTAGTTAGAACACCTAGAAGAATTCTACTAGATCAAAAATTGGGTACAACATAAATTAACCCCCCCCCCCCCCGTGTGATATTGTCGTTTGGAAAATCAATTGGTATTAGAGCAGGTTATCCTAGAAGAGGCTAACACCTTAGGAAAAGATCAACATGAGTGTACCACCTGGGAACTGGGAAGGGCAATCCACTGCTAGGCCTCCAGTGTTCAGTGGATAGTTACTTATGGTGGAAGAGCAGGATGAAGAACACATCATAAGGGAAAAATATGAGCTCTGGGACATAGTCATTGATGGTCCCTTGAAAACTAAAATAAAAAAGGAGGAAGGAGTGGATGTGCCAAAGACAAGGGCTGATTGCACTGTGAAAAAGTAGGAGAAAATGGCTAAGGCCAAGAAATGGCTGAATGTGTAATGGGTCCAGATGAGTACAACAGGATTCAAAGTTGTACTACGGCCAAAGAGATATGGAACACTTTGCAAGAGGCTCATGAAGGAACACCTCAAGTAAAGAGATCTAGAGGAACACTATTGTATTCTCAATATGAGAATTTTACAATGAAAATTGGAGAAACTAATCAAGAGATGTATACTAGGTTCACTACATTAACAAATGAACTTAAGTCTCTTGGAAGAGTTATTCTTAAAGAATACAAAGTTGAGAAAATCTTGACAAGAGGTCTTCCAGTTGCTTGAGAAAGCAAAATCACTGCTATTCAAGAATCCAAAAATATGGCTATTCTAAAACTGGATGAACTGATTGGAAATCTTACTTCTTATGAATTAAGAAGGCAAACTAGGACGATGGATACACCCAAGAAGGAGAGAATCCTAGCTCTCAAAATTACAGAAGGGTCAGATCTGGAAGATGATGATATGCCTATGATCACTAGAGATTTCAAAAAAGTGCCTGATGATAGGAAAGTGATCATCAAGAGGTACAAACCTCAACAAGACACGAGCTCCTGAGAAACAGACCAATGACAGCTTTTACACGTGTGGTAAGACTTACCACATGATCAAGAATTACCCTCAATGGGAAATTGAGTGGAAGAAATAAAGAGCTTAAAGAAGCAGGAAGAAGGAGTAGGTTCAACCCAAAAGAAAGAAAGGTTAAACCAAGCTATGGTTGCTGCTTGGGGTGAAACCTCTAATTAAGACTCAGAAGATGAAGCTGAAGAAGAGCAAGCTCTTAGGCCATTCGAGAATCAGATGATGAGTAAGAGGTAAGTATTCTTCCTCTCAATAACAAAATTAAATTTTTGTCTAAAAAAAGGTTGTCTGAGCTATTATTAGACTTCATTGATGAGTCTGAGATAGTTAACAATGAAAAAGATGTTCTGTCTAGGGAATGTGTTATCCTAAAAGTAAAATGTAGAAGTCTAGAATCTAGGGTTGATGAGAGTTATAACAAAAAAGCTGAGTTGAAGAACCAGTTCTTGAACTTGACAATATTATTCTAGAACTTAGGTCTGAGAACCTAAAATTGAAACTAGGGAAAGGAAAGAAGAAAGTTGATCACTTATTTCTCACTCTAGAAAAAAATCTAGGAAAAATCAAAGATGAACTGTATAAGAAAGATGAATTGAATAAGGTCCTAAAAACAGATCTAGAAAGGGTGAAACATGAACTAGACAGAACTTGTTAATGGAACAAATCTTTTGATGCTCTCTCCTGGTTGCAAGAGCATCACAATAGCAACAAAATAGGACTTGGCTATGGGACTCAAGCTCCAAAATGGGACCCCAAAAACAAGTACCTCACACTTACTGAAAATAAGATCTACACACACTGTGGTAAGACTATCCATTATAAAAATAAATGCAATGCAAAAGAAAAGTCCAGTCAAAAGAACAGCGCTTTTGATCAAGAGAAACACAAGCTGCCTGGTTGGGAATTTAAGAGTCTGATTCATCCTTTTGCCTATAGAAAGGGACCCAAAGTAGTTTGGGTTCCTAAGCCTAAGCCCTTACTTCTTTTGTAGGTTCAAGTGAAAGGGACTAGCCAAGTATGGTACATGGATAGTGGAAGCTCAAAACACATGACTAGGAACAAGGACCAGTTCCTTTTACTTGAGAACCTAAAAGGAGGTAACGACTCCTTTGGTAATGGAAAGAAAGGTGAGATCATTGGGGTTGGAAAGATAGGTAAGACAGATTCTCATTCCATTGAGAATGTCTACTTGATTGATGGCTTGAAATAAAGCCTAATCAGTGTGTCACAACTATGTTGCAGAGGCAACCTTGTAGCTTTCACCTCTTCCAAATGCTTTGTGATTAACCTTACCACTGAGAAGATTATTTTGCAGGGAAAAAGAGTTAACAATATTTACATTGTAGATTTTTCAACCCTTTCATAAAATTAACTCACTTGTTTAAGTGTGCTAGTTAATGATCCCCTCATGTGGCACAAAAGATTTGGCCATGCCAATTTAAATCAACTAAACAAATTAGTATCCAAGAACTTGGTGATAGGTTACCTAGTATAAAGTTCAAGGAAGACAAAATTATTGAGGCATGTGCAAGGGGGAAGCAGGTAAGGTCATCCTTCAAATCCAATAAAATGGTAAGTACGTCCAAGACGTTGGAACTGGTTCATATTGATATTTATGGTCTAATGAGAACCATGAGTGGAGATGGAAAGAAATATGTCATGGTGCTTGTTGATGATTATTCTAGATTTACCTGGGTACTATTTTCGACATCTAAAAATGAGGCATTTGAAATTTTTACTGCTTTTGTTAGAAAAACTCAGAAATAATTAGGAAATTAGCTTGCATCCATTAGATCTGGTCATGGAACTGAATTTGAAAATGTAAAGCTGAATATTTTGATTAAAATGGTATACATCACAACTTCTCTGCTCTTAGGACTCCTCAGCAAAATAGAGTAGTTGAAAGAAAGAACAAAACCTTGAGGATATGGCAAGGACTATGCTTCACTCTGGAAAATTACCTCATAGATTCTGAGCAGAGGCTGTAAACACTGCATGCTACATAATCAATAGATGCATGACTAGACCACTTGTTGAGAAAAATCGTAAGAGTTACTTAAAGGGAGAAAACCAAACATATCCCATCTTAGGGAATTTGGTTGCAAGTGTTATGTGCACAATAATGGAATAGACTCCCTAGATAAGTTTGATCCCAGAAGTGATGAGCAAGTATTCTTGAGATATTCCTCACACAAAGCTGATAAAGTATTCAATAAAAGAACATTATGTGTAGAAGAAAGTATGCATGTTTAATTTGATGAAACTAACATTATTTTTGAGAGACAAGAACATGAAGATGAAGCCATTGGACTGGTAAAAGAATTTACTGAAGTAGCATCAACATAAGGAACAGGTGATGGAACATGTTCTTCCATTCAGGGCAATCTGACAAGGAGAACTAATCAGGGAGAATATTAAACAAACCCTCTATAAGAACATGTCTATAAATCTATTCCTCAGCAACATAACATAGGAGAATCATCTAGTAGAAACCAGTTGGTGGTGAAATCTCACATGTATCAATGTTCTCATCTCATTGAGAACATCATGACTGGCCCAACATCTGGGGTCAAAGCTAGATCACAACTGGAGAATCTATGTGCATTTGATGCTTTTCTATCTCTTATCCCATTGAGAACATCATTACTGACCCAACATCTGGAGTCAAAACTAGATCACAACTAAAGAATCCATGTGCATTTAATGCTTTTCTATCTCTTATTGAACCTAAAAATGTTGTTGAGGCTTTGTTGGATGCAAATTGGGTCAATGTTATGCAAGAGGAACTTAACCAATTTGAAAGAAGTCAAGTCTAGCATCTAGTTCCAAGACGTAAGGATAGATCTGTCATTGGTACAAAATGGGTCTTTAGGAACAAACTTGAGCAAGATGGAAGTGTTACAAGAAACAAGGCAAGACTGGTGGTTCAAGGCTGCATCTAAGAGGAAGGCATTCACTATGATGAGACCTTTGCTCTTGTTCCAAGACTAGAGGCAATCAGACTCCTCATAGCCTTTGCACCACATAAGGAATTCACTCTCCATAAGATGGATGTCAAAAGTGCTTTCGTAAATGGATACCTAAAGGAAGAAGTGTTTGTGAAATAACCTCCTGGATTTGCATGCAAGGAATATCCTAAGCATGTGTACAAGATGGACAAGGAACTATATGGGTTCAAGCACGCCCCAAGAGCTTGGTGTCACGACCCAATTCCCTAACCCGGTCGTGATAGCGCCTCTGGTGAAGACAAGGCCAGCCAGATCATATCAGAACACCACTTAAAGTAGTTAGCCAGTTTTTATAACAGATCGAATCTAAATTTAATGATATTAATGAATACCAATATAGCCCGACCGGGGTGTCACAAGTCAAAAGTATCTAGGAGTGCCTTTCTTAAAATTTAAAAGTCTATAATACACAGAGTAAAATATGGGAATCAAGGAGAAGGAGAATCTCGGTGCCGCGAACGCCGGCGGTCACCTAACTTAGCTACGATAGCAAAACCTTCAATCCACTACTAACCTGCTACCAGGTGATCAGTACCTGCAACTGCACACGAGGTGCATGGAGTAAAGTGGGTACTTCCAACTCAGTAGTAATAAAACAGAATAATATCTGAGCAATAAGAAAACACGTATAACACAGCAAACTGCTATAAAAGATAGAACAACCCCTTTTGAGAAAAATCGAAATATCGTGAAAAATCCTTTAAAAAATCTCAAGATTAGTTCAAATTCTCTTTGAAAATATGCTTTTTCAACAGTTGGAAAAATAATTTCAACAAGTAGGAAGTAATCACAAACCTTCCCCTCAGGCTCAAGATCAACCTCTCAGTACAGTATCAGCCCCGCGGGCTCACTCCCAAGTCACAATATCCAACATTAGCCTCTCGGGCTCAGCACTCCTTAACATATAACACGAGAGTATTTGGTCAAAAAGGCAAGTAACAATTTGTATGCCAATGATATATGAGTGCTAAATGTCAAGCCACGTAGTACAAGCAGGAGTAAATACATGAATGCAATGCAATTCAATGCATATGACCGCCACGGCGCGTAGCTAGATCCATGGGTACCCTGCGCTCACTGGGGGTGTGCATAGACTCTGGAGGGGCTCCTTCAGCCCTAGCGCAAAAACATACAGCGGCATGCAGCCAGATCCAATATATATAATGCCGCGTGTAGCCTGATCCAATATAATATATATATAATGCTTCATCATGCAGCCCAATCCATGCAATACGCTACTGCGGCGTGCAGTATGATCCTTGCAATATGCTACTGCGGCGTGCAGTCTGATAAATGCATGTATATGCACATGCTTACACTACACCCGAGGCCTGAAAGGCTCTTTATAGCATCTTCATACCCTGACATATGGCCCTCAGCCTCAATCCGTCCAATATAGTCAAAAGCCCCTCGGGCATTAATAAACAATTATACTCAGCTCAAATGATAGTTCACATGTCATTTAAAACTCCAAGTTTTAGTAAAAATATAGCTGAGTTCAACAAACCGTGTAAATCACATGGACTGAATTCAATGATATTTCAAATAGTGAGGAAAAATAGTGATGATAGTTCAACAAGGGTTCAAATAATCGGCAATAAGCCCCAAGTATGGCAAAGAGACCAAGTCATAATGATAACAACGAAACATTTACAATTTAGCGGTAAAAAACAACAATCGGGACGGACCAATTCACAATTCCAATGGTTCTTTACCCCACGCTTAGGTCCAGCGTGCAAGTCACCACAATATAGCACTAGCATGTGCAAATCTGGGGTTTCAAACCCTCAGGATATCATTCCCAGGTATTACTCACCTCGAACTGGAAATATATCAAGCTCGCGACGCCATTTCCCCTCAAATCGGCTTTCACGCGCGTCGAATCTAGCCAAAAATAGAGTGAATACATCACAGTATGCAAATGGGGCAATACCCAATCGAAAACAATCGAATTATTGAAAGAACCTCGAAACTAGCAAAACCCGAGCCCTGGTCCAACTTCTCAAAAAATTACAAAAGTCACATTACCGGATTCCCCGTCTCTCCACGAGTCCGTACTTATAAATTTTACCAAAATCGGAGTTCATTTGACCCCTCAAATCACCAAATCTTATTTTCAAATCCCTAAGCCTAAATCCTCAATTTCTAACCTCCAAATACGGATAAAAAATTGAAACCAACAGAAATAATCATCGATAAACATCAAAATAAAGGTCAGATATTTATCCCCTTGATGAGACGAGAACAACACCGTAAAAATCACCTCAATCGGAGCTCTAGAGATCAAGATATGCCCAAAATACTAAACTTCTCGGTTTATTCACTGACCAGGCCGCTTATGCGGATCTTTTTCTGCTTCCTCGGACTTTTTGTCTTATTCGGCCATTTTTGGCCAAATTGGGACCGCTTCCGCAGTCACTTTTCTGCTTCCGCGGTCAATTTTCGCTTCAATGGTTTTGACAGCACCAACACTTTTCTCGGCACAGAAACGAGCATAACTTCCTCATACGATGTCCAAATTTGACGATTCTTTTTCCTATGGCTCCGAAATTTCGATATGGATCTAGTGGTTCAAAAAAAATGAACTGGAGCTCATTTTCTTATTATGGTATCCCTTAATGTCCAAAGAAGCAACATTGAAATATTGCATAAGAGTGGAGTCACAACCCGAGCACACCTGAGGCCCCCGGGACCCCGGCCAATCACACCAACTAGTCCCAAAACACATTACAGTCTTGCTCGAGGCCTCAAATAACATCAAAAAATGCTAAAATCATGAACTAACCTCCAATCCAAGCTAAAATTTCTTAAGAACTTCCCAAATGCGCATACAATTAAAAACCCTACCAAACGACGTCCGAATGACTTGAAACTTTGCAGACATATCCAAATCTCCGAACGAAGCTATTGCAACTCTCAGAATTCCATTCCGACCCTCGTATCAAAATCTCACCTATCAACCGGAATCCGCCAAAATTCAAACTTCGCCAATTCAAGACTAATTCTACACTGCACATCCAAATTAAATTCCGATTTCACTCCCAAGTCATACATCAAATCCCGAAACTAGCCGAACTATCGAAAATTCATTCCGAGCCCTATTACGCACAAGTCAACGTCCGGTTGACTTTTCTAACTTTAACTTTCCTTAAAGAGACTATTTGTCTCATTTCTACCCAAATTCAATCTGAAACACTTCAAACTCACCAAACACATATAATAACACATGAAGAAGCATAAAATGGGGAAAATAGGGCGGTAACTCACGTGGCGACAGTTTGGGAAGTGACATCCTCCCCAACATAAACATACGCTCGTCCTCGAGTGTACCCAGAGTTGTACTAGAAGCAACCCAATAGCTGAATGACCTTACCAAGCATATACTCAGGGTGATCCCACATCACCGTATCTCACATAGGTCCGCATAGACAACATAGCCAGAAATTCACAGTCCATCTATACCATAAACCATAGGACTGCATCGCACTTCCCAAAATCATGCACCAGATCAAAACTTCACATCTATACTTAGAATTATCCCGAACCAGCTGTAATAATCCATACCTGCAACCTCGGCTGCAATCATATGATATCCTACATAACTCAAACACGTGCATCGATAACCTCTATTCTCATCAATTGCCCACGATAGCCGGATACCGATAGAAAACCTTCTTGTTAGCTAAAGTATTATTCCAATACTTTCATATACTGCCAACGGTAACTGAAACACGCAATAAAGTGAACCCATCTCTCAGATCACCCATTCATGAGTCCATTTCCTTTCAGACTGATACTATAATAGATTTCGGAGCCAAAATCTTGATATTACCTTTATAACAAGCTGAAATCAAATTTGCTTGTACTCAGTAATGACTCCAACGATCATCTCAACTACAACACACCACTCTGGTGATATAACACCTCAACACCGACCTAAGCCACATCGTGCGCAACACAGGCACCAATAAGGACGATCTGAACACACTCAAATCATGACAACTGACTCAAACTAAAGAGTTGTACTTCAAATTCCTCTGTATGATCACAACACACAACTGAGATCCCATCTCACATCATAGAAATAGAGTACCTGAATCCTCCTCGAAAGTTCATAAAATCACGAGGTCTTGCCACAACGCTCGATTCTATCCAAGCACTAATACACATGAAGCACCTTAAGTTACCATGCTTAACACAGACAGCCGCGCACAGGTTAAGGTCTAAAACCAAGCAATCCATCACACCCACGGTGAAGCAAGTATTATTCACTATTCAATCCTGAAAGGACATAACCGATGCGCTATTCATCGAGCAACACCTAAAATGGATTTTCCTCATATACAAGGAAACATATAGAAAACTATTTTCCACATCACACTGTTGCGGCGCAACCCGGTCCAAATAACATACCCATGGCGGCATGCTACCTGATCCAGATACCATACCCGTGGTGGCGTGCTACCCGATCCAAATAACAAACCCGTGGCGGCGTGCCACCAGATCCGCACATATATCTCACAAAAGGAGATGCACATCAAGTCAAATTTTCTCATAGCGATAAACCCATATAGCCTCATGCCCGGTCGCAAAAAATGCATCCAAAAAGTCCCTCTATACCGGAATTGAATCAATGGTACTAACCTCTGCACCGACATCCGCCACGAAGGCCCAAGCAATAAGCAATGCTTGCCAGCCATCCGCTGGTCTTTGGGATACAAGCTACCCTGCTAGATCATAATCCGATGTACCTTGCCATGCAACCTGGGACATTCCTGACATAGCCCATAACACATTAGTCTAGACAATCTGACCCTGGAACAACCAGTCTTCCATCAACTATCATAACACAAATTTAACATACCAAGTAAAGAAAGATATTCAATATTTTCTGTGTCGTCAACAAACTCAAAATATCCGCAGTCGATCCAACAAGAAAATGTCCCAATGCTACTTACGGATCAACAATTTACATCACCTTAATCATCTGAAGATCGGCTTTTTACTCACTTGTAGCTGTCCGTGCAACTCAAGAATTAATGATTTCCCAATATGAACTGAACTAAAACCCTGAACACGCAAATCTCAATTCTCCATATCATGACACATATACCATACTACACTAGGATAATATGAGGACTTCTATCTCTCTCATGTGCCACAAACATCGACGCACTCAACTAGTCAAGAACTTTCTGGATTCCATATAGGAGGAAAATTATTATACACTCCATTTTTTCGCATGCCCATAGGAAATATACCCATCTTTGAACCACGGTAAAACACATCAAGAACTCTTTCTCCCAATTCCATTGCACAAGTTAAACTGCTAGGACTGAATCCTTTTACCCAAACCAAGCTAAGCAACTTCCAGCACGCAAGACCTTTGTTGCACAATTCATGTAAGGCTCATTGCCTCAAACAAATACAATAATTAATTATACTCTTACCATACCGATTCATTTTATTATCAAGCTATTCAATTTATCAAATTCCCTTCATGATTCATCATTAATTGGATATTCTCCCTTGCTGTATCACCACCATACCTCAACTCAGGTCACCACATGAGACTCGCTCATAAGACCACACTATCTAAGACCCATAGGCCACTGAATACCCTCTCAATGCTTCCTAGAAGCACCACATTCCAGAATGCTTTACTCCGGAGGACTTCCTGCGAATCTGAATACATTACCATTACTTCCCAGATATTGATACATAGAATCCCATAATTAACATAACATAACACAAGTCTTGATCTTTTCCAATGAAAACACCGTCTGTAGCCACATACACAAACTTAAGACACCTGATTGTTACATGCAAAATCTTGAACATAGTAAAAAAATTCTCGAGAGTCAATTACTCTTATTCATCTACAATTCACCCGCTTTACACGAACGAAAGCACTCGTGCCTCATTAGCACCCTAACATCGCAGAACATGATTTCATACAGATACAAACAACCATTTTTCTTTTTTATGCACCGAGCATTCTTTATCAACAGCATCTCAAAACATCCTTGTAGTTACGAAAGCACCATATTACATTTATAGCAATTTTTCCTTTACACATGCCATCCTCGGCTCAATTTCTGTAACCAGAACTGATCCGCTATCATACCTCAAAATGGAACCTCATAACCATGCAATCAGCTAACCAACAGCAACCTCCCCAACTTGGCCTGAAGCCATATATTAAGGAACTCTTAACAACTCATAGCACTTATACCTCCAACAATGCCACAATGTTATATTGAGATTAAACTCGAGTCATTTACAAGTTTGTGAATACCCAGATCATCTAGCACTGACATTCTCTGCAAATCTCGCATTCATTTCCACATCAGCTTAGTCCATTTTCATAAGCGTCCCAATTCTTCAAAATACAACACATACTCTTTAATTAAGCATGAGATATTTTTGCATTCACATAAGGATCATATCGCTCAAAACCCTCCGCAGGAGATAACCCACCTGCTTCGCCTCATTTCAATATTTTTACATACCTTCCACCATCATATACGTATTACACGGCCACATAGTCTTTCTGAGTTTGAACTCATACCGCCACATGGAATGTAATTTACTTTCCAACTAAGAGACATGAAATATTCTTCACGCGCCAATAACTCGGACTACACATTAAATCACAATTGGAATCGAACACTCAACAACTCATCTATTATCCATCAGACTTCTTCGTCACTACCAAAATTACATAGATACACCTTCCAGTACTAACATACTCATTACATGGATATCCGGCCGACATTTCGGCTAATAAGAACAGCACTGAACTTATCAGTTCAAAACACTTGCTCACACATTCAGCACCTCAGTTCTCAAGCCATAGGCAAATATCCGACCTCAAGTCCTCCTGATTGGCCCAACATGAACTCACAGAGATTACCTCTCGCCCCTCGATCGGGGAATCACAAGCTATCAAGGAACATATACTACCGAGCGCTCACGCGCGCATACCGACGTGTGGAAGGAATTTCAAGAGTTATCTCAAACTGAATCAAGTACGCAGGATAAGAATTTCAAGAATGGGAAGTTTTCCTAAAGGTTATGCAGCCTCTCGAGGATAAATACAGACGTCTCTGTACCGATTCGTAAGACTCTACTAACCCTGCTTATGACTCGTGCGACCTAGTAACCTAGGCTCTGATACCAACTTGTCATGACCCAATTCCTTAACCCGGTCGTGATGGCGCCTCTCGCGAAGAAAAGGCCAACCAGACTATTTCAGTACACCACTTAAAGCAGTTAGCCATTTTTTTTATAATAGTTTGAATCTTAATTTAATGATATTAATCAATATGAATACCAATACAGCCCGACCGGGGTGTCACAAGTCATGAGCATCTAGAAGTGCCTTTATTAATATTTAAAAGTCTATAATATACAGAGTTAAATCTGGGAATCAAAGAGAAAGAGAATCTCGGTGTCGCGAACGCCAGCAGTCACCTAACTTAGCTACGACAGTAAAACCTTCAATCCGCTACTAACCCACTACCGGGTGATCAGTACCTGCAACTGCACACAAGGTGCTATAAAAGATGGAACAACCCCCTTTTTGAGAAAAACCGAAATACTGTGAAAAATCCGTTAAAAAATCTCAAGATCAGTTCAAAATATCTTTGAAAATATGTTTTTTCAACTATTGCAACTAATTTCAACAAGTAGGAAGTAATCAGAAACCTATCCCTCAGGCTTAGTATCAACCTCTCAGTATAGTATCAGCCCCGCGGGCTCACTCCCAACTCAGAATTGCCAACATCAGCCTCTCGAGCTCAGCACTCCTTAAAATATAACACCAAAGTATCTGGTTAACAAGGCAAGTAATAGTATGTATGCCAATTATATATGAATGCTAAATGTCATTCCACGTAGTACAAGCAAGAGTAAATGCATGAATGAAATGGAATGCAATGCATATGACCGCTACGGCGCGTGGCCTGAGCCATGGGTACCCTGCGCTCACTGGGGGGGTGTCTACTGACTCCGGAAGGGCTCCTTCAGCGCAAGCGCAAAAAAAATGTTGCGGGAAACCTGATCCAATATGTATAATGTTGCGGCGTACAACCCGATCTAATATAATATATATATATATATAATGCTGCGGCGTGCAGACCGATCCATGCAATATGATACTGCGGCGTGCAGTCCGATCCATGCATTTATATGCACATGCTCATACAACACTCGAGGCCTGGAAGCCTCTTTACATCATTTTCATACCCTCACATATGGCCCTCAGCCTCAATAAGTCCAATATAGTCAAAAGCCCCTCGGGCATTCGTAAGCAATTATACTCAGCTCAAATAATAGTTCAAATGTCGTTTAAAACTCCAAGTTTGAGTAAAAACATAGCTGAGTTCAATAAACAGTGTAAATCACATGGATTGATTTCAATGATATTTCAAATAGTGAGGAAAAACAGTGATGATAGTTCAACAAGGGTTCCAATAATTGACAATAAGCCCGAAGTATGGCAATGAGACCAAGGCATAATGATAACAACAACACATTTAAAATTTAGAGGTAAACACCAACAACCGGGACGGACCAAGTCACAACCCCAATGGTGCTCTACCCTATGCTCAGGTCCAGTGTGCAAGTTACCACAATATAGCACTAGGATGTGCAAATCCGGGGTTTCAAACCCTCAGGATATCATTCTCAAGTAATACTCACCTTGAACCGGCAAAATCTCAAGATCGCGACGCCTTTTTCCCTAAAATCGGCCTCTACACGCGTCGAATCTAGCCAAAAATAGAGCGAATACATCACAATATGCAAATGGGACAATACCCAATCGAAAACAATCGAATTATAGCAAGAACCTCGAAACTAGAAAAACCCGAGCCCCGGGCCGACTTCTTGAAAAATTACAAAAGTCAAATCATTGACCGTCTCTCCACGAGTCCATACATATAAAATATACAAAAATCGGAGTTCATTTGACCCCTCAAATCACCAAATCTTATTTTCAAATCCCTAGGCCTAAATCCTCAATTTCTAACCTCCAAACACAGATAAAAAATTGAAACGAACAGAAATAATCATGGATAAATATCAAAATAAATATCAGATTACCCCCTTGATGAGACGAGAACAACGCCATGAAAAACACCTCAATCGGAGCTCTAGAACTCAAGATATGCCCAAAATACTAAACTTCTCGGTTTATACACTGACCAGGCCGCTTAGGCGGACCTTTTTCCGCTTCCGTGGAATTTTTGTCGTATTCGGCCATTTTTTTCCTATCAAGGACCGCTTTTACGGTCATTTTTCTGCTTCTGCGGTCAATTTTAGCTTCAGCGGTTTTGGCAGCACCAGCACATTTCTCGGCACGAAAACGAGCATAACTTCCTCATACGATGTCCAAATTCGATGATTCTTTTTCATATTGCTCTGATATTTCGATACGGATCTAATGGTTCTAACAATACTGAATTTCGAGCACATTTGCTTATTATGGTACCCCTTTATGTCCAAAGAAGCAACATTGAAGTATTGAATAAGAGCGGAGTCACAACCCGAAACACACCTGAGGCCCCCGGGACCCCAACCAATCACACCAACCAGTCCAAAAAGACATTAGGACTTTTTCGAGGCCTCAAATAACATCAAACAATGCTAAAATCATGAATTAACCTCCAATCCAAGCTAAACTTTCTTAAGAACTTCCGAAATGCGCATACAATTAAAAACCCAACCAAACAACGTCCGAATGACCTAAAAAATTGCAAACATATCCAAATTCTTCTAAAAAGCTATTGCAATTCTCCGAATTCCATTCCGACCCTCGGATCAAAATCTCACCTATCAACCGGAATTCGCCAAAATTCAAACTTTGCCAATTCAAGCCTAATTCTACACCGGACCTCCAAATTCAATTCCGATTTCACTCCCAAGTAATAAATCACCTCCCAAAACTGGACAAATCATCAAAAATCCATTCTGAGCCCTATTACTCACAAGTCACGTCCGGTTGACTTTTCCAGCTTACACTTTCCTAAAAGAGACTATTTGTCTTATTTCTATCAAATTCAATCCAAAACACTTCAAACTTACCAAAAACATATATAACACATGAAGAAGCATAAAACTGGAAAAATAGGGGGGTAACTGAAGTGACGACGGGTCGGGTCGTCACCCTTGGTATGGACGACTACCAAAATTCCTACCGGAGCATGGGTACAAAAGAGGTAAAATTGACAGCACTTTTTTACTAAGGGAAAAAGGTAAAGACCTCCTTGTTGTGCAAATATATGTTGACATATAATTTGGGGCCACTACTGATAGGTTGAGTAAGGATTTTGAAAAATTAATGGGAAGTGAGAGTATGATGGGTGAACTAATCTTCTTCCTAGGCTTGTAGATCAAGCAAAGCCCAAATGGGACCATGATCCATCAGCAGAATTATACGAAAGAACTAATCAAAAAGTTTAAAATGGAGGAATCCAAATAATTAGATACACCTATTGCAACTGCCACTAAATTAGATATTGATGAACTTGGTTCGTAGTTTGATAAAAAGTTTCTTAGGGGTACGATTGGTTCACTCTTCTATCTACTGCCAGCAGACCTGACATTGTTTTTAGAGTAGGGCTTTGTGCTCGCTTCCAGGAAAATCAAATGGAGTCACACTTGGCTGCTGTCAAGAGGATATTGAGATATGTGAAAGGCACCACTAATCTGTGTCTTTGGTATACAAAGGTAGTAATTTTGATTTAGTAGGATATGCTGATACTGATTATGCATCTGTCTTAGTGGACCCGAAGAGAACTTCAAGTATGGCACATTTGTTGTGTCATGGCCTACCAAAAAGCAAAATTCAGTAGCCCTATCTACTGCTGAAGCTGAATATGTTGTTGTTTCTTCTTGTTGTGCTCAATTGCTATGGATCAAACAACAGCTGGTAGACTTAGAAATTCAAGTGGGATGTATTCTCATATTTTTTTGATAACATTAGTGCTATAAGTATGACAAAGAACCATGTTCATCATAAAAGGACCAAGCACATAGATGTTAATCACCACTTCTTAAGAGATAACTATGAGAAAATGTTAATCTCAATAGAATTATGTGATACTGTTAAACAAATAGCTGACATCTTCACTAAAGCACTGAGTAGAGAAAACTTTGAAAGGAACAGGTTGGAATTGGGGATATGATCACCTAAAAAGGTCCAGTTCAGAATGCACGATGAAAAAAATGACGAAAATGAAAAAAAAGATTTGGTTAGGAGTTCTTAATATTATGTAAATATCTAGACTAATTCTTACTCAATTTCATACTTTAGTTAGTATACTCCTATTACATGTGTTTACATGACTCACTGATCTCTTTCAAAGTTTTTCTATTCTGATATTTGAGGCATGATCAAGAGAAGTTTTACTTGAAGAACCTAGTTCATTAGTATATGCTCATGAGAAAGTTCATGTATGTTTCTGTACTTTGCACACTTAGAAAGATAAATTTTAAATCGTGATCAAAAGTCTATTACACCAAACTTCCAAAAATATATCAATTGAGTATTGTACCAGTTTCATTGCCCTAGGAGTCTAAATAAAATGGGACTTTTTCCTAAAAACCAGCATCACTCATTAATCACAAAGAGACCGGAATTCTAATGTGATTAGACCTCTAATTGACTACTGAAAAAGAATGTCGTTACTACACTTAATCATAACCCCCTTTAAATACACACCACATCCCTTCTTTTTGTTTATAACCGTCATTCACATCTTCCAAAATTCTTATAATACTCCCCATCTCAAAAACTCCCAGAAATACTCTCCCATGACAAACCCTCAAAACAATGCACTCACCCACTGGTATCCCTAATACTTCATCATCCACTCCTCCTACTGAAACTCTAGAACCTATCTTTCTTCGCTAGAAAATGTTGGTTAGGAAAACTGTAGCTTCTGGTTCTTTGAGAAAAGCCTTAAACGAATAATTGAAAGCTGGCCAAAAGAAAGAAAGTCCAGCTAAAGAATCTGACTCAAGCTCTGAGTCTGAGGCATTTCTCTCTGCAAGTGAAGGAGAAGAACATGGGTCTTATGACACTGACAGGAATCAACAAAAACCCAAGTGAGGTAAATACTTATTTTGCATTTCTGATGTGGTAGAAAGGGAGGAAAATAGGTTTGTGTTGGTGGGATTTGTAAAAAATGTAGAAGGGACTGGGTCTAGAAAAAGGGGAAAGACAAATAAATGAGTGGTTCTTTCTATCTGTGGTAATGTAGAAGAGGGTGGCATAAAGTTAGGGGAAGTGGTTCTGGAGAGGCTGCTGAAGGCCTTGTTCATCTGAGTGAATACCAAGATGAACTTGGTTCATCTGTGGAGAAAATGTTGGCTGATATCTTCAAGAAGGTTGGGGTCAACTATGACCCAAAGAAGTGCAAGGCTTCTTCCCAAAAGACCCCAACTTCTTCCAAACCAACTAAGAAAAGCAACGTGTCATCTTCCAAGTCTGTTGTTCCCTCATTACCTAAAGGAATAGCAACAAGGAGCAGGGTCAAACAAAGCGAGGCATAACTACATAAAGATTTAGAGGAAAGTAAGAAAAAGGAAAGGCAAAAGTTGTTGAAAGTTCTGAGGCTGCTGAAGGAGAGGAGGAGGAGATGGAATTGATCCATCAAGAGAGAGGTACAACTGTGGAGGTTCCCATTGCCAAACATAAAGGAACCAAGACTCATGCAAAGAAGTCATCAAAATCTATATCTGTTTAACCCTCTTTGGCCAAAAGAACTAGGTCTGCAGTGAAGGGAAAACAAGTGAAAGTCACTGAAGAAGAAGAAAAGGAATGGATTGGAGAAGAAGAAGAAGAAGAAGAAGAAGAGGAGGAGTCTGAAAAGGAATAAGATCTATTTGTCATCTTTCGCAGGAGAAAGATTCTAAAAAGGAGGTTGCCTAAAGGCGTGGAGGAGACAAGAATGATTAGATTGGTGGATGCCCTAGATGCACAAGGTTGGAAGGCCATGGTCCTTCAACTGGATGGAAGGATGGCAAAGAAGGAGCTAACCGAGTTCATGGCTGATGTCACTGTGAAAAAAAGGGGTAGTCACCAGTGTTGTTAGGGGAGTGAAAGTGCGGTTTTATGCACCTAAATTAGGCAAGATTCTAGACATACCCTCTGCGGGCTATGATGACTACAGTAGGCATAGGTGGCCTTTGTCTAGATGATATTCCTAGTGCTCTCCAAATCACAGAAACTTTTGTGATACAGAGTCTGATAAAGATGTGCTAGAGGAAAGATTTGTGCAGAAGAGTCAGATGAAGCCTGAGCACAACGTGCTATTTGAATTTATGAACAAGTGTCTGCTGCCCAGACAGGAGAGGGGGCATACTGCTAACTACATGGACATGCTTCTTCTGGAAGGCCTTGTAAGTAGAAAGCAGATTAACTGACTTGCCTTCATTGTCAAGCTACTAAGAGTGGGTCATAAATGGCTTCAAGGCTCATGCTACTCCTTATGGATTCATACCGATGACTGTGCTGGATAAGTTGAATGTTCCCTTAAATAAATGAGAGATGGCCTCTAGCAAGGATCATTTTGGTGTCAAAATTCTTCAGGCTTGTGACTATCTCCTCAATGCAGCCCTAGTTCAACCTGGTTCATCTTTGAAGGCTCCTGTGAATAGCAAGGTTAGGGCCTTGGTTCAAGAGTATGGGACAAAGGATGCTAAGATTGCCATGCTCCAGGCTCGAGTTGTTGAACTGGAAAATTAGAGGAATAGCTTGAAAGATGAGCTAGCAAAAGAAAAGGAAATGGGTTAAGGGATGCTTCCAACAATGCTCAATCTTCTCCAATCCCAACCCTCTAGTTCCTCCAAGCCATAGGTCCTCCAGCACTGTCCTTGAACCAGTATAGTAACCCCCTCCCCCCGTGACATAGATGAGGGATTTTTCTTTTATTGTTTTTTTTTTGCTCATGGTTGGATGTTTTTCTTTCTGTTTGAGGACTAGTTTGTAGAAGCATTTCCTATCAATGACAATATGCTTTTCTCTTGCTTTATAAAGATTCGGTTCTTAATAGTTAAGTTTTGGTCAAGTTTGATTATTGTTTCACTAAACTATTATTTCACCTGCAGTTGCCCCAGTGGCCATGAGTAACTATTACAATCTGGGATTCACATTATATGCAACTTTTTTATGATTCCAAAAGGGGGAAGAGATATTATGCTTTAATTTATTCTGAAAAAAGTGATATTTATAACCTGATTAATTCTGGTCCTTAATGATGAGATAAAAATTACTAAGCAAAAGTGTTGGTAATTTTGTTGAGTTCCACAGGTTCTCTGATCAGTAAAAGCACAGTGTTTGTCATCATCAAAAAGGGAGAATTTGTTTGACCAAGTTCAGTTGAAGTTTTGAAGAATGACAAATGAACTCAGTGAAGGACCAAGTCCATTTTACGGGACACGGTGGTTATCAACCCATGCATATGAGATGCACGTGAAGAAGAAATGTCTTAGGGATCAAGCAACAATATCTTCTGAATATCTTCTGAATTTATTAAAAATATTGTATATGGGATAAGTAGAAGAAGTCTCCTTATGATAAGAGAACACAACCTAGATCAACGATAAGTATTGGAGTTTAAATTTTTCTATGACTCAAACTCAATGGAGAATGATCAATTGAGTCTCAATCGAACTCTGATTACTAACTTAATAAGTAACTGAGTTTGTTCTCTTTTACAGGGAGCATTTACGCAGAATTTAAACAAAATTGAGAGCAAAAAAGCAAGGAAATTATGCAAGCAATTTATGTGAGATAAAAGTGTTCACTCCTGCAGATGCTTGAACGAGATAGAAGAACCAGTTCCATTGCTTTTATTCTTATTTTGGTTCAATTGTGGTAGGTGGTTAAAACCTGTACCTTTACAGCTTTTATAGAAGAAATTATATTGCGTACTTTGAATATTTAAGTTAGAGTTAACTTGAAGGTGTCGCAACAGTTGAGGTTGTGTGACACACTAGGATTAGAGTTAATCCTTAGGTTTACAAGAGTTTTGTAAATACTGTTTTGGCTCTTTGACTTTAGTGGATGTTTGGGAAAATCCTACTGGGTAGCATGTCGTGTTTTTTCACATTTTGAGCTAGGTGTTTTTCACGTAAAAATCTCAGTGTTCTTTAATTTTTATATTTTTAATTCCGCAAACAGTAGTAGTTAGAACACCTAGAAGAACCAGGTTCTTCTAGAATAAAAATTGGGTACCACACAAATCACTCCCCTTTTTGTGTGGTATTGACATTTGGAACATCAATGAATAACTATAGATGGGTCACGTGCACCAGAATAGTGTCTTGACTCTCGTAACCTCTTGGCCCCTCTCTCTTTCCTATCTCGAGTAAGCATGCCCTTTACTCTCCTAGCAATAATGACCACATGCTGATATGAGATATCCATCTCAAACTTCGGGTCCATGCTACCCTTGATTCTGGGAAGGGGTCCCTCAGTATATGACAAACCCTCTCTCGAACTGCAGAAACCAAGGCCGGTTCATGTCTATCCAAATCACTAAAACGGACTGCATATCCTGCACTGTCATGGTACCCTGGCATAACTGCTCAAACTCAGTGTCTCATGTGTTCCTGTGGCTCTAAGGGACATACTCTTAGAAACATGTCAGAGAACTGAGTCCATAGAAGGATAGCTGCCTCAGCCAAACTATCGAACTCATAAGTATGCCACCACTTATAAGCTACTCCTCAATGTTGGAACGCAGTTAAAGAAACCCCACTCGACTCTGTTATGCCAATACGGCAGAGGATATGGTGGCACTACTTCAGAAATCCCAAAGCATCATCTGTCGCTAGGCCACTGAATATAGGATGGTCATACTTCTTATAACTTTCGAGCCTACACTTCTCCTCCTTCGAAGTTGTTGCCCTACCCTCGGGCTGAATAGGGGTTACAGGTGGTAACGATATAACCTCTGGAATCTAATAAACCTGATCCCGCTGCTCTGGGGTGCTGGCGGCGGGAGTCTGTGCTCCTCCCCCATCCTTAGATATAGTTGCGACAAGGGGTATCAACCTTTCCTGAGTTAGAGTGTTGTGCATGCTCATGAACTGTGCAAGGGTCTCCTAAAGAGGTAGAGTAGTAGTATTAGACGTATCAGGTGCCTGTGCTCCGGCTGGAGCTACTGATGGCTCCTCCGCAGCAGCTCGCACCGGTGCTCATACTACACCACATGTATGTCCTCAGCCTCTACCTCGGCCACAGCAGGGGCGCAGGTGCCCGGTCATTTCCACTAGCATGTGTTCGCACCATCTATGAGAGAATAGAAGATAGAAGTTTAGAATTTAGGAATCAATAAACTCGCACGAAAAGGAATCAACCATAGGGTAGATCGGCTGCCACTCCCCCGATACGAAAATACTTATGCATCATTCGCATACCGGTGGCAGCTTCAAAGAGGTCATATATCAATTCTCTTTCTCGAAAAATATAGAAGAAGGGGGTGCGTGAAGTGAATTCCAAACAGTTCCATGGCCTGCCGAAGATAAGTATAGGCGTCTTCGTACCGATCCGCAAGACTCTAACCGGCTTATGACTAACGACTCCTATGAAACCTAGAGCTCTTACACCAACTTGTCACGACCCCAGTTCTCCCTTCGTGAACTATCGTGATGGCACCTAATCTTTACGACTAAGTAAGCCTAAAATTACGGAAATGAAAAAAATAATAACTAACGAATATAGTTACTAAGCAGAAATCATGCCACTAGGCATATACAATCACTTTTCCCAAAACCCGGAATGTCGCAATGTCACAAGCTTCTAAAAGTTTCAAACTTCTCTATGCATTTATGTCTGAAGAAAATAAGGGGATAATCAACACAATGATATAGAAGGGGACTCCGAGATCTGCAGACGCAACAAATGTACCTTGAAATCTCCTGAAGCAGTAGCCACGCAACTAGACTCAAGGCTGATAGGTAGTACCCGGCTCTACACACGGAAAACATGTGCAGAAAAAGGAACGAGTACACCACAATGTACCTAGTAAGTGACAAACCTAACCTCGGTCGAGTAGTGACGGGATCAGGTTAGGGCCCTACTCGTATAAATATGATTAAATAAGAAAGGAAAAAATATTATATTAATACAAATAGTAAAATCTAACAAGAATATAATTCAATGAAACTCAAAAGATCAGAACACAATAATAGAAACAGAAGATCTCCTGGGATACCATCCCGTAGTCCCAAATGTATGTTAGATAATACGCTTAACGCTAGAGGGGGGGTGAATAGCGTTATAATAAAAATTAGCGTAAACTTGCGGAATTTAAAAATTGCAGGAAATAAATAAGTGCGATAAGTAAATAAATTAGAACAAATGCACCGATATATCCTGGTTCACCACAACCCGTTGCTAGTCCAGTCCCCGAGAGACTCTCTCGAGATTTCCACTAACTTGTTAAGCTTACGGATGCTCAACAAACCGTTACAACTTGAGGACACAATCCTCAACAACCTTTGCTCGGAGATACAACACTCCAAGACTTCAACCAAGGAAACACAAGTTCCTTCTTACAACACAAGGGACTAACACTTCCCTTCAAGTGTACAAAAACACTTAGCACTCAAACAAGACTCTCCTTTAAGAGTAGATATGAGTAAAAAGAATACGCTCAAGATCGCAACAACTTTCGACAAGAATTTGGCTCTCAAAAGCTTATGTAATGAATATAAAATGATAAGCAATAAAGTATGCAAGCTTTAGCAATTGTATGATCAGTTGTTATGCGTTGTTGTACTTAAAAGACTGAATTGAAGCTGTATTTATAGTTGAAAAACTCTGTATTACCGTTGCCTAATTGCCAATTAAGAATTGCTGATTTTACTCAATGACAATCGATTGTCAAAGTACCACAATCGATTGTTTACCAGTTCTTCCAAAAATCAATCCCAGATTTTACGCTTAACAATCGATTATCTAAGATCAATAATCGATTACTGGCAACGTTCAAAAAATCATTTCCAGATTTTACGTAAAACAATCGATTGTCAGAAATCTACAATCGATTACTCAGCAACGTTCAAAAATTCCTTTCCAGATTTTAATTAAAACAATCGATTATAAGAAATCAATAATCGATTACCTGACGGTAAATGAAAACATTTTGGCAACGGTCAGTTATACAATCGATTATACTAAGTTAACAATCGATTATATATCAGTCTTGAAAAATCAATTTAGACACTGCCTCTTAACAATCGATTGTTATAGGTTCACAATCGATTATTTAATAACTTTGAAAAAGTCTGGAAGACACTGCCTCAACACAATCGATTGTCATATGTTCACAATCGATTATTTTGTGACTTTGAAAAATCTGATGGACACTGTCTCTTCACAATTGATTGTCATTAGCGTCACAATCGATTATTTTGAGCTTTGAAAAACTTTGATGGACACTGCCTCATCACAATCGATTGTCATAAGGTTCACAATCGATTGTCATGCAGATTTGAAAAATGTGATGCTCACTGCCTTAACACAATCGATTGTCATAAGTTCACAATCGATTGTCAAGCAGCTGACTTAAACATAATCGATTATCATAAGTACATAATCGATTATCTTAGTCCAGATTTTAGAGGCATGTTTAAAAATCATTTTGACTAAAGTAAATATGCATTATTTAAAATCATTTGCTCTAAATTAAATATGCATGATTTGTAAAAAATATTTTTACGAGAGAAGCCAAGTCTTGAGTTTAAGTTGTCGGATCAAGATCACAATTAAATACCGACTCATATAAAACTTAATCTCGATCTTTGTCTAGTGCTTGAATCTCGTTATATATCAATTTTGCGCTTTGTGCTTGGACCTCGTCATATGTCAATTTGCGCATAGTTTGTCATTTATCAAAACCTACAAATATGAACACACGTTTAGTATAATGCCTTGAGAACGTGTTTCCAACAATTTCCCCCTTTTTGATAATGGCAAACTTTAAGCGGGATATGCGTATTAGGCAATTCATAATGACGATTCAAGACAAGTAAAGATATGCAATAAGTATATAGATATGCAATTAGTTCCCCCTCAATATATGAATTCCCCCTCAAATTATGCCGATAAGTATTGAGAGTGCATACCCGTTATCTTCCCCCTATCGCCATTAGCAAAGAAAGATAGAATAATTAAAAAAACTTGTTTATTTATGAAATCTGCAATTTCAGACATAATAACGCAAATAATGTCAAGACAATCAATTATTGATACTGGATAATCGATTATATAAAAGAGAAATCGATTGTTCTGTGCGTCAAGCTTTATAATCCCCCCTGCCTTTAGGGCGATACCTGCAAAAATACGTTAGACGTCTCCGACGCTCAAGTTAGAAAACATGTGAAAGGGAGAATACAATGCATGACTTAGATCAACGTGGAGTCAAGGATCCCGAGTTCACTACAAATTCGGAAGAAGGACTCTTTCTCTAAGGGCTTTGTAAAGATGTCGGCCAATTGATCTTTGGTTTCAACAAATTCAATTTCGACATCGCCCTTGAGAATGTGATCCCTTATAAAATGATGTCTAAATTCAATGTGTTTTGTTCGCGAATGAAGAACGGGGTTCTTCGTCAAGCATATGGCACTAGTATTATCACATCTAAGAGGGATATGATCAAGACTTAGGCCATAGTCCAAGAGTTGTTGTTTCATCCAAAGGATTTGAGCGCAACAACTCCCCGCGGCTACATATTCAGCCTCGGTTGTGGTCAATGCAACACTTACTTGTTTCTTGCTAAACCAAGAAACGAGAGAGCTACCGAGCAAATGGCAAGTGCCACTAGTGCTCTTGCAGTCCAATTTGCATCCAGCAAAATCGGAATCGGAATAGCCAACAAGTTGGCATGAAGAACCTTTGGGGTACCATAGACCCACATTTACAGTACCAACAAGATACTTCAATATCCGTTTCACCGCAGTTAGGTGAGACTCCTTCGGACACGATTGATAACGAGCGCATAAGCACACGCTAAACATGATGTCCGGACGACTAGCAGTAAGATAAAGGATAGAGCCAATCATACCTCGATACTTTTTGTCGACTTCCTTACCTTTCTCATCTTTGTCTAGATGATCGGATGTGCTCATGGGGGTTGCCATTGCTTTTGCATTGGTCATTTCAAATCGTTTCAGCAATTCTTTGCAATATTTCGCTTGGCAAATGAACGTACCTTCTTTCATTTGCTTTACTTGTAATCCCAAAAAGAATGTTAACTCACCCATCATAGACATCTCAAATTCTCTTGTCATTAAATCGGAAAATTCCTTGCACAAAACATTGTTAGTAGCACCAAATATAATATCATCCACATAGATTTGAACTAATAAAATATCATTGTTTTTATGCTTAACAAAAAGAGTGGTGTCAACTTTCCCCCTAATGAAATCATTTTCCAATAGAAATTTACTCAATCTTTCATACCAAGCTCGGGGAGCTTGTTTTAAACCATAAAGAGCCTTTTTGAGTTTGAAAACATGATCGGGAGATTTAAAATCTTCAAAACCGGGGGGTTGTTCAACATAAACTTCTTCTTGAATAACACCATTTAGAAAAGCACTTTTCACATCCATTTGATATAAATTGAAATTCATAGAAGAGGCAAAAGCAAGCAATAAACGAATAGCTTCTAATCTAGCTACCGGAGCATATGTTTCTTCATAGTCAATACCATCTTCTTGATTATAGCCTTTTGCTACAAGCCTAGCTTTGTTTCTAGTGATTACACCATTTTCATCTAGTTTGTTTCGAAAAACCCATTCCGTACCAGTTATGGTATGATTTTCGGGTCTTGGCACCAAATCCCAAACGGCATTCCGTTTGAATTGGTTAAGCTCCTCTTGCATTGCAAGGTCCAAAATTCATCCCCAATTGCTTCGGAGATGGTTGTTGGTTCAATTTGAGAAACAAAATCAGTATGTGCTAAGGTGTTCTTAAGAGAGTTTCGGGTACTTACCTTTTCTCCAACGTCGCCAATTACCTGTTCGAGAGGGTGATCTTTGATTGTCCTCCACTCGTTAGGCATTTTGATTTCTTTCTCCAATTGTGGTGTTTCCTCCGTTGATTGTTCCAAGATTTCATCTTGAATTTCATTAGGAGTTTCCTCTTGTGCTTTGTCTTTTAAACTATTTAGAATACCTGCAAGATCAGAACAAGAATCCTTTCTCGCCAAGCGAGCATTATTTTCGGAAAACACAATATGAGGGGATTCCTCCACAGTTTGGGTTCTATTATTAAATAGCCTATATGCTTTCCTACGTGAAGAATACCCAATAAAAATTCCCTCATCGGATTTGGCATCAAATTTTCCCAATTGATCTTTTCCATTGTTATGAATAAAACATTTACAACCGAATACTCTAAAATGGGAGATATTTGGATTCCTTCCCTTGTAGAGTTCATAAGGGGTTTTCATGAGTATTGGCCTTATGACTACTCTATTTAAAACGTAGCATGCGGTACTCACGGCATCCGCCCAAAAATGTTTGGGAATCTTAGCCTCTTCGAGCATGGTTCTAGCCATCTCTTCGAGACACCTATTTTTCCTTTCCACCACCCCATTTTGTTGTGGTGTTCGTGGAGCGGAAAAGGTATGCTCGATACCGAGTTCGTCACAAAAGTCGGCAAAGAGATTGTGATCAAACTCTCCCCCATGATCACTTCTAATTGAAGTGACGGTTGTTTCCTTTTCGTTTTGAACACGTTTAAGAAAATATTTAAAATTCTGAAAAGCATCACTTTTATGGGCAAGAAATAAAGTCCAAGTAAATTTGGAATAATCATCAACAATAACAAAAGCATAACGATTTCTACCAAGACTTTCAATGCGAGATGGTCTAAACAAATCCATGTGAAGCAATTGCAATGGTCTAGTAGTTGAAACAATATTTTTCGATTTAAAAGATGCTTTTGTTTGCTTCCCTTTTTGACACGAATCACAAATAGAGTCATTTTCAAATTTCAAATTTGGAAAACCAACAACTAAATTTTGTGAAACCAATTTGTTCAAAAGATGCATGTTGATGTGAGCTACTCTACGATGCCATAACCAAGAATCATCCTCTTTGCTCATTAAACAATTCACATATTCTGGTGAAGAATTTACAAGATCAACCATATAAATGTCATTCATTCTAAAACCACGAAGGATAATTTTAAAATCGCTACGTCTAAAAACTAAGCATTCATCCGAATCAAATAAAACAAGATTTCCCTTGTCACATAATTGACTTATGCTCAAGAGATTATATTTTAAACCTTTCACAAGTAATATATGCTTAATGGAAGAAATTTCATCCTTACCGACCGATCCGATGCCGATAATCTTTCCTTTGTTGTTATCACCAAAAATAACACTTCCCCCTTCCTTGTGTTCTAGTTGTAGGAATTTGGATTCGTCTCGCGTCATGTGCTTGGAGCATCCACTATCAAGGTACCATAGTACACTTGATCTCTTCAAACATACCTACAAAACAGATTAATGAGTTTTAGGTACCCATGCCATTTTGGGTCCTTGGGGGTTAGGCAAATCACAGTGATGTGATGAGTGTTATGTCTATGTCGTGTAAAGCAAGCAGGAGCAATATGTCCAATTCGTCTACAATAATGACAAGTCACGTTAGGATTATGCATCTTTCTAGGTTGATAGTAATTGGACGGACGAAATTCATTTACTCTATTCTTGACAATATAACTATTGCGCAAATCATGAAAATCATTTCTCCTACCATTTGTTCTAGGATATGCATCATTTCTAGAATAGTTGTTTCTAGGTTGGAAGTCATTTCTAGGTGTCCTATAAGGTTCAACATTCCTTCTAGTGTTTGGCCTAGAATGTGCATTATTTCTAGCATGATTATTTCTAGGTTGCGATTGATGAAAACCATTTCTAGGTTTGTTGTATCTAGGATGAACATTTGTTTTATTTATCCTAGGTTGAGCCTTAGGTGGTTGGGGGTTGGCTTCAACTTTCTCTTTAGGCTCGTTTCTAAAACCTATGCCATGCTTGGTCAACTTCAAATTAACAAGCACTTCATTCAAATTTTTATGAGAAGAGTTAAACTTATCTAAGGTGCCCTTAAGCCTTTCTACTTCATTTTTGAGATGCATGCAAGAAGTACAATTTCTAGAACTCTCGGGCTTGTCGGCGCTTCTCTTGCCAAAAAATTTGTTTTCCTCTTTCAATTTCTCATTTTCTAAAATGAGTTTTTCCAATTCATTTTCTTTAAAAGAGAGTTGTTTTTGAAAATCTTTTTCTTTTAAAGAAGCATTTTCTTTTATACTCTTAACAGTTTTTGAAGCTTTAATAAATTCGCTATACAACTCATCAAAAGCATTTTGCATTTCTTCAAGGGAAAAGAAATTTTTGGAAGAAATTTGACATACCTCTTCTTTGTTGTCTTTTTGTGCCATAAGACAAAGATTTGCGGCTTCGTCTTCTTCTTCCTCACTTGACTGGTCACCGGAGTCGCCTCCCCAAGATATGTATGCTCGTTGCTTCTTGAAGGGTTTCTTCTCCTTTTTAGCATTTGGGCAATTTGATTTAATGTGCCCAGTTTCTCCGCACTCATAGCACTTTATTTGATCTCCTTGCTTTTTGCCCTTTCGTTCATACTCTTTTCGCATGAACTTTTGAAATCTCTTGATAACGAGTCCGAACTCGTTGTCGCCGTCCTCATCATTTTGAGGTTGGCTTGTGCTTGCCTTGAGAGCGATTCTTTGCTTCGTTTGATCATCAACAAGAGGTTTAAGTATAGTAGATTCATAAGTTTTAAGATTACCTCTTAATGCGTCGATGGTGACATTTGAAATGCCAATGGATTTTTGAATAGCCTCGGCCTTGGATCGCCATTCCGGAGTGAGACTTCGGAGAATTTTTCGGACAAGTTCCTTATCCGTGAAGGTCTTCTTAAGAGCATGTAAATCCTTTACGATTTTTGAAAATCGTTCAAACATCTCATTGACCTTTTCGCCTTCCTTCATGTGAAACAATTCATATGCATGGGTTAGGAAATCAATTTTGGCTTCCCTTACCTGGTCCGTACCTTCGTACGTAATTTCCATCTTGTCCCACTTTTGCTTCGCCGTTGTGCAACAAGATATCTTCCTGTAATCATCAGCATTTACAGCACAATATAATAAATTAATAGCTTTAGCATTATTTTGCACCTTTCGGATATCATCCGCATCGTATTCATCTTCGGACTTTGGGACCCATTCATTTTCAACCTTCTTGGTTGGAATTTGTTCTCCATTCATTATGACCTTCCAAAGATGAAAACTATTTGAATGTACAAATATTCTCATCCTCTCCTTCCAGTATCTATAATTTGTACCATCGAATAGCGGTGGTCGGGTGGAGCATTGTCCTTCACCTATTCCTGCAAAAGAATCACGAGTAGAAGCCATGGATGTTTCTCTCAAACGGTTAAGTCTTCTGAGAGTTGGGCTCTGATACCAATTGTTAGATAATACGCTTAACGCTAGAGGGGGGGGGGGGGGGATGAATAGCGTTATAATAAAAATTAGCATAAACTTGTGGAATTTAAAAATTGCAGGAAATAAATAAGTGCAATAAGTAAATAAATTATAACAAACGCACCGATATATCCTGGTTCACCACAACCCGTGGCTAGTCCAGTCCCCGAGAGACTCTCTCGAGATTTCTACTAACTTATTAACCTTACGGGTGCTCAACAAACCGTTACAACTTGAGGACACAAGCCTCAACAACCTTTGCTCGGAGATACAACACTCCAAGACTTCAACCAAGGAAACACAAGTTCCTTCTTACAACACAAGGGACTAGCACTTCCCTTCAAGTGTACAAAAACACTTAGCACTCAAACAAGACACTCCTTTAAGAGTAGATATGAGTAAAAAGAATACGCTCAAGATCGCAACAACTTTCGACAAGAATTTGGCTCTCAAAAGCTTATGTAATGAATATAAAATGATAAGCAATAAAGTATGCAAGCTTTAGCAATTGTATGATCAGTGGTTGTGTGTTGTTGTACTTAAAAGACTGAACTGAAGCTGTATTTATAGTTGAAAAACTCTGTATTACCGTTGCCTAATAGCCAATTAAGAATTGATGATTTTACTCAATGACAATCGATTGTCAAAGTACCACAACCGATTGTTTGCCAGTTCTTCCAAAAATCAATCCCAGATTTTACGCTTAACAATCGATTATCTAAGATCAATAATCGATTACTGGCAATGTTCAAAAAATCATTTCCAGATTTTACGTAAAACAATCGATTGTCAGAAATCTACAATCGATTACTCAGCAACGTTCAAAAAATCCTTTCCAGATTTTAATTAAAACAATCGATTATAAGAATTCAATAATCGATTACCTGACGGTATTTGAAAACATTTTGGCAACGGTCAGTTATACAATCGATTATACTAAGTTAACAATCGATTATATATCAGTCTTGAAAAATCAATTTAGACCCTGCCTCTTGACAATCGATTGCTATAGGTTCACAATCGATTATTTAATAACTTTGAAAAAGTCTGGAAGACACTGCCTCAACACAATCGATTGTCATATGTTCACAATCGATTATTTTGTGACTTTGAAAAATATGATGGACATTGTCTCTTCACAATCGATTGTCATTAGCTTCACAATCGATTATTTTGAGCTTTGAAAAACTTTGATGGACACTGCCTCATCACAATCGATTGTCATAAGGTTCACAATCGATTGTCATGCAGATTTGAAAAATATGATGCTCACTGCCTTAACACAATCGATTGTCATAAGTTCACAATCGATTGTCAAGCAGCTGACTTAAACATAATCGATTATCTTAGTCCAGATTTTAGAGGCATGTTTAAAAATCATTTTGACTAAAGTAAATATGCATTATTTAAAATCATTTTGCTCTAAATTAAATATGCATGATTTGTTAAAAATATTTTTACGAGAGAAGCCAAGTCTTGAGTTTAAGTTGTCGGATCAAGATCACAACTAAATACCGACTCATATAAAACTTAATCTCGATCTTTGTCTTGTGCTTGAATCTCGTTATATATCAATTTTGCGCTTTGTGCTTGGACCTCGTCATATGTCAATTTGCGCATAGTTTGTCATTCATCAAAACCTACAAATATGAACACACGTTTAGTATAATGCCTTGAGAACGTGTTTTCAACAATGTAAATGTGAGATTTCTTGGAATATCATTCCATAGTCCCAAAGTAAATATGCAGTGCAGGAAGTTCTCCCGGAATGTCGTTCCGTAGTCCCAATGTAATAATGTAGCTCAGTCAATATAAACAACAATTACATCAAGGAAACCTACAGTTTAGACTAAGTTCACATCAAAGAAAAATAGGTCATCTCACTAAACATGCTGCAAAGAGCTCAAATAGGCAGTTAAAATGCGTAGGCATGCTTTTCAAATCTAAACAAGTTAGTTACATATGCTAGTGTAGTTCAACCAAAGACAAACCGGTTATGACTTATTGAGAAACAGAGTTTTATGACAAATAGCCTGTGTACATACTCGTCGCCTAACGTACATGGCTCTCATATATCAGACAATATCAAATCCTAAGGGGAGTTCCTCCACATAAGGTTAGGCAAGATGCATACCTCGAACCAAGCTTAATTCAATCCTAAACAATGCTCTATCAAAAAGAAATCGAGCTCCGGATGGCCCAAATCTATCCAAATCAAGTACATAACGCTAATATAACCACAAGAAACTAATCTTGCTAAAGAAATAAATGCTAAGGCATGAAAATAGAAAAATGCCCAAAACGCCTCCACGGGCCCACGTCTGGAAATCGGGTAAAAGTCAGAAATACTGAAAACCCATTCACTGAAGAGTATAACCATACCAAATTTACTCAAATTCGATACCAAAATCTCGATTAAAATCCCAAAATTTGGCATAAGAATTTTTCCCTATTTTCTCAAAATTGACACCCCAAACCCGAAATTAAGTGATGAAATCAAGCATAGATTAAAGGAGCCAGGAATCATTACTTAATAACTTCCTCCGAAAATATCTCCAAATTTCGCCTTCTACCGAGCTCTCAATCAATTTTTTCTGATATGAACTCAAGCGCTCATTTTTAACTTTGAACTCTGCCCAGGCACGACCTTCTTCGCGAATGTGGTCAGAGCCTCGCATTCGCGAAGCACAAAAACCCTGCTAAAAATTTCCTCCTTTGTGAACGTGTGTTCCCTCACGCAAACGTGTTGCTACACTTGCCAAATCCTTCGCGAATGTGTTGTCCTCTACGCAAATGCGTAGAAGAAATCCACGGGGTCTAGCTTTTCAACCTTTCCTCTACACGAACGCATTCACGATGGTTCCACTAGCCAAACTTTGCGAACGCAAGCTCCCCTTTGCAAACGTGAAGAACAATTTCTCTTCCTAACCCAGTTGTTCTCCGCAAATGCGAAAAACAAACATCTGCAACAGAAAAACTAGTAAAATCTACTATCCTTCTAAGACACAAACTGACCCGTTGAACGTCCGAAATATACCCGAGGTCCCCGGGACCTCAACTAAACATATCAACTGATCCTAAAAGATCATACGAACTTAGTCAAGCTCTAATAACATCAAACAATGCTAAAATCAGGAATTACCCTCTAATACAAACTTTCAAAATTTATAACTTTAAATTTCCACAACCGATGTCAAACAAATCAAACCATGTTTGATTGATCCCAAATTTTACACACAAGTCATTTTTACTTCAACTTTCGGAATTGGATTCTGACTGAGATATCAAAAATTCTGCTACCGGTCCAAAACTCCCAAAAATTGACTTTCACCATTCAAGCATAAATAAGCTACGGACCTCAAAAATACAATCTGGACAGGTCCCTAAGCCCAAAATCACCTAACAGAGCAAACAAAATCGACAAAAATCTATTCCAGAATCATGTTCTTACAGTTCCGACTATGATTCAAATTCCAAGACTTAAGCTCTCATTTAAGGGTTATGTATCAAAAAATACTCCGAAACTTAAAACGAATCCTCCAACAAACCAGAATAGCAAAAATATATATGGGAAGTAATTAATGAAGGATCAAGGCTCTAACTCTCAAAATGACCAATTGGGTCATTCCAAATTTCCTCTATCCTGAGTTATTGCGCACATGACTTTGTACTCATAATATTAAAGTCCTATATTTTATACAATATATTTTCTATCAACTCCATTTAAAAGTATGACGTTGAACATGAAAATTTTTTCATAATATATTTAAATTCTAGAAAACGTTGTCTATAGCTTCTTTTTTCTTTTTATTTTTGGTTGTGCATAAAAAAATTGTACACCTATACCGAGTTGCTTGAACAAAAAATTTATGTATCCTTTTCTATTCTATTTACTATTTAGCTAAAACTAAAATAAAGAATGTAGTATTATTCTATCGTATTTCTTTATTTTTGTTGTTCGTTATACGAGCATGGATATATACAATAAATTTTATTATCTTCTACTTTTATGAGTCGATCTGTATATTTTTATATTTATTTTTCCTTAATGTGTAAGAAACAATAAGTAATTTTTAGAAGACACATTGAAATTTATTTAATTTTTCATAGTATTCTAGCTAGCATGAAGGACAAATGCATGGCTATGGACAATAGAGTGGTCTCATTCGCCTTATCAACCCCAAAAGAACTCCGATACAGGCCTAGATCGTCTGTACAAATAAATTTTTTCGATGCTAAGATTTAAAGTTAAGAGGAGAGCAGCCTTGGTCATAGACTAAGGTCCCTAAGAAATCACTTAATAAATAAAAAAGTGACGGAGCTATGACATCAAGGAGCAGATAAAAGACAACATTTGATTGTCCAAAATCTTCGGTAAATAAAAAAGATGTAGAATCTAGATGCATGGTTATTGATGGAGAAAGAAAGCTCTCAAGCAATAAGAAATAGTAGATTAATGAATGTTATTTTGCGATAGTGAGTTTTTTCTAATTTGTTGGAATAATTTTTAAAATAGTTCTTATTGATAAAGAAAAAAAATATTTGAATAGACCTCTATGTCAATAAACTTGTGTCTTTTAGAATGAGCTTGAGAATATATAACTTTTCAATTTTTTTTAAGTAAAGTTTTAAATCTCCAATGGTTATATATTCTTGTTGAACTAAAAGGAAAGCAAGATAATAAGTAAAACAATAGTAATAAAATTATAAAACTGGGAGAATATTAAGTTGAACATAGTAATTCAGTTGCTAGATAGAGAACGTCTATGGGGTATAATTTCTTTCTTCTTGAGTAATTTACTAAATAAGATCAATAATTATTATTTACAATAATTATTTTTTTAAAACTTTTATTTTTGAAACTTAAACATAATTTTCACTAAAAAAAATATATAATTCATTGAGACAGGTTACACACACAAAGCGCGTACTCTAAGACTAGTGTCTCCAAAAGCCTCCTATGCTTATTTTATTTCTACGGTGAATTTATTTGTCATGTTTTATTAGATAAAGAATCAATTACCTTCCTTTCAACTTCTTTCAAGTAATTTAGAGCCACATAAATATTTAAGATTTGTGTTAGACCATAAAGTTTAAAAGTCTTCCATTCATTATTAAAGTCTAAACTGAGGCTTTCTTGTTGTAACTGCTATTTCTGTTGGTTGAGTTGCGTATTTACTTTGGGACTATGGAACGCTATTCTGGGATATCCTCCTTTACTGCATTTTTGCTTTGGTACTATGGAACAGTATTCCGGGAAATCTTCCTGTTCTGCATATTTATTTTGGAATTATGGAACGATATTCCAAGAGATCCCCTACACATTTACGTTTGAGACTACGAGACGGTATCTCGGGAGATCCCCTGCTGTTTTCTCTGTGTTTGAGCTGTTGTCTTTCTCTGACCATTCCAATTAGATTTTCGTATTTATTTTTACTACGATATTTTATTTTATCTTATTTCACTATGTTTATACCAGTAGGACCCTAACCTGATCTCGTTATTACTCGATCAAGGTTAGGCTTGGCACTTATTGGGTATTGTTGTGTCCTCATGCCCTCCACTTCATATATTTTCGTGTATAGATCCAGGTACCGCTTATCATTCGCATTATTAGTGAGGTGAGGCAACAATAGAGACTTCAAGGTATATCTTCCACGTCCGTAGACCTCGGAGTCCCTATATGCTCTTCCCCATATAAAATACTTCTTGTATTTCTTTTTGTTAGACTCTAGAGTATAGAAGCATTGTTTTCTTTCAGTAGCTTGTGACTTACGATATTCCTTTTTTGGGAGAGTTTATGTACACTTTGAGAATGGTTGTTGTATAAGCCGAGCGACATCTTACGTTCATATTTAAATTTACCTTTCGGTTGTTAGCCTTCATGATTTTGTTTCATTTTCTGTAATTATTAGGATTACATATTCGTAGAGACTAGGTGTTGTCATGACAGTTCACAGAGGGAGAACTTGGATCATGATAGCGCAATGACAACCTTTCCTTGCCCTATTTTTAGGCTTACCTCTGGAACTCAAATAAGGTTCAATTATACTCAAGCGACCAAATTATGGCCAAAAAAAGAAAGATAACAAGACTAGGTATACCGCATTAATGAAATGTGCTATCGTAATGATTCGACTGGTTGTTTTGCTTTCTATAATCCCGTTACCCTTAGAAAGACTTCCCTCACATGCTTTTATGACTTGAGGGAATGTTTAGTTTGAGATTTGGAAGAGCTTGGGTTGAAATTGGAACACTTGGTTCCTTAAGGTTGGCTTAAAAGGCTAAGTTTGACTTCGGTCAATATTTTGAGGAAACTACATTGGAATCAGGATATGACGGTTACAATAGGTTTGTATGATGATTTCGGACTTGGGCGTATGTTTGGATTAGGTTTTGGATAACCCGAGAGTATTTTGGCGCCTAATAGTGAAAATGGATTCTTGAAGGTTTTAGAAGTTCTTTAAATTTTGTTTGGCGCGGGTTTTGGTCATATCAAAGTCCAAATAGAATTTTGAGGCCGTAAATAGTTCCATAATGTCATTTAATACGTGCACGCAAAATTTTGTGTCATTCCGAGTAGTTTAAGTACGTTTTGATGCATTGGAAGTAAATTGAATAGCATGAAGTACTTAAGTTTGATTAAATTGATTTTGGGGTGTAATTATTAGTTTTAATGTTTCTTCAAGTGTTCTGTGAGTTCAAGGGAGTCTGTTTTATGATTCGAAACTTGTTGGTATGTTCAGGGACCCGAGTGTCAATTGGACGAGGCTCGGACCAAGTTGAGAATTTGGAGCAACACCTGAAGCATCATGTCTATAATTATTGCACCGGTGCTTGGCCAGTCTCAGGTGCGAGCCAAGCCTCACAGAAATAGCAAAGGAAGGGCAAGCTAGGTTCCGTAGGTGCGGCCTATTCTCAACAGAAATTGGAACCCGTCCACATAAGCGATGTCAGCCGGCCCAAGGGATTTTTGCAGAAGTGGACATTTGTCCGCAGAAGCGAGTGCGTCCATATGAGCGCAGGTGTGGAAATCACTGGAGGCAATAAACCTCATTTAATACGAACTTAGGACATTTTTCAAATTTTCTTCTTCTTTTAGGCAATTTGAGAGCTTTTATGGAGGGGGTTTTGACCTAGCTTTGTGAGCTAAGTAATTTTTGCTTAATGTGAGTTCAATATATAGATTATGGATAGATTTCGACATGAAAATTAGTAAAAATCATGGGTTTAGATGAAAAACCTAGGGTTTAATAAAAAATGAGATTTTACCACAAAAATGATTATGAAACTTAGTGAAAATCATATATTTATGTTCCTAAGGTTATGGGTAACAACTTTCTTCGAAAATATTCAGAATTTGGCATGTGGTCCTGGGGTGAATTAAATAAATCTTGCATTTTGGTTTGGGTAATAATATTAATAGCGGGGATATGAACTTTTGAGCATCGATTGATTAATTTATATAATGTTTAACCAGTTTTGAGTCGTTTGGCATCAAATTTGGAGGTTTGAGCGCATTCTTGAATTTAGAAGTAGGCTTTAAGATGAGGTAAGTTTTTTTTCTAACGTTGTAAGAGGGAATTCACCCTATAGGTTAACTTAATTAATATGTGTTGTTACCTTTGGGGGCTACGTACACACAAAGTGACAAGAGTTCATACGTAGCTACTATATCTTTTTATGTCCGGATAGTTTTAGGTTTACACCTTGCTTGGTGGGTACTGTAGTTTGATAACATTTTTAATAGTATCAAAAGTAATTAAGTTGATGATTTTTAAGAATTAAAAACTTCAAGTTTAATTGTCTTTATTTTGAAAAGAACCATGAAAGGGTTATGCTTACTGATAAATTTATATCGTACTACGTCGCAAGTTTTCTCTGCGAACGAGGTAATTATTTCTACTACTTTCATGGGAGCGAGCCGTTTGCCTTAGAAAGTTAATAGATACATCTATGATTTGTGTTGTTCGACCCTCGGTAGTGCAAAATTTATATTTATGTTGGATCGGGCCGAATAAACTCCGCAAAATTTTTTGCGTGATAATAAAATTAGAAGTCCCTTTTTTTAATTTTTATAAATTCATTGTTTGAGAGATCTTTTGTTTTAAATTAAGAAAGTGATTTGGGTTCTTAAGTATGGTGAGGAATTGTTTAGTTATTTCTTGGTATGAGTTTTATTGTGATATTCATGCTTAATTAGTATTTCATATTATCATATTGTATGCCCTTAGTAAGTATCGAAGTCGACCCCTCGTCACTACTTTTTCGATGTTACACTAGATACTTATTGGGTATATATTATTTATGTGCTCACACTACACTTTTGTACTTAATTGTACAAGATCTGAGGCAGGCACATCTGGTTACCAATCTGGCGCGCATATTTGATCCTCATCTCGCCACTTCACAGGGAGCTGCATTTCGAGCCGTTCTACAGTAGCTGGAGCCTTTCATATGTTATATTTTTCTATCTATTTCCTTTCAGACAGTTTGCTAGTATCCTTTTGTATATTCTACTAGATTTCCCACACACTTGTGACACTAGTTCTTGGCATACACACTAGTAGAATTATGATTTTGGATTTGTTTACATGATTACGATTTGTACTTATTTGCTTTCGTTTAACTATGTTATATTTGCAAATTTCTAAATGTCTTTTTTTAACAAATGAGTAAATGTTATCCTCTCAATAATTTATTTAAACGGGAAACCACTAGTTTGATCATTTATAGCTTTCCTAAAAATTGTGTTAGCCGTCATCACGACCTATAATGGAATTAAGTCCTGACAACATGGTATTTGAGCAATCAGTTCACTTAGGTCTAACAAGTGATGGGCAGATCTAGAGGAGTCTTACAGATCGGTGCGGAGACGTCCGAACTTATCTTCTAGAGGCTATAGGGTGTTAGGAAGCTACACTTTATTCATATCCTATCGTATAATTGATGGTTCACTAAGTTCCTTTCTCTCAATATCTCACAAATGGTAAGGACGTGTACGGCGGACGTTCTAGACGTGAGAGGAGCTGCTCCACGCGTTGCTATAAGCCAGGGCAAAGGCCAACGGAAGTCACCGGCCCTAGGTAGTGGACAACGGCGTCCTAGAGCTGGCTTAGTAGAACCACTAGCAGATCTACTGGAGTATCCCATCACTAAGGAGCAAGGTGAGGTACCCACAACAAACCCAGCCCCGGCAGATTCTATGTTAGCACCGGGATTTTTAGAGGTCATGGGATGTATTCTATGGGACATGGAAACCATGACTCAGATTGGGCTAGTCCCAGCAGACCCGACCAAATCTCAGGCGGGAGGGGTAGCATATACCCCAACTACCCAGGATCAGGGGCATGTAGCTGCCGTTTAATAGACCCCGGGTGCACTACCCGTGGGTGGAGCCCAGTTAATTGGCGCAGCTGCACCTGAGCCTAGAACAAATACGGATGGCGATCCACAGAAGCTATTGGACATATGGACTAGGCTACACCCTCCTATCTTCAGGGGCGACAGCCATGAGGATCCCATGACTTTGTTGATCAGTTCAGGGACAGACTACACAACATAAGGATATTGGAGTCTCATGGGGCGGAGTTCACTACTTTCCAGCTGAAGGGCAGGGCCCGTCGATGGTGTCAGTCTTTTCTTTATGTAGTACTAGCAGGTTATTCCCCCATTACTTGGGACCGGTTTATACAGGTTTTCTTGCACAAGTATACTCCACCCTTTCATAAGGCGAGATTCTCTGAGTTGTCACGCCATGCACTTATGATACTTCCTACCGATGCAGAGAGAGTGCAGAGATCTTTTACAGGGTTGCACCCCAGTATTCGGGCTAGTATGGCCCAGGAGGTTGAGATGGGTACTGACTATGAGATAGTAGTAGAGATTGGTCGAAGAATTTAGGGCTACTGCCATACGGGGTAGAGAGTAGATGAACCATGACAAGAGGACCCATTTCTATAGAGAGTTTAGAGGTGCCCCGACAAGGGGCGGAGGTCAGCATTGGAGGGGTCAGCCTAGCAAGCCAACATATCCCGTACTATCACCTCCTCAGGGTGCTCTAGCGCGACCCAATTTTAGTGTTATGCTAGAGAGTTCTTACCGCCCACCAGCTCATCAGGGTTATTCCAGTGCCTGTTTCAGTGCCATGCCAGAGAGTTCATACAGCCCGTCAACCATCCAGGGTTCTTCTAGTGTGTATTCAGGCCATTATTGTTAGACTTCAGGGAAGCAGTCTATGGTACCAAGAGGTTGTTACTTATGTGGAGACCCAGATAACATAAAAGGATTTTATCCCAGACTTTGAGGCAAGGACAGGCGGGTAGGTGCTATCCTAGAGGTTGAGGCGAGGCAGGGGCTTAGCTAGCTATTGTTCAGTCAGGTCGAGGCCATCCAGTCGATGCTCCAGTTGGTAGTCCGAGGAGGACATGTGGAGTAGATATCCGCACTTATTCAGCACCTTAGGTATGAGTCTAAACTCGTTCAAGGACGATCATTTGCTTAAACGGTGGAGAATGTAACAACCCAATTAGTTGTTTTGCTTTCTAGAACCACGTAACCTTAACCATACATGCTTTTACTATTTTCTGACTTAGGGGATGGTTAGTTTGTGTTTTGGAAGAGTTCGAGTTAAAATCGAAACACTTGGTTTCTTAAGGTTGGCTTAAAAGGCCAAGATTTACTTTGGTCAACATTTTGAGTAAACGACCTCGGAATAGGGATTTGATGGTTCCAATAGGTAAGTTTGATGATTTTGTATTTGGGCATATGCTGAGACCGGGGTTTGGATAACATGGGAGAATTTTGGCGCCTAATAGTGAAAGTTGATTTTGGAAGGTTTTAGAAGTTCTTTACATTTGGTTTGGATCATCTTTTGGTGATATTGGGTCCAAATGAAAAACTGAGTCCGAGAATACTTCCATAATGTCATTTAAGACTTGCACGTTAGTGTCATTCTGAGTAGTTTATGTATGATTTGGTGCATTGGAAGTAAATGGAAGAAACTGAAGTTCTTAAGTTTGATTTAATTTATTTTGGGGTGTTATTCTTTGTTTTAATATTTTTTTGGCCGTTCGGTGAGTTCCACAAGTCTTATTTATAGATCCAAAGTTATTGGTATGTTTGGGCAGGGCCTTGGGGGCTCAGAGTGTCAATTGGACGAGGCTCGTACCAAGTTGAGAATTTAGAACAACAACTGAAGCATCAGGTCTGTCATATTGTCACCTGCGCTTGGCCAGTCACAGGTACCAGCCAGGCCTTGCAAAAGAAGAGAAGGAAGGGAAGCCCAGGTTCTGCGAGTCCAGCCTATTCTTCATAGAAGCCAGACAGCAGAAGCGAGAACCCATCCATTGAAGTGATGCTAGCCGGCCCAGGGGACTTTCACAGAAGCAACCTTTTGTTCGTAGAAGCCAAGGCTCAAGTGCGGCCCTATGACCACAGGTGCGGAAATCGCTGGAGGTAGTGAACCTCATTTAATACGACTTAGGCCATTTATCACATTTTCTTCCACTCTTGTGCGATTTGAGAGCTTTTAAAGAGGGGATTTCGACCTAGCGTTGTGAGGTATGTGATTTCTACTTAATGTTAGTTTAACACATAGACTATGGGTAGATTTATACATAAAAATTGGTGGAAATCATGGGTTTAGATGAAAAACCTAGGGTTTAATAAACTTAGTGAATATCAACTATGTTCCTAAGGTTATGGATATCAACTTTCTCCGAAACTTTTCGAAATCAGGGCATGTGGGCCTAGGGTGAATAAAAGGAGTCTTACATTTTGGGTTGGGTAATCATTTGAATAGTGGGGATATGAACTGTTGAGCATAGATTGATTAATTATGTAATGTTTGACTAGTTCCGAGTCGTTTGTCATCAAATTTGGAGGTTTGAGCGCATTCTTGAATTGGGAAGTAGGCTTTGAGACTAGGTAAGTCTCTTTTCTAACCTTGTAAAATGGAATTTACCCCATAGGTGAACTTAATTAATGTGTGTTGTTACTAGTGGGGGCTACATATGAATGAAGTGACGAGATTCCATATGTAGCTACTATTCATGTTTCTATCCGGATAATTTTAGGTTTCCACCATGCTTTGTGGACATCAATTGTTGATTATATTTGTTAATTTTATCAAATGGAACTAAGTTGAGGATATTAAAGAATTTAAATGCTTAAACTTGAATTGTCTTTATCTAGAAAAGAATCACGAGAGGGTTGTGATTTTTTGATAAATTTATATTTGATTGCATCACAAGTATATTCCGCGAGCGGTGTAATTCTTTCTACTACTCTCATGGGAGTGGGCCTTTCCCCTCGGGAAGTTAATAGATTCATTTGTGGTTTGCGTCATTCGCCCCTCGGCAATTCACATTTTACATTTATGTAGGATCGGCCAAATGTCCTTGGCGAAATTTTGTGTGTTATAATAGAACTGGAAGTCCCTTTTATTAATTGGTATAAATTCATTGTTTGAGAGATCATTTGTTTTAAATCAAGGAAGTGATCTGGGTTCTTAATATGGTGATGAATTGTTCATTTATTTCTTGTTCTGAGTTATAATTTTATATATCATGCTTAATTAGAATTTCATATTATCATAATGTTAGCCCTTAGTAAGTGTCGAAGTCAACACTTCTTCACTACTTCTTTAAGGTTACACTAATACTTATTGGGTACATATTATTTGTATACTCACGCAACACTTCTGTACTTAATTGTACAGGATCTGAGGTAGGTGAATTTGTTTACCAGTCTGGCGCGCAGATTTCATCCCCATCTCGAGACTTCCCGGTGAGCTTCCTTCCAAGCCATTATGAAGCGCCTGGAGCCTTCCTTATGTTATTTTTTTCTATCTCCTTTCAGATAGGAGGCTAGTATTCTTTTATATACTACTAGATTGCCCACTTACTTTTGACAACATGTCCTGGCACACACACTAGTAGACTTCTTTTTTTTTGGATTTGTTTACATGATTGCAATTTGTACTCATTTGCTTCCGTTTAATTATGTTACATTTTCAAATTTCTAAATCTTTTTACAAAAACTAAGGAAATTTTATCCACTCAGTAATTTATTTAATTGGGAAACCACTAGTTTGATTAGTGTTGTCTTGCCTAAAAATATTGTTGGGCGCCATCACGACCTAAAACAGAATTGGGTCATGACAACATGGTATCAGAGCACTAGGTTCATGTAGGTCTCACAAGTTACAGGTACACCTAGTAGAGTCTTGCGGATCAGTGCGGAGATGTCTGATATGGCTACAGGGTGTTAGGAAACTACTCTGTATTCATCTCCTATCGTGTAGTTGATCGTATACTAAGTTCCTCTCTCTCATTCTCTCACATATGGTGAGAACGCGTACGACGGACATTCTAGACCTGGGAGGAGCTGCTACCCCATTGTTAGAGGTCGAGGCAAAGGCCGTGGGAGGGCACCAGCCCGAAGTAGGGGACAAGGGCATCCCAAAGCTACCCAGTAACATGACCAGTGGATCCAGTGGAAGATCTCATCTCTGAGGAGCTAGGCGAGGTGTCCGCAGCAGATCGAAGCCCGAGAGAGTTCATGTCAACACCGAGCTATTAGGAGGTCATGGGCCATATGTTGCGGTTCATGCACACCATGACTCAAGCTTGGCTATTCCCAGCAGACCCAGTCACATCTCACAGCGGGGGAGGCGGGTACAGATCCCTACTTCCTAGGCTCTAGGGTATACAACTACCGTATATCAGACACCGAGTGCACTACATATGGGCAGAGTCCACCTAGTTATCGTAGCTGCACCTGAGCCTCTACCAGCTACGGACGGTGATCTATCGAAGCTATTTGACATATAGACTAGGCTACAACTTCCTATCTCCTGGGGTGAGAAGCATGACGATTCCCAATACTTCATTGATTGGTGCAGGGACAGACTGCACAACATGAGGATATTGGAGTCCCATGGAGTGAATTTCACTACTTTCCAGCTGGAGGGCAAGGCATGTAAATGGTGGCAGTCTTATCTTCTTGGCATACTAGCGGGTTCTCCTACAATGACTTAGGAACAATTTACACAACTTTTCTTGGACAAGTATATTCCACCTTCTTGGATAGTAGAGTTGCGAGGTCAGTTCGAGCAGTTGGAGGAGGGTCAGATGTTAGTAACTTATTATGAGGCGAGATTCTCTAAGTTTTCTCGCCATGCACTTATGATACTTCCCACCGACGCACATAGAGTGCAAAGATTTGTTGCAAGGTTACACCCTGGTATTCGGGCTAGTATGTCCCGGGAGGTTGAGATGGGTATTAATTATCAGCTACTAGTGGAGATTGGTCGAAGGATTGAGGGCTACCACCATAGGGGTAGAGTGTAGATGCAGCATGACAAGAGGACACAGTTCTCTAGAAAGTTTAAAGGTGTCCCGACAAGGAGCATAGGTCAGTTTGGGAAGGGTCAGCCTAGCAGGCCAACATATCCAGCACCACCACCTCCTCGGGCTGCTCCAGCGCGACCCTATTTTAGTGCTATGCTAGAGAGTTCTTACCGCCCACCAACTCATCAGGGTTCTTCTAGTTCCTATTTCAGTGTCATTTCAAAAAGTTCATATAAGCCACCAACCATCCAGGGTTCTTCCAGTGGGTATTCAGGACATCAAGGTTAGACTTTGGGGAAGCAGTCTATGGTACAGAGAAGTTGTTATATGTGTGGACGTATGGGTCACAGGAAGAGATTTTGCCCAAACTTCAAGGATTGGCCTCATCCTACTTTGGTGATTGTGATAAGGAGTTTCTTGGGGCTATAAGGTTATTATTGTCGATTTATAAAGGTCTTCTCATCCATTGTAGCACCTTTGACTGGACTGAACTAGTAGGGTTCCCCATTGAGTTGGACCGATGATTGTGAGGCGAGTTTTCGGAAGCTCAAGATGGCATTGACTACAGCACCAGTTCTAGTATTGCCTTCCGGATCAGGGATGTATTCTGTGTATAGCGATGCTTCACGTTGGCTTGGGTCATGAATAGATGTAGGAGGGGTAAGTTATTGCAAATGCTTAACGTCTGTTAAATCCCCATGAGAAGAATTATCGTATGCACAATTTGGATTTGGCAGCGATTGTTCGGGCTCTTAAGAACTGGAGGCACTATCTATATGGGGTTCCTTGTGAGGTGTACACTAATCACCGTAGTTTGCAACACTTGTTCAAGCAAATGGATCTCAATTGAGGAAGCGTAGATGGCTTGAGCTACTGAAAGAATATAATTTCAGTATTCTTTATCATCCGGGCAAGGTGAATATAGTCACGGATACCTTGATCAGGAAGGTAGAGAGTATGGGTAGCTTGGCATTTAATTCAGCGGAAGAGAGGCTACTAGTTTTGGACATTTAGTCCTTGCCTAACAAACTTGTGAGGTTGGATATTTTAGAGCCCAGATGAGTTCTTGCATGTGTTATTGTCCACTCTTCACTATTGGACCATATCAAGGCTCGACATTTTGATGATTTGTGCTTGGCAGTTCTCAGAGAGACGGTACTACAGGGTGGTTCCAAGGATGTTTTTATTGGTGAGGTTGGTGTATTACGACTCCACTGTCGTCTATGTGTTCCCCTAGTCGATGGCTTTAGAGAGAGTATTCTAGATGAGGCATGCAGTTCTCAGTATTCCATTCATCCAGGTGCTACGAAGATGTATCGGGACCTTACATAGCATTATTGGTGGCAGCAGATGAAGAAATACATAGTTTAAGTATGTAGCTAGGTGCCTAAATTTCCAGCAGGTTAAGTGTGAGCACCAACAACTATGTGGATTACTTCAGCAGATAACTATACCAGAGTGGAAATGAGATGCGATACAATGGACTTCGTAGTTGCATTGCCACCGACATTGCCAAAGTTTGATGCATTTTGGGTCATTGTTGATAGGTTTACCAAGTCATCACACTTCATTCCAGTTGTAGCTACTTATACTTCAGAGAGGTCGCCCCAAATTCATATTCGGGAGATAGTTTTGGTTGCACGGTGTACCTGTTTCCATCATATTATAGAGAGGCCCTCAGTTCACTTTGCATTTTTGGAGAGCTGTACAATGTGATTTGGGGACCCGTGTAGTGTTCAAAATGGAGTTTCAACCAAAAACCTACGAGCAGTCCGACCGAACAATTCAGTTCTTGGAGGTCATGATCAAAGCATGTGTGATTGACATTGGGGGACAGTGGGATCATTTCCTGCCTTTTGCTGAGTTTGCTTAAAATAATAGTTATTAGTCTAGTATCGAGATGCCTCCATTTGAGGCTTTATATGGTACGCGATGTCTTTCTCCCACTGGGTTGATATAGCCCGGCGAAGCTAAGGTATATGGTACTAGTTTGGTTAAGGATGCCTTGGAAAACATAAAATTCATTCAGGAGCGACTTCGCACGGCACCACCAGACAGAAGCGTTACACGGATCAGAAGGTGTATGATGACTATGGTAGGCGAGAAAGTTCTCTTGAAATTCTCGCCGATGAAATAAATTATGAGATTCGAGAAGAAGGGCAAGCTGAGCATAAGTCTTATATGCCCATTTGAGGTGTTGAGGCGGGTTGGGGAGGTTTCTTTTGAGCTTGCTTTACCTCACAACCTATCTGGGGTTCATCTAGTTTTTCACGTGTCTATGCTCCAGAGGTATCATGCCGACTTGTCATATGTATTAGACTTCAGCACTATTTAGCTAGATAAGAGAATGGGTTATAAGGAGGATCAAGTTGCCATTGTTGCTAGATAGGTTCGCCAGCTGAGATCCAAGAGGATTTCCACGATAAATGTTTAATGGAGTGGCCAACCAATCGAGGAGGCTACCTATAGTCCAAGGACGACATGTGAAGCAGATATCCACACTTATTTAGCACCCCAGGTATGAATCCAAACTCATTTGAGGACGAAAATTTGTTTAAGAGGTGGAGAATGTAACGACCCGACCGTTTGCTTTTCTTTCTTAACCTCGTTCCCCTAGATAAGACTTCCCGTATATGCTTTTACTATTTTATGACCTGCGGGGATTCTTAGTTAGGGGTTTGGAAGAGATCGGGTTGAAATCAAAATACTTGGACCCTTATGGTTGGCTTAAAATGGAATGTTTTACTTTGTTCAACGTTTTGAGGAAACAACCTCGGAATCAAATTTGGTCGTTCCAATAGGTTCGTATGATAATTTCATGCTTGGGTGTGTGTTGGGATAGAGTTTTGAATGATCCGGGAGCGTTTTGGTGCCTAATAGTGAAAGTTGGTTCTTGAAGGTTTTAAAAGTTCTTTAAATTTGGTTTGGAGAGAGTCTTAGTCCAATCGAGGTCCAAATAAAATTTTGAGATTAGGAATAATTCTGTAATATCATTTAAGACTTGCACGCAAAATTTGGTGTCATTCCGAGTAGTTTAAGTATATTTCATCGCATTGGAAGTGAATTGAAAAACTTGAAGTTCTTACGTTTGATTCAATTGATTTTGAGGTGTGATTCTTAGTTTTACTTTTGTTTCGGCCATTCCATGAGTTCGAGCTAGTCCGTTTATAATTCCAAATTTGTTGTATATTTGGGTTGGGCCCTGAGGGACCCGAGTGTTAATCGAACGAGGCTTAGACCAAGATAAGAATTTCGAGCAACACCAGAAGCATTAGTTCATTCATAATTGCACCAGCGCTTGGCCAACCACAGGTGGGAGCTCACGGGTGTCAGCCAAGCCTCGAAGAAGCGGCCAACGAAGGGCAAGCCAGGTTCTGCAGGTGCGGCCTATTCTACGCAGAAGTGGAGCCACAGAAGCGGGAACCCTGATGCACAAGTGGCGCCAGCCGGCCTAGAGGATTTCTGTATAAGAGGACTTTATTCCGAAGAAGCTAGGGCACAGATGCGGCCTTATGATCGGAGGTGCAAAAATAGTTGGATGCAGTGAACCTCATTTAATTCGAACATAGGCCATTTTTATCACATTTTGCTTCTGTCCTTTGGGCGATTTTAGAGCTTTCAAGAAGGGGATTTTAACCTACCTTTATGAGGTAAGTAATTTCTACTTAATGTGAGTTTCATACATAAACTATGGGTATATTTCAACATGAAAATTAGTAGAAATCGTGGGTTTATATGAAAAACCTAGGGGTTAATAATATATGAGATTTTATCACGAAAATGATTATGCAACTTAGTGAAAATTATATATTTATGTTCCTAAGGTAATAGGTACCAACTTTCTTCAAACATTTCTAGAATCTACGCATGTGGGCCCGGGGATGAATTTTAGGAATCATGCATGTTGGGTTGGGTAATCACTTTAATAGTGGGGATGAGAAATTTTGAACTTATATTGATTAATTTATGTAATTTATGACTAGTTTCGAGTCGTTTGGCATCAAATCTGGAGATTTGAACACATTTTTGAATTCGGAAGTAAGATTTGAGACAAGGTAAGTCGCTTTTCTAACCTTTAAGAGGGAATTTACCCCATAGTTGTTGGAAATCATGTATATCTATGATATGTGCGCTTTGGTTGTATGAGCATGATTTTCAGGTATAGGTTTTGATGAATGACAAACAATGAAGTCAAGTGTCAAACAACGATATGATAATCAATCAAATGGCAAGAAGCATACTGTTGACGAAATTGCATGAACGAGCCAAAGAGTTCAAGACCGAAGACCCAAGACATAGGTCGTTTGGTAGAACCAATGTAAGGACAACATTTAAGTTATCTTATCCTTTGGCTCAACATTAGGTCATCATAAACATGCATAAAACATTTTTATCATAAACATGCATCTTTGTACTAAACCAAAATGATTTGTATTTTAGTCAAAATGGTTCTTAAACATGCCTTTTAAAATCTGGACCTAAACAATCGATTATATGCTCCTTACAATCGATTGTGTTTTTCAAAATAGCAAACAATCGAATATACAGTTTTAACAATCGATTGTATTAAGACAGTGTGATCTGAAGTTTTTCAAAATAGCAAACAATCGATTGTCTACTTTTAACAATCGATTATGTTGAGACAGTATGCAACCGAAGTTATTAAACATCTAAACAATCGATTATTTTTGTCATACAATCGATTATATTCATAAACAATCGATTGTCATTTTCATACAATCGACTATATTTTGACCGTTCCCACAGAATCCTAAATTGATTTTTGAACGTTGAAAACAATCGATTATTTAGTCCATACAATCGATTGTTTAGCCTAAAATCAGGAATCTGTTTTTTGAACGTTGGTCAAACAATCGATTGTCTACTCCAAACAATCGATTGTCTGAGCACAGTATCAGGGATTTTATTTATCAATTAAGCAACGGTCAACACCACTTTTTCACCTATAAAACGAGGTCTTTTGAGCTGATTTTAAACACACAACTCCTGCATATATTGATATGCATATTGATCATTTTCAAGCATCATTTTAGAGCTTTTGTTGAGCCATTTGATAGACAACTTTGTGTTGTTCATAGAGCTTATTTTGTTTCTCTTTATCCACTCTATTGAGAGAGTATTTGTTGTAAAAGAGAGTTGTTTGAGAAGAACATATCTTCTCATTTGTCGGGTTTGCTAAGTACCCAAAGTCTTAGTAGTTGAAGTCTTGGGGTGAGGTATCCTCAAGCAAGTGAAGTCTTAAGGTGTGGTATCCTTGAGCAACTGTAACGGTTTGTTGAGCACCCGTAAGCTTAACAGTGTTAGTGGAAATCTCGAGAGAGTCTCTCGGGGACTGGACTAGCCACGGGTTGTGGTGAACCAGGATACATCGGTGCGTTCGTTCTTATTTATTTACTTATCGCACTTATTTCTTTCCTGCAATTTTTAAATTCCGCAAGTTTACGGTAATTTTTATTATAACGCTATTCACCCCCCTCTAGTGTTAAGCGTATTATCTAACAATTGGTATCAGAGCCTAACTCTCTGAAAGCCTTAACCAGTTGAGAGCAATATATATTTTTTCTGTTGAGATTATTGAACGCAGGAACGATGAATGAAGGACAATCCACCACTTGCCCTCCGTTTTTCGATGGAACGAATTACTCATATTGGAAGGAGCGAATGATAATCTTCGTCAAATCAAACAACTTTCATATATAGCAAATCATCATGCATGGTGAACAAATGACGACAAAAGTTGGGAAAGCCATGGTAAGTGAATACAACACCAAGGCAATCAATATGTTGTATAGCGCTTTAAATCAGGAAGACTATCGGAAAATTTCCCACTGCAAAACTGCCAAAGAGATGTGGGATAAGCTTGAGGTAACGTATGAAAGCACGTCTCAAAAAGCGGACAGCTCATGTGATGAATCGACTGCCCGATGCCTCATGGCCAACAAAGAAGAAGAGGTAAGTACTTCCAACTCTCACTCATTTGAAGAAATGCAAAATGCTTATAATGAATTATACAGTGAGTTTGTTAATGTTTTAAAACTCTTAAAGATTTGCAGAAAACACTTTCTTTGCAAGAACAGATTTTCAGAAAACACTTTCTTTGCAAGAAAAAGAGTTTGAAAAATTGACTTGTGAAAATGAGAAGCTGAAAGAAGAAAATAAGTGTTTTAAAAATGATAATGGTTTTCTGAAAAATAAGATTGAAGTTTTGGAAAATAATTTTTTGAAAAATGACATTGTTGATTTCAAAATTAAAATCAAGGAATTGAATGAAGTCTCTTCTATTGATAAATGTTCCAATTGTTCCTCTTGTAGTTCTTTAAAATTAGAAAACATAGAACTTAGGAACGCACTAGAAAAACGTAGTGTTGGTAGTCCTAAAATTGAAGATATTAAAAAGGATGTAAGTAATGAGGTCGGACCATCTAGGAAGAATTCTAGGAACCTCACTAATGAGTCTAAGATGAATAATTTTAGACCACCTAGACACAATTCTAGGAATTTTATAAATGAGTCTAGAATGAACAATTTTAGACCACCTAGACATGACTCTAGGAAATTCAACGCTTCTAGGGGGAACAACTTTAGATCACCAAGAACGCATTTGGCTCAACCTAGACATATGCACAATCCTAATGTTATATGTCACTATTGTAATCGGGTAGGACACATTGCACCCGTTTGTTTTGCTAAACATAGAGATTTATGTGTTGATTATGACTATTGTTATCCTAACCCCCAAGGACCCAAAAGAAGTTGGGTACCAAAAACCTATTTTTAGGTTCTTTTTGCAGGTGTGTTTGAAGACTACAATATTGTAGTGGATGCACCAAGCACGAAACCTTAATGCATTAAGGGGGAACGTCGGTTAGTTATCGTATTTTGAATAAAAACGCAATGAGTTGATATGTGCAAATAATCTATATCAGGTTTGGTTGATACATGCTTTAACAAGTTTTATTTTTGAATAACAATTAGTATCAATTGGTTTTATAATAAATTATTGATTCACGTTTTGATGATATTTTCAGTTTTAATAACAATTGCCATAGTTGAGAAAAATGATAGTTATTATTAGTATGCCATTTACTAACTTTTTATATGATCTTGTCTATAACGATTGGTATCGTCAATGGTTTAAATAACTTTTGGTATACCCTTTTTGCTAATGCCAAAAGGGGGAAGAATATGGGCGATATGCATGCTTTAATTAAGGGGGAATTATATGGGCGATATGCATGCTTTAATTAAGGCGGAATTATATTGAATTGAATTTGTTGTATGTTGAGATATAGCATCTATTTAGGGGGAATTCAATATGCATATCTTCCGTTGTTTGTCATTATCAAAAAGGGGGAAATTGTTGGAAATCATGTATATCTATGATATGTGCGCTTTGGTTGTATGAGCATGATTTTCAGGTATAGGTTTTGATGAATGAAAAACAATGAAGTCAAGTGTCAAACAACGATATGATAATGCCAAAAGGGGGAAGAATATGGGCGATATGCATGCTTTAATTAAGGGGGAATTATATGGGCGATATGCATGCTTTAATTAAGGGGGAATTATATTGAATTGAATTGGTTGTATGTTGAGATATAGCATCTATTTAGGGGGAATTCAATATGCATATCTTCCGTTCTTTATCATTATCAAAAAGGGGGAAATTGTTGGAAATCATGTATAGCTATGATATGTGCGCTTTGGTTGTATGAGCATGATTTTCAGGTATAGGTTTTGATGAATGACAAACAATGAAGTCAAGTGTCAAACAACGATATGATAATCAATCAAATGGAAAGAAGCATACTGGTGACGGAATTGCATGAACAAGCCAAAGAGTTCAAGACCGAAGACCCAAGACGTAGGTCGTTTGGTAGAACCAATGTAAGGACAACATTTAAGTTATCTTATCCTTTGGATCAACATTAGGTCATCATAAACATGCATAAAACATTTTTATCATAAACATGCATCTTTGTGCTAAACCAAAATGATTTGTATTTTAGTCAAAATGGTTTTTAGACATGTCTTTTAAAATCTGGACCTAAACAATCGATTATATGCTCCTTACAATCGATTGTGTTTTTCAAAATAGCAAACAATCGATTATACAGTTTTAATAATCGATTGTATTAAGACAGTGTGATCTGAAGTTTTTTAATATAGCAAACAATCGATTGTCTATTTTTAACAATCGATTATGTTGAGACAGTGTGCAGCCGAAGTTTTTAAACATCTAAACAATAGATTATTTTTGTCATACAATCGATTATATTCATAAACAATCGATTGTCATTTTCATACAATCGATTATATTTTGACCGTTCTCACAGAATCCTAAATTGATTTTTGAACGTTGAAAACAATCGATTATTTAGTCCATACAATCGATTGTTTAGCCTAAAATCAGGAATCTGTTTTTTGAACGTTGGTCAAGCAATCGATTGTCTACTCCAAACAATCGATTATCTGAGCACAGAATCAGGGATTTTATTTATCAATTAAGCAACGGTCAGCACCACTTTTTCACCTATAAAAAGAGGTCTTTTCAGCTGATTTTAAACACACAACTCCTGCATATATTGATATACATATTGATCATTTTCAAGCATCATTTTAGAGCTTTTGTTGAGCCATTTGATAGACAACTTTGTGTTGTTCATAGAGCTTATTTTGTTTCTCGTTATCCACTCTATTGAGAGAGTATTTGTTGTAAAAGAGAGTTGTTTGAGAAGAACATATCTTCTCATTTGTCGGGTTTGCTAAGTACCCAAAGTCTTAGTGGTTGAAGTCTTGGGGTGAGGTATCCTCAAGCAAGTGAAGTCTTAAGGTGTGGTATCCTTCAGCAACTGTAACGGTTTGTTGAGCACCCGTAAGCTTAACAGTGTTAGTGGAAATCTCGAGAGAGTCTCTCGGGGACCGGACTAGTCACGGGTTGTGGTGAACCAGGATACATCGGTGCGTTCGTTCTTATTTATTTACTTATCGCACTCATTTCTTTCCTGCAATTTTTAAATTCCGCAAGTTTATGCTAATTTTTATTATAACGCTATTCACTCCCCCTCTAGCGTTAAGCGTATTATCTAACAATGGTGAACTTAATTATTATGTGATGTTACTACTGGGGGCTACGTACGCACAAAGTGACGAGAGTGCGCACATAGCTGCTATTCCTGTTTATATCCGGGCAGTTTTAGGTTTACACCATGCTTTCTGGACACCGTTGTATGATTATAATTGTTAATTGTATCAAATGGAACTAAGTTGAGGATTTTAAAGAATTTAAAAATATTCAAGTTGAATTATTTTTATTTTGAAAAGAATCAAGAAATGATTTTGATTTACTGATAAATTTATATTTGATTGTGTCACAAGTATATTCCGCGAGCGGTGTAATTCTTTCTACTACTCTCATGGGAGTGGGCCTTTTGCCTCGGCAGGTTAATAGCTTCATTTGTGGCTTGTGTCATTCGCCCCTCGGCAATGCACATTTTACATTTATGTTGGATCGGCCAAACGTCATCGGCGAAATTTTGTGTGTTATAATAGAAATGGAAGTCCCTTATTTTAATTGGTATAAATTCATTGTTTGAGAGGTCATTTGTTTTAAATAAATGAAGTGATTTGGGTTCTTATATATGGTAAAGAACGATTCAGTCGTTTCTTGTTCTGAGTTTTAATTTTATATATCATGCTTAATTAGAATTTTATATTATCCTATTGTTTGCCTTTAGTAAGTGTCGGACTCGACTACTTGTTGCTACTTCTTCGAGGTTAGACCATATACTTACTGGTTACATATTATTCATATACTCACGCTATATTTCTCTACTTTATTGTACAAGATCTGAGGCAGGCACATTTGGTTACCAGTCTGGCTGCTGGAGCCTTCTATATGATATATATTTTTGGCTATATCGTTTCAGACAATAGAATAGTACTCTTTTCTATTCTACTAGATTGCCCACACACTTGTGAAACCAGGTCCTAGCACACACACTAGTAGACTTATTATTTTGGATTTGTTTACATGATTGCAACTTGTACTCATTTGCTTCCGTTTAATTATGTTATATTTGTAAATTTCTAAATCTCTTTTTTAACAAATGAGGAAATATTATCTTCTTAGTAATTTATTTAAACGAGAAACCACTAGTTTGATTAGTGTTGTCTTTCCTAAAAAAAGTGTTGGGTTCCATCACGGCCTAAAATAAAATTGTGTCGCAACAGCTATATCCATTTTTTAACGGACGGAGATAATGTAATAACGCGACCAGTCATTTTGAGCTCTGGTGCGTCGTTCAGCATTTTGTGGTGATGAAAAGCTTCACGTCAGGTATTATCACTAGTACACATGGACAGATTTGAATTTCGAGAAGTTCGCAGTTGAATTGGAAAGAAATTCTCATTTCGGAAACTTTAAGTTGAATGAATTGACTAAGGTTTAATTATGAATAACAAGCTCTTAATCAGGGTTTGAATGGTTTCAATAGGTTTGTATGATGATTTTGTACTTATGCATATGGCCGGATCGGGTTTTGGATGACCCAGGAGCCTTTCAGTGCCTGTTGTGAAAGTCAGTATTTTTGGATGAATTTCATAAATTAGGGTTGAATTTAATTTCAATGTTATTGATTTTCATTTGGAATTTGGAGTCTGGGAATAGCTCCGTATAGTAATTCTGGTATTAGGAGCGCGCCCGAAAGTGGATTCCGAGGTCCGTAGGTCATTTTGGAGTCATTTGGCTAAAGTTAGAAATTTGATGTTTTTGAGAAGTTTGACTGGAAGTGAACTTTTTGATATCAGGGTGTGAATCTGATTCGGAAAGTTGGAGTAAGTCCCTAATGTCAAATATCACTTGTGTGCAAAATTTGAGGTCAATTGGACGTGATTTGATAGGTTTTGGCATCGAATGAAGAAGTTTGAAGATTTAAAGTTCATCAAGTTTGAGTTGGGGAGTGATGCGTGATGTTAGCATTTTTCTATGTGAATTGAGGCCTCAAGTAGGACCGTGTTATGTTGTGGGACTGGTTTGTGTGACTGGACGGGGTCCGGGGGCCCCTAGTGTGTTTCGGGGTGGTTTCTTATCATTACGTGCTATTTTGGAACTACTATTGTTGGTGTCTGGTGTTCTTCTTCGCCAACGTGAAGGAAGTCCCACGTTCACAAAGCGCAAATTGAAGGACTATCGAGATTGGCCTTTGCAAATGTGGAAGACGAGCCACAAACATGGTGAAGGACTTGACGAACCAACGCGAACGCTCGTGGGTAGTCGCGAATTCGTAGAAGGAAATAAGGATGGGGCCTAAGGAAATTTGGCCTAAGCTAAAGGTAATGCGAACGCGGAGGGTCTAGGTAGGTAGCCATCGCAAATGCCAGCAGCAAGCTGTGAACACGAAGAAGGAATTCTGAGGCAGAAGCAGGTTGTGCTTCGCGAACACGAGGGTATTGCTGCGTTCATAAAGAAGGGTAGTGCTGGGTAGTGAGTTGTTTTAAGGACGGGATTTAGCTCCTTTTTCATTTTCTCTTGGCTTGGGCGATTCTTGGAGGATTTCAAGAGGGGAGGATTTCATCATCAGTGGAAAGGTAAGGTATCCCCACCTAGTATAAGTTAAATACATTAATTATGTATAGATTTTAACATGGAAATTAGTAGAAATTTGGGGTTTTGGTGGAAAAAACTAAAATTTGTATTTTTGGATTGTTACCACGAATTTGGGTATGAAATTGAGAGCAAATTTTATATTTGAATTCGTGAGGTTATGAGTAAAGTTTATCTTCGAAAAATTTCTGAATCAGGACGTGTGGGCCCGAGAGTAACTTTTATCGACTTTTTGATTGGGGTTAGAAATTATTATAATTTGGATTATAATGAGTAGTTGAGCATATATTAATGGATTTGTATAATTATTGGCTAGTTTTGAAGCGTCATCAATTTGAATCATCGAAGGGCGTAGAATGCCGGTTTTGGAACTTTGGAGCGAGGTTAGTCTCTTTTCTAACCTTGTAAGAGGGAATTAACACCATATGTCAAATAAGTAAATGTGTGCTCCTATTTGTGGGGGCTACGTCCGCCTGAGGTGACGATAGTTCGTGCTTAGGTAGTATTATTGTTGCGGCCAAATGCACACGCAAGTGTACGCGGTCTTCAAGTGATAAAGTGACTAAAAGTTGGATGTTGAACCCATGAGGACCTGTGATTAACTATTAACTAAATTAGACTATCCTAATTATCTATACACGAATTAAACCTAAAATTATTTGTTCTAAATTAATTAAAATAAAGACATATAAATAATGAACTTTTAGATAGAGAAAGAGCAGATTTTTATGATATCAATGTAATGAAAACGATCTAAGGTTATGGGCTATCTAACATTCCTATTGTACTCCTCAATTTAATTAACTAAGTTATCTATCTAGTTTATTGGTTGACAGGGTTAATATCACTCATAAGAATCTATCGAGTTTTTACTCGCCTATTTAAGGTAACCAAACACCTATGTGTTTATGGAGCTAGAATAAAAAAGAACGCATTTATAATTCCTGTAAATCAACCATGCAAGGCAATTAGGTATATTTCTATCTTAACCGCGAAGCTGTTCCCCGATGCCCAGTTTTAAGAACTTGCTCTACTCAATCCTATATGAAATCTAGAATTCCCACTTTCGAGTGCAACTCTAGATTCGTAGATAGTATTCAATCGGTGATCAAGCAATCAAATAATTAAGTGCAAGATTGAATAAATAAACTAATATTATAAACTAAGAAATCAAAATCACTATCTGAATCAGAATAGTCATGAAAAAGCCACAACCCTAGAATGTAGTTTAGCTCCACATAGACTGGGTAGCAAAACAACAAATCATACAAAAGAAGAAAAGAAGAAACTCGGACTCCACGCTGGCTCTGTGCTTGCGTTTTCCTCTCCAATATCTCCTTCTGCAATGTGAAAAAGGACAATTTTTCCGGGTTTGACTAGCGCGGTCTCGCTAGTGGCTGCTAGTGCCCAGTATTCTGCCTGACGAGTGTGGCCTGAGCGCGGACGCGCTATTGACGTGCATTGTTCACCCTGTACCATTTATAATTTGGAAAAATGTAAGAGGTGGAAGTTTTATTCCTTTGAGTTACCTTTCAATCTATATATTGTGAAGCCTAAATGGAGTTTTGAGCAAAACGTTAGGTGTATTTTAATAGACAATGCACAATATTGCTACTCGAGTCTTCGCTTGTTCTTAGCTATCAAAGTTGACCCATGACACGATCTCGGCTTAATTGTTTGAAGTTTTACTCAAAATTTAAAGCTCCAAATCACTAGAATTTATTCTATAGCATCTATGTAGCTCGGAATCACTCCTACAAGGCATAAAACATACAGTTAGTGCAAAATACTAGCGTAAAGATCAAACTCAATGAAAGTGCCGTAAATTAGAGTGTAATCAGAGACTAATATAGGTAATTATAGTCTATCATCAACACCTCACACTTAAACGTTGCTCGTCCTTGAGTCAACCAAAAATGTACTCTATCTATGAGCACGTAACATATTCGAAGCACACTACACCAATGTTTATGGTTGATACCAATAATTAGACTCTAGCATATGCAATAATCATACACTTCCCTTTACTTATGTCATTCTTCAAAAATATTCAAACAAAGACAATATGCTCACAACAATCCTAGCCTTAAAAATGACTCAATGTTACAATGCACTCATGACATGAACACCAAACATCTTAGAGAAGTCTAATAATGTTATCTATCCTTCGTGAAACCATGTATCATCCAAACCTAAGTGAAGAAAGTAAAATCAATCAACACATCCGAATCCCATGTTCACATATATCAATGAAAATCTCTCACCCTCACAAAAGAAGACACATGCATGCAATTGGCACGATAGGTTTGCTCATTATGTAAATCTCTACTAACGTACGTTCGCTCGATCTAAAATGAATTAGGAATTTTTATGGTTGTGATGTGGGTTAAGGGACATGTAGGATACATTTAGGAATAGTGGTTCACCCTTCTAAGAACTTTAACAAATCACATAACCAACTTTAAGCGCAAATTCTTCAATCCCAACTTCATGTTCACAACTAAAATTACTCCCAAGAATTTTCCCACTTTCTTTAAGCACTGTTTTTATTCATACCGCACTACCAAGAACAAGACAACAATTTATTGACCTATATTTTCCTTCTTTTTTTCCAGATTTTCTTTTTTTCTTTAGGTTTTTGTTTTTCAATTTTCATTAGTGGTGTATTATTTTAAAAAATAAGTGCATCCTTCTTGCTTTTATTGGTTCCACTCAAAATTCAACCCATACTTAGTCCCTTCTTACTTGTTTTAGCTCTCATTCCACAATCAAAGTGTTTTAAGACGAAAATGGATCAAAACAATGTCAATTAAGAATAAAAAGGGTATAGCCTTATAGTGTGGGTGCCAAATAAAAGTCAATAGGCTCAAAAGGGTTGACTAGGGATAAATTTTATTTGTGGTAAGCATTAAGCTAAAAAAGATCAAATGTAACAACCCGACTGGTTGTTTTACTATTTAAAACCTCGTTCCCTTAAATTAAACTTTCCATGCTTTCTTTAGCTAAATTACGACTTGCGGGGGCGATTAGTTCGGAAGTTAGGTGAGTTTTGAGTGAAAATAAAACCAATTATTTCCGTAAGGTTTTATTAAAAGGCCAACGTTAACTTCTGTCAACTTTCTTAGGAAACGGACCTGGATTCATGATTTGACGGTCCCGAAAGGTTTGTGGGAATATATTGGACCTGGGCGTATGCTCAAAATCGAATTCTGAGGCCTCTCGTCCGAGTACGAAATTTTTATGTAAAATTTTTAAATCGAAGTTTTAATGAATTAAAGAATCCAAGTATTCATTAAAAAAAACCTAAGTATTGGGTTCGGATTACGGTTTTGAAACTTGGTACAAGTCCAAAATGTCAATTAAGACCCACTCGTAAAATTTGGTGTCAATCCAAGTAGTTTAAGGGCGTTTTGACATGTTGAAAGGAAACTAAGACCATCAAATTCATTAAGTTGATTCAATTGGTTTTGGGGTTCGATTTCTCGATTTAGAGTTGTTTCAGGTGTTTTGAGGGTTTGACTAGGTCTGCCTCGTGACTTCAGACTTGTTGGCATGTTCGGGCGGGGCTCGAGAGCCTTGAGTGTCAAATGGTTGAGGTTCGAGTGAAGTTGAAAACTTAGGAAAATCCAACTTTGCTGCTTCTGTCATAACCGCTTTTGCGGCTCTTGGACCGTAGAAGTAGTCGTTTTACTGCAGAAGCAGAGCATGGGCAGCCCAGGGAAATTACAGAAGCGATTCCCTAACTGCAAAAGCGGTCCCGCACCAATGGCTTTTAGACCGCAGAAGCGGTGTCCCCATCCTAGTCAATATCCGCAAAAGCGGCCCAAAACCGCAAAAGTGGTGGCCGCAAATGCGGTATTCATTCCGCAGAATTGAAAAGAATTGGGCAGAGGGGGTTCATTTAATTCGATTCCCAAGAAATTTCTCTCACGCCTCAATCAATTTTTGGGCGGTCTTGGAACTTTCAAAGAGGGGTCTTTCAACATAACATCACAAGGTAAGTAATCCCCACTCATTTTTAGTTTAAATACATGAACATTAGATATATTTAACACTAATAATCAAGTAATAATCAAAGGTTAGATCTAGGCCTAGGATTTTGAAATCATTAAGATTTAATCACCTAGTTAGCTATGTAATGAACTAAAAATAACATATTAGTAATCCTTAGATTATAGAGAGTAATTTCCTTCAAACAAATCTCAAAAATCGGGCCCGGGGTTGAAATTTAGAAAACTTGCGGGAAAGGTTGAGAAATCATTAAATTAGTTGGTATTCAACTTTGTGAACACGTATTGAACAGTTCATGCTTTATTTAACTAGTTGGTGCTCATTCGGCTTCGAATTAAGGTTGTAGCCTATTCTTGTTATTGAAGGAACACTTCTGAGTCTCCTTTCTAATCTTGTGAGGGGGAATTTACCCCATAGGTGAGTTAAATTGATAATGTGCTCCTATTTGTGGGGGCTACGTACGCACGAGGTGACGAGAGTCCTTGCGTAGCTACTATTATACTATTGTCCATGTAGTCCAGGATCCAAAAGCATGTTAGAATTTGATTAATTGTGAACATATTGATGACTTGAATTGATTAAATCATATTAAATTTATAAATGTATTTCAAAAAGAAAGACTTAATCTTTATTTTTCTCAAATTATTAAAGAGAATTGACCTTTCTTAGATATTTTCTCCATGTTGATTATTTGATTAATTGATTATCTGGATATTTTTATTTTCTCCATGTTGACTATTTGATCGTCGTTCCTCGGCAAGTGCACATTTATTTCTGTTGGATCGGGTCGTCGCCTCTGTATGATTTGCGGATGCTTGTATTGCTGTCTGGACTCATTTGAGTCGTGTTATGCCACACTATGGCTTGAGATTATACTATTAATAATAATAAGAAATCTAAGGAAATTTTTTATGAAAGAATTATGTTTTTAATTATTTCCTCTATCTAGATTAGAAAAATGTTTATAAAATAAATCCACTGTGTAATATATTTATTAAAAATAAATAATCATTGGACTGCTAGTGAGTGTAAAAGTTGATCATCTCGTCTCTACCCCTTCGGGATTAGTCGGGACTCTCATTGCGTGCACACTATTTTTGTACTTATATTACACTTGGTGTGCATTTTGTTGCACAGGTATATGTGGCTCCAGTGGTCTGCTAGGCATAGCAGCACAGATTATTCTGGGACTAGGTGAGTTGCATCATTTGAGACGGCTGTAACTAGAATATCCCTTCCTTTCACTGTATTTACTTTCCGTCCGTAGTATTCCGGGCAGATGTTTATTTTATTTCTCTTATCAGTAGATGCCCATGCACTTGTGACATCGGTTTCTGAGATGGTTTTAAGTATTGTATTAATTGCTTAACTTTAAAATTTGATTTGATGATTTTATTCCTTAAAAGTTTCTAAATAATGAAGGAAGAATCATGTATTTCGAAAGTGTAAAAATGAGATTTTGATTAAGTAATTTATTTGTCTTGCATGACAGCAGTGTGGGCGCCTCCACGACCCTTAGTGGATATTGGGTCGTGACAACATGGTATCAGAGCACTAGGTTTCCGTCAGTCTTACGTGTCATGAGCAAGACTAGTAGAGTATCGCGGATCGGTACGGAGATGTCTATACTTATCTTCGGGAGGCCACAGGGCTATTGGGAGTACTTCCCTTCTTGATTTCCTTATCATGTGGTTCGATTTCTTTGACGCTTATGCCTTTCATTCCTTCCTACTCAATCTTACATGACGCGAGTACTTGCTAGAAATCGAGAATTTAAGGATTGTAATGGTACTGTAGATGCGGAGCGGGATGCTTCTCCTGGTATAGTTTATTGGACTATTATTGTCATCTTGTGTAAGAGTATTCTATTATTTCAACTCAGTAACAGAACTTCTAAGAGCCTTAGGCTAGGCATAGGTTTCCATGATGCTTATGAGCTAATATTCCGCAGTGTTGTTGTGACAGTAGGATGATTTCCCACGTGTTGGGGGTAGTGGATGAATTGAAGGGAAGCTTACTCATTGTGTTATCAAGGGATTTAGTATTTTATTTCCGGCAGTCAGACTAAGAATGGTCAGATGTGTGCTACTAAAAGTAATGAGACTTGGTATTTGCAAACGTGATGGAGCTTTTCTTATATGATGGAGTGTCGTGGTCCTAGTGGAATGTACTAAGTTTGTTGATGTCATAATATGTTACAATTCGCCTTTATGACAGGATATTGTGAAATAGTATTAGAGATACAACTTTCAGATATCGCATGATTCGGTTGATTAAGATCGAATCAGAATTTATAATGTTGATGGATCGATAAGGATGACTTTTAGGAAGGTTCTAAAGTTAGCGGCAATATTGGATTCAAGTCCCGCGAATATATATTTTGTTTAAAGTTACAACTGAGCAACAAGGTCTGAGGAAGGGCATGTGGAAGTGTTAGGCAATGTTTAAAAGTTCTAGAAGGCCAAGTATGAGGAGAAAGGTCGAGTGGACGATTAAAGGGATAAGTTCCACCAAAGAGGGAGAGTGGCGGGTGTTGCATATGGTCTTGGTAGTAGGATGACTATGCGCCTTAAGGATTGTTTGGAATGATCGGAGAATTTCATAGATTAGTGATTGGGGCCTACAGAGCGGACTTGAAGAATGGGCCATTATGCGGCAGAAGATTTGATATAGTGGTTAGGAGCTGCTTGATGTGAAGGAGGATGCAACATAACTCTGAATTACGACAATATTGCCGCACATTTAATTGATATTTGCGAGGGGTAAATGGACTTGTGCAACTGGAATGTGACCTTGGACTCAAGATGGTCTATTGGTATCATAGTCAATGTACCCCATGCAGTGGCAAGGGAAGATGTCGCGAGGTGATTCCCCAAGGTGGGTTATTCCCCGTGAGCAGGTTAGCGGCCGCGTGGTTGGGGAAGCTTCCGCAAGGAATTATATTGGTTGTTAAAAAAGATCGGTCGTGTGGATGTGGATGATGATTCATAATATGGAAGATGGGGATTTACAGGAAGATTTCGAGAAATTTTGATAATTTATGGCGCGAGGTTATGCCAATAAGAGGTAAAGAAGTCGGGCAAACTCATGAATTTTTAAATAATGGCTTCAATCTAAGTGGGAGAGTCCCACCTCTTATGATTGGGCTGTATGGTTAACTACGTGCGTGAATTCTGGTTATTAGCATATTGATGGATTATTTCAGCTATGAGAATAGACCATAAGTGGTAATTCGAGCAAAGGAATTGTGGGAGGCATGCTACAGTTTGGCCTTATTGACTCATGTTTGGACTTGGAAAAGATTTAGGAGTTATGTCTCGTATAGATGTAGGTTTCAAAGAAAGTGATTCCGCTGGATGCTTCGTCGAGAGGGTATTCATGTGTTATGAGATTGGTGGAGCTGATTGGACTCAGGATTGTCTATTGGTATCATAGTCAATGTACCCCATGCAGCAGCATGGGAAGATGTCGCGAGGTGATTCCCCTAGGTGGGCTATTCCCTGTGAGCAGGTTAGCGGCCGCGTGGTTAGGGAAGCTTCTGCAAGGAATTGTATTGGTTGTTAAACAAGATCGATCGTGTGGATGTGGATGATGATTCAGAATATGGAAGATGGGGATTTACAGGAAGATTTCGAGAAATTTTGATAATTTATGGCGTGAGGTTATGCCAATAAGAGGTAAAGAGGTCGGGCAAACTCATGAATTTTGAAACGATTGCTTCAATCTAAGTGGGAGAGTCCCACTGCTTATGATTGGGCCGTACGGTTAACTACTTGCATGTATTCTAGTTATTAGCATATTGATGGATTATTTTAGCTATGAGAATATACCATAAGTGGTAATTAGAGCAAAGGAATTGTGGGAGGCATGCTACGGTTGGCCTTATTAGCACATGTTCGGACTTGGAAAAGATTTAGGAGTTATGTCTCGTATAGATGCAGGTTTCAAAGAATGTGATTCCGCCGGATGCTTCGTCGAGAGGGTATTCATGTGTTATGAGATTGTTGGAGCTGATTGCATTTGGGACCAAGTCAGAGATGGTGGCTCTCAGTAATGGTCCTAGTGGATTAAATAAGGGTAAAAAGTGGTGCCTAATGATTTCAATCTTATCGGCATGGTTAAGAATCGAGGTTTTGTAGCAATTTATAAGTGGAAGCTCAGAATTCCGTGTGATGTGTTGACTTGCAGGTACAATTTCAGAGATATGAAATGCTTTGTGGGATTCGAGAAAGCGTGGTCACGTGATTCAAGGTCGCTCGGGATGAGTGCTGATGGGGTATGTCATGTGTTAAATGAAGAAGTATTATTTCTAAGGCAATCAAGGATAAAGTTGAAGGAAGTAGATTGATTAGCCATGGTTAACTTGGCATATTAGTACTGGTGATCAGTTCATCAAGCGTGACCAGTTCATGTATGTGATTTGTGGCGGTGCGTGTGATGTTTGTCGGCCGCAGTGATTGACGTTATTCGGAAGCATTCTTCTGTTATAGCCTGTTATGAGTAGGCGGATCCCGGAAGGGTTATGGTTGCTTAGACCACTACTTAAAGATTGGTATAGTCGATGGTTATGAGAACTCGCTTGTATGTTGCTATAGTTCTCCTGAAGTAACTTAAATGAAAAGTTTTAGATGAAGAGGTGTTAGACAATCAATCTTAACGGAGCTTTGATGGAAATTACGTCTATCGTATATCGGCATGTTGGGTGCAGTGAGTGGTATGGAATTTGAAGTGAGGATCAAGGTTACAGTTTGGTAATAACCATGATGTCACGAGCTCGGATAAGCAGGAAGGGAATTTCAGCGTCTTGAGTAAGTTGGTATTGTCATCAGTATCACCTGAGATCGGTGTTTTGTGAGAAAGGCTTTGCGTCCTGGTTAAGGATTCTTGATCGTTTTTCAGCGTTGGTGCAGTCGCTGGTTTGGATATGCAGACCCGTTAATTATTTCGGAAGGTTGTGGGAGGGTGTCCCACCGGAAAATTTGTGACATGTAGTCACTTAATTGATTAGAGATTTAAACAAAGTTAGAGGATTTTGGTAATATCATCAATTTGAGAAATTATGTCTTGGGGCACTTTGTTCATTGGGTTATGAGAAGAGGGAAGTTAGCATGGACCTTAAAAAGGTCATTGATCTAGTTGGGCTCGATCAGGATCGACTTGAGGTCGGTGGATGGAATTAATCGTTGAAATGAGCCTTACGACAGGCCAGCTGCTTTCATTTCTGTAATGCGCTCTTAATGGAAGAGCAGTCGCAGTGTTATATCTTGATCATCTATTTCACATAACAATATATTGCACTGTACGATTTGTGAGATGGATTGGTAACATTTAATGAGTTGAGGTTCCGCTCAGCGGTAATGTCATATGAGCAGGATGAATCTTGAGATATAAATCATGTATTGTACCTCAGTTGTTCTTGAGTTTTGTAGCATATAGTTCTATATGTGTCCTTAGGGAGTTAATTATACACCTTAGCATGTACATGACCGATATTTTGTTGAAATAAGAAATATAGCTTGATATGCATCTCCTTTATTGATTGCTCTGATTATTCAGATCAAGTTGCGCGTCGTATCAATGTGACGTCGATTCTGGTTTCCTACATGCTATTTTTGTGTTTTTTATTTCCTATCTTCTAGGGAAAGTCCGTGATAGTGTCGGCTTAGGTAATTCTTTCCAGAGTCAATTTCTAGTTTATGTTTTGTTCTAATTGGTAGCCTAGTAGCACATTCTGGTGTCCTATGAGACTATTGATTACATTCGGGGTGGCTTATTGCATGAGCAGTTCGTACTGAGTGAGACGAGATTTGTTGGATTTAAGACCAGTGCAGGTTGACTATATGAAGTATATTAGGGAGCTAAGACCATTAGATGGTTCAAGAAGAGGCAATGACTCTTGTAAGGGGTATAAAACCAATGGTTTGTTAATTCAGCAGTTGGTTATGAATTTCGGCACATCTCTTCTATCGTGTTGGTGTTGTAAAAATTAAAACAAGGCCTATGTAGGTCATGAGGTGTAATGGGAGCATCTGATTCGTTGAATATTTGGCTATGTTGATCATATAATATTTTTGTGGTCCTATGAGTAAAGTGATGCACAGCGTGAATTCAGTAGAGTTATGCAGTTACGTCTGTGTACAGCATGTAGTGATTGATACGGTGATCGTATGTTGGAAACAAGTCTGCCATACAATTCAGGATGTATGAATTGGGATCTAAGGCTTATTTGCTTGAGTAAAAAGGGATATCTTTAGGATTTATTGAGCTGATGTGCTCAACTAAGTTGTGGTAGCACGGGAAGGTGCATGAGGGGCTAAACTGTAATTTCAGGCTACTTCAGTATAGTTCTCAGCACATTCGAGGACGAACGTATGTTTAAGTGGGAGAGAATGTAACGACCCGACTGGTCATTTTACTATTTAGAAAATTGTTCCCTTAAATAAAACTTCCCATGCTTTCATTAACTAAATTACGACTTGTGGGGCCGATTAGTTTGGAAGTTAGGAGAGTTTTGAGTGAAAATAAAACTAACTATTTCTTTAAGGTTATCTTAAAAGGAAAAATTTGACTGTAGTCAACTTTCTTGGGAATTAGATCCGGATTCGTGATTTGACGGTCCTAGAAGGTCCGTGGGAAAATCTGGGACCTAGGTGGATGCTCATAATCGAATTCCGAGATCCCTAGCCCAAGTACGAAATTTTTATGTAAAATTTTTAAATCGAAGTTTTAAAGAATTAAAGAATTCAAGTATTCTTAAAAAAACCTAGGTATCAGGTTCGGATTTCAGTTCCAAAACTTGCTACAAGTCCGAAATGTCAGCTAAGACCCACACCCGTAAAATTTGGTGTCAATCCGAGTAGAATAAGGGCGTTTTGACCCGTTGAAGGAAATTAAGAACTTGAAGTTGAATAAGTTAATTCAATTGGTTTTAGGGTTCGATTCTTTGATTTAGCGTTGTTTCTGGTGTTTCGAGGGTTCGACTAGGTCCGCCTCGTGATTTCAGACTTGTCGGTATATTCGGGCGGGTCTCGGGAGGCTCGAGTATCAAATGGTCGAGGTTCCTGTGAAGTTGAAAACTCAGGAAAAACCAACTTTGTTGCTCCTATCACAACCGCTTTCGCGGCTCTTGGAACGCAGAAGCGAGACAACAGAAGCAGTTGTTTTACCGCAGAAGTGGAGCATGGGCAGCCTAGGGAAATCGTATATGCGATTCCCAGACCGAAAAAGGCAGTCCCGCACCAGCGACTTATAGATCGCATAAGGGGTTTCTCCAGCCTAGGTCATGACCACAAATAATGCCTAAAACCACAGACGCGGTGGCCGCAAATGCATTATTCCTTCCACAGAAGCGAAAAGAACTATGCAGAGGGGGGTTCATTTAATTCGAACCCCAAGCCATTTCTCTCACTTGTCATTCAATTTAAGGCAATGTTGGAGCTTTCAAAGAGGGGACTTCAACATAACATCACAAGGTAAGTAATCCCCACTCATTTTTAGTTTAAATACAGAACATTAGATAGATGTAATACTAATATTCAAGTAAAAATCAAGGGTTAGAGCTAGACCTAGGATTTTGATAAAATTAAATTTAATCACCTAATTAGCTATGTAATGAACTAAAAATCACATATTAATAATCCTTAGGTTATATAGAGTAATTTCCTTTGAAAAATCTCGGAATCCGGGCCCGGGGTCAGAATTTAGAGAACTTGCGGGAAAGGATGGGAAATTATTTTATTTGTTGGAATTCAACTTTGTGAGCACTTACTGACTAGTTCTTGCTTTATTTAACTAGTTGGTGCTCGTTCTGCTTCAAATTAAGGTTGGAGCCTATTCTTGTTATTGAAGGAATGATTCGGAGCGAAGTAAGTCTCCTTTCTAATCTTGTGGGGGGGGGGGGGGGGGGGGGGGAATTTATCCCATATATGAGTTAAATTTATTATATGCTCCTATTTTTGGGGGCTACGTACGCACGAGGGGACGAGAGTCCGTGCGTAGCTATTGTCCGGGTAGTCTAGGACCCAAAAGCATGTTATACTCTGAATAATTGTGAACCCATTGATGACTTGAATTTCTTAAATGATATTCAATTTATAAATGGATTTCAAAAAGAAATACTTAAGCTTTATTTTTCTCAAATTATTAAAAAGAATTGACCTTTCTTGGATATTTGCTCCATGTTGGTTGTTTGACTGATTGACTGTCTGCGTATGTTCATTTTGAATTTTGATGCGGGTCGTACGCCTCGACAGACAAATAGATGCATATATAGGCGTATCGTTGACCCTATGCAAGTGCACAATTATTTTTGTTGAATTGGGTCGTCACCTTGTTATGATTTGTACATGCTTATACTGCTGCTTGGACTCATTTGAGTTGTGTTATGCCACACTATGGCTCGAGATTATACTGTTAATAATAACAAGAAATCTAAGGAAATTTTTCATGAAAGAATTATGTGTTTACTTTTTCCTCTATCTAGATTAGAAATATGTTTATAAAATAAATCCACTGTTTAATATATTTATAAAAGATAAATAATCATTGGACTTCTAGTGAATGTCAAAGTTGACCATCTCGCCTCTACCCCTTCGAGATTAGGCATGACACTCATTGGGTATATGTTATTCTTATAGCCATACTATACTTGCTGTGCATTTTGTTGCACAGGTATATGTGACTTCAGTGGTCTGCTAGGCATAGCACTGGTGATGATTCTGGGACTAGGTGAGTTGCATCATTCGAGACGGCCGCAGCTAGAGTAGTCCTTTCCTTCGCACTGTATTTACTTTCCGTCCATTGTATTTCGGGCAGATATTGTATTTTATTTCTCTTATCACTAGATGATCGTGCACTTGTGACACCCGGTTCTGGGATTGTTTAAAGTATGTTATTAATTGCTAAACTTTTAAATTTGATTTGAGAATTTTATCCCTTAATAATTTCTAAATAATGAAGGAAGAATCCTGTATTTTGGAAGTGTAAAAATGAGATTTTGATTAAGTAATTTGGTTGGCTTGCCTGACAGCAGTGTGCGGCGCCACTGCGACCCGTAGTGGATTTTGGGTCGTGACATCAAAGAAAGCCTAAAATCTTTTTTCAATCTGAGCATCACCTAAAATTTCGCTTCGACTCACAAACCGGGCAAGTTCTAGACACAAGTATATTACATGGACTACACAAAAACCTCACCACACATGGCACATGACTCACTAAGGACGATCCCGTTTTGACTCTCAAAAAAATTCAAGTATTCACGGAGTCACGAGATATTAAGCATGAAGCACAAAGTGAACATAAGTCAAGAAAACGAGACATAGGCGTCACAAGACATGCTCTCGAATTAAGCAACGCATCATCAATAATTTCAACTCATAGGGAAGATACTACACATGCCAAAGCCTAAATATACTACTATCAAACAAGTCAAGGGCGCCGTAGTTTATCTCATCTTTCTTCCTCCATTTTATTCCCTAAACTATTCTAAAAGAAAAAAACTATCCGGTTCAAACTAAATCCCATGGAAAAGAACCGAGGCACAAAGAAAAACCACGAGAGATTATTAGTACCTAAAGAAAGCTAAAAGATATATTTCTATGTTTTTTGTTTAGACTTTAATCACTCAAGAAAACTGTCTAGGAGATCAATCGTCGGGAAAATTTGAAATTTTTTAATTTTTATTATATTTTTCTAATTTTTCACATTTGAAAAAAAATTTAAACTACTAAATTACTACACAACTACAAAAAAAATAATAAGCTAAACTAAAAAATATAAGGAGTTAACATTTTTACTAACATAATACTACTAATTATCTAATGGAATTATCACACCCCACACTTAAAAGTGCAATGTCCTCAATGTAGAAATAAAATAAAAATTATCAAGGATGAATGAGAAACTCCCTGAAAGGCAAAAGGTCGAAGCAATATCAGCTCACGGGATACTCAGACTCCTCCCATGGATGGTCCTTTGTGTGGGTACCTCACACTAATTCCAACCAACTAGCTCCCTTTTTCACACTTCCAATGGATTTCTTCTTATGCTCATAATCCAACAAAATAAAATAACACTACAAAATAATATAATAAGAAAAAAAATCTAAACCAAAAGAAAGTAATAAAGATGGGTTGCCTCCCAACAAACGCCTAATTTAACGTCGCGGCACGACTTGAACCACTTTTTGCCTCAACCTTGAACTTATGAATTGTACCCCTAACAGGGCATTCAATATGTGGTTATGCTACTTTGGTGGGTCTACAAAGATAAACAGGCCAAGTATTTTTAACTTTGAAGTTCTCGGCCTTTAGATGAGGAATGTAATTTTTGCTTTTTGGCATAACAAATTTAAGAATATAGATACTCTTATACTCACCCTTTGACTCCCTTATAGGCTGAGATGGCTCGATTATAATCTTACTATCTAAATACAATGTGAAAAAATTATTGGAATGAGGTCTAATACACCCTAACTCATAAATTTTACTACTATTTACATCCCCATATACACACACTCAAGTCACCCAAAGTAATATTATCTACTCCCTCATATGACTTTAGAGCACACTTCTCAATACTGGCATCCTCAAGAAATACATGGTGTAGTGATTGGTATTCTCGTTTTAGCTCCTCAATTTTGTTTGAAAATTTTTTTTCAACTTCACACAACTCATTATTAATTTTTTGGGCACTACACGCATCAACCTTTGTGCTCATATCTGCATTTAAGTTATATACAGTTAAGCAAAAATTATCAATTTAATGTGCAAGTTCATTTCTCTCCTTAGACCAATCATTCACCAACGTTGTCAGAAGACAATGTCATTTAGCATATTCACCTAATTGAGAATATACGTCCAAATATCAATCCTTACTCCATGTTCAAACTGCCCATATGTCATGCTGAGAGGCCTAGAAACACTAGCAGAAAAGTCAAATAGTTATAAAATAAAAAATATTTACAAAAAGAGAAGAAAAAATAATTTTAAAGATAAAATTAAAAGTCTAATTTAGAATAATAGTTAATTTCTAAGTCCCTGGAAACGGCACCAAAATATGTTTTGGCCAAACGCACACGCAAGTATACGTGATCGTCAAGTAATAAAGTGACTAAAAAACGGATGTCGAATCCACGAGGAATTGTGATTAACTATTAACTAAATTAGACTATTCTAATTATCTAAACAAGAATTAAACCTAGAAATATTTGTTCAAAACTAATTAAAATAACGAAATATAAATAATGAACTTTAATCAGAGAAAGACCAAATTTTTATGATATCAATGTAATGAAAACAATTTAGGGTTATGGGCTATCGAACATTCCTATTGTACTCTTCACTTGAATTGACAAACTAATTTATCTAGTTTAATGGTTGATAAGGTTAATATTGCTCATAAGAATCTGTCGAGTTGTTACTCGCCTGTTCAAGCTAACCTAACGCCAATATGTCTATGGAGTTAGAATCAACAAGAATGCATTTATAATTCCTGTAAATAAACCAAGCAAGACAATTAGGTATATATCTATCCTAAACGTGAATTTGTTCCCGGATGCCAAGGTTCAAGAACATGCTCTACTCAATTCTATATCCAATCTAGAATTTCCACTTTCGAGTTCAACTCTAGATTCGTAGATATTATTCAATTGGTCAAGCAATCAAATAATTTAGTGCATGATTGAATAAATAAACCAATATTATAAAGTAAGAAATCAAAATCAATATCTGAATAACAATAGTCATGAAAGAACCACAACACTAGAACGTGAAGTTTAGCTCCACATAGACATGGTAGGAAAACAACAAATCATATAAAGAAACATAAAAATAATACTAAGTTTGATAGAAGAAAAGATGAAACCCGACTTCCACGGTGCCTCTTTGCTTGTCCTCTCCAAAATCACCTTCTCCAATGTGAAAAGAGACACTTTTCTCGGGTTTGAATAGCGCGATCGCGCTAGTGGCTGCGCTAGTGCCTAGTATTTTGTCTGACAAGCGTGGTCTGAGCACGGTCGCGCTATTAACGCGCATTTTTCACCCTGTTCCTTTAAGAATTTGGAAAAACATAAAACATGAAATTGTATCCTTTGAGTTACCTTTCCAACCTTATATTGTGAAGCCCAAAGGGAGTTCTGAGCAAAACGTTATGTCTATTTTACAAGACAGTGCACAATATGCCTACTTGAGTCTTCGTTTCTTCTTAACTATCAAAGTTCACCCCTGAGGCGATCCTGTCATAATTCCTTCAAGTTTTACTCAAACTTTAAAGCTCCAAATCACTTGATTTCATTCCATAACATCTATGTAGCTCGGAATCACTCCTACATGGCATAAAACAAATAGTTAGTTCAAAATACTAGCGATTAACTTGATGTACTTGTAATTTTATTGACACTTTAAAAGGCTTAACTCATATCGAACTTGGTAAATAAAATTCTAAAGGGGTAAACACCACTTTCTTGACTGCTAAAAGAGAGGTTGTCATTTACTTGGGTAATTGTTTCCCTGATGAAGTCTTGATTGACAGTTTGAATGTGTGTATCTAGGTTTACCCGCGTCGCATGTATGATTCACGATCTGGACAATTCTTTTATTTATATTTGACCGCATCGCACGTATGATATATGAGGGGGGTAATAGATGCATCTATTTTTCACGCCATTCGATCCTCTAGTAGTGCACGGTTTAAATATTATGTTGAATTAGGTCGTACGACCTCGGCATGATTTGTGTATGACTTTCTTGATTGTTTTTGGAATTATTGATAGTTGATGTGGCCTCATTGACCGGGGATGTAAATTTTTAAAAGGTGAAAAAATAAGTTTGAAGATTTTGATCAACAAAATAATTTTTTACCTGCCTCATGGTTATTGATTTTGCAGTCGCCTTATAAAAATCATGATTTTCACATTATTGGTATTATATTATTGGACCACTAGTAAGTGTCGAAGTCGACCTCTCGTCACTACTGTTTTGAGGTTAGGCTGGATACTTACTGGGTAAGTGTTGCTTTTGTACTCATACTACACTTGTTGAGCATTTTTGTTGCACATACACATGTATGTCTAGTGGCCTTGTAGGGCGCATATCGGCATGGTTAATACGGAGACTTGGGTGAGATGCATCTCTCAAGACGACCCGTAGCAGCTGAGTCTCCTTCAAAGTATTATATTTTATTTTCTATCCAATTTGTATTCTGGACAGTTATTGTATTACATTTTTTAAATTCCAAAAATTTTCTCATGCACTTGTGACACCGGGTTCTAGGATTACTATGAATTATTCAGTATTTAAATTTTTTAAAAACTTATTACTCAATAAAGTTCATTTATTTATTGTTCAATGTCTTGCACCATCATGATCTTTAATGGATTTTGGGTCGTGACTCTATGTATCAAAGTGCTAGGTTCACTTAGGTATCATGAGTCATAAACAAGTCTAGTAGAGTCTTGTGGATTGGTACGGAGACGTCTGTATTTATCTTCGAGAGGCTACAGGGCTGTTAGGAGCATTTCCTTTCTTGATTCGTTATCGTGCGGTTTGATTCCTTTGAGGCTCATGCCTTTGTTTCTTTTCTACTAAATATTATTCGATGTGAAGCGCTTAGTATAAATCGGGTGTTGAGGAATTGTGATTGTATCACATATGTGGTGCAAGATGTTTCTCGTTACGTATTTATTTGCCAATTATCGTCGCCATGCGAAAGGATATTTCGTCATTTTTTCTCAGTAGATGTACTTCGCAGAGCTTTGAGGTTATGCATAGGTTGTTATAATGCTTGTGAGTTGTTATCACGTAATATTGATGTGATGGTAGGATACTCGCCTATGTGTTCTGGCAGTGCATGATTTGAAAAGAGGTGTACTCACTGCATGATTAAGAAATTTGGTATTTTATTTCCGGCGGAGAAAAGACAATCGAGACTATAAATGCTCAAGGTTGGGTTGATGGAGTAACGAGACTTGGTATTCTCAAGCGTGGTAGAATTTTCATCTGTGTTGTGGTGTCGTCGTCATTGATTGAATGTGTTAAGTTTGTTGGTGTTATGACCTTCTACAATTTTCCTTTAGGGCAGGATATCATGAGATATTATTGGAGAAGCGGCTGTCAGAGATCTTGGGTTGTGGCGGTTTAGGATTGAATCGGTATTTCTAATGTTGACGGCTCGAAAAGGAGGATCTTCAGAAAGGGTTGAAGTTAGTAGCAGTCTATTAGTTCAAGTGCTACAGAGATAGATATTGATTTAAGGTAACAACTGAGCAGTAAAGGATGAGGAAGGATATGTGGGATGTGTCAGGCGGCGGTTAAATTTTTAGAAGACCAGGTGTAAGAAGAGGAAGTCGAGTAGTTGCTTAAAGAAGAGGGTTTAATCATAGTCGGAAAGTGACAGAGTAGCATATGGGTTCAGTGGTAGAATAACTACACACCTTGAGGAAAGGTTTAGAGTGATTTGGGACTTTTAGTGGATGGTGATTGGGCCCATGGGCTTAATTTGAAATATTGGCTATTATATTGCAAGAGATTGGATGCAATAGAAAGGAGTTTCTTGGTATGAAGAAGGATGCGATATAACTTTGAATTGGAAGATTTAGTTTCACATTTATTTGATGTTCATAAGGAGCACACGGATGGGTACAGCTGGTGAATGAGAACGAGATCAGGATGGCTTATTGATGTCGTAGTGATTGTACCCCGTGCAACAACATTGGAAGATGTCAGCATGTAATTTTCACAGGTGAGTTATCTCTTGTGAGTAGGTCAGCGGTCGTATGATTGGCGAAGCTTCTGCGAAGTATTTTACTGACTATCTAGTAATAGGTCGAATGTGTGAATGTTGCGAGAGATTTAGAGTGTTCATGAAATACTAACTGAAGGATTTCGAGGACTCTATCGGGTTGGTTGTGCAATATCGTGTAAATAAAAGATAAGAAATATTTTTGGGCTCCAGAGTTATCTAATAAGTGGCTCTAAGCTAAGTGGAAGAGTCCTACCGCCTACGATTGGGTTACATGGTTATCTACTTGAGAGGTTTCGGGTTTCGACGTACTGGTGAATAATTACAGCTAAGTCAAAAGAACATAAGTGCTAATTTGAGCAAAGTAACTGATAAATGTGTCCTATAGTTGGCCTTATTGACTCATATTCAGGCTTTGGGAGGATTCAGGATTTATGCTTCGTACAGAGGTTATTTACAAGGGAAGTGATTAAGTTGGGTGTTTCATTGAGACGGGTGTTCATGTGCCAGCAGAGCCTTGGAGTTGATTATATTAGGGACCAAGCTAGAGTGTGTGACTCTCAACAACAGTCCTAGGGAATTCAAAGGTTAAAATGTAGTTCCTAAGGATTTCAAGCCTTCCGTATGGTTAAGAATCAAGCTTTTGCGGTAGATTATGATAAGAGGCTCAAACTGTTCTACGATAACTTTGACTTGCAGTGTGGAATTTGAAGGAATGAAAGAAAATTACATTGGATTCATAGAGGAATAATTAGAATGGGTGTATCAGTTGAAGATGCGAACCTGCGTGCAAGGAGGGCATAAAACGATTCATGGGTTTGGAGACAATGTGGTCTCATGGAATTTGGAAATATCCACGTATTTTAGCCTGTTATGTGTAGGCGGATTGTAGAAGAACTATGGTGGTTTAGACCATTACATCAGGAATTGCATGTTCTATGGTTGTGAGAATTCACTCGCGTGTTGCTATGGTTCTTCTGAAATGAGTTAAGTAAAAATTTTCTACGTGATGAAGTGTTCACCCTATTAGTGGTTCAGGAGATATGATGAAATTCTTATACTATTACATATTGGCATGTTAGGTGCAGTAAGCGGTATAAGATCTGAAAGTTAGGATCAAGGTTACGGTTCGGTGTTGACAAGGATGTCACAAGCTCGAATGAGCAGGAAAGGGATTTGAATGTTTAGAGTAAGCTGGTATTGTCTTCAACGTCAACTAAGATTGATGTTTTATGAAAGAGGCTTTACATCCAGGTTATGGAGTCTTGATTTTATTTGCAACATTAGTGCAACTGGTGACATGGATGTGCAGAATTGTTACCTAGTATGGGAGGCCGTGGAAGCATACTTCACAGGAAGATTATACAAGTGTGACATTGTAGTCACTCGATTGATTGAAGGTTTACACCAAATATGAAGAATGTGGTAATATCACTTATTTGAGAATTTATTCCTGGAGGGCGCTCGATTTATTTGGTTGTGGACTGTTGAAGTTTGTTTCGGTTATGATGGTTATTCTTTTGTATTATGGGGGAAAATGGGGTTATTATGGACCTTTAAAAGGTTATTATCCTAGTACGGTGTGATCAGAATAGGCTTGAGGTCTGTGAATGGACTAAAATATGAATACGGGCTATAACAGGCCATATGTGTTCATTTTAGCATAGCACTCCTCATGGAGGAGTATTGGGACGTTGGTTGTTATTTCATAATCGGTTATTTCATGTAATACTATATTATGTCGTGTGAGTTGTGTAATGGCTTGTTAATTTTCTTAGGTCTTGAGGTTTCGTGTAGCGATTGTGTTATGTGAGCTGAGATGTCTCTTGAGATACAGATCATACCCGCACCTCAATTGTGCTTGAGCATATGGCGTTGTCTGTCTCCCCACGGATGGTATTATGCACTTAGCGTGCTTGTGGCCGATATTTGGTATTTTGTAGTAATGAGCAATTTAGCTCGGTAAGTGCCTCTTTGAAATTGGATGAACTGATTGGAAATCTTACTGCCTATGAATTAAAAAGGCAAACAATGAAGATGGACGCTCCAAAAAAAGAAAGAAGTCTGGCTCTCAAAATATCAGAAGGATCAGATCTTTAAGATGATGAAATGGCTTTGATAACCAGAGATTTCAAGGAATATCTTATGAGAGGAAAGGGTCCTTCAAAAGGAACAACGTTAAACAAACCTAGGTCTCCTGAGAAATAAACCAATAAGGGGTGTTACAAGTGTGGGAAGACTGATCACCACATCAGAAACTGCCCTCAATGGAAGATTGAACGGAAGAAGGAAAGAGCAGATAGAAGAAACAGGAAGAAGGAACAGGTTCAACCAAGAAGGAACAAAGGATCAACTAAAGCTATGGTTGCTGCATGGGGAGACACTTCATATGAGAACTCAGAAAATGAAGCTGAAGATGAGCAAGCTCTTATGGACATCGGAGAATCAGAAGATGTACAGGAGCTAAGTATTCCACATTTTAAAGAAAATATTAAGTTCTTTTCTAAAGAAAAATTGGTTGATCTACTGATGGACTTCATAGATGAGTCTGAAATAATAAACAGTGAGAAGGATGTTCTATCTAGCGTGTTATATTAGAATAAAAAATGTAAAAGGTTAGAGTCTAGGGCTGATGAGAGTGACAACACAAATACTGAGTTGAAGAACCAGGTTCATACACTGGAAAATAAGATCCTAGAACTTAGATCTGTAAATATTAAACTGAAATTAGGGACAGGAAAGAAAAAGGTTGATCAATCATTTCTCACTCTAGAAGAAAATCTAGGAAAAATGAAAGATGAATTGTACAAGAAAGATGAATTAATTAAAGTCCTAAAAGAAGATTTAGTAAAGGTAAAGCATGAACTATATAGAACATGCAGCTGGAACAAGGCTTCCGATGTACTCTTTTCAATGCAAGAACATCATAGTAGAAATAAGAGAGGAGTTGGATTTGGGACGCAAGCTCCAAAATGGGATCCCAAAAACAAGTATCTCGCACTTCCTGAGAATAAGATCTGCACACACTGTGGTAACACTGGCCATTACAAAAATGAATGTAATGCAAGAGAAAACACCAGTCAAAAGAACAAATTCCTTTGTTCAAGAAAAACACAAACTACCTGGTTAGGCAAAGAAAAATCTAATTCATCCTTTTGCCCATAGAAAAGGACCCAAACTAGTTTGGGTTCCTAAAACTAACCCATGATTTATTTTTGCAGGTACAAATGAAGGGGAGTAGCCAAATATGGTACATGGGTAGTGGTTGCTCAAAACATATGACTAGTAACAAGGACCTGTTCCTTTCACTTGAGAACCTAAAAGGAGGTAATGTCTCCTTCAGAAATGGAAAGAAAGGTGAGATCATTGGTTTTGTAAAGGTAGGAAAGATAGATTCTCATTCCATTGAGAATGTCTTCTTGAAAGATGGCCTAAAATATATCAACATAAGTGTGTCACAATTGTGTGACAGAGGTAACCTTGTGCTTTCACTTCCACAAAATATTTTGTGATCAAGATTATTTTGCAGGGAAGGAGAGTTAACCATATTTACATGGCCAACTTGAGCACTAAGATGCAGGCTTCATACTCGGTCATATTGTTGGTGCACGGGAACCTGTGTTTGGTAGATACCGGGTAATGTTTGCCGGTTTTTGATACTAGGACAGCTCCTATGCCAACTCATTTGAAATTTGGTGCTCCGTCGAAAAATATTGTCCAACCATTATAGGATTCTGATATATCCTCTCCTATGAAAGATACCTCTTCATCGGGAAAATACGTCTTTAGATGCTCATATTCTCTACCCACGGGATTCTCGGCAAGATGATCTGCCAAGGCTTGTCATTTGATTTCCTTCTGAGTGACGTAAACAATGTCAAATTCACTTAGCGGGATTTGCCACTTGGCGAGCTTGCCAGTGGGCATGGGCTTCTAGAAATTATTCTTCAGTGGATCTATTCTTGATATGAGATAAGTGGTATAAGCGCAAAAATAATGCCTCAAACTTCTGAGCTACCCAAGTCAGAGCACAACAGGTTCGCTCTAATAGAGAATACCGGGCCTCTTACGGGGTGAACTTCTTACTGAGATAGTAGATGGCTAGCTCCTTTCTCCCCATTTCATTGTGTTGCCCCAGAACAAAACCGAATGCTCCATCCAAATCATTTAAACACGTGTGCAAGAATATAAATCATGTCCTAATTTGAGTGCCTCGTCATGCCCGAGATACGCGTAGCAACAAGTTAATTTGGAGAACTTATAATGCTAAATGCCTTATTTTATTGATAAAAATAATATGAATCCCAAAACGATACTAAATAATAGAAAGTAAAATATCACTAATGTGTCATACCTCCTTTTTCACTACATCCGCAAGGGCGTAAATGAGTTTTTCCACTTAAAAGACAATCAGAACGGGATTTTTTATTAATATTTTAGAGTCGCTACTTGGGAGATTAATGGTGTCCAAAGTCACCGGTGAAATCCCGAATAGAGGAAAATATGACTCTGTTAACAGTCCGCGAACCAGAAATTCGAGTAAGGAATTCATTTAACCCGAAAGAAGGTATTAGGAATTCCGAGTCCCGTGGTTCTAGCACAGATTTAGCTTAATTATCTAATTTTATTAGATGATGAGCCTATGTACCGATTATAACTTTTAACCGCTTTTCATTTAATTTTTATAAAGAAAGTTGAACGTCTTTTAAAATGTGTCTTTGGTTACTTTATTCAACATTTTGGGATTTGATTTGGGTCACATGAAACGCACACCCGAGTTTAGGAAAGTGACTTATAAAATCACGCCTAAAAATACTAACACGTTATTATCTTTTGGGAAGGCCGTATAATTCGCTAAGCGGCCCATCCTGAATTCTAAATATTTTAATATAATCATTTATTGAGGGCCCCGCAATTTATGTGTTTTGTCTTGCGAGGCTCATCTCACTTGTTTTAAACGATATCCTAAAGAAAGCTACACTTTTCTACTTAATTTGTCTCTAACAGATTAAATAAATCCTAACTAATTATTAAGCATTACATCCATAAACTCTAGGTAGCTCGCGTAAAGGGGTTATATTCTAGGTCCAGCACAACATGAACCAATCGCGAACATGGCTCAGCCCCAAACGAATGTGCAGATCTGACCCAGGCCTGGGCCATTCATTTTTGCCTTGAAACCTGCTTGAAAGTGGATTGTCGAGCCCCAACAAGGTTTTAATTCACTTAGACCCAATGCCCAATGAAATTGTTTCAAACTATTATAATCAAGGTGATAATGAATGACTTAATTCTAATTTCTTGCCTAATTTTACAAGCTAAATGTATGACGGCTTTATGTAGGTGCATTAACCATACCAAACCATTTATTATCTAAGCCTCAAGAATGACATGAAGAACCCACTTCTAGTTCATCTAACAATTATATCCGGAGCAAGTAATCAAGTGGAATTGGTTAAATTGTGAACTAACACAGACAATTATATAAAAACTTAACTAATTGAAGTGATCAGCTGTTATGTCATTCATTGAACTAACCATATCTTGTCATGTATGGTACTCCTATTGTCATTTTAAATCAGGAAACTAAACAGCTAAGTATCACAATTAAAACCTGAGTCACGTATACGGTCCAGTAGAAATGCATGACCATATAATCAACAGTCCAAAGGTTCTTTAATTTAATTTCAAGACAATATTTCAGAAGTCCTAATTCATACCAATAAATATTGAAATTTACAGCTCCAGGCTACTCTAATAGCAAAATACAGAAATGTGATGCTTCTCATTTGATTGCATAATTGTTCAAATACACTGAATGAAACTTCAGAACATCAGAGACAATGAGATACCTGGAATTCGACAACAAAATGAGGAAAGGAGAGATCAGTAGCAACTCAAACACAACAGATCAATGGACAATCAATCAGAGACAAATGCACAGCCTAGGAAACCGAATCACAACCAAGAAAAAGTTTAAAATCAGACAAAAACGAGATATCAACAACAAATCACTCGAATGCACCCAAATGTGCTTGAAAATGTACTAGAATACTTCACAGAAATACAGCGCTCAGTCTAATCCAAAACTGACTCGATTGAACTCCATCCACTCGAAATCAAACCAAGACCATTTCTGAATTTCAACTACCAGAAATCGAGCTAAGGAATGCGAATCAACCACCAAAATTTACAATTACCCTAAGAAATGGAATACAATTGTATTTTTGATTTTCTATGACTTAAATTATTTTTGGCTTTTTTAATTTTGAATATCTGATTTTAGAGCAGAAAAATAGAGAGAATACTTTTTTGGGGGAACTTTTAGGCTCTAAAAATTTGTGTGTTAAGGCATGGGAAAGCCCCTTTTATAGGAAAAGATGAGGCTCTATTAGGTTTTGGACTCTACAAATCAATCTTTCTTTTATTTATTCACTTAGTCCCTTATTTTTTGACTTTTCTCACAAGTTAATACCTTACAATTACTGAAAACCTACACTTGAGCCTTATTCTAGAGGATTGTAGGGCCTTCTATTCTAACCTACAACTTTCTATCCTATTTAACTGCCCAAAATACCCTTGAATAACTCTGAAATTACTAACCAACCCTATACCTTTTCAACCTTGGCCAAAGAACTGTGGTTAAACCAGTCATTCAGCGACTCAATCAGCTAAAACCAGGTTCAAGTTCAAATCTCAAATCAAAACTAACTGCTGAAGTTAAAATTACCAATTACTATCACAATAAGACTAACTAATCACTTTGACCATATCATCAATATGAATCTAACATACTAACCACAATTTAAACGAACCAAATTAGGCTAATCAGTCAATCCAAAAATTACCTATCAGGACACAGAACTGATTTCAAAGATGCAAATAGAAACGCTAGACAATTACTTGAACTCGTAACAAAAATAAAAAGAATTTAATTGTTAATTACCACATAATGAATTATGATGGAAATTCAACGAGGAAAAAGAACAACACATGAATCAGAATGGAGTTGAGACTAGAACTAATCAGTAGGCGTAACATATACTTAGTATGATCGAATTTGAACAAAATACAGGATTAAACCACGTACGGTAGGGCGGCATGATTTCCGCCGTGATTTCCGGCAGCAGAGAACGGCGGGGGTAGGGCGTCGTTAGGGTAGGTCGATAACGTTACAGGGGAAGGGGTGGGCGTACGAGGAAGAGGGTTTATGTTATTAGGGTTTAATAATATTTTTGACAGTTTTATGTAAAAGTGACAATTAATTAGGGCCGTTGGATTAGATAAGATCAATGGCCAAGATTGATAGACGCCCCAAAACGACGTCGTTTAGGGAAATCTCAGAACCAGACGGGTTTGGGCCATATTTGGGTGGGTTTTGCTTGATTTGGGCCAGGCATATATTAACTAGGATTGCCAAATTTGGCATCTTACTAAGCCTTTCCTCTTTTTATTTGTTTTCTCTTATTTTGTTTTTGTTTTCATTTTTGAATTTATTTTTATGTTTTTATGATTTTATTAAAAATGCAAAAAATTAAATACAGACGGAATATATTTTCAAATTTAAACTAATTAATTCCAAAATTATTTAAAATCTATTTCATGGCAAATTCACAATTAACAATTAAAAATGCAAATGCCGTGTATTTTTGTATTTTTCACTAATTAAAATGCACAGATAAAATGCAACAATTATCAGAAAATCACACAAAAATTCATAAAATTTGTAAAATAATAAAAAAAATTATTTTGTTTGAATTTTTGGGAATAATTCATATATAGGGCAAACACCACGTGCTCACAGCTGCCCTTCTTTTCGCGGAAATACGAAAAGTTTGTGCAAAGATAAGTGAGCAAATACGTAGGATTTTTGCCCGTTTGAATATTATGTGTAAAGAATTTTTGAAAGAATTGACCACACCATGCTTCAGAGGCTGCCTACATATTGTGGCTAAACAGGAATCAGGTCAGTGTAGTTCGGGAATGTCTAGCAGCAGGGACTATAAGGAGTTTATGATTTCACTGCTACAACTTATACTGCTTCCTGACCTCTCTTATTATACCATGTCAAAAATAAAAAGAAGTTATGCTAATCTATGTCCTATAAATTACAAATGTTCTATCTAAATTCTTCAAACTTGTTCTTATACTTCCTTTTGCCTTGTTGTCTTGTGTTTTCTTCTTGCCTTATTGTCTTGTGTTCTCTTGTTGTCTTGTTGTCTTGTGTTATTCTAGTGAAATCCACTTTCCACTCCGAATGGTAAACTGAGATGTTGTCCCTTCTATTCAAACAGTTGAACTTGAATGTATACCTCTACTATACGGGCGGCCTCCGGACATCAAAACTAGAACTGTATTCCGTTGTTCTCCAAGCGGGCTCCTGATTTCACAAAAATAAACCAAACAAAGAAAACTTTCTGTCCCAGTTTTTCATCAGATATTAATATAAATTAAGACGAAAAGTTGAATTTTAATACCTCTATTCTCCAGGAGAGATCCTTACTTCAAAACTTGAACTGTATTCCTCTGTTCTCCAGGCGGGCATCCTGACTTCAAAATAGAAAAAACAAAGAAACCTTTCTGCCCCAGTTTGGAAAATTGGGTGTTACTTTACCAGATATTAACAAGAATTTGAAAAATAAAGCATGAATTGTAATACCTCTGTTCTCCAGGCGGGCTCTTGACTTCAAAGCTTGAAATGTATTTCTCTATTCTCCAGGCGGTGTCCTGACTACTGAAATTCGAAATGCATGTCTCTATTCTCCAGGCGGACTCCTAACTTCTGAAACTTGATTTGTAGACCTCCATTCTCCAGGCGGGCTCCTAACTTCAAAAAATAGAAAAAACAAAGAATTTGAAAGCTAAAACTTAAATTGTACCCCCTTGTTCTTCAGGTGGGCTCGTGACTGCTGCGCTTGAAATATATTCCCTACTCTTTAGGCGGGCTCCTGACTGCCAATTTGAAATGGATTCCCTGCTCTCCAGACTTGCTCCTAACTTCACAAAATAGACAAAACAAATAATTTGAAAGCTGAAACTTAAATTGCACTCCTCTGTTCTCTAGGCGGGCTCCTGACTTCTGCATTTGAAATGTATTCGGTGCTATTCAGGCGGGCTCCTAACTTCACAAAATAGACAAAACAAAGTATCTGAAAGCAAAAACTTAATTGTACTCCCTTGCTCTCCTGGCGGGCTCCTAACTTATGTGCTTGAATATATTCCGATGATATCCAGGAGGGCTCCTAACTTAAAACTTGAAATGTATTCCCATGCTACCCAGGCACGCTCCTGACTTCAAAATAGAAAAGAAAAAGAATTTGAAAGCTAAAACTTAAATTGTAGTCCTTTGTTCTTCAGGCGGGCTCCCGACTGCTGTGCTTGAATGTTTTCCCATGCTCTCCTGGCGGGCTCCTAACTGCAAAACAGAAAAAATAGAGAATTTGACAATTAAGACTTAAATTGTACTCCCTTATTCTCCAGGCGGGCTCTTGACTGTTGCATTAGATTGTGTTCCCATGCTCTCCAAGCAAGCTCCTGACTTCAAACTTGAAAGTACTCCCATGTTATCCATACGGGCTCCTGACATCAACAAAACATACGAAAACAAGGAAAGTTTTCTGCCCCAGTTTGGTAGCTGGGCATATAGGTGAGTGTTACTGAATCATATACAATTTATTATAAGAATTTAAAAGCTAACTCATACTATCTAGGGAGGTCCTTACAACTCCTAACGATTACGAGCCTATGGTATTATTCTCACTACATCAAATTATCTACGAGGATTTTTTAACTATGTCCTATTTTCCAGGAAGGTCCTAACGACTTCTAACAATTATGAACTCAAGGAATTACTCTAATTACCTCATGCTATCTACAAGGAATTTTATACTACCTCCTATTATCCAGGAAGGTCCTGACAACTCCTAACAATACAAACCTAAGGTATTACTCTCACCACATCATGTTATCTACAAGGGTTTTTAAACTACATCCTATTATCCAGGAAGGTCCTGACGTTTTCTCACAATTGTGAACCTAAGGCATTACTCTCATTACCTCATGCTATCTATAAGGATTTTGAACTACCTCCTATTATCCAGGAAGGTTCTGATAACTCGTAACTATTACAAACCTAAGGTATTACTTCTCACTACATCATCTTATCTACAAGGATTTTGAACTACGTCCTATTATCTAGGACTATTCTTGTATTTTAATCATACCACACTTTGCAGTCAAACCTAATTACTTCTTGTTCTTTCCCTCATTGAGAGTTTCTCCGGAGCAATCGACTTTTCCTGCCCCTATTTTAATCAAAGGAAATTTTTTTAATTTAAAATGGTTGTTCGTTGATGGAATTCTTGTTGAAAATCCTTCCACTGCATTATTTTATTTTGACTCGCTTCCCCGAACTGGCCCTAAACCGGTAGACCTTCTGACCGACTTTCAAATTCGCCAACTTTTACAGTTGTTTCACACCTATGACCCCCTTTCTGAACTTTTACATTTTCCATGACTTTCCCCAATCATTCCACCAATGAAACTTCCGGTGACTCCTCATACTCCACTTTACATCATGTTGTTGCTAACATGCTCTGACAACATTATGATTTACCATTTTCAGAAGCTGGTAGCGAGCTTTGAAGTCTTTTCTACTTGCATTGAAAAAACAGACATTGAGCATATTAGAAAGATAAAACCCCCCAAAAGAAAATGAAATGCAATGATTTTATGAGTTAAGGATAAGAAGAATCCAAAATCGGATGATTGCTAAAAGAGAAGGAAAAGAAACTAATCTGACTGGAATAGCTGACGTCAATGGTCATGACATGCACTCCGGACTAATCGGCCCAATCTGTCCAACTAAACAGCTCTTGGTCTCCACACTTTGTTGCCTCTGAATTTCCATCACTGGATTACTTTACCCAAACCATAGCCTTGTTCATCATGCTGTGCCTCGAAATAGTTTTCCACAAGCATACCTTTCTCATTTGTTTATTTCATAACTCACTTTCGCCTCAAGGTTCCCGTGAGGGTTTTCACCAATAAGACTCTCTCATTTCAATTTCTCTCAACTCACATCGCTGTACGGTGCCTATGGAGGTTTTCACCAATAAGAGTCTCTCATTTTTATTTCTCTCATCTCCCATCGCCTTACGATGTCCGTGAGGGTTTTCACCAGTAAGACTCTCTCATTTTTTATTTTTCCTGCTTGAATCGGAGTGTTGCCCCATACATGAATTACCTTTATCAGCTTGACTTGGCATTTCTCAAATACTGATAAGAAGGCCTTTCTTTGGATCATAATGTAGGCTTTTGGATGTATTAGAAAGAAAGGGTATAAAAAGCTCAAAATAATTCAACATGGGTTAACAATTACAACTTTCCGAATCCAATCCTTCACAACAATCACAATGTTTTCCCCAGTTTCTTGCTTGGGAACTTTTGGATTTTTATTTTGGTTTGACTGAACCTCAGAGAGGCTGCCTACATACCCTTTCGGGATAAAGTCAAATGTAGTTCACGTCATAGAGACTATGTTGTTATGTTTTTTCCCTTTTCTGTTTTTCTTTTCCTTTCTTTTCTTTTCTTTCTTCTTTTCACTTTTAATTTTCTTCTTCTTTTCTTTACTTTCTTTTCTTCCTTTCTTTTCACTTTCTTTTCTTTTTTTTTCTTTTCATTTTCTTTTCTTCCGCACTCGCATTTCTTATTGGTACCATTGATTCAAAAAGAGGAATATGAAAGAAAATAAGTGAAGCTCAAAGGGGATGACAAGGGATAAAAGTATTTAGATAGCAGAACAAAACGCCTTCGTCATTTCAATCTATAAAATATGCCAAATACAAAATAAGTACAATTAAAACAAAGAAATCATACAGAGTACCTCTTGACCATATCGGAGTTTATGACCATTTGTAAACATTTTCCTTCCACGTCTGTTAGATATATTACACCACTAGACACCACTCTGGTTACACCAAATGACCCCTACCCGTTTGGAGTAAATTTTCCTTTTACTTCAGCCCTTATGAGGCAAGATACGTCTTAGCACTAACTGTCCGACTTCAAACTTCCTCGGACGCATTTTCTTGTTGTGCACTCTTGCCATTTTTGTTGGTACAATTGGCCATGCCACTGATACTAATCTCTTTTCATTAATCAATCTCAAATTTTCAAAGCGGGTGAAATCGTCATCATGTTCCAACTCATTATCACACTCAACTTCTTGTATTATTACTTCATGATAAGATCGTCTTTCAAGATTGGGCCGAGGATTACTCATGCATGTCATGTTATTGATATCAACATAAAAAGATTTGTACAGAGAAGAAAGACAAAATGAACCAGAATTAAGAATGAAGAAAGAAATACAATTGCATTTCATTGAAGGAAAAGATAACAACATTTTAATTCATCCAAATGGACGGAACATTGTATCTGTACTATAGACCTTGGAATAACCTAGAGAGTTTAACTAAAAACAAGAACCACTACCAAAACTTCCAACCATTGACTTTTTTCTGTAGTCAGGCGAATTGCGCATTTGCCTAGCTTTCCCCTTCCTTTTGCTTCAATCGTGTTTAATTTAGTGAATAACCTTTTGAACCCATTTCCCACATCTCCATCTGCACCACTTAATGACCTAAGAACCTTTGATGATAGCGGCTTGTTATCTACCCCTTTCAACTGAATAACCACATTCTCACTGGTTGGCTTTTCATTCAAATTGGTTTTGCTAGAATTGATCATCTTTACCATCTACGAAGGTTTCTTTGTATTTCCTCCCTTATTCATCAATTCAATCAGATGAGCCTCGTGGTGATCTGATAGCAGATTCTAATTGATATTTGGTGCCCCTGGGGCCTTAACCTCAATCTAGCGAGTGTCGATGAGCTCTTCCACAACCATTTTCAATTTCCAGCATTTTTCAGTATCATGCCCGAGGGCTCCCGAAGAATACTCACAACTCAATGACTGATCCAGATTTCTAGGAAGGGGATTTGGATATTTGGTCTCAATAGGGATCAACAGGCCCACCTACCTCAATTTGAGTAAAAGACTAGTATATGATTACGCCAGCGGAGTGAATGTTCTCTACTTCTACAGCCTCTCATTCTTGAAAGCTTGATTGCCACAAAAACCGAACCCTAGAGGATTTCTGTAGGCCCTCAGTGGTGGATATGTGTTTGTGGAGGAGGGTATGAGTTTTGGGTAGCCGGTGCATGCCATTGCGCATGAGCTGAAGGCTGGGTATAAGCTTGAGCATGGTGAACGGAGAAAAGTGGCTCGGATGGTTAGTAGTAGGGTTATGGAGGGCCATATGGGGTGTATGAGTAATTTGGGTGGTGGGGTCTGGGTTGGTAGTAGTGGGGTGAAGGGCTTCTAGACAATGACCATGCTTCGAATTCGACAGTTACAACCTCTTCTTTCATTTTCTTTCAAAGCACACCAATAGTGCCGCTTTGGATGGCCTACATGGTTGCATTAATTACTGAATAGCTCATGATTTTATTGAAATTCAAACCTTCATCGACCATAGCTCCCATCTTCACCACTTCGTTAAAAGATTTACCAATTGCCGTTACCAGGTGACCAAAGTAGGTTTGCTCCAAAGTTTGCAAAAAGTAATCTACCATTTCACATTCCCTCATTGGGGGGTCAACCTTTGCAGCCTACTCTCTCCAGCGGAACCCGTATTCCCTTAAGCTTTCCCCGGGTTTCTTCTCAATTTTTATCAACGACAGCCAGTCTGGGACGAGCTCAAGTTTATATTGGAAGTGACTGGCAAATGCTTGTGCTAGGTCATCCCATGTATACCACATGCTAGGATCTTGGCTCATATAATATTCTAGTGCACACCCATTCTAACTCTGCCCAAAGATGCCATCAACAGTTCATCTTTTCCACTGTCCCCTCTCATCTTAGTACAAAAACCTCGCAAATGTGCCACTGGGCCGTCGTGACCATCATACAAATCAAACTTTGTCATTTTGAATCCTGCAGGTATCTGAACATCGGGGAACATACATTGATCTATATATGCCACACTGACTTGATTGCCCAATCCATGCAAACTCCTGAAGGACTGCTCCAGGCTTTTCATTTTTCGAAGTACTTCTTCCTGTTCTGGGTTCTTAGACGGCTTTTAAATCTTTACTGAGAGCTCAAAGTTGGGGGTATAAAAGTATGGCTCAGGGGCTTTGAAAGTAGGTTTAGGGGGATTGTATTGGTTATCGTGAGTTTGAATCAAAGGCTCACAGGACGATCTCTGCAGTGTGGAAGGTGGAGGTGCCACAAAGACATGAGCACCTAGTGGAGGAGGATTCTATTTGGGTGGTGTATGTTGAGGAGCGTATGAGGTAGTGCCATAGACCTGTGTGTAGTAAGAGAAGCTGGAGATGAATTGATAATGGAAGGTTCTTGAACCCGAACCAAAGGCAGGATATAGGATGGATTGGTGGGATACATTAGCGACGGATTCCCCTGAGACCAGGACTGATACATTTCAGCCATTTGTTGTTTCAGTTTACGCATCTCCTCTTTCATGGCGTTCATATCTGTCACCTCAACCTCTTTTTACAAGTCCACAATACTAGTATCTGATTCTTGTCCAGTCATTTTGAATTTTGTTTATGATCGGGTGTTGTAGGAATGAACCTCAATCTAGCGAGTGTCAATGAGCTCTTGCACAACCATTTTCAATTTCCAACATTTTTCAGTATCATGCCCGAGGGCTCCGGAAGAATACAAACAACTCAATGAGTGGTCCAGATTTGTAGGAAAGGGATTTGGAACTTCGGGCTCAATAGGGATCAGCCCATTTACCTCAATTTGTGGAAAAGACTAGTATATGACTCCCCCAGCAGAGTGAATGTTCTCTACTTCTACAACCTCTCATTCTTGAAAGCTTGATTGCAACAAATACCGAACCCTAGAGGATTTCTGTAGGCCCTCAGTGGCAGATATGTGTTTTGTGGAGGTGGGTATGAGTTTTGGGTAGCCGGTGCACGCCATTGCGCATGAGCTGAAGGCTGGGTATAAGCTTGAGCATGGTAAATGGTGAATTGTAGCTCCGATGGTGAGTAATAGAGTTGTGGATGGCCATATGGGGTGTATGAGAAATTTGGGTGGTTGGGTCTGGGTTGGTAGTAGTGGGGTGAAGGGCTTCTAGACAAGGACCATGCTTCGAATTCGATAGTTGCAACCTCTTCTTTCATTTTTTTCCAAGCACACCCACAGTGCCACTTTGGATGGCCTGAGTGGTTGCTTTAATTACTGAATACCTCGTGATTTTATTGGAATTCAAACCTTCATCGACCATAGCTCCCATCTTCACCACTTCGTTAAAAGATTTACCAATTGTCGTTACCAGGTGTCAAAAGTAGGTTGGCTCCAATGTCTGCACAAAGTAATCAACCATTTCACATTCCCTCATTGGGGGGTCAACCTTTGCAGCCTACTCTCTCCAGTGGAACCTGTATTCCCTGAAGCTTTCCTCGGGTTTCTTCTCACTTTTTGTCAACGACAGCGGGTCTGGGACGATCTCAAGTTTATATTGGAAGTGACTGGCAAATGCTTGTGCTAGGTCATCCCACGTATACCACCTACTAGGATCTTGGCGCATATAATATTCTAGTGCGGACCCATTCAAACTCTGCCCAAAGATGCCATCAACATTTCATCTTTTCCATTGGCCCCTCTCATCTTAGTACAAAAACCTCGCAAATGTGCCACTAGGCCGTATTGAACATCATACAAATCAAACTTTTTTATTTTGAATCCCGCAGGTAGCTGAACATCGGGGAATATACACAGATCTATATATTCCACACAGAGATGATTGCCCAGTCCATGCAAACTCCTGAATGGCTGCTCCGGGCTTTTCATTTTCGAAGCACTTCTTCCTGTTCTGGGTTCTTAGACGGCTTTTAAATCTCTACTGAGAGCTCAAAGTGGGGGAGGGTGGTATAATAGTATGGCTCCGGGGATTTGAAAGTAGGTTTAGGGGGATAGTATTGGTTATCGTGAGTTTGAAACAAAGGCTCACAGGACGATCTTTGCAGTGTGGCAGGTGGAGGTGCCACAAAGACATGAGCACGTGGTGGAGGAGGATTCTGTTTGGGTGGTGTATGTTGAGGAGCGTAGGAGGTAGTTCCATAGACCTGTGTGTAGTAAGGGAAGCTGGAGACGAATTGGAAGTGGGAGGTTCCTGAACCTGAAGCAAAGGTGGGATATAGGATGGATTGGTGGGATACATTGGCACCGGATGCCCTTGAGACTAGGCCTGATGCATTTCAGCCATTCGTTGTTTCAGTTTATGCATCTCCTCTTTCATGGCGTTCACATCTATCACCTCAACCTCTTTTGATGGGTCCACAATACTAGTATCAGATTCTTGTCCAGTCATTTTCAGCTTTGTTTTTGATCGGGTGTTGTAGGAATGAGTGACCAAAATGCCAAACAACTAACCAACTGCCTGGAATCAACATCAACAACCACTTTGTTAGCGATTAGACTTTAACAGATTGGATAACCGCACATTGGACGTGAATGCACCTATACAGTTAACCCTTTCTATTATGCATTTGCTTTACCGCATGCATCATTCCGGGTTTTCTTAGTTTAGATTACAAACTTTCCTCTTTTCTTTTATTTTTCTTTCATTTTGATTTCTTTTGCCACACTTCCTCTCGTTTTTTCCTCATATTTATGATCTTTTGTTTCTTCTTATTTCTGTTTTTTGTTTTATTTCTTTCTCCTTTTTTCCTGCTTTTTTCCTAAGGTTACGGTCGAATCTGATGAGGATTGCATATGTATCGTGACCCCACACGAATCAGACCAGGCGTAGTTCATTAAAATAAGTGCAAAAAGTAAAGAGACAGTATTTTGGAAATTTTTGATTTTTTCATTAATAAAACATTCTATTACAGACTAGACGCTTTCGGAAAGGAAAATAACAGACTTGAAATCAAACCAAATATAGTCTCAAGAACTTCTGACAGACTCTGATGTGAAAGGAAAAACAGACTCTAACAGACATCATACTCAAAGAAAAATAAAATATAGACTCGAACTATGAATACATTAAAGCTTTAAATTGGGTGCCCGTGAGGCGTCATTCGGCCTCACCGAGGGCTTAGGTGAAAGGCACATATCTAGTTGTTCGAATCCATACATGATTTGCTTCACATATATCATCACAACCGAGAAGAAAGTAGTGCGAGTTAGGTTTTCACACACCCGACATCTTCTGGTAATAGCATGAGCAATAGTCAAAATCTTGTCCCTGGTTCGGTCTTTCTCTAGGAGTAGGCGTTCTATCTGATCCCCTCTAGTCCTCAAAACATAAGAATCATGCAGATGTTGTTTTTGTAACTGCTGTATTTCATCTTCCATCAAGGCCATCAGATCATAGCAGTGCTCACTTTCGGTTTCAACTGTTGTATACATTGTATGTTATGTATATATATTATAGCTTATAAATAATTACAAGTTAGAGACAAAAAAATATTGCAAAACGATATTCAAGGGCATGTCTTATAATTTTAATACCCAAAAATGGTGTATCTTTCTTTGTATTCTTCCCAACAATGGAATGAGCACAACAAGGTACTAATACCACCATTAAAAGGAAAAAAAAACTAAAGAAGATGCACCAAAGTACAAGTTACACCATAATCTACATTGTATCTCTAACAAATCACATAAATCCTTCAAGGTTAGGAGGAGGTTCTGTTGGTGATGATGGAAAAGAAGCTTGTTCATCACCACTTCCGGGCGAAGCAACATCCTCTGCAAGTTCTGCCATCATTTCTTCATATGCTTCATCTATTGGCGGTTGTGATTCCACAATTCAAAAGTTTCTTCTTTCCAAGCGGATCCAATCTCTGAAAGAATGAGGGGGTATTTATAGTTGAGAATTGGAAAAAAGTGTAATTATATAATGTTTGGGGTTAAAATAAAGTTTGGGAGCCAAATGGCTATTTTTGAAACTATCAAACAGTCAAAATATCAGCCCAATGATAACTTTTTAAATTTTTGACCATTGCTATATTTTTTTAAAAACAAAATTTATAAATACTCGGCCTGACCGTTAGGCCCGGTAAGACTGGCCCAGGCCCGCCAGTCGGTTCCGGGCTCGTGGACTTCAAATAATACCTGGCATACCCCAGGCTTTTTGGACCATTAAGGACCGGCACACCAGGACAAGCCCAATCCAAGGCCGGCCCACCATACAACACTAGCATAGAGTGAAAATTTTATTACTTAGCTGGTTATCTTTGTAGTCCCGCAAATATAGCATAGCAAAAAACCTGAAGACAAATTAGGGGCTCAATTCATAAGTTCGAGATGGAGGAACAAAGTGGCTCATGTCATACCGCGACGCTAAATTAGGCGCTTGTTAGATGGCAACCTAGCTTTACCTTTTTTTTATTTCATATCTTTAATTATTTATTATTATGTTATTATAATGAACTAACCGGTTATTTTGAGCTTTGAGACTTTGAGTAGCTTCATATGATGTAAGGATAAAAGGCCATTATTATCCCTCTTCTATTGTAAATAGTACACGTTTGTCCTCCGTTTCACCCTACGTCCAAAACCAACCCTACCGTTAACAAACTTGGTGGGATTTCCCCTAACCCTAATGGATGGCCAATGTTGCAGCTGACTCACCTTATTTTTTCCATGTCAGCTGCCAAGTCAGCCTAGTCTCCATTAAAAAATTAAAGCATATCCACCAACCCCACTCCTCCCGGCTCCCTACTTCTTCTTCTTCTGTGAGTTCTTCATGTTCCCTTCAAATTTTTCAATACAGAAAATTAAGTTTCATCTTTCCCATTTCAAGCTCCAACTTTATTATTTTTAGTTGATTTCAGTAGGAAACATCAAGATTTCAGATTCTTGAGGTTTCTTTTAACTTCAAATTTTGGCAAACCAAAAAAATGGAGTACAAATTTGTTCTTCACTTAAAACCATGAAATTAATGTTTGGTTCACTATTTTATGGTCCAAACAACAACACCCACCTGATATCCTCAATATATAATCAATAAATCAAATTGTCAACTTCAATTTTTCGATACCCAAAGAACACACCGTAGTGGGTTTCGAGATTTGCACCACTGAATTTTCAAACTTGAAACAGAGATGATTAAAAGCACTAATGAATACAAACAACTTCATAAAGGATCACAAAATTCTCCAGCGACGAACACAGGGCCTCAAAACATTGTGCTTTTTCATAATCATTCAATCAGATAAGGACATAGGAAAAGCTATACCCATAAGTTATATACAAACTACTATAGCGACCACACAATTGAAAATTTAGTAACAACAATCTCCACCATAAAATACGTAGCATTTAATAAACAAGAGCAGTCGAGAAAATCATGTACCAGAGACGGAGAAACAATGGTAGTGCGAGAGATACCAAATCATGGTCAACCACAAGCAATCAAGAAAGCATACCAATTTCCCAATAGAAAAATCACAAGAGTAGGCTAACGAGCGTCTTCCAATACAACAAAGTCACCGGAAACATAGCAGTCAGCGAAATTCGTGTATTTCAACAAATTAAGAGAAAAGAAAGGCTACCAAATGACATACCAGTCATATCCGTTTAAATCCGACCAGATCCAATGGTTTCGGATTGACCTTCAACGAGATGGAGTTTCCAGTGATATTCCTCTGTTTTGGTTGTTGCTTTTGTCGTAACTAAAGGAGAATGAAAGAGAAGGGAATAGTTGAGTTGAGACTAGCTGTCTTGGCAGCTGACAAAGAAAAAATTGAATGAGTCAGCTGCCATATTGGCCACCCGTTAGGGGTTAGGGGAAATTCCATCAAGTTTGTTTACGGTAGGGTAGGTTTTGGACGTAAAGTGAAACAGAGGACAAACGTATACTATTTACAATGTATAGGGCTAATAATGGCCATTTTCCCTATTATGTATTATGACTTGCATATCTGGTTGATTTTGACTTTCGAGCGGTTCGGGATTGATTTGGAAGAATAATTCTCGTTTGAAAAGCTTTAAGTTGGTTGAGTTGATCAACGTTTGACTTTTAGATAAACGAACTCGGAATCCAATTTTGATTGTTCCTATAAGTTTGTATGATAATTTTGGAGTACTACGTACATTCGAATTTAGTTTCAGACGTTCCTAGAAAAATTTCACACTATAGTCAAAAGTTGGCAATTTAAAATCTTAAGAGTTCACAAGTTTGAGCATGAGTTGACTTTAATGTTATTGAACTCCAATTGGTGTTCTGAGACTTTGGATATGTCTATATAGTTGAATTAAACTTGTGTGAAAGGGTTGAAAGTAATCTGAAGAATTTAAGTATGATTCGGACACTCTTTCAAAAGAATGTATTAATAACTTAAGATAAATTATATTCACTTTGAGCCTCAATTCTTTGTTGTGATGCTCCCGTAGGTGTTCTGTAGCTTTGGATAAGTTTGTATGATATATGTTTACTTGTCGGTATGATTTGATGGGGTCCCAATATTTTAAAATATTTGTTGAGAAATTAGTTAAGTTAAAGATTTGAAGTTTGATCATGGTCTATATTGGATCAAGATGACTTATTTCCATCATTTTAAGACCAAATTGGCTGATTCAAGAGGCTATCTTGAGTTTAATCTCACAACTACCATGTTGGGATAATCAAACGTAAGTTTCTGGATCATCTAAGACCTGAATCGAGCTGGGACAACTGTTGCATTTTTTTTTTTGGTTTTGGAATATAGTTATTCTTTCTCACAAGGTTTTGGAGCTAGATTTTGATCAATTTTGGAGGGAATTGTCATCTACAAACATTGTGTAAGTTATTCTAATCAATTTTCAATATTTCATGAATATACTTTAGATTTTAACATTAGAGTTTTGGGAATCAATGACAAAAATAGGGAATTTTGTTAAGTCTTTGAAAAATGAAAATTGAGTTTTCATAGTTGATTTGGACTCGGATTTGAAAACATATGGACTCGTGGGGTTATGAATAGTCGGAATCTACCTTTGGACTATAATTTTGATAGGCGGGCCCAATGTTGACTTTTGATGACTTTTTGAGAAAAATATAAAGATCATAGTTTTATTTATTGTAACTTATTTCTCTTGCACTGTTAGATGTTATTAAGTTTTTTTTGTTAGATTTGAGCCATGTGGAGGCGTATTTTAGGGGAAAAGGTATTTTTGAGGGTTGAGTTGTCCTAGTTGAGGCAAGTATGTTGCCTAACTTTGTGTGGGGGAAACTACCCCTTAGGATTTTGGTTGATTGTGCTATGTGTACTATATGTGGTATTTGACTGATTTAGGTTATCTAGACTTCTTTAATGCCTTTAATTGAATTATCATAACATGTGATATCTCCTATTCTTAATCTACTCTTACATGCTCGATTAAATGTTGCTAGCAGTTGTTCTACCTATTACTTGTTATTTTGCTCTGATATGCTTTAGTTGAAGCTATTTCCTCCTTTTTAGTAATTGTACCTCTTAATTATTGAATCACTTTTAATTGAAGTTGTTAATTCGTGGAATATCATCTTATTGAGTTATTGGTGTTGTAACGACCTAACTGGTCGATTTGAGCTCTAGCGCATTATTCCATGGTTTAAAGATATGAGCAGCTTTACTTCAAGTATTATCACTTATACGCATGGTCGAGATTGAAATTCAAGTAGTTCAGAGTTTATTTGGAAAGAAAATTACCATTTTGGAAGCTTTAAGTTGAAAGAATGGACTAAGATTGGATTTTCAAGTAAATGACCTTGGAATTGTGATTAAAATGTTCCAATATGTTCATATGATGATTTTAAATTTGGTCGTATGTCCGGATCAGGTTTTAGATGGCCTGGGAGCATTTCGGTGCCTATTGTGCAAGTTAGCCGTCTTGTAAGAATTTTAAAAGTTTGGGTTGAAGTGTATTTTAGTGTTATCAATGTCTGTTTGGGAGTCCGAGCCTGGGAATATCTCCATATGCCAATTTTGTTGTTGGGGGCGCGTCCGGAAGTGGATTCGGAGGTCTGTAGGACATTTTGGAGTCATTTGGCTAAAGATAGAAATTTTAATATTTTTGAAAAGTTGTCCGGAAGTGGACTGCTTTATATTGGGGTTTGATTCCAATTCTAGAAGTTGGAGTAGGTCCGTAATGACAAATGTGATTTGCTTACCAAATTTGAGGTCAATCGAAAATGATTTGATAGGTTTCGGCATCGAATATAGAAGTTAAAGTTCATTAAGTTTTACTTGAGGTGCGATTAATGATTTTGATATTGTTTGGTGTGATTTAAGGCCTCGAACAGGTTCTTGTTATGTTATGAGACTGGTTTCTATGATTGGACGGGGTCTCGAAGGCCCGGAGTGTGTTTCGAGGTGGTTTTGAATCTTTTCTGGTTGTGTTGGAACTGCTGATATCTGGTTTCCTTCTTCGTGAATACAAAGAGAGTCCCGAGTTGGTGAAGAGGAAAGTTGCAGGCTGCAGGATTTGGCCTTCTCAAAAACGAAGTGGTGGTCGCGAACATGAAGGTGTCGGCTGAGTTAACTACGCAAATGGGAATGGCCAATCGCGAACACGTAGAAGGAAAGAGAGAAGCGAGGCCTATGGATTTTTATCCTTCACGTTCTTGAAGGGTGCACGCGTTCGCGAAGGGGTTGCCTGGTGAATCTACGCATTCACAAGCTGTGTCTCGCGTTCGCGAAAGTGGACTTTTGAAGCTAGATTTTTGGCCTTCGCGAATGCGAGGCAGTGCCGCGTACGCGAAGAAGGACATACCTAGGCTGGACAGAATGTACTAAAAGTAGGGTTTGAGTTCATTTCACCCATATTTCACTCCAGTTGGGGGATTGTGGAGCTTTTAATGAGGGGGTTTCAACATATATCATGAGGTAAGTAATTTCTGCTAGTTATGAGTTAAATACATGGGTTGTATAAGGATTTAAACATGAAAACTAATAGATATTATGGGTTTTGAGTACCTAGAAATTGATATTTTGGATTTTTACCACAAATTTGGGCATGAAAGAGAGTAAATTACATGTTTGAGTTCGTGAAGATATGGGTAAAGTTATCTTCAAAAAATTTCGAAATCCAGGCATGTGGGCCCGAGGGCGATTTTGTCAAATTTTCGAGCGGAGTTAGGAATTTATATAAATTGAATTTTTATAATTATTAGGGTATTTTCATTGGTTTGCCCATTATTTGGCTAGTTTTAGAGCGTTGGGCATCAGTTTTAGTCGTCGGAAGGGCTTGGAGGCCGGTCATGGAATTTCAGAGCGTGGTAAGTCTTATTTCTAACCTTATAAGAGGGAATTATCCCCATAGGTAAACTAACTAAATATGCTCTCCTATTTTTGTGAACTACGTATGCACGAGGTCACGAGAGTCCGTGCATAACTACCATTATGCTTAAGTCCGAGTAGTCTAGGACGCAAAAAACATGCTTACTTGCCCTACTTGTAGCTTTATTGGCAATTTAAAAGGCTTAAACCATATCGAACTTGGTAAATAAATTTCTAAAAGGGCTAACATCACTTTTTTGACTGTTAAAAGAGAAGTTGTCATTTTCTTTGGGTAATTGTTTCCCTCATGAAATCTTGATTGATTGTTTGAATATGTGTATCTATGTGTACCCGCTTCGCAAATATGATTCGCGAGCGGGGTAATTTATTTATTTATTTTTAACGGTGTCGTGTGTATGATTCATGAGCGTAATGATAGATGCATCTGTGGTTCGCGTCATTCGACCCTCTAGTAGTGCACATTTTATAATTGTGTTGGATCGAGCCGTACAAACTCAGCATAATTTGCATATGCTTGTATTTCTTGCCTTGAGATTACTAAATTTTATATTGACTCCCTAGCTTGAGATAAATTGATAAATGATGAACTATGAATTTTTTGGAAATCTATTACTATTAAAAGAATTGTTTGCCTGGTTCATGATTAAATAATTTACAAACGCTTTACAAAATCTATGATTTTCCACATTATTGATATTTTACTATTGGACCACTAGTAAGTGTCGAAGTCAACCTCTCGTCACTACGTTTTCGAGGTTAGATTGGATACTTACTGGATACGAATTGTTCTCATACTCATACTACACTTGCTGTGCATTTTTATTGCGCATGCCACATGTATGTCTAGTGTCCTCATTGGGCACAAAGGCATGGTTGATACGGAGACTTAGGTGAGCTGCATCTATCGAGACGACCCGCAGCCAGCAGAGTTTTCTTCAAAGTATTGTACTTTCCTTTTATGTCCAATTTGTATTCCGGACAGTTATTGTATTACATTTTAGAAATTTGCTCATACACTCATGAAACAGGGTACTGGGATGTCTAATGGATTATTTGGTGTTTAAATTTGTTAAAGACATCATTATTTCTCGGTTAGGTTCATTATTTATTGTTTAATGTAAGGAAAAAAATAATTTCAAAAATTATAAAATAAGGAATTAATTAATTCCATGGTGTTGGCTTGCTTGACAGTGGTGTCCAGCACCATCATGACCTTTAGTGGACTTTGGGTTGTGAAGTTGTAATAGCCCTTATCACATTGAGGTGAAGTTGTTAATTATTGAGATACCTTTCCTTGTTGAGTATTCTCATCCATTTTGTTATGGTTCAAATTCTTGTACACATCGTAGTTGAGCCATGGGCTATTTGTGTGAAAACATTGGTGTTGTTGACTTTGTGGTAAGTGGTGGCATATGGGTACTTGTAGTGCAAGTTGTGATTGTGTTATGATATTGATACTCATGCGGTGGTATAAGGCTAGGGGTTGATATGCATGTAATGATATAAGGTGGGCTTGATATGCGTATTACTAGTAGGGAAACTACTTGAAGCCACACGGTGAGATGAGGTGGGCTAAAATACATGCAGCTATTTCGGGAAAAATGATTTTCAAAACTAAATGTAAGGCTCTCATGGTGATATAAGAAAAGATTGGGATTGAAATTGTAAAATGTGAGTACGAGGAGATACCTCGGTTGTGATTTTAATCATACATTCCATGTTTGAGCAACTTGTTGATTCGGTTATTGTTATTCCTTCAATCATTCATCCGCATTTTGATTGTGTTTTTTTATTCATTGTTATCTTGGTATTGGAAGGATTGTGGTTCTTGTGTGAGTCATGCATTATAAGTGATTTGTGTGTTGCTTTAACATGCCAATATATGCCTCCATTAGAACTTGGTGAATTAATAATCAATATGAATTTAATTGCGTGGAGTCACTATATCATATTCCGTTGTGTTATCGGTAATATAATGGTTAAATAAAAAAATTATTAACATACTTTACTCTAAAGTTTCTCTTAAGATGAAACTCTTTATCTCACACGATGCCTTATTATTCTAAATGGTTATCGTACTTTCACTATAATTAGGTTATCAAATTATACTCACCATGTTGTTAGATGTTTACCTTACTTAAAATTATTATCATATTTTTCTTTAATAAATTCTATATTTAATTTGTCAATATAACAGATGTTTTGCTTTGTTTAAAATGACACTTATACTCAATTTTGTTGATTTCTAAACTAAGCACATCTGATACTGTGTTTCGTATAAATTATATATTATTTTACTTAGCTTGATTTCTAAAATAAACTCATTAGTTCATTTGACACATATCTTTATCCAAGATTTTTATTATATTTTATTGTGTTTAAATATATTTCTTGTTCATCTAAGTTGGTATTTGTGACGGTTGCAAAGTATATGGTAGAACATAGGCTTTGCTGGTGAACATAATTGTTATTGCAGGAACGATGTTCCATATGTGTAAGATTAGGAAATTGTGATTCATGACTTGTGGTTTATTAGGTGTGGTGCCTCGGGTTAATTCTTATTGTAAGTACATACGCTTGGAGTGATTTGATTATTGGAGTTGTCATCAATTTTTCCTTATTTGAGTTTATTTACATCTCATCGATGTTTTGATTATGTTGTTTCTTTATTATTCGTTTACTACTTGATGCCATTTGTGTTCATTATTGGTTGTAAATCAATAGTCTTTTTACCCGTTGGTCTTATATTGATGTTCTTTCCATTGTTAGCTTATGTATATATAATCAAGTTTCTATGTCTAGTAGGTGTCTTGACTTGACCTCGTCACTACTCTACCGAGGTTAGGCTTGATACTTACTGGATACCATTGCGGTGTACTCATGCTACGTTTCTGCACATTTTTTGTAGATCTAGGCATTCTTATCATTTTATTGAGAGTTCCATCTGCGCGGTGGGAGACTTCAAGGTATACCTGATTGACGTTCACAGGCCTCACAGTCACCATCTTACTTCATTATGTTATTGTTAAACTGTAATTCAAAGTAATATTGTGTTTAGAAATTCTAGTGTGCTTCAGTAGTGCATATGAATCTGTATTACCAGGTTTGAAAAATATATAACTATTGGTCGCTTAAGGCTTTGTATGTCATTTAAGGGTTTATTATTAACTATTAAATAGATTAATTCTATTATTAAATCAGCATGTGTTAGGCTTACCTAATTTTACAGACTAGGTGCCATCACGATATCCTAAGGTGGAAAATTAGGGTCATGACAATTATTTTTGTAGTATTGTTTTGTAGGATTATGAGTATAGGAAGCAAGGCAGATGATTGTAACTAGTGTGAAATACCCATATAAAGGATCATCCTTGAGAGATATCTGAGTACCCTGTGAGCTGCTATTGCTTCGGCCTTTAGCCTTTCAGGGAGTTTCTTGCTCACCCTTGTTATTTTTGCTTTATTTCTGCACTAGCGACACTATTCTCTTTTCAGTGTAGGGTGAAAGATTCTCTGTAGTTTGTATAGTATTATTTTAGTATATTGCTTGTTTCTTATCTTTTTATTGTTAGCTAGCTTCTTATTTTTTATAACATATTTATAGAATTAATGATGTATTATAGTAGCTGTTTAGTAGCCTAATTAAAAAGAACATAAAATTAAAAAAATAGAAAAATCGAAGAAATGTTTTTTGAAAACATATGGATTTTCCCTAATGATATAGATTTTCTAAGCAGCTATATTGAAGGATTAAAATCTAAATTAAAAAAAAATAAAAAGCCAAAAATAGTTTTTAAATTTAATTTCTTAGGTTGAAATAATCCCCCATGGTTTTTCTTTATGCCTTCATTCTTTTCCATGGGATGTTGATAAAGGGGGAAAAATGCATGTTTTTTGGTATGTTTGTATATTATTTTTTATGTAAATTTTGGGAGTTCATACTACTTTTGAAGTGAAAATATGCTCATTACATGTTTCTTTGTGTAGGAACAAACTTATACAGAAAATGATCAAATAGGAGAAAAAATCATGAAAAAAAGAGCTGAAGAGAAAAGTTCCGGACAGTGAAGCGAGGTTCACTTTACCAAACCGGGACTAGAGTAGAAGAAACCAGAAAAGTCCAGGACAGGAAGTGAGGTTCACTTCGCCAGACCTGGACCGGAGCAGAAGAAACCTGCCTCTCCTATCCGAAATAGAAGAAGGAAAATATTCGCCATACAAACCCAAACGGGTATAAATACATCAAAGGATGATTAGAGGGAGACACTACTTTGGATGAAGAGAAGACTTTAGGGAAGCAAAAACATGGTATGAGCAAGGTGGAGAATTCTTCTATGAGTTTTTCATTTCCTTCTTCCTATATTCATTATTGGTTCTGAATTTTAGTGGTGTAGTTGCGCATACTATTATGAATAGCTAATTTATCATTTAGTATTTTGATCGAACCTTTTGAAGGATAAATTCTTGTTATATTTGTATAAAATTGAGCCATTGTATTTTCTACATGTTCAACTATGTTTATGTTGATGATGATAGAATGCACCTATTTAGTATGTACTGCTCCAGGGAGAATATGAATTTAGGTATTTGTTGAACAACATCACTCCTAAAATATGTGAGAGATCAATACAGAGTGTTTAAAAGTGAGCTAAGAGATAACGAAACCTTAGTGCGATCGTAGTGAACAGTGAATTAGTGCTAGTGTAACAATCTGCCCCATCGCTTTGAGAGTCGTAGCCATGTTTCCCTATTTACTGATCATTTTATGAATCATAGTGGTTATGTGACTAGCATGGGGTACTTGGTTCGGGTTCGAAGAGATTTCGAGATGAATTAAGGCACTTAGTCTCAAGGTTGGAAGCTTAATTTGAAATGGTTAACCGAATGTTGACTTATGTGTAATCAACTCTCGAATGGAGTTCTGATAGATTCGTTGAGTGCTTTTGGACTTAGGAGCATGTCCGGATGGTGATTTCGAGATCTGTAGTTGAATTAGGCTTTAAATAACAAAAGTTAGAAATTTAGAAGTTTGATTGAGAGTAGACTTTGGGTTTACCGGGCAGGGATTGGAGTTTCGGGAGTTGGAGTATGTTCGTGATGTCATTTCTGACCTGTGTGCAAAATTTGGGGTCAATTGAACATGATTTGATATGTTTCGACACCGGTTGTATAAGTTAGAAATCTTTTGTTTTATTATGCTTGAATTGGGGTGATATTCATGTTTTTGATGTTGTTTGATGGGATTTGAGGGCTCTACTAAGTTCGTATGAGGTTAGGGACTTGTTGGATATCTGGTTGAGGTCCTGAGGGCCTTAGGTTTATTTGGTATGGTTAACGGATCAATAGTTAAATTTGAGAGGTTGCTAAAGCTGGAGTCTGCTGGTGTAATTGCACCTGCGGAGCTTTGATCGCAGAACAGAGCTCGCATGTGCGGTCTTTGTTGCATAGATGCGATTCAGGAGGAGAGTGTTCAACGGTCGCAGGTGTGAGGGAATTACCGCACCTGCGTGGTCACATATGCAGCGATGAGAGCGCAAAAGCAGAATGGAGCTGGAAGCTGAGTCAGCAGAAGCGGCTTGGCGGCTCGCAGAAGCGAGTCCGGAGGAGCGGATTAATGAGCCGCATGAGTGGTGGAATGGTCGCTTCTACGGTGCTGCAGGTGCAAGAGGGCCCGATTAGTGTATCAAAAGCGAGGGTTCCATTTTTCACCATTTTTAATATTTACATATCAGGATTGGTAGATTCTTGAGGGGTTTCTTAAGGTAAGTCTCTCGTGCTCGTTTTTAATCAATAATATTGTTTCCCCATTGATTTTCTCATGTAGATTGTGTGGTTCTAAGGTGTAATTTAGGTTTTTGAGGCCAAGGAATTGGAGAGTTTTAATTGGGGATTTTGGGGTAGATTTGGTATTGGTTTTCTGTAAATTTGGTATGGTTGGACTCGTGGTTGAATGTGCTTCAGGACTTTATGACTTTTAGTAGATTCTGAGACGTGGGCCCAGAGGGCCAGTTTTTTAATTGATTTTTTAAATTTGATTTGGAACTTAGTGGTTTCTTGTGGCATTGATTCCTTTAGCCTGTTTTTATTGAATCGAATTGTTTATGGCTAGATTCGGGACGTTTGGAGGCCGATTCACGAGGCAAGGGCTTGCTACCTGATTGATTCGAGTTGCTTGAGGTAAGTATCATATTTAAACTTGATTAAGCCATCGGTTTCCTAAATGTTTGTGTTATCCACATGCTTTTGGGTGCGTACATGCATGGGGATGATCCCATGTGCGGGTACCAAGATTTTGTATTCATATATGGGTTCTGCACGGGCTCCTATAAGCCCAGAAGTGACTGCTAAGCTTCGAGCTTCGATATCTAACATGTGGTACAAGTTATGTTATCTAATTTTTCCATGATGAGTCTACTTAGAGGTTTAATCTTAGAATGCACGTGATAATGCTTTCCATTGATGAAATTACTAGATTGAGCTACGTTAGCATACTTTGCACATGCCTACACTCTAGTATGCCATTTACACCAGTCTACGGACAGGGGAATCTTATTTCAATTATTATATATCTGTAAACATGTTTTATTGCCTCTGTGTGATATTTTGGACTGAAGTATGTGGCTATGATGGGCAGATTATGTTAATGGTACGTGACTTTTCCGTATTGCGCGTGAGTTGTATGTGCGGATTTTATTGTTAGCATGTGAGTTGTCCATGTAATGTGTGAAACTCACACCTTCTTGATTATTTATCTGATTTACTCTTTTCTTACCTCTACATATCATAATATTGTTAAGTAGGCTAGTGCACATGAACACATGGATATTCGTACCAGTATGTTAATCAAAATGATAGGATTACACAGATTTAACCAGTGACCTCAAAAGCTTAAGCTTCTCTTACCTTGCCTTGTCTATTTGCAATACTTATTTAGTTGGTTGTATTCACACTACACCCTAGACTTCGTGTTCAAATCCAGGCACATCCGAGAATGGCGATTATTAATCACAGAGTTTATTTGTTCGGAGATCATCGAGGTAGCTACTTGGTGTCCACAGACCTTGATCCTCATTTCCTTATCTTTCTGTTTATGCATTTAGTTTTTACTATCCAGACAGAGTATCAGTTTTTATTGCTATCTATAGATGCTCATGTACTTGGTGACACCCAGATATTGGAGAGACCATGCATTGAGTTATGACTCTTATCATGTTATTCAAAGATTTTCTTTTAATTAAACAGCTTCCGTATTTTTCAAAGATTTTATATGATGGAAATGTATGAGTAGTTGGCTTGCCTAGTACTATAATGGGTGCCATCAGGACGGGTTGGATTTGGGTCGCGACAAGTTCGTATCAGATCCAAGGTTACATAGGTCTCACGAGGCATGAGCAGATTTAGTAGAGTCTTGCAGATCGGTACTGAGACATCTGTATTTATCTTCGAAAGGCTACTCAACCTTTAGGAAACTTCACATTATTCTATTCTTGTCGTGCCGATGATTTAATTCCGGGAGCTAAACTTCTTTTATTCTATTCTCTCATAGATTATGAGTACACGTGCTACCAGTTATGACAGACGATCACCTGTACCACCGGCTAGGGTCATGACAGGCCGATGTCGCACTAGGGGAAGGGGTGCAACTCGTACAATAGCTAGAGCAGCCCCTACATATCCACCAGTCGCTCCAACTCACGAGTAGGAACCAGATACATTTGAACATGTTAGGCCAGCTTAGGCACCAGTTGTGCCCATTGTGATTCCATGCCTTCAAAGGCTTTGGCTTAGATTTTGACGGTGTGCACCAGCCTTGGCAGTCTCTATTCTGTGCGCAGTAGCCACTTCTTAAGCCAGAGAGGTACCCAGACTTCCACCTCTTGTACTCTAGTGCAGGTGATACAGGGACTTCAGACACCAAGGGTGCTACTAGCCTAGCCGGTTGTAGTTGTCAGGTACAAGTGGGTCATGTTATGACTGATGACGAGTACAAGAGACTATAGAGATTTGGTAGACATAATCCTCTATTATTTAGTAGGGCTGAGTAAGACGATGCCCAGGGTTTCTTAGATAAGTTCTAGCGGATTCTTCACATGACGGTTATTTTAAAAACCAGTGGGGGTCTCGTTCACTACTTTTCAATTTACTATTGCTTCCTTCAGATGGTGGGAGGCTTATGAGAGGTTTAGGCAAGCCGGTGCGGCACAACTTACATGGCATGAGTTCTTTCTCCTCTTCTTTGAGAAGTTCGTGTCGTAGTCCCGTGGGGAGGAGCTGCGCAGATAGCTTGAGTAGCTTCATCTAGATGTCACGTCTATGACCCAATATGAGATAGGCTTTCAGAGTTGGCTCGTCACGCAATTTGTTCGGTACCTATTGATAGGAAGAGGAGTATGAAGTTCATTGATGGCCTCGTATATAAGTTTCGGTTACTTATGTCTCGGGAGAGGGTATCGGGTACTACTTTTGACGAGGTGGTTGATATTTCCTGGAAGATAGATTTGGTCCATAGTCAGGATCTTGAGGAGGGGGAGACCAAGAGGCCTCGAGGTTTGGGTAGTTTCAGTGGTGTTCCTTATGGTCGGCAGTTATACCACAGCAGGGGTCGTCCTAATAGTCTCGCTCATACGGCTTGTCTAGCTTATTATGGAACATCAGTTAGTCATGGTTCTTACAGTGCTCGCTCAGGCTAGCCTTTATTCAATGCATTACCACTGCAGAGTTCTCACCTTGCTTCGTCTGCTAAGGTTTCCATAGGAAGTCCCTCGGGTTATCAAGAGTTGTAGCTCCGTCAGAGGAGGGGTTGTTTCGAGTGAGGGGATTTGGATCATATCAAGAGGGATTGCCCTAGATTGTTGAGTGAGGCTCTACAACAGAGTTCTTGTCCCATTGTACCAGCACCAACATTTTCTTCACCTGCTCAGTTAGCTTGGGATGGGGCCTAGGCAGCTAGAGGCCGCTCTAGAGAAGGAGGCCGTTCAGGTGGTAGTAAGGCCTTATTCTATAGTATTCCTGCCAGGCCAAATGTCGTTGCATCAAATGTAGTGATCACAGGTATTGTCTCAGTATGCCACATGGATGCTTCTATATTATTTGACCCTAGTTCTACTTATTTATATGTATCATAATATTTTTCTCGTTATTTGGAAATGCCCCAGTGAGTCCTAGGTTCATTGATTCATGTATCTACTCCAGTGGGTGATATTATTGTTATGAACCGTGTATATCGGTCATGTGTAGTAACTATTGGGGGATTGGAGACTAGAGTTGATCTCTTATTGCTTAGTATGGTTGATATTGACGTTATCTTAGGAATGGATTAGTTATTCCCATGTCATGTTGTTTTGTATTGTCACGCTAAGACTGTGACTGATGCCAGGGTTGCCAAGGATCGAGTGGAGAGGTTCTCTAGACTATGTTCCCAATAGAGTGATTTCTTATTTGAAGGCTCAACGGATGGTTGGGAAGGGTTGTTTATCTTATTTTTCCTTTGTGAGGGATGTTGGCACCTATATCCCTACTATTGATTATGTTTTGTTGGTGTGAGATTTCCCAGATGTATTTCCTGCAGACCCTTCAGGCATCCCGCCCCACAAGGATATTGACTTTGTATTGACTTGGTTCTCGACATCCAAGCCATTATTATCTCTCTATATCGTATGAAACTAGCTGAGTTGAAGGAATTGCAAGAGCAACTTTAGGAACTTCTTCTTAAGGGATTTATTAGTCCTACTATATCGCCTTAGGCTGCATTGAAACTGTTTTTGAAGAAGAATGATGGTACTATGCGGATGTACATCGATTATAGGCAATTGAACAAAGTTGCAATCAAAATAAAGTATCCTTTGCCACGCATTGATGATCTATTTGACCAGCTTTAGGGAGAGAGGGTGTTCTCTAAGATTTATTTGAGGTCGGAGTATCACCAGTTGAAGATTCATGACTCGGATATTCTAAAGACAGCATTCAGGACATGTTATGGTCATTGTGAGTTGCTGCTGATGTCTTTTGGACTGACCAACACCCCAGTAGCGTTCATGCATCTAATAAACTGTATATTTCAGCCTTATCTCGACTCGTTTTTCATACTATTAATTGATGATAACTCTCGTAGCCAGGAGGAGCATGCCCAACACTTGAGGATTGTGTTGCAATGCTTGAGGGAGGAGAAATTTAATGCCAAGTTCTCCAAGTGTGAGCTTTATCTTAGTTCGATGGCATTCTTGGGGCATGTGGTGACCAGTGAGGGGATTCAAGTCGACCTGAAGAAGATTGAGGCGGTTCAGAGTTGGCCCAAACCATCCTCAGCTACGGACGTTCAGAGCTTTCTCGGCATGGCATATATTATAATCATTTCATTAAGGGTTTCTCATCTATTGCATCTCCCTTGACCAAATTGACCTAGAAGTGTGTTGCTTTTGGGTGGTTGGATGAGCACGAGGAGAGCTTTTAGAAGCTCAAGACTGCCTTGACCACAACTCCAGTTCTAGTTTTTCCTTCATCTTCTTGCTCTTATACGGTGTATTATGATGCTTCTCGAATTGGTATTTGGTTTTTCTTGATGCAGAAGGGTAGACTAATTACTTTTGCTTCACGCTAGTTGAAGCGCCATGAGAAGAACTACCCTATTCATGTTTTGAAGTTAGAAGCCATCGTTCATGCATCGAAAATTTGGAGGCATTATCTCTACATTGTGTCTTTGAGGTATTTATAGATCATCAAATTCTCCAGCATTTGTTCAAACAAAAGGATTTAAATTTGAGGCATCGTAGATGGTTGAAGCAGCTAAAAGGTTATGATATCACCATTCGGTATCATCCCGGTAAGGCCAATGTGGTGGCCGATGCCTTGAGTAGAAAGGCGGTGAGTAGGGGTAGCCTTGCATTCATTCCTGTTGGTAGGAGACCTCTTGCAGTTGATGTTCAGGCCTTGGACAACAAATTCGTGAGATTAGATGTTTGGAAGCCCAATCGGGTCGTAGCTTGTGCGTTTTCTCGGTCTTTCTTATATGATCGCATCAGAGAGCGCCATTATGATGATCCTTATTTGCTTGTCCTTAAGAACATGGTTCAACACGGTGATTCAAGAGATGTTACCATGGGGGTTGATAGGGTATTGAGGATGTAAGGCCATATTTATGTTCCTAATGCGGATTGCCTATGTGAGTTGATTCTTAAAGAGGCCCACTATTCGCGATATTCCGTTTATCCGTGTGCCGTGAAGATGTACCATGATTTGAGGTAGCACTGTTGGTGGTGAAGAATAAAGAAGGATATAGTGGGGTTTGTTTCTCGGTGCCTTCACTGTCAATAGGTAAAGTATTAGCATCATCGACCGGTTAGATTGCTTCAGAGGCTAAGTGGAAATGGGAGTAGATCACTATGGATTTTGTAGTTGGGCTCCCATGAACTTCGAGGAGGTTCGATGCTATTTGGGTGATTATGGATTGGCTGAGCAAGTCTACGCACTTCATTCTAGTTGGAACAACTTATTTGTCGGAGCAATTGGCTAAGATTTACATCCCCGAGATCGTTCCCCTTTATGGTGTGCCAGTGTCCATCATTTAAGATCGGGGTACATAGTTTAATCGTAGTTTTTAGAGCTGTGCAGGGAGAGTTAGGCACCTAGGGTTAGTTGAGTACAACATTTCAGCATGAGACGGACGGACAGTTTGAGCGCACTATTCAAATATTGGAGCATATGCTATACGCTTGTGTGAGAGTCAAATCAATATAATTAAGTCTTATAAGTTTGGGAAGTGATATAGGCTTTCATTAATTGACCATTTAGCCTATTTGCCTACTAGTGCTAATATTATCTGTAATCAACCCTCTTGAGCATGTAGACCTTTTCTTTGGCAACCACATTCCAAGTCGAATCCCCTTTGTTATTAATCAAATTTTGTTGAATATTTACCTCCGAAAGAACTTAAATAGCTAGAAGAATAAAGAAAGAAATTGGGTAGCTTTTGAGTGGAAGCATAGAAAGGCCGACAAAGTGCATTTGTGTATAAACAAAAAAAGTACTACCAAAAATATCAAATTAAGGATAAATTAGGGGAAAAAAAGAATAACACCTCTCATATCTTTGACTGGCTGGTAAATATCTATATTTTGATGTGCTTTATGAAGAAGGGCTTAAATATGTATGATTTAATGGAAAGACATTGAAGTGGTCATGGCAAGAAGATTCCTAGAAGGGAAGTGAAGTGCATTAAACTGCTTAGGAGGGCTAGTCACTATTCTCTCAGATATATCCTACTCGTCCCTTAGCCTACATTACAACCAATAAATTCTTATTTGATCCTAGTCTTTGCAAGTTTAGATTAGTAGAGACTTACATTACGGGCAAGTGTATGATACAATCTTGGGAGGCATAAGAGTTTCTTTGTGAGAGTGAGATAATTCTTCTCATATAAGAATCCTTAAAATATACTTGAAATTATATTGAGTGTGTGGACTGCTATCTCTCTGGTTTATTGGTAAGGGCACATGATTTGCAAAGGAATGGTAGAGACCTTTATTTTTTAGTGGACATGAGGAGCGAGTCATAGTGGGGAATGCGTTCAAGTCAAGTTTTGCGGCGAGAATGTTAGAAAGAGTCACATGAATATTTTAAATAATCTTGGCATGAGTTTAAAACTTGAAGAAAAGTATGAAAAGTTTATATGCAGGGTTCTAAGTGTTGATATAAATCATTGTCAATGGTATGATAGCTTGAGTATGTTTTAAATTGTGTTTCTTGACTATGTGCTTACTTTTATGTTATTCGAGGACGAGAAAGAGTTTAAGTGTGGGGTGGTGATAAAAGGTGAAGAATACATATTTTGAGTATGTTTGTGTATTATTTCTTGTGTAAGTTGTGGGAGTTCACACTGTTTCTGAACTAAAAATGTGCTCATTACGTGTTTCTTATGTGTGGGAACAAACTTAAATAGAAAAGGATCATATAGGAGAAAAATTAGTGAAAAAAAGAGGTGAAGAGAAAAGTCCCGGATAGCAAAGAAAGGTTCACTTCGCCAGACCGAGACCGGAGCAGAAGAAACTAGAAACCTCCCGGACAACAAAGTGAGGTTCACTTCGCTAGACCGGGACCGGAGCAAAAGAAACCTTCCTCACCAATCCAAAATAAAATACAGAAAATCTGCCTCATACAAACCCTAGTCGCAATAAATACATCAAAACTTGTTTTTGAGGGAGACACTACATTGAAGGGAGAGAAGACGTTAGGGAGGCAAGATCATGCTATGAGCAAGGCAAAGAATTCTTCTGCTAGTTTTTCACTTTCTTCTTCCTATTTTCATTATTGGTTATGAATTTTAGTGGTGTAGTTGTTCATACTATTATGAATAGCTAATTTTTTATCTAGGGTTTTGATAGAACCTTTTGTAGGATAAATTCTTGTTATGGTTCTAAATAATTGAGCCTTTTCTATGATCTACTTGTTCAACTACGTGTTTTTTGTAGTTGATTGAATGGCCATGAATTGACTGTGCCTATTTTGTGCGTACTGCTCGAGAGAGAGAGAGTATACATTTAGGTAGTTATTGAACAACATCACTCCTAATGTATGTGAAAGATCAATATGGAGGATTTCAGGGCAGGATTGGCGATAACGATACCTTGGTGCGATTGTAGTGAGCGGTTATTTCACGACCTAAACCCCGTCTTGATGGCACCCAGCCCTAAGGTTAGGTAAGCCTGACCAACAATCGCTTCAATTTTAATACTAAGTCTCAAAACCGACATTTTAAGAATAATAACCCGAGAATATTAATAGTGTAATATAGATAAGTACGAAAACAGATAACGCACCCATAAGATCTGGGACCACGAGTCTAGAGCCTCTAACATAACTGAGTAATTATAAAAGTATCTGAATAAGAATATAAAAATCTAGGAGAGTATATAATAATGAACTGAGAAAATAATGAAGAGCAGTCAGGTCCTGCGAACGTCAAGCAGCTACCTCAACGACTCTGGGAATATCTGTGGAGACTACGAATATCAGCTAGCCTCTGATGTACCTGAATCTACACACATGGTGCAGGGAGTAGGGGTGAGTACTACCGACTCAGTGAATAATAAGCATAGAAAATGTCTGAAAGTAAGAAATCCACAAAATACCACAAAGCAAAGTTATAACTAACAATCATATAACTTAGCTACGAACTAACAGCAACACGGTATCACAACAGCAACAAAATATCCGGTAAATATGCTATGCAATGCACGTGAATATGTTGCGGCGTGCAGCCCGAGCCAACCATGTTTATTTGACGTCGATGACGCTCACTGGGAGTGTGTATAGACTCCGGAGGGTCTCCTTGAGCCCAAGCGCAATATCAATAATAACCGCTGCAGCACGCAGCCCGAGCCAACCTTAGTCTACAATATGCATGTGAGACACATAACTAATTCATTCTGAATATTTTCCAGTTTCAATTTATTAAGGTGAATACAGTTTAATTAGTCAATTTAAGAAATACAGTGACTTAGCATTTATTAGCAGTGAATAACACTGGACTGATATCAATGATTATGCACATCATGTTATCACACAGATATGCACCCTAGATGAGTACTACAGATCAGCACAAAGCCCCAAACATGGCATCAAGCCCTAATATCACCAATACCATGTGCGTATCAAACGCCAATAATCCATAATCAGCTCTCGGGATGGATCAAGTCACAATTCATAATCATTTACAATCCCGCACAAGCCATGGGGTGCGAGTCACACCCTATCATAGAGTCACAATGTGATAGACCAAGGTTTCAAACCCTCAGGCCATCATCTACACAAACTACTCACTTTTAACCTGTCGTAGACTAGTCCGCAATGCCTTTTCCCTTCGAATCTCCCTCTACGAGCATTAAATCTATTCAAACCACAACGAATAGGTTATTATAGGTTAAATAATCATAACCCAATCGAAATCATTCGAAAAACATTAAAAATTACGAAGTTGGTATAACCTGAGCCCCGAGCCAACTTCTCAAAAAATTCTGAAAATTACATTTTTGGATTCCCCGTCACGCCACAAGTCCATACATATAAAGTTTATCAAAAGCGGAGTTTGTTTACCCTCTCAAATAACAATTTTATTCTTTCTTAGGCTTCAAGCCCTAACCACCATTTTTAACCTTAAAACCCTTGAATTTCATTGTTTAATCTACTATTTTACACCATATAGACATAATCCGAGGCCAAGAATCATCACCTGAAGGAAAGCCTCGAAACCCTCATCAAAACCGCTCACAAACCGTCTGTTCCCGAAGTTAAAAGTGTTTTCTTAACTTACGAAATTCGCAAAAACTGTTTCATTAATTCCCTGCGATCTCCGCTTCCGCGACACAATGACTGCTTCTGCAGTTTTCGCTTCTGCGGTTAATAGACCACTTTTACAGTCTCCATTGAGTCAATTGGGACCGCTTCTACAGTCCTAAAACGCTTTTGCGGTCTCCGCCTACGTGATCCCCTTCACCGCTTCTGCGGTCCTCCAATTAGTCCTTGATCGTTTCTGCGGTCCCTGACCCGAGGCCCTTGGGACCCCAACCAAATGCACAGCTATGTCCCATTACTTCAATCAAAATTGCTCGCAACATAAAAACACTATCATAAACATCAAAATCATCAAATTTCCATGAATTCAAGCCTAAGTTAAACAAAAACGTTTGAAACTTGCATTTGATCCAAAACCCAACCTAAACACCTCTGAATGATTTAAAAATTTGCATGCATATCCAAAATCACGTAACAGAGCTACTGAAACTATCGGCGTTCCATTCGGACCCCCGAATCAAAATTTCATCTATCAACCGGACTTTGCCAAATTTCTAACTTAGCCAATTCAATCCTAATTCTACATCGAACCTCCAAATTCAGTTCTGGTTTCATTCATACATCACAAACCACCATCCGAAACTAGTCGAATCATCAATAATCCATTCTGAGCCCACTAACTCATAAGTCAATGTTCGGTTGACTTTTTTCCAAACTAACCTTCTCACAAATAGACTAATTGTCTCATTTCTATCTAACTCCATCCAAATTACTTCAATCTCTCCAAATACATATATTGAAACATATGAAAGCATAAAACGGGTAAAACATGGCGGTAATTCACGAGACGACGGGTCAGGTCATTACATCCTCTAAACAAATCTAGTCCTCGGGCGGGTCAAGAAACATACATGGAGTATCAAACAAGTGAGGATATTTGCTCCACATATCTTTATCGGTCTCCCAAGTGGATTCCTCCATGGGCCGACCTCTCCACTGCACCTTCACCAAAGTTATGTCCTTTGATCTCAACTTTCAAACCTGACGACCCAAAATAACCACCGGCTCCATATCATAGGTCAAGTCTTCATCTAACTGGATCGTGCTGAAGTCTAACACGTGAGACGGGTCCCTAACATTCTTAGGGAACATAGAAACATGAAACACCGGGTGAACGCCTGACAAGCTAGGTGGAAAAGCAAGCATATAGGCCACCTCTCCAATCCTCTTAAGTACTTCAAAAGGTCCAATGAACCTTGGACTCAGCTTCCCTTTCTTCCCGAAACTCATAACGCCCTTCATAGGAGAAACCTTCAACAAGACCTTCTCGCCCATGGAATAAGATACATCTCGAACCTTCCGGTCCGCATAACTCTTCTGACGCGACTGACTTGTACGAAGTCTCTCCTGGATTACTTTCACCTTCTCTAATGCATCCTTAACTAACTCTGTCCCCAATAACCTAGCCTCGCCGGGCTCAAACCAACAAATCAAAAATCTACACCGTCTACCATATAAGGTCTCATACAGCGCCATCTAATGTTGGATTGATAGCAGATATTATATGCAAACTCCGCAAGTGGCAAGAATTCAGCCCAAGAACCTCCAAAATCAATAGCGTAGGCACGCAACATGTCCTCCAATATCTGGATCGTACGCTCGGACTACCCGTCCGTATGTGGATGAAATGTTGTGCTCACCTACACCTGCGTGCCCAACTCTTGATGAAACGTCCTCCAGAACTGGGAAGAAAACATGGTACCCATATCTGATATAATGGAAAGCGAGGCACCATGCAACCGTAAAATCTCCCGAATGAAAATATCTGCTAACTTCTTCACCGAATAGGTAATACATATTGGAATGACGTGCGCGGACTTGGTTAGCCCATCCATAGTCATCCAAACCGAATCAAAATTCTTCGAGGTACGAGGTAGACCACTCACAAAATCCATAGTAATATTCTCCCATTTCCACTCTGGAATATCCATCCGTTGAAGTACACCACCGGGTCTCTTGTGCTCGTATTTGACTTGCTGACAGTTGAGACACCAAGCCACGTAACTCACAATGTCCTTTTTCATCCTCATCCATCAGTAATGTTGTCTCAAATCCTGATACATCTTCGCGGCACCCGGGTGAATCGAATACCGCCAGCTGTGAGCCTCCTCTAATATCAACTCCCGGAGACCATCCACATTGGGAATGCAAATTCGGCCCAGCATCCGCAATACACCATCATCTCCAATGGTCACATCTTTAGCATCATCATGCTTGACCCTGTCCTTCAAGACAGCAAATGGGGGTCATCATATTGCCGGTCTCTGATGCAGTTATACAAAGAAGACCGGGAAACCACACTTGACAACACCCGACTGGGCTAGGAAATATCTAACTTCACCATCTGATTGGCCAAAGACTGAACCTTAACCACAAGGGGTCTCTCCCCAACTGGAACGTACGCCAAACTACCCATGCTAATAGCTTTCCAGCTCTAAGCATCGGCCACCACATTGGCCTTCCCAGGATGATACAGAATGGTAATATCATAGTCTTTGAGTAACTCCAGCCATCTCCGCTGCCTCAGATTAAGATCTTTCTGTTTAAACATGTGCTGAAGACTGCGATGGTCTGTATATACCTCACAAGATACACCATAAAGATAATTCCTCCAAATCTTCAAGGCATGCACAATCGCAGCAAACTCCAAGTCATGAACATGGTAGTTCTTCTCATGTGGCTTTAGCTGAAGAGAAGCATACGCAATAACTCTACCCTCCTACATCAACACACAACTGATCCCAACTCTTGAGGCATCACAATACACCGTGTAAGAGCCTGATGTTGATGCTAATACTAATATCGGAGCTGTGGTCAAAGCCGATTTGATCTTTTAGAACCTCTACTCGCATTCATCCGGCCACACCAATGGAGCATTCATTTGAGTCAAATTCGTCAAAGGCGAAGCAATAGATGAAAAACCCTGAACAAATCTGCGGTAATAACCCGCCAAATTCGAGGAAACTCCAAATCTTCGTAGCTGAGGACGGTCTGGGCCAACTATGCACTGCCTCAACCTTCTTTGAGTAAACCTGAATGCCATAAATGGACACCGTGTGTCCCATAAAAGTCATAGTATCAAGCCAGAATTCATGCTTGGAGAACTTTGCATATAGTTTCTCCTATCTCAATCTCTGCAAGACCACCCTCAAGTATTGTGTGTGCTCCTCTTGGCTACGCGAATACACCAGAATATCATCGATGAACTTGATCACAAAAGAATCCAGACTCATCAAGTGCATGAACGTGCTTGGGGCATTAGTCAGCCCGAAAGACATCACTAGAAACTCGTAGTGCCCATATCTCGTCCTCAAAGCCGTATTCATAATGTCATAATCCCTAATCTTCAACTGGTGATTACCCGATCGAAGGTCAATCTTAGAGAATACCCTTTCTCCTTGGAGCTGATCAAATAAATCCTCAATACGGGGTAGTGGGTACTTTTTCTTCACTATCACCTTATTCAGCTGTCTGTAGTCAATGCACATTCTCATTGTGCCATCTTTCTTCTTTACAAATAATACCGGTGCACCCCAAGGTGACACACTCGGGCGAATAAATCCCTTATCTAGGAGTTCCTGAAGCTGTTCCTTCAACTTCTTTAGCTCTGCTAGTGCCATACGACAGGGAGGAATAGAGATGGGCTGAGTGCCCGGCACCAGATCAATACCAAAATCAATGTCCATGTCCGGCGGTATGCCTGGCAAGACTGCTAAAAACATGCCAGGGAAATCCCTAACAACGGGAACCGAATCAAGGCTAGGAGCCTCAGCTTCCACATCTCTCACGTAAGCCAAATATGATAAAAAAAACCCTTTCCAACCATCCGTTGGGATTTTAAGAAAGAAATCACTCTGCTAGGTACATAATCAGTCACGCCTAGCCACTAAATCCTCAGAATACCTGGAATATCTAGGGTAATTGTCTTAGCATGACAATCCAAAATAGCATGGTATGGAGATAGCCAATCCATACCCAATATTTCATAAAAATCCACCATGCCCAATTATAATAAATCAACTCGGGCCTCCAGACCCCCAATAGTCACCAGACAGGATCGATACACATGATCCACAATAATAGTATCACCCACCGGGGTAGATATGTGCACGGGCAAGGCAAGACAACCATGAGTCATACCTAAATGATGAGAAAAATAAGAGGATACATATGAATAGGCATTCATGTGGCATACTGAGATAATACTTGTGATAACTGCAACTGAGGCAATAGCGTCCCTCCGATCTGAAAGGGTATATAAACAAGCCAGGCCACTGCCAGTACAGTCCTCACCCCTGGGGCGACCTCTGGCTGACTGGCCTCCACCCCTAGCTGTCTGAGTGGGAGCTGAATAAACCTATACATAAGACGAGGGCTAATCCCTTTGCTAAGACTGCCTACTGCGGGGTCGAGGACACGGTCTCTTCATGTGACCCAACTCACTGCATTCATAGCAACGAACTGAAGCTGGAGAAAGGGACTGATGAGAAACACTCGCTGCGGACGAACCCTGAGCTTGCGGACCAAGAGTAGAGCTCTGAGCTAGAAGAGCACTCAATGCAGGCTGACTCTGCTGATGACCCTGATGGCCCAAAACTAATGAGGTTCCACTAGACTCTGTATGTTTGGACTTAGGAGGTCTGAAGGGAAGACCACTACCCTACTGGAAATGGCCCCTAGACGGAACACCGCTGAAATTACCTGAACCTCGAGGACTCTTGGCCTCCCTCTCCACACACACCCGATGGTGATCTGTCTCAATCAGACGAGCCGCATCAACAACCTCCTCAAATGTAGTTGTTTTATCCCTCTTTCTAGTCATCAATATACGGATTGGATAGTTGAGGCCTTCTTTAAACATCCTTATCCTCTCTCTATATGTTAGGATCATCCACATAACAAGCCAAGCTAGTTGTGTAAACCGCAGTTCATACTGAGTCACTAACATATCTACTTGAGTCAACTAGTCGAACTGACGACGCAGCTCCTCCCTATGAGACCGGGGCATATACTATTCCAAAAATACCATGGAGAACTAATCCCAAGTGAGGGACGCTGCCCCATTTGCCTACTCCTCTCGAACTTTTCCCACCAAGTAAATGCAGCTCATGTGCACTGGAAGGTGGTAAAACCCACTCCATTAGACTCTAGAACACCCACAAAACGAAGCATCAGCTGGCATTTATCCAGAAAAACCTGGGCATCCTCGCCCTCAGCACCACTAAATGTCGGAGGCTGGAGCGTACGTAACCTCTACAAACGTCGGTGCTCGTCATCAGGAATAACAGGAACCACATGAGCTGGGGCAGGCAAGACCGGTGCAACTGGAGCAACTGGCTGAACTGGTGAAACCGGAGCAACGCGCTGAACTGGCGGAACTGCTTGAATTGGCCAAACTGGAGCTACCTCAGGTGTCTGTAAGCCCTGAACAACCTGCTCGGGAGTGCGAGCATCAGGGGTCTGATGACCACCCCAGGTCTGAGAAGTAGCCATTGTGGTAGTGGCTGAAACCGCCTGAGCCACGCCAGTGAAGACGGACAAAACCTGAGCCAAAGCCTCCTGAATACTAGGAATCACGATGGGCACTGCCAATGTCTGAATAGGTGCTTTTGGAGCATCAACAGCTGGAGGCTGATCCTGCACCTAGCGCAATTAGTGGGTCTGCAGGTGTTGCCCCTGCTGGTCCACCTCGTCCAGCACCATGACCGCGTCCACGGCCTCTAGCGTGTGGTACTGGTGGTCGTCTGTCATGTCCATTAGCACGGGTTCTCGCCATCTGCAAGAGAATAGAATACGGAGATTTAGTTTACAGTTAACAAACTGCACGATAAGAATTTCAAGAAAGTGAAGTGTTTCCTAATAGTTTTATTGCCTCCTGCTTATAAGTGTTGAGCACGACACACCCATAAACATGACAACTAATCCGGCTCATGACTCCTGAGGCCTAGTAACCTAGGCTCTAATACAAACTTGTCACGACCTTAACCCGGTTGTGATGGCACCCAGCCGTATGGCTAAGTAAGCCTGACCAACAATCGCTTCCATTTTAATACTATGTCTCAAAACAGACATTTTAAGAATAATAACCCAAGAATATTAATAGTGTAATATAGATAAGTACAAAAACGGATAACACACCCATATAATCTGGGGTCACAAGTCTAGAGTTTCTAACATAACTGAGTAATAATAAAAGTATCTTAATAAAAATATAAAAATCTGGGAGAGTATATAATACTAATGAACTGAGAAAATAATGAAGAGCAGTCAGATCCTGCGAACGTCATGCAGCTACCACTCTGGGAATATCTCTGGAGACTACAAATATCAGCTAGACTCCGATGTACCTGAATCTACACACATGGTGCAGGGAGTAGGGGTGAGTACTACCGACTCAGTGAATAATAAGCATAGAAAATGTCTGAAAGTAAGAAATCCACAAAATACCACAAAGCAAAGCTATAACTAACAATCCTATAACTTAGCTACAAATTAACAGCAAAACAGTATCACAACAGCAACCAAATATCAGATAAATATGCAATGCAATGCACGTGAATACGCTGCGGCGCGCATCCCGAGCCAACAATGTTTATTTAATGTCGACGACGTTCACTGGGGTTGTGTACAGACTCTGGAGGGGCTCCTTCAGTCCAAGCGCAATATGAATATATAACCGCTGCGGCATGCAGCTCGAGCCAACCTCAGTCCAGAGTATGCATGTGAGTCACATAACTAATTCAATCTGATTCTTTGTCAGTTCAAGGTGAATACAATTTAATTAGTTAATTTAGAAAATACGGTGACTTGGCATTTGTTAGCAGTGAATTACATCGGACTTGGATCAATGATTATGCACATCATGTTATCACAAAGATATTCACCCTAGACGGGTACTACAGATCGGCACAAGGCCCCAAACATGGCATCAAGACAAAATATCAACAACACCATGTGTGAATCAAACGCCAATGATTCATATTCAGCTCTCGGGATGGAACAAGTCAGAATCCTGAATAATTTACAACCTTTGCACCTTCCATGGGGTGCGAGTCACGCCCTAACATAGCGTCACATTGTGATAGACCAGGGTTTCAAACCCTCAGGCCATCATCTACACAAACTACTCACATAGAGCCGGTCGTAGACTCCTCTGCAATGCCTTTTTCCTTTGAATCTCCCTCTATGAACATTGAATCTATTAAAAACCACAACAAATATGTTGTTACAAGTTAAATAGACAATACCCAATCAAAATAATTCAAAAAACGTTAAAAATCACAAGTTGGTAAAACCCGATCCCCGGGCCCACTTCTCAAAAAATTCTGAAAATTACATATTTGGATTCCTCGTCTTGCCACGAGTCCGTACATATAAAGTTTATCAAAAACGGAGTTCGTTTACCATCTCAAATCACCATTTTACTCTCTCTTAGGCTTCAAGCCCTAACCACCATTTTTTACCTTAAAACCCTTTAATTTCATTGTTTAATCTACTATTTTACACCATATAGACATAATCCGAGGCCAAGAATCATTACCTGAAGGAAACCCTCGAAACCCTCTTCAAAATCGCCCATAAATCGTCTCTTCCCAAAGTCAAAAGTGATTTCTTAACTTATGAAATTTGCAAACACTGTTTCATTAATTCCCTGCGATTTCCGCTTCCGCGAAACAATGACCTCTTCCGCGGTCGTCGCTTCTACGGTCAATAGACCGCTTTTGCAGTCTCCTTTTAGTCAACTGGGACCGCTTCTGTGGTCCTAAACCGCTTTCACGGTCTCCGCCTACGCGATCCCCTTGACTGCTTCTGCGGTCCCTGACCGCTGTCGTGGTAGCTTCTTTTGCAGTAATACTTCCGCTTTCGCAGAAATACCAGAAACTCCATGCAACAGACCTGTTGCAACTTCAAAAATCCTCGTGTTTATCATCTGGCATCACCCCGAGGCCCTCGAGACCCCAACCAAATGAATAGATATGTTCTATTACTTCATTTAACTTGTTCGCAACAGAAAAACGCTATCATAAACATCAAAATCATCCAAGTTCCACGAATTCAAGCCTAGATAAAACTAACATTTCCACAACTTGCATTAGATCCAAAACCTGACCTAAACACCTCCGAATGATCTGAAAATTTGCACGCATATCCAAAATCACCTAACGGAGCTACTGCAACTGTCAAAATTTCATTCCGACCCCCGGATAAAAATCTCACCTATCAACCGGACTTCGCCGAATTTGTAACTTAGTCAATTCAAGCCTAATTATACACCAGACCTCCAAATTCAATTCTGATTTCACTCCTAAGTCACAAATCACCATCTAAAACTAGTCGAATCATCGGAAATCCATTCCAAGCCCTCTAACTCATAAGTCAATGTTCGATTGACTTTTTTCCAAACTAACCTTCTCATAAAGAGACTATTTGTCTAATTTCTTTCCAACTCCATACGAATTACTTCAAACTCTCCAAATACATATATTGAAACATATGAAAGCATAAAACGCAAATATTGGGGTGGTAATTCACCGGACGACGGATTAGGTCGTTCAGGTGACTTAGTGCCGACTAGTGTAGTTCGAGAGAATACATCGAGTAAATTGCTATAGTTGCTCAAGAGAGGATTACTGCAACTAAAGTACTCAAGATCGGTAGAGAATAATTAGGCAAAATTATAGAAGACATAGCGTGAAGCATTTTGACAATTGAGGAAATCATAACTTTACACCTCCATAATCTTGTTTCCAACCTTTATTATCTTTAGTTTTTAATTCACTTCTTTAATTTGTTACTTAATTAGTTAGACATAAGAATCATAATATTTATAACTTAGGAATTATTCGATCTTGTCTTCACAATGATAGTTAATAGTTGTAGCTAAGCCTTTGTTCTTTATGGGATTTGACTCCGAAATTTTAGACCGGATTATATTTTAGCGACCGCTTATCGTTTTAAGACTAAAGTTGGGAGTGATCAGATGTATTTTGAACCGGGTAGTATTTTTTTCTTCGATAGTAGATTAAGAATTTAGTGGATAAAAGAAGGAAGAATGATGAACCCAGGCGCCTTTCACTTATTTGATAGTAAAATATTTAGGCTTGAAAAATTGGCATCCTATGACAACACATAATAAGAACTGGCAATTTTTTTGCCTTATGTTTTGTTTGGCAAAGAAAGCCCAAACAATTGGCATTATATAGCCAAATCTTAAAAAATTACTCTCTTTTATAATCTCTCTCAAAAAAACTATCAGTTATTTTTGTTTTCCTCCCCCTTTCTCTCCTTGTATTTCTTCTTCAATCTCTTCTCTTTTCCTCTGACATTTTAGCAAAAATTCTTGCAAATTATGCACACAAAAAAAATCAGTGGGATGAAAAGGTAAGGTTGATCTCACATCAGAAAAAATCAAAAACAAAACTAAGAGAGAAAAAATATTAACTTTATTTTTCATCTATCTTATTTTTCTTTTGGTATGATTGAATGAGTGGGTGTGATTGAAATTGGTTGAAAATACCTAAACAAGGCAATATACAAAATTTGATCAAGATTAGCACAATATTGGCTAACCATGTTGGATACTCTACTACCCTGAGAACCTGGGCTTTGACTTTCTTGGTGACTTCCTTCTTGATTTTCAAACTCATGTCGGATTTGAACTTTCGGAGCTTCTGCTTTACCAGAGGACATGTCGGATTGGTTAGCAGTTTGTGAGCTACAATAGATGTACTAAGACCAGTCATATCATCATATGACCAGGCAAAGATGAACTTATATTCACTTAGAAACCTCGTGTGCTCTTTCTTTTCTGATGGTGACAGGTGAATGTTGATGCGCGTTTCTTTGAGATTCTTTATATCTCTCAAGTTGACAACCTCAATTTTGTCCAAGTTAGACTTAGGTCTATTTTCAAAGTCCTCAACCTCTCTAACAACCTCTTCTATTATATCATCCTTTTCTGAGTCTATATCTATTTGTGCGTTGTCACGTTGCATGACACAATTGTTGGTTCATCAAGATAAGTAATAGTAATGTTGTGTAAATAAAGTAAACAATACAGAAAATAATAAGAGCGAGATTTATATGAAACTGAAATGCTTTGATAAATTTCATAATTTTTTTGTACATTGGAGCTCTTATTTTGAAATTAAAGAAAAATGCGGAAACAAAATGAACTAGCGAAAAAAGTAAAAGATAATGCATGATGCTTTGTTCAGCCTTGCTGCCCCGAAAAGTTTTGGGCTCTGGTGGTTTTGATGGACGAAATATCAAGGCACGCTCCTCGGCTCACAGCCTGTATGGAAGGGCCTTCCTTCCCTTCCTCATCGAAAATGACACAACAGTCCATATTGTCATCTTCCAACAACAGTCCTTATTGCCGCCAATGCTTCCTCTTAATTTGACCCATTTATGACATCTGCCGGCTTAATAATTTTCTCTAGGCGAGGTATTAGATGTTCCAGCGGGTAATAAGGTCTGCGTCTCTGTGGCGACCATTCATTGAACTATTTCCAAGTGTACTCATACTCTAGACCAAAAGTGGTACCACGTTTCTTCAGCTTGATTGGCTTGGAAATCCCTTGGAGATTCTTGCCAAGTCCCTTTCCAGGTTAACATCCACAACAATTCAGAATACTCTCAATCTTGTTATCCCACCATTTATCCTTGTACACGGCGATGACTCACGCAATGTGGTGGTAGGTTTCCTCACCTATTTTCCTTTTTTCTCCTATTGCCGGGATGGTCTGGCGACTGTATATAGGGTTCCTACCATCGCCATAAATAATCACTTCTTGGTGATTCCACTTATACATCACTGCTTGGTACATGGTTAATGCTACAGCTCTGGCGACGTGAATCTAGGGTCGTCCCAACAACAATTGTAAGAGGCTAGGATGTCTATCACCTGAATATCAATGTCGAACCAAGTCGGTCCCATTTGAAGATATAAACTGATTTCCCCAATAGTGGACTTTTGGGATCCGTTGAAATCTTTGACATTGACAGCTCCATCCTTGATCTCATGCAGGCTCTTTCCCAATGTTCTTATAGTCACCAATGGACAAATGTTGAGGCTGACCCTCTGTCAATCAGAATTCTGGTGATGAAATAATCTTCGCATATCACAGTGATGTGCAACGACTTGTTGAGGTTCAGCCCTTCTGGTGGTGGCTCATATTTGTAGAAAGTCATTTTGTGACTTTCTAATACTTGCCCTACCATGTTTTCCATTTCTCATCTAGTTATATTGTTGGGTACATACGGCTCGCTCGGCACTTTCAATTAGGCATTCTTATGTGCGTGAGATCTTTGTAGCAGAGCTAAGATGGAGATATGGGTTGGCATCTTGTTCAGCTGATAGATGGCTGAGTACTCATTTGCTTGTATCTTCCTAAGGTCATCAGTCCCAGTTTTAGTGATGGTTGGTTGTCCTGAGGCTTGCTTACTGGACTCAACTAGATATTCTAGAGTATAAACCCTACCAGTTCTTGTCATACCCTATGCTGCAATTGCTTCTCCAGATTTTATTCTCCTTTTTCCTTCTCGCCTCGGTGGTGTAATCCCATGGTATGGCCTTTGAGTGGTACGGTGTTATGTCTGACATTGCTACCGGAATAGGCACCCTTAGAGGTAACACAGCAACTTCAAATGGTGCAGTTGCATATGGAGTTCCAAACTCGAGCTCAATTGGTCCGTGCATTTTAGTAGAAGAAAGTGCTTCAAACGCGAGTAGAATAGACATGTTTACTTCATCGTCCCCAGAAGGCTGGATCTAGACAACAATCGGATTAAGTGTGGTTGTTGGTTTTGTTGGCTTAGGGTCTCATTTGTCTTCTATTTTGATCATGTAAATGCCTCCACCCTTTTGGTCAGGCAGAGAGTTGTTGTGAACATTAGGAGTAGGCTCATTTGCCACAATGAGCTTATTGTCAATTGAAGCTTGGATCATGTCCTTCAACAAGCGGCACTCGTCAATGGTATGCCCCTTCATGCCGGAATGGTATGCACAGGTTATGTTCGGGTCGACCTATTGGAAAGGATTTTCTAGACTTATGGCGGCGATAGGGGTAACATTACCAGTAGCTTTGAGTCTTTCATACAACTGGTCGATTGGTTCAGCAATGGCGGTATATTGTATGGGAGTTCTGCGGTCGAAATTAGGTTGAGGTCTAGGGAAGTATTGGGCGAGTGGGAGGTGATTGGTAGTGAGAGGGTTGAGTATTATAAGCTTGGTAGATAGGTGCGGGTTAAGAGTATCTAGGTAAACTGGACTGATATGTAGGAGGTGGAGGTGATTAGTAAATCGGCGAGGGTGCTTGGTAATTTGGGATAGGTTGATATGTGAGTGGGCGTATTGGGTAAGTTTGGTATTTTATCAGGGATTTTGTTCTCTGTGTAACTATCACGGCACTTACATCCCTTTTCTTCGACGTGCTTCCAGACGAGAACGGCGTGTTGGTAGCTTGTAATGATTTAAGGTTGGTGACCATACCGGTTTTAATACCTTTCTGGATTCTCTCCCATATCTTGATGATGTCAGAAAGTTTCTGGCCCTCGATCAGTATCAACCTCTCATAATATTATAGGTCCTAAGCTCGAACAAAACACCTATTGATATTACCCACCACCAGAACCACACTTTTCTGTCCACCACGCTCAGATATACACTCAGTTTCTGCGCATCCGTAATGGCACGCACCGGCTCCCCAAAACACATATCCACCTCACAGAACACATATCCACCTCCCACGGCTAATAGACCAGGAATTGGCGTTCATCCAAACCAATCTATTAGAAGTGAGAAGGCCCTGAAACAAAAAAATATTTACTCCGTTGGGAGAATCTTACACCTCTCTCTTCCACATATTGAAACAATTGGGAATGTTGACCCCAATTGAGCCCAAAGTACCAAGTCCCCCTCCCAGAAACATGGACCATTTTGTTAGCTGTGAGTATTGCTCAGGGATGCCGGGGCATGATACTTAGAAGTGTCGGAAATTGAAGAACGCGGTGCGGGAACTTATTGATAATCGCCGTATTGAGGTACAGGCTCCGGAGTCGCTAAACATTAACAAAAATCTGTTGCCAGTGCATCACGAGACTAACACGATTGAACTGATACATAGAAGCGCAGAGCCTAAAATGCCCTCGCAGATGGTCATGATGATCCGTTCTATTAAAGCCAAGAAGAAAGAAAAGGTAATTGAGGTCAAACTATCAATTCAGCCAGAAGTGATAAAAGACAAGTCGTTGGTGGTAATGGGGAAAGGGCCATTTGTTGATGTGAAAAAGCCAGAGCCAGCCAAGTTAGTGGTACCAAGGGCATCATCTAAGCCCCTGGTTGTTGTGAAAGGGGCCTGCGTAGAACTGGTCATCATAAAGCCGATAGTCCAATTACCTATGGTCAATAGTAAAGGCGTGCCGTGGAAATATGAGAAGGTAGTAGTGACCTAAAAGGAAAGGAAATTGAGGAAGAAAGTTCTGAAGCACAAGGATTAACTTGGTCAGGATGTTGTTTTGCTCCGGAAGAGATGAGGAAAGCAAGGGTCGCTAAAGACAATACAGCACTAGTTAAGAAGGCTATGACAGAAGAAGAGGAGAGGAATTTCTGAAAAAAGATGAAAGCACAGGATTATTCCATTGTGGAGCAACTGACAAAAACTCCGGCTCAGATCTCATTGTTATCATTACTAATCCACTCAGACAAACATCGCCGGGCTTTGATGAGGATATTGAATAAAGCTCATGTGCCCGACAAAATTTCAGTCAACCATCTGGAGACAATTTCCAACAAGATCTTTGAGGTGAACAAGATAACATTTTCTGATGATGAATTGCCCGTGGAGGGCATAGAACACAACAAAGCTCTCTATATGATGGTCAAGTGTGAAGATTCAAAAGTTACTCGGGTGTTGATCGATAATGGGTCTAGTGCCAATATTTGTCCGTTGTCTACGCTGAACCAATTGAAGATTGATGATGATAGATTCCACAAAAATAGTGTTTGTGTCCGAGGGTTCGACGAAGGGGGAACAGACACAGTGGGGGATATTATACTTGAATTGACTATTGTCCCAGTCGAGTTCACTATGGAATTCCAGGTGTTGAACGCTGTAGTATCTAATAATATTTTGTTGGGTCGACTGTGGATCCACGTGGCCAAGGCAGTACCTTCCACATTGCACCAAATCGTCAAGTTCGAGTGGGACGGACAAGAAATTGTGTTACATGGGGAAGATCCCACATGCGTTGTAAGTCACGCCATTGTGCCCTTTATAGAAACTAATGATGATAAGGGACATGGGTTTAATAGGTCTTTGACACGATCCCGGTGAACAGAGTTCCAGAGGTTAAAAGCTTTCCACGTCCCAGGGTGGTAGCTGCGACCGTCATGGTATGCATCAGAAATGCTGGGTAATGGGTTCGTGCCAGGGAAAGGTCTGGGCTAAGCTTCAGGATATTGTTCAACCTATTTCCTTGCCCAAGAATCTGGACACCTTCAGGTTAGGGTTCAATCCAATAGCAATAGATATCAGAAGGGCTCGTAAGTTGCAAAAGAAATCTTGGCCTCTTCCCAAACCGATTCCACGCCTGGCCAGGTCCTTCGTCAGGCCAGGAGAGTGTCGGGTCCACTGATTGGTGCAGAGGGGAACTTGGATAAGTGTTCGAGAAGGTATTTGCTTAGGAGAACATGGTTGAGGCAGGGGAAGGGTCAAGCAAAGCAGATATCCAATAAATGAGACCACATTCTAATATCAACAATTCGGAAGCTACTCCTCTTCCAGTTCGGAGGGAGTCGTCGTACTGGGTTTTGTTTTCCTTTAGTTCACCTGGATTATTCCAGGGTTTGTAATTCAGTTGCTATGTTACGTCCATTTTGATGAGTTAAAACCTTGTTATCTTTACATTTAATGAAATGCAATTTTCTTCTTTCTGTATTCCTAATTTTGTTTCCGTTTTTTCTTTTTTGCTTTTCTGTTCTGTACAATTCTTTTTATGCTTATATCGATGACATGACATGCATGAGGAATCTTCGGCCCAATTTTATAAGCCAATCTAACTCAGAAATAATAATACAAGAAATCGAGTGTGATGATGAAGAGGAATGTGATGATGACGAGGTCTATAAGGGAAATTAGTAAAGACTAAGTCATTTTGAAGAAAAACCCAAACCTAACCTAAACGACACAGAAACAGTTAATCTAGGGGACCAAGATAATGTGCGGGAAACCAAAGTAAGTGTTCACCTGGAGCCACAACTCAAGGAGGAGATAACTAAAGCATTGTTTGAATACAAGGATGTTTTTGCATAGTCGTATGATGATATGCCGGGTCTAAGCACCAATTTAGTGGTTCACAAAATGCCCACTGACCCGGCACTCCCTCCTGTCAAGCAGAAGCTGAGAAAGTTCAAGACGGACATAAGTGTTAAAATAAAAGAAGAGATTACCAAGCAGTTCGATGCAAAGGTCATTCGGGTTACACGATATGCCACTTGGTTAGCTAATGTTGTGCATGTGCCTAAGAAAGATGGAAAGACCAGGGTGTGTGTCAATTATCGGGATCTTAACAAGGCGGGTCCAAAAGACAATTTTCCATAGCCGAACATGCACATATTGATTGACAATTGTGCCAAACATGATATTGGACTTTTGTGGATTGTTATGCGGGTTATCATCAGATTTTAATGGATGAGGAAGATGCGAAAAAGACAGCATTCATCACGTCGTAGGGAACGTACTGCTATCGGGTCATGCCATACGATTTGAAAAATGCTGGGGCAACCTATATGACGGCCATGAAAACAATATTCCATGATATGATACATAAGGAAATCGAGGTGTACGTGGATGATGTGATTGTAAAGTCTAGACAGCAGTCCAACCATGTCAGAGATTTGAGGAAGTTCTTTTAGAGGCTTCGTAGGTACAATCTTAAGCTCAATCCTGCAAAATGTGCTTTTGGGGTGCCGGCTGGGAAGTTGTGTGGTTCATAGTCAGTCGTCAGGGTATTGAGCTGAACCCATCGAAGATCAAAGCTATTCAGGAATTGCCGCCTCCAAGAAACAAAACTGAGGTGATGAGTTTGTTGGGAAGATTGAATTATATCAATAAGTTCATTGCTCAGCTCATGACAATTTGTGAGCCGATTTTCAAATTGTTAAAGAAAGACGCTGCAGTCAAGTGGACTGATGAATGTCAAGAGGCTCTTGATAAGATAAAGGAGTATTTGTCAAACCCAACCGTATTGGTTCCGCAAGAACCAGGGAGACCTTTGATTCTATATCTGACAGTTCTGGCTAATTCATTTGGCTGTGTACTGGGGTAGCATGATGTTACAGGCAGAAAGGAGCAGGCTATCTATTATCTCAGCAAGAAGTTCACATCTTACGAGGTTAAGTATACTCAGCTAGAGAGGACATGTTGTGCCCTAACTTGGGTGGCACAAAAGTTGAAACATTATTTGTTGTCCTACACCACTTACCTCATATCTCGCTTGGACCCATTGAAGTATATTTTCAGAAGCTATGCCCACAGGGAGGCTTGCAAAGTGGCAGATCCTGCTTACAGAGTTCGACATTATCTATGTGACACGGACTACAATGAAAGCACTGGCACTACTGATCATTTGGCTGAGAATCCAGTCGATGAAGATTAAACCTTTGAAAACTTATTTCCCAGATGAAAAGGTGATTCACATTGATGGATTGGAACAAGCTGAGAAGTCGGGATAGAAACTTTTCTTTGACGGGGCTGCAAATATGAAAGGTGTGGGAATAGGAGCGGTGCTCATTTCTGAAACGGCTCTGCACTACCTTGTTACCACTCAGCTTTGTTTCTATTGTACGAACAACATGGCAGAATATGAGGCGTGTATCTTGGGACAGAGATTAGATGTAGATATGGGTGTCTGGAAAGTCTTGGTCATGGGCTACTTGGACCTACTGGTACACCAAATTCAATGAGAATGGGAAACACGGGATTTAAAGCTTATACCGTACCGGCAATGTTTGCGTTAGCTTTGCCAACGGTTCCAGTCAGCAGAGTTTAGGCACATTCCAAGGGTTCATAATGAGCTTGTCAATGCTTTGGCTACTTTGGCATCAATGTTACATCAACCGGACCAGGCTTATGTAGACCCTTTACAAATTCAGGTCCGAGATCAACATGCTTATTGTAATATGGTAGAGGAGGAGCTTGATGGTGAGCCATGGTTTCACGACATCATGGAATATATCAGAAGGGGAATATACCCGGAACAGGCCACCAGTGATCAAAAAAGAGCAATTCGATGATTGGAAAATGGGTTTTTCCTCAGTGGAGGAGTGTTATATAAAAGAACCCGAGATCTCGGGTTGTTGAGGTGCATGGATACAAGGCAAGACACATCTACTATGACTAAGGTGCATCCGAGAGTTTGTGGACCACATATGAGCGGATATGTTTTGGCAAATAAGATCCTACGGTCAGGTCATTATTGGCTTACTATGGAGCGGGATTGTATCAGTTTTATGCATAAATGCCATCAGTGCGAAGTGCATGGAGATTTGATTCATTCCCATCCATTAGAACTACAAACGGTGTTCGCACCATGGCCCTTTGTCACATTGGGAATGGATGTTATTGGGCCAATCGAACTGGCGTCGGCAAACGGGCAGAGGTTTATTTTGGTAGCTATAGACTATATTACCAAACGGGTAGAGGCTAAGACATTCAAGTCTGTAACCAAGAAAGTTGTGGTGGATTTTGTGCATGTGGATATTATCTGCCGATTTGGGATACCGAAAGTGATCATAACAGATAATGGGGAATACCTCAATAGTCATTTGATGAAGGAAACATGCGAGCAGTTTAATTTTACCCATAGGCATTCTACTCCATATCGCCCTAAAGCAAATGGTGCGGTTGAGGCAGCTAATAAGAATATAAAGAAAATATTGCGAAAGATGGTAAAAGGTTCGAGACAATTGCATGAAAAGTTTCCTTTTGCGTTTTTAGGTATCGCACCACCCTTCGCACTTTGGTGGGGACGACTCCTTATTCATTGGTGTATGGCACCGAGGCAGTAATACCCGCAGAGGTGGAAATCCTATCTCTGCAAATCGTTGCGGAAGCTGAGATCGATGATGATGAATGGGTGAAACGCCACCTTGAGCATTTGAGTTTAATTGACAAGAAGAGATTGGCATCAGTGTGCCATGGTCAAATGTACCAACAAAGAATGGCAAGAGCATAAACAAGAAAGTACGCTCGAAGAAACTCGAAGTCGGACAGTTAGTACTGAGATGGATTTTGCTTCATTGGGCTGAAGCAAAAGGAAAATTCACCCCGAACTGGAAGGGGCCATTTGTAGTAACCAGAGTTTTGTTAACGGTGCATTGTATTTGAAATATGTAGAAGGAAAATGTGTAGAAATTTCCATCAATTCCGATGCGGTCAAGAGATATTATATATGATTTCTCTATTTCTGAATGTATATGTTCGTATTTGGCATATTTTAAAGATTGAAATGATGAAGGCACTTTTTTCGGCTATCCAAATATTTTATCCCTTGTCATCCCCTTTGAGCCTTATTTACTTTTCATACCCCTCTTTCGGAATCAACGGCACTATCAAGAAACACAAGTGTCGAATGTAAAAGAAAGAAAAGGAAAAGAAGAGATAGAGAAAAGAGAAAGAAAAGAAAATGAAAAGCAAAGAAAAAGAGAAAGAAAAGAAAATGAAAAGCAAAGAAAAAAAGAAAAGGGAAAAAAAGGAGAAAAGAAAAGAAAAGAAGATGAAAATAAAGAAAAGGAAAGAAAAACACAAAAAAAAGGTAATTACGATAAAATGAACTACGTTTGACTTGATCCCAAAAGGGTACGTAGGCAGCTTCCTCGAGGTTCAGTCACACCAAAATAAAAATCCAAAAGCCCCAAACAAGAAACTAGGGCAGAAATTATGATGGTTTTGAGAAATCGGATTCCGAAAGTTGTAATTTTAATCCATTTTGAAATTCTTTAGAGCCTTTTATACCCTTCTTTCTAACCCATCCAAAAGCCTACATTATGGTCCAAAGAAAGACCTTCTGATCATTTTTTGAGAAATGCCAAGTCGAGCAAGTAGCGGAAATTTGTGGCAGTGGCAACACTCTGGTTCAAGAAAGAAGAACAAAAGATAAAAATGAGAGAGTCTTAATCGGTGAAAACCTTCACAGGCACCGTAGGGCGACGGGAGCTGAGAGAAAATAAAATGAGAAATTCTTAGTGGTGAAAACCTTCACAGGCACCTTAAGGCGAAAGTGAGATGAGAAATGGCAAACAATGAAAGGTCTGTGGGTGAAAATTGTTTCAAGGCACTGTAAGATAAAAGGGTAAGTTTTTGTTAAAGTAAACAAGTGATGGAAGTTTAGGGCAACGAGGTATGGTAACTGAGAGCTGGTTAGTTGGATCGGTTGGGCTGGTTAGTCCGAAATGCATGTCATGATCATTGGTGCCAGCTGTTCTGGTTAGATAAGATTCTTTTCTTTTTCCCTCTAACAGTTATCTGGTTTTGGATTGTTCTTATTCTGAACTCATAAAATCATTGCATTTCATTCTTTTTGGGGGGTTCTTTTGTATAAAACGTTCTGATGTCAATTTTTGTTAAATGCAAAGGGGAAAGGATTTCAAAACCCACTACCAGTTTCCAAAATGGTGAAGCATAATATGGTTAGAGCATGTCAACAACAATGTGAGGTAAAACAGAATAGTGGAATTTCCCGGAAGTGTCATCAGTAGAATATTTGGAAATGTCATGGGAAATGTAGGGGTTCCGGAAAAAAGGGACAGAAAGGTGAAACAACAGTATGGGTACAAAAGCATTCAGTTTGTCAGAAATTGGGGAACGTGGAAGTCGATCAGAAAGTCAGGCAATTCAGAGGAAGTTAGGAAACACAAAGCAAGGCAATGGAAGGACGATGCAGCAAGAAAGCCATCAGCTAACCACCATTTTAAACTAACGAAATTTTTGGTGATTGAAACAGGGGCAGAAAAGTTGTTCGTTAGGAGGAATTCTCAGTGAGGAAGAGCAGGTATTAATCAAGTTTAATCACAAGTGTGGCATGGCTAAAATACAAAAAGATGAGGAGTGGCATAAAGATGATGTAAGTTGTTCCAGGTTTGCATTTAAGAGTATATTATAAGTGTTGAAATGGGGAGCCCGCCCTATAACAGAGGATCACATTTTAGTCCGTAAATTTTAAAGCATGCAAGTTTTAGTTTTCAACCCTTGTTAGTATATGATAACAAGCCCCGGTTTTCCCAAACTGGGGCAGAAAGTTTTCTTTATTTTGTCTATTTTGTGAAATCAGGAGTCCGCCTAGAGAATGGAGGTGTTAATTTTTAAGTAGTTGAAATCAGGAGCCCGCCTGAAGAACGGAGGTGTTAAATTTTTATGCAGTTAAATTCAGGAGCCCGCCTGGAGAATAGAGGTGTTAAAATTTTTAAGTAGTCAAAGTCAGGAGCTCGCCTGGAGAATAGAAGTGTTAAATTTTTAAATTGTTGAAGTCAGGAGCCTCCTGGAGAATAGAGGTGTTAAATTTTTAAGTAGTTGAAGTCTAGAGCCCGCCTAGAGAATAGAGGTGTTAAATTTTTAAGTTGTTGAAATCAGGATACTGTTGGAAACACGTTCTCAAGGCCTTATACTAAAACGTGTGTTCTTATGTGTAGGTTTTGATGAATGACAAACAAGCGCAAATTGATATATGACGAAGTTCAAGTACAAGCGCACAATTGGTGGATAACGAGATTCAAGCACAAGACAAAGTTCAATCGTTTAAATGAGTCGTTCTTAATTGTGATCTTGATCCGACAACTTGACTCATGACATGGCTTCTCTCGTAAAACTATTTCTTACAAAATCATGCATATTTAATTTAATGCTAAATGATTTTAAATCATGCATATTTACTTCAGTCAAAATGATTTTTAAACATGCCTCTAAAATCTGGACTAAGATAATCGATTATGTACTTATGATAATCGATTATGTTAATCCAAGACTGCATGACAATCGATTGTGAACTAATGACAATCGATTGTGTTAAGGCAGTGAGCATCAGGTTTTTCAAAGCCTGCATGACAATCGATTGTGAACCTTATGACAATCGATTGTGAGGAGGCAGTGTCCATCAAAGTTTTTCAAAACTCAGAATAATCGATTGTGAACCTAATGACAATCGATTGTGAAGAGACAGTGTCCATCAGATTTTTAAAAGTCACAAAATAATCGATTGTGAACATATGAAAATCGATTGTGTTGAGGCAGTGTCTTCCAGACTTTTTCAAAGTTATTAAATAATCGATTGTGAGTATATAACAATCGATTGTCACGAGGCAGTGTCTAAAATGATTTTCAAAATCTGATAAATAATCGATTGTTAACTTTGCACAATCGATTGTGAAGCTGACCGTTGTCGTAAAGTTTTCAAATACAGTCAGGTAATGGATTGTTGATTTTGTACAATCGATTGTTGATATTAAAATCTGGAAAAGATTTTTTCAACGTTGCTGAATAATCGATTGTTGATTTTGTACAATCGATTGTTGAAATTAAAATTTGGAAAGGATTTTTTTGAACGTTGCTGAATAATCGATTATTGATTTGGTATAATCGATTGTTTTACGTAAAATCTGGAAATGATTTTTTGAACGTTGCCAATAATCGATTGTTGATCTTGGACAATCGATTGTTAAGCGTAAAATCTGGGATTGATTTTTGGAACGATTGGCAAACAATCTATTGTGGCTTCCTGACAATCGATTGTCACAGAGTAAAATCAGCAACTCTTAATTGGCAATTAGGCAACGGTAATGCCAAGTTTTTCAACTATAAATACAGCTTCATTTCAGTGTTTTAAACACAACAACACACAACAACTGATCATTCTATTGCTATAAGCTTGCATACTATTGTTTATCATTTTATATTCATTTCATAAAGCTTTTGAGAGCCAAAGTCTTGTCCATAGTTGTTGTGATCTTGAGCTTACTTCTTTTACTCATATCTACTCATTAAGGAGTGTTTTTTTTGAGTGTTTAATGTTTTGTACACTTGTAAGAGAATTGTGATTCTCTTGTTGCAAGGAACTTGTGTTTCCTTGGTTGAAGTCTTGGAGTGTTGTATCTCCGAGCAAAGGTGTTAAGGCTTGTGTCCTTAAGTTGTAAAGGTTGGTTAGGCACCCGTAAGCTTAACAGTGAAGTCTTGGAGTGTTGTATCTCCGAGCAAAGGTGTTAAGGCTTGTGTCCTTAAGCTGTAAAGGTTTGTTGAGCACCCGTAAGCTTGACAAGTTAGTGGAAAATCTCGAGAGAGTCTCTCGGGGACTGGACTAGCCACGTGTTGTGGTGAACCAGAATACATCGGTGCGTACTTTATTATTTATCGCACTTATTTACTTCCTGCAATTTTTAATTCCGCAAAGTTTACGCTAATTTTTATTATAACGCTATTCACCCCCTCCCCCTCTAGCGTTAAGCGTATTATCTAACAATTGGTATCAGAGCCCAACTCTCTGAAGACTTAACAGTTTGAGAGAACCATCCATGGCTTCTACTCGTGACTCTTTTGCAGGAATAGGTGAAGGTGATTTTAACATGTTGCCCCCAATATTTGATGGAAATAATTACTTATATTGGAAAGATCGGATGAGAATTTTCATCACAGCCAACAACTTTTATCTATGGCAAATCATCAAGCATGGTGATCAAATGACAACAAAAGTTGGGAAAGCCAAGGTAAGTGAATACAACACTAATGCAATAAATATGATGTATAGCGCCTTGAATCAGGAAGACTATCAGAAAATTTCCCACTACAAAACCGCCAAAGAGATGTGGGATAAGCTGGAGGAAATGTATGAAATCTAGTGCAATAGACACCCTCTTGGTTACAGCATCAAGAATCACTTTCTCTGAAGGAATAGGTAATGAGGTTCACCCACGAATCACGATTTGAATGTTTCATGTTTTATCTTGAACCTGTGACAGGAAATGAAAAGGATTAAGTATCATAAATGAGCACTCTGACATCAGTAGTTTCTTCAATACGGAATATCTATGAATGCCAAGCAAACTACTAGACTATTTATAGGAGTAATAAAATTTGTGTTGCTTTAAACAATAGAAAATAAGAGAAAGGAAAAGGGATTTTACAATGGAAGGGAAATAATTTAGCTCGTCATGTCAAATTTATCTCATCTTTTTTCTTTTTGAATGTTAATCAATTCTATCTCATTTTTTGCTGTTAAACAAAACATAAACAATGGACGATCACAACACAGCAAATTTTTAGACCTACAGGTTAATGTTTTTGTTTAGTTTTCACTTTGCCGTCATGAAGACTGGTTTTGAAGGAACCAAGTATACTACCTCGAGATGTGCTAATAATATCTCGAACATATGCAAATGTAGGTGATCTAGTCTCCTCGAGGAATACTTTACAACATGTTTTACAAAATTTTAACTTGATAACCAGGAAAACAGATAGTGCACCCAATGGCAGGGGCCTAGTTGTCAATAAAGTGGGTGAACTTTGGAGACCAAGGTTCAAATCCTAGCAGAGACAAAAAAATTAGGTAGTTTCTTCCCATATGCTTAAGCCTTGTTGGGCACAGTAACCTGGTATTTGTGCTGGTAGGAGATAGCTGGTACCCAGTGGAATAGTCAAGGTGCGTGCAAGCTGACCTCACACATCTTTTATAAGGGAAAAAGAATCAGATAGTTCAGAAATGGAAACTCACAAGCACCTCTAGTTTTCACAATGCCTCAACAGCTTCTTACAAACAATTTATTCAGCTGTTGATGGGAGTCAAAACAATGTATTGGTTCCTAGAAAGTCCAAGACCCCAAATTCTCGAAAAGTGTTCTTAAAGGGCATAGGTTGCCTCGATAATTTGGTTTATGATGATATTTACTTTTTTTTTCCTTTTGTGACATTCTGAAGAGAGCAGGTCATGCAAGTTTAACTGCACTACTTGAAAAGGTACTAATTGATAGTCAAATGCATACACCTTTTAGTTCTTAGCAAAGTGATCCATATATGCTCATAAAATATGAGACAAAACACAGCAAAGAAATTATTAAGATATGCAAAAGACTTAGCGAGAAAGGTACCAGGGAGACAAAAACAATCCTTGCAGTTCCACAGATGATCATTGAGCCACTCACTGTAAATATCATCATTGTCTGAGAGACGAGAGCTTCAACCAGCTTTCTAACTCCAAACCACCCTTTCTTTTCACTTACGGCCCCTCTGCTTGTTCAATCCTTTATTATCACCAGCTGCCTTTTGGCTTATAGGTCCAGTCCCAAAGGCCCCCAAAGCATCAAGAAAGAACTTTTTATTGGGGATAATCCCATCTTTGTCCATACATGTCAACAATTTTTGTACTAGCTCCTTCATATCGGCTTTAGTGTAGGCCTTATATAGAAGTTTATAGGTGGAGGAATCTATAGGGAAAGCTTTGGCTGAATGAATACTCTCAAAGAGCGCGTCGGCTTCTATGGGTAAACCATTCATGCAATAAGTATCAAGCATTGAATTCAGTGTTGAAACCTTCTTCTCCTTTTCAGATTCTACCACCCTATCAAATAGTTCTCTTGCTTTTGCAACACAGTCGCAATGTCCATACATCATAATGAGGCACTCATATGTGATGTAACTTGGCCTATATCCTAAGTCAGTCATCTTCTCAAGAACTAACTCTGCTTTCTCTCTCAGCCGTGCTTTTCCATAGTTTGTTATCATTGAGTTAAACGTGGGAATGGTAGGTTTTTCCTTGGATCGAAGCAAGCTTTTAAAAACTTGTTCCATCTTCTGAAATTCCTGCTTCTTCCCATATGAATCAATCAATATGTTAAAAGTAATGATATCTGGTTTCAGCTCATTACTTTTCATTCGAGAGAGAACATGCTCCATTTCCTTGATCATCCCATTTTTCCCATAGGCATCCATCAGACCATTAAATGTGAATATATCAGGAGTGACAATGCTCTCCTCAAGATCTTTCAACAGAGCATCTACCTGTTCAACATTTCTTGCCTGAGCAAAAGCTCTCAATAGAATGTTGTAAGTAACAATACTTGGACTACAACGCTCCATTCCCTTCATCTTCTCAAAGTAACCCATAGCCTTTGCCAAGGCCTTGGATTTGTCTCGGGAGTGGAGATGGGCTGAAATGACTGCATTGTACACTGAGGTATCTGGCCGACACCCACTATTACGCATCTCCGTGAACAGCCACATTGCCATTCTGATTTGCCCTTTCTTCCCCATTACTGATATCAACTTTGAGTAAACTCCATTATCCGCTATATACCACCGTTGTTTTTGCATCCATCTGAAAACCTATATATATTAGATTTATAAGTGAGGTACATATACAACAACAAATCAACCAAAGCGATATTAAATCACAAAATGTACCAAACTTGGATGCACAAGGTGTTTTACACATGCCAAATCATCGGACAGCAGAAGAAGGTGACTTAATTGAAGTGCTGCCACAATGCGTCGAAACAGTCCAAATTAATGCTACAGAGGAACAAAAGTCTCAAACAAAGGAAAAGAGCAAGGACGACAATGTTAGACGACCTCCGATGAGAAATGCCAAGCTTAAGTAGGCTGCCCCAACTATATCAACAAAGTCCAATCAATCTAAAAAGAAATCATGAATTTTGAATTCTTCTTGAAGAATTGGGACGATGTTGATAAAGAATTACAAATTGAAGAAATTGCAAGGATCGACAAAAAGGGACATCATTGTAACTTTTTCATCATTTTAATCTGCCACTTTGTTAGTATACTCATTTGTAATCTCATCACAGAGTATGTTACAAACTCTGTGATGATCATAAAATATTTGGTCCTGTCAAGTTCGTATTTTTTGCATTCCTGTAAATAAGTGAGGTTGTCAAACCTCAATAGGATTTAGTATGGTAAGTTTAGCCTGGTATGCGTTATATAGGTAACAATACCGGTGCTAATGCCCCCTAATTTGTACTTTTCCTAATTGTTGTATTTTCTTTTTTGCTATTAATAAAAACCTAGCTATAGGCTCTTGCCTAGTGGATTACCTAAACAAAAAAATAAGTGAAACAACTGCCTCTGTAAATTAATTTTACTTCAGATAAGTCAGTCAAAAAAGGCATTATATGTTGTGAATTAAAAAAAGAACAGGGTTTCCCATATAAAGACAAAACACGCTTTAAAGACAGAATTTTAATGTTCTTTTTCCAGTATAAGCAACCCCCACTTCCAACCGAGAGGTTGTGAGTTCGAGTCTCCCCAAAAGCAAGGTGGGAAGTTCTTGTAGGGAAGGATGCCGGGGGTCTATTTGGAAACAGGCTCTCTATCCAAGGGTAGGGATAAGGTCTGCGTACATACTACCCTTCCCAGACCCCACTAAGTGGGATTATACTAGTTTGTTGTTGTTGTTTTTCCAGTATAAGTTGTAAAAACATATGGCAGAAACGAGCACCTTCTAGACCACACTATCAGAGAAACTCCAATATAAAAGTGGAATGCAAATCCATACATAGAAATAGAACGTAAAACTCTAGGTGATAGTATTTCTTCAACCTCTAGAATATGGTTTTAACGGCATGAAACTATTGAATTTGCATATGACATTTGATTTTCTAGTATTATCATTTTTCAAAGCACATAGATCTTTGCATTAGATTCAGAGATCATATGAAACAAACCAACCTATCTATGCCCATTGCCGATAGTAGAGAAATCTAAAGTAGCTTGATCAAGACATTCATTAGTCAATTCCACAGTACCAATCAATCAATTACACCTTAACCCCAAGCTAATTAAGGTAGGTTAAAAGAATCCTCTGAATCCATTCCGTTTGATTAAGCTTATCTCATTCCAATATTGCATAATTTGTCTTTTACGACAAATGAAGGAGGAGCATTGATGTAGTAGGAGGTCACGGATTCAAGTCGCAAAAACGGCTTCTTGCGGAAATACAAGTTAAGGCCGAGTACGTAAGACCTACGTGTTCCACCATTACCCAAACCTCGCACACAACGGGTAGTGCACCGAGTTTGATTTTTTTTTTTTGTTTTTTTGTTTTTAAGACAAGTAAGGGGTTCCTTAAGACCAGAGTTCACTCAACCTCACACTTATCACTAACAGACATACAAGTTTCCGCTTCAAAAATGGAAATGCAACGTTTAACGAAAAAGAAGGGGCAAACCTCAAGGCATTGAAGCCAATTATCAGTTTTGCCAAGTTCTTCAAAGAGCAAGAAACAGTGTTCAGTCCTCACAAACTTAACATACTTGTTCAGAGTGCTCACTAATGGCTTCTTATCACTGAAATTCCTCATCAGCAACGTCACCAGCTCCTGTGCCTCGGATGACCCCCCGGTACGGATCGTGGGACCCGACTTCCTACCGGGTCGGGTCGACACACAACGGATAACATAAAAAACGGGTCTCTTGTAAGTGAAATTTAGCCATGGATTGTGGGTCAGTTTGGGTTGTTGAAATGTTGGTGTAGTAGTAGTTGAGGAGGGAAATTGAACCGACCCGAAATAAGAAAATGGCAGGGTCATTGTTGGTATTTTTTTTATTGCTGTAATTGAAGTGGAAGAAGACTGTGCATTGGATTGGGGGGTAGTTTTATGGGGGCAGGGGTGAAATATGGAGGGAGCAGCGAGCAGATATTGCAGAGGTAGTGGAAGTTTTCGGTGTTCAACATTCAGTTCGGAGAGAAGGGATGATGTGCAGTAAATGACGATGTTGCCCTTGAATGGGTCAAAAAAGGTAAAAAGAGGATGGATCCGATTTAGAACCGGGGGAATTGAACACGCAACCTTCTAATCTGGAGACAGATGCGCTACCATTGCGCCACAGATCCTATTGTCCTTCAGTTGTATTGTTAAACATTCAAAACTTGTTCTTGTTATTACAATCTTCACAAAGTATGACTGGCTTTAGATGTAAACTGATGTTAAAGATTATGGTAGATCATCAAAACGACACCAGTGCAAAAATGTTCAATATACGAAAGCTTTGGATTATACAAAGAAAATTAAGCATCCGTTTGTCTATCGATATTTTTACGATTTTTTTTTCAAAAACCTGTTTGTCCATGAAAATTGCAAATTTTTAGAATTTTTTTTGAAAATGAGTTTTTCAAAAAATTTAGAAATTTTTGTTTCCCCACTCATAAAACCGACTTTTTTTTCAAGTGAAATGCATATTCAAACATAATTTTAAATTTCAAATACAATTTTTCAATTTAACTCCAAATACTACTCTATTTCAAAAATTACTTTTTTTTTTCAAATACTTGTTTGAGTTGTTGTTTCGGGAGATAGAATAGGTTCATTATGCCATTTGAAACTTGTATAAAAATTTGGGTTCGTTACGAATTGGTTAGACTTGAATCGGACGCTTGGTTCAAAGTTTAAGAACTTAAGAGATTAATCTTGACCGACGTTTTGTAGTTTTGATGTTGTTATGTGTGATGTGAGGCCTCAAATAGGTCTGTGTTTTATTTTGGGACTTGTTGGTATGATCGGATGGCATTCGAGCGGCTAAAGTGAGTTTCCGGGTGATTTCGAACCAGTTCCAGGCCATTTTTAGTTGATGTGTTTTGGCCATAGGGGTGTACATCGCGATCGCGGACTTCGGGTCACGTTAGCGAAGAGCAAATTGTTGTTTTGGGCACCGTGAATCACGATTGCAGAAGCTTTTTCGCGATCGCATAGAAGAAAGTTTTGTTGTCACTCTCACACCTCCTTTTCACTATACACCATCGCAAGGGGCTTAAAGGAGTTTTTCCAATTAAAGGACAATCAGAACGGGATTTAATTTATTAATTATTCAAAGTCGCCACTTGGGAGATTAATGGTGTCACAAGTCACTGGTTTAATCCCGAACCGAGGAAAAGATGACCCTGTTAACAGTTTGCGAACCTGAAATCCTGATAAGGAATTCTGTTAACCCGGGAGAAGGTGTTAGGCATTCCCGAATTCCGTGGTTCTAGCACGATCGCTCAACTGTTGCATTTAGCTTTTATCTGATTTTATTACATGAAGAACCTATGTGCCAATTTTTACTTTCTTACTGCTTTTATTCAATATGTACTTATTTTAAAGGAAGTGAACATCGTTTAAAACATGTCTTTGGATCACGTCACATGAAATGCACCTGTAATCCTAAACACACTTTATTCAACATTTTGGGATTTAGATTTGGGTCGCATGAAATGCACACCTGAATTTAAGAAGGTAATTTTATTAGAATCGCGTCTAAAAGAGTCTATCACATTATCATCTTTTGGGAGGGTCGTGAAATTCGCTAAACGACCATTTCCGATTTTAAAAATATTTTTATACCTTTATTGAGGGTCACACAATTTTGCCTTTTTATTGGGCGTGGCTCGTCTTATTTTATTTTAAAGGATAAGCCTAAAAGCGACTATATCCTCTAGTTTTGATTTTTGCCCCCAAAAGAAAAAGAAATTCCTAATTGATTATTATTAACGCTTGGGCTTCAAGTTCAAGTCCGGGCCCAAACAAAAGGACGAACCTTTTAGCTTGAAACCGCTACCTAACTCAAAAGTCGGGCGTCAATTATTTAGTGCAAATGGGCAATAATTATAAACTAGCATGAAACTCGAAACAAGCTTCCAACACATGAATTGAATAATTTAACACATAAAGGAAATTATCAAATCAGCCTTGGCCCAAATCCGTGTGAAAGAAAGACATCACCAAATATGGGCTTGTGTGACAAAAGACCCGAAGCCCCAAACTATTTGATGGCGGTGAGGAATCCCGTTTGAAAAGGTCTGGGGTTCGATTCCCCATTGACACAAACGATGGGCCCAAAATTAGCCCAGGCCAAGTAACCTGTGCCGTTTAGGCCCATCAGACCTCAAAAGAGGGTCCTGGGATCGATTCCCAGGTTTGGACAACCTAGTATTTATTTTCCAAACTAAACTAGTTACTTTCGTGAACTGGTCCGTCCACCACAGTTCTGAGGCCCAAATAATTTCAACAGGCAACCAATGTGATCCTAAACAGTCCCTAATAATTCATACTCCACCAGGAAATCAATCCACATTATTTACGCAAATATTTATCATTGAAATTACATATTTCAGGTGAGCTTAGGAACGAACTCAGTTCGGTTTTCAATTTATATGACTATGCCCTTGAATGATTTCAATCCTACTGACTTTATTGCATTTACATATTTTACTTCTAAATCAAATTATTGCTAAGGCCTATTGCATTCACATATTCACGCTAGGATTTCAGACCACTTGAACAATCCAAATAATTCCAACTAATGTTCAGTCTAATAAAAATTCCAAATCCAACAATTCATACAGTCTACATAATTAGTCACAGTTCTGTCTCAGTTTAGTCACACCTGGAAGTTTAAATTTCAAATAACAACACAGTCTCATGTGTCAAAACTAAACAGAACAGGAAATCCTAAGGCATGACTTCGGGCAGCATTTCAAATAACCTTTTAGCTTGTATTTCCTCAATTCGATGCATATTACATCAACTCTTCAAATCCATATATGAATAGAAAGTTTACCTGGAAATGGGGTTTTAACAGAAAAAAAGAAAGGAGGTCAGCAGCAGTAATGGGTCGCAGCAACAACATGCAGGATTCCAATAACAATCCAAATCTAATGCAAATGACCCAGCAGGACTTTAGAACTTAGCAAGCACCAGAAATACACCAATCTTCATAACAGCTTGAACAAACCAGTTTGAACTCGAAACCAGACCCAAATTCCACGTACACACAACAGAAAGCCCAACTGAAGCTCAAAATGAACAAGTCTTAAAATCTGCCAATGATTCAAGATCCTAAGTTAATTAATAAACTAAATCACTAGCTCATCATTTGAAAATGAGATAGTGAGGTAATGAAATAGTAAATATTTTTGGTTTTTCTGAATCACTACTATTTTTTTTAATTGTTTTTTCAATTTTTGAATTCAAAAGCTAACCTTGAGATTGAAGAAATGAAAGGAAAAAGCTCAATATGAAGTTTTAGGCTGAAAATTCCCAGACCCCATTCACAAGGAAATGCACCTTGTATTTATAGTTGAACCAGCTTTTTTGTATTTTCCCCCTTGGTCCATCTCTTTTATCTTTTTACCCCAACTTATTGCCTTGCTAACCAAGTAACCACAACTATTTTCTGAAACTACCTATAGGCCCCCATTTAGAAGATTATAGTATTCTCCTTACCCCTTCTATAGTACCAATTACCCATAATACCATTGACCCCCCTCAAATTTACTAAGTTGTTTTTACACATTTAAAAACCAATCTCCGTTAATTAATCACCAAGTGAGCTTAGTTATGGTCTAACTGACCCACACCAATAATCAAAATAAATCGACCAAAACAATTATAATCTAATTACCTTAACAAAAATCAAAATCAATCAAAACAATTAATAGACCTAAACTAATCCGCCAACTTACCCAACATTTCAAAATCACTGAAATCGAAACTAATCCAAATAAAATAAAACTAATACATGCAATTATACAAAGGTAAAGAAAACAAAATAACAAAAGAAAGGAAGAAATAAAGAGAGCTCACTGAGGCTCCAAGAACTCCGGCCAGCAGCTGAGCCCAAATCACCCAAAATTTATGACCCGTAACATCCCTAATTATGGTTTTCATAAGAAAACACCTGATTAGGGGTGCTAAGGTCCAAAACTGTGAAAATTATAAAAAACTAGGGTTTGGCCGGAAACGCCCTTGAACCCAAATTTGAGCCGTTCTGGTTATATTCGAGCCAAGCAGCTATGGGGGTTAGGTAAAGCAGGTCTGAACGGTGCTAGGGGTGTAATTTTGGGGTTATTTGGCATATCCGGGGACTTGGCCGGAAAATCTTCTGATGAAGACTCGACGAGATGTGGGAAGATTCGAGAGAAGCCAATTTGATACTTGGAATGAGGAAGAGAAAGAAAATCTAGGGTGTTATTTTGGTGGCCGTTGGTGTAGTTAATGTTCGTCGGCAACGAAATTTCTGGCAAATCTAACGACTGGTACGAGGATGCCTCAAGTGGTCTTTGACCTGTAATAATGCCAAACAACCCTTTAATATCCCAATGAAACTGAACCCCACCCATTGGATTAAGCTTATTAGACGGTTGAGATTGATTGATCGTTTGAGAACTCGGAACGACGCCGTTTTGTTTTGGGTGAATTGGACCGGTTGCATTTGGGCTTGGGTCCGATGAATATGTTCTGGGCCGGGGTTAATTCTACCGGCATGTCCTAATTGGGGACAACCCTCTTCTCTTTTTGTTTCATTCTATTTTCTTTTATTTTCTTATTAATTACTTGTTTTTCCACTTGTATTTTTTTTTATTTTTTCTGATTTTATAAAGATTTACAAAAATTAAAATTAAAATTAACCTACACTAATTAGTGCCTAAAATTACTTTAGAAACTATTTTGTGACAATTCCGCAACTAAATAATTAAAAATACAAAAGTGAACCATTTTTGTTATTTTTCATGTTTTATTCTATAATAAATTACCTCTCAATTAATCCTAAGAATATGAAACTACATCCTATATGAGAATGCATATTTTTGTATTATCATGTGACTTAACACGTCCAAATAAAATACAAACAATTAACAGAAAGTGACACAAAATTCACAAAAATTGTAAAAATAAGGAAAAATTATTTTTGGTTGAGTTTTTGGGAATAATTCATATATAGGGAAAAAATCACGTGCTCACAGTTGCCCCTCTTTGCTCGGAAACATGAAGAGTTTTCGTGCAAAGATAAGCGAGCAAACACGAGCGATTTTTGCCTGTTTGAATATTCCGTGTGAAGCATTTTTTTTTGAAAACTTTTGGCCGCACTCTGCTTTAGAGGTTGCCTGCATATCCTGGGCTAAACAGGAATTATGTCAGTGTAGTTCGGGAGTGTCTGGTTGCTGGGACTACCAGGAGCTGTGATTTCACTGCGCCTGCTGCTACCGCTATTGCTCACTGACCATCCTTATTACACCATGTCGAAAATAAAAGAAGCTAGCCTAAGCTACGAACTACGAATTACGAAATCCTATCTAGATTCTTCAAACTTGTTCTTGTACTTCCTTGTAGTCTTGTTATCTTGTGTTTTCCTGTTTCCTTGTTGCCTTTGTGTTCTCTTAGTGAAATCCATTGTTGTTACTGCGAACTGAGATGTTGTTCCTTCTCCCCAAGTTGTTGGCCTTGAATGAACTTAAACTTGAATGTATTCCTCTGTTATCCAGTCGGGCTCCTGATTGGTGGATTTGAAATTGAATGTATTTCTGTATCATTCAGGCGTGCTTCTGATTAATGAACTTGAAATTGGAAATATTCCTCTATTATCCAGGTGGGCTCCTGACTTCAAAAACAAACACAACAAAGAATACTTTCTACCCCAGTTTGGAAACTGGTTACGTGTTACTGGATATTAATAGTAACTTAATTAAAACTTGACTTGAAATACCTCTGTTGTACAGGCGGGTTCCCAATTTCCGAAATTTGAATTGTATACCTCTGTTCTCGAGGCGGGCTCCTGACTTCAACTACCTAAAATTTTAAATCCTCTATTCTCCAAGCGGGGTCCTGATTTCAACTACTTAAAAATTTAACACCTCTATTCTCCAGGCAGGCTCCTGATTTCAACTACTTAAAAATTTAACACCTCTATTCTTCAGGCGGACTCCTAATTTCAACTACTCAAAAATTTAATACCTCTATTCTCCAAGCGGGCTCCTGACTTCAACTACTTATAAATTTAACACATATATTCTCCAGGCACGATCCTGAGTTCAACTACTTAAAAATTTAACTCCTCTATTCTCCAGGCGGGCTCCTGATTTCTACTACTTAACAATTTAACACCTCTATTCTCCAAGCGGGCTCCTGATTTCAACTACTTAAAAATTTAACACCTATATTCTCCAGGTGGTATCTGTTAGATAATACGCTTAACGCTAGAGGGGGGGTGAATAGCGTTATAATAAAAATTAGCTTAAACTTTGCGGAATTAAAAATTGCAGGAAGTAAATAAGTGCGATAAGTAATAAAGTACGCACCGATGTATTCTGGTTCACCACAACACGTGGCTAGTCCAGTCCCCGAGAGACTCTCTCGAGATTTTCCACTAACTTGTCAAGCTTACGGGTGCTCAACAAACCTTTACAGCTTAAGGACACAAGCCTTAACACCTTTGCTCGGAGATACAACACTCCAAGACTTCACTGTTAAGCTTACGGGTGCCTAACCAACCTTTACAACTTAAGGACACAAGCCTTAACACCTTTGCTCGGAGATACAACACTCCAAGACTTCAACCAAGGAAACACAAGTTCCTTACAACAAGAGAATCACAATTCTCTTACAAGTGTACAAAACATTAAACACTCAAAAAAAACACTCCTTAATGAGTAGATATGAGTAAAAGAAGTAAGCTCAAGATCACAACAACTATGGACAAGACTTTGGCTCTCAAAATCTTTATGAAATGAATATAAAATGATAAACAATAGTATGCAAGCTTATAGCAATAGAATGATCAGTTGTTGTGTGTTGTTGTGTTTAAAACACTGAAATGAAGCTGTATTTATAGTTGAAAAACTTGGCATTACCGTTGCCTAATTGCCAATTAAGAGTTGCTGATTTTACTCTGTGACAATCGATTGTCAGGAAGCCACAATCGATTGTTTGCCAATCGTTCCAAAAATCAATCCCAGATTTTACGCTTAACAATCGATTGTCCAAGATCAACAATCGATTATTGGCAACGTTCAAAAAATCATTTCTAGATTTTACGTAAAACAATCGATTATACCAAATCAATAATCGATTATTCAGCAACGTTCAAAAAATCCTTTCCAGATTTTAATTTCAACAATCGATTGTACAAAATCAACAATCGACTATTCAGCAACGTTCAAAAAATCTTTTCCAGATTTTAATATCAACAATCGATTGTACAAAATCAACAATCGATTACCTGACGGTATTTGAAAACTTTACGACAACGGTCAGCTTCACAATCGATTGTGCAAAGTTAATAATCGATTATTTATCAGATTTTGAAAATCATTTTAGACACTGCCTCGTGACAATCGATTGTTATATACTCACAACCGATTATTTAATAACTTTGAAAAAGTCTGGAAGACACTGCCTCAACACAATCGATTTTCATATGTTCACAATCGATTATTTTGTGACTTTTAAAAATCTGATGGACACTGTCTCTTCACAATCGATTGTCATTAGGTTCATAATCGATTATTCTGAGTTTTGAAAAACTTTGATGGACACTGCCTCCTCACAATCGATTGTCATAAGGTTCACAATCGATTGTCATGCAGGTTTTGGAAAACCTGATGCTCACTGCCTTAACACAATCGATTGTCATTAGTTCACAATCGATTGTCATGCAGTCTTGGCTTAACATAATCGATTATCATAAGTACATAATCGATTATCTTAGTCCAGATTTTAGAGGCATGTTTAAAAATCATTTTGACTGAAGTAAATATGCATGATTTAAAATCATTTAGCATTAAATTAAATATGCATGATTTTGTAAAAAATAGTTTTACGAGAGAAGCCATGTCATGAGTCAAGTTGTCGGATCAAGATCACAATTAAGAACGACTCATTTAAATTATAGAACTTTGTCTTGTGCTTGAATCTCGTTATCCACCAATTGTGCGCTTGTACTTGAACTTCGTCATATATCAATTTGCGCTTGTTTGTCATTCATCAAAACCTACACATAAGAACACACGTTTTAGTATAAGGCCTTGAGAACGTGTTTCCAACAATTTCCCCCTTATTGATAATGGCAAACTTTAAGCGGGTTTTGCAAATTAAACAATTTATAATGACGATTCAAGACAAGTATAGATATGCAATAAGTGTGCGATTAGTTCCCCCTCAATTTAAGCTTATAAATATTGAGAGTGCATACCCGTTATCTTCCCCCTTTTGCCATTAGCAAAAATAATATGAGAAGATGCCAAAGATGTAAATAAAACTTGTTTATTTATTGGAAAGAGAAAACAATTACATAAGGAGGGGACAATAAAACATATCACAATAGAACCAAAAAACACAAAGAAATCATTCATCATTATTTCCCGCCTTATCGTCCGGCACTGCTTCAAAGGGAACAAGACCGGCATATGGATAATGAACATGGTCAAAATATCCATGGATCTCATTTGTCAATTGACCACAGAGGTGGTCAAGGAAGCAATTTGGTCGGAAATGGATTGGAGAGTGGTCTCTTGAGGCGGATGAGTTCGACGGGTTGGAGGAGGAGCAGGCGCTGCATGATCACCGTCATGATGAAAGGAGGATTCTTAAATTTCCCACTTCTTGGTACTCTTTTTTAGAGGACCGTTGGAAGTGATGAATCCGGAGGCTTCAAGGAAGTTCATGATGAGGAGAGCATAAGGAAGAGGCCTATCATCTCCGATAGCGTCACGCATGTGAATCTTGACGAACCGACACCAATTGATGTTAGCTCCGGTTATTATGGCATGCATGAGCTTGGTGTTTTCTTGGGAAATGGTAGTATGGTTATGCTTATGAGGCTTGAGGACTCGGGTGATGAAATAGAAAATCAACCGATAATTGGGATCCATTCCCGTAATTGTAGGACGACGGGAAGAAAGATTTGGATCATAAGAAGTAAGACCGGTTTGATGTAGGAGGGCTGTTTCATCAAAAAGGGCTCCGGCCTCTCCGATGTACCGAAAAATGTCTTCACCATTACGAGGAAGACGGGCAATGGTATGGAGGTTTTCATCGGAGATAAGAATTTGAACACCGTTTATATTTGTCAAAAGCTCACCGTCATCATCCTCATGAAGGTTGGAGTAAAATGCTTGAATCAATGTAGTATTGATGTAAGGATGGGTAAGAAGTAAGAAGTCAAGAAGTTGACAATTTTTGAGCATATTTGCAGCAGGGCCATAAGATTCAAGATACTTGTTGGTTGAAAAGCGAGGAGGAAGAATGTCGCGCTTTTCAAATTTTGTTAAAAATCGAGTAAGCTCGATGTCAGAATTAAAATATAGAACGGAACCATCTTGGTAAGGATAGTTTGGAGCAGCAGAGGAGGATGCACCATGCCTAGCAAAACGGGAACGTTTGGAGTGACGGCCCAACATTTTCACTGAGTATTGCTGGATTTTGCAAGAGACTTGGAAGAATTTTGATAGTTTGAGAGCTAAAGTTGATGCTTGATTGAATAAAAATGAACATATATGGAGCCTATTTATAGAGAGGAGAAAGGCATTTCATTAATGGAAGAACCTGCAGAAAATTGAAGGCTGATACAGTCAGAAACGGTAAAAATAAATTTCACTAACCGTTAGACAATCGATTGTTGGAATAAAATAATTGATTGTCATTAAGATTTGACTGAATCTCGGAACTGACACAAATCGATTGCAGAACCAAACAAAAAAAAAATTTTGAATTACTGACATGAAATTATCGATTGTCAAAATATGGTAATCGATTGTTATGTTACAGTGAGCACAGTGATTTTCTGACTCGGAAAATAATCGATTATATATATGGAACAATCGATAGTTGTAGAAAAGCAGTACTGAATGGCTGAGACGGAAATCGATTTTGCAGTTAAAGAATCAATTATTTAACAAAACTGCATAATAAACATAAACCATAAACAATCGATTAGTGATACTGCTAATCGACAGTAAGATAATCGATTATTTGCTTGGAACAATCGATTGTTCTGTGCCAAAACGAAATAATTCCCCCTACCTTTAGGGTGATATCTGCAAAATAGAATTAAACGTCTCCGACGCTCAAGTCAGTAATTAAAAATATAAATGCAGCCTAAAATGTATGCATTTAGATCAACGTTTACCCGCATTCAATACTTCATTTGGACATGATTTATATTTAGCACAACATTAAACGCTAAATATTTTATCAAGTCTACTAGCAATAAGGTAACGTGAGGAACGATCATACCTGTGTAGTTCTTGGTATTGCTCGTCTTACCTTTCACATTTCTGTCAAGATGGTCATCTAAATTCATTGAAGTGACCATTGGTTTGGTGTTGCTCTTTTCGAATTGATTTGGCAACTCCTTGCGACGTTTAGATGGACAAATGAAAGTTTCCTCTTTTACTTGCTTAATTTGCAGCTCCAAGAGGAAATTAAGCATGTCTATCAATGATATCTCAAAAGCGATTTACAGATTCCTTGCATGACACTTATTAATTTATGTATATAGATATTGGCTAGGTTGAATTGAGTCATTCCTATTTTAAGGAAAAAATACAAAAATAACTGGTATCGAAACTAAGTTCATTCGCTAGTAAAAACAGAATATGTATATTTTATACATATAATACACACACACACACACACATACTCTCTCTCTCTCTCTCTCTCTCTCACTCTCTCTCTCTCTCTCTCTCTCTCTCTCTCTCTCTCTCTATATATATATATATATATTTATATATATATATATATATATCTTTTTATATATATCTATTTATATATATATATATATATATATATATATATATATATATATATATATATATATATATATATATATATATATATATAGGCTATTATTGTTGGAAGCAGCTAAAAATATGAATTTCTCCTATTTTAATTGAATTTGTATTTATTAGACTAAAAATAAAAAGTAAAAAAGTAAAATAAAAATACTATCGAATAATTGTATTTTCCAGTTATTATTATTTGTATGTTAGTTAGTAAAAGTTTTATAATTTTTGTATTAGAAAATAAAATTATATGTCTTTGGTGAAAGTTATATGACTATTTGTGAAATTTGAACAATATTATCTCGTGCTAATAATAGATGGGAGTTTTTCTTATATATACTACGGAAGGAACTTATTAATTTATTTTCTCTAGGTTTTGTAATTTTCAAGAAGTATCTAGTTTTTTCTTACAAAATTGTGTATATTCCCCTTAAAAGGCGTTGATCCCATTATAAATATCTTGAATTAAGGGATTCAATTATATCCTCTCTCTTTTTCACACTTCTTCTCATTTCATGCATCCTAATTTTTTCAGTACGTGGATCTCATCTTCTCTTTCTTCAATAGTTGCAAGTCTTCAACAAGAAGCTGGTAATTTTGCTTCAGGTGTTGAATGGTTTTGGTTGGAACCTTCAAAAACCACTACATATTTTATGTTTCTATTATCCTTATAATGCTAGGAAAGTTATCCCTAATCTAAGAAATCCAATAACACATATCTGTTTTCCATAATAGCAACAAATAAATAAAAAGAGAAATTACCAACTATGTTCATTTAGAAGTAGCTCATTATAAAAATTGGCTAATTGATAAAATATTACTAATATAGCCAAAATGGCCAATTAGCTATTTGTAGCAAAACAATATCAAATTTTTCCTTTCGTTTGAGTGGGTGCTATTAGAATAGATTGGGTATATCTTAAGGAGCTTGAATCTCATTTTTGGATGACTTGGTGAAGTTTTGAGATAGTTTGAATTAAAAATTCGAAGTAAAAACTGAATATGAAAAAAAATGATACGTGTATCACACTGTGTATCACATATATATCATATTTGCATCGATTGTGTATCACATGTATATCCATGTATATCTGTGTGTGAGATACATGCGTGATATATGTTTGATACATGTGTCATAGAAGAATTTATTGACATCGATTTAATTGTGAATTTTGATACAAAGACAGTCCAAATCACCTCCAATCTTCCTTAAATTTTGTATATTGACTTATCTGTATGCTTTCAATGAATTTCGACTATATCCATTAAAAAAAATCCTTGTTTGTTTCGATTTTTGGAATATTAGCTACAGGTTGGTAAGTTGAAACTTATGTGAGACATTTCTCTAAGTTTCCCAAATAAAAATATCCTTACAATTGGAAATCTATACACACGGCATAGAATGTCAAGTGATGACAAAAAAATTCAGTTACTAAAAGTTTCTTCAACAATTCAAAAATTGTTGAACTCTAGCAAAACTATTACTAATAGGATAATGGCTCATACACAATTCAAATGTGAATTTGGTCACAAACTTACAATTGTTCATTACCGTATACAATTATCATACATTTATGATATAATTTCTACAACACCTATGATACAATCGTGATACGATTCTAATTTTCATCTTTTTCAAGTTTTAATCATAACTCTAAACTTAAATTCTGATATAGTATTATATTACAATTTTATTCGTATTGTATCCTGTATTATTTTATGTATTAATGTATCAATTACAAATTAAATACAATTTTGATACAATTATGAACCAAATCTGGTACAATTATCATACAATCGTGATACAATTCAGAAACTTCTTCTTCGAGTTTCAATATGAAATTTTAACTTAAAACAATTCCAAACTTAACCAATGTCTCTTAAAATTGAGATATAAACTATAATTTATATTCTCAATCATTTGTTAGAACACCCAATCCAAACAATCACAAATTCGCAAACCCAAATATTAAACGAAGTTTTTTAATGGTTGTCAATGGAGATCTCTTTGCTGCTACAATTTTAAAGATAATATCGATGAATTTGTGTGAAGATGATGAGATTTGGGTTGATTTATATGAAAGAGAGAAATATTTCAAAATCTTTTGGAAAATGGGGTGAAAACATGATTTTAGGGGCTTTGTATAACTGATATACGTGAGAGTGAGAGGGGCCTGATGTGGGGGAGGGGGGAGGGAAGAGCTGTATCAGTTACATCCTAATTTTAAGGATGCTCTTTTTATTAAGGTTTGTATATAAATAGTAAATATAAATAGAGAATTGTTATAAATACACTTCTATTTAAGGTGAATGTCTTTAATTAGAGAGATTCTAGAGTTCTATTCTTGGTAGATAAATCATCCTCCTCCCTATAAATAGAGGTGCCCTCTACCATTGTAAATCACTCCTAACATTCTCTAAGTATCAATAAGAAGAACTCTCTCTACTCTTCTCTCTATTTGCTCTTGTTCTTGAGTTATTGTTCTTGTCTTTTATATTATTTCATAACACGTTATCAGCACGAGACTCTACCGTCTCAAGAACCATTCTCAAGAAATCTAAGGTATTTCCCTCTTCCTAATTTAATTTTCGATTATGTCTGACATTATGAAAAGAAAGTTCGTTGCCCTCGAAATTTCGGGCAAGAACTATATGACATGGGTGTTGGATGCTGAAATCCACTTAGATGCTATGGGTCTCGGAGACACCATCAAAGATAGAGAAAAAGCATCCACCCAAGAATGTGCGAAGGCCTTGATTTTCTTGCGCCACCACCTTGATGAAGGTTTGAAGATTGAATATCTCACCGTCAAGGATCCACTCGTCTTATGGAACGGCTTAAAGGAGAGATATGACAACCTGAAGTTGGTCACTCTGCCACAAGCACGATATGATTGGGCTCATCTGAGGCTCCAGGACTTTAAGTCCGTTTCTGAATATAATTCTGCTATGTTCAGAATTACTTCCAAATTGAAGCTATGCGGGGATAATATCTCCGATTATGATATGCTTGAGAAAACGTTTACAACGTTTCATGCCTCCAATATAGTACTGCAACAACAGTACAGAGAGAAAGGCTTTACAAAGTACTCTGAACTGATTTCTCTTCTACTAGTGGCTGAGCGAAATAATGACCTGCTCATGAGAAATCATGAAAATCGACCCACTGGGTCTACACCACTGCCTGAAGCAGATAAGGTGCACTCTCATTATGCCAAACATGAAAAGGACCATGGTCATGGTCGTAAACGGGGTCATAGCCAGGGACGTAGACAAGGAAGAAATTCCAATGAAGTCCGTCACCCCCCGAAGAGAGATAACCGCCGAAAGCAGAAACGGGGTCATGAAGATCCTAAGGCAAATAGTTCAGAAACGATATGTTATCGTTGCGGTGGGAAAGGGCACTGGTCAAAGACTTGCCGTATACCAAGACACTTGGTTGACCTTTATCAAGCATCTCGAAAGAGAAAAGGCCCTGAAACAAATTTTGTCTATGACGACGATGAGGACATCACCCACCTGGATGTGGCAGACTTCTTTGAGCAACCCGAGGGGAAAATAGACCACCTAATCGGCGATGGGTCTGTGATGAAAGAAGATGGAGTTATTTGATTTTGTTCTACTTATTTGCATTAGTTAGTGAATAAACTAATAGTCATTAGTATTAGCTCGTATTAGTTAGTTCATGATGCAATGTTAGCAGTAGTTCTTTAGAATATCTTCAATATGCTCAAATATCAATAAAATTTTTATTTTCCAGTAGGGGTAATCGACTAACCTGAAAAACTAATCGATTATCTACTATTTTCGCATTAAAGTTGAAAAACAATTGATCAACAATCGATTGTCGTTGACTAACAATCGATTGTCATTAAGACAGTGTAATCTGGAATTTTTCAAAAATCATCCACAATCGATTGTCTTTGTCTAACAATCGATTGTCTTGAAACAGTGAGGTCTGGAATTTTTCAAAAATAGCCAACAATCGATTGTCTATACATAACAATCGATTGTCTTAAGACAGTGTGATCTGAAGTTTTTCAAAAATAGCAAATAATCGATTGTGTGTTTAACAATCGATTGTTTGTAAGTAACAATCGATTGTTTGAAGAAAACGTTTAAACTGAAATTTTCAAACTGCAAAGTAATGGATAACATATCTGATTTTGTTAGTCAACTGTTAGCAGCAGATTTTGAAAATATTATGTGACACAAAAGAATTGAACTTGTTTATTCTTATGTTCTTGTATCTCTTTTGTATGTCAAACTATGGGATAGCAAATATGGATATCTCACAAAGCGAACTTGGATCAACATCCAACTGTAAAAGTATTTGCCTAATTGATTCATATACTACACATACAATACTCAAAGAAAGGAAGTATTTCTCTCAACTAAATATGTGTAAGGCAAACGTTACTACAATCTCTGGAAGTAGTAAATTGATTGAAGGCTCCGGAAGAGCAATTGTAACTCTGCCCAAAGGCACGACGTTAATCATAGAGAATGCAATGTTCTCCTCCAAGTCTAAGAGAAACTTGTTGAGTTTTAAAGATGTACGCCGGAATGGCTATCATATTGAGACAATGGATGAAGATAATCTTGAATATCTCGTCATCACAAAGAATGTCTCCGGCCAAAAGAGGGTTATTGAGAAATTCCCGTCTTTATCTTGTGGCCTGTATTGGACAAGAATTAGTGCAATTGAGGCACATTCAACAGTAAACCAAAGGGTTACTGATTCCAATACCTTTGTACTTTGGCATGATCGATTGGGACACCCAGGATCGGTCATGATGAGACGGATTATAGAAAGCTCATATGGGCATCCGTTAAAGAATTTCAAAATTCTTTCGAATAATGAATATCCTTGCACTTCGTGTTATCAAGGCAAGTTGATTATCAGGCCATCACCAACAAAGGTTGGGACTGAGTCACCCACGTTTCTGGAACGTATACAAGGGGACATTTGTGGACCTATTCACCCACCTAGTGGGTCGTTTAGGTATTTCATGGTCTTGATAGACGCATCCTGTAGATGGTCTCATGTGTGCCTGTTGTCATCACGCAACCTTGCGTTTGCGAAATTAATGGCACAAATAATTCGACTACGAGCACAATTTCCAGATAATCCAATCAAGTCCATTAGACTGGATAATGCTGCTGAGTTTACATCCCAAGCATTTAATGATTATTGCTTATCAATCGGGATAAAAGTTGAACATTCTGTAGCTCATGTTCACACTCAAAACGGTCTTGCAGAATCGTTAATTAAACGCCTGCAATTGATTGCAAGGCCATTACTTATGAGAACGAGGCTGCCCACTTCGGTATGGGGTCATGCCATCTTACATGCAGCAATGCTAATTCGTCTCAGACCGACGAATTACCACAAGTATTCCCCGTTGCAATTGGTTTTGGGTCATGAACCCAATATATCCCATTTAAGGATTTTTGGATGCGCAGTATATGTGCCTATTGCACCGCCATCCCGCACCAAAATGGGTCCGCAAAGAAGGTTAGGAATATATGTTGGATTTGAATCGCCCTCCATCATTCGCTACCTCGAAACATTGACAGGCGACTTGTTTACTGCACGATTTGCAGACTGTCGATTTGATGAGTCACTTTTCCCAAAATTAGGGGGAGAAGTTGGTGAAACCAAACGGGAAATTTTGTGGAAAAATGCATCATTATCTCATCTTGATCCACATACCTCTATTTGTGAAAGAGAGGTACAAAAGATTATCCATTTGCAAAGAATAGCAAATCAAATGCCTGACGCATTTACGGACTTGAAAAGGATAACGAAATCCCACATTCCCGCGGAAAATGTTCCAATCCGTATTGATGTCCTTGTTGGACAATCATCTAGTGTCATATCCAATGAGTCAAATGCACGCCTGAAGCGTGGTAGACCATTAGGTTCCAAAGATCGAAATCCTAGAAAGAGGAAAAAGAACGATCAAAATGACACCACGAAAGAATATCATGATTTAACAAATTCTGAGATTCATGAAGAATCCATTGAGCCTGAGACTCTGGAAAATACGGAACTATCCCTAAATCCAATTAATATTGAGGCAAATATTAATCGAGTGGATATTGTGGTGGATAATGCCTTTGCTTATAATGTAGCATCTAGCATTATGCAAGAATGTGAGGATCTCGAACCTCAATCTGTTGAAGAATGTCGAAAAAGACAGGATTGGCCAAAGTGGCAAGAAGCAATTCAATCAGAATTGAATTCGCTGGCAAAACGTGAAGTTTTTGGCCCTATAGTTGAAACACCTAATGGTGTTAAGCCTGTCGGCTATAAATGGGTCTTTGTACGCAAAAGAAATGAGAAAAACGAGGTACAAAGATATAAGGCACGCCTTGTTGCACAAGGTTTTTCTCAAAGGCCTGGTGTCGATTATGAAGAGACATATTCGCCTGTAATGGATGCGATAACCTTTCGTTATCTCATAAGTTTTGCAGTCCATGAAAAGCTTGACATGCACTTAATGGATGTGGTTACTGCCTATCTTTATGGCTCACTTGATAATGAGATATACATGAAAATTCCCGATGGACTCAAGGTGCCAAACGCGCACAACTCAAAATCTCGGGAAATGTTCTCAATTAAATTGCAAAGATCCTTGTATGGTCTAAAGCAATCTGGACGAATGTGGTATAATCGTCTTAGTGAGTACTTGTTAAAAGAAGGCTATATAAATGACGCCATTTGCCCGTGTGTTTTTATAAAGAAAACAACATCGGAATTTGTTGTACTTGCCGTATATGTTGATGACATAAACCTTATTGGAACCCCTATAGAACTCCAAAAGGCAATTGATTATCTAAAGGATGAATTCGAGATGAAAGATCTCGGAAAGACTAAACTATGTCTTGGTTTGCAAATTGAATATTTGGCAAACGGAATTTTTGTTCATCAATCTACCTATACAGAAAAGGTACTGAAACGGTTTTACATGGATGAAGCACATCCTTTAAGTACACCGATGGTTGTTCGATCACTTGATGTGAACAAAGATCCATTCCGACCACAAGAAAGGAATGAAGAGCTACTTGGTCCTGAAGTACCATATCTTAGCGCAATTGGCGCACTAATGTATCTTGCAAATACTACAAGACCTGACATATCCTTTTCAGTTAATGTCTTAGCAAGATTTAGCTCGGCTTCTACGAGGAGACATTGGAATGGGATCAAACACATATTGCGGTACCTAAAGGGAACTACCGATATGGGCTTATTTTATGGCAAGAATTGCAGCCCGGATCTTGTTGGTTATGCTGATGCTGGATATTTGTCCGACCCACACAAGGCTCGATCTCAAACGGGTTATGTGTTTACCTGTGGAGAAACCGCCATATCTTGGCGATCGACTAAGCAATCAATTGTGGCTACTTCATCTAATCATGCCGAGATAATTGCTATTCATGAAGCAAGTCGAGAGTGTGTGTGGTTAAGGTCGATAATACATCATATCCAAGACAAATGTGGTTTGAAGTGTGATAAACTACCCACAACTTTGTATGAAGACAATGCAGCATGTATAGCTCAATTGAAGGGAGGATTCATAAAAGGAGATAGAACGAAGCATATTTCACCAAAGTTATTCTTCACACATGATCTTCAAAAGAATGGTTATATCAATGTTCAACAGATTCGTTCAAGCGAAAATATGGCTGATTTGTTTACAAAATCTCTACCAAAGTCAACTTTCAAGAAGCTAGTTCACAAGAACGGGATGCGAAGACTTAAGGACATAAATTGATGTTCTTATCAGGGGGAGTTAAGGCGCGTTGCACTCTTTTTTCCTTACAAGGTTTTGTCCCACCGGGTTTTCCTTGCGAGGTTTTTAACGAGGCAACCAATAGACGCATATTCAAACATGTGTACTCTTTTTCCTTACTTTAATTTTTCCCATTGGGTTTTGTTTTAAGGTTTTAACGAGGCACATCATTGAATAGACATTCAAGGGGGAGTGTTATAAATACACTTCTATTTAAGGTGAATGTCTTTAATTAGAGAGATTCTAGAGTTCTATTCTTGGTAGATAAATCATCCTCCTCCCTATAAATAGAGGTGCCCTCTACCATTGTAAATCACTCCTACTATTCTCTAAGTATCAATAAGAAGAACTCTCTCTACTCTTCTCTCTATTTGCTCTTGTTCTTGAGTTATTGTTCTTGTCTTTTATATTATTTCATAACAAGAATATAATTTTTAAGGAACCTAAAGAAAAGTGATAAATAAATTTCTATTATAGTATAGGTAGGTAAATTTCCCATAATAGATACTACTATATCATTCCTGAATTCAAGAAATTAAATTAATGTGACGCAAATGGTGTGCATTGTATTATTTCCGGTCAGCAATTCGAACACATCAATTAGATTGGGGTATTATCATTTCTATCCCGCGCCAAAAACGATTTACATTCAGTAATCGAAAAGGGGTAAAAATTTTATATCATTTCTGTATATAACTTATAATATATATATATATATATATATATATATATATATATATATATATATATATATATATATATATATATATGTATATATTGACTATTATTTTCAAAGAGACAATACAATATCATTATTTCAATTAGATGTTTGTAACGTACATTATTTTAGTAGTGCCGGAATCCCCTCAAAATTGAGATGGACCTGTTAGAATAATGATTCAAATTAAAATACAATATCCTTCATATTGAATAATTCGGAATTACAACTACATGAGCGGAAGCTTACTTGAATCCATTTGTGGAAATCTTTGAACCTCCTTTGATGATTGTCCAAATGTCCTTATGAAGATTGCTCCTTGATCCTTCCTTCAAGATTGTCTTGAAGTTGATGTTTCCACAAGAATTCCTCACAAGACTAAAATGTGTGAATGATTTCACTACAACAATAATATGACAATAACCAAATTGGTGTATGGATTTCCACAAGAATTTGCAAGACAACAATGGAGTTTTTCTCTTGATTCAATGTGAGGAAGAAGAGATTATGTCTTGCAATAATGTGAGAACCATAACCCCCACTTTATAACTCATGAGTTACAAAACTCAAGAGTCATAAGCATGTAACCATGGTTACATATATGTAACCTTAGTTAGCCCATCATTAACTAAGGTTACCCTTTTGGATATCTACACATTAATCCTACACCTTTTATGACAATACATTGTCCCCCTTAACATAATGTCCATAAGACCACAAAATTAGGCCAAACCAAAAGATAGCACATAACATATAATTTATCCATATATTGTTCATATGTATGTAGATATAAGTCCATATATCTTACAATCTCCCACTTGGACGAGATACGCATACATATGTACAAACCTTAGCATTATATGTTACAATATAACCTTAGGAGCTCAAAATTGCTATCACAATAAAATTGTCATGAACAATCCGGTCCATCAATCATACCAACGTAGGAACTAAGAGCTCTTCGTTACTCATTCGTAACTAGAACCAACATAGATCACGTATATCAATATAGCCAACGACATGGATCAAGTGTAGGTACGTAGCATGGAAATAACATAAAGTGTGGTCAATAGAATGTCTATTTCCAACTGGTTCTCTTTATTGAGATCATCATAAACTGTAAGAGTACAAAAACTTTAAAACTGAATATCTGCAGATATAACTGAATTACTGAATTTCTGAATATAATGGACAATACATAATTGTATAATACAAACTCACACTAAAATACATAATCCTCAAATGATTTGACACCCATACAAGCAATATGCTCAAGAAATACTTTTGGTGTCAATCCTTAGTGAGCGGATCCGCAAGCATGGAGTTTGTACTTATGTGCTCAATGCACAACTGTCCATTCTGTACTCTTTCTTTAACAACCCGAGACGTCCATATGTTTTGTTTTCGTCAAACTACTGTTGTTATTAGCATAAAGGACTGCCGATCTGTTATCACATAATAGCCTAAGTGGCTTTTTAATGCTATCAACAACGCGCAGTCCACCAACAAAATTCCGCTGCCATAATGCCTCATTGGATGCTTCATAACATGCCATAAATTCCGCTTCCATGGTGGAAGTGGCCGTAAGAGTTTGCTTGATGCTTCTCCAAGAGATAGCACCGCCAGCAAGCATGAAAATATAGCCTGAAGTAGACTTCAAACTATCCTGACATCCAGCAAAATCGGAATCTGTATACCCAATGATCTCAAGCTGGTCCGATTTCCGATATGTAAGCATGTAATCCTTTGTTCTCTGTAAGTACCTGATGACCCGTTTGGCTGCCTTCCAATGGTCCATTCCCCGATTGCTTAATTATCTGCCTAACATCCCAACAATGTATGCTATATCAGGTCGTGTACATACCTGAGCATACATCAGACTACCTACAGCCGAAGCATAAGGCATCTTCTGCATTTCTGAAATTTCATAATTATTATTTGGGCACTGTTTGAGACTAAACTTGTCTCCCTTAGCAACAGGGGTGTTGCCTTGTTTACAATCCTGCATGCCAAATCTTTTCAGAACCTTATCGATATAGCCCTTTTGTGACAGACCGAGAACACCTTTGGAGCAATCTCGTTGTATCTGAATTCCTAATACAAAAGAAGCTTCACCAAGATCTTTCATTTCAAATTTCTTTGAAAGAAATTTCTTAGTTTCACGCAATAATGCTATATCATTACAGGCAAGCAGTATGTCATCGACATATAAAACCAGAAAAATATACTTACTCCCACTGAACTTATGGTACAGTCATCAGCAATATTCGGCTCAAAACCAAAAGATGTAATGACTGCATGAAACTTATAATACCATTGACGGGAAGCCTGCTTGAGCCCATAGATGGATTTCTTTAATTTGCAAACCTTTTTCTCTGATTCATCCGAAACAAAGTTTTCAGGTTGCACCATATAAATTGTTTCCTCAATGTCACCATTGAGAAACGCTGTCTTAACATCCATCTGATGAAGCTCAAGATCAAAATGTGCTACTAATGCCATTATAGTCCTGAAAGAGTCTTTCGATGAAGCTGGAGAGAAAGTTTCTTTATAATCAATGCCTTCCTTCTGAGTGTAGCCTTTTGCGACTAGACGAGCTTTATACTTAATAACATTGCCCCCTGAATCCCTTTTGGTTTTAAAAATCCATTTACAACCAATAGGTTTAATACCTTCGGGCAATGTAACAAGCTCCCAAACGTCATTATCGCTCATAGACTTCATCTCATCATTCATGGCATCAATCCACTTTTGAGAGTTAGAACCCTTATTGACTTGACAGAAGTTGATTGGATCATCTTCCTCAAGTCCAATATCACTTTCTTGTTCTTGGAGAAATACAACATAATCATCCGGAATTGCATTTCTCCTCTCTCTAGTGGATCTCCTTAATGGCATTTCAGTTTCTTGAGGTTGTTGAGTTTGATTTTCATTAGTAATTTCAGGATCCTGATTAGGGAGATTTTCGAGATTGTCTTGAACTGGAGTTGTATGATCCGTGTCCGGAATGATAACACCCTGACCAAGATCAACAACTTGAGGGAAAGACACATGTTTTTCCTCAAAGACAAAATCTCTAACAACTTTATCTCCCCACCCCCCAAACTCAATATCCTCAAAAAACCTAGCATTACCCGTCTCAATAATAGTTCTAGAAGTGGGATCATAAAACTTAAAACCCCTGGACCTTTCAGAGTATCCAACAAAATAGCTACTAACCGTCTTAGCATGCAGTTTCCTTTCATTCGGCCTATAAGGCCTTGCCTCAGCTGGACAACCCCAAATGTGTAAATGCCTAATACTGGGTTTATGCCCAGTCCAAAGTTCATATGGAGTTTTGATTGTAGCTTTAGTTGGAACTCTATTAAGAATATAAGCTGCGGTTTTTAATGCTTCACCCCAGAGTGAGTCTGGCAAAGTAGTACGACAAATCATACTTCTTACCATATCCTTAAGGGTCCGATTTTGTCTCTCAGCTACACCATCATCGTAGGACTTCCTGGCATAGTATACTGAGGGACGATCCCACACTCATCTAGGAATTTAGCAAATGGCCCTGGACGTTGTTCATCTGAACCATCATATCGACCATAGTATTCACCACCACGGTCAGATCTAACGGATTTAATTCTTTTGCTTAGTTGATTTTCAACTTCAGCCTTAAATGATTTGAACACGTCTATGGATTGGGACTTTTCATGAATAAGATATAGGTACCCATAACGAGAGTAATCGTCTATGAATGTGATAAAGTATTGTTGACCATTCCTACAAGGAGTAGGAAATGGCCCACAAATATCCGTATGTATATCTAAGACGTCTGAAGCTCTCTTAGCACCTAATCTCGTCTTGTTTGTTTGTTTACCCTTGATACACTCAACACAAATATCCGAATTTGAGGAATCAAGAGAATCAAGAATTCCATCTGACACGAGTTTCTGAATTCTTTGAATGGATATGTGACCCAAACGTTTATGCCAGAGTGATATAGAATTCTCATTAGTTAATTTTCTTTTGGTACCACTTAAACTTGTATGCAAGGTTTCATTATGTGAGGTTATTATGTCAACCAAATATAGGCTATCAAATGTTGATAAAAGACCAGTACCAATAAGATTTGAATTCTGAAAGAGACTAACTTTATTATCACCAAAAGAACATGAATAACCGGATATGTCCAATTTGGGAACAGAAATTAAATTCCGTCTAAAAGACGGTACAACAAAAGTCTCATCCAAATCTAAATGAAAACCGGTCTTAAACAACAGCCTAAATTTGCCAATAGCCTCAACTGGCACCTTCTTGCCGTCACCCACATAGATGTATCTTTCACCATCATTTGGTTTTCGGCAGTTCAGGCAACCCTGCATAGATATACTTATGTGAGTAGTAGCAGCAGAATCTACCCACCAAGTATCCTTAGGTACCGAAATTAAATTAACTTCAGAAGAAACAAGAGAAAGAAATGTACCTTTTTTCGCACGCCGGGCATGGTACTTTGTACAATCTTTCTTCACATGATTAGTCCCCTTACAGAAAAAGCAACCTAATTCAGTAATTTCAACCTTAGGTTCCTTATGTTACTTAATCTTGGGCCTTGCAACCGCAACTTCCTTACCTTTCCTCTTCTTAGTTTCCTTTGAAGAGGATGCCAAATGAGCACTTTCAGTCTTATCTTGCTTTATCATTTCCTCTTCTTGCACACAATGTGAAATGAGCTCATTAAGAGTCCATTTCTCCTTCAGGCAGTTGTAACTGACCTTAAACTGATTAAAGTGTGTAGGAAGAGATATCAAAACAAAGTACACAAGCAGTTCCTCAGGTAATACTAGCTTGAGTGACTTAAGTTTCGAAGCAAGATGAGACATTTCCAAAATGTACTCCCTAATGTTTCTCTTGCCCTTATATCTCATGGAAACAAGTTTACTCAATAGTGTACTTGTTACCGCCTTTTCGTTTTGCATAAAACGCTTTTCAAGGTTTTCAAGGAAAACTTTGGCATTAGCTTCATCATTCATAGTGCCCCTAAATGATTCTGAAATTGCATGCTTCATGATCATTAGACTCATGCGATTCGAGCGTTCCCACTTCTCCATCTCCCTCCTTTCATTAGGAGAGGATGTATCCTCAAGAGAAGCAGGTTGCTCATTCCGAAGTGCAAGGTCAAGATCCATGCAACCGAGAACGATCATGATGTTCTCTTTCCATTCCTTAAAGTTTGTGCCGTTAAGCACAGGGATGCTATTGATGTTGGCAGATATCGAAGCAGCAGAAGAATTAACTGAAAATAGAACAAAAGGATTACTTAATACATGCTTACAATTACTTGAACTTTAACTTTACTTTATAGATTCAAAATAGGCAAATCCCATTACAAGATACCTAGCACAACATTGATTTTAGACTTTGGACAGAAAATCAACTTGTAAGTGATACTCTTGGTGTAGTGATCAAATATAGACAATAAGCTCCTGTCAAATATCAAGCCTTCCTTTGGGCCGACTTAATATTCACATGGAAAACCAAATAATTGTCTCATATTTATCACCACAAGCATGTTCGAATTCCTGCCAAATAACAACCTTCCTTTGGGCCGGTGTTAAACGCATGGAAGACTAACATCCACAGTCATCTTATATTTCAAGATCAATCAATCTACACAATAGAGGTTACTTTGGCAACATAATGCTTCAATTGACTAATTTAAAATATTAGATGCTAAAAACTTTAGTTCCTTAAGCCATATTATGAATCTTAACTTAATATGTTACATGTTTTTGACATGCAACAACTGAATATTAATTGTTATATTCTTAGTTGGACAATTCCAAAATCTGAAAATTGATGGAATAAAACAATTAATATTCAAAACTTAAATATTAATGTATAATACATTAATAATATTAAAAACTTAATGTTAATTGACATATTATTAATATTCAATTAAAATCTGAAACTTAAAAGACTTGAAACGTTTTATTAATTAAAAAAACGTTTCAATCTTACTGGTCCAGGATAATCGATTATCTTAAACATATAATCGATTATTCTGGCATTAAAAAAAACGTTTCAACCTTACTGGTCCAGGATAATCGATTATCTTTAACAGATAATCGATTATTCTGGCATTAAAAAAAACGTTTCAACCTTACTGGTCCAGGATAATCGATTATCTTAAACAGATAATTGATTATTCTGGCAGTCTTTCAACAAGAATCTTAAACAAGAAAACATGTTGTTCATCAACCAAAATCATGCTAAATTCAATGTTTTAAATCAGGTAAAGATAACATGATATTAAAACATCAAATTTCATCAAAAAACCATAACATTCATAAAATCATGCTACTTCATGGTACTAGAATTTCAAAAATAAAATTCTAACTTTACTTGAACATGAACCTAACATAACATGAATCTTATGAACATCCAAATTATCCAAATATGAAGGTGGCTTTGATACCAATTGTTAGAATAATGATTCCAATTAAAATACAATATCCTTCATATCGAATAATTCGGAATTACAACTACATGAGCGGAAGCTTACTTGAATCCATTTGTGAAAATCTTTGAACTTCCTTTGATGATTGTCCAAATGTCCTTATGAAGATTGCTCCTTGATCCTTCCTTCAAGATTGTCTTGAAGTTGATGTTTCCACTAGAATTCCTCACAAGAATAAAATGTGTGAATGGTTTCACAACAACAATAATATGACAATAACCAAATTGGTGTATGGCTTTCCACAAGAATTTGCAAGACAACAATGGAGTTTTTCTCTTGATTCAATAGGAGGAAGAAGAGATTATGTCTTGCAATAATGTGGGAACCATAACCCTCACTTTATAACTCATGAGTTACAAAACTCAAGAGTCACAAGCATGTAACCATGGTTACATATATGTAACCTTAGTTAGCCCATCATTAACTAAGGTTACCCTTTTGGGTATCTACACATTAGTCCTACACCTTTTATGACAACACATTGGCCCCCTTAACATAATGTCCATAACACCACAAAATTAGGCCAAACCAAAAGATAGCACATAACATATAATTTATCCATATATTGTTCATATGTATGTATATATAAGTCCATATATCTTACAGGACCCTCATGTTTTGATTCAAAAAGTCACAAAATTAAGGAATGCAATTCTTTTAGGGCTAAATTTCGAGGGTTATAATGGTTTTAGAAAGAGGCGAGTTTAAAATTTGAAGATTATGGATTTTTACAGCTATCGCAAAGTATAAATATAATAATATAATTCGATTTTCAGTCAAATATTTATAGATATTTAGTAAATTTTTTAATATGGCTTGAACAAAAAACTACTGGCTACGGGAGTATAGACACTGAAATTTTAACAGATCAAGATAAATTCTAAATTCAAGACAACTCTTGAAATATTAGGAGTCTATTAGGGTTACTTGGTAGCTAAATGATGCACTTGGTTGAATGTTGAGTTATTTACCTAGAGGAGTAGGGAACAAATCCCACTTAGTACTTTCTTTGTTTTCTTTTTCTTGGTAGTACACCCATGTTATAAAAATTCTAAATCCGCCTTTGAATATAAAGTAATATAATTACTCAAAAGTTAATTGAAAATAATAGAATGTGAGAAAACAATGGATGAACATACGCATTTTGGCCAAACATCAACAAGAATTAGTCAAAAACTTCAAGAAACAGAAAAATATTTCATTAAAAGATTATTGCATATTCATGTGCTTGTTACAATTTGGCCAGACACATGTAATGGACTAATCCTGAATTACAACTAGATCTGTCTCTACTAGCTAGTTCCATATCCTAAAGGATTGTGTTTATTTTTTGTTTTATTTCCCAACTGGAGCCATACTGAGACCCGATTAAAAGACTATGAATGTTTGTGCCTTGGATGATGACCTTTCCAGAGGATGGAATTGAATTGAAACTCTGATAAATTCTATCACCTTCAACAATATTGATACCTCCAAGAACACTATCATTTGTTTATGTAATAGCCATCTTCCTTGCATCTAGGGATATTACAACATTTGCATAACTCAAAAATGTAAGAAAAATGAGCAAAAAGAAAAGGTTTTTCATACTTAACTTTTTTGCAATTTCAAGAATTGGAAAAGCTTTGACTACAACAGTTGAGAATGAGGAGATTGTTTTGGGATCCATGCCTTTTATAACAGGGGAATGCATACATTCTTCAATAAGTCAGCTCTCACAATTCTCCCAAAATATACACAAAATCTTTTGGAGATTTTATAGAGGGTAGCTAAGCTTATAATTGTCTATGAATTTGGTAAACACTTAAGTGTTTGTAAGCTAAAATCAACTAACAATCATAAGATGGTCATTTCCGACTTATAATCTTTCACCTTATAAGCATCTTTATTTAAACCAATTTTTTTCACTATTTTTTCCTTAATATTTATTTAATTCTAAACGTCACGACTTTAATCTCCCATTCTAGGATGTCTTGATCGCACCTAGTCTCTAAGACTAGGTAAGCCTAACATGCATGGAAAAATAACGGAAATAACAATAGAACTTCAATTTTAGATAATAGAACTCAACAATACCACCGACAATAACTCCCAAAATCTGGTGAGACTGAGTCATAAGATCTACACGAATATACTATAAAATCCCTAATACATTACCGTCTAAATAAAGAATAAACAATAGAAAAACAAGGACAAGGGGTGACTGTGAGGCCTGCGAACTCCGGACATGTATACCTTGAAGTCTCCGAACTGAATACTCTGCTCATTGGAGCCTAGCCTGGGGCGAGATACCTGAATCTACACACTAGGTGTCAGTACTATTAGGACCGAAAAAATCAGGTGTCGTGCGAAAGTTAGCAAAGAAAATCTTGAACAACGATATATCAAATAACTAAAGAGAAATATACCAAAAGAGACACAAATATTTAACGTGATCGGTTAACTGACCTACATCCACGATGGAGATGAGCAATCCACTATAATAAAAGAGAGTACAAAATATCGAGAGAACAACCTCACGAAGAGGCAAACACAAGTGACACACTAACACTTGTCCCGTAAAGTTCTCCCCATAAATACGACTCTCAAATCTCATATGGCTACATTGTGGATGCTACTGAACAAGAAGGAAAGATTCTCAATTTATAGAAATCCAAACCTTTTCCTACAAGAAAAAGGACTAGCAAAATATGGGAGATTTATAATTTCCTTCTACAAGAAGGAAAACCCAATTAAGGTAATTATATTACTCTTTTCCTTCAACAAATAGGAAAACTAAATATGGTAAAAAAATTATGGCAAACACCTAATAACAATTCTTCCCCTTGGCCTGAATTTTCTAATAAAATAAATTTGATCCACCTTCTTTACATAGCCTTCAACAGGTCGCATCTCCAATTATCCACCACAAAGTTTGTCTCAACGTGCTTAGAACTCGCAAATTTCTCGGATAAAAATTATTATTATCGTCAAATATATTGCGGTTAAAACTGAACCTGCCAAGATGAACCTGTCTCGAACCTTGATCTGACACCACTGTTATGTCGAGGAAGAGGCAAATTTAAAGAAGATACAAACACCAAATTTTAACATGAAAAACCCTTCAAATCGAAGGTAAAAACCATGGGATCACAAAGATCCAAAAAGCTCCACCATAACAATAAGAGGGTTACAAAAGTTCTCCAAACTGGCTACACAACAAGTGCCAAACACGGAGCAACAATAACAACAAGAGCAACAACTAATCAATTAAACAAAGAGTATAATCCAAAAAAATGTAGCTGTTGTTCGAGGCTTGAAATTAGATGCTACAAGCTTCCAAATCCGATCTCCACCACTCAAATTCAAGAAAAGATGTTACGAACACTCAGTCAAAATTTCAGCCCGATCCAATGGTTAACGAATAAAAAAAATGTGATTTAAATATTGATTGGTCGAAATAAAACTCTGCACCAAAACAAATATTTTTCTTCTCTCTTCTCTCTTGACAAAAGCTCTCTCAAAAATCACTCTTATTTGCTTAAGTCTTTCAAAGACTTGTATTAATGAGCATAGAATAATTCTCCAAGGTTGTCCTATTTATAGATCATGAGTGGTACTTTCTCTTAAAGCCAAAACTCATTCAAAACAGGAATAAACCGAATCCAATTCCAAATAGGAATGGAAACCAAAAGAGAATAGGATTAGGCCATTGGACCTTGGCTGGACAACATGGGCATGCGCCCAACAAACCCCCCCTTCCATCTGTGAGCACGTGATTTTTTCCATACATGAAATACTCCTACAAAATTTAAGAAAATAGATTTTCTCTTATTTTTCATTTTTAGGAATTTTGTAGATTTTTTTATTAATTGTTTACATTTTTCTTGCTTCTTTAATTTTATTTCAAATCATAAAAAATACCAAAAATATCATGCATTGCATTTAGAATTTATTTTTACACTTTTAGAGTTAATCCGTAATTACTTGTTTTATAAAATTTGAAAAACACAAAATAGCTCATTTTCACATTTTTTTATCTTTAATTTTAATTTATTGATTTTTCACTTTTAATATATATTTAAGTAATGTTTATAGTATTAATTAATTATTTCAATTACACATTTTTAGATAATGTAGATTTTTTATTATTAGGTTTTTAATTTTTAAAAGGAAAGGAAATTAGATAATTGAAGAATAAAAAATATGAATGGGCCACCTTTAAATTAAGAGATTTTTTCCTATCTATATCATACATCAAAACTTATTTCCATAAATGTTCATAATTTGTTATTTACCCGTCCAGTCCATACTTTTACTACAACTTATATACTGTTATGAAATAATATAAAAGACAAGAACAATATAGAGAGAATAGGGAGAGAGAGGAGTATTCTTATTGATACTTGGGGGATGATTTACAATGGGGTAAGACCCCTCTATTTATAGGCATAGAAAAGACTTAGCCTCAAAGTAGAACTCTTCTATAAGATAGACATTCACTCTAATTAGAGTTCTATTTATAACACTCCTCCTTGAATGTCTATTCAATAATGTGCCTCGTTAAAACCTTAACTAAAACAAAACCCAACGGGAAAAAAATTCTAGAAAAGGAAAAAGAGTACACATGTTTAACAATACGCCTTTAGGTTGCCTCGTTAAAAACCTTGCAAGGAAAACCCAGTGGGACAAAACCTTGTAAGGGAAAAAGAGTGCAACGCGTATTAACTCCCCCTGAAAAGAGCATCAATTCACATCCTTGAGCATTTGCATTCCAATCTTGTGCACCATCTTGAAATTATCATTCTTGATAGATATGAACATCTTCATATAATGTCGTGGAATGACTCTTCAATATCTCCATAGAGGTATTCTCGATGCCATCATGCTTATAGTTATAGCAAGATACATATGTACACAGGTTGCACTTAGGATGTGGTACTTCAGGATCAAGAATTGTATATGCTTCAAGCAACTTCAATCTTTCATGGATTGACATAGAAGTTAAGTCATATAAGCCATATAATAGACTTTAGATGCATATCAAGTTTTCATGTCATGCTAAACAAATAAGATATCGAAAACTGATTACACATACCATTGACTTTATACTTTCAAGTATTTGAACTACATGTCCAAAACTATATGTCTTTCATATGGAATCAATTCTGCTTGAATTGTATCTCTTCCATTTATGATCACTTTGATCATTTGCTCATCTTCTTTATTAAGAAGTTATTTTGAAACCGATTTGTCTATACGCTTTAAGCGTATCAATGACTTTGTCCTTCTAGGACTTAATATGAGCATTTGCAGTGAGAATATAGTTACTTTCTTTGGGTCAGCAAATGCGTATAGCATGCTTTGCAATATCTTGCAATTGAATTATCCTTTTATGAACTTCAGGTTCATATTATGATATTCGAGGATCTATATATACAAATGATAATTCATCCCATGTAACCTTTTCTCAAGTGTTTATCATGTCTCCCCCTCATGTTAGTAAAGCTAACTTGTTTCCTCAACTTTGGGAATCATCTTTGTGCATTATCATGTCAATATACACAACACATTAATAATAAGATGAAATTATTTGGTTCCTGACCTTGAACCACTTGTGAGGGGAGAATATACTCTCGTATACAACTTATATCAAACTGATATATATAACTTTGTTCTCATAAGAAACAGTTTAGCTATTAAGTGGAAGCACTCAATAATTATCTTGCTAAACCAACTTTGATATAAACCAACTTATCAAGATGAACTATCTTGAGTAGAAAATCTGGAAATTATGCTCGAAGTTATATTACTGAGCAATTTACCTCGCAAGCACCGGCCAGGCTGCGGGTCAACAACAATTGCGCATGTAACCATTTCATAGATGCATCATATGTGGTATACATGGCAGGTGAATGGGCCCATATTCACCTTTGATATTTCCAGAATTTATGGGCTTCAACCCGAACTCTTTAGTTGGTCAGTTCATTAATGAGAACAAGTGATACAAGAGAATTCGTAAAGAACTTTCTAGTTCTTTATTATTCACCTATGTGAATTTGCACATCATACTTAAAATGAGATGGTTAACACGAATGCCAACTGAATAAATTATCAATATTGGTAAACTTCAAATTTACACCATGACATGTGCACTTATCAATAAACTTCAGGTTTATTATGACATGGGTTTTTATACCAATAGATATCTACATTATTGTGGCTTTCTTTTGTTTGTGTAATACAAACTGGAGAATAAAGCGGGTAGTTTTCACATACAGATTATCTCGCTACAAGTTGTAGTATTAGAAGATATCAAATCTTTCCTTTATTTATAGTCTCAATATAATCAATCGCTTTCGCATATACTTTGGAAACTGAATAAGTTTCTTTGAGACTTACTACAACACAATACCTTATTGGTAATCAATTGTGTTTCTCCAACATAGTAATAATTGGCTCTTCTAGAGCTCTCAATTAATTTTGTACTACCACAGATTCATCAACATCCATGTGGTGAATATCTCTTTTAAAGAGAAAGTTATACCATTATGGTCATGGTCAAAATTATATGCAAGATATGTTTCTTGCATTATTGTTGTCCTTTAATAGTCATATTTCCAAAATATTTTGGCGTACAATAGGTACGTGACCAACGATCATTCATGCCATAATAATGACATTATTTTCATATATCATCTCAAACCTCCTTCTAGGGGTGAGTGTGGTATATTCAATACCAATTTCATGTTCATATTCTTCCAATAATGAATATGTATTCGTGAATCAGATGTTGTCACATTCACTGCGGGGATATGTGATTTTGTTATCCTTTTCATATCTGTAAATGCGTCTGGCATTCGATTTGCTATTCTTTGCAAATGAATAATATTTTGCACCTATTTTTTTCACAAATAGAGTTATGTGGATCAAGATGAGATAATGATGCATTTTTCCACAAAATTTCCCGTTTGGTTTCACCAACTTCTTCCCCTAATTTTGGGAAAAGTGTCTCATCGAATTGACAGTCTGCAAATCGTGCAGTGAACAAATCACCTGTCAATGTTTCGAGGTAGCGAATAATGGAGGGCGATTCAAACCCAACAAATATTCCTAACCTTCTTTGCAGACCTATTTTGGTGCGATATGGCGGTGCTACAGGCACATATACTGCGCATCCAAAAATTTTTAAATGGGATATATTAGGTTCATGACCCAAAACCAATTGCAACGGGGAATATTTGTGTCAGTTCGTCAGTCAGAGACGAACTAGCATTGCTGTATGCAAAATGGCGTGACCCCAAACCGAAGTGGGCAGCCGACGAACTAGTATTGCTGCATGCAAAATGGCGTGAACCCAAACCAAAGTGGGCTGCCGACGAACTAGCATTGCTGCATGCAAAATGGCGTGAACCCAAACCGAAATGGGCAGCCTCGTTTTCATGAAGAACTCAAGATTATTCTCATCTATTGTCTCAATATGATATCCATTTTGAATGATATCTTTAAAACTCAACAAGTTCTTCTTTGACTTGGAGGAGAATATTGCATTCTCTAAGATAAACGTCGTGCCTTTGGGCAAAGTTACAGTTGCTCTTCCGGAGCCTTCAATCAATTTACTTCCCATGGTTTGACATATAAAAGAAAATATACGAACATGAGAATAAACAACTTCAATTTGTTTGTGTCACATAATATTTTCAAAATCTGCTGCTAACAGTTGACTAACAAAATCAGATATGTTATCCATAATTGATTACTTTGCAGTTTGAAAATTCAGCGTTTTTCATAAGACAATCGATTATTAAACACACACAATCGATTGTTTGAACATAGACAATCGATTGTTAAACACACACAATCGAATATTTGTTATTTTTGAAAAACTTCAGAACACTGTTTAAGACAATCGATTGTCAGATATAGACAATCGATTGTTGGCTTATTTTGAAAAATTCCAGAGCACTGTCTTAAGACAATCGATTGTTAAGTATAGACAATCGATTGTTGGCTATTTTGAAAAATTCCAGATTACTGTCTAATGACAATCGATTGTTAGACATAGACAATCGATTGTGGATGATTTTTGAAATTCCAGCTGTTTTAAAGACAATCGATTGTTAATCATAGACAATCGATTGTTGACTGTTTTTGTAAAATTCCAGATCACTGTCTAATGACAATCGATTGTTAGACATAGACAATCGATTGTGGATGATTTTTGAAAAATTCCAGAACACTGTTTTAAAGACAATCGATTGTTAATCATAGACAATCGATTGTTGACTGTTTTTGTAAAATTCCAGATCACACTATTTTGAAGACAATCGATTGTTGATCATTGACAATAGATTGTTTTGCAGTTTTTATGCGAAATATGAGATAACCGACTAGTTTTTCAGGTTAGTCGATTACCTCTACTGGAAAGTAAAAATATTATTTATCTTTGAGCATATTGATACATTCTAAAGAACTAATACTAACATTATATCATGAACTAACTAATACGAGCTAATAATAATGGCTATTAGTTTATTCATTCACTAATACAAACAAGTAAAATAAAATCAAATAGCTCCATCTTCTTTCATCACGGATCCATCACCGATTAGGTGGTCTATCTTCCCCTCGGGTTGCTCAAAGAAGTCTGCCACATCCAAGTGGGTGATGTCAAAGTTGTCGTCAGAGACAAATTCGTTTCAGGGCGTTTACTCTTTCGAGATGCTTGATAAAGGTCAACCAAAAGTCATGGTATACGGCAAGCCTTTGACCAGTGCCCGTTTTCACCGCAACGATAATATATAGTTTATAAACTATTTGCTTTTGGGTTCTTATCGTATCGTGCTTGTGGCAGAGTGACCAACTTCAGGTTGTCATATCTCTTCTTTAAGCCATTCCACAAGATAGGTGGATCCTTGACGGTGAGATATTCAATCTTCAAACCTTCATCAAGGTGATGGCGCAAGAAAATCAAGGCCTTCGCACATTCTTGGGTGGATGCTTTTTCTCTATCTTTGATGGTGTCTCCGAGACCCATAGCATCTAAGTGGATTTCAGCATCCAACACCCATGTCATATAGTTCTTGCCCGAAATTTCAAGGGCAACGAACTTTCTTTTCATAATGTCAGACATAAAACAAATTTACATCAAGAGCGTGTTCATACTTACGGGCTCTATTACAATTATCACATTCACTTCAGGGAATGGATCATAATCATGTGCTTTACACAATCTCATGTCAAATATTACTTTCATAAAGTGAAAGATTATTTTGAGAATCTTTATTATTCTCATTATCACAATAATGACGATTATAATTTCGTCTATTGCCATGTCCACATCCATTGATACCTTTACGGTAATAATTTTGTCTTCTTTTAGACTTATCAAATTCTGCTACCACATTCTCTAAAGGGAATGGAGCAAATTCAATTGGACGGAATTATTTGCCACGTCCACATTCATTGATACCTTCATGGTAATATTTTAGTCTTCTTTCAGACTTATCATATACTGCTTCCACATTCTCTAAAGGGAATGGAGCAAATTCAATGGGACGGATTTTCAATTATTTGCCCACAATCATACATGAATTTAATCATGGCAGGACATAGAGATTTAACCACTTCATGTGGTTATAATTTCTTACAAACTCCATTAGAGTTATAATCAAACTTTGTTTGTATATTTAAATCAAATCGTAGAATTTCAAGAATTTGAAAGGGAAAAGTAAATTACTTACCTTTAAGGTAACCAATTATATTTTCAATGTTTTCTTCCTTTTCTCTTTGTTTTTCGTTTCTTTTCCTCCCTTTTTTTTTCGTTTCTTTTCCTTCTTTCTTCATTCTTTCTTTGAAGCAAAACCTTGCACAAACAAAAGTTAAGACAATCAAAAATTAAATTAGGAAGAGGGAAATACCTCAGATTTCTCGAGAATGGTTCTTGAGATGGTAGAGTCTCGTGCTGATAACGTGTTATGAAATAATATAAAAGACAAGAACAATATAGAGAGAATAGGGAGAGAGAGGAGTATTCTTATTGATACTTGGGGGATGATTTACAATGAGGTAAGACCCCTCTATTTATAGGCATAGAAAAGACTTAGCCTCAAAGTAGAACTCTTCTATAAGATAGACATTCACTCTAATTAGAGTTCTATTTATAACATATACCAATCCATAAATAGGTAGATTTTTCCATTAAAATATACGCTAAAATGAAGGCACAAAATCTGCGTTTGATTCTGTCCCCATTAAATACGAATTTTGAAACGGAAAGACATTCAACTAACTGCATAATTCTCTCATTCTACAACGTAATCGTCTCTTCTCTCATTCAACAACTCAAAGTTGAAAAAATCTGTTCTTCCATTTATTTTCCACCATTGATAGCCAGTAAAAAGCTTGAAAGCTTTGAATTCAAATTTGGGTTTTCAAAAATCATTATTTATTTGGATTGGGTGTTGTTGTAAATAATTGGGAATATGTTTAGGAGTTTACATATCAATTTTGAGGATTTTTGGTGAATTAGACTTGGTTTTGGCTGAATTTCAGATTGAAACTCGTCGTCGAAGAAGAAGAAGACATATTTCCAGAAATTGTAGTTAAATTGTAGGTAAATTGTAGATAATTTGTAGATAAATTGTAGATTGGGAAGACTAAAACTTCTGCAAGTCTTCTATAATTATTCAATGTATTCAGTTTGTAGATATCTTGTAGATAAAGTTTCTACAAATAAACTACAAATCAGTTAGTATTGTATACAAATTATTACATTTATACTACAATTAAACTACAATCTTGTGTCAAAAAAAATATTGACAACAAAATTTGCTCTTTATCTAAAATAAGTTTTTAGAAATCACTATCCTCCGATGAGGACTTCTTCTATTCAGCTTCGACGGGCACCCTTTTATAAATAATCAAAATCATAGATTGCACCAAAAACACATACGACGAGGATGGTGTATTTGAGCTACAAGAAAGAATGACCACAGTGGGTTGACTTTGAGTTATAGTTTGAAACTATAACTGAATGTAAATCGTGGTGGTGAGGTGGGAGGAGAGAGAGGCGGGTAAAAGAAACAAAGTGAAAATACGGTTCTAAAATCACGCATAGAATAAATAAAATAATAATTATACCTATAATTTGAGTTATAATATATAAATAGTAATTTGGTATGTTTAAATATAATTAACACAATCCTTAAACAATAAAGATAATAAAATTTTATATATGATATAGATACGTATAAATCCCTTGAATTAATTCCCCACACTCCAATCTTGCCCTCGTATAATTAAGGGATTTTTACATATACATCCCATATAGCAAACCTTATAACCACTTATGTTTAAGGTTAGTGTTTATTACATTTTAGTATACCACCTTTCAATTTATGTACCAAAACTTATCTTTAAGGTTTAAGGATCAACTATTAATTAGAGGCTTGATTTGTGGAACAAAATCTTTTCATATTAGAGGCTTGATTTGTGCTCTATCTTTTCCTTATATTTTAGAACATTCTTCCCTCATATGCAACATCGAATCCATTTTATCATTGACATTTCCGGTGCCTCTATTTGAATGATTTTTTATTTTTTTTTACTTGGACGGCTTCCCTATAGTTAAATTATATTTTATTTTATTATTATAATTTTAGTTCACTAATATTATAAATGGTATAATTCTTTTATGCTTGTAAAAAGATCTACTGTTATTTTCATGATTATTATTTTAAGTATGTTTTTAAGTCTCACCTTTGCTTATTCTTTGCTGTGATTATCATTAATAAAATACTTTCTAATATAAATATACAATTTATTGAAAGTATAAATGGATAATCTTTTAATATTATTAGGTTATAAAAATAACAATTTTCATAGATATACCGACAAAAATTTTGAGAAATCAACATAAGACATATGACTGCTATCGAATTGGGAATCGTGGGTGCGAAGATCGCAAAAGGGGAAAGAGATTGCAAATGTTGTTCCTGGCTCGCAGAAGCGGAAGATGAGTCACACTTGCGAGCTCTCAGATTCTGTGGTCTAACCGTAGGTGCGGGAAGAGATTTAAGTAAAATTCCAAAGATGCGGATGTTTTGTTGACTCAAATTTGATCACAGTTACCATATACTCTTCCCATTCTAAGAAAAGTAATTTTTTATAGAGTTTATGATCACAGTTGACTCAAATTTGATTGGCAAATTATACTGTTGAATTAAATTTGTAGTTAATTGTAATTTTTTGTAGTTTAATGTAGTTTCATGTAATTTTTATTGGAACACTCACTGTTGACTCAAATTTGATTGGCAAATTATACTGTTGAATCAAATTTGTAGTTAATTGTAGTTTTTTGTAGTTTAATGTAGTTTCATGTAATTTTTATTTGGAACTGTCACCGTTGACTCAATTTTGTAGTTAATTATAGTTTTTGTGGTTTAAACATACAATGTGCCGCTTCACACAATCTAACACAGTGTGTATATGATCTGTTGAAGCCCTCACCTACAATTCAAGACCAAAAAGAAAATAATAAGGTGTCAATAAGTTTCAACTATCAGTTAACTACAAATCAGCTACAAACAAACGGCATATAAACGTTCACTACTATTAACTACAATTATCTACATTTTTAAAACTCTATGTAAATACTTCATAACTACATTTAACTACATTTAACTACAATTATCTACATTTTAAAACTCTCTGGAAATACTTCATAACTACATTTAACTACATTTAACTACAATTATCTACATTTTTAAAACTCTCCGGAAATACTTCATAACTACATTTAACTAAATTTAACTACAATTATCTACATTTTTAAAACTCTCTGGAAATAACTTCAACATCTACAACTTTTTTTGTTTTTTTTTTCCTACACCAAACAAGAATATATTAAACTACGATCTATGTTGAAAAAAAATGTTGACAACAAAATTTTCTATTCATCTACAAAATTTCTAGAAATAAACTACAAAATCAATTTTAGTACTGTATAAAGTTGTATTGTTTTTAAGGGTATCTACAAAATTACTAATACTACAATTAAACAACAATCTATGTTGAAAAAAAATATTGATTACAAAATTTTCTCTTGACCTACAAAATTTCTTCAAAAAAATTACAAATAAAGTTATATTATTTTTAAGATTATCTATAAAATATTATATTTATATTATAATTAAACAATAATTTATATTAAAAAAATATTGACTATAAAAAATTTCTTATGTGATATAGAAATGTAAAAAAGCCCCCCAAAAATAGGGTTTCCATATTGATAATAGAGCTACCAATGTGCAGAAACAAAAACAAGAAAAGATGAAAAAACAGAAAGAAGAGAAGAAGGATTAAAAGATGAAGAAAAGAAAGAAGAGAAGAAGCTGGACAATATGGACGAAAATCACAATTATTTTTGGTTTAGAAGAGATATATAATACATTAAATATGTTACCTTACATGATCTAGACTTTAAATGGTAGAAAATCAATCATTAATTCCCAACCTTAATGTGGGGCGTTATTTTTGGTCTAAATTTATTAAGATTCTGATTTTGTATTAATTGTGTAGTCTTAATTTAGGATGGAAATTTAGTTTGGTACATATTATGTAACAAAAATATGGGATATGAGTGTAATAAACAAACCATGCACAATAATGATAGTAAGGTTTGTTATATGGGATGTATAGGTAAAAATCCCTATAATTAATTCATCCCCAGCCCAAATTCTCACGCCCAATCTCAAAGAAAACCGGGCTGACCCACCATCCGACCTGCTCATTTCCCTTAATATAAAAGCTCCTTTATAATTTTTCCCGCAAAAAATCCCTAACCCTAGAGAATAACAGATGCGGCACCCTACTATTCCTTCATCTTCTTCGACCGCTTGTTCCTTCAACTCGCCCTAACTCGTTCACGAGTTCGCTCATTGGTGCCCCCTCTGCACGTCACCTTATCCTCAACGGATTTTTGTACGATTTTCTCCAGGAATTGCATGATTCTCGTACAAGAAGGACGATTGCTGGACTAATTGGGGCCGTGGATTGATGAAAATCAATCCATGCCCTCCATTTGTCCAAAATCATTCAAAAAATCTGAAGATTTCGGATTTTTAAGAGAAGATTCGAGAATTTTTTGAAGGAAATATATATGAGGTAAGTCTTATATGCGAGGGGGATTTTTTTTCAGAGAGAAAAAAATACAGATAATTTTGGAGAGATTTTTCGGAAAAGATTTTGAGAGATGTTTTCTTTTTCCTCTTCAGTTTTGTTGGTTCTTTGATTTCTGATAATATAACAACACAAAAATCACTGAGGGTGCTGATTTTTATTTCATGTTTATTAGTCTTTAAAGTTATTTTTTCGAAACCTCTAGAGTTCATCTTTTTCATTATAATTCTGGATTTTGGTTTAAAAATGGAAGTCACTCGAGAAAATTGAGGTTGCTATTGCTCGGAAGTTTGTGTTCTGCTGCTGATTGCTCTCCTTGATCGATTTCAGTGTGGTATTAATTCAGTCTCTTAATTCCAGGTTCATTTCTTTTCTTCGTTTTAGTTCCCGTTGTAAATCGATCTCTGAATGAGTTATAAATTAGGTTGAAGTTTGAAATAATAACTGAGATTTGTGTAGTCATTTCTCTTGTTTGTATTAGCCTCAAGGAATGTTCGTATGGTCCTACAGTCTCAGAATTCATCCGAACATGTGATCGTGCGGTCATCTGCCTCGTCTATCACTGTTCGATCATAGTTTAGTTTTTGAAAATGTTCGAGAATTGGTTCATAAGTTGAAAAGGCTAGTTTGCTTGGTTTTCTTTTTTGGATTTCTTTTGTAGTCATTTTTTCTGATTTGAGAGTCTTCTTTAAGTTTGTTCTCTGATTTTCCCAAAATAAACAAAAACACAAAAAACATATGTATTTGGCTTTCGGATTCAGTTTTTCAATGTTGGGATTCGATTGAGGTCAATGTTGAGTTCCTACTCGTTTGTTCCTTTCGATTCTGTTTAAAGTAATTGTCGCCAACAGGTTTGTGAATTTTCTCTTTATTTAACACAAGTTGTAAATTGTTATTGAATCAATTCATGTGACTGGATTTTCTCTTCTTCTTCATCTTCTTTACAACTCTGTCCGAGGCATGTATAGCCATATCAGTCAGCCTTGATTGAAATCGCAATATGAGACAGATTTGTTGAGTGTGCATCTGTGATATTTCACTAAGTTTTCTGTTGGTTTGTTGAAGTTTAAACGAAATTTTTGCTGATGATTTATGCTCCCTTGTTCTGTTGAGTTTTGGAACTGCTATTGGGATTCATTTTGGTCTTAGATTCAACAAGTATAGGTCTAAATCTGTCCAGAATCCTGTCCTTGTTTAACCCTTGAAGTGGTTGGAACTAAATTAAGTATTTGGTCTTTCAAAAGAAAAAAAGGGTGACTTAGTAGCCATTGATGGTTGTATTATTCTCTGGATCGTGCGCAAATATGTGTGTGCGCAAATATGTGTGTGTTACTGACTTAGGAATCATTTTTTAGTTCATCGTATGTTCCTTTTTTGCTTAGCTTAGCATAAGAACAATTTCGTGTTGATTGATTCCATGACTCTTACAGGGATTAATTCATTTCTTTAGACTGCCATGTTAATTGAGTTTGGGGCAGATGCATAAGGTTGAACATGTGGTTCCATGGTCATTGTTTCATTCATTTGCTTGATCCATTAGCGCTAAATAAGCTACAGATTCTGCTTTTTCTTGGTTGGCACTTCGACATCAGTTTTTAATTGCATCTTCTTTGATCCCTCTTGCCTTGTTCGAGAGATACGTTTAATTGATCTTGTGTACTAAGTTTTGTTTTTGGATCTGCTCATCTCCTATTGAACTTTTTTTAAAGATTGAGTTGTTTATCTTGATTTGTCACTTATGTATTCATGCTACATGTAAATGATATGTGATTACAGTGCATATTCTTTCTCTTTTAGCAGTTGTTTGTTTCAGCTCTTGTGCTCATTTAAAGCCAAAATGTTTTTTTTCATAAAATAATCTGAATGACCAATACTGATGCGCTGTTGAATCATTTTCTCAGCCTGAACACTATTATTTTATTCATATGTTGGCTCATAGGTGTAATACCTAGATGATGTTGCTGTGAACAGAGCCAAAGAGGAACTTGAGTGATTTGGTAGGCTAGGATTCTATTTTTTTTTTGAGTTCCCAGTAGATTTTAGAATTCAAACCTTCAAATTTGCAATAAAAGCTTTTCTGGTCTCTTAAATAGCATGCCGTGTGTTTCTGGGAACACTCGGATAACTGACAACCACCTACTTGGCGTTAAACCACCAAAGATGACCTGTGAATAATTATTGTGATTGCGTATATGTTCGCGTAACATGATCACAGTTCTAAAATAAATTCGGAGTATGCATTTGCGCAACTTCGACTAAGTTTTCTTAATTATAAATGTTTCCATAGGCTACTATTTAGTTTGATTCATATAGCTCGAGGTGTTTCATCCACCATTAGATCACATATGGCCCTCATATTAATTTCTTATGACTTGGATATAAAATGATTAATATTCGTAGAAAAGCCTTTAGGGCCGTTTAAAATACAATTGTGATTGTGTATACGTTCGCGTAATATGATCACATTCTAAAAAATCAATTCGAGTGATGCGTTCGCTCAACTTCAACCAAGCTTTTCTTAATATAAATAAAAAAACGTTATTAATCGTGGACACGTTCGCATGATATGGTTTTTTGACCCGCCAAAGGAGAAGAGTATACGTACGCGTAACTCGATTCTTTAATTACAAATAATTTAAGTGTTTTAAAAGCGGTAAAAATATAGTTGTACATAAGTCTTAAAAATGAGTAGTTAAATAATTAAGCTAAATATAAATTCCTAAGTAACCGTGGTAGAACCACAGAATCCGGGGGTGCCTAATACCTTCCCCGGGTTAACAGAATTCCTTACTTAGAATTTTTGGTTCGCAGAGTCTTTTAAAATATAACTTTCTCGATTTGGGATTTAAAATAAATCGGTGACTTGGAACACCGTAATCTATTTCAAGTGGCGACTCTGAATAAAATAAATAATTTCATATCGAATAATGTCACTTAAAGTGGAAAAACTCCCTTATACCCCTCACGGGGTGGAGTAAAAAAGGAGGTGTGACACCAGTCAAGGGGTCAAATGTATCTTAAAGTAGAGGAACTATTGACAGGCTTCATGCTTGCCATTTATTTTTTTACAAAATTCGTGGTTGTCTGCAACTACCGCCTTTGTCAGCATATCCAAGGATTTTTATCAGTGTGTATCTTCTCAACCTCAAATAATTTTTCATTCACGGTCATTCTTATCTAATGATAATTTCTATTTATATGTTTGGTCTTAGAATGAAAAGTGGAGTGCTGGGTGAGACAGATGACACTCTGATTTATCACAAAATAAGATGTACCTTGGCTGCTCAAAGCCAAGATCATTAATAAATTCCTTCATCCATAATAGTTCTTTGGCACCTTCTGTGACAGCAATAAATTATGCTTCTATGGTGGATAGAGCTATGCACTTCTGTAGTCTAGATTGCTAAGGAAAAACTCCTGCTGCAAAAGTGATCAAATAACTGAAAGTGGATCTTGCATTATCAAGATTGCCTCCTAAATCAGAGTCTGTGTAACAAATAAGTTCAGGCTTGCCATTGTCAAAGAACAACTTCAAATCTCTAGTACCATACAAATACCTTAATATCCATTTTAATGCATCTCAATGTTCTTTTTCAGGATTAGAAAGAATTCTACTGACCGTACCGACGACATGTGTAATATCTGATCTAGTGAAACCATAGCATACATCAAGCTACCAAAGACAGAAGAGTAAGGAATACGAGACATCTTCTTTTTCTCTTCATCAGTAGATGGACTCTGACTTATACTCAATTTGAAGTGTTTAGCTAGAGGAGTACTAACCACTTTTGCATCTGTCATATTGAACCTCTTGAGTACCTTCTCATTATATTGATTTTGGGATAGAAATAACTACTTTCTATCTCTGTGTCGGTGGATTTGAATGCCCAAAATTTTCTTTGCTAGCCCCAGTCATTTATCGCAAACGATTTGCTCAACTGCTTCTTAAGGATTGGATTTATTCTTGACAACAATAAGCATGTCATTCACATAAAGAAATAAACAATAAAATCATCATCAGAGAACTTTTGAAAGAATACACAGTGTTCTAAAGAAGATTTCTTGTACCCTTATTCTTCTATGATAGATTCAAACTTCAAATACCATTTTGGAGCTTGTTTCAATCCATATAGGCTCTTTTCAATTTGCAGACATAATTTCTTTTCCTTAGTTATAAAACCCTCAGGTTGCTCCATATAAATCTTCTCATCTAAATCACCATGAAGAAAAGCAGTCCTGACATCCATCTGCTCGACCTCTAAATCTAGACTTGCAGCTAAGCTTAGAACCACACGAATAGAGGACATCTTCACAACAGGGGAGAAAATTTCATCAAAGTCAACTCCCTTCTTCTGGCCAGAACCTTTAACAACTAACCTCTCCTTGTATCTAGGCGCAGATGTATGGTTATCTTGCTTTATTCTGAATATCCATCTGTTAGATAAATCTCTCTTAACTTTTGGCAATTTCACTAACTTATTTGTGTCATTCTCATGGAGTAACTTCATCTTATCTTCCATCGTTTCGATCCACTGATATTTGTGAGTACCTTGCATGGCTTCATCTTGCGTGAGTGCGTAAACAACATGTACCCAGTAATTACCAAGTCTAACCTCAAAAAACTAGTGACGAAGGGTCGATTTTGACACTTACTCTGGGCTAAAAATGATATATCAAAATTTTATACTAAACATGGATTACATGAATAATACTAAAAATTCAATAATAGGAAATAGTAAATACTTCTTTCACAGATATTAAGTCCCAAGTTTATTTTCATCATTTAACAGTTTGTATCTCAAGGCATTTAAGTAATATCAATCATGAATAGTTCCAAAGATTTATCATGCACAAATTATGTCGAGGTCGTACAGTCCGATCCGATATAATATTTAAATTGTGCACTACCGAGGGTCGAACGTCATGAACCATAGATATATCTATCTGCTACCGAGGCGTTCGGCCCTCTCCACAAATAGAAAATACTTCAAAGAGACACAAATTTCAATAACAATCAAGTATCTCATTTGCAACTTCAAGTAAGTGAAATTTAGCCTTTTTTTTAATTAAGTAATTACGTCATCAAGTAGGGGAAAACATTAACGGTATAACATGATATGGGTCCTAGGCTACCCGAAAAATAGCCTAATTAGTAGTTATGTACGGACTCTCGTTACCTCGTACGTATGTAGCCCCCGCAAATAGGTACACATATTTATTTAATTCACCTATGGGGTTAATTCCCTCTTATAAAGATAGAAAAAGACTTACGTCGTCTCAAGGCATACTTTCCGGTCTAAGGTTGTGGTCAGACATCCAATTTGGTGCCAAAGGACTCGAAACTAGTCAAATATTATATAAAGTAATCAATACATGCTCAAAAGTTCATATCTTAACTATCAAGGTGATTTCCCAAGCCTATTTGAAAAAATTCCTAAAATTCACCCCAGGCCCACGTACCCGGTTTCCGAAAATTTTTGAAAAAGTTGTTACTCATAACCCCATTAGCTCAAATATATGAATTTTACTAAATTCCATAACCAATTTCATGCTCAATCTCATTTTTATAAAAAATCTAGAGTTTTATCTGAACCCTTAATTTTTATCGATTTTTATATGTTAATCTATCCATAGTCTATATATTTAACTCATGTTGTGTAGAAACTACTTACCTCAAGGTAAACACCATTCCAAGAGCTCCAAAAATCTCCCAAGAGTTGAAAGAAAATGAGCTAAATGGTCTAAGTCTCGCAATTAATAAGTTATGCGCAGGACTCACATGTCGCAAATGCGAAAACCAATCGCAAATGCAAACCTGGGCCTAGGTTGCCAAGGTCGCAAATACGACCAAGGAGTCGCAAATGGGGACTCTATTGAGGTTGCAAATGCGACCAAATTGTTGAAAATGGGAACATTGGCCATGATAGGCTTCTTCGCAATTGCGAAGCCTACCTCAAAAAATGCAAGGTTCGCAAATGCGAACAAATATTCGCATTTCCGAGACCTATAACAGCTGCCAAGCAACACCAAAAAAACTGAAGTGTTTTTTCATCCTTCCGAATGTTCGAAACTCAGCTGAGTCCGCGAGGCTCAACACCAAACACCCCCACAACTCAAAAAACATCATACAAACTTGCTCGCGCAATAGTAACACCGAAATAACATCAAAAACCAAGAATCGGACGCCAAAACGCATGGATTCTTTCATGAACTTAAAAACTTCTAAAAATACTTCTGCACATCCTATTCCGATCAAATCAACTCGAAATGACGCCAAATCCTGCGTGCACGTCTTAAATAACATTATGAACCTACTCCAAATACTATAATCCAAACCCGATATAAAAAATTCCACCCTCGATCAAACTTTCCAAAAATTTCAAATTTTTAACTTTCGCCAAATGACCCCGAAATGACAGACCTACGAATCCGCTTCTGGATGCGCTCCCAAGTCCAAAATCACCATACAGAGCTATTCGTAAGCTCGGAATCCCATACGGATGTCTATAATGTAAAAATTCACTTCAAGCCAAACTTATGAAATTCACTCAGATTGTTAACTTTCACTATTAGGCACTGAAACGCTCTCGGATCGTCCAAAATCCGATCCGAACATATGACCAAGTCTGAAATAATCATACGAATCTATTGGAATTATCAAATCTCGATTCCGAGGTTGTTTACTCAAACTGTTGACTGACGTCAAACATAGCCTTTCAAGCCAACATTAAGGAACAAAGTATTCTGATTTCAATCCAAACCCTTCCAAATTCCGAACTAACCATCCCCAGCAAGTCATAAAACAGTAAAGTACGTATGAAAAGTCTTATTTAGGAGAACCAGGTTCTAGAAAGCAAAACAACCGATTGAGTCATTACAATCTAGAGGCTCAATGGGGCTAGCAACGGAAAAATTTATCTTCAACTGACAGGCACCTCTATGATCAAGCAAGAAATGCCTATGTCATCTTCTAGACTAGCTCAACTTAATGAATCCACGTTGATTAACACGTGGGCCAAGTTCTAGCCTACACATGATAGCATAGAAGACCAAAATACCTCACGCACATAGTGCACATGGCTCTCAATAAGGATGTTTCTGCACAACTCTTTAGTCAATCAAGCACATATAATTGAGAAATTTAAGCAATAATGCACTATTTAGCGTACAAGTCGAACAACTAAGAAAAGGCATTACTGAATAGGCTATTTATTTTACTCAGACATCTTATTTCAAACTAAATGCACGGGAAGATAAATTGCATATCATAGCCTAACATGCCAGCACCAATATATCACTAGCGTCTCAGAGAGCAACTCAGTTTCTTCCTAAATACTCTTAAAAAAATAAAGTACCCGGTTCGAGCTACATCCTTGAAAAAGAACCGGCGCCCAAAGAAAAATCAAGAGATACTACCTAAATATCCTAAAAAAATCTTTTTGGCTTTTTAATCGGACTTTATCCCTGATGAAAATTTCCAACAGATACATTATCGGGAAAAATTCGAGCTTTTTCCGTTTTTTTACCTTTCTTTTGAAAACCTAGACTATGTCTACTACAAGTTGTAAAAGAAAAATTAATTGAAAAAAAGTTTTATATTATTACACTTCAGAAAATAGTTTCCCCACCCCATACTTATATTATGTGTAGTTCTCGATGCATGATCACAGAGAAAAACATTAAAACAAGGGTGAGAAAATACTCCTTGAGACCCTCTTAGGCCTAGCTCGCACATGATCCTTAACATTAAGGGTCACACTTAAGCTCAAACATGCTCCTCAGCTTCAGCTTTGGGTACTCAAACTTCCCTACTCTGCAAAACAAAAACAGCACAAAACTTGGCACTATAAAAATAAGTAAAAAATAAAAAAAATTAAATACAGACTGGGTTTCCTCCCTACAATGGCCTTATTTAAAGTCGTGGCAGGACTCTTCTACTGTTCTCAGGTTGGGCTCTTTCTCTTCTTCTTCTTTATCCCATTAAGTCTAGCCTTTTTGCACAACCTCAGAATGTCTCCTCTTTCATCTCTGGGTCTTTTGTCAATCATCTTTACATACTCAGCTTGCAACACCACCTCCTCTAACTTGGTTGTCCCATCTGGATCACTATAATTCACATAAGGACTCTGCTTTATCCCCTTCAATTCTACCACAGTAAATCATGCACAAGTTATCATAATGCTTAGGGAGCTTAAGTGCCTTGTATAAATTAAAAGTGGTTTCCTCATCGTCAACTCTCATCTTCAATTTCCCTTCCCCCACATCAATAATCGCTCCACCAATAACGAAGAATGATCATCCAAAATATTGGGCACTTCCTCATCTGCCTCGTATAATCAAGAATACTAAAATCAGCTGGAAGAATAAACTTTCCCACTCGAACTAACACATCCTCAACAATTCCTTCTGGCATAACTAGTGACCTATCTGCTAATTGTAAAGTGATTGTAGTAGGTCTAAGCATCCCCAATCCGAGTTGCTTGAACAAAGATAATGGCATCAAATTTATACTAACCCCTAAATCACACAATGCTCTACCAACTTCTTATTTTCCAAGTGATAAAGAAATTGTGAAACTCCAAGATCCTTCAACTTGGGAGAAAGTTTACTCTGAACTCTAGCACCACACTCTTCAGTAAGAGCAACTACTTCAAACTCTGTATGTATCCGCTTGTTTGACACAATATCTCTAAGATACCTTGCATACTTAGGCACTTCCTGCAAAATTTCCACCAACGGCAAATTTACATGGACTTGGCTCAGAATATCTAAGAATTTCTTGTACTTAGTGAATGCACAAGAGGGGGGGGGGGGAAGTGAATTGTATATAATTTAAAATTAATCATAATAAGTTGACTTAAAACTTTAGAAGTAAAGAGTTGTTGTCTTCTTTCTCTCTCTAGCTGAGATGAACAGTAGCAACGCAACAGTTCTCCGGCCATAACTCCATATTCCGGCAGTGAAAATTCACAAGATTAGTGTCAAAATAAGCACATATTTTTTTAGCACAATCCCCAGTTTTTTTTGTTCTTAAACACATCCACAACTTCTCCAAATCTAAAATTTGGTGCGTCATTTACTGTAGCTAAACAGATACTAGGCAGATTTCATCTTTTTTCTGTTTTTCTTTCATCTGGATGGATTTTTGAAGAACCATGGATGCATCGTCCTCTCCCCAGCCTTTGGCCGTGGGAGAGATGAATTCAAATGACAAACCAACACAAACGTATGCTGCTCAAGTGGCCCAAAAAAAGGCAGCTGCTACTTTGAATCAAAAGCTGCTGAAGCCTTTTGAAGTTATTCATGGAGTTCCAACAGTCAAGTTTTCAATGGAGGAACGGATGGAATATGCAAAAGAGGAAGGTCTACATCAAGCTCTTGTAGTGAAGCTTTCTTCAAATGCACCGGATTTAATCACATTAAGAAATGTACTGCCAAAACTTTTCGAAATCAAAGGACCAGTTTTGATCGGTCAACTCGCACATCGACAATTGCTTGTTAGGGTAGATCAACATGATGATTTTGTTAATTCACTTGCGAGGTTAGTTAACTACTTCAAATATAATGGTAAGGAGCATCAAATCCGAATATTTCCATGGTCCCTTGATTTTAATTTAAATGAGGAAACGACGAAAGCAGTGGTATGGATTTCACTGCCTAATTTGCCAATGGAGCTGTTTGCAATAAAGGCGTTGTTGTCAATAGCTTCAGTTGTGGGAAAACCTGTAGCCATAGACAATGCTACCCAAACAAAGTCACGTCCTAGTACATCAAGAGTGAAGGTCATCCTCGACTTAATGGATGAGTTGCCAGACAAATTGAGGCTGCAATTTATGGACAAACAAACGAGCAGAGTGGTTGAAGTCTTTCAGGATTTCGTCTATGATAACCTACCATTGTATTGTAATCATTGTAAACACCAAGGGCATGATGAAAACTCATATCGACGATTGAAAGCAAATAATGTTTTGACAAGGCCAGATGAACCACATGTAGTTGTACAAAGAGAAGAGGAACTACTCTATAATGATGGTAAAATAGCTGAGAAGTTTCAAGGGGATTTGAGGCAAATGCTTAATAAAAAAAGGGGTTTGCCATTTTCGATTGAGACATCAGGGGTACAAAGTATAACTGTTGCTAAAGGGACTGATGCACTCCCAGTTGAAGCAGTCAGCAAGGTTTTAGAAGAGGTTCAAAATGAAGGTGATGTGCAGACTCTTGGTTTGAGTCCTATAGGTGTAGCTGGGCAGAGTAGCTCACTTCAATGTACTTTGGAGGCTACTATTGATCGAGTTAACAAAAAAAAATATATCAGCTTCCCATTTGAAAAGGGAAACTGATACTTTTTTAAAAGGAAATTGTTTGAATAATCCTTTGTATGTTGAGGGTGCATCTGGAATAGGCGTGGATACAGCAGAAAATAATGGTGGAAATTGTCATGTTGATGGTTCATGATCAGATGCAGTTAATGCCCAAACTATTGCAGGTGATAGACATATGGGTGTGGCTCTTAATGCTACAACACACAAGGTTGAGAATATGGCAAACACAGCTGGATTTGTGCAATCCAATTCAAAGAAAAATCATGCAATTGTTACAAATAATGATGTGGATGTTTGTGGTTCAGATGCACCACATGATGCAATTCCAGTTGAGCCTTTAGAGGAGGTGTTGAAGTTGGATAAAGGGCCTACTAAGCCTTCTAGAGATGTACCTGCCTTTACCATTTTGGCACGAATGTATTTGGCTACTACTGGAGCATTGCAAACTGCTGCAGTTAGAAACAATTCTAGTGTACAGGCTGGGAATGAATTTGAGTTACCTGGAGAAAAAAACACTCTCCTAATAATGCATTTGACGCATCTGCAACAAACTTAAAGGAGAATGTTGATCGAAATGGAGAAGCTAGTGAACCTAAGCCTAAGTCTGTTGATAAAGGACGGGATCAAAACAAAAAGGGAGGGGATTTGAACCTGGTAACAACTAGAAAATCCTCTGCACAGAAGCAGTCATCATCAAAACAACAGAACAAAAATGGTCGACGAATTGACTTGAATGTTGGTTCCAGCTCTAATGCCTTCGATGCTCTTGCTAATGCTGGGGAACATGAAGTTGATGCAACAGTTTCAGCGGATAAGGAGAGTTTAATGAGCTGGTAACAATGCACAATAAAGATCGGGATGGGCTTGGCAATCCAGAATTGGCTGAAAATTTACGTGTTCGACAAAGCAACTCAATGAATAATTTGGGGACTGAACTAACAAACAACCAAGCTCATATTTCTAATCTACCAACATTGTACTATTCAAACCCTCAAGTTGAACAAATCATTAAAAACACTCAAAAAGAAATGATGCAGCCCACTTTGACTAAACAACCATTGGTCACCTTAAATACTTCTGTATTTGATGTTCTATCAAATTCAGTTGATTCCTATGGGGAGTTTGAAGGAGAATCTGGACAACAAATTGTCTCAACTGGTAATAACAACGAGTTGATCCAAGAAAAGGTTAAGGAGATGGTCATTAATTCGAAACTGTGGAAAGACCAACGAGAGTATGATGAAGAGGGCTGGGGCAATGGATTTGCTGGTTATTCTTCTAAAGAATGTGTCCAAGATGATGATCAGGATAGTGCAGGAGAGGACCTTGATGCTTCAGTTAAGCCATCTCTGGTACTCACACGAGTAATTTGAATTGTCATGCACATGCTTTCATTCTTAGGAATTCACCAGCTTTTGCTAAGTCAAATGCAACAATTGGAAGATTACCTCAACGCGTAGCAGCTTCTTCTCCAGGTTTTCTTAACAATTATCCAACAAGAAGGTTAAATCAAGCTGCTGCAACAGGACAGACACAGATTGATAATGCAGATCAAGGGAATTCTGGGCAGCAGCAAATGATAACCTCGTCTACAGTTGCAACAACAGCTACAACTCCAGTAGCTAGTCCTAAAGGTGATCGAGAAGTCACAGCAGGAGATGGAACGCTGGTGCAAACAGAAGATGTCAAACATGCCACCCCAGTTCAAGCAAAGGGACTACAGCAGCTCGTGACAACCATTCCACTAATATCAGTAGAGGAGAGGAAATTATTGGATGCAGTGGTAAGTTCCAATCCAGTTATTCCTATAAATCATACTGTTGGCAGCACAGGACACATGAGCAGAAACAGAAATAAAATGCAACTCACAAAAAAAAAACAAGATTTTCCTCAAGAAATTCAAAAACCTATAAATTAGGCGGAGATATTTATGAAGAAGATGAGGAAAATATTACTCTAAATCAACTCCGGGCAGCAGCAACGAGGAAAGGCGATTTATCACCAATGCATAGCGGAAAAAATAGGAAATCTACAACAAGAGATACAAGTTGGGATGGTAGGCAACAAAGTGGCGACAAAAAGCAACACAAGAGATTGCCCTTAGAATACCACCAATGAGAAACGCAAAGCAAAAGGGAAGTGCTCCTACAACCTCCACAAGGTCAAATAAATCAAAAAAGAAATGATAAAGTTTGAAGAATATTTGAAGAAAGCGAAAGAAGAAGAACAAGAGCTACGAATTGAAGAATGCACAAGTTTCAACAAATACGGCAAAGATTAAATTGTTAAATTGTATTATTTTACCATTTTTTAAGTATTATCATATGTAATATCATTATAGAGTATGCTATAAACTCTGTGATGATCGCTGAACATTTAGTCTTAGCAAGTTCTTTCTTTTTGTATGCTTGCTAGTGAGGTTATCTTATGCCTCGATAGGATTAGTACAATGAGGGTAGCCTGGTTGCGTTATATGGGTAACAATACCGGTGCTATTGTATCCTTTATTTGTACTTTTTCTATTTGATGTATTTTCTTTTTCTTTTCTGTTATTAATATAAAAACCAACCCTAGGCACTTGCCTAGTGGATTCAAAAAAAAAAAATTAGAAGTCGACTAAATATGGCAATCTTGCAGATAGAGAAGTTTGAAGTAATATACAGAAAGTAAATGCAGAAACTAAATATACCAGGAATTTTATACTAGTTCGGATTCAATGTGAATCCTAATCTAGTCCCCTTGGGTTGCAAGGGGTTTCTCTTCAAGAAAATGAGTTTTCTTTCGAGTGCAGATTTGTTGTTTGTTGCTCAGTTTTCTAGCACTCGTTTGATACAATGTCTCACCAGTTGTATGCTCTCTTTCTATCCCTGACTTGTTATACAGTAGAATTATATGAGCTACTATGCTTGTTTGTAATAAATTGAAGAGAGTTATTTTGATTCGATCAAAGTATACTAAGGATGGGGTTACACTAAGACGTTATACAAGAATGAATGGTGAAGGCTCGACAACCCAAGGGTTTTGATCCTTGAAAAGAGTTGATTCTTTCTAAGAATAAAGTACTAGTCGTTGTGTCTCTTCAGATCTTTTTCCTTTGGCAAATGGCGAGATTGACAGAATTTTACCTTGATTTTTGGACCTTCCGATCTTGATTGTTGTCTGGATCCTATAGCATTAATTGGTCTTCAATAATTTAATTTGACTTGTCAATCATGGATTGCATTGAATCTGTACTCCATTAGGGGTGATTTGATTTCCTAGAATCACAGAGTTATTCTTGTTTTGCTGATGTAGAGTTGATTCTTTCCTTGTACACCAAGAGTATTTAGCGCAGCTTCCTTTGAGAATGATGTCCTTCCATGTTTGGTATAGCAATTTCTTTTTGCTCCTTTTAACTCCTGCACATGCATTTTAATTTGCATCATTAAAATATGTTCTAACAATCTACCCTTTTTTGATGATGGCAAAATAATATACATATAAGTAAAGAGATAAACAACAATTGACTTCACTGTATGAGACGGGCCGACTTGGCTACCCCTTTATATGTGTAGTCAACTGAACTTGATCTCCCCCTCAATGTGTAGTCGACTTGTACCTATATATTAGTGTCAATGCATGGGCAACATAGTCGACTTAACCAGTTCAAAGAATATGAGGTACTATCTCCCCCTCAATATCTATGTAGCACAGTTGACTTAACATGTATAACGAATAGGGAGTATATACAAAGTAATATACAGAATCAACTTGAACCTGCACATAGAGCGTTAATAGTCCAGAAATATTCTCCCCCTTTGTGACATCAGCAAAGAGGGAGCAGTATAAAATATCAACCACATATGTAAAAGAGAAAAAAATCATCCACGGGCATAGCCAAAACAAGTTTAAAACAAGGAAAAAAAATTATCTGTAGACCACATCCATTTCATCAACGCAGAAAGTAGGTAAGAGTATTGCAGATGGCCTCCTTGAACTGGTCAAAGCTAGTGTTGCCAGCACAGCATGTCATGCACCTTCTTGAAGGCTTTAACTGCGTTCTCCCTTGCCCGTTGCACAACCACCCTGATCTTAGACACATCGGACCCTGTTTTCTTAGAAATAGCATGAATAGCATCCACAATCGACTGTGTGGCGGACAGAAGAGTCCTGATGTCTGAGAGTTGAGAGTCAATGGAGCTGAGCTTTTCATTTAGGTCTATAAGAATAAGAGAGGGAAGAACAACAGACGGAGGCTTGGTTTACACGGGGGTAGGCTTTACATCACTATCACCGTTTTTGACCCATACACCTTTGATACTCACATACCCCGTACTTCAGAAAGCTCTAGAGTTGTAGCATTTGTTCACAGGAACAAAAGGGTAGTCTAAAAGTGGAATTTGACGAGCTTCCAGAATGTGGGTGATGGTCATACCATAAGGAAGACTGGTAGAATCTTCAGCACTCGGAATCATAAATTTATGACCGAGTAGGACAGCTTGATTTTGAGGTTGGAGATAAGACAATAGACAAAGAAGGTGTCCCATTGAGAGACGGTTGAAAAGGAACCAGTTCTGGGGAGAATAGTGGTGGCAACAATGTGGTCAAGAACCCTAGTTTCAAAGATAACATCGCTAGGCCCTAATTGATTTGGAAGGGTTTTAGAGGGATTTTCTGCAATGCACTGTTTAGCCTGATCAAAGGTGATTTCAAAATCCCCAGGTTAGACATTCTTAAAGACAGTTGGGAAGCCAGAGCAATGACAAAGAAAGAGGGACTCAAACAAACCACAATCAAGAACAATGCATTTACCAAGCGTAAGAGTTTCAAGCCTATCAGGTTTACTATGTCGGAGATTTGCATAAAACATACGGACAAGTGGTTCATACACGGTAGGTAGAGAAATAGAGAGAAAATTTTCCCACCCTTGATATATGAAAAGATCCTTTACCTTACAGTTGCGAGACTTTATAAGATCAAGATCTACCACTATGCCATGGGCAATGAGCTTGTTCTTAAGAGAAACAAAGAAATTCCTGTTTTGGGTGTCCCATAAATTAAGGTCGGATTCGAGAGAGGCAGAGAAATCGAACTTTGATTTCTTTGGAGTAGAAGCAGGAGGATCATTCATGGGACACTTTCCAGAGGCTTTGTCACATAAAAGTTAGGAGTGCTCAGAGAACCCTCCTTGAGAGGAGGCACAACCCTCAAAACGATCAAACCCTAAGTCTACTTGCTCAGGCGGTGCGGAAGAGGGTTTTGCTTTTGAGTGGGTACTTTTATTGGTGGAAGAATAGGGGTTTTTGGAGGATTTTGTCATGGGAGAAGAGAGAGATGAAAAAGGTTGAAAAGGGGTTAGTAGAGGTTGAGGGATATGGTGGAGATGAAAGATACGATAAAGGATTAACTTAAAGAGAGAAGATTTGATGGTTGAGTACAGAAAATGAAGGGGTGTCAGATGAAGTGATGTGATGATTGGCTTTCCAACTTCGGCTAAACACTTATGGAATAAGACTGAAAAGATAGGGAAAAGACTAACGACGTAATTAATGCACTAAAAAGAACAATTATAACAAGTCTTTGAAAAATAACACTTTAGTCCTAAGAATTCTTTGAAAATCAAATAATGCAAAGTATTTCTCTCAATGAATAGAATCTATCTTCCAGCAGTGGTTTAGTAAAGATATCAACTAATTGGGCAGAGGTACCAACGAAAGCTAATTCTATATTACCATTAAGAACATGATCTCTAATAGAATGATGTTTAATGTCTATATACTTTGCCTTAGAGTGATGCACAAGATTTTTAGAAAGACAAATTGCACTAGAATTATCATAAAAAATTTGTATAGGTTTAAAAGAAAGTTCATAGTCACCCAATTGATGAGACATCCATAGCAATTGTCTACAACATTGACCAACTGCTATGTATTCAACTTCAGTAGTTGATAAAGCGATTGATGCTTTCTTTTACTGCTCCAGGATATTAAGGTCTTTCTTAGTAATTGACAAGTGTCACTCGTGCTTTTTTTGTCTTCTTTATCACTTGCTAAATCTGCATCTAAGAAGCCTTCTTATTTAAACGAGTTAGAGCGAGGATACCATAATCCATGAGATACTGTGCCAATAAGATATCGAATAATTCTTTTTACAGCAGTTAGATGTGACTCATTGGGATCCGACTAAAACCTGGAACATTTAGAAATGGTGAACATAATATCTGGTTGAATAGCGGTCAGATTCAATAGAGATCCAATCATTCCCCTGTATTTGGCTTCATCAATTGGAGTACCCTTTCGTCTTTATCCAAATCTGTAGCCGGACTCACAGGAGTCCCAGTTGATTTTGCATTTCTCATTACAAATTTTTAGATTAGCTCCTTTGTATATTTAGTTTGACAAATGAGAGTTCCTTCTTCAGATTGATGAATTTGAAGTCCATGGAAAAATGTGAGTTCACCCATCATCCTTATTTCGAATTCACTTTGCATTAGGTTTTCAAATTCCGCACATAAGAGAGTTAGCACTACCAAATAATATCATCAACGTAAATTTGAATGATGAGATTACCTTATGTTGATCATTTAATAAATAGAATAGTATCAATTTTACCTCTGGTGAACCCATGATCAACAATGAAGGTACTTAACATGTCATACAAAGCACGTGGAGCCTGTTTCAGTTCGTATAGTGCCTTGGTAAGCTTGTACACACGATAAGGAAATTTGAGTCTTCAAAGCCTGGAGGTTGTTTCACAAAAACTTCCTCTTCGATGAATCCATTTAGAAAGGCACTTTTGACATCCATTTGAAACAATCACAATCCATTAGATGATGCATATGCTAACAGGATTCGTATAGACTATAATCGAGCTACTGGAGCAAACGTTTCATCGTAATCGACTCCTTCTTGTTGATAATAGCCTTGAGCAACTAATATGACTTTTTTCCTTATGACTTGTCCTTATTCATTCAATTTGTTCCTGAACACCCATTTTGTTCCAATGACATAAACATTTTCAAGTCGGAGTATCGGCTTCCATACTTGATTCTATCTGAATTGATCTAATTCCTCTTGCATGGATTTCACCACGCTTGAGTCCTTCAAAGCTTCTACCTTTTTTGGCTCTATTTGAGAGATTAGAGCAATATTTTCTTTCTTTTTAAGGGCATCCCTGGTCTTTATTCCTTCGTTTGGATCCCCTATGATATATTTTGTGGGTATTCAGTTTCATTTCTCCATTCATTTAGTCGAACAATGCTAGTACTTGACTCCAAAAGTTGTTCCGTAGTGTTGTTGCTAATTTGTTCAGTTGACTCCACTACATCTGTGGGACTAGTTGACTCCTGTGATTTTTCTTTGTCCTGAACTTCTTGAGTTTGATCTTCCTCACCTGCATTAATGCCTTTCCCGACCAAGGGATTATTTTCATCGAAAATAACATGAACTGATTCTTCAACGCACAAAGTACGTTTATTAAAAACTCTAAAAGATCTGCTATTTAAAGCATAATAAAAAAAATACCTTCATCACTTCTTAGATCAAAATTTCCAAGATTGTCCTTACCGTTGTTGTGAATGAAACACTTGCTTCCAAATGGATGAAAGTAACTGATATTAGGACGCTTACCCTTCCAGAGTTCATACGGAGTCTTCTTCAGAATGGGCCTTATGAGACACCGATTGCGAATGTGGCATGCAATACTCACAACTTCAGCCCAGAAATGATTTGGCAGAGAGTGTTCTAATAACATGGTTCTTGCATGTCTTGAAGAGTTCTATTTTTTCTTTCCACAACTCCGTTCCGTTGAGGTGAGCAAGGAGCAGAGAAATTGCGAGTGTAACCTTGATCATTATAGAAATCTTCAAATGTCTTGCTTTCAAACTTGCCTCCATGATCACTTTGGATTATAGAGATTTGATAGTCTTTTTCTTTCAATCCTTTTGCAGAAAACTTCATAGTTTTTCAAGGCTTCATTTTTGTAAGACAAGAAAATTACCCAAGCGAAACGTGAAAAGTCATCACAAATAACAAAATCATATTTATTGCCACCTATGCTAGCAATTCTAGTAGGTCCAAATAGGCCCATATGAAGTAATTGCAACGGTTTTGAAGTGGACACTATGTCTTTGTTTTTGAAAGAGTTTCTAGTTTGCTTACCCATATGACATGCATAAAAAATGTAAGTCCTAGATAAATTCAATTTAGGTAACCCAATGACTAGATCATGTTTGGATAATTTCTCAATTAGATACATACTAGCATGACCTAATCTTCTGTGCCATAACCAGGGATCATCAGACATAGAGGTTAGACAGATGTGACCATCTTTATTTTCGAAACCATCAAGTTTATAAACATTTTCGTACCTTTTTTCAGGAAGAATTATTTTACTTGATTCGCCTTCAATAGCACATCCAGTTCTCTTAAATTTTACCTCATATACTAAGTCACAGAGTTGACTTATGCTGAGGAGATTATAGTTTAATCCATCAACCAGATATATTTCACAGCTGTTGTTGAAAGGTATAGTTCCAGTGCCAACTATTTTTCCTTTTGAATCATCTCCAAATTTGACGCTCCCTCCATCAATCTTTGTAACTTCCTCAAACAGTATTTTGTCACCTGTCATGTGACTGGAACACACACTATCTAGATACCATTTTCTTTGGGCTTCACTTTGTGGTGTTCCTACAATACAGATTTATTACTTTCTTTTAGGTAACCAAGCTTGCTTGGTCCTGGTGAGTTAGTGTTACTGGATTTGGAGTTCTTAGGTTTCCAAATCCATCGGAAAGAATATTTATGCCCATTTCTATTACAATAGTAACATTTCACCCTAGACATATTTTCAGGTCTTTCAAAAAAGTTGGAATTAGCAGTCATAGGATTTGTTGATTCCTTTCCAGTGGACGTGTAAGTCGACTAGTTCGATCGACTGGTTCGATCGACTAGTCGATCTAGTTCTGATTGGTTATTTTCCAGTTGACTTGTAAGTCGTCTGGTTTGACCTAACAGAGCTGTGACTGGTGGATTTTCGCAAGTTGTTAAACTACATTTGCAATTCCTCAAACTCTTCTTGAAGTATGTCTTTTTCAATTTCACATACTTCATGCTTAAGTTTCCAGTCTTTGATTTCCCTGGTGAGTCTCTTAAGTTCATTCATCATCTTTTGAGACTCTTTTAGGGTGGAGTCAAGAATTTCTTGCAATTCATTGAATCTTTCACAGTCATAAGATCTTACCTCGCTAGTTTCTCCTCTTGCCATAAAGCAGTTTTTATTGTCTGAATCGTCCTCGTCTGTCCAACACCCTGAAGTTTTGTTGATCTCGTTTTCTAGAATTGTCATAAAGCATAGATATGCTATTTCTTCATGGTCTGAGTCATCCTCATCACTCCAGCTTCCAAATGATCTATTTTTGTTGAATCCTCTGGAAATCTTTCTCTTCAATTCTGGACACTCCTCTTGAATGTACCCAAACTTTCCACATTCATACCATTTTTCATTGTTCTTGTCTTGTCTAGATCTTCTTGGTGGAAATCTTCCATTTTTTGTATTTCTATATCTTCTCCTTAATCCATCCATATTTTTAGACATCATAGGGATTTCCTTTTGTAGAACTTCAGGATCATGAATTTCATTCTCAGCATCTTCAGTAGTAGCTTTGAATGCAACAGTTTTCTTCTTTTCCTCTTGAATTGTCTTCTTCAGATGCGTTCTTTCGAAAGCAATGAGCTCTCCTAAAAGTTCATCATATGATAACTTGTTAGGGTCTTGATATTCTAAAGTGACAAATTTAGTCTGCCAGGTGGTTGGTAGACTTCTGAGAATTTTCCTAACTTGATCACCACTTGTGTATGGTTTGCCAAAAACTTTCAAGTCACTGATTATTTTACTTAACCGAGCAAACATTTCTTTAATGGTGTCTCCTTCCTTCATTCAGAATAGTTCATAGTTGTGAACTAGCATATTTATGTGGGTTTCTTTTACATTGTTGGCACATTCATAGGTAACTTCGAGTTTGTTCCACATTTCTTTGGCAGTATCACAACTAGAAATATTCTCATATTCTTCACCACTTATTGCATTGTGAAGCAGATTACTTTCCTTGTGGTTTATGTGTACAGCTTCTAATTTCTCCTTTGAGTATGAGTCTATATCATCAGGGTCAGCGAACGGTGGAGAGCTGGCAGGCAATGGATAAGTTCCCTTCTTGATGACGCTCCATACTTTGACATTGTATGTTTTCGTGAAGATTTCCATGCGGATTTTCCAGTGAGAGAAGTGTTTTCCATTGAAGTAAGGTGGTCTTACTTGAGAAGTTCCTTCTTGAATAGAGTTCCAAGCCATGATCTTTTTCTCACAAGCTGTTAAGCAAAAAGCAAAAGTGTGAGCCAAGATCTGATACCAATTAAAAATACAAGGGGGGGGGGGGGTGAATTGTATATAATTTAAAATTAATCGTAATAAGTTTACTTAAAACTTTAGAAGTCGACTGAATATGGAAATCTTGCAGATAGAGAAGTTCGAAGTAATATGAAGAAAGTAAATGCAGAAATTAAAGACACCAGAAATTTTATACCGGTTCAGATTAATTGTGAATTCTAATCCAATCCCCTTGGGTTGCAAGGGATTTCTCTTAAAGCAAATGAGTTTTCTTTCGAGTACCGATTTGTTGTTTGTCGCTCAGTTTTCTAGCACTCGTATGATACAATTCCTCACTAGTTGTATGCTCTCTTTCTATCCCTGACTTGTTACACAGTAGAGCTATATAAGCTACTATGCTTGTTTGCAGTAAATTGAAGATAGTTATTTTGGTTCGATCAAAGTATACTAAGGATGGGGTTGCACTAAGAATTTATACAAGAATGAATGGTGAAGGCTCGACAACCCAAAGGTTTTGATCCTTGGAAAGAGTTGATTCTTTCCAAGAATAAAGTACTAGTCGTTGTGTCTCTTCAGATCTTTTTCCTTTGGCAAATTGCGAGATTGACAGAATTCTTCCTTGATTTTTGGACATTCCGATCTTGATTGTTTTCCGAATCCTCTAGCATTAATTGGTCTTTAATAATTTAATCTGACTCGTCAATCACGGATTACCTTGAATCTGTATTCCATTAGGGCTAATTTGATTTCCCAGAATCATGGAGTTAGTCTCGTTTTTATGATGTAGAGTTGATTCTTTCCTTGTGCACCAGGAGTATTTAGGGCATCTTTCTTTGAGAATGATGTCCTTCCTTGTTTGGTATAGAAATTCCTTTTTTCTCATTTGAACTACTACACATGCATATTAATTTGCATCATTAAAATATGTTCTAACACTTAGCATCATCTTTTTGCTTCTGCAATCTTTATGGAAATGGAGGGGTGTCCTTGTCACAATTACTGGCTCTGATCCTTCGCTCTTTTTCCCATTCTCCTCAACTGGCTTGGGAACCAACTCTCCTTTAGGACGAGTCATATACTTCTTTTTCTTTGGAACTTCTTCTAATACTCTTCCATTTCTCAACATACTGCATTGACTTAAGTCTTAGGATTAGACTCAGTATCACTAGGAAGAGCTCCAATAGGTCCAGTACTTTGGGCACTCGTAAGTTTTCCCATTGGTCACTCCAAATATCTCATCGCTATTGCATGGTCTTGTTGGTTAGCCATTAATTTTTTCATCATCTCTGCTTCTTGGGCCTGCTGGTCAGCCATTAATTGCTTCATCATCTACTCAGGATGTCTCGTCGAGTTTGCATGTTGTTCAGCCTGGGGTGGTCTATATTGTGGTTGAGGTGCTTTTGGACTGAGTGATTCCGAGCACCTTGGTTTCACCCCAAGAAAAGTTTGGTTGATTCCTCTAGTTAGGATTATAAGTGTCCCTATATTGATTTTCCTAGCCTCGATTTGCATTACCCACAAAATATACATAGTCTGGATTTGGTAGGCATATATTGCTCGTGTGACCTTCTCTATACACTTCACAAACTATCTAAGCTTGTTGCACTGGTTGCACTTGCTGCTCATTAATAACCAAGGTCATCCTATTGACTTGGTTTGCCAATGTGGAAATCTGCACTGATAATGCAGAGACACCATGTAACTCGAGAACCCCTACAGATTTTTGTTCTATGTGTTTGTCCGTCTCTCCTTGCCAATTAGGATTGCTTTTGGAGAATTTTTTCAATAATTCATATATCTAATCGAAGCTTTTTCCAACACTTAACCTCCCACTGCAGCATCCACAACAATCTTCATCTCATGATGTAGCTCTTCTATGAAAGTGTGAGCTAACACTTCATTTGTATGATTATGATGAGGGCAATCTCTGAGAAACTCTTTGAACCTTACCCAACATGAGTATAAAGACTCCTACGATTTATGTTTGAAGTAGACTATCTCACTTCTGATCTTTATAGTTTTTCCTGAAGGGAAGAACCTTGCCAAAGATTTCTTCATCGGATCATTCAATGATGTAATAGAATTAGCTGGTTCAGCCTTCAACCATCGTTTTACTTCACCCAACAAAGAGAAAGGGAATAGTGTGAGCTTTACCTAGTCTGGAATGACTTTGTTAATGATATAAGTATTATTAATCTCCAAGAAGTTCAAGATGTGATGTTGTGGATCCTCGTGTGGAAGACCCATAAACTACCCATTCACATATAGTAGCTGGATCATGTTCTGTTTTAGTTTAAAATGCGCAGTGATTTTGGGCTTCACAGTGCTGGAGGTGACATTTGCAGTGTTGGGCATTGCCACCTCCTGAACAGCCACATGTTGCTCCTATGCTTTGTCCACAGGAAACTGAACAAGTGCCTAAATATAATTTGTGTCCCTTGCTTCCCTCAACCTCCTGTGAAATGTTCTCTCAGGTATGGGGTCAAAACCTTGAAGTCTGTCCTGGCTTCTGACCCTTCGCATTCAATCAAGGTTACTGAGAGTAGAGCAATAATCAAGTAATGTTAGACTTGATGAAATAAACAATTACAGTTAAAGCTAGAAAGGAGTCAATATTCAAGTCTCCGGCAACGGCGCCAAAAACGTGTTGCTCCCAAATGAGCACATAAGCAAACGTTGTCGTATAAGTAATAAAATAATAAGTCGAGTGTCGAATCCATATAGACTTGTATTAACTACCCACTAAATTCACAAGATTTTTATTCAGTCGAGCCAATCCAAGTTCAAAAGTGTGATTATACTAAATAATAATTCTAACTAGTAACCAAATTATCAAGCAACAAAATGGTTGTTGTGTAATCACTAGAGACAAATATTCCAGGGTTGTGATCGATTCACCAATCCTATTGTGCTCTAGTTAACTCTCCCTTTCATATCATTCACTCATGATTGCTAATAGCCTTCTCCCGAAGTACTACTTGCCTATTCAAAATAGATTAACACTTATATTCCTATGAAATCAATCTATTAATAATGTATTAAGATTACGATATTTAATTAAGAAACGTGACTAGGTATATTCCTATCCTAACCATAAATTTGTCCCCCCTCAGAGTTAAGATCGTGCTCTCTTTAGTTCTTCTCTATTCTAAACATGGATTTCCCAAGCATAACATAGATAGTAAATAGAACTTAACTGTTGGCTAGACAATTAAGCAATTAATCACATAATTGAAGAATCAACTATATATTGGTGAATTATACTTAAGGTTAAATCAATGTTAACAACAATATTCATGACTAAATCACAACCCCAGAATTATGGGTTTTAGCCACTCATGATACTAACAAGCGACTTCATAAGTTTTGGATAATTGAAAATACTAAGAAAAACCGAAGAAAACTGAGATATCCTCACTCCCTGATGTTTCTCGTGTGTAGTTTTCCTTCAAAGTGGCATTCCCTCTCTGAAAATAGGCTTAGTCTTGCTTTTATATGTGTTGGGTAGGTCTTGAGTCAAATAACCTTGCCCCCAGCAAAGTTGGAGAAATTTCTGTCACTAGTGCCCAAGGTAGTGTGGGTCGCTGGCTTATTGAACATTCTATTAATGGCGCCACAAGTGGCATTGGGCGCTTCCTGTGGCGCTGGAATTCAACATTTTCCCATTTTCCTCCATTTTGGTTGTAATCTCACACCTTTTTGTCTCGAGTTGATTCATACATATAAAACACCACGAATTAACATAAATAAGTATATTTTACATCCGAAATCCACGAAACACGAGTAAAACATGAGGAGATACACACATATATAAGTTAAATATCAACGATTTAAATAACTAACTTCTGGAGTTCACAACGTCCAAATTATCAATTCTACTATACTATTGAATAGTAGTTTATACTTTATGAAAATTCTCTAAATCAAAACCTTTTTAGTTCATCAAAAAATTGGATAGACAAAAGTACAGAATGAGGATTACCTTTTGACTACAGGTTAAATGGTCTCTTTTTATTTGTATGTATTTGCAAATCTCTAAAAACGAAGATCTATTTATAAAAAATGAAAGATACGAAATAAGCTGAAAAAATAGTCTTCTGGGAAACCTAAATTATACCATGTCAAAAATTTAAAATTAACTTTGATAGATAATTAAAACATCATTGTCATTTAGAATTAAACATGGCCACATTGAATTTCTTTCATTTAGAATCAACAAAATAAAATTACACAGCTAATCAGGTTTGCACATGGGAAAAGCAAGATTTCATATAGTAAATACTTATTTGTATGTATTTGCAGATCGAAGGAAAAATGGAAACACCCAATTAGGGTTCTAAGAGGCGAAGAGAGAGGAATGTCTGATTTTCTATTATCCAATCCGATGTAAAAATGAATCTGTTTTCCTATTTGTTATGTTCATAGAAGTTGGGTCTTTTTATTTAGGACCCGCAAGCTAAAATACAATAAATATAAAATTGAGCCTGAGGCCCAAATACCAAATACAGCTGGACGACCACATATTCTAACTAATATAAAATTCTAAACTATTTTCTAAGCTATGAATCCCAACACCCCTCCTCAAGTTGGAGGGTGGTACAACACTCAACTTGCCAAGATGAAAGTGATGAACCTTGCCAGGAATCAGATGATTGTACAAGAAGGAACTAGATAGATTAGAGAGCAAAAAAGAACATATGAGAAAAAATGATAATGATAAATAAATAAAGGAATTTTGGATTGGGTCAGGAATCCAAGTTTGGGGCGGTATGGATAAAAGAACTTCCTATGTTATACTATTCAATTCTCGACGACGAATTGATTTGATAGTTCAGATATTGTTATTCATGATATTGATCCGATTCAAGATCATCGAGAGGTAATATTCATTCATTGAATTTACAGGCCAAAGATTTATCATCTCTATGGGATTAAATCCCGAGTTATTGCAAAGTAAAAAACCGATGAGATTATGGAAGTAAATATTCTTGCATTTATTGCTACTGCACTATTTATTCTAGTTCCTACCGCTTTTCTACTTATCATTTACGTAAAAAAAGTCAGTCAAATAGCCACCCTTTCCATTACTGATCTAGTTGCTCTTGCTATCTAACCCGCCACTTTATTATATGATCTTTTATTGACTTCAAAAAGTCAAATTTTTTTCTTTTTCTCGGGCCGACTTCATACATTCTATTACTTATAGAAATAGTCATGCCAATCTTCTCGGTAAAGAAGAACTCTTTCACACGATCTTAAGAGAGCCTAGTTCCACAAGAGCCTTATCACGAGCCTTTACTTAATGAAAGGCGCCCTGTAAGATGCACTATATCGACAAAGCGAGGAGAAAGCAGCCTAATGGGAATAGCTCCAAACCCAAGCAGCCCTCCATGGGTGTAGATGTCAGCCACTTGAGATGCACTTGAGGTATGAAGCAAGCTGATCAACCCATCTGTGAGCTTGCGTCGGACAAAGTGACGGTCTAACTCAATATCCTTGGTCCGTTTATGGAACATCGAATTCTTGGCTATGTGTAACGTAGTCTGGTTATCACAGAAAACAAGAATGTAAGAATAGATAGGAAGACAAAAATCAACAAACAATCTGGACAACCATGTAACTTCAGCAACTGCTTTTCTCAATGAATGATATTCAGCTTCAACTGAAGAAAGAGATATCGTGGGTTGTTTATTAGATTTCAAGCATTCCAAACTACCACCCAACAAAATGCCATCTAGCAATGTGACTAAGGAGTCATTTAAATCCGTACTTGGGTTGCCACATTTGGGAGGCTTTATTAAGCCTTATCCAAAATCTTAATTACCCACTAATTTATTATTTAAATAATTAGTCTTCCATTAACCAATAATCAATTAATTTCTCACATAATTAAGAATTATCTCAAATTACTTAAAATACAACTCAATTTTGACATATCTTGTACACCTTACAGGCATGGTCATGTAGCACCTTATATGGCATTAGTCCATAAATGTCAGGTAATTAACGCTCGGCCCGTATTTTATCCCAACATACCAAGCTTGGACGAAAATTCATTTTCTTTGACTTGTTTCCCCACTCACTTTCATGAATTTACCCATCGCATGTATAAAATAGCATAATCTTTATTATCTCCAAATAATATTTTCCTTGGACTGGTGTCAATTACTTTACGACAAATTCAACGTACAATCCTACATGGTGCGACATCGTCATAATTTAATATTGTGAAGCATAACATTATCGAATATAATACCCTGGGACGTAATATAGACGTAATATTGTGGGGTGTAATATCATTCCCCCCTTAGGAATATTCGTCCTCGAATGTTGACCGATTCTCTTATTATTTTCATAACTTATAAATCATGTAAATACTTTAATACTCTCCTTACCATTTAGGTAATTGTTCTGTGAATAAATCTAAAGTTCAGGGCATTTTTCTCTTTAGGTCTCTTTCCCACGCCATGACTTGTGATCGAATTCCTTAATATCTTAGGATAAGGATTTGTGAATAAGCACAAGGTAACATGAATGTCCACGTGGCTACATGTCAAGGAGCATCAAGTGATTAGTACAAATTATCATGATGGTATAAGGTTATGGAATATGGAACTAGTTATTTATATGAATCCACTTGGAATCATGTGGATACGGAGACTCATGACTAATGTCCTTTATAGGATCTATGAGTGGACATTTGGAATAAGTTAGTGGTATAGTAATTACTACAATGCACGCCTTACTTCCTCGTGTTTTTGGTCATATCATAATATGAACTCTTATTTTTAAGTGGGTGAATATAAATAGAGATATCATTTAGATGACTGTATCTCATCACTTAAGGAAAGAGTGGATATGAAGAGGATTCCATGTGTAGTTGTGGAAGACAAGTGTTCAAAATAGGGGGGCAATTGAGAAGTCTACATGGGGATACAAAAGTCTCTATCCTTGTGACACATATTCCATGGATAAGAATGTCTTGGTGGCTGTCCCATGGCCAAGCTTTCTTTTCTTATTACATGATTCTATGTGGGCCCCACAACTCATTAAGTATTAGCAAGCTTATATATATTATGAACAAGCATCACCACCTAGCCTTAAGATGGCAAAGAAACGTAAAAGATTGAGAGGAAACCTTGGGATTTTAATTCAAAATTTTTTTCTATCTTTTGATGGGGCAAAACGTGGGCAGCAAAATCATAATAGAGAATTTATCCTTCCATCTCTCATGGATTAGCTTGTCGTGGTTGCTTATGGCATGATTGATTGGAGAATAATTGGCAGGTCCTAGTTTATTAAGGATTGGTGTACTAGTATGTTGTTGGATTGTGTTGCTGACACGAGGTATGTTAAGGCTATCACTACTTTTTTTTGGCATGATCCATATGATACAACGAAATGAGCAAGCACGCAAGTTTCACACATGATTCTATTCTTAGAAGTACTAAGTTTGCCTATGTTCTTGATTCCAATATGTCCTACTACCATATTGTATATTCATAGGTCTCATGACATTCTAAGAGATTATATTGAATTACTTTGTTACGAATTGCATTCATTTATACATGTATATTTACCTATGGCTCGGATGGAATTATATATGTATATATATGTATCTGGGGTATGGAAAAAGGTTACGGTGTTATATACATACCACCACCTGATCAGCTAGTATACGTTGATGATTTTGCCCGCAGTGGCTGAGATGATATGATGGGATGCCCTTAGAGGCTTAATGATGTTATGTACGTACAGACATATGCATTACATGACATTATAAATATTTCATAATTTACAAAGCTATCCAGACTTACAGGTCAAGTCCTTTACTCCATGTTTCTTCTATGTCCTTTATATACTGATTTACATGCCTTACATACTCGGTACATTATTCGTACTGACGCCCTTTTGTTAGGTATACTGCATTCATGTCTGTAGGTATAGATAATAATTTTGATGATCCCTCATAATAGACAAGGTCAGCATTCAGTGAAGGATTGGTAAGACTCTACCTCATTCAGAGTGCAGCCATGCCTATGAGTTATCGTGTTAGATTTTTACTACAGACTTATGGGTAGGCCGATACCCTGTCCCATTTGATGTCGAACAATCTTAGTGGCTTTGTACACAGAGGTTCATTTATATAATATGTTAGATGCCTTGACGACCCATATGTATTCATGTTTTAAGAACGATGGTTCGTTGATACAATACTTTCCGACTTATATAATTGTACAATTCAAGTTGCAGCCATGTTGGCCCATGATAGTTAAAAGTAAAATGTGTTACGGAGTGATTCGCACGGGCTAGTACAAAATTGGGTGCCAGCCACGCATCCCCACGTTTGGGGTGTGACACTAATAGACTGACATACATAGTTCTTAAGATATTCAGGCTGCTTGAAACTCTAGAAGATCTCCCGAGAGCATGAGAAGAAGAAGAATTGGAAGGAAAAAGAGGAACAAGGGGAGGATAAATGGATGCAGAAGGCTGTGCTAATGGAGGAGAAGTGTTAGATAGGGGAGCAGCAGAAGAAGAGGCAGGAGTAGTAAGAACAGAGTGGAAGAAGTGGAAGTAGGAGAAACAGGAAAAAAAGAAGTTGCAGTAAGAAGGGAATCATCAAAACATACAGAAAAGGGAAAGGGGACATAGGCTGGAAGAATTTGTGGGTGATTTAAGAAATGCAAAAATATGTTCATGAAACACAACATCTCTAGATACAAAACAAGAAAGAGTCTCCAGATTATACAATTTGTATCCTTTCTTGGCAAAGGGATATCCCACAAACACACAAGGCACAACTCAAAGTTGAAATTTGTCTCTAAGATGCTTGGGAACATTGGAATAGCAAAGACAACTAAATGCTCTAAGATGAGTATAAACAGGCATTTTTCCATAGAGTAACTCATAGGGCTTTTGTGATTTAATAAAGGGGATGGAAATCTATTTAGCAAATAGGTAGTAGTGAGAATACAATCTCCCCGGAATTTAAGGGGAAGGTGAGATTGAAATAGCAGTGCCCTGGCAGTCTCAAGCAAACATCTATGTTTTCTTTCCACCACCCCATTTTTCTAAAGGGTATGAGGGAAAGAAGTTGATGTACAATACCTTTTTCAACAAAAAATTCACATCCAGACAATATGGACCCTAATTCTAGAGCATTGTCACTCATAATAGTTTGGACTCTAATGTGGAATTCAATTTCTACTATGGCAATAAAAGCCTTTAGAATGTCAAAAGCATTGCTCGACTCCTAAAAGGTGAGTCCAAGAAGCTCTACTATGATCATCAACAATGGTTAAAAGATATTTGGAACCAGAATATGTACTGGTGTGATAAGGTCCCCAGGTGTCAATGTGAAGTCTTGGAATGGTGTGGTTGACTATATAGAACTATAAGAAAAAGGTAACCTGGTTTGTTTAGCCAAGGACCAAATGGGAAAAATGGAAGATTGTTTAGATGACAATTTGGTTCCAAGATTAGGTCCATGATTCATTTTAGAAAAAGGTAGATGCCCTAGTCCGTAGTGCCAAATGTTTTCTGTGAAAATGATAATAACAATTAAATTTGATTATATGAATATAAAAATACGTGATATATTTTTATGCTAGTTGTTAAGCAGTTGAAGATATGTATGTGATACTTAGAAATAAAATGAGATTTGAGGATAAGGTGAAAACCAAACCGATAGGTTAATTATCAGGGCCTCGAGCTTGTCGATTCGGGGGACTCGAGGTCGATTCCAAAGCTCTTTATGGCCAATGATAAGCAATAAATGATGAAAAATAATGACGATAGTAAATGAAAGCAATAATATCAAGAGAATATGTTAGAGAGTAGAGAGAATGATCTTGTATTTTTCGTATGGAGCAACTGAAGTAACCGGGTTTACAAAATCACAAGGATCCCCTTTATATAGCAGGTAAATTCCAACATAGTACAAAATATATTAATGACAAAGAAGTGGAGATGGGACAGCTAGGTGACACCCTGATTCAGGGTTAGGGTAGTCCACTAGGCTCTACCAGTCCTAGCAGTGTACCTCAGGATCTACCCATTTCTACCATATCTATAGTCAACATTGTCCCCAGGTTGTCCGTCGACGAATCTCGAGAGAGGAAACTCGACAGTGGCCTTGTAACCTCGATCCTTCGAGACGATCACCTGAGATGCCTCGATGATGAGGAATTTTACCCTCTAATTTTACCGTATACAGATAGTTCCCGTGTTTCTTATAGATGAGTGATAAGAAACGATTTTTATATCCGACTCTTTGGACTTCCCGCTATGACGTCATACCGATGACGAGAACCTCCATGATAATCAAAATGTCATGTTGTTTCATGTGACGACCCAAAAGATATAATTGAATTTTGTGTCTTGAGACCTTAAAAACCTCATTTAGAGATGCATCAATATGCGTGTGCATTCTGGGCACGTAGCCGGAAAGCTTAAATATGAAATTCTGTAAAAAATGATAAAATTTGGTTATAAAATGAGTAAATTTGACTTCAGTCAATATTTTGGGTAAATAGACCCGGACCCATGATTCGACGATTTTATAGGGTCCTAGAAAAATATGGGACTTGGGAGTATGTCCGGAATCGAATTCTGAGGTCTCCAGCCCGAGAAATAAATTTTTAAGTAAAACTATTTTCTGAAAATATTTAAGGAAACTTGAAATGAAATCTGAATAGAAAGCGATGATACAGGTCTTATACATGGTATAAGTCCTTCCTGTAGAATTTGGTTTGGACGTCATTTGACGTGATTCGGACTTGAATTTCTAAATTTGGTAATCGATGAAGTTTGAGAAAAAGTTATTGATTTTGAGGTTTAATTCATTGTTAATGATGTTACTTTGGCAATTTGATCGCACAGATAAGTCCGTAGGATATTTTTGAGGTTGTGTGCATATTTGGTTTGGAGCCCCGAGGGCTCGGGTGAGATTTGGATATGTGTCGGGGTGTTTTGGACTTGGAAAAAATCTGGTTTTTCTGCAGCTTTTGGTGTCCAGTGATTTGTACTAGCAATTGCATAAGTAGGCTCGCTATCGCATAGAGTAATCTTCAGGGGTTCCTGTGTTGCTATACGCAATCGCATAAGTCCCTCTGGATCGCGAAGAGTAACTTATAGAGGTTCATAATTCCTTCTATGCGATTGCATTATATCCTCCGCGATCGTAATGCTCAGCAATTTTACCTTATGCGATCGTAATTTGTTTTCCGCGATCACGGTGCTTAGCCTCAGTTATTATACGTGAACGCATCCTTCTGCCCACGATCTCGAAGGGCAATTTTGCCCAATTATTTTAAATAACTAGAAATAGTAGCATTACGTGATTTTATAAAAAAATTCCAAACTTCTTCTTCTCCAAAACTCTTAGGCGATCCTTGAAGCACTTATTCACCAAAACTTCTTGGGTAAGTAATTTTTAACTTATTTTCTTCCATTTTCATTAACATCTACTAGATTTCTAGGCTTGAATCATGAAAGTAAAGGTAGAAAATTGGGTATTTGGATAGAGTTAGGGCTTTTTGAATATTTGTGATTTAGACATCATTTTGGGGTCGAATTCGAAAATAAATTATATATTCGGGCTCGTACGCGAATGGGTGATTTGATTTTAGTCTGAACCTCATGTTTTGACTAAGCTAGCCCTGGGTCGATTTTTGGATTTTTGGGAAGAATGATTAGAAAGCTATAATTAGGCATTGGATTCGTATTGTTTAGCATTTATTGATGTTATGAAGTTATTTATTTATATATATATACAATTGATTTGGAGCCAAATTCGAGAGGAAAAGCGGTAATTGAGGATTGACTTGGCCGTGGAAGTTTGAGGTAAGTGTACGGTCTAACCTTAGCTTGAGGTATTAGGAGTTGAGTCGTATTTGCTACTTGTTTATTGTTGAGTACGACGTATAGGCATGCTGACAAGTATCTACACGTTGGTGTTAGGCATGACGTAAGTCTTAAATAAAAAGTTATGGTGTTCATAAATGACACTTCAGATGCTTTAATCAATGATCTTTTGTATTGAGCAAAGATTTATTTTATCCTCATTGTTCTTGTTTATGATTGAGTATTGTCATTCATTGAGCTGAGTACAAGCTGGGTTAGGATTGGTTATATCTGATTTTCCCTTGCCGGGATGATTGTCTCGATATTGTTTTTCCCTTAAGTTATTATATTGCTTGTTCCCTTGACAGGATTTCTTGTAATTTTATGTTGACTTGTAAATGGGAGTGGGTGGTACGCCTACCACAAAATATGATGAAATGGGTGCGGGTGGTACACCTACCATTAGATATAATAAAATAAGTGCGGGTGGTACGCCTACCACAAGATATGATGAAATAAGAGCGGGTGGTACGCCTACAACAAAATATGATAAAATAGGAGAGGGTGGTACGCGTATCACAAGATTGATGAAATGGGAGCGAGTGGTACGCCTACCACGAGAGTTAATAAATTGAGAGCTGGTGGTACGCCCAGAGGCGGATCTAGGATTTCAGGAGGATGGGTGCACCACTATCCGACCACAGTTTGATTTGGTTCTTTAAACCGTTGGAGAACCATCAATAATAGCATCATTATTTATAGTTACAAGTACTAAGCTCAATATATTAAAATTAAATAACTAATCAAAAAGAGAGTGGTAAATGAAAAAAGAGGAAACTTGAAATTGAAAAGATTCAAAATAATTTATATTTCATTTTTTATAGTTTTTGAAACTCAATGATTGAACTAAAAAAAAGAATGAAGAAAACACATAAATGAATCCAATAAAAATGAAATTTTAATTCAAGGATATATCAAAGGGTGAACCCAAAAACATAAGAATGCATGGAAAAAAAGAAAAGAAAAGAAAAGCAAGATAGGGCATGAGATTTGAACAAAGCAAAACAAAAAAGAACGAAAAAGAGAGATAGAAAAGTGGATGAGTGATTTAAGGTATAGATGATTCGAACACTAGATCTAGAGGTCAATGGTGCACAAAGCTACCTTTGCACCAAATACTCTTTTGACCATTTGTTCCCACACAGAAGATTAAGTACTTTATCCGAAAAACATTCCTGGGATACACATCCTACGGAGGGGAGTATGGGTGCACGTGCCACATGCCCCTCCATGTGGATCCGCCTCTGGGTTAGCCTACCATATGATATAAGGAAATGGGAGCATGTGGTACGCCTACCACAAGATATGAGAAATGGGATCGGGTTGCATTTCTGCAACAAGATAAAACTGAAAGTGAAAGTTGCCTTTATTTTTATTTATCCATGTTAGCAGTTAAACTGTAATTTCCTTATTACTCTTTGATATTCTGTTTTATCTGCTACCCACGAAGCATGTTTCCCTTCCCCAACTTTAATTGTTTATCTCCTTCTATCTTTCCGCTATATATGCAGACATATATAATTGCACAGGTTAATCTGGAGTCTGGTCCTAGCTTCGTCACTACCTCGCCGAGGTTAGGCCAGACACTTACCAACACATAGGGTCGGTTGTGCTAATGCTACACTCTGTACTTCAGCGCAGATACCGGAGCATCGTTTAGGCAGCAACATTAGTTCGGGAGCCAGCCTTCAGTCCACCAAGACACCGAGGTAGCCATGCAGATGTCTGCAGGCCCGGCGTCTCCTCTATCCTATTTTGTATTCTGTTATCTCATGTATTTGGGACAAGCAGTATTATCTTTCTTTCAAACTGATATATATAGTATTCTTAATAGTCCATGGATGTTATGACACTAGGTTCTGGGTAGAGACATGTACTAGTTTTCTTGATATCTTGGTTTTATATTCATTTACGACTTTCGCTAAATTTTATTTTTCGCTGTCATTTGCAAGCTTATTATTGTTAATTTTATTGGTTAAAATGAATTGCAACGAAAGAGTGAATGGTTTCGATGTTCATGGCTTGCCTAACTTTTACGAGTAGGCGCCATCACGACTCTCGAGGGTGGGAATTTTGGGTAGTGACATTTCACTTTTCCAGGGTCATTCAAAACATTATGGTTTATCATTATTCAAAGCTATAATGTCGTCTTCGGTTCAGCTTCTAAGGACGTATTAAATTTGCATGTCATTGTGACTTTTGAGGACAATAACATCGTCATTGGTTACACTGCCTCCCTTTTTATAAATGGGAGCCTTCTGGGATCAACCTTTTACCCAAGTGTCTTCCTATATATATCCATCCTTCTCTTCTCGCCATCCTTACCCATTATCGTTTACCATGTTTAAGGCGCATGTCCTCAAGATCATACAACGACGTTTCTATCAGCCATGCCACATCCTGTCTCCTAGACATTCTTTTGTCAAGCGAGACCATACCATTTTGTTGTTGTTGTTATTTTTGTTATTGTTATCATTTTCATTGGCTCGGAACGACAAAGTAGGGGGCGATTTATCATGAATTAGGGAAATATTTGGACTCTACACCGCTGCTCACGAGGGAGTTCAAACTATACATCGCTGACCACCTCCACCGATTACCCTGTGCAGCACCTCACTCCCTTTGCTTTACATGGAGTGAGGTGGTACTTTCTACTAACTGTTGCATCCCGCACCGAGGCAATGTCCCAAGAAGTGGCTTCATAATAGCAGCATTGGCAAAATCCATACTAGCCAGATTTTTCACCCAACCACTTCTTTGTTCCTTTCTGCCTCTTCTGTATCACTTTGCTCTTCTACATTGCTTTCCGCTTCTTCATCTTCCCTTTTGAAGATGCCATTCTGGAGGATAGAGATAAGACTCCCGAGGAGGTGGTGTTCGAAGATGCTGCTGATGAGGATGAACCTTTGAGAATATATTAGGCTCTTGTCTTTTGCTACGTGTACTTTTTCTCTTTTTCGTTTCTGTGTAAGGACCCCTTGTGGGATTTTTCAATCATATGTAAGGGCCCCTCGTGGGCTTTTGTAATCAAATGAATGTGAATATGTTTCTTCAATTTTATCCTTGATGTTTGTTATATTTCCTTTTATATGCATTTATGGAGACTCTGAATGCTTTATTCTATCAGCTGCTACCAATATTGAGCCCAGGTGTCGGTATTATTCCTGACCTTTGATTGACTAATACGACCTCTCATGGAACCCTTTGACGTTCCTTTGATCAAGCATGTATTGAATCAATAAACTCAGGCCCTCGAGACCCTTACTTTGAGTTGAGTGAAAGTAACGCTTCGAGCTTTTAAGACCATGATTTATCACCTAGACCTTGCGGTAGTTTTTGAGGGGAAATTTGCTCAGAGGCCCAAGGATAGGGACTGCCTTTGAGATTTCGAGAGCAATTCCCGAGTGGAGGTTTGTTCAAACTCGGTCCACCTGGGAACTTGCTTTGAACTTAGCGTAGATAGCTTGAATGTGGTATACATAGATCCCGGAAGAGGGTTTGCCCGAATTCAGATGGCACCCTGGGACCAAGCCCATGTGGTCTTACAAGTTTTACATGCCTCTGAGGTCTTACAGTTTTACATGCCTTTGAGGTATGAAGCAAGTTGAACAACCCATCTGCGAGTTTGCTCCGGACAAAGTGACAGTCTAATATGCTTGGTCCGTTCATGGAATACTAGATTTTTGGCTATGTGCAATGCAACTTGATTGTCATAGAAAATAGAAATGGAAGAATAGACAAGAAGACCAAAATCAACCAACAGTCTGGTCAACCATGTAACTTCAGCAACTACTTTGCTCAATGAACGATATACAACCTCAGCTGATGAAAGAGATACCACAGCCTTAACTAGAGTTGTCTGGTTCGATCTCTGAGAATGAAAAAAAATAGGAAGTGATTCCTCCTATAATGGACCTTACGTGGTGCGGATCTTTATTAGTTAGAAACATCATGTCATAAACCAAAAAAAAGAAAAACAAATAGGAAGAGGGTTTGGGGCGTATGGAGGGGGTTTACCAACTAATCAACTACAGTATTAATTTTCAAAGGTGTAATTTCACAATTGGTGTAGTTAAGGGGCTATATTTGAATCATAGTACTTCCAGTTCTGGAATAATTTGAGGGTTGAAAAACAGTTAAATTCAGTTGGAAGTTGAAAATGTCTGAACGAAGAGAGCATCAAGAAATTCACAGATGAGTCACCAATATCACTGACTCCATGTATGAAATTTTAGTTTGTTTTTTTTCCCTTTTCGCCGTCATTTGATAATACATAATGATTAGAATGATTTCTCGTGCATAAAATTGGTGATATAAAAGGAAAATATCAGAGTTGACCACTGATCGTTCTAGAAATGGTGAACAAATTAGCAGAAATGTTGACCCATCAGCCTCAAATGAAGTATGAGAAAGTTCAACAACACTGCTATAAAATTGTGGAGATATAGCTTTTTTAAAATTAGAAGACAGGTTAATTGAAATGTTAGTAACAAACTACAGGATTTAACTTAGATACACTAAATAGTCTAAAGAACTTAGTGTATTTTTACCAATTATAGCAGGTTCTTCATCTTCTGGCTTATTTTTCAGGTTACTAATATAGTTATTTTTTCGAAAAGGTCAGAATATAAAAGTTTAACTGTAAAGTATAAATCAGTAAACGAGAAAGAAAGAATACCACGAATTTCCTTGGTGTAGCTTGATCTTATTGGGTTCATTAATATTATTCTTGGAATTTTGTGATTTCTAGTGGATCATTTGATTTTTCTTTGGGAGTTGAGGGGAAGAAAAAGCAGAACAAACGCATGAAGAACAACTTAATCTGCAAATTGACAAAATGCTGATCAAGTTAAGAGATCTCAACTTGTTATCCTAAAAATAGGAAGGAAAAAAAAAGGTTTTCAATTCCAAATTAGCTAGTCTGATCAAGATAAGAGATCTCAAGTTGAAGACTTGGTTGCTGGATCCCGTTCGCCCTTAGGTTTTTTTACACTTTAAAGAAGCATCTTTTTGCTACTTGGAAAAAATATTTTTTAAGTTTTGATGATAGTTTAAAAGAAACATATATACTACTATATTCTCCTTAGAAGGCATGACTAAAATCTGCGTATACACTATTCTTTCCAAAATCTCACGATGTAGAATACACTATAAAAAAAATAGCATTTAGGGACGGCTGTATTCCGTCGCTAAATTAATATTTTCCGTCGCTAAAGTTGTTTAGCGACGGAATAACGACGGATTCAAGTTGGTCCCTAATATGCTCGTTGCTAGGCTTTAGCGACGAAAAAAACCAAACCGTTGCAAAATTAGTGACGGCATGTTTTTGTAGCAAAGTTTAGCGAAGGAACTATTTGTTGCTATATAGCTTATATCCGTTGCTATTTTGACGCCTTTCGTCACTGCAATACATAATAAAATTCGTCGTTTGTTCTTATAGCGACGAAATTGTCCGTTGCTAGCCGTGTTATAGGTAAGTGTCCCTACTTTTTGCAACAAAAATCTTTTGTCGCCAATTCATCAAGATTTAATTTTACGCGATAATTTTAGCTATGCAATGTATCTGTCACTGATTTATTTTTACTATACTGCTGATTATTAAAATCCTTTTTATTTATTATTTTAAATGTACTCTATTCAAGCATATTACATAAAAGCTATTAAATAAACTTAATAAAAAGTCATTATATTAATATAAATTAATAATATATTCAAGAAGGTCCAAAATATTTAGCATAATGCATATTATAGTACCTTTAAGTACAAAAAATCCACAAGGACTAACAATAATGTCCAAACAAAGTAAGCTAACTATACTAGGCTGGAGAGTTACGGTCATCATCAGAGCCCAATGCATGAACCTCATCAATGTTAGCAGCAGTAGAAGATGTTGGAACTGTAGGTGCCAGATCAATATTTGGTTGATGCGAGGGTAAGGAAACTAATTCGTGTACCCGCTCAACGATTACAGGAACTATATGATCTGTCAGTGCAGAAATCAAGCGCATCGCTAACTCATCCAGATTCCTTGTCAGTGTTGACTGAGAATTTAAAGGTGTTGTTGACGAAGTAGCATCAGATCCAAAAGAGCCATGAAGAATTGGCTCGTAGTAGCATTTTGCTTGCGATCCAAGACCATATACTCTTCTTTTCTTTTCTCCTCCCGCGGCTTGATAATATGCTTTACACTGATCAATATCAGATTGAGCGTGTATTTGTTGTTATAATATCTCCTGATATTTTTTCTGTAGAAGAGTTAATAAGAACATTCAATTTACAAAATGAACAAATATATGAAAGTAAAGTCAATTAAAAGTTATCTTACTTGTACGATTTGGGATTTCTCAGCAACAAAATATTTTTCATCATTAGCATATGTATGGACATGCAATTGTAACTCAGTTAGTGTTGGATCTCGACCCTTTTAACAGTCTATACAAAAGTTATTCAATTGAGAAGATAGAGCAACAAAAGGGTATAGTTGGGCAATTAAGAACTAATGACAACAATAATACTCTAGGAACAATCCAGATTCTAGTTAGGGATTACAACTATATCTTGATAAATAAGGTCGCAATCACCTTATAATGTCTTGATAAAAGAAATGAATTCAGCGACATAGTTTTTGACATTAAATCCGTCGTTAGATTTTAATAATTTTTGTCATCACACTTTCGTCATTAATTTTGGAGGTAAAATAAGACGATATTATTTAGCGCCAATTTTAGCGACGAATATTAGCTTTTGTTGCGAGTCCGTCGCTATATTTGATACAAATTCTTTTGGTAGTCTATTTGGCGATAAACTATAAAATGCATCGCTAATCCGTCATTATGTAGCCACGGATTATCGCTTGTCGCTAAATTCCGTTTTTTTTGTAGTGATAGTACTGGGTATGTTGTTGTTGTTGTTGTCTATTACTCCCTCCGGTCCAAAATAAGTGATTTTTAGATATTTTCACACATATTAAGAAATTCACCTTTTAACATTAATTAGCAATAAAATTGACCATATGAACCTTTACTATCTCTTCACATAAATACTCCTAACACATACTCCAACACTATTTACTCCTAGGGCAATATAGGAAAATTAATAATTCATTCATTCTTGAAATCTGAAAAAATCACTTATTTTGGATCACAAAAAAAATAAAAAAATACTTATTTTGAACCAGAAGAAATGCTATATTTCAAGATTTTAGGTGGAAGCCATCGTACACATTTTAGGAGCGATATATTAGAATACTTTCTTACAGGTGCGGCCGTGGAGTCAGCAACATGTGAGATTTTATAGTCTATGTCAATGAAGGATCTGCTGATATATCATTATTTTTATTAATTATGCTCCTAGCTCTACACTAACGTACTTATATCACAAATGTAAAATTAAAATAAAAACAAATAATCTCCAGAATAATGTCATAAAATTGACATGCAACAATTTGAAAGCTGATAAATCCTAACAACACCGTGATCTCTTTCTGTAATACCCATCTTCCTTGCATCTACGGGTATTACAACATTTGCATAACTCAGTAACAAAAATTAGCAAAAGGGAAAGGTTTCTCGTACTTGAATTTTTCTGCTATTTCAAGAATTGGAAAAGCTTTGACTATAACAGGGAATGCACGATGAGTCAACTCTCAGAACTCTACCGAAATATACACAAATATTTTTTTGAGACGTATAAAACGGGTAAGTTTATAAGCTGATCAAATTGATTTATAAGTGTATTTTGACTTGTCTTCGTATTTAGTAAACACTCAAAATATTTATAAGCTAAAATCCACCAAAAGCCATATAACTGTTGTGGAATTATTTTGAAAGTTTGTTTGACAAATGGCCTTACTAAGCCAATAAGTGACATTTTGCATGAGATGTTTTGGCATCTTGCATGAAGGGGATTTGACAAGTAAGTAAGACCCATCAGCCTCAAATGAAGTATAGGAAAGCTGCCCATACTTGTCAAATTTAACATGTTATCTGAGGAATAGTCTAAAGAATTTTTATAGTACCAAAGTTTACTTTCCCAGGTCTTATTTTTCAAATTACTAATATTCATTTATCTTGGATGGGGCGGAGTTAGTCTTTGTTCGGTCAAACTCAATATCTTTAGTTTAAATACAATATTTGTATTAAGAATTATATTGAATTATATAAAGAGTATTAATTTAGAAAATATGCACTATTTCTAGGAATTTTAAGAAAAAATGTGGACTCTTTGGTTTATCTGAGTTTTCAGCAAATTAAATGTTTTGCTGACCGAGGTTGGATTATCATTCAATTATCTGTTTGTTCTCCAAATATGTAACTTCATTCTTAACTTTTTACTCTCACTTCATTTGAGGATGAGGACAAATTCACCGTCTATGGTTGTAGAGTATTTTTGGAGAATTTTATTGGTTGTTTTTAATTCTCTTGTCAAATGCTTCTCCTAATATGCGAAAGCCTACCTTTTATATATGAAATGAATGCCTTCCTTTTTCTATTAGAAAAATGTAATCTCTCTACTTCATATAGTATGCTTTTTCCCAGTTATATAATGTTACCTTTTAAGTATTGCAACTTCTTAAGACGAATTGGTGCAGCCTTACACCTCATTTGTTTGTACTTAATGGAGGTCTAAATTTTAATTATTCATATCTCAGTTATTAAATGTGTTTGTTTTTAAAGTCTGAATCTTAATTATTCAGATCTTAATCATTAAGTATTTTTGTTTTTGTTTTTACTTCACAACCTCTTAATGGGTCTGAATAGGTCTGTATGATTAAGATCCATAACAGAGACTTAATTTCATTAAGATGCTATCGCATGTTCATTATTAACTGCTGCCAACGCCTATCATTATCAACTACTACCATACCACCACCACCACCACCACCACCTCCACGACCACCATCATCCTCAATTATAGCCATCGCCATTATCAATCATCACTACCTACTATCCCCACTACTCCGACCATCATTATTCTCACCTCACAATTAACATTCATCCACCTCAACTATCACAACTGACCACCCGATCACCATCAACAACCACAACCGCCACTACCCATCATTATAACCTATCACCACCCATCCACCACCTTCCTCAGTCACAACTACTACTACCACCCACCATTATTAACTATAATCACTCACCACCACCATCCTCAATCATAATCGCCACCACTAGCAATCACTACTAACTACTAGCATGAACCACTATCATCAACCAATACTACCACCAACAATCGCCTCTAGTCGGCATGCACCCATTAGCCATTACCACCAACAACTATCATATTTTAATAAACTATATATTTTATTGATAGAATATTAGATTAGTTAGTATTTCATTTGAATTTTGTGTCTATTAATTTTTAAATAAAGATAGATTTTATACATTCAGAAATTAAAAATCAAATAGCCTTAATTAGTTCTATTCCGATCTTAATACACATCTTAATATATATATATATATATGTGTGTATTTAGATTCAGATATTTTAATCTTAATACACATCTTGATATTTAAATATGTATTCAGATTCATCCGTCTTAATCTTAAAAAAACAAATGAGACCTTAGAGGAACTTGAGCAATGCTTAGGCTTAAATCATGCTTGCTGCAATTTTGTTCATCTTCTGGGCTAACTCTTACTCCATTAAGTATGCATTTTGGGTATTTATTATTGATGATAGTAGTGAAGATATAAAGTGATAAACTCATTAATTCTTATCCAACTTGATTGTGTGTGATGGTTATATATGAAAACTGTTAGGTGGAATGTTTGCTCTAAAAACATGTAAAATTCAATCTCTTTCCCAACCGACTGATTAGATATTGCTTAATCCACCGTTTTATCGTTAAAGAGATTTGAGAGGCATAAGAAATCAGGTATTGTTGTACTTATCATTGTATTATTATGGGTTTGCAAGGACATATTTAACGGTGCAGGGTTTATAGTGTTCATCTTCATTCTTTTTTTGAAGTAAGGTATTTCATTATAAGGCAATGAGAAGATGCAAAGTTACGACATACTGAGGAAGTACAATATGAATCTCAACCCAGAAAAGTACTTTTTTGGGGTTGGCTCAAGCAAGTTTCTTGGCTTCATGGTGTCCTATTGGGGGATCGAGATCAATCCCAATAACATTAAAACTATCATGAATATCACGGTCGTAGATAATGTAAAGGCCGTACAAAGGCTAACAGCGCGCATAGCCGTCCTAGGGCGATTCATGTCGAGATCCTCGAATAAGAGTCACCGATTCTTCTCACTGCTTAAGAAGAAGAGCAATTTTGCATGGACTCCGGAATGCCAGCATGCCTTGGAGAAACAAAAGTGGTATTTATCGAGTCCGTTGTTGTTTCATACCCCGAAAGTGGATGAACAACTTTACTTGTACTTGGGAGTCTTAGAGATAGCGGTAAGCGGAGTCCTGGTCTGAGAAAGACAATTTACGCAATTCCCTGTCTATTTTGTTAGTCGGACCTTCGGTGAGGCCGAAACAAGATATCCACACTTAGAAAAATTAGCACTTTCTTTAATAAGCACTTCTAGGAAACTAAAACCATATTTCCAATGTCCAATATGTGCTGTGACAACTTATCCTCTTTGAAGTATTTTGCACAAACCCGAGCTTTCGGGTCGATTGGGCCGTGGAAATCAGTGGGTACGATATTCAGTATCGACCCCGAACCGTCATCAAGTCTCAAATCTTGGCAAACTTTGTGGTTGACTTCGCGTGTGGCCCTCGTACCCGAGGTTGAAAAAGAATTGCTGATAAAATTGGGTACATCTCTGGACCCTCTTTACGGACTGTGCTTCGAACGTGAAGGGTTTCGGACTAGGCATCATGCTAAAATCACCCACAAGTAATATAGTTAGACAATCTATTAGAACTACAAAATCGACTAACAATGAGGCCGAGTATGAGGCCATGATTTCAGGTCTCGAACTAGCTAAAAGTTTGGGAGCGAAAGTCATAGAGGCCAAATGTGATTCCTCCTTGTGGTAAACCAAGTTAACGGGACTTTTGAAGTCCGAGAAGACCGAATGCAGAGGTACTTGGATAAACTACAGATGACTTTACATCGATTTAGGGAATGGAGATGGAAACATATACCTCGAGAACAAAACAGCGAGGCCAACGCTCTTGCCAATCTAGGTGCATCGATCGAAGACGACGAACTCAACTCGGAGACTGTCGTACAAATCATGAGATTGCTGATAGAAGAAGGCTACACTGAATTAAACTCCACAAGTTTGACCTGGGATTGGAGAAACAAGTACATAGAGTACTTAATGAACGGGAAGCTCCCATCAGATCCAAAGGAATCAAGAGCCCTGCGCACAAAGGCAGCACGGTTCACTTTGTCCGAAGACGGAATGCTGTTAAGAAAGACGTTTGATGGACCGTTGGCAATATTCTTGGGACCGGTACTACATCCTACGGGAAGTTTACAAAGGCACTTGTGAAAATCATTGCGGTGCCGAATCGTTTGTCCACAAAGTAATCAGAACAGGGTACTACTAGACCGATATAGAGAAGGAAACAAAGGAATTTGTTCGAAAATGCGACAACTGCCAAAAGTATGTGCCAATGATTCACCAGCCCGAAGAGCATCTCCATTCGGTCTTATCCCCATGGCCATTCATGAAAGGGGGAATTGACATCGTCGGCCTTCTTCCATCGGCCCCAGGTAAAGCGCAGTTTATTTTATTTATGACTGATTATTTTTCTAAGTGGGTTGAAGCACAGGCTTTCGAGAAATTCAGAGAAAAAGAAGTCATAGACTTCATTTGGGACCACATCATAAGTTGATTTGGGATGCCCTCCGAGATCATATGTGATAATGGAAAGCAATTCATCAGCAGTAAAGTTACTAAATTTCTCGAGGATTACAAGATCAAAAGAATCCTATCGACGCCTTGTTATCCCAACGGGAACGGACAAGCCGAATCGACTAACAAAACCATCATTCAGAATCTTAAGAAGAGATTGACCGATGCTAAAGGGAAGTGGAGAGAGATACTACCTGGGGTTCTATTGGCATATCGCACAACATCGAAATCCAGTACCAGAACAACACCTTTCTAGTTAGTCTATGGCGCCAAATCTCTAATCCTGATCGAAGTCGGAGAACCTAGCATCAGATTTTGATATGTAATAGAGGAGTCAATAATGAGGCCATGAATACGTGCCTAGAATTGTTGTATGAAAGACGCGAAGCCGCCTTCGTCCGATCGGCCGCCCAAAAATAGTGGAGAGAAAGGTACTACAATCGAAGAGCCAAACTTCGCCATTTTAACATAGGGGACTTGGTGCTAAGAAAATTCACCCTCAACACCCGAAATTCGAATAAAGGGAAACTGGGTCTGAATTGGGAAGGACCGTACCTGATGAGCAGCGAACAATTACTGAGCAATTGGAATGTATCACACCTAAAACGATACTATTGCTAAGATATGGCCCCTACCATTTTCACTTATATTTCAAACTAACTCTTGCAGGTGTTCGACCAGAAATAGTGATGGACTCCTAGACACGAAATCTTTAGGTCTGAATCTGACTTCACATTTGGCCTTCGCTGCCCTGACTTCATATTTGGCCGCTTCAAGCTCCGCGACCAAATTCTCCCGAGCAGAAACTGTTGAACCTAACTAGGAATGGAGCTCCTCGACTTTCTTAGACCACACCAAGGTTTCCTCTTTCATACCTCGGAGCTGTTTTTTAGCTGAGGCGAGTTGGGCCCGAGCAGTCTCCTTCTCTGAGGCTAGGTGGTACTTTTTCTCCCTCTAGCCTTCGGCCTCGATTTTTAGTGCATCAATATCTTTACGGAGTCTCCTAATCACGTCAATCTTTTGTTGGACCTGCGGATTCAAATCATTAGATACCATGCCCAAATCGTCGTCACTAACTTCAAATATTCTTCTTACCTGCTCGACCAGCTCGGCATGGTCTTTCTAAGTTGTTTCCATCTCAGAGAGGAGGCCTTTAGCATCCCCTTATCTTTGCTTGTTGGGAAGCTTGAAGGCATCATTTTCCTCAGTAAGCCCTCGGACCTCGTACTGGCTCAGGTCCCCCCCTGAAATTAGAGGAAAGCTTCACGATAAAGCACAAAAACCTACAAGAATAGAAAAAGAAGTTATATAAAAGGAGTAAAATCTAAATATTAAAATTGATATCGGCAGGAAGAGTTGGGATTACCTGATTTAGAGCTTGTTGGGCTTCCTTGAAAAGACAAGGTGTTCCCATCTTATCTGTCTTATCTTGGTCTTCTTCGTTGACCAAGCATTGGAGGTGACTAGCCACCCCTACAGGGGGAGAGAAAGCCTGAGCATCCTCCAGGACCGAGATAACAATTGATTGTTTATGCTCAGGATTGACAATGGGAGACGTAAATTGGCCAGTCAGTTTAAAACTCGATGAGGCTTCATTCGAGATCTTCCTTGGTACTTCCAAGTAACCCAAATCATTGACGTCTTCCACTCCAACAAAGTAACCACGTAAAGTGTCTTCAGCCCCATGGACCCCTTCACAGTGGAAAGTCTCAATCGCTTGAGCATCCTTGATCGTCGAATCAGAGAATGACATCAATGAAGGGGAATCTCCAATCTCTATTGCCCCAGGTAAATCTTTTAAGGTGCCGCCTTCATCTCAGGGGGCCTCGGACATGGTTACTACATTAGCATCCGCCTCCTACTCGATAGCTTTTTCACCTCGAGAGCAAGAAACTTCGGATCTTTCTGGCTCGGGGACTTTAGTTGAGGTTTCCCCTCGGGGTCATCAAGTCGAGGTAGAGCAGTTTCAGCTCCCACTGGCTCAGGGATCTTCTGAGCATCAGTGCCGGCCCGAGTGCGGGCCACCAGCCCAATTTCTTCTTCATCCTCTTTGGACTCATCTAGTAGCCGACGGACTGAGTCTATTGTTAGAGGGATGATATTTCCCTTGGGCTTACGGGATCACCTCTATTTGGGATTGTTCTTATCCAACTTCGTGGAACTTGGTGCCCCTCTCCTATTCCATTTTTTCTTCTGCTTCGGAGCAGATGGTTGGGGAAGGATTCTTCATCGCCATATGGTGGCCTTATTGGCACATCCTTCCCGAGATCTGCAAAAGACAGATACGTAAGATCAAATAGAAATTCGAACAAAATCCAAATTGTTAAGTCACAAAGGAAAAAATTACTATGGTTACAGGCCTTTCGTCGACCCTTCGCCAAATTGTGCCATGCATGCTCAGTATGCGTCGATTTCAGTCCTAGGCTCCTGAACTAGTTCTCAAGTTGGGGAATCGCACCGGTATCCAGGCAGCGACTGCATTCCATAAAACACTTATAAGGAAGGATGAAAAATTGAAGACAATAAGCAGAAATTAAGGACAGAGCTAAACTTATGTCTCATATTCCATTCTCAGGAAATGGCATACTCTCGGCCGAGATCAAGTCCGAGGTCTTTTTACCCGAACAAATATGCCCATCCAGCCCCATTCCTTGTATACATATATGCTCGAGAAGGGTGCCTTAGAGGCCCAACAATGAAGCTTTATTAGTTCCCCTCGATAAAATCGGAGTCTATATAGGCGTATAAGGTGATCGAGGGTAAAGGGAAGCCCATCGACTTGGCTCTATAGAGCAATATCATTATCCTTCAGAAAGAGATGAATCTGACAGAGGGTCACTTCGTACTTCTTGCAGAAGTCTATAATGACCGGGTCCAGAAGACCCAATGTAAAAGGGTAAGTGTAAAAACTTAGAAACCCTTCCACATGGGTAGTGATTGGTTCCTCAGGCGAGGGTAGCACCACGTGTTTGTCAACCAAGTTGCATTCCTCTTTAACTTGGTTGAGGAGATCACCACTGATCATGCATGTGTACCTCGACATTGGCGCACATCAACCTGCAACTGAGGGGGTCTTTTCAACCTTGAAGTCGGAGTCAATGACACACCCTCTAGGAACAAACTCTTTAGGGCGTGGCTCTATCGCTGGTTGCTCGCCGGCCGGCCGGGACGAGGAAGCAGCTTCCTTTTGCGGAACAGTTTTTGAAGTCTTAACCATTTTTAGCAAGTGAAGAAGAATGGAAACTGAGGAGAAAATCTTGGTATTTTGTGATTTGAGAGGCGAAGAAAGTCCAAAGGTCCTGGAGTTTAGAGCTTTCAGGGAGGCAAAGGATTTTGGAGATTAGAGCAAAGAAGATTCGAAAGTAAAGTCTGGGCAAAAGAAGAAAGATACATTTATAGGTTGAAGACGACGGTTCAGTACCGGTAGTCACCGACAATAACTGAAACACATCTAATGCCTCGATATCCGAACAGACGGGGCATTTCAGTATCCACTTTGCTGACATCATAGTTGGGTTCGTCATTTACGTCATGACCAATCGAGATGGGATTGGAAAAGATCATATCGTTTTTAGTCGCCTTCTCTCGCAGAAACGAATGGACTATCTGTATATGATCAAAATCGGGCTTGCCTTTTTTTTTTTTTATGATTAATCGAGACCAGAAGGTGAAAAGACGAGGTTCGACCCCATGTCATGCCGGTTTGTGGCATGGAGTTAGATTGCCAATCTCCTGATTCAAGGACCGATCGAGATCGAGCTCATCCAAGATCGAGATCGAAGAAAGCCTGTTAAGTCGAATAACAGAAAGCCGATATATCTGTGATCGGGAAAGGATCATGGCGGAAATTTCGGCATATATCAGGTCAAGACCGGTTATTTAGTCAATCATAGGATTTCCTTTTGTATTTAGAATAGTACCATAAGTACAATTCCGCTGCTATATAAAGGAGGTTCTAATCATTTTGTGAACAGGATATACACGCATAACAAAGCAATACATTACATTTTCTCTCTTAACCTCTATTGTTCAGTGCACACTTTTCATTAGCATACTCAATTAGTTCGAAGACGATCTAGCTCGAGGGCCATAACCGCTCATTATATTGGTTTGCTTTATTTCTACTTACAGTCAATTTCTAATATCAATTACACATTTTTCAATTTGTGCCAAGTAAATTCATGTATCCTTAAAATCACAGTATAAATTCAATTGTTATCCGATTGTAAGGATAAACGTGATAGTTAACTTTTTTATTTAATTGAGGAATTAATCAGGAAATCATGAACCTAACAACCATAAGTCCATATCATATGATGCATCAAATCCTGACCCCATGTGAATTATCATAAAACATACATAGGAATCCACTTGACAAGGACCCTCAATTAAAATAAATGAACGTGACATTTATACCATTAACAATAAATACGTAATTATCAAGCTAATCTCTCAGCAATGTTCACCTAAAGCTCCTAGACAATAGTACTCATATCACATGGAAAACCTACATGATTGATTAATTTAATAGTAATGTTCTGTATATTATTATAGAAGTTCCAACAAAAAAAAACTTTAATGTTTATTCACTTCCTTTTGTATTGGTATAACTAAAATAAATCTCAATTATTGCAACATAACATTTTAAAAATTCATAGTAGTTATTCTTATCACGAAATGACAATTGAAAAACAGATTTAATTTACCTTAGTTTGTGGTAATGGGGACGCAAATATTATGTGGTCAACGACGGCGGACTGTATAAGGAAGGCGGCGAAAGAGGTGTTAGAGAGGTAGCCACAAAGGAGACTGGTGGTGGAATATAGTTGTCCAAGGTAAAGTGGAAGCAAAGAAGGCAGTTTACCTGCGGTTAGTGAGGAGCACTGGCGAGGAGGAGAAGAGAGCGAACAGTGAAAGGTATAAGGTAGCTAGGAAGGAGGCGAAGATGGCAGTAACGGAGGATAAGACAACAGCGTTTGCTCGTCTGTATGAGGAACTGGGGAATAAAGGCGGGGAGAAGAAGTTATTCCGACTTGCTAAGGTGAGAGAGAGTACGGCTCGGGATCTAGACCAAGTGAGGTGCATAAAAGATTATGACGGTAAAGTTTTGATGGGGGATGACCAGATTAAGAGGAGGTGGCAAACCTACTTTCATAAACTTCTAAATGAAGAATGGGATCAGGATATTGCACTAGGTGAATTGAGGAATGCTGACAGTACCATGATTTAAGTTATTGTAGGGACTTTGAGGTCGATGAGTTCATGGAGGAACAACGCAAGATGAGAAGGGGCAAAGCTACCGGGTCAGACAAAATTTCGGTTGAACTTTGGAGGTGTGTGGGTAGAGCAGGCTTGGAATGGCCTACTCGGTTGTTTAATGTTATATTCAAGACTAATAGGATGTCTGAAGAGTGGAGGTGGAGTACAATAGTTCCGTTGTACAAGAACAAAGGCGATATCCAGAACTGTAACAACTATAGGGATATCAAATTACCGAGTCATACCATAAAAGTTTGGAAGAGAGTGGTAGAAATGAGAGTGCAAAGGACGGTATCTATTTCAGACAACCAGTTCGAGTTCATGCCGGGACGATCTACCACAGAAGTTATCCACCTTATTAGGAGGATGATGGAACAATACGGAGATAGGAAGAAGATTCTCAACATGGTGTTTACTCATCTTGAGAAGGCATACGATAGGGTTCCTAGGGAGGTCTTATGGAGCTACTTAGAGGTTAAAGGGGTTTCGGTTGCTTATTTTAGGGTAATTAAAGACATGTATGATGGAGCTAAGACTCGGGTTAGGACAATAGGAGGTGACTCCGAGCATTTTTCGGTTGTTAGGGGTTGCACCAAGGGTTTGCGTTCAACCTATTCTTTTCCCTGGTGATGGATGCACCGACTCATCATATTCAAGGGGAAGTGCCATGGTGCATGCTATTTATTGGTGACATAGTTCTAATTGACGAGACACGCGACGACGTCAACGAGAAGCTAGAGGTTTGGAGATATGCCCTTGAGTCTAAAGGTTTCAAGTTGAACAGGACGAAGAAACAGAGAGTGCAAATTTGTGGTTGAGCGACGGAAGCAGGAGTGGACGTGATACTTGACTTTCAAGTTATTCCCAAGAGAGGTAATTTCAAATATCTTGGTTTGATTATTTAGGGGATCAGGAAGATCGACTAGGATGTCAGACACCTTATAAGGGTGGGGTAGATGAAGTGGAGGTTAGCGTTGGGAGTTCTGTGTGACAAAAAAGTACCACCGTTACTGAAATGTAAGTTTTATAGAGCAGTAGTTAGGCCTGCCATGTTGTATAGGACTGAGTGTTAGCCGGTTAAGAAATCACACATCCAGAAGATGAAAGTAGCAGAGATGAGAATGTTGAGGTGGATGTGCGGACATACAAGGATGGATAAGATTAGGAATGAAGATATATGACAGAAAGTGGGTGTGGCCCCCATAGAGGACAAGATGCGAGAAGCAAGACTTAGATGGTTCGGGCATATTCATAGGCGGAGCACTGATGCACCGATGAGCAGATATGAGCGACTGGCTATGACGGGCACGAGGAAAGGTAGAGGGCGACCTAAGAAGTATTGGGGAGAAGTGATCAGGCAGGACATAGCGCGACTTAAGTTTTCAGAGGACATGACTCTTGACAGGGAATTGTGGAGGTCGAGCATTAAGGTTGTAGGTTAAGGGGAAGTTATGAATATATCTATAGTGCACTAGAGTGAGATTAGCTAGTAGAAAGTTAGTCTTATAATGCTACGGGTCATTTAATGATGTAAGATTTTATCTGCTGGTTATTTTATAACTTCCACTTATTCCACATATTTCGTATTTTTTATATTAATATTATTTTATTATAATTCTACTGATGATACTAATATATCGTTTTTTGTTACTTTCTTGAGCCGAGAGTCAAATGAAAAGAGCCTCTTTGCCCTTCGGAATAGGGGTAAGTCCTGCGTTCCAAGACCCCACTTATAGCATTATAGTGGGCCGATATTGTTGTTGTATTAAAAAAAACATTTGGGAATCTTGTTGGGGTCCGCTGAGTTAAACCTCAGATAATCTTTAATACTACTATTCCTTCACCTACTACTACAATCCAACATTTTTCCATGTCAGCACTAATCAATACATGTGTATCTGTCCCTATATATTTAGTACTATATCTTCGTGTGTGTTTTAGCTAGGAGTAGGAGTACTAGTTTTACTGTTATATTGTGATCAATCAAGAATGGCGTTACAGAGGAAATTACTAAAAGGGTGTGCTGGAATTGCCAAATATAGGTGGTTAAGGTATTATTCCGATCAAACGGTGGTGGCGCCGCCGGAACTGCCGCCGTTTGACTACCAGCCAAAGCCGTATAAAGGCCCTTTGGCTGATGAGGTTTTGGAGAAAAGAAAAAAGTTTTTGGGGCCGTCCCTCTTCTACTACTACCAAAAACCTGTAAATATCTCTTCTTCTTCTTTAACTATTTCCACATTAGTTTTGTATTTACTTGGTTTTGAGATAATTAGTGGATTTTAAAGCATATGAATTTGCAAATTGGATTGTATGACTTACTTTAGGAAAGAGAAGAAAAAAGAAAAAAAAAAGGGAAGAGGGATTGTGTTTCTCTGTGCCTTAAAGTTCATAGGCGGATACAGAATTTAAATTTTATGAGTTCAACCAATTATATTTTTAAAGTTATGGGTTCATATTTACTATATATTGTAATTTTAATAATTTTTACACATAAATGTATAATCTGCAATGAAAGTACCGGGTTCAGTTTGAACCCGGTACCAAAGGGCTGGATCCACCCCCTGCTTAAGTTTGATGATCAAGATTTGATTTTGAATATTATGGAATGTGTATTTGCTCGACTGTTGTGCACCATTTGATATTTACTATTGAATGAGTCAATGTCTGATTCTTCAGTAAGTAATATGAGAGTTATTTTCCAATTTGAAGTGTCAATGAGGATTCATATAGCCGATCTCTAACTTGTTTGGGACTGAGCCGTGAGGCATAGTTGTTCTTGTTTTTGTAGTGTCTTGTCTCATCAAGCACAGATGACAAGTTTTTTCTTTCCTTTGCATTTGGATTACTTGATTCAGTCGCTCCATTAGAAAGACACTGGCAGCATCATGTTTATGATGAGCTGGTTTGTTAAATATGAAAGGTTGTTGTCTATAATCTTGAATTGTATCCGTAACTTTTGGTTGATCCCATATGGTCAAATGTGGCACACTTAACAATTAAGTGACAATGTTAATTCGGGGAAGTCTACTTAGGGTATATTACGTGGAAACAACCTCTTGTAGAAATGCAGGATAAGGTTACGTACATAGACCCTTGTGATCCGGTCCTTTCCCGGACCTTGCGCATAGCGGGAGCTTAGTACACCGGGCTGCCCTTTTCACTTTGGGTTATATTGTCCTATAATGTCATTATAATGCCTGCTAGAGCACTTCAATGGGTCCTTTGATTGATAACTAAGTCGCCTTGAAAGGACAGCCCTTGTTTTCCTCTTCAACTCTCTGCAAGTTCTATGATGGATATTGGATATTTTATTGTTAGGCTGATTCTGATTTCTGTAAGGTTTCTTCTGAATTTATAATATTTGAGAGATCTATTCCTGTTTCTATATTGTATTTTCCTACTCGTATGGAATGGCTAACCAAAATAACAAGAAGGAAAACAGGCTTAAAGTAAATGCCCATGTTGGTATGTGAGAGCTCTAAAATTGCTTTCCTTAAAGCTGTGTCTTTCTAATAACTCTTTTACTTTTTCAAACAGCTAAATATTGTTGAGGGGAAGATGCAATATGTGTATGATGAGAATGGAAGACGTTATCTTGATGCTTTTGCTGGAATAGTTACTGTCTCTTGCGGTCATTGTCATCCTATGGTGTTGGATGCCATCACGGAGCAAAGCAAGCTTCTCCAACATGCTACAACCATATATCTACATCATGCCATAGGCGATTTTGCTGAAGCATTGGCATCTAAGATGCCAGGGAACCTAAAGGTTAAAAATAGTACCACTACCTTAATATCTATTTGGTGCACATTTTCCTTAACTAAATTATGTGCACAAAGAGTATGGACTGAGTTTCTCTACTTGGAAGTTCCATTTTAGGCTTGATAGTCAACATACGGAAGTTGTCCGCAGTATAATTCCTTTTCACATTTTTTACAACACAGTTCCTCATTCAACCATGACAAAAAGATTAATATGTTTACCCTCCAATAGTTTAGGTTAGCGTGATGTGTTTTTCTTTTATCTTAACAGTTATAGTAACTTCCTCTATAGTAATGGACACAACTTATTTCTATCACACGTTCCAGAAGTTGGAGTATGGAATAGATTGTTTTCCAAAAATACCTTGATTGTCAAGTTACTTTCACTTAGTGTTTCAAAAATTATTATGAACTAAGCCAAAAAAGTTTACAAGATAAATACAATCCAAACACAAAGTTAAGCCAGAACAGGAAGAGAGGTAATTGTTACGGCACCCTTTATCCATTGAGTTGTGAGATGTTAACCCCTCTCTTTGGAGATTGGATAATTCAAGGCAGTGAAGACCAAATGTCAGGCATGGATTATTACCTGAAACCCCTTAAAACTAAACCAAATGCTAGATAGGGTATAATAAGAGTAGTACCTTATCATGTCGCCTATAAATTTGGCATTGGTTAGTGCCTGCAAGGTTGGTCTTCTGGAATATGAGCTCAATCAGTATCCCTATAAGGAATTTTCTAATATTTGTCAGTCTGACTTGCTTGCTTCGAAGTGCAGGTAGTATATTTCGTAAATTCAGGGACAGAAGCAAATGAATTGGCAATGCTGATGGCACGATTGTACAGTGGTAACCTAAACATGATTGCCTTGAGGAATGCATATCATGGCGGAAGCGCTAACACAATTGGGCTAACTGCTCTTAACACATGGAAGTACCCTATTCCACAGGTATACCCGTGCGCCAGAGCATGAAGAGATTAAAGTGTATCTTCCTTATTTTTTATTTTATTAGTTTATCCAGTGAACACTTTGATGAGAGATGTTCATGCCATCTGAAGTTTGACATTCCCCATGTTTTTCTCTTTAATTCCTTTGATGATTTACAGGGTGAAATCCATCACGTTCTGAATCCTAACCCATATCGTGGAGTATTCGGATCTGACGCTAAACGATATGCTGAAGATGTACAGGATCACATTGAGCATGGTACTTCAGGAAAGGTTGCTGGTTTTATTGCTGAGACAATTCAGGTTTGGACTTGTTAATTCTCCCTTCAATGTGGTAAAATGCTGCTTCGAGACTTAGACCAGAAGGCTGAACATTTCAAGTGTGATAAAATTCTGGTTTTTTGCTTTAGGGGGTTGGAGGAGCAGTTGAACTAGCCCCTGGATACTTGAAGTTGGTTTATGACATTGTTCGCAAAGCAGGAGGTGTTTGTATTGCTGATGAAGTTCAAACTGGCTTTGGTCGCACTGGGAGCGACTACTGGGGTTTTCAGACACAGGGTGTGATTCCTGATATAGTTACAATGGCAAAGGTATTGTAATTATTTCTTTTCATCTTTTCCCTCAGCCCTGTTCCTGTTATGGGAGATTTGCTCCAAAGACCCTGCCGCCTCGCAATACTTTCATCCCCAATATTCTCTCTGGGGAAGGAGCTGAGGTGCGATTATATCTTATTTTAAGACAAGGTCACCATGCCGCTTGCTTTAGTCTCTAGTCGGATGCAAGTCGAGGTGAACAGACTGGACTGAACCTCCCTATCTGAAGAGCTTTTGGCCTCCACAAGAGTGCACCATATTTGTTGGTTACTTATCATGTCTTTTTCTGTTTTGCATCTTGTGGAATGGCCTGTTATTTCCGAGTTTATGATTTTTCAGGGTATAGGAAATGGTCTGCCACTTGGAGCTGTTGTCACAACTCCAGAAATTGCAAGTGTTATGGCTCAAAAGATACAGTTTAATACATATGGGGGGAACCCTGTTTGCTCTGCTGGTGGACATGCAGTACTCAGAGTGATCGATAAGGAACAACGCCAAAAGCATTGTGCTGAGGTTGGCTCACACTTGATTGGGCGGCTGAGGGATCTACAGAAAAGACACGACAGTAAGTCTCTTGCGCTTTCAAAACTCAGACATGTATTAGCCCAAATGGATTGCTTTTCATCCCAATCAAATTTCTTCAGTTTATATAGCACCAAATCTCGATATCCTGGCATCAAAGAGTTGATCATTTTTCTGTTTTTGAGTCTTCTGCTTTAATGATCCTTTAGTTTTCCTCCTAGTGACTTGCATCTTCTGGTTAATTATTACTAATATACCTTGTTACTGCCAGTAATTGGAGATGTGAGAGGAAGGGGTTTAATGGTTGGTATCGAACTCGTCACTGACACAAAA